>JAUMJK010000013.1:4064700-5419600 GCA_033558105.1 Coccyzus lansbergi | reverse complement strand
AAAACAGAACAAGAAAGTAAACCCCAATGTTAGCTATGTTTCATACTGGCACTTTTAAAAATTCCAATGAGAACACAAGGAAACAAGCTTCTTTCTCTTCACTCTGAATTTAATAGGGAGTGTGCATAAAAACGTGGCAGGCTTGAGCAATACTGTGAATATTATTGTCTCATAAGGAGCAAGAATATGCCAGTAGCTATTCTTCATTTGGATCTTTTCATGTCGAATCCCTGATCTAACTGTCCTATGCAAATACTGACATTTTCTGGGTATCAGTATCTATTAATTAAGCAAGGAAAAATGGGGAAACTGACTATATCCTAACACCTGATGCCACCTTCATTCCTGAAGCTTATATCTGATTACTTTTTTAATTCTTCTAGCATAGTAGACAGAAATAGCAAAGGGAAAAAAGTGGGGAGTGAAGAAACAATGATCCTAAAGAAGCTTCTTTCTTCCCTTTAGAATATTATCAGCACTCTCAACAGTAAGTGAACAGAAATTCAGATATACTAAAGAAATATATTATAAATGCTCAAGTAGTTTTGAGACTTAAATAGTCCATTTCTAAACTGAGATGTAATACACATTATTTATATGTTCTAAGTTCAAATTGTCTTGTGATAAGAGTGTACACACTCTTGTGAATTGGCAATGAGACCCTAGTGGAGATGCTACCACGAAACATGCTAGTAGGACAAATCAGAGATTTGTTACTTCTTCCTTAACTTGCTGCATACAACTACCTGAAAGGAGGTTGTGGAGAGGAGGGTGCTGGGCTCTTCTCCCAAATGACAGGGGATAGGATGAGAAGGAACAGCCTCAAGCTCTACCAGGGAAAGTTCAAGCTTGATATCAGGAAAAAAATTTTCATGGAAAGGATCATTGGGCACTGGAACATGTTGCCCAGGGAGGTGGTTGAGTCACCTTCCCTGGAGATGTTTAAGGCACAGGTGGATGGGGTTCTAAGGAGCATGGTTTAGTGTTTGATAGGAATGGTTGGACTCAGTGATCCGGTGAGTCTCTTCCAACCTGGTGATTCTATGATCCTAAGGTCACACTTCATACAGTTCTAGTATGACACTTCGTTACTTTTGCTTTTACTCTAGGGAATGAGCAATTTTGAAAACTATAAATATGAGACAACGTGTAAACTAGAAGTGAAACCTTAGTCTCCCAAATACTTGAAAGAGACAATGAGAGTATGCAGAGTTTGGACCATCAGTGGGGCCCTTTCTGTGCTACAGCTTTGTATGTCACCTTACTAACCAAGGCATTCAGGTTTTTTTATGTATTGCAAGTGACAAAAGAACCAAAAGTGTTAGAGTGATGAAGTAACCAAAGGTGCACGTGATGAGCCACCAGAAATCTGCGATTCAGAGGTTCAAAAGTTAAAATGGAAGATCGTCACAACATACAAGTGCAGGTAATTCTTTTAAATTTCTATCACTATGGAGAAGCTCAAGAATTCTTAATTCCCTTCAATATATTGAAGAAACACCTTGTAATGTAGATTTGCAAAGGCTTTACTATGAATTTGATATCTCTGCCTTTGGATGACAAATCTTGAAAATAATGCACCAAGCTTCATCCACAACAGCTGGCATTTTATATAATAGGACGTTATGTAATGCCTTCTTTAAAACAAGCTATTGAACTATAATAGAATCTGTACTGGACAATGATTTTTGAATCTTATTCTTAGTGTGTCTTCAAAAGGAGAGCATTTTGAAATTCTCGTGCATAACAGCAATAATATTTCAATAAAATTGAGTAGGACATAGAGACAAAAATAAAGATGCATACTATGGAAAAATAGCAAATTGAACAAATGTTCCCATGCTGTAAATGCATCACATCTTATACATTGATTTCTCTTTTGACCATTCACGAAAAAATTGATTCATCAAAATGCTTACTATATATAATATAAAACTAAATACCACATTATTCTTTTGTCACACTCAATTATATTTTATTTTAAATTCCATTACAGCTTTCATTCACATGACTTTTGCTCTCCTTTTTCTAGTCTTCACTGATAATGGTGTGGTAACATGCATTATTAAGATCAGGGCTCTGAGCCAGTATTTGTACAAATAAATTTGGAATATATTATCTCATCTATTTTGTTAAAATATTTTTGAGGGGATGTCTTACTCTATTAAAAATGGTGATATAAAATATTTGCTTTATTAAAAGAATAGTATATACTGAAAATACATAAAAATAATATTATACGAGATCAGCAAAGTTCTTTCATACATATGTCAGATACATAACCATCCTCAGGGCTGGCAGCTAGTAGATGATTACTCATCTGCAGGTTGGATTAATGCCTGCAGACCTCAGCATTGTGATATAATGAGGACATATAAAGACAAGTTCTAGGGAGAAAAGCATCCTGAAATAATGAAAAGGATTTAGAATGAATATATAAATGCAACTGAGAAACTTTACACTGGCCAAGCCACATCCGTGACCCATCAAAGGGAATTAATTTCCTGTTTGCCTCCATATGCTTAAATTAATGGGTTCAAATCTGATGTGGTTTTGCTTTTTTAAAACCAGTGAAGATTTTGATTTCCAGTGTTTGAGAATGTGACTTATATACACCTGACTATTACGAGCACACAGTTGACTCCCAATGTCAGTGATATTGGTCCCTTGTAAGAAGCAGAGCAAGAAGGATAGGTAATGACTTGCATAAAATACAATTCCTCTACCCTTTTTGTCAAATTCTGAACTGATTTTCCAAGAATTCTCATCTCCAGTAAATGTCCTGTATAAAAATGGTTTCTATTCCATTTTACTGTCTTATTTCCAGTTTTTTTCTTTTTGATATTCAGAGGATCTCTGTGATATTTGGTAGATAAAATCACACCTGATAAGCTCTCTCAAGAGTATAATCTCTTTCTTCCTTCCACAATAGCATACATTCACTTTGCCCAACACTGCATGGAGAAGATCACACACTGTATTCTGAAATTTGGAATTATGTGGTTGATAAAAGTACTAACAAAAAACATTAAGAAATAATTTTTTGTGGGATGATTGGACTTCATGAAGTCTATCATTCCTTTCCATTTCTATTGGCATGAATTCCACCTGTATTGACTCAAATTTCTAACAACACAGATGGAAATAAAATCAGGATATACTGAAGTATAGCTGCAACAATGAGTTATTAGGAGTCACTTTTGGCACTTTTGGCTTCTGCTTCATTACTCTAAATGAACATAATTCCAGGAGAGCGTTTTTGTATCACTTGCAATTTATTTTACTTTTATTTTTTTTAACATCAGATAAAGACCTGAATCAAGAGTAAACTGTAAATAGAAAACCCTACATAGAAAACCCAACCATAACACTCAAAGGCTATATCACTAGTAAGCAAAATGTTAAGCCCTGTGAAGGTGGTGTTCTTCTCCATGACTTGGTAGCTTACAGTGCTATTGCTTAGAAATGTCACCATGCACTTTTCACTCCAAACATTTAACTTCGGTCTCCACAGTTTTTTAAAATGAGAGTTTAATGGTAAATCCTCATCATATGGAAATCTACCAAGCAAACATACATCTGCTCTGGCTAACAGAAGTTTTCTATGCCCAGTCAACTGTCTGCTCTATCAATAGCAAAGTAAAACAATTTGAAACAATAAAAAATGATGGACAATAACAATTTGTTAAAGGCAGAAAAGAAAGTGCTTGTGAATGTTTCTAAATTCTTCAGATGAAGGGCTTACATGATTCTACAAGCTCATAATAGTAGATAAACTGAATAGGGATAAGTCTGTCAACAATCTGAAAACAAAAATTTGCTGCCATAATGTTATAATTCATGTGCACAGACACAAGTCATGACATATTTCACAACACTGTCAATTGAGTTGTTGATTTGTTAGCAATTACGATCATAAAATTTTGCTTTTTGAAAATCTGAAGGCCTCCTGTCTTCAAATGTGTCTACCTTCTGTGTTACAGAAACAGTTTGCCTCCTTCTGTCAACATTTCTAAATGCATTGGAAGCTGACATCAACACTAAAATAACACTGAGCCTAGCCTAAGAAGATATACTGAGGAGTGAGGTATGGTATCTTGGAGTTGACTCCACATTAAGGCAGATACTGAGAGACTGCATTAGAGCAGAACCACGCTTAGAACAAACTCAAGTTTTCCCACTGTCTGCCACCCAAACTTCTGCCAACTATACTGCAAGTATCATTTTTAATTGAGGTTCACTGACTTCTTTGTTTCACCAAATAGAAATCCTGTAGATGTTGATTTTAAAGGCTGTCTCATCAAAAACCCTTGAAATTCTGTAGTCTAAATCCCTTTAGCATCTACCCCACAAAGAGATCAATATTAGTCTGAAACCTTTCAGTATTTTTAAAAGAAACTAAATACCCTTGTGATGTCAATGTGATTCTAAGTTTTGGAAAAAGAAGAATAGAAGTAAAGTTTCTATTGGATAATTCCAAAACATGAAAAACATTGTCTTTTGGCCACAACTTTGCCTTCCTTTAGCTGGACTATAAAGCAAATACCCTTTTCCTGACTACTCTACTATATAGCTTTTGCCTAAAAATTATGTCTTCTGAAGTTTGCACTCCATGGCTCTTCTTTGCTGTGCTGCTTGCCAAAATTTCTACCATTGGAAGTATCCTCTCTTACTGCTAATCATTTGATATAAAATAGAATGATCCATAAAACCATGGCTAGATTCAAGGAAAAAACCCCTAATCTTTAAGGGTTTTTTTACAATAGTTAATTTTTCCTGACAAAGTATTAAAAAAAGCATAAGATGGGGATAGACATGGGTCAAATAAGCAAGAAGGTATAACTGAAAAAAGAAAAAAAAAAAAACTTGTGACACTTAGTGTCCTGGATTTATAAGATTCCTGAAACTAGCAAGAGCAATTTTATCTTCCCTCTCCAGCACAGTCATTTTCACCTTGTATCTGGACAGTTTTATATCAAGTGTGTTTCACAGTAGTAGTTTAAGGCTTTATACAATGAAAACCATAGAATCATAGAATCATAGAATCACAGAATAACCAGGTTGGAAGGAACCCATCGGATCTTCTAGTCCAACCATTCCTATGAAACACTAAACCAAGTCCCTCAAGACCTCATCCACCCATGTCTTAAACACCTCCAGGGAACGTGAATCAATCACCTCCCTGGGCAGCCTATTCCAATGCCCAATGAAGCTCTGTGTGAAAAACTTCCTCCTAATGTCTAGCCTAAATCTCCCCTGGCGGAGCTTGAGGCCATTCCCTCTTGTCCTGTCCCCTGTCACTTGGCAGAAGAGGCCAGCTCCCTCCTCTCTACAAGCTCCTTTCAGGTAGTTGTAGAGAGTAATGAGGTCTCCTCTCAGCCTCCTCTTCTCCAGGCTAAACAACCCCAGTTCTCTCAACCGCTCCTCATAGTTTCTGTTCTCCAGCCCCTTCACCAGCCTCGTCTCTCCTTCTCTGGACTTGCTGCAGAGCCTCAACATCTTTCTTGTGGTGAGGGGAGCAGTCTCACCAGTGCTGAGTACAGAGGGAGAATCACCTCCCTGGACCTGCTGGTTTACAATATAAACCTTTGTTTATATTGGAAGTATAATAATAACTTTTGTTTATATTGTATTTTGAAGAATGCATTTTTTTAATCAATCAATATGTATTCTGTAACCTCAAAATTGTGCAAAGAACATCTATTCTTCCTCTTTTCCTAAGACAAAAACAATCTATTTGAATACTTATCAGAAATCATCTGATTTAATTTCAAGAACCTTTAATGCAAAGTTTATGTGACTTTCCTGTCATCTAGTTCTAGCTTAACTTTACCTAGCATTGGAGTATTTTTTTCTAATATAAAAAGTAAATATCTCATGCATCAAATCATAACTTCTTTTTTTCTGTCAAGGTTGTTTATGGCAGAAGGCTTTTCTTTTAGTGTTCTCTCTCTTCTAGAGTCTAGAACACATTTATTTCCACTTCCTGCTCTTGCACAATACTTAGTATCCTGAGCTTCTGAACTTGCTGTCTTTCCACAAATTCTCTCCATTTACCTGACATCTTTCTTAAAAAGTGATACATGATGATAACACATTTCTTGATCCCATCTGGTTACCTTATAGCCAATTCTCTTTTATATAAATTTATGAAACTCTTTGTTGGTTTGGGTTTTTTTTTTCTTTATTTTGTTCTCCAGATAATTATTTTTCTACTCTTCTCTTCTAAAATAGACCAAGCCTCTCCCACAATGGAAATATCTGCTGTGTAATAAAAGTACAACCTATTATCATCTTATTGTTAAATGAAACTTCTTAGCAAGTACAGACTTGGGAAAAAATCTCTCTAGAATATTTTCATTAAAACCTAAGCAACTGTTCTGATAATAGTTTTCGAACAAAGTATTGGGATGTGTAAACTGCTTCATAACAGGTTCATTGGTCATAATTCCCTAGCTTTCTTAGGAGAATATCATACAATTTCAAAATATTTTTATATAAAAATATCATGAGCCTTGAAGGAGTGAAAATATATCGCATCTAACATGCTCATCCACACATTTTCACATTTCTTTAGTCATTTGGTGGGTCTTTCAGCAGTGCTAAAGGCAGTGGGACTCTAAATAATTTAGTTATCTAACTAAAATCAAACTGGAAGGCAGGAATAACTGAGAGGGACAAAATAGATCCTTTAATCCTTCTGGAAGTCTATATGCTCCTGATACCATCTAAACTACTGATTGCACAGATGTGATTAATCTTGGGGATTTTAGATCTGTTCTTGGTTTCCACATTTGAGTTTACAGCTGAAGAAAGAAGGTTGAAAAGAGTAATGTATAGACAAATGGCCATGACCTCCGTGAGTTAAGCTTACCCTCTACCTTCTGCAACAGTTCTTTGAATGTGGAAGAAGAATATTTTTCACTACTTTAGTATTTGTAAAATGACACCTAGTTCAGGAAATGGAGGTTCAAAAGTGATAAACACCTCTGGCTTTATTCAGGTTAAAAGATCATACAAAACAGCTCAGAGTCCTCTTGGGACTGGATCCCCCAAAACCTAGCAATAATAATATTTTATGCTTGAGTATAACAACTATCAAAAATACAATATGTTAATACAGGGGTTGGTTGTAAAGTCCTTCACAGATCCAGCACAATTTAAACACAGTTCAATTCCACCATTAACATAATTTGCTCTCTAAAATTTAGTGAACAGCTTTTTGCTTGTATCTTAATGCTTCCCTATGCAGCTGTGACACTGTTTCCAAAAAAGACTACTGTCCCTGCTGTTTGGGGAAATGTATCTGTAATGTCTTGATCCAATCATTTCATATTCAACAGATGGTAATCTTGGATGTACATTCATTCTAGTTTCTCTGAGCCTGAGTGCTTAATACCTCTTTCTCTGCCAATCACTTCCTAACCAGCAAACGAATTCTGATCAGACCTGTAGGCTTTCTTGCTTTCCCTCTCACTATAGTTAATACTGACAACTTCAGACATTATTCTGAGAAATGTGCTTTTGATCTGCCAGGTGAAGGAGGAAGTCTGTTACTCTGTTCTTTAATCCTGCATACAGATAAGGGAAGACTAGAGGTCTAAGTTTCTACAGAATTAATATTTATTTCTTCATCAGAAAATGTTCAACATAACTACACTTCTATAGGCTGAGAAGCCAACATCTCAACCAGCTGAACTGTAAAACTCAAAGACTAAATCATGTTTGTACAGGTGATTTTTTTCCTTCATTTTCCAAATATGAGGAATACAGAGGAATGAAGCTATAAGGTTCCTGTATTTCAAATATGTGTGCACAGGTAGGGGTAAATTTTTTACTCCTCTTTCAACAGACTACTACAGGATGAAGAAATCAAAGTTATGTTTCTTTGTAGTTTTTAAAAAGTACTGCTCCAGACTGAACTCTATACTGTTTCACAGTCATGTTTGATTATCATAAACAAATCTCACGTAGTCAGTGAATATCTACTCCACTGTGAAACATTCTAGTTTAATCACTTAACTATAACTTCTCTGCACCCTCTGTTTTATATTTCTACCTTAAAATTACTTGAAGAGGGGAAGCGTAAAGCAAAAATTGAAGTTATATTCATAGCTCCCATTTTTGGATACTACAGAAATATTCTTCAATTACATAAGCTGATCTTTCAGATCTCTTCTAAACCAGTTTACTATTTCTTCTCATTGAACAGAAGGACTTGGTAGTGTAATTCTTAACACAGAAATTTATTTGATTAATCTATAAAACTATAATTACATTTCTAATTTTATTTTCAGAAATCAATCAATCACAAGCTGCATGCAGACAAAAAAGAAGAAATTTACAACCCGTACTCAACCATGTAGTGGAAGGCTCAGGAAAGACAAAGTTCATCTGGAGATAGGACTTGCACAGGACATCAAGGGCAATAACAACAGCCTCCGCTGCTGCATTAGTAGCAAAAGGATACTCAATGAAAACATTGGCCCAGTGGCAAATAGGGTGCATAAGAATCTGGAAGGGAAGACATCTGGAACAACTGACCCTAACTGACAAAAAGTGTATCCCATACCATTTGAGGTTGTGCTCAGCAAGCAGTGAATTAACTCTTCCTTCTGCTTTGTTTGCTCATGGAGCTTCTGCTTTACCTATTAAAGTATGTTTAAATCAACCTGTGAGTTTTCACACTTTTACCCTCTGATTCACTCTCTCCTCTCACTGTGGGAGGAATGAGCAAGTGGATGTGTGGTGCCCAACTGTGTATCCGGGTTAAACCACAACAGTGATGTTGAGGTAGTCAATGCTTTTTTTTTGCCTCACTTATCACCTACAAGGCCTTTGCGCTTAGAGACAAGAATAAAAAGAGGAATTATCAGCAGGGGATGAGGATTATTTAAGGGCTTATATGAGAGAACTCAACCCTTGCAAATCCAGAACTGGAGAAGGGAAAACGTTACACCCATCTTCTGAAAATGCCAATGGTCTCCTTGAGAAACACAGTCTTCATTTTTGTCCTTGTGGAAATAAGGCAGAGGTCCTCCTGGAATAAATTTCTTAGCGCATGAAGGTGTTTGGGTATAGCCAGCATGGATTTACTGCAGTTAAATCATGTCTGATGAACCTGATTGCCTTCTATGATAAAAGATTGGTTCATGGATAAAAGGTCAATTTTTGGATTAAAGAAATGCAGTGGAGGTCATATAACTCATGTTTAAAGGACCTCTCAACATTTCTACCACATTATTTTTGTCTACAAGTTCGGATGTTATGATCTGGATGAGTGGACAACCAGATGAATGAAAGATCTGGTTAGATGGCAGGGCAAAGAGAGTAGGAGTTAGAGGGTTGTAGTCCACCTGAACTCCAGCAATGAGTGGAATACCACAAGGGTCTCCCCTGGGACCTGTCCAGTTTAATATCTTTAAAATTAACCTGGAGAAGGTGAATGGAGCACACTGTTACTAAGTTTGCAGATTAAATCAAACTAGGGGAACAATTCACATGTTTGAGGGCAGGAGAGCCATCCAGATGAATCTAGGCAGGCTGGAGAAACTGGCCAACAGGAACCTTATGAAATTCAAGATGAACAAATACCAAGTACTACATCTGGGAAAGAAGAGTCCGTGAGGTGGTGAAGGCTGAGACCTGACCAGCTTTGGAGCAGCTTTGTTGATGACCTGAAGGTGTTTGTGGATGGCAAGCTGGATACAAGCCAGCAGTGTGTCCTGACAGCAAACAAGGGTGACTCTCTTTGACTGTACTAACAGAAGCATATCCAGGAGGTCCATGGGATTGATTACCACCCCTCCTAAGCACTTGTGAGGCTAGTGTCAAGTGTCTAGTTTTGGACTTCATGCTCATTAAAACAGACACTAATAAACTGGTGTGACTTCAAGCTTGGGCACCTGCCCTGTGAGGAAAGACTAAAGGAGCTTGAAAAGAGGCAGCTCAGGGGTTGGGGGGAAGGGGAAATGACATGGACGGACAGACTAAAAGCAGCCCCTAAATACTTAGGAGTAGGTCATGAAAACAGCAGTCATGCTTAAAGGCATGGAGGAAGGATAACAGATAATTGCCAGAGTTTTGAAACAAGATCTTGATATAACTAGAAACTTTTTCACCCCAGGGACAGTCAAGCAGTGGGCAAGGCTGTATAGAGATGTTGTGCAGTCTCCATCATTAATGCACTCAAGACCAGAGTGCATAAAGCCCTGAGTAACTTGATCTGACCTCATAGCTCCTGACCCTCTTTGGAGCAGGAATAAGGACTAGAGACCTCCTGAGGTCCTTTCCAATCTAAATTATTGTATGATCTTGTGATAAAGGATGCAGAACACTGTTATTCATGCATGACCTTCAGTTGCTGAACAAGCAGCTCACTTGCTCAAGAAATAATCATCTGAATAGTAGTCATTTGTATCTTTTCATGAGGTAGTTTGCAGTATCATTGCATTTGGGAATATTAATGCGTACACAAAAAAATTTCATTAGTGTATATATAAAGTGCCTGTGTAATGAAGAAGCAGCTAATTTCCCTTTCTATTACTTTTTGCTCATTTCTCTCTATCCTTAGAATTACTGAGATAATTTGGGTTGCTTTAACAAAAGGAAGATTAAACTCATTCTAGAAACCAGTGTCAATGAAACTTGCTGAGATAATGCATTGATTTATTATATTTAGTTCCCTAGAAAATATTAGCCTTGTACTAAAACATTCTACAGTACTAGGATTCAGGGCACGGTTATTAATTGCAGAGACCATAAGCCTGATTTCTGTTAATCATATTAAAAACCAAATTTTCATCTTTCTGTTATGGCACCAAACAATGGAGTCCCGAGATCCCAGTTTGTTTTTTGATTCTATCACAGTGTGAACTTTGATTTGGGATGCATTTATAGCCCAGTAACTGCACGTCATAGTCTATGAAACAAACCCCTTCAATTCAACATGTAGAGCAGTTATTGGAGTAGGAAGTAGTCTATAAAAAAGAACTACTTTTAAAACTTTATCCCATTCTAAAAAATAAGATTGCTGAATTAGAATGTAGAATGTTTATACAAGTGTGAATTAGGAATTTATCTTAATGCTTTCATCATGAAGAATAGGGATATTTTTATTGCTTATATATTTATATTTTCATTTTGTTTTACTCACAAACAAAATTTTCCTATTTGTCAAACTACAACACATTCTCCATTCTTTTGTTTCCTTTCTTTGCAGTGAAAAGCAAAAAAACTAGTTAAATGAAGTGTAAAAATAATCCCTCTAGGGGAATAATTTTCCTACAAGACATTAATACCTAGTATTCTGGACACAAGGTTAATTATTGTAATTTAACACATTGAGAGAACTTACAATAGAGAGATATTAAAAAGACCTCTTAGGTTGTCAGAAAACTCATATGGTTTATGACTATTTTCCAACTAGGTATCATTAACAGCGCGGTAAATGTATAAATATCTGTTCACTTTAGTTCTTTTGACCCACTTGTTTCACAGGCTGAGTTCATCAAATAAATATGACAATGCTTAAAATACTATTTTACTCAGCTAAAAAGCAAGCAAAACAGGCTCAAAAATGAAATTAATACTGAATAACTCCTTATGAAACTATGCTGTAAATGTACATTTTGATTTTAAATTCTCCTATCTGCTTTATCATAGAATCATAGAATCACCAGGTTGGAAGAGACTCACTGGATCATAGAGTCCAGCCATTCCCACCAATCTCTAAACCATGCCCATTATTTTCACATACACACACTAAATAATCACTGAATTGCTAGGACATTTTATATCCTTTTTCTCTAAAATGTTTGCAGGAACAATCTGACATTTACCTAGAAAGGTAGTGAATCACATAAATAAATGCAGGTTGTGGACAGAAAAGTAGGGTAGAAAATACAGGACAGGACAGAGTTCAGTCTATAAAAGTTTCTAAGTAAATAAAGAGTACGAAGAAACTGTTCATTTTTCATCTACATTCACAGTTTTTAAAAACTCAGCTTTAAAACAAAAACCGTAAAAACATTCTTACTTGGCTCTTAGCTAACCTAAGAAGTCACTAAGTACTCAAGTAGTCAAAAACATAACTTATGTAATTGTCTTCAAATCTGCTTCTGTTCATAAACAGACAGGCCTCAGGATAAACAACTTGAAGTCTAGCTGAGGTTTAATACGTACATTTTTCGTATTACCCATAGCAAAAACAATGCATGATTTAGGCAGTTTGAGAGCACATCTGGAGAAAGTGATGGTAGAGTTGTGCACATTTCACTTTACAGTTCAGTGTTATTAATGCTTACTAATAACAATGGAAAATAACGTTCAGTTACATCCTCTGCTCAAAATATAACACTACTTTCCAGTCTTCTGCTGTTCTGAATTTAGCATTTGTGCACATACTTTTATTCTTATCTGATGAACTTTCTGTATTTCAGAAAATAATAGTAATTGTTTTCCTCGTCTTGGCCTTCTAACTGTATGGCTCCATAACTTACTAGCGAAGATATTCTTGGGGTTATGAAAAATAATAAAATACATACTGAAATAGGGTTTGAAGACCAGGCCTTTTTTCGCCATCATAATAAGCATCCTATGACATTTGATATAGTTCCAGTTCTCAACTACATTAATTAATTTTAGCCATATAGAAAAGTTGCAGGTGTAGAAATTACACTCTTTCATATAACTTTACTCTGTAACCAGCTTGCTAACAATGCCTTCAAGGACAAAAAACTATTTCAAAGCCACAAAGAAAGAAAAAGAAAGCCAACTCACATTATCAGTATTCTAGCTGTAATAACAGTACATATATGCAGCTTCTTTTTTGACCAGATTTTAAAAATAATTAAAGCACAATAATTGCCTCTTGAACATGGAAGTCACTCAAGCCTATGAATACTTGCTGGAGAAATGTATCTCAATCCTGCATCTCCCTAACCTCAGTGAGTCAAGCATAATTTCTACTTCTAGCATTGGATTGTTATGATCCCTTTTTGAGAAAGTTTATGTTCCCTACTTAATATACAGTGAGCTTCCTCTGTGGGAAGTGACATAAAAGTTAAAGAGTAATACTGTTGCCTAAATGTCTCTTTGTATCCACCTCTATATTTTTGATAGGACACTGGGACATTTAATGAAAATGTACGATGTTCCTGTATATTTAGTGCAATCAGATATGAAGAGTATTTTTTCAGTTCATTTAGGATTGCAGAAAATAAGAACATTCAGAGCAACACCAGTAAAGATTCATATAAAACAGTTAAGCTCATACAACTTGCTCTACCTGGAAAATAAGAATGGAAGAAAAAGCAGAAGACTAACTCATGCTGACTATAGATCATCAATAATTTAGGAATGAAGATGAATAGTGAGTTCAGTAATTAGAACAAAGACACCTTTTAGACCTTTCTACTAACTGAGGAGCAGGAAAGCAGGACAAAGTCATTCCAATTAAATCTATGACAACTATTTAGAACAATTTGAAGATGTTTGAAAGAGGAATTTTTCCTGCAACCAGGCCACAGGTTGTAGTCACTTTTAAACAGATAGTTTAGAAGCTAGAATGATACTGTCCTCAGTTTTGTCTGAATTAGAAACATTCTACAGCACCGATTTTCAGTTTGAAAAGGTTTTGGTTTTAGAACATTAGAACAGTTTTTCATTTGCTATATGAATAATATATATGCTATATATACATAGATATGTCTTTCAATTTTTTGTTTCAATCCAAATAAGGAATAGAAGAAAACAAAGGAATGAAAAGATTATGCTCTTCTCAACTTCCAGAAAGTGTCAAATTTTTCTTAAGATTCAAAAGAAATAAAAAAATATGCTTTTATTTTAGCTAAATTTGCAGGGATCCTTTAAATTAATCAGATACTGGCACAAATAAGAAATCATCTGTAAATCAGTGTAGTTTCATACTGTTATGCTACTAAAACAATTCTTTGGAAACAAAGAGACAGATTGTGACTCTTCTTCCATGACATTAATGGGAGGACAAAGAGTCAGAAAACAAAGCTTTCAGTATAGGAACTGTTTCCTCCCCGCTTCTTTTTCCAGTAAAAGAATAATAGAGAACAAACCAGAAACCTTCCTCAAACCCCCTTCTACTTCTCCTCCAAAGTTAAGTGAATCCCTTTGCGAATGTTAATTTAGGTATTACATGATTTGTTCAAATACTTTGATTTTTTTTCATAAAAATAAACCTTTCATTCATTTACGAAACAAATATATCCACATGGAGTAATATACAATTGATCATATTTTTGACTTAGAGTTTATAGGTCAATGGACTTTACAATCATAAATGCATTATCAATTACAGCAAAATTTGCCTCTTTAGTACCCAATAACATTGCAGCATTTCAGTAAGCATAGTTTAAAAGAAAGATATAGTTTTGTTCCAAAATTTCTGTTGATTGTTAAAATAAAGCTTCTTTTAACTGTACATATTTAATTTAAATAACTTTATTGAAAAGAACTCCTCTGACAAATTTAGTTTCTAGCTTCTCAATCTTGTTATGCTTTATCATTATCATATATCATTGGGAGTTCTTTTTTTTTCTTTCTTAAATTAGGATACAGCTAATTTATTAAAAAAACCCCAGTGAATTTCAGGTGAAAAATCCATATGTTCATGACACTTATTCTGATTTTATTTTCATACAGTAACTTCACCTAAATAGTAGCATTTTTAAAGGTATTTTAATTGCACCTCGAAGTTCACACATAAAAAAAAAAGAGAGATCAACATGTATAAGCCAAGGAATTAAATGTAATATATAAATATATAAATGTATAATCCAAAGAATTAAATTATAGTCAGTTTTTAGACCAAATAATCCTGAAGTTACATGTGTGAAACTACAGTATACAGTGCATATACACTGAAGAATTGAATCTTTACAAGAAAAGGCAGAAAAACAACTAATTGTTCATGTAAACAGGTATATTCTTTTCAATGTGTAGTGAGAGGAAACACAGATAGTGTTAGGTTTCTCCTTTTATCTTTTAAATTTGATTTCAGGTATAGAATTAAAAAAACAAAAAACTTTCAGAAACGTTGATAAAAGCATACATAAATTATGTTCTGGTTATGAGAATTAATTTTTTGCCAGAAATACTGTAACTAACTCCCTTTACAGAAGAAAATGGATACATATTAGCCATTATACTCATTCTGCAAGAAGCTTTAGGTGGAAAGAGAAACAAAGTAAAACTCCATAGTCCATTTGTGCACAATACTACTATAAAATATTGTTTCCTTTTCACTTTGCTAGAGGTATGGCCAGTATATAAGATGATTTTAATAAAAATAAACCAATAAAAAAACCTTAAAATACAAACTTAAATATAGATGTAGAGAAAAATTGTCTGAATACCAGCATTCAGCTGAATTTCCATGCAAGCAGCACATTAGCCAAAAATAATCACAGGTATCATTCATTTTCAACCAATGTGGTAGACAGGTATGGTAACAGTCATGATGTTCATCTATCCAGGCAAATTATTACATTTCTAAAAAATTAGATTAGTGTTATGAACTGAAAGTGTTGGTTTTCCATCAAATTGACTTGCTTTTGTTTCTCCCCTCGGCTCTTTGTAGACAATTGTATGACAATATGACTTTAGCCTGAGTTTGTGGTCACACAGTCTGTAGATGTAGTTTGGAGATCCTACCATTTACCATGACAGTGCAGCTATATATATTTTTCTGCAGTACAGCTACATAGCCCTAAGGCAGTAGGTGTAGGCATAAGCTTTCTTGACAGAGTCAATTTGTCATGTCATGCTATCAAAACAAACTTTATTACAACTTCTTAACTTCAACTTATGTTGCCACATCTTTCTAATAAATGCAGTTTAGAGATTTTACCATTGAACTGGTGTCTATGTACTCTGGACTGAAGTTTGATATCTCTGTGTTTTGTCAAAAGATTTTCTAAAATTCCTAATTATGCATACAGATTCTAAGCAATAAATATGAGTCCACTAATCATAATAGGATCTTCAGTGAAATTGATTAACTCTTTTAACTTGTATGCTACTTAGTTATTTGGATGCACTCTCTGCCATGCAGCTTGGTAGCTCCAAAGATTTGACATTGAAGACACAAAAAGAAATTGCAGGTTGCATGATCAGGAACAAAAACATTAGTTCAAATTATTCTGCTACAAGAGAAAATAATACTAATTGTCTTGCAATTTAAAACTCAGATAAAAATGTGTGCTTTTTGTCAGCTACAAGTTTTTTATTATCATGTTAACCAAAACATTTTTTCCACCTCATTTACTATGTAAAAGCCTGTATATTCTCATGAGAGGCTATAGAAGTATTTCTAAGTACCAGGAAATTTATAATCTGATTAGTAACAAAAGTTTACTTCTCTTGATGTTTGAGGTACAGAACTCTACATACAAATCCAGAGAAAAGACACCTGCGATCAAAGACAGGCCAGTCTCAAAGCCTCTGTCTCATAGACCACGACAATCAAACTGAGAATGAATTCAGTATGATATTTCTTTAGTAATATAAGAACATCAAAAATTGCCCTTGGCAACTGGCTTATCCATGATCCCTCACTGGGGACAGATATTGTGCTTATCTTGATCTCACATATATATATAAAAAAATAAACTTGCTCTTTTTCATTGCTTACATACTGACTACTTCTTCATCATGACAAGAAGTATTTCCAACATAGCATCAAGAAGAAATGTATGAGAGCAAGAGTTGAGAGGAGGGGCAAAACTTAATAAGACTCATCAATATATAGCCATTAAGCATGGTTATAGGACATAGAATAAGAAAGTATGGGAGATAAAAAGCTATTTTACACTGTTCTTAGCCTTGAAAAAGAAAGCAGAATGGGGTTTTAGATCTTCCTTTTCTATTTTTTTCTCCCATAAATTAATGTTTTTGTTCTTAAATTAATTACTTGGCACTTTAAAAAATAAATTAATATCCTTTCATTTATAATAAATTGATTGGTAGTCCATATGGTTGGACTAGAAAATCCGATGGGTCCCTTCCAACCTGGTTGTTCTATGATTCTATGATTCTATGATTCTATGAAAGTATGAAGTACCAAGATTTACTTGCAGATTCCTGGAATGTCTGGGTTACTTTCAGTGCCTGTAAAAGTAATTATAAACTGATATTGTCACAGATGTGGATGTGACCTGTTTTATAACTAATCAATGGTTGCCAACAAGTATTGTGCGATAACTATTTCCACAAAGCCTGTCCCTTACCACACCAAATTATAATGATTTTCTTTCACCTCTATGCAAATTTTGTTTCAGACAATCAATATATCATCCTGCTTGTAAAGAAGCAAAACTCAATACCACCTACTTCATGCTGCTAACCATATTTTCAGTGAGAACTGACAGTCATCTCAGAGCTGGATGGATAACTTGCTACAAATAGATTAATGCTAACCTTTCTTAATGCTTTTCTACAGAGAAAATGGAGGGATGTATTTTCCATGTAAAAGAACCTAACAGTTCTACCTGTGAATGTGCTTCAAATTACTTCTCTTCTGTCAAATCCATTTTTTATCTCAACAGAACAAGCCTCTAAAAGCAAATATGGAGAATAAAGGCTTCTGAAATTGCTCAATAGAATTAGATTTTGCTCTGAGACAAATGGTGAGATTGAATACATCTATAGCACTTTATATAAGCTCAGCTAAACACTGCATAATTCCTGTTGTATAAGCTTCTTTTTTCCTCAGTTTCAGATTATTGATTTGAAAGGTTTTTTGTCTACTATCACCTACAGCAATTCCAATTTCAAGACATACAGATGTTAAATGTATTTGCATATTTTTCAATAGGTTTCATTTTTATAGACATTAACTGTATAAAAAGTGTTAACTTTAACTGTATAAAAAGTGTTAATAAAACTATGGACAAGAAAAAAAAAACCTCCATAGCCTCAGCCTTAACATCTGTATCTAATTATGTCCATTGATATTTCAGTTTATCATTTTAATCAATCCCCATGCACTACCTACCACAGTTACATTACATGCATTTCTGTAAGTATTTCTAGGTACATGATGTCCTCAAAAACATCAACTTAAAACACTAAAAATTCCTTTCTGCTGATAGAGCAGCACATTCTGCTGTGTCTCCTAATTTAAAGAGAAAGCCACTCTGTATGCTGCATCTTATAAGATCAATAAATATAACAAACATTACCCAAATTGTTTGAAAAACCTTATTCATCAGCTATCTGCCTAAATACTTTAAGTTATTTCATTTTAATGGAACAGTTTAAATATTACATTTCTGACTGATTTTGTTAATGTGATAGATCAATAACTCACTGTGCCATATATATACATGCTGAAGTATATTGGACCTTAGAAAGAGTTGTAATTCTTTTGTTCTGCTCTCAAAAGGAAAGCTTTGATTATCTCATGGTTAACTTACTGGGAAATTGTAAAACAAATATAAGTAAAGCTCCCTTTTCATAAGGCCATAGAATCTTTGCTACTTTCAAAACTATATTGTAATCCTATAGAATTTCAGATTTCAAAGATGAGTCATTAGGCATGATACATCCCAAAATCTGCATTTTTCCAATGTTACTTTATAAGTCAAACTATACATTCTTTAAAATAAATAATAATTTACAATCTGTAAATTAATTCTTATATTGCAAACAAACAAACAAACAAACTCAACAGAAATGCCAGGCTGGATATGGGTTTGGAAAGTGAGAACAGAGAAAGAAGAAAACCAACACCCTACATACACACAATATTGTTCATAAGATAAGTGAAGAGCAAAACTCAAGCTTTAAGCTGGCAGCCACTTTTTACTTATGCATCTGGCTTGCAAAAAGGTTGCTTGATTACTGGAGTTGCACTTGGAGGAGTGTGACAGTAGACCCATAATCTAGCAAAGTCTCATGCTGCCATCAGCAGCATTTAGAACAGCATCAGTAGTGGCAAGACCAACTTTCCCTTTGAAAGGAACATGCAACACAGTACACTATTTACAACATTCTCTTCTTCAAATGTGAGAAGTTATCATTCTTGGACACAGCCATATCCTCTATGCATAAATGCTGCTTTGTATTCTGTCCAGTAGTCAACAGTTATATACTGACAGAAAACGAATATACTGCTATATTAACACTGAACAGTATGTTACAGGCCAAGGCAATTTCTTACCTGAAAAAACTTCACTATCAGTAACTATCTATTTAGCAGTTTTGTTTCTTATATTATCTAATTTTTTGTATTTTGAAAATATCTGTTATCTAAGAAGTAAAAACTAAAATTGAAGAACTTTTTCAGTTAAGCAGCACAAATATAAACCACAAACCCCAACATTTCAGCACTTTTAGAAATCGAGCCATTCATTTGGTAAGTAAATGATAAGAAACTTTTATGGAAAATCTTAACCATAATTTTAACATCCTTAATGTTTTGCCACCACCACTGAAGAATCTAATCATAGGTCACAGAATCATAGAATAAAAGTATATAATATTTTGGGTTGGAAAGGACCTTAAAGATCATCTAGTTCCAGTCCCTCCTTCCATGGGCAGGAACACCTCCCATTACATCAGGCAGGCCAAGGCCCCATCCAACCTGGCCTTGAACACCTCCAGGGATGGGGCAGCCACAGCTTCCCTGGGCAACCAGTAACCTGTTCCAGTATGTCACCACTCGCATGGTGAAGAAATTCTTGCTTATGTTTACTCTAAACCAGCCCCTCTACAGTTTCTACTCATTGCCCCTAATAACACTTACTGAACTTCATGGAAACTACAAATTTGCATTTCTTGATTTATTTCAACATATAAATTATAAACAAAGTGACAAAACATGGATGTCGATGCACTAAGGCATAACTTCATGAAAGTAAGGAATATTAAATAGCAAATATCTCATTAGTGGGCATAGCATATACAGATTTGCATGTCTGTAAATAATTCAATTTTTATAAAGCTTAGTTTCTTACCCCCAACTGTGTCTGTTTTGCAATATTTCACTAAGATGCAGCTCCAACAGCTCAAGGATTGCACCATGAAGTAAAAACAATAATCCATTTACTCCCTGTCGCATGACCTGAGCTCCTCTGCCAAGTTTACTTCTTTCCTTTCTCCATAAATAATATCTGCATATCTCAAAAGAAAGACAAAATGTAGAAAGATACCAGGAACTTTGAACATCCAGAACTTTTCTCCTTTCCTCAAATAAAAAGGTAGGTTACAAAGTAAGAGGCTACTTTTTCAACTTTAAGCAGCACATTAGGAAGCTAAAGTGCATTATTAGGCACCAGTGCAGTTGTCGGGGGAAGGAAGAAAGTGCATAGTGGTATGTCTTGGTTCAGATGTTGTTCCTTTACCTTTTCTCCACCTTGTTATCTGAAGCTCCCTACCTACAGAGCAAGTATTTTATCAATGTAGTAATAAATTCACATGTGCGACCATCTGCCTAACAGATGGGGCAGATGCTGAGTATCGTCAATCACGAGCTTCCACTTGTGCTTGTCATTATCAGAAGTTAATAGATTCTAGGGCAGGAGGTGAACCATGTACACAGTAGGAACAGCAGCATGTTATGTCATGTTTGTTCACCCAGGGTCTCCAGGGAGAAGGGAGGTAGTAAAGGAAGGAGACAAAGGAAATAGAAGTTGTTTTTTTTTTTTCCTAACATGTCACTAAGTAGCAGACAGTAATCGTTATCTTACTTTCTAACAGGCGTTACCTCTCCTGTACAGCACATCTCTGCCATCTGGGAGGCTTACCTGTGTACTGTGAACTCACACAACTCTGTTCCCAAATTGTTAACACGCGAACTCATGAGCCAACATCTTTTTTTTTGTTCTTGTTGCTTTTTTTCATCCAAATAAGACCAGGAAGAAATAATGAGAAAAGTTTTCAGGAAAGATGTCCTAAACTGATAGTAATGGGCAGCCACAGACAAAGACATTAGTTTACACTAAATATGCAGACTATGTAAAGGAAGAAAGAAAAAAGAAGAGTAGGTAGCACTGAGTTTCAAGAGTAGTCTCATATTTTCTTCTATAGGCTTATGCTTCCCTTATATAGTTGATGTAACTGTCAATAAAATGTAGGCACTTACTGTAAAGAATTCCCACAGAAATCTGGGAAACTTTGCATTGCCTTTACAATGTTTCTCACTGTGGTGTCAATGAAATCTGGTTTTGGCTTACTGTCCCTATAGTACAATGCCAGAGGATGCGAATTCTGTTGGTTTGCAATATTTTTATAGCTAGAAATTGTGGCTCTTATAATCTGAGACAATTATTTTCTGTGCATATTTAACTGATTTACAGAGAAAACTTTCCATTTTGAAACATGATGAAATAAACTCAAAGCATAAGTCTGAACTATGGAGTTATTTCTTTGTCATGTTCATTGGTTTTTTAACTTTAAAATGATATTTTAGTTTTTTTCTATTATAACTTTCATCATATTCATTTAATTTTCTCAAGGATAGTCAACTAACAAAACCAAATTTCTTTATCCTGGGTCCAGGTATATTACTATAATTTACATTTACTTTATAGCAAATAGCATCACTGGAGCTTAGTCCCCAAGTATGCGCTTCATAACATCTATGTTTGGTAACAGTTCCTTATTTTAGTTTCCTCTTCCTTGTTCAGCAACCCTACGTGTTACAGAAAACATACCTCCTCCAATAGAGATCAGGAATTATGTATCTGAACACAGGGGAGATTCTTTCCCATTCAAGTAAAAGACTTTATATTCTTACGGATTTTTACCACAGTCATACTACTAAGGTTAATTCTGCTCCAAAGCACATCTATCTTGGATGGCATGATGACTCACCAAAAGAAGATAAATGGAACTTACATAAATAAAAAAAATGTAGATGATAATACCACAGTCATTGTAGTGTTTGAACACAAGACAACTGAAAATTATAAAATGGTAATAAATTTCTAGACTTCCTAGATTCCTATGTAGGAAGCCCCAACTGAGAGATTGAGCATGTGAGCAATATATTTTTACTGCCAAGTACCTACATCTACATACAGAGTTTGTGTGTGTATATATATATAAACATACAAAGAGAGAGAGAGAGGGAGAGAGAAAGAGAGAGATATCTTGTTTCCCCAAGATGTTCTGCTCCTGACTTTTCAATTAAATATTTCAAAAAGCCTACAGCTTCTGAAGAAAAATATATAGCCACCACCTGACAACTGATGCAAAAGAGAAAACAGTCAGAAAAAAAGGTTTCTAGATCATCTATCAAGAAGTTTGCTATAAATAATACAGAAACATTTTAAACCATGTAAAATACTTTTATTGATTTTAGCAGTTTTTCTACCAGCAAGTCTTGTCAATGTATTTTTAATTTTTTTTTCTGTTCTGTTAGCTCATAAACATCTGCAGCTAATGCAGATTCTTGCATCTATTTGTCATAATAGCACATTTATCTCCCTTCAGAGTCACACAAATGTACTCTCTAAACCTCATAAGTATGCAGGCCCTGACTTAACCTCATTCTGTTGACTCCTATGACCCAGAGCTCAAAAGCTTGAAATCTATACCAGAAAGATGAGCACCAGCTGTTGACACTCTGAATCTCTCAGCTCATGAAGGAATTTATATTTTTTCTTTATGTTACATACTGAAAGTGACACAAAGTCATTTAATATTAAAACCAGAAATTGGTGCCATAAATTCAGTCACAGAGGAAAAAGCATAAATAATTCCTTTGTCTGAGCCCTATGGCATTTTTATAAAGTAGATCCAGAAAATAAGAAGGAGAAACCAGTGAAGAGTGGATCATGAAATGGAAATCGTTTCTATTGATTTTCATTGGCAATGGAACTCTAACATAAGGGTTTTATTTATGAAAGCAGATCCTGATTCATCAAGAAACTCTGCACACAATACAAGCAAAGTTTTTCTTTTTTTTTTCTTTCCCTCATCTTGCAATTACTAGCATTTTTCTGGTGTCTAGAAAAAGAATATGGAGAAGATATTAAAAAAAAAATAAAATAATAGCCTGGAGAAGAGGAGGCTGAGAGGAGACCTCATTACTCTCTACAAGTACCTGAAAGGAGGTTGTAGAGAGGAGGGAGCTGGCCTCTTCTCCCAAGTGACAGGGGACAGGACGAGAGGGAATGGCCTCAAGCTCCGCCAGGGTAGGTTTAGGCTGGAGATTAGGAGGAGGTTTTTCACACAGAGGGTCATTGGGCATTGGAATAGGCTGCCTAGGGAGGTGGTTGATTCACCTTCCCTGGAGGTGTTTAAGGCACGGGTGGATGAGGTCTTGAGGGACTTGGTTTAGTGTTAGATAGGAATGGTTGGACTAGAAGATCCGATGGGTCCCTTCCAACCTGGTTGTTCTGTGATTCCGTGATTCTGTAATAATGAGATCAAACATGCACAATAAAGGAAATGGGAAAAAAAATTTAAGAGTGGGGATGTAAACTCACATATAATAATAACACTGTGCTAATAGTATACAGTGCTAATAGCATACAGAACCAGTGCTATCACCATATATGATACAGCGTTAATACTAGCATATTATTGTGCTTTCAGGTAGAATAAGAATCCTACTATATTAAGTGCTATACAAAGCATACAGTAAAGTGCACTCCTTTTGAGCAAGTAAACTATGTAATAGTTATTCTTATAACCATTGCTCTTTTATAAAAGTCCTAACAGACTAGAAAGTCTAGGACACTAGAACCTTTAACTGCTAAGTTTATGTAGCATTTTTATTCTCCAGTCTGCTAGAACAGTTCGAGCTAGGATCATGCTGATAGATTGCAGTATCATAGAATCACAGAATCACCAGATTGGAAGAGACCCACCAGATCATTGAGTCCAACAACTCCTATCAAACACTAAATCATGTCCCTCGGGACCCCGTCCACCCGTGCCTTAAACACCTCCAGGGAAGGTGAATCAACCGCCTCCCTGGAAAAGCTGTTCCAGTGCCCAATGACACTTTCTGTGAAAAATTTTTCCCTAATGTCCAACCTAAATCTACCCTGGTGGAGCTTGAGGCCATTCGCTCTTGTCCTGTCCCCTGTCACTTGGGAGAAGAGACCAGCTCCCTCCTCTCTACAACCTCCTTTCAGATAGCTGTAGAGAGCAATAAGGTCTCCCCTCAGCCTTCTCTTCTCCAGGCTAAACAACACCAGCTCTCTCAGTTGCTCCTCGTAAGACTTGTTCTCCAGCCCCTTCACCAACTTAGTTGCTCTTCTCTGGACTCACTCCAGAGCCTCAACATCCTTCTTGTATCAAGGGGCCCAGAACTGAACACAATATTCAAGGAGCGGCCTCGCCAGTGCTGAGTACAAAGGGAGAAGAACCTCCCTGGACCTGCTGGTCACACTGTTTCTGATACAAGCCAGGATGCCATTGGCCTTCTTGGTCACCTTGGGCACACTGCTGGCTCATGTTCAGTTGGCTCTCAACCAATACACCCCTCTCCTCCAGGCAGCTTTCCAGCCAGACTTCTCCCAGTCTGTAGATCTGCATAGGTTTGTTGTGCCCCAAGTGCAGGACCCGGCATTTGACCATGTTAAACCTCATGCCGTTGGACTCAGCCCAGCAGTCCAGCCTGTTTAGGTCCCTTTGTAGAGCCTCCCTACCCTCCAGCAGATCGACACTTCCACCCAGTTTAGTGTCATCTGCAAACTTGCTAAGGGTGCACTCAATGCCTTCATCCAAGTCATGGACACAGCACTGAGCCCTGGGGAACCTCATTTGTCACTGGTATCCAACTGGATTTAACACCATTTCCCACCACTCTCTGGGCCCGGCCATCCAGCCAGTTTTCTACCCAGGAGAGTGTGCACCTGTCCAGGTCAGAGGCTGACAGTTTCTGAAGCAGAATGCTGTGAGAAACTGTGCCATAGGCTTTACTAAAGTCCAAGAAGACTACATCCACAGCTTTCCCTCATCCAAGAGTCTAGTCACTTGGTCATAGAAGGAGATCAGGTTAGTTTGGCAACACCTGCCTTTCACGAACCCATGTTGACTGGGCCTGGTTACCAAGTTTTCTTGCATGTGCTTCATGATAGCATTCAAGATCACCTGCTCCATGACTTTCCCTGTTACTTAAGTCAGACTGACTGGCCTGTAGTTCCCTGGATCTGCCTTGCGCCCTTTCTTTTGGATGGGCACGACATCACCCAGCCTCCAGTGCAGTGGTACCTTCCCAGTCATCCAGAAGCACTGGAAGATGATGGCAATGTGCTTTGGCAAGCACATCTGCCAGTTCCCTCAAAATTCTTGGGTGGACTCTATCTGGCCCCATAGACTTTTGAATACCTAGCCAGGCAAGCAAGTCTCTAACCACCTGCTCTTGTAACTGGTGTACCTTCAGGTTTATCAGAGTATAGTGCAATGACTGCTTGATCCTTTCCTATTTAACCTGAGACATTACAAAACTGCAGCTGCAATAGATAATTATTATTCTCTCTGTGTTCCTGAGTTTGCAGATAGCTTCACTCTACAAGAACAAGTCTCAGTCGCAAGGGCCGATTGTATCCTCATTTGCATTTATGTGCATTGAGAACAATTCTACAAAGGCCACTGTAAGCTTACTGAGGTAGAATTGGTATGAAGTGTCTTGTGAAATGTTACATGAATCCATGCTTTTTGTGTAATAAATTGCCTCATCCACAAGAAAGTGTGTGGAATAGGAACAATCCATAATGTGCAATAATAATGCACTGCACATTTATTTTATTATAATGCAATGGGTTTCCCTTTCTAATTTATTGGTTGCAGTTTTATTGTTTTCCTTAACAATCAGATTAAAAAAAAAGGCTTACAAGGGTGGGGGCAAAATAGATAACATTTATCTATTCTTCTCCAGAATCTAAATTTCAATTTTAAACATGTCACAGAGAAAGGTAACTTAGACATCAATTTACAAACACTTAACACTTAATACTTTTTAACACTTAAAAAAAAATGAAATATGTGAGGCCTTATTGTTAACAAGAGAGAGACATGATTTCTAAGCAGAAGGAAATGGAATAAAGATGACTTCAGGTAACTTTTACCTGGAACTAAAGTAATATTTAGTTTTAATGCAGTTTCCCCTAATGATAACTCAATTTTATCAGAAGAAAAGAATGTTCTCAGTTGCTCTGTAAAAGATATGTTGTCTCCCAGTTCTTTGTATGGATATCCCTTGAACATCAATGATCACCAGGGAGAACCAAGAGAGAATGAAGTCAAGTAATACAATCTGTGCCTGATAAATAAGCATTAAATATTCTGAAAATATTTCTGAACTAAACTGTGCATTTTTTCTAATCTAGGATAAAGGCAGGGACAATGCTAGAAAAGGCTGCTCTCCTCTAAGTAGATGAGATTCCTTTTGGGAATCATATTACCAAATGTCACAACTCTTGCAAAAACATTCAGCATTACCTTACCTAACTATTAGTGTTCTGTTTCCTTAAAGGAACATCACTCTCCCATGCATACTTTGTGGGAAAAAAGAAAAACTAACAAATCAAATCCTCACAGCACCTAAGATGAACAGAAAGATTTAAAAACATAGATGTTCAGAAGTTCAATTCAAGACTACTGATGTGCCAACTACTTTTATTTAAAACAGTGAAAAGAAGCCAGAGACAGATGTGTTTGGAAGTCCTTTCTTCTAGGTAAGTCATCCCTTTACTTACGTAAGTGATATAGCATAAAACAAAGGAAACCACCTCTGGAGACTGACCCAGTTGTTGCAGCCAGTTAAATGGTGATGCTCTGTACTATACTGTAAGTATGTTTAGTAATTTCTAAATATGTTCAGCATCAGATCACAATCAAAATTTTTACCAAGAGCTTTTTCAAAAACATATTAGATGCATTTAACTTATCTAGATTTTTACCACTTTGGATTCAGAAATCTTGCCTTTCAACTCTTTTCAGACGACGTCTTTACATGTAATTTTACACAGTATCACAACACACACATAGAAAAATGAGCTCCAAACTGATAATAACATGATTCTTTTGCCACTCAGTAAGTTAGATAGTATGAAGAAATATCCCGATATTCTATCACTTCATAGTGATCAAAGAACAGCAGCAAAAATTATAGAATCAGTTTGGCTGAGGTTGGAAGGGATCTCTGGAGATCCTCGTATCCTATCCTGCTCAGGCAAGGCCACCTAGAACTGATTGCCTGGGAATGTGTCCAGATGGCATTTGAATATCTTTAAGAAGTTATACTCCAAAACATCTCCAAGCAAAATGCCTTATTATAAGAATTTACAACCTCATTTTTTTCACTCTGAATGCATTTTGACAATTTTAACTCAATTTGCCTTGCATAATTTATCATTCCCAGGATTCTGCTTTAATAAAAACTCTTTTTCATTTGAGGAGGGAAACCCTCTACATTTTGGATAGCTTAAATATGATACGAGAGGAAAAAAAAAAAAAAAAAAAGAGGTTGTAAATCATGATTGCTTTGTCCTTAAAGAAAAGACATATTTAAGAGCGAAAAAAAACAGAAGAAAACTGAGAGTAAGAAGTTTGTTGTGCACATTCTACCAAAACGTTTCTAAATAAGTCATCCTGCAGTAAGCTAGATGATAATTTCCAAATTGTCTAATCATATCCATCTTTCACAGGACACAGTTCAAAATAGCATTCTGGGAGGGGGAAATGGTTGGTAAGAAAAGTCTATTGTTGCATGAACATAATTTAACTTTACTGTATAGTACAGTGCAAATGCTGCAAGGCAACATTTAAAATCCTTAACTGATAGTTTTACAGCTACATTTATTAAAATAGAGATAACAGGAGATAATAACAATTAAATAAGAATATATATGAAAGTTTTTTGTTAGTTTAAGCAAGTCAGATTTAACCAGAATTTATATATATTTATGAAAGATATGCTATGTGACAGTACTCCTACAGTAAAGTTTGACTAAAAGAAACATTTAATGGATTGCAAAATGTTTTCAGGCAGGTACCTCCAGCTTTTGTGTAACTAGATTTAGGTTAGGGATGGGCTAGGAGAATGCTTCTAAACATTGTGAAAACAAATAGAGCAAATTTCAGTAACAAAAATTTTAAAAAGACTTTTCTGGATTTTATGAAGACAGCATGAAGAATTAGAGCCTAAATCAGAAAATAACAAAACTTTTAATGAATGTTAATAAAATGGTAGCAGATATTGATGTTAGAACTGTTTGAGGAATTACAACTAGATTCAATGTAGGTAATGGACTAGATTAGATAAGGCAGAAGCTGACAAGAAATACTAAAACAAATGTCAGTTTCTAGGAAAAGAACAGTTCCTACAGAACAGAAGTTAAAGGATGTGCATAACTATATTTCTGAATATATTGTGGAATAGCATAACTCCTTAATTTCAAAACCAACTGATGTTATCTTGCAACATAGACTACATCATTCCTTTTTAAAACTTCAGATAGCCTCAAAATCCTTAGTTTAGAAGCAGAATTTATAGATAGTGGGCAACTGCATTAGAAGAAAAAAATTGAAGCTGTTAAATAATACATTAGCACAGATAAGTATAAAAGTTGTGTTCATGTAACTATGTAAACTCATGCATGTAATAGGTGTTACACAATATGAACTTGCCCCCATGATAATGAATTTTCATTTTTATCAAACTATTACTGCATGTTATCAGTCAGATAACATGAGCTCTGGCAGCTCAACAAAAATGTTTTTGGCAGTTCTCAACAAATCCTTTGACTCTTTCTTTTTCCAAGTCATGCATTTCATGAATGTTTTCCCATTGTATCAAACAAATACTTAGTAGTATTCCTCTAATAATAACTGCTGTGCTTTTTTCTTACTTTGTTTGTTTGTTCCTTTTTTCAAAC
This sequence comes from Coccyzus lansbergi, assembly GCA_033558105.1. Lineage (NCBI taxonomy): Eukaryota > Metazoa > Chordata > Aves > Cuculiformes > Coccyzidae > Coccyzus > Coccyzus lansbergi. The sequence continues at coordinate 5,390,729 of JAUMJK010000013.1, read as the reverse complement.
AGGCAATATGACTAGAAGATTACCATTTTAAGCTGGAATTCTGAACCCAGTCTGGTGGCTCAATTTTTACTGAATATTTTCTTTGGAACTGTACATTATATGTTTAATACATAAAGCTAATATATTGAAGAGGAGAAGTTTGCTTTTCCCTGAGTCTTCTCTTCTGAAGGTAGAAACCTGTCTTAGCTCTGTTCAGTGTATTTCAAGCTATACAGTGAACATGATACAGAACAGTTTCCTATGCTAGAAACATCTTAAGAAGGTGATTTTTCTTTATTATAGCATAGAAATAATCATTTCAGCTCCATATCTCAGATTCGACCTATCAGAAAGCATATGATCTGAGCTAAGCAAGGACTCCCAAAACCTTCACAACACTGAGAACATGCATAACATGCTCCTGCACTTCACAAGCAAATGATTCGATAAAACAAAGAAACGGGTAATACCCACAGAGCACTTGAGGTGAGGAGGGAGCAGAACATCAGAGCAAAACAAACCAGGTATTGTATTCATAAAATCAGACAAGATTGCTACAGAAAATGTGATTCACTGTCTAAGTGCTACTAATCAAGCAAGTGAAAAACAAGCCACTATGTTCCAGAACATCCACTAATTGTACTCAGATATAAAACCCCACTAGAAGCCTGGAAACACATAAAAGCATGTAAACAAAATCGAAAGCTACATTATAACAAATCAGGGAAAGTGCTTCAGAAGTTAAAAATAGATTTCTTGTGTGCAGAGATGAGATGATAAATAATAAAGATAATAATAAAACTGAGCCACAGAAATAACATTTTAAATGCACCTTCTTCGTATGTAACTGAAACATCTGAAGTGAAAAGAAAGTTATACAATATATAACATCTAACAAAAGAGAAAAGCAAAAATAAAAACCTCTTCCCTCTCACCCCAAGACTTTACAGACATGAGACAGGACGGTGAGCTTGCAAGAAATACTACAATGAAATGATTATATCCAGTCTGAAGCTAAAGGTAATGAAAAAGACTAAATCCAAAAGGGAAAAAAAGTATTACTCCAATCTAACTTCTAGGCCTATTGTAGCTAAACACTAAATATTATATCAGTCTAAGACAAACTGAATGTCATGATATTATTTTCATGCAGTAATAAAGAAAAAGAGTGTTCTTTACCAGTTCTTGACACCAAAGTCAAACTTGAAGCAATTTATGCAGATATTCTCTAATTTAAATAGCCTAATAATGTTTTCTTTATAGTGCAATGTCTTCCACAAAGGTTAATATAAACACGTAGTAGAGGTAAGATATAAGTTAGTGCTTTATAACTACTTTTCTAGAGACTTTTCTATGATAAGGAGAAGCATTTATTGAAAATGCACTCATCTACCTCCCACTGAGGCTTTTTCACTCCAGTACTTCAACATAATTTTCATATGCTTATACTGCTCACAGTATAGCCAAGTATAAATGCACTAACACCCATGGTATTATAAGATCCCTATTCAGAACACTTAAAAATTAATAAACCTCTGTAATCTTCTCTCTATTCTATCCATTGCTAAACCATGCTTTTATTATAAAGGATTTTTAAGATTATAATGAAGCATTGATTGAGGTGCTGTTACTAACAGCACTATGATAAGGAAAATATCAACATCTGAAAGGAAAAACACTTGCAATAGTATTTATGTTTTGCATAACATATTTATGAAGTAATTGTATTTATTTTAATTAACTCTAGTATGTCTGTTTTTATACTACCACCTAATGGTAAAAGATAATTAGTATAGCACACAGTTACATAAAGATGCCTGACAATTTCTGCAATTCAAACACTTGCACCTAGCAACATTCTTTTCTCTGTCTTTTTCAGGTCTCTTATTTCTCCTCCTATAACACATCTTTTGTATTCCTTCATCCATGCTTCCGTCTTTCCCTGCGCTTTTTACTACTTCTATTTCCCAAACATGGATAGCTAGACAAGCACACATCATTACAAGGGAGATCATACTAGTCCTGTGTTCGATGTTATAGAAATTTCCTGTCCACATCCAAAGAAGTTGCTTTGAACTATAAAATTCTATTTCTACTTAAAATAAAATATTGACCTTCTTCCTACTTTATTTCATATAATATAAGACATATTCCCTTAATTTTGTAGAAAAGGACATAGAGGGTTCGATCCTTCTGGACTAGTTAAGCAGGAGCTGCAGTATACCCTTGTGGCAAAGAAGGCCAGCTACATGCCTCATTCTAGCACTAAAATCTTCAGCAGCTGGTTGAGAGAAGAGGCCGTTCTCTACTTACTCAGCATCTTATAGGAGGGCACATGTGTCTAGTTTTGGGCCCCTTATCCCAGGACAGACATTCATTCACTGTTTTGTCTCAGAAGAGTCACTAAAATTCATGAATCATGAGATGCAAGAATGAAGATTTAAAGACTTTGGTTTATCTAATTTTAAAAAGAGGAGATCAAGGGCAGATGTTGTTGCATCCTTGAACTACCCAGCAATATTATATAGAGAAGATGGAGACAGACACCTCTTGAAGATGCAGAGAAACAAGATGAGCAGCAAAGAGCAGAAGCTGCAGCAATTTCAATTTGATGTTAGAAAAACCAATTTACAAAAATAGTCAAATATTGGAAGTTGCTACTGGACAGGTTATGAAATCTCGATCGCTGGATACATTTGAAACTTGACTGGACTACACCATAAACAAATTTCTCTAAAAGCTGACCTGGGTTTCAGAAAGGCTTTTAGTTACCATATGGAATGGGTTGTCTGCCATTTTAATAGTCTGTTTTAAAGCATTTATCAAGGATTTCACATAGAAAAAACTATAATTGACACCTTTCTGAATTTCTCCCTACGTTCTCTTAGCTTATCCTTGATATAATAATTGAAGTATATACAATTTTTTTGTCCAGCTTTTCTGCTAGTATGGCTCAGTATCATTTGATTCAGAATGAAGATTTCTATTTGCCTTTTTCCACCATGTACATCACATCATATGATAATGACTTAGAAGAAAAACCCCAAATAACTGCAGATATAGAGCAATTTTTATTTTACCTAAATAAAATGCCCCAAAATTTAAGGAAAACATGCACAAGAATGAAACAATTTGTTTATTGAAACATGTATTTCTTGATAAAATAAACTGCAGAAGGGTTTAACCTCAGCTAAGTAGAACAGAGATGAAATAATTCTGCTGCCTGTTAGATTTCAATAAGAAATATTTGATTATGTTCATGATTGTAAACACATTTTTTAAGACTGCAATAACCTGAAAAATAAAAACATGGCACATAACAAGTATTTAAGTTTAATTTTAAATTTAATTTTTTTAATTTAAAGTTATTAATCTGTATTAAAATGAAACCTTCAGCTTAAGAGCTTCCTTGATTTACTTTTTAGAGCCTAAATATGTAATTAATTTACCAACTCAAGGCATTATTACTGTAATTATAAAACAAGGATCTCTGTTTATCCATTTTAGTATGGGGAAAATATACCAGTGATAGTAAACACTTTCAAAAGCTAAGCAGTAAATTAAATACACTGGTCCTTCTTTCTTCAGCTGTCTGCCTCAGTATCTGAAGCAAGCAACTAACCACTGATGTTCTAAATAAAGTTTAAAATAAATATTCTAAATCATAACAATTATATACATCTTTTAATATTTAAGATACATTTCACAAAAATCCACGTAAGAGTGTATAATAATAAAACTGTGATACAAAATCAGTTTAAAAATACATATTTTTTAATAAAAGATGAAATAAAAAATACCATAAAGTGCTAATCAGATGATATGAGATATCAATATTGCATGTTACCACTATTTTAAAGAAAAGTGCTACTTAGGTGATTAGTTACAGCCAACTTTAAAAAAACTGACTTTACTTAAGTAATAATTCATCTCTATTTCAGGTAGAATTTCTCTTGCCTTGAGTGCAGTTCTAAACACGTCAGGAACTTCAATCTGTGTTCTTAAGTGTTTGCTTCATACCGTCTGATTTTAAACTGAAATCTACATCATGCACTTGGTTGCCCTTCCTGTGTACCAACAATTTCAAAATCCTAAGGGAGTACTCTGTCCTCTGATGTCTGTAGAAGATGCTTTGTTAAGACAGTATCCTGATTTAATATTTCTGCTGCATCTCTTGGCTGAAAATAAAAAAAAAATGTGTACACTTGGCTATAAGCGTTTCCTTCGCTGCAGTGCAATAATGCCCTTGTTTGATGAATTAAGCATTCTCACATATTTAAAGTGCATTCATGACATTTTATCCTATGAGTACAGTATGTAGAGCCAGCATCAACTGTTACTACTTAAAGCTGGAGGCTTGTGATTACTTTTGTTGAATTTGACTTTCATTCCACATAAAGCAGATGAGTTTGAATTAACAGGCCTTCCCTTGCAAAAGTGAACAGTAAGTCTGAAAAAGTTCTTTCCTGATAATCACAGCAAATTAGTCTTAAAGTCCCTTGACATAGAAAAATTCTTACTAGCATCAAGCCTGCGAAATAGTCATACATCCCTTAAAATAGCACTGTTAGTTGGGCCATCTTAACTAAGAAGTTCACTACTTAGTTTTATTTCTTCTTTCTGTTTTTATCATGGTTTAGAAACAGAGTTAATCAAAAATTATGTGTACCTGTACACTGCATATGTGCTCACTAGTCAAATTTTGAACACATATCCACATCTGGAAAGCCTACTTGCATCTTGATTTGCAATTGTGTGTGGAAAATAACAAATTCACATATATCAATTGTGAGTATGGAAAGAGTTCACTTTCAAAGATATAGCTTCTCACAATTGCATGTAATTTAAAATGCAGGTAGTGTTTTCCTTCATTAGGGACACAAGAGAAAAACCAGAAGATAACATACAAAAAAAGGCAGTTTAAGTAGACAAGTTTAGAATCAAAAGGTGAGAAATGCCCATCTTTTGAGAGTGAGAATATCCAATATAGTGTGTAGAACAGTAAACTGCACTATTACAAATATTGGTTTATTTATGCTCTCATCTGTAATGCATCTCCACCCAATAATTACCTTCCACAAAGCATAGTGGGTATTAGCTTTAGGGGAAAATTTTAATTTGTGTTACAATTTTACACAAAATGACAAAGTTCTCATGCTTTAAGGGACTTTAATGTCAAGGTTAGTAGCTGCTACGCTGCATCTGAAGGTAATTAATGGAGTCTGTAGATGAATATATGAAGACTATCCTATTTCAAGACAACTACAGTCAAAATACATCCCCTCAAGATAGGTAAGTAGTACACATTTGAAATGAAAAAGAAGTTGTGCAGTTATATTTATACCATGTCTGTAATCCCTTTTAACAGCCACTGCAAGTGAAGAAAAGGCAACACCAAACCTCATGCTTTTCATAGCTTCGACTTTCAAGGATAGAAGAAGTGTCTCACTAAACTCCCAATGCAAAATGATACTTATTATTCTTGCATGAAATATAGATACTGTTTCCTCTTTCTATTCATTGAATATTCTTTACTATAAAAAGAATTCTTTGCCATACAACTTCTTTACTACAGCTAGTAATTGTGTTATTATGCTTACAGCAGAGCAGTAGAGATACAATCCTTCTTTGTCATGCCAAAAGCAGACAAATAATCATGTCACAATTCATATGGAGAAATACCATTGTCTTTATCAGGCTTTCTAGTCTTGCATTTCATAACCTAGATATAAACCATACAGGAGAAAAATGTTAATAGAACAAGAATTCTACAAGCCAAGGCTTGGACCTTTACCCCAGTAACCCAAAGTATAGACACTTATAAAGCTGACACGCCCATCATTGCCTAATGTGGAAGAGGTTCCAATAACCAGAAAAGGTGGTGGCTCTGCAAGCATAACATATCAACACCTTTTAAAATAGCTTTCTTATTCCTGTTGTTATTTTTTATATCCTGATGAGCCACATACACTACCAGAAGTAACCAAACCTTGTTCCACAAACAACAGTGCAGTTGCTCTTTAGATTAAATGTTAGATATTCATTTATTCATTTAACAGAAATGCTTCAATAAACTGTGGGGAAGGGAATGAAAATTTGTAAAAGTCTTTTCTTGGTCGTTTTGTGTCTTAAGCACACTGATGTGGTTTTGTTTTGTTACTGACTCACAGAACTATGTTCAAATTGAGAATGCATAGACTTTAAATCTATTAATCTCAAATTATACAACTCTTAGTACACAAGCATATGTACCATGTAACACTGGCAAAAAAAGTTTTTTCAACAGGCTTTGTGGTTTTTTTTATTTGTAGTACTAACACACAACTAATAATATATAAGTAAACTAGTACATCAGAAAACCCTAAATTATGTTTTCAGGCTGTTACTTGCATTTTAAATCACAGTTGGTGTCAGGTTAATCATGACTTTAGTCAGCATAATTCTCTCACTATCACTCTGTGGATTCCTTACAAGAAGGGATTGTTGTGTAGCCTACAGCACATCAAAGATTGTGGTTTGATATCCACCTGTCAAGTTAGAATTTGCAAACACAGTAATTAGCAGTGACTGCATTGTGACATGCTGAGCATGATCATGCTCCTTAAAATTGCTGAAATAGGAAGCAGGAGAGAGAGAGAGAAAATCTGAGAAGTATCCAGATATCAGTATACTGCTGTACGGTAGCAAAGTTATTCACAGTATTGTAATCTGGTCAGTACAATTTCCACCAAGGTTCAAAGGTCTACTTTGTGATAGCTGTGTTGATCATTCTCAAAAAGCAACCCCTAAACAAACAAAAAATAAACACAGTTTTGTGTATAGCATCTCATGTCTACTGCTGAAGGAAATGAATTAGCAGATTCATTAGTCAAAAACCGTCATGTGGGGTTTTTTTTTATATGACTGAGTAGGACAAAGGAAATTTGCACAATCAGTACAGCGTTTCTTCCTAGAGACTATATGTTTTGGGGAAATCTATTGCATAAGAATCCTCTTAGAGGCACTGTTGCTCAATATTTTTTGTGATATTTCTTTGGTGCCTAATAAAATTGTTTCAGTATCTTTGAACACATTGGCCTACAGATAGCTTGGAATAGCTTCTAAATAACTGTGTCAATAAGTAGGGGCTTTCCAGAAAGAAACGTTAAACCCAGTGAGGGTTTTTAGAGGTTTGTGGGTTTTTTCCTTTTGTTCTTTCCACTGTGTAGCAAGGAACAATACCCTTGCACCATTAAATATACAAAGAAAATTGGTCTGAATGGTTTATCTGAAGAGACATCTGTAACACATGGCATGAGGGAAAGCAATTTTCAGAGAGTAAAATTTTAGTAATCCCTAAAGGAACTAGGTTTACTGACAACATCCCGGACGGGGTATCTCAAAAGCAGAACCATCGAAAATGCTAGCAACTCATTGAAATATTTGTCTGTGGTCTTTTGTTGATGGGTACAAATTTTGTAGGTAAAATTTTAACATTCCAGGCAATATTCCCAGTAACAGTTCAACAAAGGTCTAACCCTCTTTACCCTAAACTTTATTTCCTGTGACTATGGGTATTTCTGATTTCAAGACTGGACTAGAACAACTTCTGGACAAAAGAGTTCTTCTTTAGCACTGCCTATTTTCACAATTAGCATTTAAGTTCCATTCTAAAGGAATTATAGAAAGGGGAATGCAGACACACAAGTTGTTCATTGCAAAACACTGCCACTCCCTTTATTTATATCCCAACTGCTAAAAGTACAATTCTTCAAATCACACTTTGTGGCACACCCAAAATATTAGCATGATAAGATAAAGTACTATCTAGTCAAGAAGGAAAGAGGAAGTATTCAGTAAGAGCTGGTGACTTTCATAGAGATTACCCAACCTCTGTTAAGGCTGTAAGGAATTAAGTGTTGAAGACTTCCTGATTTTTATAAATGTTCCAATTTAAAAGGAATATAAGAGAATCATAGAAACATAGAATCACCAGGTTGGAAAAGACCCACCAGATAATCGAGTCCAACTATTCCTATCAATCACTAAACCATGCTCCTCGGCACCTCGTCCACCCTTCCCTTAAACACCTCCAGAGAAAGTGACTCAACCACCTCCCTGTTTCAGTGCCCAAAAAGGAGGAGGAGAAATAGATAATCTTTGATATTTCCATGTCTATTATTTTCCTATAGGCAGGAACACAGATAGCAAACCATATACAGTCATATACACAACAATACTTTGTTCGTATGCTTGTATGTAACTTCTGAGGCGCATTGAGAATTTCTATTTACATTGGCATTTTCAGAAATTTCACACATTTTGTGTGTGTAGATCTCAGTATAGGAAAGTATTTCCAGGAGACATGAGACATTATCCATCTTGCACATTACAGTCTGCATAGCCAATACCTAGAAATACACATAGCTATAGCGCAACACTTATACTACTGAAAAATACAATATTATGTCAGCTCTGTTTTGGTGGGAGGGTATTCCACTACTGACAGAAACTAACCCTTTCAACTGGGTCTACAACTGCAGCTTTTAACATAAGTGTTTGCTTCTTGCAGCTCAGGCACTCAGGCAAGACACTAAGTAGAAATGACTAGGTGCAAGCAAGCATATTTGCAGGTCTGCAAATTTTGTTAGTTCAGTTCTCATGTCATGCTAAAGCAGTAAGACTATTCTGGACCTAATCTGATCTTGAAAACATTGTGGTTCCATTTGAATAATGCTTAATCTGACCTAGGTGGCCGGGCAAAATCAGAGCATCTTGATGTCATTCCATCTGAAAAACAGTTGCTTTACAAACCAGGTAATTCGCCCACAAACAACAAAGACTAGACTGTTTAATATATAGAGGAGTAAGCTGCAGGTTGACTCTTTCTAACTGGAACTGAAGTGTTAGATTCTATTAGTGAACTACATATGCACATCAGTTACATTTATTGAAAGACAGTTGAAAAAAAGTGTGAAATTACAGCAGATCTAAGTTTGGTATAGATCTCTTCAGAAAGACAAGAACACTGCTGACTTTCTTCTCTGAGGGAAAAAAAACCCTATTTAACCAAGAAAATATAGATTTTAGCTTTTTAGACAGCATTTCATTAAAAACTTGAATAGGTCCATCTGCAATCTTTTACACTTCTGCACTGCTACACAGAAGAAAGAAGAAAGGATGTTTCCCAAGCTTCTTATTTGTGTGGTATTCTAATACTACTCACAGAAGCAATTTGCTTTAAGAGACGTATTATTTGTAGCTTGACTACCACATTACAGTTGTGTGAAGAAAATTGCAACACACAAACCCCCTTAACCCCTATTAGTCTTCAGCAGTATGGAATGCATTTTAACGTGTCAGATCTTGTGTTCCACTGCTCTAAGATCGAGCCATATGTAATATTCATCAGTTTAAATCATGTCAGAGACAAACACTATTCACAGCAACTTCCTCAAACACTGAAACAAGTAGCTGCTGTTGAATATTATAATGCCATTTGTTATCTATCTCAGCAACAGAGAGCTCATTATTGGACAAATTAGTTTCTAAGTCACTGATGCTGAGCCATAAATAATTGGAATCAGCAGAAACTATTTGCAGGCATTTTTCTGCTGTTCTTTTACGTAAGATAACTGCTTGGAATGGGTAAAAATTACGTATTTCAAGAAATATTTTTTTCATCTGCATACATGTGCATTTACTGCAAACCGTATAATAAAACGTTAATCTTGTAAATGAAGCTCAAGAAGACACAACTTGCCATAGTACCTCAAGTATTTCTAACAACAAATCAAGCTTTTTTTGAAGGTGGTAATTCTACAAACATGACTGCTCTGAATGAACAGCATATAGATGCTATACCCCGGTTCAGTACATGCTGCAGTGTGTTATCAGGCAGTTAAATTAAAAATGATAACACATCAGAATAAGATGTGGGGTTTTCCTTCAGTAAAATGACAGCTTTTACCAAACAAATGATGGTACCATGTCTAGAACTGACTAACATATAGAATGAAAAGTATCTTACCTTTTTTTAGAAGATACTAGTTCCTGATAGAATGGTGCAGAGCAGTGGCTTCTGAACTGGGGTAGCTGTCATGTTTCCTCTGATAGGGTAAGGACTCCTGTCTCCTAATAATTTTATAGATGTTCTACTGATCCAGAAACTTTATGCATGAGGTCAATGCAAATTCATCTGGAACTACTCCCCGAGCTAACAAATTCTGTTATACCTTAATGGAGTAGCCACCCCTTTGCCTCCTTAGTCTAGCTGGAATTATGGTGAAGATGTAGGAATGGAGCCAATAAGCCATGGTGGGAGGCAAGAAGTAAAAAATTCTAAATTCAGAATTTTTTTTTAAATCACTGTGAGAAAAAGAAACCATAACTAACTGTATAATCTCCCATGTCAAAATAAAATGCAATCATGACAAAACCTATGCTGCTAAAACTGATTTTCTGAACTTGTCCTATTTTTTCATAACTTCTGTCTGCCTACTAAATGCTTTTTAACCTCTATTACTCTTTCACCACAAAAGAGCTGAGAAACTGAGTTTTCACAAAGAACTAAATTAAAACTTAGTAGCTACCTGATTACATTGATCTCACTTTTCTTCATTGCCATTAAATATTTACCATCGGCTTCTATATTTTACACTGTTATGACTGTGGTTTTTTCAGAATCTCCCACTGTTTTGTAATGTGCATGAAGTGGAGAGGGAGCAGGAAAGGATTATTTATTTCTCTTCCTACATACACATATACAAAAGTTCTCAATACATTCAATGGTACAATACTATCAATACACACTTTTTATACCATACAGGTTATATATCTCACCTCATTCTGCCTACAAAGTGCAAGAATGCTGTCAGGATAGGTGGCTATCCACACTGGAAATCAGTTTGTGGAAAATACTAAGTGTGTTCTTATGCCTGCAATAGAATGATTTTATTACAAATAGTTGCTAATATCTTCTAATTAAGTTTAAAATGCCAGAACTGTTACATCTTGCTACAGTCACAGCAGGGATGAAGAAAGAAGAAATACACTTAAAAGGGATATAACCATATTGTAGAAGTCAGGTGAAAATGGAATAGCTTTCTTACATCCATTTTTCCGGTAAAAAATGAGCCAATGCACATTAAATTCACAGTTAGTTCAACTTTGGACCAAGCCACTTAGGCAGTAAGGCATGAACCATTCATTTGTATTAAGACCATTAGCCTACTAAACTCTTAAGACAGCCTTCTGTTTTAATATTTTTACCACAGTTTATTGAAAGTGCTGCACACTGAGTATTTTTCTCAGGATAACAAACTTAGTAGCTACTTGTCTATATTCAATCTGATTTTCAGCTCCGTTGGTATTAAATATTCACCTCTCACTCCTGAAAATTCAAAATTTTAATGAACACCTTCAAGTTTTCCCTAACTCCCACTGTCTTACATCATGCACTTTGAAAGTAGTAGCAAAAGTTGGTGTTTCCAGCACCACATGAGAATTACACTCATCTCAGATAAGCTAATGCAGAACTGACACTTTCCTATAATTAGGTCTTAAGTGACTTTAAAGCATGCACAAAACTCCCAAAGGAAAACACCAACAGAATGACGGGGTTGGAAAACAAACAAAAAAAGGAGATGACTTCCCAATTTTAAAATACCTATCACCATTCTTACTTTAAAGTAGTTTCAAATTTGATCATTTCAAAGTACCTATTATGAAGGAATAACCAGGTCTAAGGATCCCCTTCACCCTCTAGAGCTGATAACTTGAAGTAGTGTCACTTCCAGAGAAAAGGGCTTCTGCATTCCCTGGGTAGGTGAGAGGGGAGCAGATGTGAAGCACATTGACTAAGCAAATGCCACTCCTCACACTGTGTACAGCTGTCCTGCTCACAAGATGTTACCTCAGACTACACTAGATTTTTTAAATTCTCCTCCCGAAACAGAGAGTAAGAGGTAGTTTGCAGAGATTGAGCCGAAGAAATGGAACTCGGCTCAAGATAGGAACCTAAACTAAGCTGGTTGAAGCTTTCAAAATCTGGTGAGAAAAAAACCAAACAGAACTGGGATTTCAGAAAAAAAATCACAGACAAATAATAGAATGAAAATATTGTGTGTGGGAAGAGACAAAAGGTAGCCTACAATGGAGAGGGTTCTGCTTTAATTTTTGTTTTCTTGCACTAGGGCAGTAAAACATGTACAAACAAATACATGTTCCAGATGGCTAATGCAAGCATATTTATTCTTAATAGATTCAAGACATTGTTTAATATCAAATTCATCCCTGCAGCCTGCAGAAGCTGAACTATCCCTGTAATATTGCCAAGGTCAGTGAAAGCACAAATTGCCTGCTGTGTAAGTATCATTGGACCATCTAGAACAACCCATGAGATACACACTAGGTAAGTGTCCCTGTCCACATTAAGCCACCTTTGTTGATAAATTATGCCTGTGTAGACATCAGAAGCACCTTATGTAGAGTACATTACATGGAAATTGATCAATAATCAGGCATAACTAATTCATAAGTAGACAACATATACATGATGACTTTGGTTTTTAAAACTTGCCATCTGTTGCATACATTTTAAGTTAAAAATATCAAAGAAAAGGAGATGATTTTCCCCCCACAATAATCAAATTCTTTTGAATTCTTTTGAATTCTTCTATCTCCTTTCAGACTGTAATCCACATAAGTTCACTGACTTAAGGCCATTTTGCAAGCTTCTGACAGCCAAGAAACAATGAAAAATAGGATTATGATCTGAAAGGATGCCAAGCATTTGAAAACAATTTAAGAAAAAATAAAATGCTTTTTCTCTTCTAAAGTATTTTACTCAGATTTTTTTTTTCCAAAGTTATTTTAAAACTTTCCACCAACTGCATTAAGAAATAAATGAGTTATAAAACCCTTTGTAGCTTTTGTTTTATTTGGTGGCAGAAAAACAATTCTAAGTTGAGCAGGCAAATACAAAAGATAAGTTAATTCCAAGGCTGCCATATTCAAAAAGAGAAAAACAGTACAGTGATGCTCTTATGTCCTTTTCATTATTCATTTTTTAAAAGTCACTGATTATCAGATTATACATACACATAATATTATGAATGCAGGTAAAAGACATGTTGACAGACATGTTTCTTTTACCCCTTCCTTCCAGAAGACGCCTGGGAAAACAAAGTCAGATGGAGGGGAAAGCAGAAGATAAAATATTATTAATGTTATACAAACACGATAGGCTAAGACTATAAGATGAGTATTCAGGAATGAGACGCTGAGGCAGACATATTTCTGTCTCTGAATATACGATCTCATTACTTATTAGTAACTAAAAGATAAATAGAATTGGAAAGAATTAAAAACTGAGAAGGACCAATACTGTACCAACAAGGTCTGGAATGTCATCCTCAGCATTCAGTTTTGCATCCATCACACTGGACTAGATGAGTGAGTATAGTAGCATTTTAAAGTCTTACAGCCAGACATCACTAATGGGCAAGCCTAACTATTTACAGAACCAGATTGTATTCAGTGCCTCTGTTTTTGGTATATACATCTCCAGTAACTGATCAGTGAAAAGCTGTAAACAAAACCATCTGCTAGTGTCAATACTTTTTCCTAACCAGGTAATCACTCTCTCTGCATTAATTGCTGCTCATTTCCTTCCAATGTAATTTTTACGAGGGGAAAGAGGGGGTTAGGGTGGGAAGCTCAACAAATTTTGGCTTCCAATTTTCTTTACAGATAGTAAAAACATGTTCTAGACAAGGGAATCGACCACAACATTTCCTTGCAACTAGTTAAACAAGAATTAAGTGTACAGTGTTAATGCTTTATGGGTCTTTGTTTGACAAGGAGCTTAAAGGGGGGGTTCAGTCTCTTTAGTCCTGTGTTAAAATGGCCACACTTTAGCCTTAAATGACTGGTATCTCTGGTTAATTTTAGTAGATTGATTAATGAAGTGCTATAATTAAGATGAACGCCTATTAAGCCAGAATGGGATTTTCAATCATGTTAATCTATACTTTATTGATCAGATTTGGTTTCTGAAGGAAAATGGTTTCATCTAGGAGTAAACAAGATCTTTATATAAAAGCACACACAATGTCATCCTTAAGGAAAACTTGGTATTTTTAACACCATCACTTAGCAATAACATAAACAATGTCTTCCACCAAACTTTTCCTAACCAGATTGGAGGATTGCATACTTAAGCCATCTTGAAGGTTGGACTAGCTTCTGTTTTCCCAAGATGTTTGAAACTGACACATTACGCTTGTCTATCTACAAAGTTATTAAAGTCTGTTATCACATTTACATTCCACAAAAACTGAATAAGCGAACAGTTTACACTTGAAGGTTCTTTTTTAAAATCAGCACCGTCTGTAGCCTTAATCAACAGCTAAGTAGGAATAATCTATGCATCTACATAGCATGATACGTTTATATCAAGTGGTCATGATAGCACAAATGGTTACATGCAATAAGTTAATGTTTATACACACATTTATACATACAAGAGAGTCTGAATAAAGGCTGTTACAGGCAGAAAATTGTTTATCTGATCTTGTGTTCTGAGAATGGCATCCAAGACCACAACTACATCTACCCTATTTCAGTCATTAATGTTGTTATAAGAATTTGTAATTAAAAATTACTTCAGTTATCACTTTCTAGTATCTGAATGTTATCTTTCTAGTAGGTCAGCAGTGACTTAGAGTGAAAAAGCTATAGTTCTGAGGGGGAAAATGTCGTATTTACTCCTCATGGAAGACAGAACAGTCCTATAATATCTCAATAAGGATTAATACATGTAAGTATAATGTATTTTACTTCATTTTTCTTGTGCCAGCAAAACTGCGCCTAAAATATATTTTATGAAGAAATACCTTCAAGGCATTGAAATCCTTGTGGTATAATTCATACACTTCAAAAGAATTACATGCAGGATGAATTTGATCCACAATACCTGCCACTGGCATTGTTTAGCTCCTGGTGAAATGGAATTCCCTGAACTCCGAAAAGCAATGTAACAGTAATGCAACATACGTGAAATCCGGTCATTTGACCTCTAACTCTATTTTAATCATAATTAATGTTTAAAAAAACCCCTCTTATAGGTACTAGATGCACAGACAACTCATAGTTTCTATGTTAAATAAACATGAATTTTAATAGCTTTGAAAAACTAAAAAATTCACTTCTTTCATACCATCCAATTGTTTTATTACTTCAGGTCTTATACTTTCCTGCTTGCTCTTTTCTAGGGCATCTTAATGTGTGCAATACTTCCAAAGATACCATGATGCATATATTTTATGTTTTCATTAAGAGGTTTAAATATAAATACTTTATATATATATTCATATCCTCAATTTTCTATTACAGCATCTGAACTTCTTAAAAAAATCTGTGTAAGTCAGATCAGAAGAAATCTTGGTATTAAGACTAGGTCCTTCCTTTTGTTTATTTGATAATGATTTACTTCCCCAATTTCATTGTTGTTGTTTTTGGGTTTTTTTTGTTTTTTCCCTTTCCTAAAGAAACAGCTAATTTAGACTCTGTGCATCCTCCTTTAATGACTTTTAAGGAATCAATGTCTGGAGTTAAAATTAGTTTGAGCTGGACTCATGAAAGGCCATTAGACACTATCTGAGATATTTTCATTTATCTCCTTTTCCAGCTCTAACTTGTTAATTAAAAAGAGAAGAAAAAAAAACAAACAACCAAACAAATTTAATTTAAAATATAAATGTGTCTATGACTGGCAAATGGAAATCTAAGTGTTTGTTTGTTG
The DNA here is from genome assembly GCA_033558105.1 of Coccyzus lansbergi. Classification (NCBI taxonomy): domain Eukaryota; kingdom Metazoa; phylum Chordata; class Aves; order Cuculiformes; family Coccyzidae; genus Coccyzus; species Coccyzus lansbergi. The sequence goes on along the minus strand of JAUMJK010000013.1, from coordinate 5,374,966 downwards.
TTGTCTTGTAACATATGCAGCAGTGGGGTGGCAGGCTACAAACCCAAACCCAAGGGGTTCAGGGGTTCTTTTGAAAACAGGGCTGTTGTTTTAGGAGTCTATAATATTCAAAATCCACCTGAGCATATTCTTGTGAAACCTGCTGTAGCTGAACCTGTTTCAGCAGGGAGTTAGGCGAGATGATCTCCAGAAGTCTCTTCCAGCCACAACTATTCTATGATTCTGTGTGCAGGTCTGTTTCCAGAGTTAGATAAGGGAGCAATCAGAACACAATACAAACTTGGGGGACATAGGGTAGGCAAGGAGAGGGGCTCTGTTTGTTTGTTTTGAAGAAACCAAATGCTCTTACCCCTGCATAGCGGAGGGACATTGGCTTCCAGACAGCCTGCTGTTCTGCAAAGCACTGTGCAAAATTTTCACTTGGACTGTAATCCTCACTTGGAGTGTGCCTCTTTAAAAAACAGGTGTATGACACATCTCAACTGTCTTCAGAGTAGCAAGAATGGCAACAAGGGGTGAATAGTTTTAGAGTAGCATCATCAACTCCAAAGTGACTGTGGTTTGCAGTTATCATGAAAACCATGATATAGAAAGAGTGCTATGATGTTGGCCATGCCAATACTTAAGGGTTCTCCCTGTCACAGTTTCAGTCACTCTTCTGAGCAATCACTGCATGAACAATCCAAACTCACATCAAAACAACAGTATCAGAGTGCCTCACAGCAGTAGGAAACCAATAGTGCTGAATGACTTATTCTTTAACAGTAATTGAAAAATCATTTTAAAATGAGATCAGAATTGCTGCAAATATTCTTGAGTTTCTCTGATTCTCTTTATTCAATTCCTGTGGTTACCCAGGAACATTAGAGTAACAATAGAGATATAGAATGAAGTCAGTGAGGTTTTCAGATTCTACAGGGAGCAAAACCAACTAAATATGTTTAGCAGATGTGGCTGATCCAGTGTCTCTATATCTGGATACAACTTCTTAAACCACAAGGCTAATCTCAGGAAAAATACATAAAAGTGACCCGAAGGACTTGGTCTGAAAGTTATCCAAATACATATATGTACTACATTTGCAGTATTGTTTAGAATTCACAATTCCCAGGATGCTTTTCAGTCAAAGTACAGCCCTTAAATATGTCTGACAAGACTTTAACCACCAACACCATGTGAGAAATTATTTTTTTAAGTATTTTACTGTTCATAGAAACTAGTTGATGTATAGAAATAAAGAATGACTTGGCTATATGAAGTGCACACCAAAAATTTACTCTGTGTTAAACATTTTCCTCTGGGTGACAGCTGTGGTCAGTGAATTACAATAGCTAATCTGCTATGAAGATTGTTTATGCCTCAATGGATCACAAGTTGACTACAGCTAGTCCTCCAGTAGAACTTTATAGAAACAGAAGAGCAGCTGCAACCAGGGTAAAAAAGCATTCCTTGACTGCATAAAAAGCATGTGTTTTCCTGAGAAGCAGTCTCTGACTTCCAATATATCTGATTTTCCATCACAATTCTGTCTTAAAAAGTGACAGTCAACTTTTCCTGCTGCAAGCTTTCTCCTTCATTTTATATATCACATAGTTTATGTATCACATATGTTATTCAGATAGCATTTTGCGCTACTGCTTAACAAGAAAAAAAAAATCTGATTACATTCCTCTAGAATGAGAAACTTTACTTCCCCTGCAAAAGAAGATACCCAAACATCAATTTCTCCATTAATTTGTCACTATAGAAGTGAATTGAAACTCAAGAAGTGTCAAATCTAATGTTTTGATCCTTTTTCGGTGCCTTGACCTCATTCCTTAAAGGATTATAGAAATAAAGCTTAAAATACTTCAGTGCAATACCTACCCTGCCAGCAACACAGAGCAAGATTTACTGACATAAAATTTAAAAATAATTTCACAAAAATTAAGCTTAGAGGGAAAATACCTTATAGAATACTTAAAAAGTCATTTGCATTTTTCAGCTACAGAAGTAAATCAAGGTTATGACTTATAATTTCTTAATCATTCTTAGTGCTTTATATGAATTTTAGCTATTAATAAATATTTCTGTCCACAACAAAATCTTATAAAAAGCAAAGGAAAAGTAAAGAAAAACACAGAGGTTCTATTAACACTATCCAGTTCATGGGACTGCTGTTTGTGAGCAGAGAAGGCCTTGTGGGAGATGTGATGGTTCAAGGATGCCTGGGGCACAGTGATCACAAGATGACAGAATTATCAGTTCTAGAAGCAAGGAAGGGGTTCAGTAGAATGGACACTTTGGACTTCCAGGGGTCAGATACAGGACGGTTCAGAAGGCTGGATGATAAAGTTCCACAGGAGACAGTACTTAAGGGCAAAGCAGTCCAAGAGGGGCTGGATGCTTTTTAAGAAGGAAATCCTGGCACCATAAGTGCAGAGCATCCTTGTGTACTGGAAAATGAGCTGTCAGGGAAGAAAATCAGCTTGGCTAAGCAGAGAGCTCTGGGTGGATCTCAGTACAGAAAAAAAAAAAAAAAAAAAAGTATATGAGCTCTGGAAGAAGGTAACTCAAGGGGACTACAGAGATGAAGTGAGAACATGCAGAGAGAAAATCAAAAGGGTTAAAACACATTAGAACTTAGATTGGCCAATGCTGTAAAAGAGAGTAAAAAAATCTTCCTACAAATATATCAACAACAAAAGGAGGGCCAAGGAGGATCTCCATCCTTTACCAGATGCAGGGGGAAGAACAATGAGAAAGGATGAGGATAAGGCTGGGGTATGTAGTATGTTCTTTGCCTCAGTCTTTAATAGTAAAGTAAGTGATTCTCTGGGTACTTAGCCTCATAAGCCAGAAGATAGGGAGGAAGAGCAGAACAAAGCTCACATGATCCAAGAGCTCGACCAATTTGGCATTCGCAAATCTGTTGCGTCCAATGGGATCCACCCAAGGGTATTAAGGGAGCTGGCAGACATGCTCATCAAATCCCTTTCCATCATCTACCATCAGTCCTGGAAGACTGGGGAAGTTCTGCTTGACTGGAGGCTGGTAGATGTTACACTCATTTACAAGAAGGGTCACAGGGAGGATCCAGGAAATTACAGGCCTGTTAGTTTGACCTCAGTGCTGGGCAAAGTCGTGGAACAGGTGGTCTTGATTGTTATCATACAGCACATACAGGACAACCAGGAGATCAGTCCCAGTCAAAATGGGTTTATGAAAGGCAGGTGCTGCCAAACTATCCTGATTGTCTTCTATGACAACGCTACTCACTTGGTGAATGAAGGAAAGGCTGTGGATGTAGTGTACTTAGACTTTAGGAAAAGGAATTCACACCGTTTGTCACAGTATTCCGCTTTAGAAATCAACTACCTCTGGCCTGGACAGGCACATGCTCTCCTGGGTTAAAAACTGTCTGGATGGCCAGGCTCAAAGAGTGGTGGGAGGTGGAGTTAACTCCAGCAAGAGACCAGTTACAAGTGGTGTCCCCAGGGCTCAGTGCTGGGACCAGCCCTGTTCAATGTCTTTATTAATGACCTCAATGAAGGCATAAAATGTACCCTTACCAAGATTGAGGATGACACTAAGGTGGGAGGACATTAAGGCAAGTGATGAGTGCTGTACTTGGGACACAGCAATACTGTTCAGTGCTGTGGACTTGGGGAAGACTGGCTGGAAAGCTGCCCAGCAGAGAAGGACCTGGGGATATTGACTGAGAACTGACTGAACATGACCCAGCAGGGTGCCCAGGTAGCCAAGGTGGCCAATAAGATCTTGTCTTTTATGAGAAACTGCATGGCCAGAGGGCCAGGGAAGTGATGGTCACTTCTCCCTTGTGATAGATGATAGAATGAGAAGGAATGACCTCAAGTTGTGCCAGAGGAGGTTCGAGTTGGACATCAGGAAAATTTTCTTCATTGAAAGGGTTATCAAGCACAGGAACAAGCTGCCCAAGGAGATGGTTATCGCCATTCCTGGAGGTATTCATAAGACAGGTAGATGAAGTGCTTAGAGATATGATTTAGTAGTAGACAGGTATGGTTGGGCTTCATGATCTCAAAGGTCATTTCCAACCTAGTGATTCCATGATTCATTCTTGCAGCTATAGATTATTTCCACTTTATATTCCTGAGATCAGATTTCAGTTAGTCAAGATCATCTGCATACCTCTAGAAATGCTATCTTGACTAGAAATCTCTTCTATACAAGTCCTGCCTTCAAGTACATAGCAAAGCTGTGAAAACATGACTACTAGTCAAGTAAAACTCCTTGACTGAGATTTATGGAAACACGCTATCCTTAAAACAAAAAGCTAAGCTTCAGTCAGGCACAGGCCTCTCATTATTTAATGACAGCAATTAAAATCTTTTTGTTCTCCCCTGTTATTCACATGCACATACTGCTTATATCCTATTAACCCACCAAACAAAATGGAAATATATGGACAAAAAAGAGGAGTCATTAAAAGAAACTTAACAAATAATCCATTTATGGAAAGAGAGTAGATTACTGTTATAATACACTGAAATCAAAGAGGCAGATTACACAGATTCATTTTCACAGAAAGGGTCATTGGGCATTGGAATAGGCTGCCCAGGGAGGTGGTTGAGTCATCTTCCCTGGAGGTGGTTAAGGCACGGGTAGATGAGGTCTTGAGGGACTTGGTTTAGTGTTTGATAGGAGTGGTTGGACTAGAAGATCCGATGGGTCCCTTCCAATCTGGTTGTTCTATGATTCTATGATTCTATGTGTATACTCAGGTAGACTTTTTGAGTCATTGCTCCCATCACACTTTACCACACTCCTTAAGTTTTCAATATCTCATGTCCACTTAGTTTCTACAAATTATTATTTTGAACCTAAGATACTTACAGCTCTTTCAAAAGAAAGCAAAGCCAAGAGACATAAAACAACTAACTGGACTTTGTTGATCATCTGTAAAGCAAATCCAATATTTAAACTGTAATTTGATATCAAGAGATATTTGTGACCTTCATTGGTTTTAATAGTGTTTTGTAGCATCTTTAATGACTATGTCTAGCCACAGCCTGAATGAAAATAATTTTGATCATAAAAGTACCTAAACTATTCCTCTGTTCTGCATTAGGACTCACAATTGAGGACAAAGAGTCACACAAACACCGTCCTTTTCATCTGTATATTAAATTGATAGACATACAATTCAGGTCATGGATTACCACAATCTTTCTCTGCCCAAGGAGAAATAGATCCACACTTCTAAACTTCAAAAGTGTTCCTACTGGGTTACAAAGTCTGAGATGTAACCTCTCTACTCATACCTCTCTGCTTTCCAGGGGACATAAAACTGCAAGGGCAAACAGGGGGTTTAACCTGTGCCCTAGCTTTAAGACATATTTGGACTCTTTCCTGGGAGCATGATTATCAACGATAAATATTTTTATAAATTTTAAATCAATCATTCATGGAAAAAAGTACTAGGATCTCCTAGGTGAAACCATTAACCTTTCTGAAACAATGTTTAAAAAAAAAATCAGTGTTATAAGGACTATGTAGATGAACTATAAAGATGGTGTTAGTCCTAGAGAACTGCAATACACACAAATATTAATTAAATGCATTATTTCTTCCCATTTGTATAAGTTTTATGAAAAAGTATTTCATGTTGCCTGGCAGAGAAAGGCCTGAGGATGTTGGCCAACAGCAGACTGGTTTGAGTCAGCAGTGTGCTCACGTAGCCAAGAAGGTCAACAGCATCATGGCTTGTATCAGAAACGGTGAGACCAGAAGGTCCAGGGAAGGGATTCTGCCCCTGTACTCTGCACTGGTGAGGCTTCACCATGAATACTCTATTCAGTTTTGGGCCGCTCACTACAAGAAAGAACAGAGAAGAGTAATATTTGAAGAGAAGAACAATGAAATTTGTGAAGGGGCTGGAAAACAAGTCTTATGAGAAGTGACTGAGGAAAGTGGGGAAAGAAGAAGAGTCTGAGGGGAGACCTTAATGCTCTCTACAACTACCTAAAAGGAGGCTTCAGAGAGGTGGGTGTTGATCTCTTCTCCCAAGTGATAGGTGATAGGACAAGAGGGAATGGTGTCAAGATGCATCAGAGGAATTTTATATTGGACATTAGGAAAAATTTCTTCATAAAAATGGTTAACAAGCACTGGAACAGTCTGCCCAGGGAGATGGTTGAGTAACCATGTCTGGATGTGTTTAAAAAGACAGGTAGATGAGGTGCTTGGGGACATGATTTAGTAGTAGACAGGTACAGTTTGAGTCAACAATCTCTAAGGTCTTTTCCAACCTATCGATTCTATGATTCTCAAGGATGGTCTAAATGCAGCGTTATTGTAATCCTTGTTATGTGACACCAATAACTGAACATTTGTTGTTGTTTTACAGAAATGGCAGCAATTCAGCAGTTATACCCATGCTAGCTAAGACTTACACATCTTTAGGTTAATTTATTCTGATATTATCTTTGTTGACTTCTTTAGGAATTGTTGGGAGTTAAAGTACAGAAAGATAACATTTCCAAGGTGCTGTCCTCACATCTCTGTTTTGTTAATAGGGATAATAAACTCCTTGATTCACAGGAATATGTATTCTCATTTACTTTGTTTTAATTTCTGAAAAAAAGGGTAATAAAAAGGTTTAATTTAAAGTCTACTGAAGTTCACAAAAGTCTCTCCATTCTGTTCTGCTAACTGGTATTTAACAACAGCCTCAACATACAATCTACTAATGCTAATGCCAATGGCCCTTGTTCAGCAAGCTTCATAAACATAAAACAAGTTTTCAAAATCATTAGTTCCCTCATCTCTGCCACTGAGTTAACCTTCATGCTAGTCATACTAGGTTGTTTCCCTAAACACAGGTCTCTTTCTGGGATGCTTGCAAAAGGAGAGCATATCATATTCCTGTGTGACATAGAACAGACCAGGAATATCAGCAACTATAAGATACAGATGTTAATGATTAGGTAAACATCTTTCACTGAGAAGCAGTAATAAATACGTACTAGAATTTGTTAGAATTGTTAGGTCATTTCACCTGGATTTCATTTTGAAAAGTAAAAATGAGAAATTTCAGAGGCTTGAATATGCTTTACTCCTTTCTGAGAAGAAAGACTAAAGTGATCTGTTTCTTGTTTCAGTGTTTATTCTTAAAAAAATTCATTGTTCTACAACCCTTGTCACAGATCACATTGACCCTTTTAAAATAAAATTGTTGCAAAATGAGAGAACACTTAAACAAAACACTTTGATCCATGAAAGAAAGACATAATGTTTTTCCTTCACAGAGAATTTAAGCTTGTTTTCGTTCCAGATCTCAAAACACAGACTGATTTGGAAATCTTGCAAAAGTCTCGGTGAAATAAATTTGTTTATTGTTAGTGCTCAGACGTTATCCAGAGAGAAAAACATTTTGTGAACATTGTGCTGTATTTTTTATTATTGTAAACAGGCAAGTATCTCACTTCATTTAATTAGGTTTAACCTTTATCTCAATATTAGTCTTGCAGAGATTTTATCAAGATGTTTGTTGTACTATATATACTACATGACATCCATTACACTTTATCACAGCTATTCCCCACTATAATATTGTGTTCTTAATAGAGGCCTTTGCGTGTTTTCTAGTAAGACTTAAAATAAGCAGACTGGAAGAATTTTCAGTCTTTACATTGTCATATATTCTCTTGATAAATATATCTATTTATTATAGCATCACTTTCAAATTAAAAGACATATCAAAGCTTATCATTAAAAAGGGGGTGGAGGGGGTGTATTTTTGAATGATGATGTAAAAATATTACAGCTTCCTAAGTAGATTTTAAGATTGTGTTTTGCCATTTTGGCTGAGCAATATTAACAAAACAAAGTAAAGTTTTCCCAAAGCACTGCCTCATCATATCATTAGCAAGAATAAAACCTAACTTCTATGGATTTCCATTTATTTTTTAAAAGTGTGGTTCTGGAGAGATACTGTATTTGTATTTGCTAAAAGTGAGACACACATGCAGAAAGCAGAATAAAACCTACTCCCTTGGAGCACCATGCAAACAGTTCTGAATAAAATCTATTATTCTTTATGTGCAGCAGGTGTAATGTCACACAAACGTACCTCAACAGCCACATACAGAGGAAGCATAAAAAATAGAATCATGGTATTGTAGGATCTTTCTTTAAAAAGGAAAGTTGCCCATACTTACTGCTAATACCACATTATTAATGGAAAATAACAACACAATGTACAGGAACGTGTGTATACTTATGTAATTAATGTTCTTTTTTTCCTGTTTTCTATACAGATTTAAGGAATTATCAGATTAATATATTACAGCTTTAATTTGTACACACACATTTACTGGGTACTCAAGGGAGCAGAGAGGACAATACAGAATGAGAACAGAGACCAAAGTGGTTATAACCTTCCCTTCTCCCTCCTCCTTATTACAGTGCTGAAAATTCATATAGGCCCCTGAGTTTTTCCTCCAAAATCAACAGAAAAATAAAATGTGTGTCATAGCTAACAACTATCTCCCCCAGTCTGCATACCTGTAAGCAAGCCAACCATGCAATGCTTACACCCTCTCCTTTCATCACAATTCCACTTAAACTCAGATTGAAGATATTTACAGCCACAACTTCAACAGCAAACAATTCATTGCGACAAAGGGCTATGTATCATCTTACAAGAAATACTATTGATTAGTATATCTATCAATTTCTATATTAAAATGCAGAACCAATCATAATTTATCTCTACATACTACTGTAAAACTATTTCAAATAATATTAATAAATTGTAATACTTCAGGACATGTAAAAAGGCAAACTTCTCAATCCAGTTAATTGAGCAGTAGCAAGAATTATTTCTGAATTTAAGCAACAATTATTATTTCTGTTTTAGTCAAAGCTTACTCTCTTCGGCACAAGAATACTTTACATTCTAAACCATGATATAAATTTATTTATGAATGCAAAGATATCTCAAGCAGGTAGCAGGGAACAGAACTCTAAAAACACCCAATAAAACTCAACTGGTACCTTTTTTTAAAAAAAAAAATCTGTTTTCATTGCACTACTTAATTGAGGAAATTGAAGAAAAAGAACAAAAGTCCTGGCCTAACATTTCTTCAAATCTTAAACACTTCTAAATAGATGCTGAAAAGTGGTGGTAATCTCACTTCCCATTCTTAAACAATAAGTTAAATACAGACCATTGTTTTGGAGGGGAAAAGTTGTTTTAAAATTAGAAAATAGTTTCATTTATAATACTTCCATCCTCCATCATAATGAAGCAGTGAAAAATTTTTAAAGTTCAACTAAGCTCTCTCAGACTATGACAGATGAAGATCTACACACTATTTTTCTTTATTCTGGTGGATACAGCTGAAATTAGGTCCTAGTTCTGTAAAATACTATTCACATTCTAAATGGAACACAGTACTCCCAATTCCCATTGACTTCCAGTTCTCATGTTAAATATTATTTGTTGCACAAAAACACTTTTCAGTCTTGGGAGGTTTACGCACCACTTGCATGAATAATACCCCTTTCCCCATGCAACTGATAGATTCCAGGAAAACTGTTTTTCATGCAAAGTGGGTTACACCATGAATAGAATTAACCTGAAAACCAAGGTATAAAAAAAGTAATAGAAAATTTCCCCTCCATCTTCTGCTCAAGTGTAGGAGTAGGGAAATGATCTTTCCCGGGGGAATTGCAGTTCGTAATTTGACTGCTGTAAAATACTTAATGCAAACTTAATATAGATGTTGACATTACACGTGGAAGATCCTCGAAGTATTATTTCCTTCAGTATTTCAGAACAGTGATGAAAGAAAACAATGTATATTCAAGCTTCCCTTACTAACAGTATCTGTTCTGGCAACCTTTTTTCATTTTAGTGCAACCACGGTTTTCTTGGAAGCAGCAGTGTGAAAATTACAAACAAACAAAAAAAAAAATCACAGGGGCACTTCTGATAAATACTACAGTCCCAAAGATAGTGAGTCCATTTCCATATAACCTGATAGACACTCCAACTCCCAGTTAAAGGGATTATAGTTCTAAAGAACATGTAAACATACCTGAAATCATAGACCTAATCAATACACTACACATATTTATCTCAACCTAGAGAGGAGAGGGGGGAAAAAACACACTTTTTCAGTCTTTGGAAGGACTTACAGTATTCAGTGGAAAACAGAGGAAATCAAACTGTCCATAAGGCTTGTAGTGATAGGACTAGGGACAATGTGTATAAACTGGAGAGAGGAAGATTTAGACTAGAAAGTATTTCTTCACCATGAGAGTGGTGAGACACTGGAACAGGTTGCTCAGGGAAGCTGTGGCTGCCCCCTCCCTGGAGATGTTCAAGGCCATGTTGGCTGCCTGACCTAGTGGGAGGTGTCCCTGCCTCTGGCAAGGGACTTGGAACTGGATGATCTTTAAGGTCCCTTTCAACCCAAACTGTTTCATGATTCTATGATAATAAGGTAAAACATTAAGTTCAGCCCACTCTGACACAACCACTCCATCAGAAGTAGCTTGGCCTACATAAAGGGGAGGATTAATGATAAATAGATGAATTATAGAATATGCGTTGCATCCTTGCTTCGATGGTCTCCTTTTCCCTACTACTTCCAGTATCACTTTCCTCATAGCACATGAACTTTATTCAAGTCTCTTGGCTTAAAAGGGAGAACCTCTTCTCCCTTCTCTTATAGTTTAGGAATGGCTTATTCTATCTGGTACTTCATTGTTTGTCTCATTTTACTCCTCTCATATAGCATGGCTAGTTACAGAACTATCTAATTAGGGCTAGATTTTACCTAGCAAAAAGATGGTGAAGGAGGATTAAAGATGATGCACTACATAAAGGCTGTGAAGAAATGTAATCCAAAATTAGTTTTTTAAATTCTTTTCATCTATTTCCAGTGCAGGTGTGTCCTAATTGGCATACTAAGTTCAATTAAGAGAACAGGAAACATGCCAGCCTCCAGATGAAACACGTGATACCTTGTATCTTGGTATCCTCTCTGTCCCATACTGAAGAATGCAAACATTCTTTCCAAAGTTAGGTGAGGGGTGGAGTAGGAGGGAGGGGAAAAAAAAAGCAGAAAAATAAAAAGTATGCCAAGAGAAAGGTTAAAATAGCATGTTGGATCCTAGAATATCAGTTAAAAAATTACACTGTCTTTCAACAAAATATTTCTTCTATTGTACTGCTGATTAAATTCTCATGTAGAATATTTTTAAATGCATCTTTATGTAGTAATTGATCTTACTAACGGAAAATTGTCATTTCATTTGATTTACTGGTCCATTAATATGGCTTGATTCATGGTTGAAATGTTAGTTTTAAGATTTGCTGGAATCTCAAAGCTTTTTCAGATGTTTCCTCTCTGCTTCCAATGGTTCCTTCTTCAATTGCACGTTTCCAAATATATAATAATATAGGGGTTAATACAGATAGATATGGCTATATTGTTTTCTCATTGCTGTGACCACAATGATTTTAAAATTTTTCATATATTATAATAATAAAATTAAACCAACATATATTGGCCTAAACCAACTTCTACAAGTGCACAGAGTATTGGGGATCCATCAGAATACAGTTTGACAAAAATGTTACTTAGCAGTAATACATGGTCACTTTTCAAATGTGTAACTACTAACTTCACATACAGTCTGTATGCACCTGATCTGGAGCTCTGTTTACAATTTTAGGCTTCAACTCTCCCTTGGTATAAAAATAGCTTATTCATCATCACTGAAATATTCAGCCTCAAGAGAGGCTTTTTAAAGTGGCCTATGCAGTTTGTAGTGAACATCAGCAGAAGTGAATTACTGACTGCAATACAGGTGAATGCATTTACCACGTCTTTCTCCTCACATGCATTTTACTCGTATGAATTTGTATGTTTTAGTCTCTGTATTGTAGGTGGTTTTTTGAGAAATGGATAGTATCACACAGAAGACAGAAATAATACCTATGCCATGAGACAGGAAGTTGATTTCTGATTGTTGCAGGTTTCTTCAGTAGAGAGGAACTATGCTAGACCAGACAGAATGTCATTTGGATTATAGAACTCTTCCACTTAATATCACAATTCAGATATTTTGGGTCTCATTTTCACTATGTGAACGCCAAAATTCTTCAGGTATTTGTAAAAACCATTTTAAAAGATTTATGTTGTGTATTTGATATCTATCAGTGCAAAAAAACCCACAAAAACCTATTAAAATGTTCTATCTGCAGTAATCATACACACAGAAACACTGGATTGGCCTTGGGTTTCTACGTCATGAAAATCATGCTATTACATTGCCCTTCCAGGAAATACTTGAATAAAGAGAAACAGCCTGTGAAAACATGTTTATTATCTTAGGCGCTAAAACCAGTTCTTACCTGGGTGGCAAACCCTTTTATTGATAATATTGAGTAATTTTGTTATTAATTTTGCTCATTAGTTTTCTAAATGAATGCCAGGGCACTTCAAAGTGTTGCAATGGCTGATGGTAGGGGAGTTAGACCAGTACATTATCTGTGTATCAGAAATATATTCCAGAAGCAGACTCTGGGGGATTCAAGACTGAATAAAACTAAGACAGAATAGCTGAATATAATTGAATGGGTTAGGGCAGGAAGACCTTTAAACACTTGTGAAAACATCAATTCATTATTTTTTCTAGCATGAGGGCATAAGAAAAGGTAACTGGACAGATCAGGAGGCAAAATCTCTGCCAGACTGTGCCAGTAAGTTTAGAAAAACTGAACAAGTTTATTTACTGAGAATTACTGTACAGTTCAAAACCCACACAATGAATAAGGTCAAATACAGTGTAGCAATGTCAGATCATGAGAGAGGGAAAAAGAAACTAGAATGGAGAAAGTTACACAAAACTACTCAATGTACATTTTTTTAAAAATAGGATTAAACTCTTTGTATTAATATCTAGAAATACAAGTATTTCCATCAATTATATGGCAATGAATCAAGACTAGTATAAAGGCTCAGCATCTGGACTTTGTCCCTAGGCTGATCACATGCAAAGTTCAGTTGGAATAGGTTTTTCTACAAATAGCACTGTGCTATATTTTATAAATGAAATTAATGCTGATGGCAATGCATTGTATAAATTGTTCAGGAAACAGAAAAAAAATTAGCTTTTTACAAGTATATAATAAGTGAAAAAATAGCTAGAATTTTTTACAGTGTATGTTTATATAGAATCTAAACTCCTTAAGTTTATCCTTTCTTAAATATAGTACACTCTTTATTTTCAACTAAACTGTTACGCAAAACTTTTTTACCTTCTCACTTTTTCGCACCATTTTCTCAAAATTCTTTGTTGACCATTTTATACCACCTTTGCTGGCCTTCCAGAATACTGCTGTGACCAAAAAGGAACTAATAAGAAAGCCCACAGCTCTGACCATTTAGATAGCTAATACAATAGAGTCAGCTACCAACTTAGAAAATACATCGGTAGCCTTTCCTGTAAGGCTGGAATGTTAAGTCAACATAAGATGAAGTTAGTAACCAAATAATAATACTGCATATGCTGCACACAGTTTATACCTAGAATTTTAAAACAGTAAAGGCAGTTAAAGGACAAGATAACAATATAATATTGCCCCACTGAAGATCTCATACCTTAGTATCAGGAATACTATGTATAGACAGTATACAAATAGCTATTATGTTCAACAGATTAGTAGTTTCCAGTAGCTCTTAATAGGCTTTGAAAAAATCCCAAACTACCAAGCCCAACCAAAAACTCTGCCCCAAAAATAAATCCTCCTCACAAGCTACTTGGGATTCAGCTTTTGAAGCAACGAGCTAGTTCTGCGGCTTTTAAATATGGTGAGTTTCATGGGGATTACTTTTTTTTGTTGTTGTCAGGGTTTTTTTTGTTAAATGTAAGCCAGCTAGCAGTTTGGTCAATGGGTATCAGCAGCTCTAAGTCATCTGGAAATAAGACATGCATTCCATTAGTTTAGAAAAAAATTCAACACAAGTTTAAAAACTTACAAATGGTGCTTAGCCTGCAGAAATGAAAATGAGGTAAGGAAAAAGAATAATTTCCTCACTTTGTGAGTTGGTGCAAAAGACAAATGCAATTGGCATTTATCAGTTCTCAAAAGTAAAGAGGTTGCTTTTTACTAGTGTCTCTAACACTACTGGTCAGTCAAAGGGAAAATGAAGTAGCCATAGCTGAAACAATCACACTGAAAACACAAAGCTTCAACAGGTTTTCCTGGAGAAAGTAAATAACACTTTGGTGTTAAATACAGGTTTTTGCCTGTAATGTTCTTGTAACATTCCTGACCTACTTAAGGGCTTCATAAACTGGTTAAACTTTGCAGTATAATTCTACTGGAACTTTCTTTGAAAGTTTGTTTAATTATATTTAAAAATAGTTTTTCTGCAGTGCTGATCATGGAAGATCTTTAAAAAACAGGCCACAAACAAAAAAGATCCTCCCAGTAGATAATTAACTACTATCGTACTTGCAGAGAAGTTTCCTTTAAAGGACCAAGGAATGTCTCAAATAGAATGCACAAGGTCTTGATTCAGGAGACAAATAGGAAAATGTTAACATTTTCACCTAAGTTTAAATTATGGTCTCAGTGTAAGGAATTTAATTTTGGATCTAAAAATGGTAATTGGTACAACAAAAACTTTTTAGATCATGTGGAGCTTAAGTGTAAAGGGAAAACAGTAGAATAAGAGAACGTCATTGATGTAGGAAATGTAGTTCTAAGTAGAAAACTTCTTTATAAACTGCAGGAGCAATGATTAAAGAATATTTTTTGATTAATACTACAGAGAAAGTTGCTGCACAAACATACACAAACATCCAGACCTCTAAGAAAGTAGGAAATAATGAAGAACTCTTGGTTAAAACAGCACTGATCCTAAACAGAATCTTCCAGAAATTCCCTGCCTTTTTGACACCACTCTGTTCATTTAGTAACTATTTCAGTGTTGTTATGGTGTGAAATTTTATTTCAAACGATCATAGAATGGTTGAGTTGGAAGGGACCTTAAAGGTCATCTAGTTCCAACCCCTCTGCCATGGACAGGGACACCTCCCACTAGATCAGGCTGCCCAAGACCCCATCAAATCTGGTTGCTGTAAGGTCTCCTTGGAGTCTTCTTTTTTCCAGACTGAACAACCCTAACTCTCTCAGCCTGTCCTCATATGGGAGGTGCTCCAACCCTTTGATCACTTTTGTAGCCCTACTCTGGACCTGCTCCAACAGTTCCATATCCTTCTTATGATGAGGATTCCAGAATTGGACACAATACTCCAGATGAGGTCTCACAAGAGAGGAATAGAGGGCCTGCTGGCCATACTTCTTTTGGTGCAACCTAATTTATGGTTGGCCTTCTCATCTGTGAGTGCACATTGCTGGCTCATGTTGAGCTTCTCATCGGTCAACACTCCCAAGTCCTACTCTACGAGGCTGCTCTCAATCACATCATCTCCCATCCTGTACTGAAACCACAGATTGTCCCAGCCCAGGTGCAAGGCCTTGCAGTTGGCCTTGTTGAACCTCATGATGTCCACACAGGCCCATTACTCCAGCTTGTCCAGGTCCCTCTGGTAGCAACCCATCCTTCCAGTGTGGCAGCTGCACCACTCAGCTTGGTATCAACTGCAGACTTGCTGAGGTTGCACTCAACCTCGCTGTCTATGTCATTGATGAATATATTAAACAGCACTGGTCCCAGTACAGACCCCTGAGGGACACCACTTGTCACAAATCTCCATCTGGACATCGAGCTGTTGACCACTACTCTCTGAATACACCCATCCAACCAATTTCTTATCCACTTAACAGTCTGCCCTTCAAATCTGTATCTCTCCAATTCAGAGAGAAGAACATTGTGGGGGACTATGTCACATGCCAAACAGGTGTTTAAGAGGAAAATTAAATTATCAAGCAGTACACATGCCTCTCTCATTTAGGAATAAAAGTAGATGCTAAAGGGATCCTGTCATGCCCTTAAGATGTCAGGTTTGTATGCACTGCAATATACATCCAAATGTGTCTATCACAGATCCATTGTGTATGACTATGACAACTGCTGTGTTACTTTTTTTCACCTCTCTAGTGAAATTCAAAATTTGCTTATTAGTTGTGTTAAGCTTAGAATGATTTTGATACCAAATGATACTTGCTTCACAGAACGTTATGGTGCCGCATAAATAAATTCTGCTGACTTCTATCTGCTTTTATTTTCAAACTAGCATCTAATATCAAAAAAACCCCTGTATTTCAAAACACACTGTATTTCAACTTCTATCCTCCTGTAATCTGAAGCACCTCTGAAGACTGAAAATATGAGGTCTGAGAGACAATGGCGACAGGTCCACTCCCTTTGAACATTACACTCTCTTTACACTTCTGTCTATGGCTAGAATGTATTAGTAGAATCAGAAGAGTGTTCTCAACACTGATCTAGAGATGACACAATGCTATCTTGCATTGCACTGAAAAAGCTAGAAATGTATAAATAAAAATATACCCACCTTAAGTGAAAAAAATATTCAAAAATGTAAGCCTAAGAAAAAATGTAATATTAATGAAGGTAAATCATAAAACATAAATAATTTCAAACTTCTATACATCTCGCCTCTTGTGATAAAATTCTTTGCTGTTCCTAGGATAGCTTACACAGATACTAATCATAAAAATTCTAGCTGAACCAAGTCCTGGTTTTAACTTTTCATCTAACCTCATTTTTTTTCACCCTACCTCCAAATAGAATATTTGCATGTTCTTTTATCTTGCAGCAGGCCTACCATACAGCAGTGGCCTCACCCTTTAGGCAAGTCATCTACCAGCTTGCCAAAATATCTTGGATGATTTAGCAACTTGCTTACATTTCTCATGGGCCTATTAAGTCCAATCTCTTCTTCATAATTCAGCTCCTTGCAACTGGCATGTTTAGCCATCAGTTTAATTATTTTACTGCTAAGCTTTTAAGTTCATCTCCCTACACCCTGGGAACCCCACAGCATAGTTATTGTTAATGGTCCTTTGCCCAGGCATGTTACATCTTTGTAGTTGTATACATCACTCTCCAATTACCTGCCTGCTTTAAAGATAGCATATATCAGCTTTGAAACTTCATAGACCTTAAAAGGTGTCTCATGGAAACATGATGACTCTTGTACATTCCTCTATTCCTAAAGAGCTTTCTGGAAAGTGAGTTAGAATGATTCATATTGTGTCACAAAAGGAACACCATCTTTCCCTCTCAGTGCAGTTTTGCACATCTAGTTGAGCCTGGTTTTAATAGAAACTTTTATTTATTTAAGGCAATGGCATTATCATATGACTGTTCTGAATTATAGCTTCATTCGTATGAAAAAAACTTATATTCTTGTACGAAGGCATCTAGAAAAAAAACATACAAACCCAAAATACACTAAAGCTCATCTCATCTCTGATTCCATCCCAACTCTAGTTTTACGTAGAAGATTTACAATAAAAGCACTTATAAATCTGTAATCACCTTATTAAATCCAGCATGTTCCAAGTGTAAAATGAAGCTGAAACCTATTCTAGATATAATTAAGCAAGCACTGTTCATGTACACAGGAAAGAAAATAACTCCTCCCAGCCAAACAAAATATTTTTACAGCACTAGCATTTGATCTACAAGTAGAGTTTTCTGGTGTTAAAAAACATACAGGAAAAAAGGAATCACACGCTCCTAACTCCTAGGTATTTGCTGACCTCTATCTCTATATATCTGGTTTCTCTGTGTTATTTCTATTGCAGATGTCCATCTCAGTTTACTCTGACCAAGTAAATATGGTAACTAATACGATACCTATCCAGTAACAGTCATTTTTGACTGGGCCAAAGGTATAATTACTACATTGAATTAGACCATAACACTATCAAAGCAACAGATTAAAGGACTCAATTGCAGAGGGAGAACTACCAAAATTAATACTTGTGGATTTGCTTCATACTGCATGCTGAGTCCCTTTTCTTTTCTCTTTGTAGTTCCACTTCGCATTCAATATATAACTGCTGTTTACTAGTAGCAAGTTTTGATTTTGATGGAAATAAATTTCAAAGATTTTAGAAAAACTGAGGATAGTCATAACATCTTTGCCATTATCTAACAAGCTATTAAAAAAATATAGTAGCTTGTAGTATATTTTATTTAAAACAGATACATTAAAATGATAACTCCATTCAGACATATAATTTACATAATATTTTTGGTGCTACAACTATCATATGAAGAAGGCATATTAAAAATCCAATCAGAGGAAAAAGAATCTGAGTCAAGAAGTAGTTTTTTGGCCTATGATTGACCATGTAAAAAAGTGTATAAAATTTTACAATTACCCAATACTGCACAGAATGCAAAAGCTGTGCAATCAATATCAATCAACTACCACTGACAAAATTCAAGCAACATATTTAATAAATCTGTATTATTGATAGATAAAAATTAATACCTATTCTTTTGATCATTCCATATTGAAATTTGTGGCAATTCATTAAATATGAAACTTATTACTAAGTCATTTATGTCTTTAATGATATTACAGGGTTGTCTAGCATTCTGTTCTTTTCCGAAAGAAACTTTTGCTGCATCTCAGTCAGTATTATCAGAATTGCTTTTACAATTAGAATTTAAATTGCTTAGTTCAGAATGCATCAATATATCATTAGCATCTTACCTGACAATGTAATGTATTTGAGTCAATTCTTCCAAACAATGTTCAGAAAGCATAATCACTTCCTAGATTTACTTTCAATTTCCACTGTCTAATTATTATTGCAAGTAAAATATTTATACAGTATGTTATTATACATGAAGATGTGAAATCCATCTCAGGTTCTGCCCTCAGAGTTTTGCATAGAAACAGCTTCCATATGGGAAGCCACTCCTTTAGAACAAAATAATAAAAAAAAAGAACCCCCCTAAAAAAATAAACAAAATCGCTACTCTGTATCATGCGTATCAATATTAAATCTTTTTCCCAAAGCATTTTGCATGTCACTTATATTCCTTTATAGAGAAGTTCTACTCTGCAACCTATCCGCTCTGTGATAGTTAACTGAACTTGTAGACTATTTCTATTTGTGATAAAAGATAATTTCTGTAAGTAATTTAACTTATTTGTGGTGATGGTAGATTCAGTTAAAATATAGATCATATTTAGTCTACTCATCCTACTGAACATCTCATTTGGCAAAGTATTCAGTGTATATTTACCTAATACATTAAGAACTTCAACAAGCATCTATGGAAGTGCAGTGTGTTTCATATGAGTATCTGAAAAGATAGGTCTTGCCCAGAACACCTTGCTGTGTCTAATTGTGCAAGGACAACAAGATGCTTGCATCAATTCTACAACATTAGGAACCAGCCATTTTTCACATTTGCACTTTCCATTTTTCTTCAAAAACATTGAGCTGTCTCCTTATGTCTTTTGTATTATGGGATAAATAAAAGCATCATTTATTTTGATTCATCTAGTATGCTCTTAAATTTTGAACACTGACAATTATCTGGGCAGCTGATTGTTCAGTGCAAATCCATTCCCAAACCTAAAGCTGAACTAAGACTGCATCAGTGGAATTGCCAAGCTGTGTTTCCCTAACCTTAAAATAAATTATAACACCTCACGCCTTTTGGCCCAAACGTCAGTTTTTCAACAGAGAATTATTTTGAGAATTATTTTGATATTAAGTAAAAAAGGTTTTAGCTAAAATCAAATAGTTTAGGTTGTAGTCTAAAAATGCATTCTTTTCCAGATCTCCTATTTGGAGTTGCTTTGAAAAATATGAAACTACTTTTAATTGAATAAGTGATCGTGATGAAACAAATAAGTATCATGCCAGTATTTATAGTGTGGCATTTAGGGATTGCTAATTTTATTATCGTAGTTCTTTCTGGCCGTTAAGAATCCAGATACTTATGGCCAGAGTACAAAGTAATTGAACCATTTACTTGGCTCTAGTTTAAATCATTTTCACTGAAAGAAGTAAGAATATTACTCAAATAATGCTGAATAAACCTTGCACATAAATATATTTTGAAGATGTTTCAAATTTATTTGGCTAATTATTTGTATTATAAAATAATCTTAAGAAAATTACTAGAAACTACAATTACACCACATGTAGAGAAATAAGAAACCTTAAACCTTACATTATTTCCCTAAGCAGAAGAATAATCCTCAAACACAGTTTTCTGACATAAATGCACCCCCAGAAACCCCATGACCTTTATGCTCATGAATAAGAGTCCAACAGTAAAGACAGGCACTAGAAAATGGTTTAGAAATTCCCCTACCTGATGTTATTTCATTTGCTTCATGTCTTTAACATCTAAGGAAGTACAAACACAAAAAAATCTGCTTTGTCTAATTACAAAAATGCCTCTTTTATACACAGATCAAAGAAGCTAGTTTCATTAACAGTCAAGGTTCAAGAAAGATTTGTTAAGTGATGGGGGGACGCACTACATAAGCATAATTAAAATTGGTTACTTCAGCAGAAAGAACCAAACCTGTTAGACACATCCATATATTAGGAAGTAATTATTCTGTGACGTTACGGTGTAAAGTATATTATAACATTATGTGGAAAATGGAAAGATTAAATACTATAATTAATTATCACTTCATCCTCTAAGAAAAAATAAACCAGTATCAAAGGATCAACTTCACTTTGGAGAGGGAAATTGAAAGAGAGCTTGAGATAAATCTAGTTTTTTAATAATTGACATCCACTTTGCTAAAATCGAATACCACCTGACTGAAACAAGATTCCTATCCATCATGCTTGATTTTAATTTTCTGTTAATAAGGAACAAGTATAACACTGATGGTTTCAGATCCACTAAGAAAGAGCTTGAAGACCTGCATTTAGTCCTAGAATTATTCCAGCCCTCGTAGAGCAAGTGAAGGTGTTCTATTGAACATATAATGCATTCTACCTCTATGAAAGCACTCTGGGTTCTCTCCTATATGCTGTATGAAGCAAGATCTTGCTTTGCATTAGTGGGAACACTTAGATGACATCATTCTCAAATGTATCCATAAAAGAAATAATTCAGTTACTTAGTGTCCCCTTGACATTTATTTTTCTTTAATCGATTGTAGGCCTGAAATCCTAATGTCCTAAGGAGCAAAAAGTATCCTTCTATTTTTTTTTTCAGTTTGGTTTGGTTTTAACACTTTTATTTTCTCCATCTCTTAACCTATTCTATATCTACTAAATACCTTTATGTTAATTTTTTTCAAGATACAGGGCACAGCATTTTCTTTAAGCATATGGACACCTAAATGACTTGTAGACATCTAACATTTCTAGGAGAGATGTTCGTGCACAAATGTCAAAGAGTCCATGTCATTATTTTTTTGCTAATGTATCATTCTATCTTTTTATAGACATTTAGTTATTTTGTATCCATGTTCATGGACCTAACAGTTTAACCTATATTATATTTAGCATTGGTGCATGCCATTACTCCTTATCATCTGTATAATAAAGTCCATAGCAATACTGGCACATGTAATACCTGGCAACTGTACAAGTTCTATGTGGTAGCATTTATAATTAATGAACAGAAGAGAAACTGTACATTTAACAACCTTCATTTCATTTTTTATTCTCTTTTGCCCCTGTTACTTTTTTAGAAAATGAAATTGCTTATGGTCTCATACTATCAAAAATGTTCTCTTCTACTGCATCAATTACTTCACCAGTACAGAATCCATATATCAAAAATCCACTTCTGTACATTTAAGCCTTGCATTCTTGAATATCTTAAAGCAACTGGCTTTTAAAAGGATCAGTGCATTCCAGATATTTTGAATTTTTTTTAGTTGTTTGCAGAGTTCCTCACAGGTAAACATTAAAAACAACAAAAAAGTTAATTATTTCAGAGAAACAAAAAGCAACATTTTCATCTCCATCAAAGGTAAAATATTTCATTAAGAAAACAACCAACTGGAACATAAAAGTAACTGATTATGGACCTGAACAAAAATCTCAT
This sequence comes from Coccyzus lansbergi, assembly GCA_033558105.1. Taxonomy (NCBI): domain Eukaryota; kingdom Metazoa; phylum Chordata; class Aves; order Cuculiformes; family Coccyzidae; genus Coccyzus; species Coccyzus lansbergi. The sequence goes on along the minus strand of JAUMJK010000013.1, from coordinate 5,352,929 downwards.
CTTTCTGTATTTTTAAACTAACTAGGTTTAATGAGGTAATTGTCATCCATAGGTCCTGGAGAGAAACCTAAATATTGTGCTGGCCTGTAATCTTTAGATTTTCTTAAATCAAAGCATCAGATTTACTTAAGTAATGTGAAGTATTAGGAATACATATTTTCAGCTTTAAGTTCTTCTATGCTTTAACTTTTTTATTATGCATTTCTTTCAAGTACACACAAGCACACAAATATAGCAGGAACAAGTCATTTCCGAGAGAATAAAGGGGAATATGCTCATACTCATTAATCTCATCATTGAGCACCATTCATGCTGAACAAACTCTATTATGGGTGATAATGCATTAGAAAGAAATACTGGATCAATATATTTCCAAGACTGACAACTAGGAAACTAAAGGTCTCATCATTCAATGTATTACACTTGTCAAATGCCTAATAGAGGGGGGACTTTCTTCAGACCAACCATAAGAATTGATACATTTCAATAAGATATAGCTTATGAAAAGCTGAGATAGGAATGCAGGGCCCATATCAGTTTTTCTCCTGTGCACAGGATTGTTTTTGTTGCTGTCTTTTTCGTTTGTTTGTTTAAATCGCATTACTTGATACTCCCGGTTTTTTTCCCCATTGTATCCACAGTGACCTCATACTTCAGCACAAAAGGAAAACACACCCAGGGAAAAGAAGCCATTTCAAGAAAAATATTTGTTGCATTAGACTATTAAAATCACAATCTCTACAGAATATACTTTTGTCATTATAGGCACCTTGTTCAAATACCACCTTCTGCTCTTAACACCACTAACATAGCTATGCCTACAAGAGTATGTGTTGTGATTGCTCAAGTAATCATAACAGAAGATAGATATAACTATAATGATAATATCCATCTTATTGGAGTTTTCATACATTCTTCAACAGAAAAGGCCCCTACAGGAAAAGACTATGGAGAAAATATTTCTAAAACTTCCTCCAGATAAGTTTAAGGATCGTTCCTTTGATGCCTACAAATGGCTGTTGAAATACAACCCATGCACCTATAGAATTCCTCTATTGTCATTAATATATAATATATTAAATATAAATATTAATATATTAATATATAGTTATATCATTAATATACCTATGAAGTTCATTGTCCTCCTTTCAGGGATCTAATTTTTTTTGTTGTTTTCAAATGCTTTAAATCAATAGATGACTAAAATGAAATTTGATAGAGGGATCAGAAAATGTGAGGTTTGCTTTTATCTAGAAATACAAAATACATTTGATTTATCATAATAACAGTCATGAAAAAGTTCAAAGCCAAATAGCTTAGCATATTTAACTGATTCACAAAAAATTCTTACATGAGATAAACCAGTTTGTACTCATGCCATTTTTAATCACCTATGTTTTTAAAAGTCTTATGTTTCAGTGTATTACTAACTCAGATTTTCTTTAATTTAGAATTCAGACTTTACTGCTCTTGTCTTGCTGCTTTGGGAAAAAAACCAAACCACATCACTTAGATCTTTGAATAAGGCCTACTTTATGTAACTTACTGATGATATTACATTTCTGGCTTAATGTTTGCATATCAAAACATTAAAATTAATGACAGAATATGCTGACAGTTGTTGATATGCATGAAATAGCTGGTAACATTTCTTGAAGTGCCTAATTTTATGTGTCTGTGCTGTAAGCTCTGAAGATTTATGAATCTGGGGTCAATTTACACCTAATCTGATAATACAGTAGTTATCTTGCAGATTATATGTTCCCACCATTTACTTGCAAACAGGACAAGAGACACCAAAGAATTCCTCATATTAATCAAGACTACTGTCTGAAACAGTTATATATGACATTAAAGAAGCTTTATCTACATACAGGTCATCTTCATAAGCTCAATCTGTCACAGAAGTAATTCTTTCTCTGAAACCATTTCTTCCTTTAAAAGTCCATTCAAGATTTGCAGAATATGAGTTAACTTAATCAGTCTCTGTAATGAGAGTGGTACTATATTCCCCTGTATTGTGTGTGCAGAGAGTTAGGTAACTATGAATGTTATTAAATAAGGGCACAAATTTGAGAAACAACTTGCCAAAGAAAGCTGGAAGCAAATGCCAGTCAATTTGATTTAAAGCCTAATTCTAGCTGGATGCAGAGGGTTTACATATGAGAACTCTCATTGGATCTGTTCTTGCTTGACCACCATAGGTGCTTAGGGAGGTAAACCCTTTTAGAAGTGAGGACCAGAGAAGGAGCATCCCTCTTAGCAACCCAGTGTAGTCACGGGAATAAGAGAAAGCTTTTCTTTAATGTCTCTGCCCTTATATTTTTCATAATACCAAACTATATAGAAGGTTCATAGAGCAGATGGACTGCTAACTTTTTTACTCAAAAGTCTAGGGCACTCACCTTCATTTTGGAAGATTATGTTTCCAGTCCCTGTTTCCCTGAACATGTAATGATCTGTATAAAGATCGGCCTGAGAACAATGGAATATGGAAGCATACTGGGTCAGGGTAACCTCACTTCTAATGCAGAAAACACTGTGAAATAGCAGTTATCTTGATGACTTTAGCCCCCACCCCGAAAAACCGTGGAACAGATTCACAAGAGATTAGAACAAGTATATATGCTCTCTACTAATATTAACGAAACTGGACTGAAAATCCAACTTAAATATAACAAAGCACATACACACACCAAATATTGTGAGATACATGATAAAATCTGGACAGTTGGTAAGCCTGGTTGCAACACCTGTGAAAAGTTAGTTAGCACATACACTTACAGATGTATTACAGAAAGTTGTAGACACACTGCAGACATACAATATTTGCATATAAAACAGACAGGACATGCACTGCTGCAGGCACACTACAGGTGGTAGATTTTGCACTATGACTAAATATGACTAATGCTTCTTGTGTAAATAGTAAATAGATCCATGTTATAACTGCAATTACTTGATTTTCAATGTGACTTATCTTTGTAAAATTAATGCAAGCTTTTATGAAATATGTTTATATATAACCAAAATTCTGCCTACCAAATATACAAAAGGTTTCAGATCAATTAACTCATCATTTGATTCAGTGTAATCACTTCAGTTAAAAATAGAAAAATATAAAAATCATCTAGTACAACTTGATTTTGTGTACAAAGATATATAAAGACCAATGATTGATTTCTCAAGACACCTTACACATTTAACTTTCTGAAACCATTTTCTGGGAAAAACAGTGATTTGACTGAGCTAGTTTATGGGTAGCATAGAAAAAAACATGCATTAACACTACCATTGCTGTAGATAGCCTGCAGGTAAACTGAGGTCTTCCATTCCCAGTCTCATTTGATATCTTTAACTCTCAACGCCGAAGTAGGATTTTCCAACACTAAGTTCTAGCATTGAAATGATCAAGGCTGTAGTAGTGTTTAGTGTTGCAAATCTCAGTCTTGCCAATGTAGTATGCTTCTGTAGCAGTTCTATTTGCAATAGTATAATAAATCAAGATTTTGATTATTTGTTTCAGAATTTGTACTTTTTTCCATAAAAAAAAGAGAGATGGCTTAGGCTGAGCAAATACTGTATAGATAGCAAATACCAAAATAAGCGAGAAATACTTTAGTTTGGTTTTACCTTCTGTATCCTCAAGCCTAGATTAATCCAATACTGAATGTTAATGGAACATGAATATTAGAAAAGGGATGGAATATGACAGTGCATATGGAAAATGTTAGGTTTCCTTTTCTATCAGAACTTTGTTTCAAGTTAATTTTGACTAGAGTGTTTTAAAGTGTTAGAGCTGAACAGTTAGAAGAGTGGCAATCTATATATGTTGAGTGTCATAAGTAATCTGATATATAGGTCAAAGAATTTTGTTGCTCGTTATACTTTTATTTTAATTGTTCGGTAGTGTGCACAGAATTTGATTTATGTATGAAGAGTTTTTGTAGTTTTGGGGGGTTTTTTTAAATGCCTCTATTAGCATTCTCAATTTCATCTATAGGAAGCTCTTTTTAAAATGTCTAACACCTTTAAAGTGATTTGGTATTACTTGAAACATTTTGGAATTGCAACTTTATAGTGATAGTCATATAAAAGAAAATTTTATTAAACAGTTTCTGATTTTAAGGTCTTTCAATTTTCGGGCTCATTTTTGCTACTTTGTCAGCTCAACTTGATTTCATGGTTTCTGAAATCTCAGAACACTCACTATCTCAGTACCTATTTGGGAGTGCCTAGGACTTCTAGAAAGCACACCAAGAAAGTCTTAAACAGTTTAAAAAGGAAAAAAAAAAAAAAAACAAAGCAAAACCAAATCAACAAACAAACAAACAAAAAAAAGGAAGCCCAAAATCTTATCAGTAATCGAAGAAATAAAAATTAGAGGTTACTCTTAATTCTCTGTGCTGCAATATATTGTGTTTTATATGCAGAGTGGTAAATTATGAAAATGAACTATTTAAATTCTGTATTCTACCATATTATTTGGGGATTAACATACAATACTTCTTTGAAATAAGTGAGTCTTCTTCAATGCAATAAGCTAGTAAGTAGGACTCTGAGTCACATACAGTTCTCTACCATTCCCATTTCTGAATAACAAAATTGAAAAGATGTATCAAATTTTTTAAAGAATTTTAAAAACATACTAGATTATGCAGCAGTATCTCTATGTGAAGGAGCTGGAGGATATTTGCAGACAGTGAAAATACTATTTAGCAAACAAAATTTAGTATTTTCTGATCATTTAGAGAAGAGAAGGCTGAGGGGTTCTCTCTGCTTTATCAAGGGGGGCAGAAGAGAGGGAGGTGCTGATCTCTCTCTGGTGACCAGTGGTAGGACACAGGACAATGGAATGAAATTGCTTCAGGGAGTGTTCAAATTGTACATTAGGAAAAGGTTCTTTACTGAGAGGATGGTCAGTCAATGGAACAGGCTCCCTAGAGAAGTCATCACAGCACCAGGCCTATTAGAGTTCAAGGAGTATCTGGAAATCACTTTTAGTCATATCATTTTTTGGTTTTTTTTGGTCATCCTACAAGGAACAAGGACAGTCTGTGATTCTATGACCTTTTTGGCACACTTTTAGATTTATTTTTATTATGTGACTCAAAGACTTCATAAAAGAGCAACATGAACAAATAAAATTATCTATTCCCCTAGGAACTAAGAACTTTATACATCTCTGTTATTCCTTTTCTGATTTACAAATTATCTTTATTACAAAATATATTTTAAATATTTACAACTTGAGCATTTCCACTTAAACCTACCCTATTATATGACATATAAGTTTGTTTTCAAAGAAAAAAAACACAAATAACAATGTGCCAGAATATTTTTACATTATGTATTGGTTTCCTTGGTTTTCATTGTCTTAATATTAGGAATATGTTGCTTCCTCAACATGAAAACCAGCTGTGATTATCTTCAAATCATGACAAGAAGGAGCAGTTTCATTACATTAACAGTTTAGTATAACTCCATAATGCTATATATGTACAGACAAATGCCAATTTACTGTAATGATTCTATTAGAAGTACTTAACAACTCTGTTATATTTGATAAATGAAATCACAGTAATTGGTTTCAGAATATTTTTCTGGTTACAGCATGTCCAGTAATAATTTTAAGTACTTCAAAATGTCAATTTTGTTACAGTTCCACATGGAATGCGTTTTGATTACAGCTACTTTATAAATATAGATGGCCTAAGAAAAAGAATCATGTTAAACTACTGCAGGTCATCAATTTTTTCAAAGTTCGATAAAAATAAATAAACAAAAGCATAAACTTATGCAATAAAAATCACTGACCTAACAGGTTTTGTGTGAACAATAGGGAAAATATTTTCTAAACCTGTGGAAGACTTTAGTAGTTGTCTGACTGAGATCTATTGAATCTTAAGTCTAGAAATAAAACAAGGTATACTTTTAGTAGTATCTGTGGAGGTAGACTTTTCTTTTATTAATTTATTTGAGATCTCTGTCTTTCCTTCCACTGAACCTTTTGCTGCCTATCTTGGAAAGAAAAAAAGACAAGTATTAATTATTATTAATTATGCAACCTAGATTAAAAATTAAATAAAAAAAAACCCCTATAGAAGTAAAACTTCTTTGGTATTATTTTATATAAGGACTGTGTGCAAAAACAGCTCTTCCAAAAATCTTCAGCTTATTTTTCAGACCACTACCTTTTGTTTCTGAAAGTTGTGTCTTGTATTATTTTAAAAAGCCTAGAAAACGCAACTCGTTCTGATTTTTATTCACTGATTATTATCCCAATTCTATGGAATTTACCATTAGCATTTTGAATAGAGTTTTGAGTGGCGTAACTTCTGGACTAAGATTAATTTCTTACTTCATTCTTGATATAATATAAAAGGGCATTGTTAGCATTTTCCAGCAAGATTTGTAAGGCATTATTGTGTAAGATAATTTGTAATGCTTGGGAAAAGGGAATAATATTGGTTTGTACAGGAGAGACTAATATTGTGAAATATTGTTAATGCATCAACACTCCTTAGGCCTCACATGCACAGACCTTTACTCATCTTTTGCAATCCCTTCCCAGCAACTGCAAAGCTATGTTGGAAAGTGCTATGATTCTCCAATTAGGTTAATGCCCATAAGTTTACACTTATGAATATCAGTCCAGTATTTTGAAAATGCATGGGTTGCTAAAGTTATGGTTCTTTCCTTATTGATTTAAAAACTAGGTAGAATTTGAGCTCAGGTTTCCAAGACCAAAGTGATACTTAATGTAGAGCCTGCAAAAAGCTGATAAAAAAGATGGTTTTTTGGGAAAAGGATCAATTTATGCACAACTCATATGCAAGAGGTTGAAGAAAAACAGTGCATAGTGTTATGAAAATTCCACTTATATGATTACAGTTGTTCTGTCCCACCACAACTTTATACAATGAGAGGATCAATCTTTTAAAGCCCAAGCAACATGGACAATGTAGTACTATACGCATTTATTTTCGTAGTATCATAGAATCATAGAATCACTAGATTGGGAAAGACCTTTGAGATCATCAAGCCCAATCATGCCTGTCCACTACTAAATCATATCTATTAGCAATTAATCTACTCATTTTTATTACTTTCAGGGATGGTGACTCCACCACCTTCCTGGGCAACCTGTTCCAGTGCTTGAATACCCTTTTGAATTAAAAATTCTTCCTAATGTCCAATCTGAACCTCCCTTGCGCACTTTGAGGCCGTTGCCTCTCGTCCTATCACCTATCATTTGGGAGAAGAGATTAACACCCATCTGTCCCCAACCACCTTTCAGATAGTTATAGGCAGAGGTAAGGTCTCTCCTCAGCCTCCTCTTCTCCAGGCTAAACAACCCCAGTTCCCTCAACCACTTCTCATAAGACTTGTCCTCCACCCCCTTCACCAGCTTTGTGGCTTTTCTCTGGGCATGCTCCAGGCCATCAAGGTCTTTCTTGTAGTGAGAGTCCCCAGACTGAATACAATATTCAAAGTGTGGCCTTACTAATGCCAAGTGCAGAGGCACAATCACTTCCCTGGTCCTGCTGGCCACACTGTTTCTGATACAGACCAAGATGCTATTGGCTTTCTTGGCCACCTGGGCACACAGGTTCTTATTATATCTGATGTTTATCCAGGAGAGAAAAGATGTTTTTCCTAGATTTCCTGGATTGGGGCACATTCTCAAACACATGAAAATTCTGGATATTTCATGATAGAATGCTTAGATCAGAGTAGTTTATTTATTGTCTTACTACTCACTGGCAACTTGTAGTGAAGTGTATTACAATACTTCCTAAAAATAAGTGTGCCATGCAATCTCCAAGCAGGAGGAACTGGAAAAGGGCTGTTTGTATAACATTGAATAGAAAAGTATTTTTGTGTTGTGATATTTCCATGGTAGTTCATGACAATATCATGACAAACTTACATGATGGAAATAACGTGACATCAGAAAATTCACCTCAAGGGACTTTACTGCTAAGGCATATGGTGTATTTTCAACACTTAGTAGCTGAAATGCTGCATCTTTATTTAGTGTTCCCATATGCAAATTGATAAAAGTTTCAAAGAGTGACAAAGGACTTGTGGCTTGACATGTGAAGGTGAGCCTCTGCTGCTGTCAGATCTTTATCCTGAATTCAGATCAGCAAAACCACATTGTTTGCAGTTTCATTAATACATTTGCCAGTATTGAAACTTATAACAATGTTGAGTATAATCTAATCATCTGTGTATTTTCTCATGTAGTAGAGATTAAAAATGACCAGTAGACTATTTTCTTTCTATGTGGCCTTGCTAGAATATTCATAGAATGGTAATATACAATTTGCTGCTTTATACTGACTCAGTGCTGCTTACCATTCAGTGATCATTTTCTTACTGAATCTAAGCTTGAACTGAAATAAGTCATCTAACACTTTCTGTACTACTACAGTCAAATGATATTGACATTGCTTACAAAACTATCTTCATTTTTTATCTGTAGTTTTATTTAAATGAATGGTCCTGCCACTATTAGGGTTTGTAGCATTTATCCACCAGAACAAACAAAATGTAAAATATAGTAAGCATATCTAGTTCTAGGGTTTATTCACTGCCTGTCTTAATACAGTGACTAGAAGACCAAAACGCTGTTTTAGTATGTAATGGCTATCTCCTTCCAAATATAACCCACTATGGCTTTGTTGCCCTTATGATCTGGTCAGAAATAAGCATGCCATATCCTATAGTTAAATAAAATGGTGACACAGTCCTCTTTTAATCTTGTAATATCATCTCATGGTTTATAATTTCTTCCTTTACACATTCCACTCATCTTTCTTTAGTAAATTTGCTTAAAACCAATAAAATAAAGGTATCATTATTTAAATTACTACTGATAATTCATTAAGCCGGCAGTTGTTACATACTCATTTTTCCAACATATTCACGTCTGCACAGTCAACTGAAATTTATTGCATAGATGGATTTTAAGTACATTTATTGTTTGTTAAGTATATTTTTATTTCTTTTACCCTCTACCACAGTGTACTTGAAGATGCAGAGTCAACTGCTACGTGACTGGCAGTTGTTCCCTTTTCTAATGAAGAACTACAGATCTCAGATAACAGAATATACAGTATAGCTTAATCTAAATGAAAAGCAAAACAGATCAAGGAAGACTAAATGAGAAACTAGCATGCAATTTCCATATGCCTGGCTATTCCCTTTCAGGAGAAAGAGTGACTGATCTCCTAGTCACTTTTTAATTCAAATCAAGTATACACAATAAGTTAAACTGTGTTGCTCAAAAGCAAAACGTAGGGGTTTCTTAACATTTCAGTGTGGTCTGATTTAATGTCATTGTGATTAGTCCTACTGTAAAATGCATACAATATTAAAAAAAAAAGACAGTACAGTAAATTTGACACCTTTGATGTTAACCTCAAGAAATACTTTACTGGAAAAGAAATGGATTGATGATGTTAATCTACTGCTACTCAGGTATTTGTCAAAATTGTAGGAGTTATCTACTGATTGCCAATATTTACACTAAGCCGTTATCTCCAAATAAAAAAATCAAGCACTGTAGCATAAGATGTTATTTGTTTAAGTTTTGCTTGTGATTTAGTACATTTAATATTTTTTGTTAAAATAAAAACAAGAATAGGCAACAGAAAGACATATATACAGAACACTTGACAATGCAGTCACAATAGAGACTCTGGATGTTTTTTATTCAGTGCATGAATATGTGTTCAAAAATTTATCTTTCCCTAAACAGGAGCATGTAGTCCTTTTCAAAACGTTTTAAAAAAATCACAAAAATAATCTTTTCAGCCATGTTCCATATTCCTACTGCGAGACACAGTGCTTATGTATTTCCATTGTACAAGCTACTCTTAGTTAAAATATTTTAAGTGAAATGTTGGTAGATTTAATTAGAGCTATATATTTATTTATTTTAAATCCACTAGATTGCAGTGATCCCTTGTCTGTCTCATAGGAAAACATGAGGAAAAAACACAGGGATTAGGAAACTATAAGTCACATGGACAGAAAACTGCAAAATAAGTTTCAGTATGAAATTATAAAAGAAAGAAAACAGTTTAAAAAAATGTAGGAATAAAAATACTGGAAAACACATAACAAGTAACAAGTGCACAGTCAGTTAGGTGTGGATTTCCAGCAATTTATACCATGAAAACAAAGGACATTGTGATTTGCAGCTGAATGCACAGAGTCTTCACATGATAAAACCTGCATTTATTTATGTGCAGTAAGATGACTGGATTAAGAATGGCAAAACATCACTTTGTGTATGTTTTATAGGCATGCCTTAAAAATACTTAATTTGTATAAGTAAATTAACTAGTCACTGGGGTCAGCTGATATGCATATGACGCTAACATCATGTAGACTTCCGTTGCCTAAGTATTTAATCATCCTCCCGCCACCAAAAAAAAGAGGATCATTAAATTGTGGGTCAGACAAGAATTAAAATAAATGCAGTCAACATATTTAATTGCTGTCACTTAAAAGAGTAAATTATAATTCATGAGGACTCCATAATAAAATATTAAAATTTGGGGTATTTTTCTTCTGAGCCTGCTGGTCCTATGAAATAAAAACTTATTAGAACTTGGGGCATGTTATATTCTTTTCCTGGAATGTATCTTTTTGCCTAGTTGTACTCAAGAGGAATTCAGTCCTCACACTGCAATACAGCTCCGCAATAGGATGCAAAGCTCTTAAAGTCATGTCAGTGGTTTAAATGCATACTCTTACAAAAAGTAAAATTCTTACATAGATATATGCAAAGTCTAGAACTGTGAGAGTAAAAACCTAAACTCATTAGGTGTTTTGAGGAACTTGCTTTTTAGGCTGAAGCTCAAGCTGTGTCTAAATATTTTCTGAAAATAATGTATTGTTCTACCTACAAAGAGAGGAGAGACCTTCTGAAAGCATTCACTGCAATATGGGCGAGTAAGACTTTGTTCTCAGTCAGAGGACGTTAAAGACCGTATGTCCTTATTCCCAGGCACTGACACACAAACACCATGTATAGTCTACTTCTAGAACCTTTACCTCTTCCTGACGTCTGGAATTGTTTATAGGATGTCAAGTCTATTTGGACAAAAGAAATAACAAATATAGAAAACATGGTTCCATATAAGAGGATCTTGTCTCATGTTATCTTAGTATTTTATCAAGTAACTGTATGACACGCAAACAAAAATAGCCATGGGAATATGGATCATAATCTGAGATGTTCCCCTCCCACATGCAAGTACAGAGCTGCTCATAAATATTATTACTTTTTTGTTTCATAACTTCAGCATGAAGAAAGAATTTGGCAAGCTCAGTGAGTTGGATTTGGATATAATTTATCTGAAGGCTAATCCAAGCCCATCTCCCACTCCAAAGCAATTTATGGCAGTCAATGAAATAAGTTTAATAACTAATGTAATCAGATCAAATTCAATGACCCAGTTTTTTCTTTACACTAGTAATATCTTGAGGACTAGTGCTTTCAATGCATTTTTTTTCCAGGAAGAATCTTCAAACAACTTAATGAACAGAGGAGAAATTATGTCACTAACTCAGATAAAGATTAAATAGATATTTCATTTGCGTTTGTCATTCACAGCATAAGTTCTGAATGTACATCTCAAGGTGCTGCAGAGACATTAGCAGGTGCTGAGGGATTTTGATTAGTGTATCCAACCTTAAGTATACAGTTTAAAAATAATTAATCTGTAAAACATTCCAGACTTTTCTAATCCACCTTACACCCCCAAAGAAGAAGAAAATGGCTGAATTGTAAAGAGGATTAGTAAATTACTCTGCTTTCTCTATCTACTTAACCACACTGGGTGGTCTGCCCACAAAGTCTGTCTGCTAGCTATCCAGCTGGCAAGTACAAACTACTGTCTGTTAAAACTACATCATAGCTGTATGAATGCCATGAAGGATTCTTTTCCTGCACATATCACATCCTCGTTGTTTAACCTACACTGAGCTATGAAGGAAGAGTAAGTTAATATTTCACATACGTCCATTTTCTAATATTTTTTTTCCAAAAGGAAATTTCAGTGAAATAACACATGAAATATAAAAGTTAGAAAGCTGATGTGATGATTTTGGTTGTATTCTAGCTGTGGTTTAGAGAAACTTGTAATAATGCCTGCAAGTGTAAAGCCAAATTCCTCCACACTTTACTTTCACTGAAATCTAAGGAATTGCATTGAAGATTAACATAGAGTGTTATTTCCATATTTTGCTAGTTTTGTCCTTATGGTTTTCCCATGCACTAAGCTCCCCATGAAAGAAAAGAATTTGTCAAAGAAAAATTGCAAGTCATGTACATCTACAAATTTATTGGTGTCCAGAAAACACTCACCAGAGCTTAAAAAGTAAATGAGTGATGCTCATCTAGAAATGCTAATGCACCTAGGGAATTTACTTACTTTGTAGATTCTTTGGTAACTGATATATAAGAAAGAACAAGTAAACAAGATGCATAATTTTCTTTAAACTTTGTCCTTTTTCCTGTCATAGCATCATTAGGTTGGAAAAGACCTTTGAGGTCATCAATTCCAACCATAATTGTCCACTACTAAATCATATCACTATACCAGTCACTGGGCATAAACTGAAGGCAGTCTTTCTGCTAAGGTAAATAGTTTGAAAGCATTGACAATAAAGCTACAGGGAGGAAAAATTGTTTCTATATAACTCACACGGCAGCTTTTAGTCGTATGGCCTAATCATCCTTGAGTAACTGACTGCTGGGATTTCCACCTCTAGTTTTCTTTTGAGGGTGAAAGATTGGTAAACAACAGTAGGCAGCACAAGTGAAACAGAAAGCATGAAATCTGCTAATAATGACCCCTAAAGGAATGCTGATCTAGTAGATAGAGCAGATGGCCAGTGCAGTTAATAAAGTGAAGCTCTTAGGGACCAAGATTTTGCTGGGTGCTAGAACAGCAATAGTTCGCAGGTGAATACTAACTTCAGTTGTTTGGGATTTTATATTTTTGCCTTTCTGAATGGCAGATTTATTTAGTTATTTAATGCCAAGAATAAAATTATCTTCTTTCCCCATCCACAACAGCAGGTATCGAACTCAATGCTCAGACATATAAAGTGCTAGTCTGTTATCTCAAGGTGCTTACTCTCTACTTTGTTTGAAGTCAGTAAGCTATAATTCTATAATTCAACATAGCATTAAGTTAACACTTCAGCATATTAGACCTTTATTTTTCATTTTAAAGTGTAGTTAACCTAAATATGTTCAGAGTGTATGCTCATAATTTGTTTCACCAACTTCTGCTGCTTGAAAGGTTTAGCTTCAATTCCATGGCTCTATCTTATTTAGAAAATAATATGGAAGTGTAAAAACAGACAGTCCTTTCATTTAATGTACAACTACATCCCTTAGGAGCAAGCATGTAAGTATTCTTTTTATATCAGAAACATCTTAGTTACCAAAAATACATGCAAGTCAGTTGGTAATTTCATTTAAAAAGCTAAAAGATGTTCATTTAAATGAAAACAGTCATATTGCTAAATTTGATGAGAAACTGAACAAGTGTCATGTCCATAAGATATCTAAAGTTGAATTTGAAAATCCCATTTTTTGTTACAGACAGAAAAAAGATCTTTATTTGTTATACACAAGACAGTTATTAGATAATTCTTGAGGGTGAAGGTACACCCAGGCACTGTAGGAGTGTGAATTTCAAGACTGTTAAAACTAAAAAGACTTGAACCCAATTTGTCTATAGAGCTAAATTCTTTCATCACTGATCTATGCTGGCATAACGGAAACCCATACAAATGGCTTAGAAGATTTTAAATCAAGCTAAAAGAACCAGGGGTTAAAAAAGGGAAGGAAAATAGCTATTCTGAAAATCCTTGTTCACAGTTTTTGTCTAACACCAGAGCTTAAGGGATAGGAAGGCAGAGGCAATTAAATGCATTTGTATATATCCATCAATAAGAGTGTAAGTGCTTGAAAGATTAGATTAAATTGCATTATTTTCAGGCTATCAATGACACTTAAATGATTCGTGAATACTTAAAGGAAGAAGATAACAGATTGCGTATCTTTGAGAAACTGTAGCAATATTTGGTAGATATAACTATTTATCATAAAATAATTCCAGAAATGCCTACTAGGTTAACAGAGTACACTTCAAGTACAAGATGCTGCTTCCTCTACAATTCCTAATGTTCATATGAGGCCTCTATTTCTTCTTCTTTCACAAGTATATTTTGTTTCCTTTTATCTGTGACAAAAAAAAATCTTGGCAGTTAATTTTCTTTTTTAATATAATTATAACAACTTATTTTGAATCTGCCACACCTAATTTCAAGTCTCCTAATTACTGACTCAACAAAAAGATGAAAAAGGAAGGGATTGAATTTTTCTAATTTGCAATTACCTTCAACCCATTAGCTGGTATCAATGCAGCGAAGGCAGTAAAAATTGTAACATGGTTCACTAACTGTGTGGGGGGTTTTGATAAGCTAGTCTGAGTATCTGTGTTCTTTCTCATGACCAAGAATAATCTACACTGCAGCACCCTGACGACGTATTTCAGTGCGTATACTATTGACCACCTGCTGCTTAATATGCTACAGATGATACTTCAAGAATTCACAAGAAACTAGGAACAAACACAAAAGAAAAGCTTCTCATCTGAGCTTCAATCTGCATTACCAAAAATCAGCAAGTTATTTGTCTGAAGAAGTTAAGGATACTTTAGTTAGTAATAAAATTATTTTTTTCTCCTCCTGAGCTTCAGAATGAAACTTTTACTTGAACAACAAAATTAATTACAATATTTCTGCTAAAGGCATAATTTAATTTGCCGAAAGAAACCTTAAGACATGGTTACAGAGTTGTGAGAGGCTCTTTAGTGAAATGCACACCAGAAAACCAAGAGTCATTTGAAACGGGAAGGTCTGACTGGATATAAGGGCAAAGAACATAACTGTGAAGATATCAAACACAGGGAAAAGCTTCCCACTGAGGTTCTACAAACTGTCCACGGAGATTTTCAGGATCTAGCTGAACACAACTCTACTCTGGCCTCAGTCTGAATTTGGAGTTGAGCCCACTTTGAGAATGAATCAGGATTTCACAAGATCTCTTCCAATGTGAATTGACTTTATAGTCAAGTGAATGACAACCATGGACTTCTGAAATTTTCAAATATTTTGTAGATGTATAATCTACCTGTAGAGATATGTAATTTAGATCTTTAAAAGAAATGAGAAACAATGAACTCAATACAGGTTATCTAGCACATGTTCAAGGGTTTAAATAACTTCTTTGTCTTCTACAAGCAACAAAAAGAGGCAGATTTCTCCAGAGACTCATTCAGAGATGAGAAGTTTTATACAATGATATGCCTGTAAGTAAATAACTTCGAGTTCTGTGTTGTTATGAAATGTCAAGAACCACTTATCCATACTCCAGGTTTAAACCAAACCATTCAGATGATAAACAGTAAATCAGAAATGGCCAAGATGATTTTTACACCACTTATGAGCAATGATAAACTAAACATCCAGTTTTATCTATAAAATGCTCAATAAAATAGCAGAACTGTAACAAAGATGTAGAATTTGAATCTTACTGGACTGAATTTGTAGCGCTAACAAGTTTTTTAACCCAGTATCTCACTGTAGTTCTAGTTCTGGTCCCAAACACTGGGAGCCTAGATGTCTTTTTCCATGGGCAGCAATTTAATATTTGCCCACAAATAATTATTGCATTAATTATTTTTAGTTCTAAGAGCACTTTTAAAATAGTTATATAAGGATTAAGGCAAACCCTGAGTCCTCAGGCACTTCTAATTTCAGCAAGATACTATATATATCATTGAAAATTTACATATGACTAAATTTATGGAAAATGTCTAAATGCAAGATGATGATATTGATTATAATTCAAAGCCTTACTATCATTCCTCCACCTCGCATAAGCTTCCTGGAAGATACATGGTTTTTTATATACCTGCCTCCTCTGTAAGGTTTATATATCACTTACTAGTATGTTATCTTTGAAATACTTATCAGTTTTCCAGAAAAAAAACCCAACAAAAATCTTTCACATATGATTATTTTCAAGACATTACTATAAGCATATTTTATCATAGAGTATCAAAAATTTTAAAGGGTCTCATGAAGATTCTAAGCATTGTCTAGCAAGCACGGCCATTTTCCAAGAATCTTTTTTGTCACTCTTTTAAAAACACGCAAATATAATTCAATTCTGTGGCTTACTTGATTAACAAGTGCTTTTAAATGATGCAACTTTACCTCTCCTGAAAGTCAGGCACTGGAACACTCTGATCGGAGCTGTAATCCAGCCTCCAGACATGTTCAAGCCCTAGCAAGTTATTCTGACCTCATAGAAGGAGGGTGGACTAGGTGGCCTCCTCATGCTCTTTCCAACTTGTCTTATTCTCTTTCACATTTCACACCACTCACTGTAGTGTCATAAAAAGAGTTAAGTTACCCAAAGCTTTTACTAGTCACTATAAAATTTATATGCATGACTGTCCTTACTTGTGCGCTTTGTAGATTCTCTGTGGTATACTGAAGATGACAGCACACTTTCTTGGTATTTGGAGATCCCATAAGCCATAAGAATTCTCTCTTTTACAAGCAGCCTATTTTCATGAAACTTACAGTTGTGCTGTTCATCATCACTGGAACCTCTACCTTGCAATCAGATTTAGCTGAAATCATCAGCAGAGACAAGTTATTACAGAACAATAAACAGATATATGTAAAAAAACAAGGAGGTGCAGAACTAGAAACCATCTTTGATTTGGTTCCGTATACAATCAAAGTAAGAAGTAAATGAATCTTTTTCTCCAGTTAAGATCCAGTTTATTGCTAATAAATACAAGGGGAAAATCATGATATTTTTTGTTTTACACACAAATACACTGTTGTTTGGGGTTTTTTTTAAAAAAAAATACTGATATTTATCTTGCCTTTTCCTACCATCAGTCTTAAGTAGACAGTTCTAAGGCTAGTTTTACTTTTCTGGAGAATATCATAGATCTTTTCTGAACCGTACATGCTATTGTAGTATACTACACTCATCCAATAAATGTTAACAGAAAAGACTATCCTGATGTTTCTTTTACTTTCTGGGCCTCATTTCATATGTCACTAGTACTAGGTACACAGGAAAACATTTAAAATAGAACTTGAAAGCTTCTTCCTAGTGAGAGGCTTTTCTGTCCACTTCATATTATTTTGCTTCAGAATAAACTGAAAATCTCACTTTGAAGTTTTATGACCACTACCAACTCGGTTTATAAATACTACATTTCTATTTAAAGTGAGCATTATCCTTGTGCAGCAGTACTGTCATTTTACACCACAGGACCATACCCAGGACCCAAAAACTCTGGAAAAAAAATCTCAAAAAAACTACTGGAGCTAGTTTCTTATGTTTAAAGAAGATAATTGTTTATGCAGTAAGTAATCATTTTTGTTAAACAGTTGAACTATCGTTAAAATAACTAAAAGCTTCATAAAGTGAAAAGGCAGCCTACTTCATGATGCTATTGTAATGAAGTTCCTGAATGAAGATTTACAGAAGTTGATGTTAATGCAGAAAAGTTTCTTCCTGTCAACTTTATAGTAGCTTAAGGAGATAATATATTTTGCTGACCATAAAAGTGAGATAAAAGTAATCTTAAAAATAAGTATTAGTGACATTTGCAGAATGCTCTAAAGGATTAGCTAAAGAGTTACAAAGTTCTACAATATAATGTTTTCTCTTCTTATGTTATGCAATTTTAGTACAGAGTTTAACAAAGTCTGAGAACCTTGTATACAAATCAAAAATTGTTGCCTACTCTTATTACTAACTGCATAAACTCCAAAGCAGAAATGATGCTTTGATAGCATTTTGGAAAACTCTCTTCTTGTATGCAGTAAAGACGTTTTAATCATTGCAGATAAAAAATGTCTATCTCCATCTTAAAGTCTGCGGTACTTATATTTCTATATAGGCCTCTTTTGAAGCAGAGGATTACATGACACTGTTATATCTCTTCTAGGAAGTGCAGTTTAAGCCCTCTCACTGTACATTATGTAAAGAAATGGATAGCAAAATTTCAGCATGCTTTGGAGCATTAAATACTGTTCAGGAAAATAAAAGTAGAAAATACTGTTGCATCTTGTCTTACGTGATTGTCAGACAAAATTATGTGAACAGGAGAAATGGAAAGGTTGTGTATCTTAGATCACTATCCATTCACGTGACAAAAATTGTTCTTAATATCCATTTGACAACTTTACAACATATATGTGTATATATTGACAAATGTTAAATATTTCACATAAAAGTTAAGAAAGATTAAGGAAAGATTAGGATACAATTGACAGAGAAGTTTATGGGTTTACTGTAATGATGCTTTAACAATGACAGTTTTATGCTCCAAAAGATGTGTTAGTGGGTTAGTTGTTTGGGGTTTGGTTGGGGAGGGAGAGGAGTATTTATGGGAGTATATGAGTAATTAAAAATCATTATTGGAAATTATTTATGGAAACATTTCATTTTGTAGGTTGTTTCTACACTTGCAATGTTGCAAACAATGGAACTGAGTCTTTTCATATCAGCATACTCATTGAAGAATATTGCCCACCACCAGTGATCAGTTCTAAAATTTTGAATAGTAAAGTTTAAAAAGAGAGAGTTGAGAGAAAGTCAAGAGAAATACAATGTATTATCAGTTACTCCATCAGCAATGTGAGCTAATATGCAAGGAAATTCAAGCATTCAGTTGAGAGTCCCGTTTTCTTTTCCATAGCCATAGTAAACATATTTGCTGAAGAAACAATTAGGTAGATAACCTGTTCTGAAACATAGTCCACAAACATACACTGGATACCTCATATGCTAGGTAAGTTTTCCAAGACTTAATCCTTGTAAAAGCGACTGGTTTTTTGATGCCAAGGGCAGTGAAACCTTGAAAAATCTGATGAGTAAGCACGGGTCACATAAATTAGAGATGCCTGGAGCCAAACTGAAGTACTTTTTTCTAGGATAAAAATCAGAAAAAGACTCCCAACCAAACCAAACCATACCAAACCAAAAAGCAAATGCATTCTCATCTCTGTCTTCATATCTGGCAAGTTTTGTAAAGATGTTACAGCAGAGGGTACACTGGTACAAATATATTTGCATGATAAGAGCAGTGCCTAGCTCTGCTTATTCAAAACTTTAAGGAAAATGAGAAATCCAAAAGCCAACAGCAGTATGCAACCTATAAGCACCATGCAGGCAGTTATGAACCAACAGTTCAGAAAATCACATTAATAACATAGGTATCTTCAACAGCAAATAATAAATAATTTCACTAAATGGAGGCAAAAGCACAGAGGAAAAAAAAGTCTCTCTTTACTTCATGTTTGTCTTCAAAAGAAGATAGAATTTGTCTGTGTTACCTGATTATATGAAATCTCTAATGACTTCTAGCCAAACAACATAAGCTTAGTCACCATCTGGCATGATATTCTGCAATTGGAAGTCTCAGTTTTGACTGACTAAACTTAGGCATGAAGCCAGAAGAAGTGGTGAATCACCCTGCATCTCATCAGTCTGATGTTGTAACATCAGAAGCCGGGGGAAGAAAGAAGTTGTTTGTTTTCAGCACCCTAAACCACATAGAAATAAATGGAAATCTCCATTGTTGGCATAGTCATGTTTTGATTAACCTTTAAGTTGTTGTAGCAGTATATATTAAATAGCTGATATGTTAAATGCAGATGTATATGTTAAATAAGATTCAGTGATGTTTATCTCAATTGGAAACAACAGAAATCATTACTAGTCATAGTAATCTCTAGAACAGATTCATATTTTTTTCCAAGAAAATCCTGCTATAAGTAACAGGACTACTGTGGAACCTACTCATATAGTTTGAACAAAGCAACCAACAGTGAATATCAGCAATAATAAAGTAATTCAGACAGAACATATACATATGGCTGGACTATTGTTTGATATAATTAAAACAGTAGCTGCCTTAAAAGAGAGCTGGACATTGCTAGCAGTACAACAACAACAACAAAATCCTAGTGAGATTACTGGTATGAATATAAGATTTTCAAACCCCTTTTGGTGCAAGCTTTATCTTTGTTCATACAGGTCACCCATATTACTTCTTCCTGTAATGCAACCAAACGTCAAAATTAAAGCGATTACAGGACAGGAAACTTTCTGAAATTGCATATCCAAATCTTAATTTCTTTTTTCATAAGGATTTCAGTTTGAATCTGAGAGTATCTGAGTAAACTGCAAACACATCTACATCTCTATGAAGAGAGCTGAACAGTACAAGATGCAGGTGAAACAGAAGTAACTCAACATTCTGACTCTAGAAATACATACAAGAACTTTGCACCTGAATAAACAACATCTATGTTTCAGTCCATTGGTAGTTGTTTAGCAATTTTCAGAATTCCTGGCTGTTAGGCTTTAAAATCTCCAAACAGATCAATGTCATGTGCTAAATGTAAAGATGACACGTGAAAATTCATCAGAATTCAGAAATACAAAAAGCTTGTAAGTATAGAAACTTGTATGAAAACAGATTAAATATATTTTGGCAGTTTGAGATCAAACTGAAGATAAATTAATGCTTGTGAGCAACGTCTGTAAGTAGAAAACAATCTGTTAATATGGAATTCTGTTGAAACATCATACCTGTTTCAAACTTGATAGCAACACCATTATTTTTTTGTAAATTATACTCTTCATAGATGTAAATAAGGGAAGACTAAAAGGGATACATAGTTTCTCGTCTACTAAGTCTTCAAAATTGAGTGTAGATAACTAATTTGTGTTCCAGGATGAGGAGCAGCTGCCCTTGAATGAAACTAGAAGCTTTTTGTGTACCCTTCTAGTCATACAACTTACTACTGGAGAAGCTAAAGAGATTTTTTGCTGCCAACTGTCCTACCAGTTGATCACTCCATTCTTTAAGTATCATAAACACCACTGTGGTTTTGCTCTCATGGGCAATTTCATGTAAGCATTTCGTTTTATTTATATGACAAAATTAATTATTTTTTTGTGTCATTTAAGTTACACCATGAACCTTTTGCCATGGAAACATTATTAAAAAAATAATAAAAAACATTAAAAGTGCATTTTGATTTGTCTTTTTAGGCAAGATGAAAGTAAATCTTTGATTTTCAAACTTTGACAATTGAATATTCAATTAAAACAACATACTTGCACATATTTCAGAGCATGACTTTATATACGGGTATAAATATGTACACTGGGTACTATTTAAAAAGTCAGTATATATCAAGATTCATTGCCTTAACCTACTTCTGATATCAAGCTGTTGTGACTTTTGATAAATATTATCATATAAAAGCAGACCACTATATCTGCTGTTGGACATGAATACAAATAGTTTAAACAGTAAGGGTGACTGGAAGCTTTCTCTACCATTCTTTAAGTGGATTAAGTCTTTACAGCCATTTTCGTGTTTAAAATCTTTTTCTAGTCAAAGAGCATAACTGACTAAAAATGCTCAAATATGCTGTTTGAACGGAAAAATGAATCTTTTAAACATGTAAAATCACCTACAGTGCTCTTATGAGACACATGAAGATAAGCTAAAACTGATAAAGTAAAAAAGTAGATTAAAAGTAGATCATGTCACTGAACTGGATTACATTTCTTACTTTGAAGTAAGAGGTACTTTGGAGATGCTTTAGAGATGTATGCTCCATGAAACAGTGAAAATTAAATTTCTTCCAATTACAGATGTAATCGAATGACAATTTTAAATAAATATTATTTAGTAACATTAGAAATAAGTCTCTACAATATCCACTTCATTGGAATGCAGCTCAGAAAGTATAGTATTTTACAAGCAGTACTTCTGTAAACCACAGAATTAAAATATTCGTACAATTATTTTTTTTTGCTCAACAAGAAAACTCCTATGCCCTTAAAAGTGTTTGTATTTTGTCATTCTTGGTGTCCTAGAAAAGGTTTTAGTCTGTATTTTTATGAGTTGTGAAGCACATTTTAAAGTGTGGTATTAAGACAGAAAAAAATCTAAGTCCTCCTTATGTTTTTGGGGTTTTTTTATGAACATCCTGAGCTCTAGAACATACTTACTTAATGAACTTTTAAAATAATAATAATAATAATAATTTCACAATTCTCATGTGGACTTTTTCAAATCTTTCCAGGTCCTTGTGAAATCATGCATGCTAAAATTATATGGGCTTCCGAGTGTGCAGTTTAGAAAGCAGGATTCCCACTATCTATACAAGAATCTTATCTGCAAGAATTGCATTTCTTTTATGTATTTTTATTTCTGAATTAATGACTTTTGCATTGCTCCCTGCATTATGCCACACTTTTGGGTGCAGAAAGACTCTTAAGTTTACTGCCCCCCATGAAAGAAGAAATGGAGCTTGAAGAATCTTCAAATAGAATTTCTGTATTTCCCGCAAAAATATTCTAATAGGCAGCACAAACACCATGTGATTATAGTTACACAAAATATAAAATTTGGTCTTGGCTAACATTCTCCCTATCAATTCCAAATACTTTCTTGTCAAGAAAAAAAACCAAACAAACAAACTTAAACCCATGAAAAATGTACTTACCATAAAGACAAAACTCAATGCCCTTTATCCCACATGAAAAGAAACATTTCCATGCCTTCTACCTTACTAGTGTAAGCTTAAAAAATTAAAACTCTGCTGGTGTGTATAGTTTTCTATTGGGTAGTTCTGCAGAACTCGCTTAGCACATTAAAATGCCATTACTGACTGTAACGTTTTTCAGTAAAAAAGGAAACACAAAGGTGTAAACCAACAATATTATTATCCTAATAGTAGATTCTAGAACCCTACAGAGAGTGTCAGGTTAATTATTGTTGACTCACTGGGACAGCTGTCACCTAGTACATTCAATATTGAATATAAAGGAATAGCAGAAATAGTTTTCTTCTAGAAGCCCCTGTGGTCTGGGGATCTGTACTGAGAGAATGAGTTGCACAAGCTAGCACCAAAAGGAAGAGAAAAGTCTTTGGCTGGAAGTCTTGCCTGACAATATTTGGCTCTACTTTGTTTTATTGCTTATCAAAGCCAAGAGCAGTGATAATGAGCATAGCTTTTGTTCAAGGAGGTAAAAAGAGCCCTGTTTTTCTATAAACAATGACGAGGAGTGTATGTAAGTATGTAACTATAAGCAAACAACAGAGAAGAATGCTGGCTCTGCTGAGGTTGTATGGTTGGATCTGGCTTATTACAACACAGATTTTGGCTCAGTTCAGCCTGTCGTTCATTCTGTGGTCAGGTGAAGGTTCTAGCTGAAAATCAACACATCACAAACTCATTTATTGGTAGAAGTCACCTGTGATTAGCATGTTCCAGTAAAGTCACGTGCTTTTCTGAGTTAATAAGCCTTCTTAGTTCTGCTAACAGTCTCTGTTAAATTCCTTGATTTTAGAAACTGACAATTAAACCACTACAATTAACCTTAAACCATTAGTAGACCAAAGTAGGATCATTCACTTAGGCAAGTATTATTCTCAGCAACTAGTTGGTTATGGCTGTTGTCTCACAGTTCAGATTAGATTAGATTTTACTGGATCCAAACCTCCTTTCTACTGTGTATATGCTTTATATATGTGTGTGTGTGTGTGTATGCTTTTTATATATATATATATGCATACATACACATTTGCATGTTACATCTGTGTTGTAGGCAACTTAGCTGAAAGATGGCATATACAAGTCTACAACATTCTGAACCAATTTTCAAGTCTTGATTGTAGTATTAGTTTGTATTAGATTGTAGTATTAGTTGCAAAAAAAAAAAATAAAGGAAAAAAGGAAAAAGTATGAAATCTTAGTCTCACATCTCACAAACACAGAAAAAATAAAAACAGGTTGGAGCATTGGCTTGGATATCACTGAACCAGGCTGGCTGAAATCTTAAATAGTAAAACACTTTTTACTTCAAAATTTGGATTATCTCATAGCTCTGAGATGGAAAAGCTTAAAGGCATAAAGCAAAAAGGAATGAACAGACCACACAACCATTTTCTATCTTTAAACTCATAGTTACTGTCTATCTCATTAGAAAGGAGTAGGAATTGGCTTTCCTTTTATGGCAGTGGATTTCAGTTGGAGCTCAACAAATTTTTAACATAAAGTATACGACAAACTTGTCTGTGAAAGGATGGGATGGCTGAGTGGGAGGCCTCTGAAAGTACTTACAGTCTCTATTTTATGAAGAAAATAAATCTCAAAGGTAATGTTTTTTTAAAAGGGTGTTTTCATTTAAGGAGTTTCTTGTTGTTGCAATTTTCTTCAGTAAAGCTATGCGATATGCTTCCAATATCTTTTAAGAATGTTTTTATTGCAATATGATTTGACTTGCGGAATATATTGAAAATAAAAACTAGTCATGTTAGAGTAAGTTTCATTGTTGGATCAGAAATTTACAAAAAAATGAGATTTATGAGACAGCCTTAACAAATACAGATGGAAAACATATTACAAAAGAAAAAAAATAGACTAGAAAATGAGCTTAACAGGTAGAACTGGTTTCCTTTCCTCCACACATTCCATTGTGCTACATGAAAAAAAGTTTTTTGAAGTTAGAATAGAATAGTTGCAGTAGCAAGGGACAGACATACAATGGTCATCTAGTCCAACAAAATGATAAGCACAGTATTAAGGTCATTGTCCAAAGGCTTCTTAAATGCTGACAGGCATGGGGAACAAATCAGCTCTCGAGGGAGCCTGTTCCAGTGTTTGAGCACACTCTAAGTAAAGAAACGTTTCCTAATGTCAAGTCTGAACCTCCTCAGGCACAGCTGTGCACCATTCCCATACATCCTATCACTCAATACCAAGGAGAACAGATCAGAACTTCCCTCTTCACTTCTCTTCCTCAGGAAGCTGTAGAGAGCCACAAAGTCACCCCTCAACCTTCCTTTCTACTAAAAGAAGACATTAAGGAATGATAAGGCAAGTCAAAGAATCAGGTGATCTACTAGATGTTACCTGTTGTAGCATTTTTCATGGTAGATTTGGTTTGGGCAGTTACAAAGGAAAAGCTGTTAACATTATGTGAGTTTTTGCTCTGAAGTTTTCCTTTTCAGTGGTCTAAACAAATTGGCAAAAGTCAATTAGGAATTTTTTTTACAGATTTCAACATTTAATATTAGTAGTTTGCATGATATTTTACTATAAGCCAGGAAATTGCTATGCAGGTATATAAATATTTCTCCTGCAGCATGTCCTGCTGTTTTATTTTTGTACCCCTGCAAGGTTAATAAGGTACATGATGTATTATCATCATGAGTTGATGATAAAACTCACAATATATATAAGTATTTTGCTTTATTTTATTATACTTGAAGTCAAATAATCTATTATTAATATAATCAACTATTAACTACAGAATATTTACAAGATACAGATGAAAAAACTCAAAGGATTTCCAAACCTACGCAGTTACCAAAAGTAACTGGAAATTTTAAAAAATTAATTTTCTAGAGAAGAAATTAATATTACAAACTAAATTCATTTCCCCTTCATTTTTTTCACAAAATATTTAAATAAAGGAAAACAACTAAAATATTTTAAAAAGTAATTATGCAATGCAAAGTCAATGACATGAATTATGTCATTTGTCAAAAATAAAAAATAAAATCTATATTAGTAGAGAAATAATGTAAGAGAGAAAAAGAAGAAAGGATTGGAAAGTCTTAAGACTTCAGCAATATGTACTCCCACGGAAGATAAGATTATAAAAATCTATACTGTATGTTGTTATTGCTTAAAATATTAAGGAGAAATAATCTTTTTCATACATTGAATTCAGTTCTAGAGAAACAAATTATTTAAATAACTTTTAACTTAAATAAAATTTCTATAACTTTTTTAAGAAAAAATCAAACAAAGAAACCCTCCACTTTATAGAATGTTGCTATCATCTAAGAATTCGGGTTTATTTTAGAGAATTTTTTTTCTTTTACTTCCTTTCTTTTCTTTTTTTTTTTTTTGCTACCTTTACTGAAGGATTAAAAAAATATCACCTTAAGTGTAGTAAACTCTTGTAAGCTAGCATTTTAAAGAAATAAGAATGCAGAAGCATAAATGAGCTTTTATCTATATGAAAATAGTTCTAATTCTTTCACAAGGGCTGTGATCCTATAAGCAGTTCCATAAGTAACTAAAAAATAATAGAGGTATTTGTGGCAAAGAAGCTCTAGGAAGAGAAGTGTGTATATTCTTCTGGAATCAGAGCCCTAACTACTAGCCAAGAAAAACAAACTATTCTGATTCAGTAGGACAGATATAACAGAAAAACACTGCAGTGTACACCAAAGTATCTATGTGCTTGAAATCATTAAAATCCATTTTCTCTTAAAGACTGCATAAGAAAGTATTCAATGAATTTTTTTCTTCTTCTTTAGATTATGATTATTCTTAGCTAGCTGAACTTCACCTTTAATTGAATGTAACATAAATAATGTGAAATGCTATATTTAAATGTAGAAAAATCATTAAGTGTAATCCTAGTATGAATATAAAATGCCCTTTTCATTCTCTCCAGATAAAAATCTCATTTATTATAATTAATGCTGGAAAGTTATTTCTGTTTAAGTCATTTTCACAGCAGTGGTTGTAGTGTTGTCATATAATTATCTGCTGCAAGTTTCTTTATTTCTTACGACAATTAGAAAAACTAAAAAGCTACAGCTGTGTTGACTAATATGATCCTGAAAGGTATGCAGAAGACACAGGATTCTTAAACTTATCAAAACCACAAACTGAAATATAAATCTGCTTTTCTGAGACACTGACAAATTTTCAATAATGTGTATCTTCACTAATGGGGCTGTTTCTTCTTTTAACTCCAACACCATCAGAGAACAAACCACCACTTTAATCAGAAAGCTTCAAAAAATATTTTTAAAGCACCTACAAGGATGATTTAACATTGTCTTAATTACAATGTTAGCTATGTCTTCATGTGTACCAAAAGGGTAATTATTTCCTTAAGCCTACTAAATCTTACAGCAAAATACATTACATTACCAGCAACAGTACTCATATATATTACACTAGAAGTAAGTTATTATTCAACAGATCATTTTTTCTAAGCACCTAAAACACAAACACTTCCCCATACCCTCCTGAAAATTAATGTATTGCATGAAAGTTCAGGGTTAAGAAAGGAAAGACTTTTCAGGAATGCTGCTAGAGTAGTGGAAGCTTTATAAACTTCTTCCTCCTGCCCTAGATAATTCTTGATAACAATAAAGATCCTCTTGGGCAAAAAAATACCATCAGGGTTTGGAAAGGGTCAGAGTAACTTCATGTGAATTGGACGCTCCCGGTTCCATTCTAAATCAATAGGACATGCTTAGTTGATTTCTTAACTCTGAGAGAAAATATTTATTTAGGAAAAAGAATGTATGGGCCCATAGACTCTCTTTTTTTTTCTTTTCATAATTACATGCTTAGAAAAGACACTGAATACAGACATTCTTTGGATGACAAGGATTGTAAGTGTAAAGGTTGAGCTTTACCAAACTGACTTGGAAGGAATATACCTGAAAGTTGCAATTAACAGCAGCTTTCACATTGAGAAGCTCACAGATCTTTATGAAGGACTTCCTATTAATTTTATTAAATGGATTTTGGATGTGTTTTATAATTAACTTTTTATTTTCAATGTGTCACACTGACTGTGGTAGGACTGAAAGCAGAAACTAGACTCACCAGCTCCCAGTACCTATCCCCATTCATACTCTCAGACTCAGGCTTATTTCTTGCTGATGCAGCATGGTGCAACTGCAGCCTCCACAAAAAATAATATTTGTTTACCTGAGTTCCTCATGAATCACTGATTAATGGTTCCCTTACCGACTGAATGAAAGCTTTTTCTTAATGAATTATTTCTAAGCATCTTAATATTTGTCATTCTTTTCAGGTTGCTTCCCAGTGATCAGAGGCCTGACAAAGCACCACAACTCTCAAGATCAGCAGGACTTTATGTAATGCTAAAAGACAAAAACTCTCACTATTTCAGACTTGACTATATAAATAGCTGACTGATGGAATTAGAAAAATGTGAGTGGTCTTTTGCAACAGACACATGACATTATTTTACAGCAAGAAAATATCTAAATATCATTATCTTTACTAATAATCTCAACAAACTACAGATTTTTCTTCTGTGCTTCCCAAAGGAGTGCCTTGTGTCACATACAGAAGTGTTAGTTTGTAGAATTTTGTTATTTTGTAAAAATCATATCTCTGGGAGTTATGAGAAACAGGCACACACAAAAATCTAGCCTTCAGGTTTTAGGAAGGAAGCACAGAAGCATAGAAAATAAATATGAAAAAAACCCATGAAGGTAAATAATAACTACCACATTTTTTTATGTTTATAAGTTAATTTCAGGTCTATTGTGTGCTTGGTTTTCTTGGAGGGGCTTTCCATGACTTCTGACATTTCTATTCCCCTATATATATGATCAGCTCAAGACTTGTAGAATTTCAACAATATATTCTAACATACAGTTCAAAGTGTCTGTAACCAGATAAGCATACAATATAATAGGTTTGGATATTTCCTACAGTTCTATATCCCTATAGATAACATTTGCTAAAACCTAGTCATTTTCAATCCATAAATAATTTAGCATATTCTACTTGCAGTTTTCACTACGTCTCAGTATAAAGCATTAAGTGGAGAGCAGTTGCAAAATACAGGGAACTATGGAACTATGTTTAGCTATTTCTAATGGTTGTAGTTCCTCTATTTACACATTTGCTATATTAGTGTGGATGAAGTTTTAATCTCTCTCCTTACAGTTGAATCTCACAAATACTGCATGCTTAAATACGTTATCCCTTATGCAGACTACAGTTCTGGTGGAAAAAGAAATTTGTATCATAGTGTTATGAAAATTTTGGTCCTCAGTGGGATGTGGAAAGGTAAGAATTACTCAGATATAGACTGTCTCTATGAGTTTATGGTTACATTGTTCCAAATGAATAATTCCTTTGGGATCAATAGTGAAGGAGATGGTGCACTTAAGTCCCAGAAAGTCTTCTCAGCGTTAAGGACATTGGAGTTTTTGAGATCATAGTATGAGGCCTACTATAGGGATTCTCTTCTCTCCAAGAATATGCCAGTGAGCGCATGAAAAACATTTCAAAAGGTACTTTTAATGGAGTTTCATTTGTGACTGTTCTCTCAAGACTACATTGTGTAAATTGTGTACATTTATATGTGTATATATGTGTATTTATATAATTGGACAAAGATGGAATAATTTTTCAAAGAGGTAGCCAATGCACTGGAAAAATCACAGCATGGGGTCATTTCAAAAGATATTTGTGAGAGAATATAATGAGCCAATATGGCAAAATCTAGGAAAAAGAGTTCCTTTCTGCAGGAGAGTGGAACTCGTTGAAAATTTTGAGACTTGTAAAAAAATAATTGTTTATTCCATTCTACCTTCCACCCTTTCTTGGCAAAGAGCAATCAAATTTATGTTCAGCTAACAGAATGTAAATACTCCCATGTTCCCCTCCCATAAAGTACCATTACTTTCCAGTAGGTAACATGTTGTTATAATTTTTAAACTATAGCATCATTACAAAACCTTTATTATTTTTGGATAATCTGAACTTGCGGGAGCCCCTTCACTGAAGAATATTTAAAATTATGTTAATATAAGTGCTCAGAAATAAAGGAACCAGTTCTGCTTTGAAGTGTATGGTCTGACTAGTCTACTTCACTACTCTTCTGTACCAGTTGAGTAAAACTATCTTAATACATTTTTGAAATTCAGTCTTAAGAGGATTTTCTTTTCCCACATATACCTAGTGCTGATTGCAAGTGCCATGATATAAGGCCAGCCAAGACAGTAGCATTTGGCAGCCATTGTGATTTAAAGACTAATGGACATGATATCAGATCATTTTTCCTTAGCTGTTTTTAGTTATCTTCTTTCCTTAACTGACAGTCTCAACCAAGATGCCAGTTAATGGTTTGGGGGCTATAAGCACCTCTCCAGTACATAATATTCTCCAAGTGCTAAGTCATTTTATACAAGCTATTTAACTGCCACCTTAGAGTAATGACTTTCCATCACTGCACACCTGGGCTTGATTCAATTCTTTTACTATTTATCGCCACAGTAATAAACAAATTTGTCTTGTCAGTACAGTCTCTTTACTTAGGCCCTTCTGAAAAAGCACCTTCTAAAAGTTAGTTACATGTGCGAAAACAACATTAAGACAGAGAAAGACTGTGTTAGAGAAAATATTTTAGGTTTATAACTTCCTTTTAAATTCTTCAGTTAATACAAAATTTAGCAAGAAGATTCAGGATAAGGTCTTTTTATTCTGGAATTTTTTTTGCACTTAAAATTCATAGCATGAGCAATAGCATGTGGGACATTACCTAGCAAAAGCTAAAGGCAATTGTTTCCTTTTGAAGAGAGAAGTAAGAGAAAAATATTCACTTATCTGAACCTTTGGGGGTGTCTTGAATTTTTCTACATTCTTCCACTACTATTTGTGAGATTAAATCTGACTGCATCTCAGGTTTCCAAATCTATGCTCCTGGCAAGTGAGCTATGCCTCTAAGGAACCTCCTTTGTTAGGAATGGTGCACTGTGGCAGCATAGAACCTGTTCTCTGTATTGTCATTTATAAAATCTTGTATGCACTCCTCTTTCTTTGACTGTCAGACTATTTTGCTTCATCAGGGTTTGTCCAAGAGACGGCTTCTTATGCCATTGTTACTTCTAAAAGCTTAATTCTGCAGATATGGTCATCTGCAGTATAGGAAGGAAAAAAGGAGGGGGGAAATAAATCAATTCTACTCACGCCCTTTGCAAACTGTTGTTGAATTCCTCAGATAAAAAAAGAGACACAAAGACATGTTGCTAAAGAGTAAAATTTGATTCCTTTTTTTTCCTATCACCCTTTCTCCTCCATCTTTGGTGTCATCCAGGTACAGAGTTATGGGCAGAACAGATTATTTTACACTCGTTTCTGAATACAAAGGATAATATATGCTGTCAAAGTTACTAAAACCTGTTTTCCTTTCAGGTTTCCCCAGGTCTATGCTAACTGATAAAACTGAGTGCTGGCCAGAGCATCCTAACAGTAGAACTGAGGTCCATGCTGTTTCTTTCTTCTGCCAGTTCATTGTATTTCTGTACATGAACATGTTGGATAAAGGATCTCAGGAAGCGTGTGAGCCATACATGCTGGTTCCATACGACTTGTGAGTTATACTGTCCAGGTTTCTTTCATATCATCAAATGGATCAATAAGCATTTTTTCAGTGCTATGGGCCACCTTAAAATATTTTCTTATATGCTTTACATGTTATGACAAAATTTCTATCATCATACTGTAAGAAACTTTCAGTAAACTTAAAAACTTTTTGTACACATTTTTAAGAAGAAGATTTGATTTTAACTATCTTTTCCCACTCTTTTTCCCCTGAAAGCATTTTAACTGAATAAAGAAAGTTCATTAAATACAGTATCTTAATCGTGCTCTAGGGTGTTGAATTGGATATCCTCAAACAGAACTAAAACACTTATATTGTTTGAATCTTAAAGATCAGCATTCGTAATAATGTCACTCGTGGTTACTCCTCTTTTGTCTGATTAATCCTCTCAGAAATAAAGCCGACTAGAAACGTAGAAAAAAAATGAAGTTAACTATTTTATTGCCCTATCATGTCCTTGAACTGTGGCTCTGTAGAAGACAGCAAAACCAAACACATTTCCAGAGCTCTTAAATCCTACAGCATATCACACTAATGACCATATTGTTATTGCAATGCATGGCAGAATATTAAAAGAATGTTAGGCCAAATTTTGTTATTCAGAAGCAGGACACGATGGCCACTGCTACTAGAATTGAACATTGAAATATATTAATCAAATTATACAATACTTTCTTAAGTTTACTTCTCAAATATTTGTGTTAAAAAACAAAAATGTTTCTATTTTTCATGTAGAGAATAGAAGTTTCTGTTGGTAGCTAACACCAGTGGAAGGTGAAAATACACATCGCTCAATCTTCTCTTTGTAATAAAAGCTTACACTATCTGATTCTACTGACAGATGTAAATGACAATGTAAATGTCATTGCACTGTCTCAAAAAGAGACACAGATATTCCTCTTCAAAGACAATATGAAATAATTTTTTAAAAAATAACCATACCTAAGACAATAATCTACAATGCAGCTGAAACAGTTTAAAGATAGTAGGACAGCAGTACACAAGTACTACAAACTTTGTGGTTTCCTGAGATTTAATTCAAAAAAGCCTTTTCCCAAGATTCACTCTTTGGACCCTAATGGTCTTTATAGCATTGTTACAATCTGAGAAAAAGGTAGGAAAATCATTGCATCAAGAAAGCAAATCTGCCATAGAACTGTAGGAAAAAAAACAACAATCCACTTTGCTGCAAGCTATCCTATGGCTTGTTTACGTGCAATTTTAGATATAATACATTTTGATTCCATTGTTGATGAAATAATGCAGATGCTTAGTAAAATAACAAGTACCCCTGCAGGGCTCTTTAGGGTTGTTTTGTTCCTTAGATAGAGCAAAAAAGAGGTTAAACCAAGCAAACTTAGAAAGCTGGTATGGACACATTTGGTGGCAAGAGATCTCGCAACCATTAAAATAAATTAACTCCATCAATACTATTCTCCCTTCCCTATCTTTAAGATTAACTTCTTCTATCATAAAAACAGAAATTTACACTTATGACGTAATTTCAAACATTTTATATGGTAGAAAGAAGCAAAGATTTGAATCATGAATCAAATGTTTATCTTTTTAATTATTATTTAGTAAGAGATCTGTTTGTCATTTCCATAATTCTTAAAAGAGGTATAAGAATGGATAGCTTTCTTAATTATGATCATTAATGTAAATCTATTCCTAATAACAGGTTTCAAGTTTACAGTGAAATCAATATTATTAGAATGTAATATCCCAGTCTGAAGAAAAAACAAACCAAAACCAAACCCACAAATTGCTAAATTTTTTTTCTCACATAATAAATGTTGACATTGGCTTCGCTTTGCTTTTATCTATGCATAAAAATTATGTTAGAGCCTAAAAACCTTTCCTGTTGTTGTCAGTTTTGTTGTTATTGTTGTTCCTTGACCAAAAAAATCAACCTCCTCTAGAATTTCCTTCAAATTATCATATGACTAAATTGGTATTACTTGTAAAAAATCCTAACATTTGCCTTATTCTAGTATATACCATGATTATTACTCTACGTATTCAAACATTTGACAATGACATTGAGTGCCATCTTGCTGCTGAGGCAAAAAAAGCGCATATAGGTGACAATATAATAATATTCAGAAGTACTTGCAAGTCTGAATTTATATTAATCTGGCCTTCGAATCCTCTGGTTGTTGAAGAAATTGTTATTTTTCTGTGAAAAGAAATCAACTCCTATAAAAAAAGATGTCATATTGTGCTATTCTTTACATATTATATTATATACATACATTTATATATTATATTATACTATATTATATACATATTACATACATATTATTCTATTCTTTTAAATATCATTCTGTAGATTTTGGCAGACTAACCTGACAGTAATATTTGCTCAAATACATAACACACGCTTCCTTTCATTGTTTGTTTTTCAGACCTTAATTATTGCTGGTTCTCTGTGTAAATTACTTGCTTTTCTTAGGAAATAAAATAATAAAAGAAAAAAACACTTGCAGAGACAACAGCAAAGTTCATTATGGATATAAAACAAAGCATTCTTATTAGAAATTATGTATCTACTGGTACCAATCTAGCAAGTTTATTTGTCCTTTGTCCAATCCAAGACTAATGGGGCAAAAAATCACTTAACCTTGTTAGGAAAGACATATCAATAGTTGCATGCACCTTTATGGAAACTGGACAAAATTGTGTATATAACCCCTAAAGTTTATTCAATTCACTGTATGTAGCTCAGGGAATCTGATCTGCCAACTTTTGATATGTAGTAGAAAACCCAGTAGATTAAACAATTAATCTCCCCAGCATAATTTTTACTTGAGCACCAGATAATCTCTGATCAGATACTATACATAGGTTGGGTTCCCCATAAATGGGATTCATTAATGGTTCTCTAGAAGGCTGGCACACAGGAATACTGCCAGGACCATGAACTTGGTGAAGGGGCTGGAGAACAAGTCTCAGGAGCAATGGAGAGAGTTGGGGTTGTTTAGCCTGGAGAAGAGGAGGCTGAAGGGAGACCTTATTGCTCTCTACAACTACCTGATAGGAGGTTGTAGAGAGGAGGCAGCTGGCCTCTTCTCCCAAGTGACAGGGGACAGGACAAGAGGGAATGGCCTCAAGCTCCGCCAGGGGAGCTTCACACTGGACATAAGAAAAAAATTTTACACAGAAAGGGTCATTGGGCACTGGAATAGGCTGCCCAGGGAGGTGGTTGACTCGCCTTCCCTGGAGATGTTTCAGGTGTGGGTGGATGAGGTACTGAGGGGCATGGCTTAGAGATTGGTGGGAATGGTTGGATTTGATGATCCAGTGGGTCTCTTCCAACCTGGTGATTCTATGATTTTTTTCCACATTATAATCACACTTGAAGAATTAAATCAAGTAGCAAATAGGTAAGTATATTTGCTATTGTACTTCTGACTTCACACAGCAGCAGGTAAAAATATTGCCTTTAGGAAACAATTTTTAGTTGCTTAGATAAGCTACAGGCCAAGAAAAAAACCCCAAAAATGTAAAATTGCACTTTGAGATGTAAAAAGAAATGCAAGATTGAGTCTTTATCTCTCTTACACATTCATCTATGGTTTGTCACAGTGAACTTCACATTTTAAAAATCTTTATTACAAACTACATTATTTTAAAAAGAAACAAAAGAGAACACTGTAAAAAGTGACTTCACTTAGACATGAAAATGCAGCAACTTTTGAAACTAGTGTATATATCAATGATTAGGAGTAATACCTATCTTTTCTGTGTAGAATGAGAACCATAGAATCATGGAATATCTGGGGCTCGAGGGGACCTTAAAGATCCTGCAATGGGCAGGGACATGTCCTGCTAGATCAGGCTGCCCAAGACACCATCCAATGTGGCCTTGAATACCAAACACCTCCAGGGATAATTCTATACTTGCACTCCACTTCTACTCTAAGTCTTACTATAACAAGGGTTGTTAACATTTAGATTTTTGTTTATGACCTAGAGGGGCACATGTCAGTTTAACATGCTTGAGATTTTAATATGTTTCCAGATTTTTAAAAGCAAATCTTATTTCAATCATTGATGTTCAGCTATGTGGCCAATTAGACATGCTCTTGTCCCTTCAGACCAAGTACAACATTTTGAAAACAGAGTCAGATTTTTGTTCTAAATCAATAACTCAAACTTAATATTTTAAAAAATACAGCATATCCTCTTAATTTTTTTTTTTGCATATAGGAAAAACTGCTCCATCAAACCTAAAGCTATTTAACTTATATGAGAAAGAAAACAGCAAGGTTATGCATTATAGAAAGGTAGTATATAATAAAATATTGACATTTTCTGTAATGATGTTAAATAAATAGATATAGCAGTATTTTGGAATCAGTAGTAGAGAACAATATGCATTTTTTTTACAGTTAAATGAAGAAGAAATACCCCTATAAAGGACTTCAGGGTCTTCGTTATAGTTGAATATTAGAAGGTATAGAAAGATCTAATGGTGTCAAGGAAACTGAAGGAACTGTCATTAAATACAAGTAGAGAAATGGGAAAACACAGTATCCTGAAAGGAGCCCTCTTGAACTGAGGGAAAATAAATTTCCATTGACTATCTGCATTAGACTTTCTCCAGGGAAGATGCAAAGGTTGCTAAATATTCCATTCATAAACCAGATGTCTCTTCCTCCTCAAGTCTTTAAATTTTGGAATGCATTTTGTCCTCTGTCTACATTCAGAACTCTGACGGTATCAAAGACAATTCTGCAGTCTGCTTCAGTGGGAGGCAGCCTGAGCTAGCAGCTGGCACGGAGGATTTGGACAAAAGCCTAACTCCACTAAGTCAGTAACAAACTTCTCATCAATTTGACTGCAAATGAGATCTTGGTGTCCACATTATTATTTTGAGAGGCATGGGTAGTGTTTGAGTCAATTACCAGATGAAAGATCAATTCATAGCATGACATTGGACGTATCATTTCACCTTCTGATGATTTAGTCCTCCATTTTTCAGTTCAGTGTGTTCTTTCATATCCACCTCAGTGAATTGACTTGAAATTCATAGATGAGGCAGGTTATGTAAGTGCAGCTGTCTAGATCTCATGAGTATTTGCAGTAAGGACTGATTCACCAAGATGCGTACATGTATGCACACCCACGTGCACATATCACTGCTTCATCCTAACACATATAACTGCAGGGATGGTTCTTTGAGATTCCAAAGTCTTTCTCCATTTTAAAACTATTGATTAAAAACTGATGGAAGGTAAATATGAACTTCCTTTTAAATGTAATAATGGTAAATGGCAGTTCAAGATTTCTGATCTCAATATACTGCTTTTAAGAGTGGTGAATGATTATTGTTCTATGTATTTTCTTTTTAAGAGCAGGATACTGAAATCAGGAGTGGATGAAGCAATCTTGTGATATAGCTTAAAAAAAAAAAAAAAAAAAAAAAAAAGGAAGACCCATATGATATACTTCACTTTGAAGCACAAATGGAGCCAGAGCAAATTCTAAGGGAAAGCAGCAGAGAACAGCAAGAGAAATAGCAATGCTAGTCAGAAAATCTGCAAAGTGCGGGAAAATTTGTTAGCTTTCCTATCAGTGTGTCGGGATGGATTTCCAATAAAGAAATATGCATTCCTTCTTTGATTCCAGCAGACACAATCATACGTTCTCTGTGCAGTCAAAATCCAGATCAAGTTGAATACAAATCACAGTGATATGAAGGTATATAACACGAAAGGATATAATACAGAAATTGTTAGTTTTGCTCTGGACAGTTGTAGAAAAGAAAAAGTAAGGAGAGAGGACATAAACAATATACTATTCTGGCAGTTTCAGTGAGTCATTTCTGCTCACAGTTGGCCTGCATTTGGTCCTTTCCTTTGCATTATGCATTTGAAGTACAAAGTAAAAATAAAATAGTAGATAATATACAGTAAGCCTTAGTGCAATGACATATAAGGCAGAACCTAAAATAATTGTTCATTCTTCTGTTGTATGTTATTAATCTAATAAATTAAAAATACATATAAAAATATATGCCAACAATAGGAATTTCTAACACAATCAAAATATACCTCCCCCATTTCTGTTGTAAGTATATATATAAAAAAACCTTCAAAATGCAAATAGCTCTTCAAGAACAAATAGCATATAATTTTGAAACTTA
This sequence comes from Coccyzus lansbergi, assembly GCA_033558105.1. Lineage (NCBI taxonomy): Eukaryota > Metazoa > Chordata > Aves > Cuculiformes > Coccyzidae > Coccyzus > Coccyzus lansbergi. The sequence goes on along the minus strand of JAUMJK010000013.1, from coordinate 5,315,427 downwards.
AAGTATTACTGTGCATATAATTAGCAAACCACATATTCCTTTTCTGAAGAAACATACAGACATATGGGGTAAAGTCATCTAAAGAAACATGGAAAAAGACTAAAAAGGAAAAAAACTCAAGGAGGAAAACAGCCAATGTTCTTCCCAGGTTCACCGCCTTACATAAGAATACATTAGTATAACAGGGATCCCTGCACAGTGTGCCTTCTGTCTTAGAAACTGCAGGAGTCTTTTCCTCTTATACAATGACTTTTTACAAATGTTATCAGAATAATTTATTCTCAAAACAAATTGGTTGAAGACATAATCTATCACTGAATGTGTATGTGTTCCAATACATTACCCATATATGTTGCAGTGTTTACATAATCCAGAGTTTATTCCATGCCTAATTATAGGTTAGAATTTATCAGAAATAAGGATAAGAATTATTATGCATATAAAATATAATATTTTGTGTAGCACATTCTATTATTTTGGATTGAGTTATACAGGGTAACATTTAAGAAAAAGTGGATGTAGCACTATTGACAGAAACAAACCAATAATGGAAGTATTAGTATGTAATCACTACACTGAAACCCTTTACTGACTCAACCTCTCAGATGGTCTATTTAACATTAGCATTTCCAGGACACAGTTAAAAAAATAATTATTCACACACAATTTTAGGACCAGAATTAAAGAGAACAGAACACTGTGAAATAATGGAACTACAAAAGTACAGCAATTCTATGCAATAAGTAAATTAATATCTGTTTGCAATGTTTACACCAAGGACAGTTACATCTTCAAGAACATTATCCTGTGTTATTTGCAATGCAAGAAAGCTAAAGGGAAATGGATTCTGTAAACTAATGGATTCTCTTCTTAATTTTAGTAACATTTTGGTCCAGAGGACAGATTAATAATGTCTTTCAAGTAAAATGAAAGAATGCTCTTAGAGATAAAATTAATTACATTTATTAATTGTCAAAATTCCTTTCAGATTTTCAAGTCATCTTCTCACACACTATGAACATCTTCTCTATACTGACAGTGGAACTTTGAGACTTACAGTCTAAATCTGAAACTGTCTTTGAGAACATAGCACATTATCAGACTATACAGACCAAGATAATGCACTTCTCTTCCTTGCCTTTTAACTGAATCACAGATATTCTAAGCTCCTTTTCAAGCTCTGCCCCTTACTCTATCTGTAACTTCAGACATGTCACTTAATCTTTCTTTACTCTATTTCCCCCTGTAAAAATTGAAGCTGTAAAACTTTCCTTTATTTTCCTTCTTTCATCAAGATGACTCTGTCCTCCAACCTTTCCATATTTGATACTTAAATATGGGCTAACTTAAAATATTCTACTACAGACTGAAGTTGCTTTCATGCAGGAACACCTGAGCTAGCTTTAATGCAGGTGTCTCAGGTGTGGCAAACATTCTAATTTTGACTGTATGGGAACAAATCTGCAGGGAAGAACATGAGAGACAAAATCTATAGTGCTTCAGCTTCACTGCTGTAGGCACTCTAGCTAAATTTAAATGTGTGTGTGTGTGTGTGTGTGTGTGTGTGTGAAAAATCTCTCTGTTTAGAGATTGTATGTATAATTAATAACATAGGAATTAATACAAAATTCCTGTATTGTCCATTCTTCAAAAGGTGAGAATACATGTCCAGGTATCCCCTCCTAGTAGAAGATTTGTATTCTAATAATAGTCCACAGAAAGAAAAAAATAACAGGTACATGATAACCAAAGACTGAAAAACCTATGAAAATATTTCATGATCAGAGGAAAGATAAATAATAAGAAAACATAACAAGCCATAATATTTAAAAAGTAGAATTGAATGCTCCCATGTTTTTTCTCATAATGATAAAAAGGAACAGTCACTAAAACCATTAAATAAGAGAAAAAAACAAATAAAAATAAAACAAATTGATAGCCTTCAAAACAATTTCTTGTTCAAAGGTATACTTTAAGACAGCAACCTGGAGAGGGTTAATGACTAGTGGTAAATTACATTCTTTATTATTATTAATATTATTTAGAAAATCACAATTTAAAGGACATGTAGGCTAACAACTGTTAAAGTAAGGAGGAGAGGGAAATCTGGAAGCATCTGCCACAATTTTTGTTTGTTTAAAAAAAATTTCCTCTGAGTTTCCTTTTATTTTTACTCTGTCATTAAAGCTATTTTAGTTTTAGTTTCCAACACACAAGTCTCTCTCATTTTGCCTTTTCCCTTTCCCTGTGGGGGTGGTGAAGAGGGAGGAATTGGGAAAAAAACTGCTTGTGCTTATCTGCTGATCAAGCCAGGATGGGGCTGAACCATGATAGAAATGTGGTAACAAACATTGCCAAAAACAGAAGGCAATGATTAAAAAGACAGGAAACTTATTTACCATGGTAATGTCTTTACCCTTGAAAAACAAATACAAATGCAATTAAAATGTTCTCGAGAAAAATTATTGAGCAATTTACATTAAGACAGTGCAATTCCAACAGCAAAATTAGAGAAGGCTGCACATATGAGCAGAATTTCCTTGTAAGGAAAGCTCCAAGGACAGGGGATAAATTAACTCAGAAGTTACTTCTGGTTCTGCAGATTTTACTAATTAAAAAGATCTTTGCATGCTGAATTTCACAGTCAATCTGCTAACATTTCATTTTTTTCCCTTCCTTTTTTCCTCCTGCATCTGACACCACAGCTAATCATCAGAACAAAACTTCAGTCTACATCTGACAGTCATGTAGGCTGCTAGGTAATGTACATCATATTCTAAGAAAAAGACTATTGCACTTTTTTTTCTTTCTAGCATTTTATCCTTACCTGAGAAAACAGAAAGAGACCTCTTACCAGCAAATAAAAAGCTGAATTTCCTATTTACTGTCCCTGTGAACTCAACCTTTTTATTCTTACAACCTTAACTATACAATGGCTTGCGTTCCTTGCAAAGAAAGAGTGCCAAATGTATCAGTGGGTTAAGTGTAGTGTTGAAAATTATCATTTCAATCTTTAAAATTAAAGGAAATTCAAAGCAATTAGTTATAAATGCATTATTTTACACCAACTGAAATTAAATGTTAAATATTTGAAGTAATAACAATTAACAAGACAGTTTCCAAAGTGCTGTTTCCATGGAAAACCTGCATGAAGATCCAGTATAAATTCTGATTAAAACTTAAGTAAGCTAAACACTGAAGATTACCTAGATTCCAATTAAATGTGACAAATGAACACTTGACAGATTTCAATTCCAATTCTATTTCTGTCAGAATGATCCATTAATATTGAAGATTACATTATCAGAATTTGAACAATACAGTTGTACTTAAAATAGTTAAAATACAAGTGGACTTAGATCACAGAAAACTCTCACTTAAATGTTAGATATTTTTTATATGAGGGAACAAAAGTACATCCCATCCTTCTGTCATTATTTATAGATTAATGTTAACAAAAATTTCTGGAGGCAGATGACATGCCACTGTGGAAATCTTGTTTTAAAATGTGACAGCAAAATCAAAAAGTCTGTAAAGCATAATTTTCATCACAATGTCACCCACCTTTCAAAGGTCTCAGTTTGAGATTTTATGAAGGAGAAGAAAATCCTGATTACTGTGTGCATATCCTGCCACACAATCTCTTTTGCAGAGTGGTTTTGTTTTCACTCACTTATTTACAGCATAATATATTTGTCCGGTTCTATGTTTCTATCTATTCTATCTATATGATTCTATTTTTAAAACTGAATCAAAAAATTCATCCTAACAAATATAAAAATCAAAGTAATGTCTAAGATACTTTATTAGAATACAATGCCAGTTTTCACATCAACACAAATACTGAAATAAATTGTTTTGCTTGAATTTTTCACACCACTCAAGCTCTCTTCGGTTTCAGTTACATTTCAGTAAGTGCAAAGATATTCACTGGCTACTGACTATACTAAAAATTATATTCACTTGTGGCTCTAGAGTTTTCCCAGTAATTGTTCAAGAATACTCCATGTTAGTATACTCTCTGAACTAAGAATGTGATGTCTAGTAATCTAATATTGTAGCAATCTACTGTGCGCAGGGGAATTAGCAAATTGTTTAGTTTCATTATCTTAAACCACAAAACCTCACTACAAAGCAGTAAAACAATCACCCAAATTTAGGTACAAAGTCTAGAAGGTTTTTTCTGATATTGTTGCAGTAATACTACTATCACTTTCATCCCTTCTGCATACCCAGAAAATTTAAATGTAAATCCATATAAACAACTAAGGAGAATATATAGACATATACATACATGTGTATATAATGTAAGATTTCTTCTTAAAGGAATAATACCATCTTTCTTACTTTTCAATTAGTCATTTGGTGTTGGGATATGCACTATATGCATATGTAAACTGTTGTAGCCATTCCTCAGTCATATATACTAGATTCAGCAATATCTTACCATGTTGAATAATATATTTTATCAGGCCAACATGTCTATTCTAGGAAAGAAAAACCCAAATAATTATCCAGCACTGTAATCTTCGGAAAACTAAAACATGCACTTAGCCAAACTAATTTGTTCACTCTATAACAGAAAACACTACCTTTCTTGCATATACTCACCAATTCCAAAGGGTTTAGCAAATGCATTATTCGACTGATTACCAAAAATCTGTACACTTCGACATACAATAATTTATTTTATTGCTTATGGGCAAAAGCAAAGACATTGAAGTCAGAGTCTGACTTCATAAAATTTTAGATGAAGGCCAATAAATGGGGAAAAGTAAAACATTCAGGTTTTATGAAATACATCCCAAAATTAAAAGATTTTTTAAAATCCTAAATAGTTTTAGCTAGAAAGGAAAAGAAACCCTAAAATTTAAATAAACTTTATTTTGCAGTAGCTGGAGAATTACTATAAAAGTAAGGATTTCATGTTTTCCCCCTCTATATAAATAGACCCTGAATTTAAATGAGATGTTCTGTAAGTATTGTACAAAATAATGTGTGAAGTAAAGGAAAGTAATGCTCTTCTTTGCTAAATAATGAAGATTGGACTTGACACTCAGTGTTACTTTGAAAAGAAGTCTATATAACATTTTCGGGAAAAGGGAATTCCCTAGAGCAGGGTTTATAAATTCTACTTTCTTTTGCTGATGTACATATCACATTCCTGGAAATTTCCTAAGTAGCTCTTGAGCAAAGAATTGACGGAAAAATGAATATGTCCTTTATGGTCTTTTTCCTAAAACAAAAATACGGAATTTAATTCAATTACCATCTTCCCAGCCTTCTACCAGTATTTTTTGCAATATTTTAACTGCTTCTGCAGTATAGTGTTTCAATTATGTATAGAAAAAAAAGTGCTGATTTATTACTAGTGTTATGTTCCATTATTTTGTATATCTGCCTTTTAACAAACTTTAAAATAAAATAATCACAATTTTAGCTATTTAATATGTTTATTTATGGTTTGGGACTAACCTTTTAAAAGTCTACTTAGTATCATTCACTAGTGAGATTATGTGTGTGAATGTTGTGTTTGCCCCTACCATTTTCCATATGCTCTGCCTCACCAACACTGCCATCCGGCGTAGTCCTTTCGTAGTTGTCCTCTGGGAGTGGAAGGGCACCCAGTCTTGGCCCTGACGAACTCTTACTGCTTGGTGTTTCTGACTCCTCCAGACCGCTGTCATAGCAACTCTGCAATGACCCTTGATGTGGGTCCTGAGGCTGACTCACAACAGAAAACGTCACTCTACGAAATGGCTGCAAGAGAAAAGATTCTGAATGTCACTGAAAAGTTCGATCTTTGAACAACTGATTCTCAATACATGACTTAAGCAAACTAATATTTCAACATTTACCAATTAAACATTTTTGTCTAAATCAAAACATACAATAAGTACAGTCTTTAAAAGCCCACTGGACAGAGTATCTGTGGATTTTTACTGCAATACATGTTCCAGAACCTTCCCACAGTTTTGCATAGCCTTCTTTCAAATGGCTGCATGAGCAAAGGAAACTGTCATAATTATTTATTAAATTCTGTACAGTTCCTCTTTAACTCAATAGTAATAATTGGAATAGAGTTTATATCAGACTGCATAAAGGTACTTGCCAGTGTGTGTGTATGTGTAAGACTGCGTGGGTGGGTATAAATGCTCACCTGTAAACTGTGTTGTGGGTATTAACAACATAACAGCACACCCATAATCCTATTTTTAAAATAACTTCCTGTGGTTTTGAAAGCTAGTTGGCATGGGAAATGAATAAAGAAAGTAGGAGGGTGGGTTGGAGGAAAGGGTTCAGACTCTTAGCTCCTTTCCTATAAAATTCAGTGCCTAGAGATAGGGTGTGTTGCCAGCTGACTTAATAAAGCCTTTAAAGTACTGTGAGCACAGCTGACACCACATGTTTCCACTGGGACTGTACAAACATAGATTGTTGGAGATTTGTATTCATTTGAAATGACAGATATTACTGTTGCTCTGGAAGCCTACATGCTGAACCCTGGCACCCGTGAACATCCCAGGAAGTAGGAGAGTCAATCCTTCACATTTCAGAGGACACTGAGGGCAGGCAGGATTTTCAGTAAGAAACTAGGGGATTCACCTACAATTTAAGCTACACTAAAGCAGTAATGATACATTTCATAATTTAATGATATATTTGAAATAACTTGCTGCTTGTAAGCCTAGAAAACACAGAGAAATATCTCATGTTCTAGAAAGCAATTTCTAAAACAAAAAAAATAATCCATTTTATAAGACACTATGCAGACTTTCCCAAGTTTAAAAAGTGAGGTCTGAGAGTGCTGCCAACCTTTGGATTCATATGCATTTCAAGCTTTATGTTAGAATGAGACACAGGCACACATCACCACCACTGACACCTCTGGTCACTATATGGTGAAAATGTGTATACAGGCCAGAAGGGAGGAAACAGCAATGACAGCCACTTATAAAAATCCCGAAGAATGTTAAGCTCACACTAGGTTTACAAGGAGAGGGATAGGTGGAGTTTCAGTTATTAGTTTTACAACTGTTTTTTAGGATACAAATTTCTGAAGATACAAAGTTATTCAATGCTGAGGATAAACAGGTTGAACTACCCAAGCACTACCTAACTACCTAAATACAACACTAAGTCTTCCTGGCAGAAGTAGACCAAAAGTTTATAAATGTGAATGTTGCTAGAAATATGAGAACATTTTAAGGGTTGGTGAGGTTTTGACCTTTTACAGTTTCCTTCTATTGTTCATCTGCAAAGTACTTTTATACAAATTTAACTTAGAAAATCATATCATATCAAATACAAGTAACATAGAAGAGCGAAAGAAAAGAATGGAGAGCATGAATAATACACATTAAAAGAACACATTAAAACAGTTTATAGAGTTGCTGCTCCTTTCACTATTGTGGAAATAGTAGAAAGCATAGAGGAGGACTGGAATTGTTAAGAAGTTGAATATGCAATTTTAAAAACTTTTCCCCATAGATGCTCAGTAAAATCCGAAAGAATCGCTTTGTTGAACTGCACAGAAATTCTAAAAGCTTTCCTACTGGTGCTGAATCATGAAGGAAAAACAAAGCCCTTTTGTAGTAGTCTCTCCCACAAAACATCCTCATAATTTGTATTGTATTTTCATATTTCAATAACAGTTTTTGTATTAGGTTATTGGTAATTTACACAAGTGTTAATTCTCTCTCAGTAATGATGAAATAAATGTAAAGATAAGTAAAGTCTTTATCTAAACTATGGGTTTAGATGTAAGCAACTAATTTTCTTTCAGTTTTGATATTTTTTTTTAAAAAACTTATGGGAGCAGTGATTTCCCTTCCACAGATGGACTTTTACTTTCCACAGATGGATTTCTAAGTATACAAAAAAGATGCCAAACAAAGACAATATTTCATATCTTGTTAACAGATTTTGTTGTTTCTTTCCAGTAAGACTATTCTCAGATCACTTAAGAATACTTGCAAGAAGAAGTTAAGGCTTCACAAGCCCAGTAAAATTTATTATTCTCATTGTAATGACCAGAGTCATGGGATCTCTTCACTGTCTTGACATTGAAGTTACATTCATTTCTTCATATTATCGCCATGTTAGGTGATCCAATGCCATTCCTGCTTACAACAGAAATAAGATTTCTTTTTCTAGAAAATCTGGATTCACGGTTTACTAAGTATGACAAAATTGCTACTACAATCTAAATTGCACTTCTACTATTGCTTCAGAAAAAAAAGCTCAGGGTACTGCATAAGGACATAAGAATTTCTCTGCACTAGCACTTAAGTCAAGTTTTGACTCCCATAAGTACTGCCATTGAAAGAACTTTCTATGATGCTGACCAGTCTTTCCTGAAGACCTTGTACTCTAGGTGCACAAGCTGTCCCACCACAGCTCAGTAATTTGAACAATGTAATATTTCTGAGGCCAGACACAGACCTCAGCTCCTCCTGCTTGTTTCCCAGGCTGCATAAGTTTCTGCACATATGAATTCCTTGAGGTGTACTATCTATCACTCTGTTTTACTATTCTGGACGCCTCTCCTGTACTTATCACTTTGATTGCTTTGCTGTCCACCCCTGCCCACCACTTCCTTACTCAACTATCAGTTATAATTTCCCTCCATGGCCATTCCTAGTTTCAAGTTCTTCTCACCAGGATTCCCAGCATGGTGGCAAAGATGCTGTTGCCAGCACTATCAGGTGGATACTATCTCTCCTTGGATGTCCTCAGCCCTTCGAGAATGGATCCATTAGTCTAAAAGCAAAATCCCTATCCCATAGGACCTATCTGCTTCCCTCTAAGCTCTTCCTTGCCAGCACTGAGAAGAAACCATGAAGTCCAATGTGCCCTTCTCCCCTCTCCTTAGAGCTATGGAATCACACTTGATACAGTCAACATCCTCACAGTGTCGCTACTGTCCATATGGATGAGGAACAGCATATATAGTCCAACAAGTGAATAAACCTCAGTAGTCCCTGCAAGGCAATCTGCATCTGAGCACCTGGCACACTGCTAACTTCCCTAAATAGCAGGTTGAGTCAGCAGATGGGGCCTCCACATCCCTTAGAAAAGGAGTCTCCCACTCTGATGTTTCCTCAGGCAGTTTCCACCTTACTGTCTGCTGCCAGGGCACAAACCCTATTCTGCAGATGCAAATTTGCAGCTGAAAGGGTTGTCTGCTCTGTAGTTATTCAGGTCACCCTTTAGTTGTTCTTTCTGTGCAGTCAGGAGTTTACTCTGCATAAGTGGAATATCAGCATATGTATGCATAAATATACAGGTACATGTGCAATAATAATATCCTAAACAGTATTTAGTGAAAATAAATGTATAGACTTCAAAAGAAACCATGACATCTTAGAGATAAAGTTGATGAAAATATAAAATTTGGGAATTTCATAAAATGTCTCTGAAAAAAACCTATGTGTGTATGCATATTACTGTTTATGTAATTCATAGTAGTCTTTTAATTTTTACTAACAAGGACATTTACATTAGATAAGATTTAATCACATCTAGAAAGTTATGAGCACTAGAATATTCATAGATAATGCTATTTATGCATCAATTGCTATGAATGCAAGAAAACTTTCCATAAACAAGCAATTTCTTCATGTACTCTACTTTTCATTTAGAGCCTAAACTATAAAACATTTGAGGTTTCAAAGAAAAATTCATATTAATAAGACAACTTGAGGGAAAGAGGATGAATATCAGCACTAATACTTCCAAAAAGTTATTGGTAGAATAATTAGCTATCTCATACATTTTTTTTTTTGCAATGCCAAAAATAAGGATTTAAGCTCATTTAACAAGGAGAAACAGACTATATCCTTAATTTTTGCTTCCATTGATAAAGCTGTATCAGTAACATTTCACAGAAAAAAATGGAAATGAAAAATTTCCAAGCGCTGACAAAAGAAGTCATGTACACATGAGAGGAGAGTGTTATGTTTAGCCTTATTGATTTTAAATGCATAACATTAATACAGCTCTATCTGTCAGCATTGTGAATCAACATAGTTGAGCTGCTTTTACCCAAATAAGCCCACTAGCTGTTCAATTCATCCTTCCCATCCAAACAGCAACCAAAAGCCTTTACTCGTCCCTTGGTAGGTGTAGTCCTTACTAGATTCACATATAGTAAGAAAGCAATAGAAGTGATAATTTTCTCACTCTGACAACAAATATCATATTTTCTGTCATGGAATTATTCTTAATTGTATTTGATCATGGAGAATATTGTATCACAGAGAAAATATATACCCTTATATTGTACCCCAAAAGTAAGTCACTGTTTCTCTCCTGTTTCGACTGTATTTCATAAACCAGATATTTTCTTTTTCCCTCACCCCAAAAAATCACTGAAATACCAAAGATATACACTTATTGCAGTTTGTATAAATTGAGCCCTAAGAACTTATTCTAAGCAACAGTGTTTATCTTACCCTTTATTAATTAACTCTCCTCTATCCAAGTAAGAAAGTAAAATCATATTATACTTCCAAATCATGAATCATAGAATCACCAGGTTGGAAAAGACTTCTTGGATCGAGTCACACCATTCCTGTCTTCCACTAAACCATATCCCTGAGCACCTAGTCTACCCAGCTTTTAAATACCTCCAGAAATGATGACACAACGATCTCCCTGGGCAGCCTGTTCCAGTGCCTGATGACCCTTTCTGTGATTTTTTTTTTCTGATATCCAGTCTGAACCTCCCCTGGTGCAGCTTGAGACCGTCCCACCTTGTCCTGTCCCCTGTCACTTGGAAGAAGAGGCCAGCTCCCTCCTCTCTACAACCTCCTATCAGGCAGTTTTAGAGAGCAATAAAGTCACTCTTCAACCTCCTCTTCTCTAGGCTAAACAACCCCAGCTCCCACAAACATTCCTCATAAGACTTGTTCTCCAGCCCCTTGACCAGCTATGTTGCTCTTCTCTGGACTCGCTCCAAAGCCTCAACATCCTTCTTGTGGTGAGGGGCTCAGAACTGAACACAGTATTCAAGGAGCGGTCTCACCAGTGCTGAGTAACAGAGGGAGAATAATCTCCCTGGACCTGCTGGCCATGCCGTTTCTGACGAAAATCAAGATACAATTGGCCTTCTTGGCCACCTGGGCACATTGCTGGTTCATGTTCAGTCGGCTGTCAATCAACACCCCCAGGTCCTTCATCTCCAGGCAGCTTACTAGCCACTCTTCTCCTAGTCTGTAGCACTAAAGAGGGTTGTGAGGCCCCAAGTGCAAGACCCAGTATTTGGCCTTGTAAACCTCACCTCATTGGTCTCAGATCCCTTTAGAGAGCCTCCATACCCCGCAACTTGCTAAGGGTGCACTTAATGACTTCATCCAGGTCATTGATAAAGACATTAAGCAGGGCTGGACCCAGCACTGAGCCCTGGGGGACACCATTTGTGACAGGCCTCCAGCTGAAGTAAACTTCATTTACCATAAATCTCTGGGTCCAGTCATCCAACCAGTTTTCCACCCAGGGGAGTGTGCGCCTGTCCAGGCCAGAGGCTGACAGTTTCCATAGCAGAATGCTGTGAGGAACTGTGTCAAAGGCTTTACTGATGTAGAAGAACCCATATGTCAGAAATCAGCAGATTTAGATAGACTTGATTAAAAGTCTTGTATCCATACAGCTGTATCATGATTAATTGCGCCTTTTACACCATTATGAGAGGAACTTTCCTTTAATTTCCTAAAATTTCTAGTTTTGCATGGTATTTACTGATACTTCATATTGTTTATGGATTATACATTGTCATTTTTTTAGTATAGCAATTGCTATCAATTTTGTAAACACCATTGGTTCAAATCCTGGTGCATTTGGACTCTAATGGTGTAGTGGGAGAGTAAATAATTGTTATGTTTAATGGAGAGCTCAACTAATTACTTCCCAATTGATTCTGGATACAAAGTGGATACACTAAAGTGTAACAAGGAAGAGTTGGCAATTTTCTCTCTTAATTACTTACACTTGGATAAAAATAAGTTTTTATCAGGCCTTCCTACTGTCACAACACTTACATCATAAAAGAATGAAGATTTTGATAACATTTTTAACAACTGTAGAATGCAATCCAAGAAGCAACTTAACACATATAGAAGCACAAGCAATTGTTCAGAGTACTAAGAAAAAGCAAGCAATATTGTTTTGAATATTTTGACTAATTCTTTCAGCATTATCGTGGGCATTACTCAAAACCCTCAAAGAATAGAAACTAAGGTTCTTGTTTTCCCCTCACTCTCAAATCAGATGGCTTTCTACTTTAACAACATGTGGTATCTTGGCCTATTCACTAGGATTTAAGTTGGCCAAAGAGTCAGCTCTGGAGACCACCTCGTCAATCTCCCTGCTCAAAGCGGAATCACCTAGAGCATTTTACCCTGGTCTGTAGCCAGTTGAGCTTTTAAGAAGCTTCGTTTTCAAGAATGAAGACTACACAGCCTCTCTGAGTCTGCCACTCTCATAGTAAAGAAGGTTTCTCTTATGTTTGAAAGGAATTTCTGTATTTCAGTTTATGCATAAACATAAAAAGTATTGGTGATGAGTCAAACCTAAATAATAATTCCTGTTAGTTTCAGGAAGTCAATCAATGTCAAGCTGTTTCTAAGACTCACACAGCAACTCTGAGATATGTATAGTGTAGATCTGAAAAATAGGCAGAAGAGATACATCAACTCATCACATAAATTCAAAGTGTTTCTTTAGCACTTGAATTTTGATAAAACATGTCATTATCCTTTTCTTTCTATTCATTCTTAATTGCTGGAAGCTCGTTGGAAGACAAACAAAATATTAATGAACAAATGCTATTCTGCATGAATAGTTTCCACCCACACAACCCTGTCCCTCATTCAAATCACGTATTTCTACTGTTAGAAATTTCTGTCATTTTGGTTAATATGAAATTGGTAGCAAATTAAATTAAACAGGTATTATTTTTCATTGAGAAGACTGAAACACCTGAGACAAGAATTATAACTGGAAGGGAAAAGAGAAAAAACACATTGATAAGAATAATCAACTTTTTCTTTTAAATTTAGCAAAAAGTTGTAACAATTGCAATTTTAAACAGGTATCAAATAAAATAAAATATACTCTGATATTACGGCTCTTTTGCAGGTGCAATTAGCTCAACTATCAGATAAGACTTCTACAGACAAGAGGAAGACTCTGCAACATTATTTCTATTAATCTTAGTTGCCGTAGTCAGCTCCTGGTCATGAACCAGAAGGATATTTTCTTTGTTCTGTATGAACATAAAATATAAATCCACTAATATCTATTTGCTCAAGCCCAGGGCTACATGTTAAGATTTGATACTCAGGGATAATATTTCATAATGCATTTTACATCATGGGGACTTTTACTGTAACATTCAAACACATATTTTTCCTTTTGAAGTTCAGTGCTTTTTTCAAATATCCTCTCTGGTCTATTATTCAAATTTGCCCTTTTGAATCACAACAACAACATCTGAATAGCCCAAATTCATTCTCATTGACCCAGCTGTCTTAAGTAGGCTCTTAATAACTCTTTTCTCTGATACGAGTAAACAAATAAAAGGCATGCCTATTATTTCCATGAATATCAAAAGAGAAGACACCAATAACAATGATGGAAGAACCTCCCTTTGTCAAAGATACAATCGTCTTTTCTGATAGAATCCTCATATCAAAATGTAATACACAACTTCATTTAGAAAAAATAAGCAAGTTTACAAGGATTTACACAAAGCCAATATTCTTAACATTTCAAAAGAGCTCTTGTCAGTAGCTATTAAAAAAGAGCATAAAAAAAGAAAGAATAAATAAGAAACTGTAGCTGAGATGGCCAAAATAATTCTATTATACTCTTTTGTGTGTTCATAAAAAAACCCCTGTTGATATCATCTTCAATATCCCATTGTTTGAGAATTATAGGTACCAAGCATATATGACCCTCAAGTAATCTATTATTTTTCTGCAATAAGAAAGGAATGGATATTGTAGCATTTTACCTTCTCAAGAAGAATTATAATGTGAAATAAGAATTTTATCAAATTTCTTTCTCTCTTCTTAAAAAAAAACAACTTGTCCTAAATCTTTTGTGTAGATTAAACACAACTTCAGTGAATCTAGTATTTTTTTTCCTGAATTCATTTTATTAGATTCTGGTACTCTGCTTCAACTCTTCCTAACATTCTTAACATTCTTCACTTACAAACTTCTCTGTGATCAGATCTTCATCTTTTCCTGTAATACCTGGAGAGTTTGTCTTTCCTGAAGGGATTTGTTTTGGTTTCTTATCTTTCTGTTTTTCAGCAGAGAATTTGCTGCCCAAAGACTGCCCAGGGCTATTAGTTCACAGAGGTTGTTATGTCTGGTAACTCCTGCCCCTCAGCATAAGTATGAGAAATTTATATCTTTGTCTGTTTGCTACAATGTTTCAATAAGTTTATTATTGGCTCAAATATACTCTGCAAACAGACAAACCAACCTCTCATTTCCATCCTACCAGCTCATTCACCAAGATATTTAGGTTGAGATACTCAGCAGTTTTTCTTGAATCTGGAACTTTATTAAAATAATTCAATGTATTGAAAGGAAAAGGAATATAATCCTTTAACCTAGTTATCAGACACTAAAACACCCTAAAATGGGAGGCATACATTTGTAAGACTACTTCCAAAGTCTCTTACACGAAACTGTCTGTGGAGAAAGGATGAAATGGGAAAGACTGTCCACCTGCTTTTTATAGGCTATAGAATGATCCTAGAGTGTCTGTACTCCAAGTGGGTCAAAATGTGATGCAACAGAAACAACACATTTAATCAAAACTTAGATACATGCACACAGCCATTCTATTTTGTATTTATATATAAGAATTTATAAATATATGTGCATATATATATATAAAAAGAAAAATAATTTAGAACTACAATATAGTTCACCATAGATATAAATCTTCATTTTCTCATAGTCCATCTAATATTTTGGGTGAATCTACATTAATATTTTAGTCCACAGAAGGTATGAGCTACAGAAATTAATCTCATTTATTGTACTTTGCTGTGCTTGGAAGAACTATCTTGAGTCAAATATATTGGACTCTTCTTGGATCCAGTTCAAATGAATGATATGATACAAAAGCCTGCCTACATAGTTTGAACTAACAGGTCAGCTAACAGGATTAAAGTAGAGCTAGTCTACAGTAAATTTCCACAAAATGTATATAGTATGAAAATTAGCCTTGGAATCCACTGTTTCATGATATAGATCAATTCCTCCTGTGACATTCTTTTTTGTTAATGTAGACATAGTCCTTTATAAAAGTTTGTTTCTCTGAACAAGGAGTGGCTTGTGTCTGTAAAAAGGATCTTTGCCAAAAATCCAGTGATATCACAGGTCCAGAAAGTTAAAGTATATATGAATCTTTCAAAACATCAGGCTTTAGTATTATACTAAAAAGGCAGTGATGTAATTTCTTCAAAGTAATGAAAAATATTCCTGCTGCTAACATTAGATGAAATATTTTGAGCATCATGCTAACAGACCACAGCGTCCTGTATAGAACTCATTAGTTAAACAGGGAAAAAATTACCATCAATAAAAATTTGAATTATTAATACATACATTGCATCAAAGTGGAACTCTCTGGGTCTTAAATCTCACCTTTTGATTGACCTCATCTGCCATCACTGTTAAAAAGTTTAATTATTAATAATATGGAGAATGTTTTCTTTTTAATAGCTGTTCACAAGAAAAGGCTGTAGCCCAATATGAACAGTGTACACAGTATCAAACTTCATGAAAGTTCAGCAATATGTCTCGGAAGAATAGGATCAAATTCTAAACACATATGAATACACAAACCAGGCACTTCAAGTCTAATACTGCAGATATATAAAGACAGATATTCATGCATTTTGTGAGTGATTAGGAATAAGGATTTTTGTACTGTTTACCAAGACTGAATCAACAATGATGTATTTTCCAAAACCTACAGTTGAAATGTTTTTCAGAGTTATAGGTTTGAACTTATTCTTCCTATACCTTATGTAGTCTTCAATGCTTGCTTACTGTTTATTCATCTAACTTGTCTAAATTATTCTCTGAAATTAAACATCTTGAATTTAAAAGCATAGTGATTTTTAAAGGGTTGATAGATTTTTTATTAATTGGACAATAAAACCTCAGGCATAAAATCTAAGACAGTCAACTACGTTTCTCTACAAGAAGTGGAAAGTCAGAACTATAGAAATGTATCTTATCTAGGAAGATAATTAATAGAATAGAAATACTCTTCACTAAATACTGAGGTGTTTAAATTAGCTACATAACTTTTAGATCACTAAAGTTAGATGAAACAAACACTATTCTTGGTGAACACACTAGCTATGCAGGTCATAATAATAAAAATAACACAGGCTCAAAATGCAAGGCCTCGGGAAAGGGAAAATGGAGAATTTTAGTCACAAATTAAATATTTGAATACGCAGTATAGATTTGATGAGGGGAAAGAAGCATGGGTGAACATAAAAATACAATTTGCTACATTATTTCATTTTAATCAGGGTTACAAGCACTATCATTGTGAAAAATAAATTGCCTGGAAAAAAAAATTTGAAAGAGGCTATTGAAGAGGAAACTTACGAAAAGGTAGTTACGCACAAAATAACAGATGAAGTCCATGTCCAGAACTATGCTTCAAGGCTTATCAACTATACAGTCACCCTTTATTATTAAAAATTGTACTAAAGATGTGGGAGATTTAGTTTGTTTTCTTGGGATTTTTTTTACATTTTATACTTAATATCCTTTAAAACTATAATATTACTGTAAAACTAGAATATATTTTTCTAACATATATTTTTCTAATATCTATTTTTCCTCCACTGTAGAAAAATATTTGAAATGTTCTGGTCCACCAAAAAATATAGAATTTATGTGTATTTTAAAGCGCTACTGAAAAAGAGACATTTAGCAGATGGTAAACTAATTGTTTCAAAAATATCCCAAATACACACACAAAAAAAAATATATATATATATACACACTAAATTAATTACATAAATTTTATATCTACTCATATATACATATCATATCTAGATATCAGTGCTTATTTCCTATCTGTAACACCATGCTTGTTCCTTTAGGTTAAAAGTTACTTTTTAATTACCAGTGATGCCATTTGAAGCAAATTGCAGAAGTATAAGACAAAATGAAATGCGAAACTATAACTTCATAGTTGATTTCAAATATCAGTAATCATTTGGTATTGTACTTAACAGACTAAAGGTTCTTTAAATGTACAGCTTCATAAAGAATACAGGAATATTTATCCATGGAATTGATCACAACTATGAACTTGTTATACGATTATTAAGGAATGAGGAGAGTATAATGTCACAGGAAAACATCTTTGTTTGTGGTTTATTTTTTTTTTACTTCAGAAGTCTAGTAGTGAAATTTTATGAAACTTTATGAGAATGAATTTTAACTGGCATGTGGTTGTTGATACATGGTCCAGCAATTTAATATTAAAAACATGACTTTTTGAAGGAGGCAACAAGATGATGGCCTGGAACACTACAGTGAGGACTGCTAAGTTCTTAGATACCTACTTGTATTATCCTAGGACACAATTTCCACGTTTGCAGTTTCATTTTCATTTTGTGTTCCAAATCAAAATCACTTTTATCTTTCTTTTCAGATTTAGACCCAAAAATTAAAGATATCTGTTAATCACTTAAAAGACTTCCGAACTACACTTTACAAATAATTTTAGAAGTTATCTATCTGAAGAAAAATAAAATTATTATGCATGAGGTAGTGTAAAATAGAAACATAAAAGCATGGTTTATAATAAAAGTAGTTAAAATCAACTTAAGTACTCATAATTAAAACTATATAGATCTATTTTTATAAGCAAAAACTAACTATGTATAGGCTTTCATGGTCAAGCTACTTGAATTATTTTGGAACAGATCAGTAAAAAAAAAGAACACCACCTCAATTAAAAACATGGCTACATATGTAGCATTTCATGACCAATTAAACATAGTTGAAGTGTAAAACTTTCAGTATGACAGCCATCAATACACAGCAATACATTAAGTATGGAAAAATACTTTTTCCTGTCGATGGATGCAGCAAGAATTTAAACGATGAGAACTTTAAATTGGTGCTTCGATTCCCTTTAAAAGATTCAGGTCATTTGTTCTAGTCCTTTAGTGTCTTTAAGGCATTCTGAAAATACGGTGGTTGATAGAAAAATACACTAGTCTGTTTTTAATTCCATGCCTTGCATAAATACGACAGACAAGAAAGGATTTAGAATATATTGTGGTATATGGCTGATGAAGGATGAGTTCAAAACACATTTTTAGTAACTGCTGCATAGTCACCCCTGCCAGTCAAATATTTGTGGACATTTTTTGATCATAAGAACATTATCAACATTGTTCTTGTACAAGAAAGTTCTAAAAGGACTCCACAAACTACAGTTCCTTTTTTTATTTCAAAGCTATAGACCAGATGGGTAACCTTCAAGGTCATGAGGAGAAAACAGCCCAATGGATTTCCTGGAAGAAATCACAAGCTGACAGAAGTGTACAGTGATTGAAAGATTATTAGAAGTCTTGGTATTGTCTTTTCAGACCAAACTCATTCTTATGCACTGCCTCAAATATTTCTCTAAGAATATGTTTAATGCTATGACTGTAATTCAAGACACTCTGATGCCTGTTATAAGTTCCAAAGAAGTTTTAAATATTAAGATGTTATTAAAAAAATGTGCCAAAGTGAAATAAATCTTCATCTGTTCTAGCGTTAAGATATGCCACATAGACAAGTAACATTTTTGCTTAACCACCTCTTTTTCTCTCCAATATCAAAGTATGGGAAGTACTGAAAGTAAAAAATGCTTTGGACACTCAATGTAATTCTATTCTTTCATTGTACAGTGGCATGTAAAACATAAAATCTAGGCTTAGGGATAATTATGTATTAGAGAAAAAGAGTAACTTGACATGATTTAGTCAAAGTATAATTAAATGAAATATCAGAATTTTTTCATTCTAAACTCCAATTTTTATAATATTGTTATTCAAAAAGAAATTAGGAACACATAGTGGAAACACAAAAGTGTCAAAATTCCCTACCAGACATGCTTTCTAAATTGCATTGTAATTGTCCACAAGAGTCAGACTGGCCTGCAGATTCTGACCAACTGTACTGTTAGCCAGTACCGGGATTCTTGTAGGAGTTGGTCATTCTTACGATTCACCGGGGAAACAACAAGTCTTCAGTTTCCTCTTTGAATGCAATAGAAACGGCCTTCCTAACAGTGGAGTCTGGGCTTAAGTCTCAACCTTGTTTAATACTTACATTGCAAATTGTGTTGCTGTGTGAAGTTACTTGAGCCAACTCTAAAGGAATGGGACTAGAAAGCTGTTTGTGAGTTCCTTTAGTGCTTTGCATCTCTATTCTTACAACACCATATAGATGATTGTGTGCAATTTCCACTTTGAACTTTGCAAATTTCATCATTAATTTCACTATTTATTCTTCATTGATTTCATGTGAATGAATAAGATTACATAGGTCAAATCCTCAGCTGATTATAAATAAATGCACTCCTGTTGTCTGACTTTAGACATCTGTTCTTTCCCTAGTTATATCAAGATGTTTTGCTTTTTCCAAACAAAACAATATAATGGGCAACAATATTTTCATGGCTGCAGACAGTCTTGGATCTTGATTGGATGAGGCAGTATACACTTCACAAAGCCAGCTGGCATTAGCAAGAACATTTTATGGTCAATGCCCTCTAAAAATAAAAAAGTATCAATCTTACCAACAGCAGACCTGTACTACAAAGTCCAGAATTAAATTTAGCTCTCTCATTTGGCTGCTTTTATTGCTGCCACTATGCCATCTGGCCAACAAAAATATTTAGCACTGTATCAGCTTTATGTCTCTTACTTTCAAAGCACAAATATTTACATTTGAGGTTTGTCCAAAACTTCTCCTAGATAACTGATAAAAAAAAAAAAAAAAAGACATTTCTCTTTCCAGTTCAGGGCAAACAAAGCAGAAAGTCTGGGCAGATATAGAGGAAAGAAACTTTGAGCTGAACTTCCTTCAAAAAAAAAAAAAAAAGGCAAGACTTCAAGAACTTTAAGGTGAAAAAGTAACTCAATACTTATACTACTTTAAAGTAGATTTGAATAAATTGATTATAATAGATTTTACAACGATACCTTTTTCTTAAGTGGCATTAGTTTCTCAGATTGTTCCACATCACTATAGGTTATTGGATAAGAGTAGATGTAAAATTGTAGTCTATGTACAACTGAAGATACAGTTCTTATTCAGAACTATGAATGGAACAAAGTTCAGAAGTAGTTAGATCAATTGCCTAATCTTTTTTTCTTGCAATTTTTCTGAGCATTATGTAAAACGTAACAGAAAATGCAAAATATTCTAATAGTAAACAAATTAACTAGTGTTTATGTAATTACATTTATCACAGCACTCTTCAGATGGAAGGAGGTTGAATGAAAAGGACAAGAATGTTGGAAAGTCTGTATTTAATTCATATCTCAGCATGAACGTGATGTTTTGTCTCAGCAACGCTTTTCACATGCCTGCAAATTCAAAATAAGGATTACCCTTTATCTTCCTTATAGTGGTTACCTGGACCTTGTAGGCAGACTTTATAAGTCTATAGTAGGGACTGTTGGGGGTGACAGATAGGAAAAATTGTACAAACTGTTGTAACAGTATTTCAAATAACTGAAGTTATTGTTTTGGGTAGCCACAGCCCTAAGAATCCAGAACACAGAGGTTATTGCTGATATCCATACTTATCATTTGCATTGTATCGTCTTGGAAACTGGAGTAAAATCATATGTAAATTTCTGACCTGCAGCAATACTATAAATATGCAAACATATCACTGACATAATCTTTCCAATACTGTATATCATTATGCTAAATGTTTCAATTGTTTCCTAAGTATAAACCTTGACAAATAAATACAGCAAAAGTAATTCAGGGTGAGGGGCACATCACTAGGAAATCACAAACATTATCTGTGTCCAGCCTTCAAAATTATATTCTGAGACTACTCTGTCTCAACGGAATCTGTAAAGGATATATGTGTCTCCCAAAAAGCTCAATTTGACCTAATAATGAAAATAGCTAAAACTAGCCTTTCTGTAGCTGCACAACGATGGTAATATTTCAAATTCTAATTTTAAGAGCAAATCTGAGTTCAAATCTGAGAGGGACCTGGGTGGGTTGGTTGACAGCTGACTGAACATGAGCTAGCAGTGTGCACAGATGGCCAAGAAAGCCAATGGCATCCTGGCTTGTATCAGAAACGGTGTGATCAGCAGGTCCAGGGAGGCTAGTCTCCCTCTGTACTCAGCACTGGTGACACCGCTCCTTGAATCCTGTGTTCAGTTCTGGGCCCCTCACCACAAGAAGGATGTTGAGGCTCTGGAGCAAGTCCAGAGAAGAGCAACGAAGCTGGAGAAGGAGCTGGAGAACAGAACCTATGAGGAGCGGCTGAGAGAGGTGGGGTTGTTTAGCCTGGAGGAGGCTGAGAGGAGACCTCATTGCTCTCTACAACTACCTGAAAGGAGGTTGTAGAAAGGAGCTAGCTGGTCTCTTCTGCTAAGCGACAGGGGACAGGACAGGAGGGAATGACCTCAAGCTCCGTCAGGAGAGATTTAGGCTAGACATTAGGAAAAAAAATTCACAGAAAGGGTCATTGGGCACTGGAATAGGCTGCCCAGGGAGGTTGTTGATTCACCTTCCCTGGAGGTGTTTAAGGCACGGGTGGATGAGGTGCTGAGGGGCATGGTTTCATGTTTGATATGAATGGTTGGACTTGGTGATCCGGTGGGTCTCTTCCAACCTGATTGTTCTATGATTCTATGAATATTCTTCGGCATCGTCCTTTAACTTCATCATCTAAACTGGGCCCAGTAAGAATCCACGTGGCACAAGTAGACATTTTATGATACATACACATAAATATCTAGTAAGCCTCAGGGAAAGAAAAGAAGTGTTGAAGTCTGTCCTTTCCATAAACTTTGTTAAAGCCTAAGAAAATTGTGTAAGAGATTTTCCTTAGGTTCACTAGCTTTTCTATACCATTGCAATGCATGTAAGGAGAAATTAGCTTTTTAGGTATGCGAATATCAGGAATTTTTCTATGTTGATAAACACATTTGCAGTTTTCCAGTAAATATATATTTTCTTGAAACATTTTAAAGTATGTCTGTTTTTAAAGCATGTCTGCAAGTGGTTTGACACAGAAAGTGTCATGTCAGGGCAAAGGGATTTCAGGGCAAACTTGATGCAGGTCTTTGTGAAAAAATAAGGATGGGATTTTGAAGTAATTTAAAACATTAATTTAATTTTAAAATTATTTTTTTCTTTCTGAATTTAGTTGGATTTCAACCTGAATTGAGTGATGCATGGTTTTTTAATAAATGTTTATAAAAGATAAATCCTTTCCAAAACTATTTCATTAATTCTAATTTTCCTGCTACAAATTTCACAGAATCACAGAATTACTAGGTTGTAAAAGACCCATAGGATCATTGAGTCCAACCATTCCTATCAATCTCTAAATCATGTCCCTCATCACTAAATCACTAAACCACTTCCATATTGATAAGAAAAAAAATATCCTTTCAGACAAATTCTTTTCTTCTCCCTTCTCATCATGAGTGGAAAACCCTGCAGGTTTTGTAAGATATCAAAACTATTATATCTCAGTGTTCCCTACACACAACCCACACACGAGAGATCTAATGCATCAAGATTTTCTGAACAGAAAATCCCATTTTAGTGAATCCTACAAAGACAATCAATCACACAACTTTATTCAAAATGCAGATATATAACCTTTACAAAATTTCATAAATCTACACACACACCCTGGGCATGAGTATTTGCACAAAGAATCACTGGTGCAATCCCTTTTCTCACATTCACTGTTCTCATGCTTCCCATCTTCTTTCTTTTAAACGAAACTTTCTGTGTATGCCTAACATGCTGGTCTTCCAGTCAGCTGACAGGACAGTGCTAGAGGTTTCAAAAACCATAATCCCACTCGTATCCCACTTCCTATTGATAGATGTGCATACCTGTCAGAGAGAATCTAAGATTATTTTGTAGCTTAAGATCGAGGACAAAAATATTAGAAGGCTGTGTTCCTTTAAATTTTATGTGCTTTGGCTACCCCAGGTCTTTGTTGCAAGTAATCATAGAACTTCTGAAAGAATGAGGTTGGAAAGGACCTCTGGAGGTCCAATCCTCTTGCTCAAGCAGGGTCACCTAGAACCAGTTTTCCAAGACCATGTTCAGACAGCTTTTGAATTGCTCCAAGGATGGAGACTTCATAGCCTTTCTAGGCAACCTATGCTACTGCTTAGTAACCCTCACAGTAATAGTGTTTCCTGATATTCATAGAGAAACTCCTTTGTTTCAACTTGTCCCCATTTCTTTTTGTCCTGTCAAGTATCCTAATATCCTGGAACACAACAGGAGGAGTTGTGCCAGCAGGTCAAAGGGGGTGATCCTACCTCTATAATCAGCACAGCTGAGGTCATACCTAGAGTGCTGTGTTTAGTTCTGAGATCTCTAGTACAAGTAATATAAAAGACAGAAATGTAAAAAGAACAGGACAGCAGTAAAACAGTAAATCATATGTCTGACTACACATATATATTTATTGCCAGATATTGTTCTGTTGATAAAACAACTCATACACAATGTATATTTTGGACTGAAATAAATCTCTTATGAGATATATCAGAAAATACTCAGCAACACTAAACACTCAAGTATACTGACACAAAAAATTGCTTAAAATGAACAAGCTCAAATATTTCCTAGGAAATGCAATTTACTTGAGAAGATGAGAGTACTTCATAAACACAAGTTATTTAAGCTATATAGTATTATTTATAAATAAATAATTACAGATTACTTGATCAAGGAATAAATAGAGGCTAAGAAAAGTAAAGTGGTTTTCCCAGCTATATGGTACACATACAGTACACAGATGGTACCCAGAAAATCTGGGTACATTTGATCGGTTGCACATAGGTGGTATGCAGAGGCTATGGAGTATGACAAGTCTCATATTTAATGGACATGTGGAACTTTTCCATGCATTAAGAATCACCTACCATGTAAAGAATAATTCAGTTCATCAGATAATGAAATATAAAATGTTTAATGCTGATCTATCCAGTAAGTCAAGATGCTAGGTAACTAAATTAAAGCCACTGCTAATAAAATGGACTTATTTCACAATAAAGATAATATATAATATAACATAGATATAAATATAAGTTAGACTACAGTATAATATATTGCCTGGTTTATAAGGTCACAAAATATCTGAGAATAATCACATAATTAAAATTATAGTGGATTCAAAATTGCACCCCTCCAACTTCATTTTCTTTACGCCACATACTTAACTAAAAGAACAGATCCCAGGCGATTAACTAGTCATGATTACCATTTATAAGGGAATTACAATACCAAATGAGTAACAAAAGCTCAGGTTCACCTCAAACTGTCAAGAACATACTCCAGAATTAACCAGCTGATTGCTTAGAACATGACTCCCATGGCATCTATGAATTTATCCCTGGGAAATAGTAATGAAACTGGCACTGCTGATTACAAAGTTCATGAGAATATTACTGGATTTTCTTTTTCTAATACAATATTTAGGGTTCACAATCCATAATGAAAAACTTTGGAACAAATCTGTGCTCCCTGCAAATGACAGAGAACATATATAATCCAAAATATAAAAACAAGAAATCACACTCTACACCTTAACACAAGAAGCAATATTCTGTACCAGCTGGTGTGCAACAGAGGGCTTTCATTGCTGTCCCAGTACCATTCATTTCAATAGATTAGATAGTTTAGATCATAGATAATGAATAAATGGAAACAAACTCTGAAGAGGTCTACACTGAGAGAGAAGTGATGAAAAATCAGTTTTTAATGACAAATAAGGAGGGGTTTGTCACTATTGCTTCCTAAGGATTTTAGACAGAAAGAAATATAGCAAGTTCTTCAGACAGTCAACTATTTAAACAGATTTGTCTGAGTGTGGATGGATGTAAGATTCCTCTGATGGTATGGTCAGGATGGAACACAACTTGTAAAATTAAAAATTTGCCAAAAGCCTCTAGGAATGTTCATGCAGAGCACTGAAACAGAGACCCATGTGCAATGGTTTTGTTTATACTTATCACATTATTTGGCCTGCTAATAAATCTTTTATACATATATCAAATTTAAGATATTTATATAATGTTGCCAATTACATGATAAACAGAGATATTTATCTGACTAATGGTTGGACTTGTTGATCTTAGAGGTTTTCTCTAGCTTAAGGACTCTATGAATTCAGTAAGCAAGTAGTTGATCCTGTACATAGCAGCTATACAACAAATTTTGTAATACTTAAGATTTCTTTCATACACATATATTTCCAAGTCCCCTTATCAGAATGGGAGAAACATGAAGCTCAGGATATTTATTCTAAATTTTAATTGTTACCTAAGAGTAATGAACTCTTTATCTACTTTATTGGTTTATATTAGCCTTCACTTTGGATATTCCTAAACTGGTATTTCAGAATCAACCAAATAACTCATATTTTAGAATTCTTTCTACTCAGGAGAAACCACATATGACAAGGAAGTAGCAGATTCAATCACTTTCAGACTTGAGAAACAGGGTAAGAAAGTACTGTGCTTTGGTTTTATGGGCACACAGTTTAACACCACAGATGGTCATGTTTTCTGTCAACATACCAAAAAAACACTACAACATCCAATCAGAGCAGAAAAAATTGTAGGAACTAAGCTCAGAGAACATGTTATCATTCCAATGCATTTCATAGCCCTGGAATATAGATTTATAAGTCACTTGTATACTTCCAGACATTTTGTCAACTGTTTGATGTTATTACTATTTACTCTGTAATAGCAACATCATGGATAATTTCCTTTTAAAGTTTATGTCCAACTTCTTTATTGTCCAGTGTTTCAGCATAAAGACAACCCTTGGACATAGCTCTTTTGCAGTAAATAAGTACCTGCATTTCAAAAATATCAAGATATTTGTTAACGCTTCAGTTTTCTGAAAAAAAAATACAATTTTAGACTAGGTTATGGCATTGTAATTTACAAGTAATTTAGAATGTGAATGAGTATCAGTAAACTCTGTTACTTGTAAGTAACTATAACAAGTAAGAAAAGCACAAGATGTATGAATCATCAGATCAGCAGAGGATGTCTTAATTAACTTTAATTTATATGCCATAACAAGGGTATTACGTGCATTTCTCTCTGCAGGCCAGTTGATAAGTGGCCACGCTTTAGCTCTGTGGTCTTTCATAGGTGGTCAATAAATTCTCTCTTCTTATTCAGTTAGTGGCATCTCTAGTTAATTGCAAAGAATCTATTTTATTTGACCTCCCATGCCTACCAAGAAGAGTCTTCCTAATACGTTTCTGTTCTGTGTAAACATGGCAATGCTAGACTGAAAGAGTTGTTACAAGAATTCTTTTTCCTTTAAGCAGCTCTCAGGAGTGCCATGGGAGTGTTAGGAGCCGTAATACTCTCAGAGAACGATCTACAGTGTAGAAGAGACAAATCAGCTTCTAGATATATTCTCAGGGAAAGAGTAATGGCACTAAAGGGGGCTGATTTCCTTTGTAGGCCATAAATTACAAGCACATTGTAACTAATAGTGAATTAGACTCACACCTCAAAAGAGATTAAATGTGAGCATATTTCTAGGAGCTACAAAGACTTTGAACAACCACAGAGGGCTATTAGAATTAAGATGTCTTAGTACAGGTCATATTCAGATTAATAATCACTAATTAATAATTAACATTTAAAAATAAAATGGCATCACTAATAATCTTTACCTGCTTGTCTATACAAAAATAGGTTAAGATAAAAAATTTTTTTTTCTGTTTACCTGTCCACATATATTCAAGCTTCTCTAGATGCTTTTCAAGAACAGGGATTTATTGAGGCTTGACATACATACCATTAGCTCTGCCTCTCAATCTAAATATAACTATAAATTATGTTCAAAAAAGGGGAGAAAAAAGTGAGCAACTGAATATAAAATTCCTGAAATATATTTGCAGTAGCAAGCTGGTACATTACTTGCTCTTTCCAGATCGCTCTCTCTTCAAGTCTTTGTAAATTGGAAGTAAACCCTTGGCAACAATACGCCTTGAGTCTGCACTAACCTATTCTCCCAACATTTGAGACAGAAATAGGAACACTTAAATCTGAAGTGAGCAAGCACAGTAACAGGTGCCTCCTGGGGATGATGGGTCTCTAGTAAGTGAGCAAGTGAGTGCCTCCTAGGGGTCTAAGGGGCATAGTTAATTGTTAACCTGAGCTACTGGAGTTCTCTGCTATTTAGAATGCATCTTTTAAAATTCACAAGGTCAGAAAACATCTGTATGTAGGTGGGTGGCTGAATAGGCTCCCAAGGGGAGGGGAAGACAAACAGTGCTGAGCAATACACACATTTGCTGAAGTACTCAGTCCTTAGGAAAAACTATTTTATTTTCAAAGATAAACAGTACTGGAGGAGATGCATTTAAAAAAAAAACCCAACCCTAATAGAAAGAGTGGTCAATTATTTTTCTACAAAAATTATCTTTTTGTTGTTTTTGAGAAGTGTGTAAGAAATCATTATGTTATTTGTTTCTATCTACTGCAATGCTACGCATTCTGTGCTTCGAGTTTTTTTCATACTCAAGTACTCATGTACATTTTGCAGTAATATTTCTTGTACTGTTCTGTAGAGAAATTAGCGTGCACATTTTCTTTCAGAGCTGCAATAGGAAATTTGTAGGTAAAGAAGCATCAAAAATATAATCAAAAGAGTAACAAGCAGAGCTTGTTCCACATGGAATGCAGAGAGGAGCAACAGAGAGTCCTGGTATCCTTAGAGCTGTTAGTCTTAAGCCAGCCTGGAAGACCTACAAAAGACCTGAAAATCTTTTTTAATTTTGAATTATGGAAGCAATTATTTTTTTTATGGTCTTCACTAAAAACATTAAAAGGACAAATTACAAATCTAGAAAAAATTACCCAAGTATTGCTTCTCGTCTCACTGCCTTATTTCAATGTAATTATGCAAGATTTCTGTAACATGTATATTGACCCAATGCTAACTATAGCAGCGATTTGCATTGATTTGCATACCATGTTTTCCTTTCAGAATAAATTTTCCATGGAAAACTCTGCCATGTTTTGTTTCAGATCAATTAAAGCATTCTATTTGAATAAACCAAATGGCTTAGATGCCTTTTATTTTATTTATAATATTAAAATGAAAAAATCTCTTTTGACACTAACAATAAAAATAAATCTTTTGTTTCCCTGAAAAAAATGTAAATATTATCACACTCCTGCAAACAATCTTAAACTTAGCAAATGACACTTCTAACAGAAAAGTGTGCCACATAGAAACTCCTGGAAACACTCCACTGGATGTAATTTCTTTTTCAATCTATAGGCATGCTACCTGGCCACTGAAAGTAATTTCATTTCATTTATTATTCCAAAAGAATCCATCAAAGCCACCAATGCATGTTACACTTGTGTTTTCATCTAACTACTTCCACTACTTAGAGGAAAACACAAATAGTGTGCAGATGAGAACAGGAAAACTGTCCATAGCCGTCTCTGTCTGAAGACATTCATAGAATAAGAATTGTTTGGGTTGGAACAGACCTTAAAGGTCTTCTAGTTCCAACCCCCCTCCCATGGGAAGGGACACCTTCCACTAGCTCAGCTTGCTCAAACCCTCATCCAACTTGGCCTTGAATACTACCAAGGATGGGATATTCATGACTTATCTTGGCAACCAGTTCCAGTGCTGCACCACTCCCACTGAAAAAAATTCTTTGTACTATCTTATTAAATCTCCTCTTTTTCAGCTTCAAACCATTACCCCTCATCCTATCACTACACTCCCTGATAAAAAAAAAATAAAAACAAAGCCCTCCCCATCTTCCCTGTAGGCCCCCTTTGAGTACTGGAAGGCTGCTACAAGGTCTCCCCAAAGCCTTCTCTTCTCCGGGCTGAAAAACCCCAACTCTCTCAGCCTCTCCTCATAGCAGAGGTACTCCAGCCCTCTGATCATCTTCATGGTCCTCCTTCATGACCACAGCAGCTGAGGATTCTCTACAGAACTAATAAATCAGTATGATGGCATGTGCTATCAGAGAAAGAACTGTTAACTCTAAGTCAAATTACTCTGTATTTTAAATGTGTGCCAGACTGAGTACTTGTCTGAGTTGAACACCTTAGTTAGCAGAAATGCATAAGAACTTAGGGTGGTAGTTATGAACACAGAATTTTTCAAGTAAATATAAACTGTAATACATTCCCCTGTACATGGTATTGAACAGAGACATTTAATCTAAGCTTTAGCATATGTTAAGGGCTATTGCATTATATTGGTAGATTTCTGACATAGGCAGTCATGGTCATCTTAACTCTGGTGAAGCTAGCCAGACAAACAGCAGACAAGTATCAGTTAGGTGATAACTCAGAAATGTGCATTACATGATCAGTGTTGTCATTCTTTGATTAGAAATAGCTAAATAATTTTGTATATCAAGCTTCAGAAAGAAAAAAGATGGTGCAGAATCATAATGGCTAAGTCCTTTGCCTAAAATAAAGCACAGGCCTGGAGTTTTGTGATTAATTTTCTTTTTTCTAATATCATGTGGACATTTAGTAAAAAAAAAAAAAAAAAATAAAAAAAGTAATACAAAAGGACAGATAAATTGATTGGTTTAAATGGAATTATAAAACCATGTTATGAATAAAATCTAGTTTCAGCATCATACTGTCTCGACAAAATATTATATAAGAGAATTTAGTCTAGAATGTCTCAAGCTTCCTTATTTTTATGGTTGAAGTAATTTAAAAATGAGGAGAAGAACGGAATGTTTTGAGAAAGCTCAAGATACTGTTTCATGTATCCTGGGAAAACTGTTATCACGAGTAGGTGGTCTGACCAGCCTGTAAAACTGAAATAACAATTGAAGACATAGTAATACTATCACAATGAGAATAAACATTGTAAAGGTGCAGCTACAGGTGACAAGCTGGAACTTCTTTGTGATAAACTTCAGTTGAACTAATGCAATATTGATGTGTTTGAAATGCATGATGAAATAAAATATTTAAGTATGAAGACCTATGCAGACTGCTTAGATTCCAGGAGAAACTGACAACCTCTTCAACTTAAAAATGTTTATTTTGGTAGAATTCTTACTGGTTCATAAGAGAATCCAAAGATTGACATTCACTGTTTCAAGTGCTTCAATATTCAAGCAATCAGATACTATCATCAATCTTAATGCAAGCACGATCAGTTCATGAACAAATATCGGAAGGTAATCTTTGAGACAAATTTCATTGGTCATTGTAACTACAAACACTATGTTTTTTCTTTTTCTAAACCTCAATCATTTTATCAAACTTAGAAGAAACAACAAGAAAAAGATAAATACTCTTATTCTTCTGTGGGGATAAAACACCCACATTGATTTCATTTCCAGGCTCCCCCGTGTCAAGCCTAGTTTCATAACCCTCCCTATTCACATCTAGTTTATAGCTCTATTAATGAGCCCTGCTAGATTTTTGGACAGAATTTTTACACCTCCGGGGGACAAATGTGCCCCATCCCTGCTAAGGAAGCCTGGAGGTGTGAAGGCCAGTCCATGATCAAAGAAGCTAAAGTTTTGCTCCTTACACTAGGTTTGGAGCCAGGTATTAATTGTCTGATTTTTCTTGTTCTCTCTCTCTTCATTCCTTGTTATTGGAATGGTGGAGGTAAACACTACTTGTGCCCCAGAGCCTTTCGCCAGTCTTCTCAGGGCCCTGAAATCCCTCTTAATTGCCCTCAGTTTCTTCCTCTGGATATCATTATTGCCTACTTGGAATACTAACAGAGGGTAATAATCTGTAGGTTTACTGTCGTTACCATTGGTTATTGGCCTGAAGTTCTATGTTAATGATCTAAATATTAATAAGGTATCATGGTCTTCCCCTGCTTAACAAAGGGAATAAAACCACAAAGAGGATAAATAATACGTGTCCTCTGTAGGATCAATAGGGTTAAAGTGACATGCTGAATGCATACCACTTTAATTCTGGCTAGGCAGCTATTGTGACTTATGCTGACTCAGAGCGTCAAAGTGAAAGACTGCAATCCCTCCCCCTCCTTTAGTGCTTGCCAAATCCCATTAGCAAATGTATAGTAATTAAAGGTAAATAACTCCATGCTGTCCAACTCCACCTAGAATGCACTCCAGAATGTGTCTGAAGTCAGCTGGAAGGGAAACCTTACAGTCTAATGCCAGAAAATATGCTTTATATTGGGAGCAGCAAGAGCTGGGCTGATTTCTATTAGAGAAAAGTGGCTGTGGTACAGGAGACACAATGAATACACAAAGGGAGAGAAGCTCCAGTTCACTGAGCCAGTCAAGTTTAGTGGGATGGGGACACCAATAGGTCCAATCAGCAGCCTAGTGAGCATCAGACTAAAGCAAGGTAACAAGCCAGGTTCAAGGCCAACCCAAGAAATCCAAACAATTCATGGACAGCCAGGTCTGCACTGAAATGTAGATCCTGAGATCATGTTTTGGCTCAGATATAGAATCATAGAATCATAGAACAACCAGGTTGGAAGAGACCCATCGGATCATCGAGTCCAACCATTCCTATCAAACACTAAACCATGTCCCTCAGGACCTCATCAGCCTGTCCCTTAAACACCTCCAGGGAAGGGGAATCAACAACCTCCCTGGGCAGCCTATTCTACGTATCCTGCAGTGTTAGTTCTTTCTTTGTTTTCATCTGGGGCCCGGGGCTGCTAAACAATGGTTATCTGTAAGTATTTCCCTAGGCCCCAAATCAATTCCAATGCCCAATGACCCTCTGTGTGAAAAACTTCCTCCTAATCTCCAGCCTAAATCTCCCCTGGCGGAGCTTGAGGCCATGCTGTTCTAGTGCCTAGGATTTAGTGTAACCGATGACTTTTTGTCTCTTTTTGCATAAAACCTGTTTTCTCACAGATCAGACATGAAAAAATTATCCCCTATGAAAATGTTGAAACAGATGTCCTTTAAACTTTCATGTCCTAAGAAAACACAGCTTTCAAGCTATATATCAGGAGATGTATCTTTCCCAAATATGAAGACTCTAGGTACCAAGGCACGTTCTTTAAATGAAAAAAACCTGAACCCATTGTTACGTCTACCACAATATTTCACCTGAAATAGCAAGCAATAAAAGAGTGACTGCATAGAGAGATCACAAGAAGTCTTCTGTTGTCTTTAAGTGCAATGAAAGCTGGCAGACTGGACATCCTTTAGCTTTACTCTGACTGCCACGCACAGCAAGAGGTAACAGAAAGAGTGATGGCAAGAGTCACAAAGCCCTATGCACAGCCCCAGTAAACACAACTGTTTAAAAACACCACTATTTAAAAACACCACCATCTACCTTGTGACTTCAATGGTCACTTATACTCTACACAGACATATGTAAAGGAAAGCAAAGTTTGTGGGTGCTTTGCTTTTCTTAACTACTTATGGAACAATTCCAATTACAGTCTACTCAGTGTCTTGGCAGCTGCATGTGTAACTGCCTAGCAAGGGTGTCTGTAAACATTTGGCTTTACCCAATGACTCATCATGCACTTTAGGTGCTTGTTTATTAATCAACAATCACACACCCTGCTGTGTGTTACCATTTTCAAGGAAGCAACAGAAACATTAGTGTTCAGCGTTTCTTGTTTTGTATCTCACATCCACGTCAGAATAAATAACACACCTGAGATTTAATTACACTAAGTATCAGTCTGTTTCACTCTTTCATGCAGTGCAGCCTTTTTCTGCAGTTCTAGGTGCCCAGAGATGGGTCTGGAAGAATTTCTGCAAGAACTTTGGCAATATTTATTATATGTTCATGTTCACATTTTAAAATTTGAATAGTAAATGACTTTATTTCTTCTAGAAATATCTCTGTGATTAAAGTAAATATAATCTTAAATCTAAGATTAATGCTTAAAAAGGCATTAATTCCAGATACATTTCTAAATCACACACACACATACTCACTTTCCACTATAAATGTTGCACATAAAACACATTAAAACAAGATCAAAGACTTATATCAGAAGCACCTAATATTTCCTTTTTAAAAAAATATATTAAACTTTGTTACTACAGTGCTGAGTTTACCTAGTCAGTTAGAGCAGTTTCTCTACTTAATTATGAAAGCCCCATCAGGTATACTTTTCATCAGTTTGCTTGGGTTTTAGCCCTGGATAATTTCTGGGACTACATAAATACAATATTTTTTAACAAAAATCATCTTATTAAATAGTACTTCACACTAAAATGAATGTTTCATGACAAGCATTTTGAAATCAAGTTGTTTAATTGTTCTCATTCTGCTCATTTGCTCCCTCTCCACTGTTCACATTTTGCTGATCTTATGTCATTTGAAATCACCCCCCTGCACTTTAAGACAGTCTTGACTTCTAATACCTTCCAATAAAACAGCCTTTATAAGCAGTCCAAAATGTTAATGAGAAAAAAGGATAAAAGGAGTGATGATGAGGGAGTTTAGTGATATTTCAAGATCATCAGTATTATATCTCTTGAGAATCTACCTGCACCTTCATGGTACCAGTAATTGCAACAGTGATATACCTATGCTGCTCAGTGTATCTACAACATGTAACTGCTGTTACACTAACGTCAGTGTGATGGACATGACTGAGAATAATCTTTAGAAATATTGAATTCTATCTTGATGATTTTTTATATAATCATAGTTAGTATAGAGAAATAACAGAATCAGTTTTGCAAACCAGGAACTAAAGAGGAAGAATAAATACATTTTTTTAGAGCCCACAAACACTCATATTAAGTTCTATGTTTACATTGAGGTAAAATTACATGTCATTGCTTTTAGATGCTGATTAGCTGGTTCATTATCTAACATTAATAATGTTGACATATTTTACTGATGACAATGGCCAACATCACAACACAGTGTAGACTTAATCTCATCATATCCTCATACTTTTAAATGAAAGTTTCAGAAATTCCCTGCTCCTGACCTATTAAGAGCAAATAATAAACTCCTTTTTTGTTCCTTTAAGTAGAAAGAGTGTACCATTAGGCTTTGAAAGGCTCCTGACCTTGCAGTTCACTTTGAACAAGTTTACCAATATAATCCAAAGACTGTGAAGCTAAAACTCATCTTATTTAGAGGATCAAAAGCAATCAAAAGTGTATTAGTATATAGATGCATTTGGTTACTTTATAAAGGTGTGTTAACTGCAAGTCATAATTGAACTAACCTCCTGGAGGAGTTTATTCCACAGGTAATTAAACCTATTGTAGATTTAAAGTTTGACACTCTTCAGGACCATGGTGCTATGTGTGAAAATCAGAATTATCCTACAGGTTAAAGTGAAAAAGCTTTAGCTAAATCCTTCTGAATGCACAGGAGAAAAGGGAATAAGAGGAATTACTGTAAAAAGAATAAGTGCCAACAATGGTTTACATAGAAAAACAATCTGATTTGAAGGACTAAGACATTTCCAAACCCTTTAGAAAGCACTATCAGCTGCAAGATATTTTTATTTGTCTTGTATTTCTGTTAAGATAACTCGACTCAGCCAAAAGCTTGCATTATCCTGCAATACTGCTGCATAAGTATAGAGAGCAATCCAAGTGTATTCTACATAATCAGCATTTATTGAAAGGGAAAAATGGCTGAATGAATTGTGGCTACATACCCTTATTAAGTGTTTTATCATAAAACACAGAGAGGTGCGAATTGCATTTGTTAAAGAAAGGGACCTTCGGAGTTTTAGCGCATATTAAAAAAACTATGCTACTTAAATCAACCCCATATGAAAACATGTCATGAAGTGAAAATTCGTATGGAATTATTACTTAAATTTAAAACACTTTTACCATTAAATATTAATGAATATAAAATTCATGGGTGATATCAATTTATAGTTACTATACCTTGATTAAGATTTTGTCTGAAGTAATACACTGCAAATATTAAGTTTACTGCATAAATTTTGAATATGTGATGTAAGGTGGTAAAACTGCTACACTTCTCCAGAGACATGTACAACATTACCTAGCATGATGTTAATATTTTTATTCTTTTCAATGTTGGGGGGTTTTTATATCATTTTCCCATTCCAATTTGGAATGAAAAACTGATAATTAATATTTTTCTTACAAAATAATAACTGAGGAGAAAAAAAAGCAGAAATAGTTCAATCAAAAGCCTTTGCTGAGATATTCAGTGTATCATTTTAAGGTATACTACACTGTTACTAGCACACCTAGAAATCAAGCATTTAACTTTTATTTTTTAAGTGGAAAAGTAGGATATTTCATTATTCTAAAGTAGAAGTTAAAAAAAAGAAAGTGAAATTTTTTGAAGCAGATTGAGAAACTGTTCCAACTGAACTGAATCATAATTTTGCCACAAAAATATAAAATAAAGCAATAAAAAGTAAAAATGACAATAATTACAATTATTGCTATTGTTATTATTTTGCCATAGAGATTCTTCTGTTCTTTGGACTCTCCCCAGGGATCTCATTTTGCTTTGATGTCTGTCAGTCTTCATAATTTGTACTGGTGTATTAAAAATTTACATTCACCTCAGAGCTTTATATCGAAATACCCAGTTCTTGTCACAAACAAATTACATGGACCTCCAGACATATTAGGAGTTGCAAGTTATAAGGATATTTGGAGACTTGACTGGAGATAGTGTGTAATTCTACTTTTGGTGACTGTAGCAGAACCTGGATACCAGCACTGGTCACTGTTTCTTAGTAAAATCACAGAAGCTGAGGACATGGGACAAAAAATTGCATCTTTATAACTTTTTTTGTATTTTGCATGATTAGAACTTGCTGTGAATGATCAAAACAATTTATTCTCTAATAACTTTAAAAGAATGCCAACTTTTAACCCTGAAAAACCCTATCTCTAGAAAATCCTTTATCTTATTTTAAAATAAAATAATAATGATAAATAAAACATAAGGAACAGGAATGAGCTTAAGGAATGTGTGTTACGCCCTTTCCCTTTATCTGGTTTATAATGTTTTTGCAGTCATGGTAATAATAATGGTATGTTAGAGGTTTTACTTATCATTTTTTTATAAACAGTAGCTAAGAAAACTTGCCAAATATTCTTGTCTACAAGCAAAATATCTGCAACTTCAGGCTTTTTTATCTTCTCTCCAATAGCATTTATCTGGCTGATCATCTTCTGTTCTTTGGGTAGCATACTATTTCCATACATTCTGTATCTGCAGTACTCAAAGAAAGTTTCCTACAATTTAAGTACACTCAGAGATGTGTCAGAATTGGAGCTGATTAGACAGAACAGTGACTCTGGTCAACATATTGTCCAGCAAAGTTCTGAGGCCGACTGATCCTTTGGAATCTTTGCCCACATCTGGAATAACCACTTTCTCCCATGTTTTATGTAGATTAATTCCATCTAAACATTTGCCTTCTCAGACATTGTGTTGAAAAACCTTACATGGAGCTTTACTGAAAAATGCAATTAATTAATATGTAGTGTAAAATATAATTTATTGGCAGTATCTTCTGAAAAAAAAAGCACACACATTCTAGAAAAGCCAAACTAAAAAGGCAAACTTCTTATTCTCTGTGGAGACAAGATATTAATCATTGTTGTTGCCAAAAATAAAGTCGTTTAATTACAAAGATAGGAAAAATGTTAAACAAACACCTGCTTTGTAGTTTGTTGGGTTTTTTTTTCTAATTAGTTCTTTAAACAAGTAATTTAATATTTTGTGTCTGGTTCTGGCTTACTGCATTAAAATACACCACTTTTGTATGAAATGTTTCAATGTCAATGCCTTGAAAACCAAATTCTGACAAAGGAAATCAATACACTTTTCAATGATAAATACTTAATTTGTATTTTTTTGCCATATAACTTACACCACCTATAATTTCTACAGCTCTGCCTTCTGTTATAATCGACCACAAATGACTAGTATATTTAAAACCCACATCAAAACCAGCTAAAATCATCACACAGGTTTTGTACATCAAATTAGTTCTACTTCTGTGTTTAACAGGGACACCAAAATGAGACTAGTCACGTCTTAGCTACTCTTCAAATCTCAAACTTTGGACAGACTTCAAGTCCCTATATCTTATAGTCTGATCCAGGCTGCTTACTTGCTACTATTAGCTACTTTCAGACAGTGTCTAAAATCAATACACAACACTGAATGCTTTAATTTGAAGTACCATCCTGGATGTTTTATGACTGGAGTCCATACTCCACAGGAGTCTGAAGATACAGGCATATCTAAGAACAGATGGGTTTTTTTGTGCTTTGGAGCTAAACAGAAAAATGCATAAAACCTGCCTAGCTTCCTAGACAGATTTGAAAAGTTAGTCATGTGACACTTCAACATAATATAGTATGGTATGAGCCATAAACATCTCTGCTTCCCAAGGACTTAACTAAGCTACTTAAAGGGAAAGAGATCCTTATATTCAACCTTAATTTCACTAGAAAGTACTGAGATGCCTTTGAGGAAAAATAATATATATATACACACACACACACACACACACGTATCTCTGAAATGAAAGGTAAAATGTGTGAATATGTTTTGACTTCATATAAACATATTGTTGACATCCTTAGTGTATTCTTAATGTACAGCTGCTTAAGGAGAAGCTGCTATTAATATCCTTTAAGGACAGACACTCTTCTGAGAAGTTCAATGGACTTTTTTTTCAGCTATCACCTACCTTATTAGGTATTGCATTTGTATATGTTGTACATAACCAGTGACAAGATTGTTTCTGCCAAAGCATATAGAAATCAGTTCACAAAAGCTTTTAAAACAGTATGGAGAGGCAGAAGTGGGTTATAAATGGAAATACTGACAATCTTTATCTCTAGTGTCCTGGATATCTCTTATGTTTTAACATAGAATCATAGAATCACCAGGTTGGAAGAGACCCACCAGATCATCAAGTCCAACCATTCCTATCAAACACTAAACCATGCCCCTCAGCACCTCGTCCACCTGTGCCTTAAACACCTCCAGGGAAGGTGACCCAACCACCACCCTGGGCAGCCTGTTCCAGTGCCCAATGACCCTTTCTGTGAAATTTTTTTTCCTAATGTCCAGCCTAAATCTCCCCTGGTGGAGCTTGAGGATATTCCCTCTTGTCCTGTCCCCTGTCACTTGGGAGAAGAGGACAGCTCCCTCCTCTCTACAACCTCCTTTCAGGTAGTTGTAGAGAGCAATGAGGTCTCCTCTCAGCCTGCTCTTCTCCAGGCTAAACAACACCAGCTCTCTCAGCCGTTCCTCATAGGGTCTGTTCTCTGGCCCCTTGACCAGCTTTGTTGTTCTTCTCTGGACTTGCTCCAGAGCCTCAACATCCTTCTTGTGGTGAGGGCCCCAGAACTGAACACACCATTCAAGAAGTGGCCTCAGCAGTGCAGAGTACAGAGGGAGAATCACCTCCCTTGACCTGCTGGTCACACCATTTCTGATACAAGCCAGGATGTCATTGGCCTTCTTGGCCACCTGGGCACACTGCTGGCTCATGTTCAGTCGGCTGTAGACCAACACCCCCAGGTCCCTCTCCTCCTGGCAGCTTTCTAGACAGACTTCTTCCAGTATCACTGGATACTTCCTGTATCACTGCCCAGGGTTGTTGTGCCCCAAGTGCAGGACCCGGCATTTGGCCGTGTTAAACCACATGCCATTGCTCTAAGCCCAGCAATTCAGCCTGTTTAGATCCCTTTGCATAGCCTCCCTACCCTCCAGCAGATCAACACTTCCACTCAGCTTAGTGTCATCTCTTAACTTGCTAAGGGTACACTCGATGCCTTCATCCAGGTCATTGATGAAGACATAGCTCTGTAAAAAACCTAACATTACTATTTCAACTCTTCTAAGTGTATTTGTACTCCAAGTACATTCAATTAGATTGCTTTTTAATTTTAATAGTTTTCTGCAAGTTTCCCATATTTTCTACTGTAAAATGACAAAAGAAAAAAAAAACCTGCTTGCATGACCATGTAGCAGTGGAGGGTTAGCCACCGGCAGAACTTTGTTAAGTCTACACTTCTGAATTTTTCATGAGTAAAAAAAGGAGGATGAATCTTTATAAAAGTATCTGTAAAACCTCTACTGAATGCGCTGGGAGGCTACTTTTTTTTCATGTTACCTGTTACTATACAGATTAACTAATAGAAGGATCATCTCTAGTCTGACATTTAGAAATGTCCCAAAGAAACAAACTAAATAGCAAAAGATAAGCAAAATGGTTAAATCAGTCAAACAGAAACTGTCAGTTGGTTGCGTATTAACATGAATAAACAATACTGATAAGCAATACTTACAAAATCAACCTTGTGTTAGGATATATAATTAATAGAACATGAAAGCTGAACGATTAGCAAAAAAAAAATTAAAAATTTAGCATACTCAGTATAGGTTTGGTCTGAGTACAAGAAATATAGCATTGATTTTTTTTAATGAACTATCAAGATTCAAGTAAACTCAATCATATGATTTAAAAGCTGAAAATATATGTTCTGAATAAGTGGACTATATAAATATGTAACTGAATGCCATTAATATAAGCAGTTATACAAATACAAAAATATGTAACCAGTGCCATTAATATAAGCAATCATACAAATAGTTATACTATCAGCTATGGAAGTCTAACTGACAAAATACCTGCTCTTCTGGTGAACCATGAACACTATTGGTAACAATGGAATCACTCCTTTGAATGACATAACAATTAGGGAACATAGTAAAGGGAGTATAAAACTTATCATTGGTTCTTGATTCTATGCTAGATTTAATTGATTACATACTTCTGTCGACTAACTGCACTGCTTTAATTTTCAGTGGAGATGCAGCATATGAAACTATATAACCAAATGAAAAATTAAGCCTTGCACAGATTGCAAATTATTTCCTCAGGCTAATGCCTAAATAGAGGTTTAACAAGAGATCAGATAATTTGGTAGTTTCCTGGAGGGGTTGGGGGTGGGGGTGGCTTTGGTTTTGTTTTTTTTACTTGTATCACAGAGATGGATTTTGATACCTACAACTGTTAACCGTAATTAACAACTTCCTAAACCTATGCGATATTTGAGTATGAAAGGTCCAATACCATCTCTAAGGACAAAAATTAAAAAAAAAAAAATTATAGATTATTTCTCTTAATCTGAAAACAAGTCTTTCCAAATAATCTTTTAGAATACTGACTGGTTTTGACAAAACAGTCAAATGAACATGAAAAACAAAAAAAACCAAGCAGGGAAAAAAGGACTAAAATACCAAACAGTAAGAAAGAAGAAGCAAAACCCCCCCTACTCTGAATATTAGTATTACTATAATTTCATTTACAGTGTACAGATACAGTAGGAGCTTATCACAAAGAGGAGGCATACAGAACGCATTAGTGTCAATAATTAGGTGTTATCTCAATCAAAAACGCCTTTGCTTTCATCTTTGAGATCACATTAGCACATCAGGTTGAGTAAACAGTGGTGGTTGATAGCAAATCTTGGAAGAATGTGGAACGTATTTATCACATAAATCCGGCTACAGTTTGGTTTCATAATGGAAATGGAAGCCAACTATCAACTATCTCACAAATGTAGTACACTCCCATGATAACTGGGAAGCCAAATTTTACCCAACCATGAATACAAGAAACTGTAATTTATAGACTTTCACACATACATAGTTGAGTACAAGCATACTTCACTATGGCATGTATCAAAGAAGTCAATTGGAGTAAAATAATGTGAAGTAGTCACCGCATCATAGAAAGCCACTAAGTTGGTCAGACAGGACTTACACTTGGTGAAGCCATGCTGGCTGTCTCAAACCATCTCCCTGCCATCCATATGCTTTCACCTAGCTTCCAGGAGGACCTGTTCCATGATCTTTGTGCACACAGAGTTGAGGATGACAGATACTTTTAGAAATGAGCACAATGTTTCACTTCTTGCAGTCACCAAGGACTTCATTTGACTGCCATGACTTTTCATAGAATCACATAATCACCAGGTTGGAAGAGACCCATCGGATCATCGAGTCCAAACATTCCTATCAAACACGAAACCATGTCCCTCAGCACCTTGTCTACCCGTGCCTTAAACACCTCCAGGGAACGTGAATCAACCACCTCCCTGGGCAGCCTGTTCCAATGCCCAATGACACTTTCTGTGAAAAATTCTTTTCCTAATGTTCAGTTTAAATCTCCCCTGGCAGAGCTTGAGGTCATTCCCTCTTGTCTTGTCCCCTGTCACTTGGGAGAAAAGGCCAGCACCCTCCTCTCTACAACCTCCCCTCAGATACTTGTAGGGAGAAATGAGGTCTCCTCTCAGCCTCCTCTTCTTCAGGCTAAATAACCCCAGCTCTCTCATCTGTTCCACATAGGGCCTATTCTCCAGCCCCTTCACCAGCTTTGTTGCTCTTCTCTGGACTCATTCCAGAGTCTCAACATCCTTCTTGTGGTGAGGGGCACAGAACTGAACACAGG
This sequence comes from Coccyzus lansbergi, assembly GCA_033558105.1. NCBI lineage: Eukaryota > Metazoa > Chordata > Aves > Cuculiformes > Coccyzidae > Coccyzus > Coccyzus lansbergi. Next base: position 5,273,677 of record JAUMJK010000013.1, on the reverse strand, counting down.
ATTCAAGGAGCGATCTCACCAGTGCCGAGTACAGAGGGAGAATAACCTCCCTGGACTTGATGGTCACAATGTTTCTGATACAAGCCAGGATGCTATTTGCCTTCCTGGCCGCCTGGGCACACTGCTGGCTCATGTTCAGTCGGCTGTCAACCAACACCCCCAGGTCCCTCTCCTCCAGGCAGCTTTCTAGACAGACTTCTCCCAGTCTGTAGATCTGCATAGGGTTGTTGTGCCCCAAGTGCAGGACCCGGCATTTGACCGTGTTAAACCTCATGCCGTTGAACTCAACCCAGCAGTCCAGCCTGTTTAGGTCCCTTTGTAGAGCCTCCCTACCCTCCAGCAGATTGACACTTCCATCCAGCTTAGTGTCATCTGCAAACTTGCTAAGGGTGCACTCAATGCCTTCATCCAGGTCATTGATGAAGACATTGAACAGGGCCAGACCCAGCACTGAGCCCTGGGGAACCCCACTTGTCACTGGCCTCCAGCTGGATTTAACACCATTTACTACCACTCTCTGAGCCCGGCCATCCAACCAGTTTTCCACCCAGGAGAGTGTGCGCCTGTCCAGGCCAGAGGCTGACAGTTTCCATAGCAGAATGCTGTGAGAAACTATGTCAAAGGCTTTACTGAAGTCCAGGAAGATTTTCAAAATTTTCAAGTATCATGGAGAGTGCCTTGGCAACCACATCAACTAATTCCTTCAGAAGTCTAGGATGCACTTCTTCATATCCAGTACTCTCGTATATGTTCAGATTCCTCAGGTGGTCATGAACCAATCTTCTCTTACTATGCAAGGGGCCTTCTGGTCCCCATCTTGTTGTCCATTCACTCAGGAAGGTTGAGGATAGCAACTGTAAGTGAAGACTTAAGTAAAAATATGTTGAGAACCTCAGCCTTCTCCTCATCTGTTGATACTATGTCCCCATTCTTGTACAAGGATAAATTTTTGTCTTAGTTATTCACTTTTAAACTGTCTCAAACCTCAAAATGAAAAAAAAAAAATCTTAGAATGGAAAACCTTGATATGCATTTTTAATTCAATTCATCATTCCCAAGATACACATGAATCATTTGTGCTAAATCCAAGTCTTCTTTCATGTCAGCTATTACACTCTAAATCATTTCAGAAGAAAGTGCTGACAATGATGTAATTATTGTCAGGTGTTCCTGCTATCAACAACAGGAGCAAAGCTGCAATCACTCATCTCTACAATGGATAATGACTTGGAAACTGACAAAGAGTTACTTTGGACCTTTAATGTTCACAAGCTACAGCATATTGATTTTTTATAGTTTTCCCCTAAATGCATTGCTGAATGCTATAGTTTTAGTTAGTGCTAATGGAATAAAAGGTGTTCTTTTGGTAATTCCAAAAGCCATGAGCATGTTTCACTTTTTAAAGAGGGACAAGATAGATAATCTGCAAAACTCTTAATTATGTAAACCAAAACAGAATTCTTACATTAACCATGGTGTCTCCTGAATTCACCAAGTGACATTTCTTTAACCTTATGAAATCAAATAATCATTTTCCATTTAAAAAGCAGGCAAAACTCACATTACTTTAAAATCAGGCATAGGAAATATACTGCTGGATCATTCAAAGAAATCTTTTTTATTGTAGATATGTGCCTCGGAGTCAGACAACTTGCTCCATATAAAAGCTGATAATAGAGAAACTGCTACTCACTGTTCAGTAAATATCATGGAAAACAGGAAATGAGAGAAGATTTTTTTAAAAATACTCTGTTTGCCTGAAATACTCAAATGCTTGCAACCTAAGCACAAATTAAACTTATAAATCAGAAAGATTTATAAATCTTCAAATAAATCAGGTTATTTCCACTAAGAACAGTCAGAGGAAACAATAGTGTTAAGATGACATTTAAAGACTGTGGTAAAATGGATTGTATGTTGGGCTTCAAAAAAGCTGAACTGGATTTGATGACACATTTTTTTTTCCCCAGTCCTGTTTCTCATTTGTGTGAACTGAATTGCCTTTTACAATTAAAAATTGTCATAACAAATCCCTCTACTCTTAAGTAAGCAGAAAAACTGTGTTTGAAAGCTCTAGTTTCCTTTTATACTTTGCACCCTCTACAGACATCCTCAAGGACATTCTTCTGTGCCAGGAAGGAAGCTAAAAGATACGATCACTCCAGAGATTCTTGTCATTCCGGATCAGGGACTGGAATGAAACAGTCCCAGCATTTTTTCTGCTATCATCAGCTTCTGCACAGTTTATTATTAATTTTTAATTAGGTTTTGAGAACTGAGATATTTCTTATGCTGAATTTCTTATGATATGACATTTTTATGTAGACAGACTGAAACTATTACTATAAAAATGATGAGAATTGTACTTTTGCTTTTATGTTGGGTGAATCCTAATGCTTGGCAATTTGCTGATTAGCTTTTCATACTGTAAGACTTGGACTTTGTGAGCTATACATTTGTAAAACTATCTGAGCTAATTAGTACAATGTTTCCACTCATGTGCATAAATATCTGATAACAGTGTAGTAATGTCCTGCACAAAAGTTGCTTCCCAAAATGTAAATGGATCTCTGATACCATGCAATAAAAATCTGAATGAGTGAATTAAAATAATTTAACTGTTTATTGGTTTGGTGTTTAACTTTTTTCTATAGCTTGTGATAAATTCTGAGCTTTAACATATATTATTAAAATTGTAACTGTTTAGGTATTCCTTTGCCCAGACAACACAGAGCACACACACATCTTATTAAATATCATTGACAATCACAAAAAAATCATTTTGCAAAAACATTTTTTCTGCAATTTTTCATAGTCCTTACTTCCTAGATTAATAGATACCCCATAACAGGGGAATAGGAAAGCTAAAGACAAAGAATTCCTCTGTTAATGTAGAAGTCAGAATGGCAACCAGGGAGCGGCAGAAAAGGAGGGCATAGCACAGCCGTTTGCACAGCAGATTGCACAGGCAGGGCAAGCAGGGAGGGCATAGTCTCTCTCATTGCTCAGGAGGTCAATTAGCAATGGGGAGCCCAGTCATGGTACCCACTCGGTAGGATTCTGCATCCTCTGCATGTGCCAGAAGGGATGCATCAGCCAAGGCTGAGCTCCCATGAGATAACATAGCTGTCCTGGTCTCTGGCTGCAGGAAGTATCACCAGCTCGTGCTAGAGACAGAGGGCAGAAGGGGCAACAGGTGGCTATCTACTCAGCCTACCTACTATCTATCTGTCCCTCTTAGACTATCTACTCTGGTGGCAGAGCTATGAGAGGAAGTAGGTACGTGAAGGAGTACGAGGGAGCCAAAGCAGGAGACAGATTGATGGAATCTCACCCTGAGCTTCCTGAAACTGAAACAGTCACCAGAAAAAGCCACTGATTCAGTATCCTCTCCCCACCAGGAGAAGTCCACAAATGGGGTAGCAAGCAATCCCTGCCTTGTCTATACCTGCAAGGTGCCTCTGCACAATAGATATGAAGCTCTAGCTGTGGAGTATCAGTCAGTGGATGATGTGGGTGCAGATTCACCTACACCAGAGGAGGGGCCAAGACCAGAATGACTTACCCTCCATATTGCTACAATCACCACAAGGAAGAAAAGATAAGTCATAGTTGTACAAGTCTCCATGCTGAGACCTCACCTGTAGTACTGCATACAACACAGCACAAGAAGGACATGGAGCTGCTGGAGCAGGTCCAGAGGATGGACTTGAAAATTATTTGAGGGCTGGAGCACCTCTGCTATGAGGACAGGCTGAGAGAGTTGGGGTTGTTCAGCCTGAAGAAGAGTCTCCAAGAAGACCTTACAGCAGCCTTCCACTACCTGAAAGGGGATGTACAAGAAAGCTGGGGAGGAACTTTTTACAAGGGCATTCAGTGAAAGAATGAGGGGGGGTAGCTTTAAATTGGAAAGGGAAGATTTAGAGTAGACATTAGGAAGAAAGTCTTCACGATGAGAGTGGTTCCAGTGGCACTGGAACAGGTTGTCTAGGGATGCTACAGATGCCTCCTGCCTGGAGGTGTTCAAGGCCAGGTTGGATGGGGCCTTGAGCAGCCTGATCTAGTGGGAGGTGTCCCTGACCACAGCAGGAGGGTTGGAACTAGATGATCTTTAAGATCTCCTTCAACCCAAGCCATCCTACTTTTCCATGAATGTGATTCACCATTAATCTGAGTGTGATTCTAGAGTAAGAGCAATAAATAAAATGTTTTACTGAAACCAAGAAGGAGAAGGGGAAGAAAAGAAGGCAAGTGGGATAATTAATTTGTTCATCTGATGTTGAGTAACTCAGGGCCCAACTCTTTTCCAATTAAATCGATAGGTTATAAATCAGGAGGGAATTTAACCTGGAAATGTCAAAACAGAATATCAATGAGATCTGAGTACCTAGTTCTTTTAAAATTCCAGACTTCATAGAGACATAAGATAAGAAGTTAGCATACCTCTTCATCAATAAATCCCACCTTCTGTACTTGAAAGGCAAATGTGGAACAGCATGATAAAATTACAGCATGGTGAGAACATAGTATTTCTGAAGCCCTTAGATTAAATGCTTCCAAGCAAAAAAAAAGATCTAACTAAATATGACCCACAAATTATATTTTCAAGTATAGGAGAACAGAGCCTTACCTATGCTAAATTAGTGAAGCTTCAATGACTTCAAATAAGCTATGCCAATTTATATCAGATTAAAATCTTATCCATAAACTTCATCTTTGGAAGGAGCTTATGTCTGTGTTGTAGTGAACACTAACTTCCAATCACTGCCTCAGGTGGAATATGAAACTTACTGAACAGCAAATCATAGCATGATTTAGGTAGGAGGGGCCCCTGATTCATCCTCTTGCCTCACACTGGGACAGCTTAAAAGCAGGAGGTTCAAAGCCTTGTCTGTTCAAATTTCCAAGAATGGAGGTCCTACAACCTCTCTGGGCAGCCTGTTGCATTGCCTGACCATCTTTGTGGTGAAATTATTCTTCTCAATACCTAATTAGAATTCCACCGGTTGAAGCTTGTTAGCCAAACCTTTGGAAGGAATCAAAATTAACTAAGACTCACATGCATGGACTAAGGATACCAGTTTTAGTGATGAAACTTTAAATTGCTGTTATACTATTTTTCTGTACTGTTTTATAAGCTGCTTTAATGACTACAGAAAACATAAGCAAGAACAAAATATATATGTGCACACATAGGCATTTTGAATATATTTATCTTATAATCACACATAAAATGCATACAGACACACACAATACACATACATTTGTCTCTGATGTCTTCCATATAGATTCACTATGAGAATTATAACTCTTAGCATGCATGAGGCTAACATAAAATCCCACAAAGACTTGTGAACATGAAAACATTTCCCTGCTTAAACACAGCATTCAGTTCTAAGAGATTACTAGAAAAGTTTATGCATATCTGTGAGGGATCATAGCCTCATTATATCATATAATTTGGGGTTTAAATGCAAATTAACAAATTGCAGAGTATTATTTAGGAGAATTTTATGACAAATACAAATTGCATTATAATGGAGAAAACCCATAAGAAACTAATCAATGGACACAATTAAAATCTAGAGCAAAATGCAAATTACTAGAATAATTTATTATTTTAATCAATTAATTTTTGATTTGTGTGTAACATTATAACACATGGAAATAATATTAAATATTAAATAGGCAAAACTGAATGATCCATTAAATGTAATCAAAACCAGCTGGCAGTAATCAGAACACAGGTACAGGAAGGTCATTATAAAAATGAGACTATTTTTCTCAGTATATGATAAACCAGCATCTTGAGTGAATGATACAGTAGACAGACTTTTTTCAAAAATGCTGATCTGAGTTGTGGTCAGCACTTGTCTGTACAGTTTACATTGCCACTGTTGACACCTGCAGATGCCCTCAAACTCAATTCTGCTTTTTATAAAAGACTGCAGAGATGCTGGCAAAGCATTCTTTTGCAAGGGACTTTTCCTCTGGAATGCTTTTCCTTGCCAAGGTCTAAAATAGCAATAAACTGTTGACATTCCGGGTATGCTACAAAGTCCATCTGTATAAGCTGACTGAGGCAGTAACGGGTGGGATATCTCGTGGGAAGGTGTGATGGAGGTGCATGGGTCTTATGACTAGAAATTAAATGGGGTGTTAGAGAGTGGGAGGACATAAGAGTGTTGCTTTTTTGGGAAGTTTTATTTATGGTAGTCTCTACATTATGTTTTAAAATACATGCCAAGGCTGCTCAAAGTCTTAACTGTACTCTGGAGTGCTTATTCTGGTTGAAAATCTAAATGAATGATGATTCTATTCTTCATGTTAATGATTCATTTTGTTTTCCAAATTTCCCTGAGATTTTTCATAAATTAAAGTCCAGCACAGTTATTTTTCAGAATCCATCCACAATGAAAGTGGTATGACTTTGTGAAAAGTAAGGTACTACACCGAGTGAGTAAGAATGAAAAAAAAAAAAAACCGTAATTGTTTTTACAGAGCATGAAATTTTACAACTATTTTTGTCAAAACACCCATATTAAACAAAATGTATTACAATGATAGCACAGGATGATTGTTAAAGGAAAGTATCAAGCAATTATTCTGAAACATACACTGTTTTAACCACTGCTCTTCATTTTCAGAAGACTATACATATATATTCTAATCTAATATTTGTTGACAACAGTAGCCAAAGACATACAGCTCAGCTCAATTCAGCACAGCTCAGACAGTGAAACAGATAACCAATACTTGAAAAATACAGCTTGCTTCCTGCATCTTTACTCAAACAAGTTTGTATTTTAAGAATAGATCCTCTATTCACAAATAGAGAGATTCCATGCAAAAACTTTCTCTTTCAATGGAAATTAAAATTTTAGCATTGACCCGTGCTAAAGATAAAAGATTACTCACAGTTTATGTACTCTTTTCTACACTTAATACATATTTAGGCATTGGTTTCACCAGTGGCACTAGCAACAATAAGGTGGAGAAGGAGACATTCCCAAAGTCTTTCCATTTTTCTCAGTATTTAGTCCCCCCAGAATATCCAACAGCTGGAGTAATCATGCAAGATCATCTGCAGTAATTCTTTTAGACATCCTGGGCCCTCTTTGATTTCATTACTGTTTACCTTCCAGATTAAAACTTAACACCATAAAATACTAAGTTTAATCACATACCTGTTTGTTTGGTTTTTTGGTTGGTTGTTTGTGAGAGGAATAAGAAAAACAAAATTAACAGCTCACTAGAAATAATGTCTTTTTGTGGTAGATCTATTTTGAGGATTAAGTCAATTTTTCACAAAGTTCATGAAAAGACAAAATATTTGCCAACTGCAAATACAGTGATTTGTTGTATATATATGTAAAAATTCCACCTTTCTCCTGTCAATTGATGTAAGTTTATGAAGACACTTAGATGTACAATTATCAAGGACAAGATTTATATTTTTACCTTCAGAAGTCAAAATATGTTGCCAAGACATGATGTGAAAGTATGTGAGCTTTTTCCTTCTTTTCCATCTTTTGATTAATTTCTCTGTTCTGTAATTCTTTTACGATGAGGAATGAAATACAATTTGGTTTTGACAACTTGTAGATATCCTTAATTTCTGCTGCTTATTGTGTGTAATCAATTGAAGGTTCTTAAAAAAAATCATATTTTATAGAAATATTTTTAGATAAAAATAGAAAGTTATTCAAGTTTAAGTAAATATTAGCTGGTAGACAAGTAAAGAGAAATTTTAGGATGTCAAATTTCTGTTTTATTTTCAACTGCCTTATTTAACTGCTTACTGGGAAGAACAATTGCTAATTTCATATAATATAGATACATCAATACTATATTGGTGTATCACATCACATCTAACAGTCCAAGATACATAAAAATATTTGGAAATAGATGGTAACAAAGATTGAAACAGCTGAAGGTATCAAAGTTAAATATTATCTCAAAGAAAAATGCAAGATGTCTTAATAAAAGAAACTTTTTCCAACAATGGGGTACTTTTAGTTCCTTTAAAATTATCTGTATCCAAAACTGCTACTGAGTTTTCTCAGAATATTAAAGTATTCTGGCTTTTTAAATATCAGTAACACATAATTTCAAAACTTTAAAAAAAGCCAAATCACTTAGGTTAAAAATAAAAAACAGCGTTTATTTTAAAATAGCATTTATTTTAAAAGTTATCCAGTTACTCATCCTGCTAAATAAACTGATCATCAGTCTTCAAAAAATTTGCTTGTTAATGAACAAGCTTACTCTAATTACCCTCCCTTTCTCCTCACACCTGTCTCTTCTTTATACTGTCTAATGTCAAAGCAGACAGCCCCACAATGACTCTCATGTCCTTGTAGGAAGCTATACGACAGAGCATAGCTTTTCACCGAATGCTAATTTCTACACCTATAAGATTTTACATTTATGACAAGTAGCCAAGAACATTCCAGTGTGCTGAGGCAGATGAACCCCGTGTGCTGAAGGTATGTCAGATATGATCAGCTACAAGAAGCGCTGAAGTAAAACACTGAGGCTTTCTGTAGGTTGTTAAAAAAACAGAGTCACAAAAATAGACACCTTAATCAGGCTGGAATTAATATCAGTGGTGTAAGTAAAAACAATATTATCCCACGATAACACGTGAATGTCATAACAAAACAGTTTACATCCTATTCTTGTCACCTGTGGAAATAAGGAACAATTTTCACAGTCCCGAGAATCTGAACTACTTAATTTGTGCTTGAGTTCTAATTCATATAGTGGAAAAACAATTATCTCTGATGAATTAAGCAAGGCTTCACTATAAAAAAATCTACATTGTCACTGCAGGAAGTTCACTTCTGTGCCTCCATTAATCACACTACAGGTACACAAACAAGAGCTGCACATACAGAATAACAGTATATTCCAGGTGAAGGAACACTGAGATAATGAAATACTGTTTGACATGAAGTTCAAGGTTAGTCTTTTAATATCACTTTTTTTTTGAATGGTATTTTATTTATTAGGGTCATGGATCACTTGAACAACTACACATATATACAACTGTATTAAAGCAACCCTGTCCCTACTAGCAAATTAAAGAAATCCCAGGATTATTGTACAGACGAATTGTTGAAATAATAGAAATTTTTTTAAATCAACCGAATTTACAGAGCAGAACACAAAGCTGATTGTAGAAATGACAAATCAACTTTCACATGATAGTTTGTACTTTATATTGCTTAGGTTTAATATTTTGCCTTTGAGATGCTTTAAGAAAAAAACAAGAGCTATTAAAATGACTCCTTCACATGTTAAAAAAAAAACCAAAACACAATGGAAAACATAAATAAAAGGTTCTTCTTGATTTGCTTACTCCTAAGTTAGAGTTCTTAGAACTAGGGCAAATACTAGCAGTCATAGATACACGGTGGCCACTCAGGAGCTACCTTGCTGCTGAATACCCTGCAAAAAGCAAGATAATTATGCTCTGCTCTCTCTTCTGTGAATAATGCATCATTAGTAGCACTCTGCTTCCTTTGCATTTTCTTTCATACAACATGATGCTGAAAAGTACTAAGAGGAGCAGGATGTTTCCTATACAAAAATGTATTACAAAAATACTTAATACCCTTACGCTTAATACCCTTAAAAACACCCTTATGATTTTTCCCTGGTACTTACAAATTAATTGAAACTTCAAATTGAAATGTATAAAGTTTTTGTTTGTTTGTTTCGGCACCATAAAGAAAGGAGTATGCTTTCAATTCTAATGCGTGTAAGTATGCAGATTATGCACACATACATACTGCTGCATTTTTTCTGTTTTACAAATGCATTCTCTAAAGAGAGATATGCCTTTTATTTTTGGTTCTGGAAATATTCATCATTTCAGAACAACAGCATTTTTAACACTGTAACAACAAAGCTGCATCTTGTTGTAAGGTTTGAACTGTATAACATGTACAATAATAACCCAAATATTTAGGATTATAATTACTTACAAACAATACTTCTTTTTCAAAATTCATTAGTTTCTGGGTTCCATTTCAGTCATTAGAACATACCTCATTTCTCTTCCTATTTAAGTGCAGTTCAGTTTATTTATTCTTAATGAAAGACACGGGTCACCCAAAAAGAACCCGTAAAATGTAAGAAATTCTGAATACAAAGAAATTATCCACGCACACAAAGCAGGAAACTAAAGAAAATATTTTCAAAAGCAAGTCTTCTCTTTTGAATGTGTAGACTGTGTGCACACTATACACACATCTGGAATCCAGTAATATCTGATTTGCTGTTGTGAACTACTTAAAATTCAAAAACTCCAAATGGAAATTATGCAGAGAAATGTAAGGTGTGAAACAGACTGTTCATCTATTATGTAAATGATGCAATATTCAGGGTAGAGTAGAGAAGCATCTTCTGAATAGACCTTATTGTTGCAAGTAAGTTTTCTGAAAATACGAAGATGATCATAGTTTCTGCTCCCCACTTCAGGGCAGAAAGATATATGTTAAGTACTGTAAGGTCAGTACAGCTAAACACAAAAATAAACTGATGGATTAATAAACTCGAACTTTAACAGCACTCTAATTTAAATGGAAAATGGAGAATACCTTTTGCTATTGCGAATTCCAAACATCACAGTGTTAAGTCCATCATCCTAAAATTTTTCTTGTAAATTCTGGCTTTTGTGTGCACCTTTGGTTAAGGATTCATTTGCACATTAACATTTGTACATTAGCATTTTATATAGTGGAATGTAACTACTACTCAGGACAGTACATGAGTATTAAAGCAATTGGGTAGACTAGAAAACAAAGTAGTTTCTCTTGAGTAGGTATAGTTTTATACAACTCTCACTATATGTATTCATATGTTACAGATACTTGAGGAAAAATATTTAAATCAACAGCAGTTTCTTTACATTTTTAGTTCCAAGATAATTGTTTAAGTATGTAAAATTTACCAATGTAAATATATATGCAAGATAACGAACAACAACAATGGAGTAATTGTCACATCACAAAGCATGTAACATATAGACCATAATGAAGTACATGAAATTAACCATATTTCAGTGGGTTTTGTTTTGTTTTGAAGAAACTGGAGATATCTTAAAGAATTAACTACAGTTTAAATATGCATGTTTAACTGGCAATGATAAGACTTTCTAGGAAGTGTTTTATCTTCGATAAAGTTTAGGGTGTGTAAACAGGGCTACAGAGATTTAGCAAACTCCTGAATGAAACAGAAAAACTACTGTTACTTAATAATTATGTTTGGGAATACCCTATGTATCCTTACTTCTCCATGAAGTCTGTACTTTGGGAATCTGAAAAAGACTATATGTAAGATTAATGTACCTGAGACCAGTAACATAAACTTGGACTTAAAAATTTAATTTCTAGTAAATACAAGACTTGTCAGTGATTTCTGATTCAGGTGATTCTGTTCTATCACAGGAACAAGGAAATACACTGTGTACTGGCAGCTTTACAGAAATAACTGGGGGAAATTACATAGCTCTGTTGGAGTTCCCTGACTTGGATCATCATCTATGTTTGAGTCACAAAATGTTGGACCCATATGCTTACATATTCCCTGTGTGTAAGTAACACAATTCTCTGTTCTAATCTCACCAGTCTTTTTTGTTGGTATAGATTTTTGTCCTTGCTTTCACTTCAGCATAGGGGGATCTTAAACCTCAACTGATTTGGGCCCTTAGGATCAGTGTTGGTTCCCAGGATATCTCAATAATGCATTTCGCTCTAGTGGATCAATATAGTGAACATATTTCACTGCTTTACCAAGGAAAAAGAAATAATTTGACACATCATAAATAAAACATGCCCACTTTTGTACTTACACCAGACTCCACAAAAGCATTCTTATGCTAGGTCTGCTCTATAGATAACTGGTAGTTCAGATCATAGAATCATAGAATCATAGAACAACCAGGTTGGAAGGGACCCATTGGATCTTCTAGTCCAACCATTCCTATCTAACACTAAACCAAGTCCCTCAAGACCTCATCCACCTGTGCCTTAAACACCTCCAGGGAAGGTGACTCAACCACCTTCCTGGGCAGCCTATTCCAATGCCCAAACGTCTGCAAAACAAGTGCAGCTAAAATAAATAAAGTAATATACACTTTATATTTGCACACAATTGGAAGACGTGTTGGTTGCTGGAGATCATAATGGCAAAGCAGCTCCTAGATTCTATCAGTGCCTTCCTGTAGGCAGAGGTAGCTCCATAGCAGTTCATATTCACATGAATTCACGTATAAGAGACCGGCTCATACAGACCCTAGGTCTACAGGATTATTTGGTGACGAGGGTATGAAATCCTAGCTCATACACAAACGCTTCCCAAGTATGTTATACACAGCTATTGTATATACAATCCATGAGTTTAACAGCATTTTTGCATGGACTTCAATGCTAATAGATTCTAGTTCTCATGCTGTGCCATAGGCACAGGACCTTACAGAGTGTGCACCAATATCACATATACCCATATGGTCAGGAGCCACATGATGTATATTCAGTTGTCAAGGATATATCTGGATATATCTCACAGGTAGAAGGTAACAATGATTCCTCAGAGGCTTTCTCACATATGCTCCTAGGCAGAATGGAGATTTCTGAGCACTATGGTGGTTCCAAAGTAGTTGTTAATGTTAATTTAATGAGCCATTACTGATCAGCTTTCTCTGATTGTTTCAGATTAACCTGTTCCCATACAGGTCTCCTACTACTGACATGAGTCCTATAAGAAAGCCACATTTGAGTTAGTTTAAGCTGTATATGGCACAGCTGCTGTGCAAGTAGTCTTCCTGTCAACCTTAATTTCATAACCCAATCATATTAGGCATGACTAACTTGATTTCTGCCTAATTTCAGCATGATTTAAATATGAATATAGGATGCAGGGTATGACATTGAAAAATACTCTGTATCCAGAACAGACATAACAATGTGAAGTTTTAGTCTTTCTATTTATTTACTTTAAGTATAATATCAAGAGATTTAATAGTTTTGTGTTTTCATCAAGAAACAAGTCAACTTTCAGGAAAAATTAGAGAAATAAGTCTTGGTAGCTCCATGAAATCAGACGTACAGCCTAAAGAAAAGTACAGTGATTCATGAGAAAATCTTCATATGCTAAAAGGACTGGCAGAAAACACATGCATTTAATTGTCTGAAATAGTTTAAAATATAAGAATACTGTGGTGAAAATGTAATTAAACATTTTCATATCCTATGAAGACCAACACAAACTAGTCCCTTTCTCTGCTTCAGGCACTTCATAGGAATAAGACATGGGAATCATAGAATCATATCATAGAATCATAGAACAACCAGGTTGGAAGAGACCCACTGGATCATCGAGTCCAACCATTCCCATCAATCACTAAACCACGTCCGTCAGCACCTCGTCCACCAGTCCCTTAAACCCCTCCAGGGAAGGTGACTCAACCCCCTCCCTGGGCAGCTTCTGCCAGTGACCAATGACCCTTTCAGGGAAAAATTTTTTCCTGATGTCCAGCCTGCACCTCCCCTGGTGGAGTTTGAGGCCATTCCCTCTCGTCCTGTTCCCTGTCCCTTGGGAGAAGAGCCCAGCTCCCTCCTCTCCACAACCTCCATGCAGGTAGTTGGAGAGAGCAATGAGGTCTCCCCTCAGCCTCCTCTTCTCCAGGCTAAACATAAGACATGCATTCTCCAAAGGTGATATTAATTTTCAAACTATGTTATTATGCAATATATATTTTTGGTAGCTGATTATTCCATGTAAATGAAGCAGATGGCTTCTATGAATTAGGCACGCAAATTTTAGTATGACAGTGATCTATCCTTGTGATGCATGCAGGTTCATGTGTAAAACATGAAAAAAAAAAAACCAAACTGCTGTATGCTAAGGAAAGGCAGCCCTTGTGGCTAAAAATGTAAAACATTTTACAAAATATAGATTAGGAATGTACTCATACATTTATGTGGTAAATTCTTCATGGCAGAGAGTTTTCCTTATTATATCTATAAAATGTCATTCTTCAGAAATAGTATGTCTGAGACTGATCACAGTTACAATGGTTTAGGCTAGTGTGAGATGGAGATAAAGAAAAACAACATGCTCTTAAAAGCAAAAAGTGTCAAAATTACAAAATAGGTCCCAAGGCTTTCACAGACAGGACTTTATTGAGCCAGGACTTTATTGTCCTGCCTATAAGGTAGGGTAGAGATGCAGCAGGCTTTATGTTCAAGCAGAACTTTATTTATGGAGCAAAATTTTTGGAAGCAAAATACCCATACAGAAAGCATCCACTATGGGGGAACTGTGATGACTTCTTTATTTGTACAGCAACAATTCCTACCACCAAAGAAGTTTCAGCATGAGTATTACACTCCCTGGGAGCAGTTAAAACCAAAATCTTCTGCAATGCTGGAGGTGATACCTTGGTAAAAATAAAGGTAACTGTACAATGAGAGTTTTGAGGTTCTTTTGAAACAGGGTTTGAAAGAAGACAAATATGTTGGAAAAGAAACAACATGTTTACATTCAATCAACAAAGAAAACTATGGCATTTCTCTTTTCTCCAGTGAAAAGACTACGCAACAACTGATTATTAACTTAACAATTATCAACACACACAGGTTTTTTTGTCTTGTCAACATGTAAAGGTCATGCATCATGAAATGCTGAAGAATACTTAATTTTTCTTTTGTATTATAAAATTCAATATTAATATAATAAAAACTTTTGTTTTCCATTACAATTATTTTGTAATTTCTGAAGGTCTATGCTACTCTACACCATATTTGCAATCTTCATGAAGCAATAGGTCTTGGAATGTTCTACATTTTCCATTGTTATGGTTATTACAACTATTGCAGCATAACTGATATGATCATTTTAATAAGCATCCACATTTTTCTTCTCAAAAGTTCATCACCAGTTACTGAACTGAAAGGATTTTTCCAACATTTCCTTTTATCAATACTCAGTGCAGCAAGTATCATATTTAAATGTGGAGCAATTTTATTGTAAACTCAGTGGTATCTGGCTGTCAGCAAAAGGATAGCATAATAGATTGTAATCATTTTGCACAGAGTAAGGACAGGTCTAGCAGAAAATATTTAATTCTAGGTGATAGCTCCTGCAGAGTCAGTAAAGGGCACATGCTAATAAGGAAACTGCAGAAAGACACTGCTGATGACATGCTCCCTGAAAACAACAAGCTCAGCAGATACAGTGCAGCTAATAGAACCATTACTGCCTCATGTCAAGCTATGAAAAATACCAAAGGACAGAGTCATCACAGTGAGGGGAAAAACAAAGCTCTTGTATATTATGGTTGGAAAAGCTTTACAGGCAGAACAATGTTAGGATAACTTTGTTATCAAATGCATGAATAAAAGTATGCCAAAAAACTTGCTCAGTAGTGAGAGCAATTTTCCCTTTTTAATCCACTCTATATTCCACATGTTGTAGCTTTGCCATTCATTGTATTAATTTTCAGATTGAAACTCATTTCCCACTAAGGCATCTGTTTTCTTCTGCTGATGGCAGCAGGTTTGCTTTTGCTTTTCTTTTTTTAACTTCAGTTTATGATATAGTTCACAAATAAAGCATTTAGTACTGCAAATGAAGATGACTACAAGGCAGGAAAAGAATCCAGAAGCTTTTACAGAGAATTAATTTTCCAGACTCTGATTAAAGGCTTCTGTTACCACTGGCAAAGTGTTGGTCAGCTTCTCCTGTTCTAAATTGTGAGTCTGTTCTGAAACACAAAGCCTATGAAATCTTCATAGCATGCTTGCATTATGGTAAGAAGCATAATGGAGTATATCTAACATAGATATACTCCATCTCCATTTCACATAGCATTTGATTTTAAAGTCCTTTTCACCAAAATATTACCACCAAATTCCAGATAGGAGGAAAAGATTGAATACATCAAATGAGATATGCATAGGTATTTAGACATACAATATCATCTGAAGTATCTACTGGAAAAGAAAATCTCAATGATCATTTTTCAAACACCGTTTTTTAAAGCAAAGTGTTACTCTTAATTTTCCACGAAAGCATATTCCTAATGTATCAGACAGAATATTACACTTGCATATTTGTTGGTTTCAAGGGGAAAAGATGTAGCTTGTGGTCCCTCTCCCTCATTTATGTTCTTAAATATAATGAGGTGGACTTTAAGCTGAGTAACTACTTAAGAAAAAAGCAAGCTAATGAATGCTACACAGAAGGGTAAATATCTGCCTTTACAGTCTTTGAAATTGCAGTGCTGCTATTGGGATCTTTGTTTTATTACCAAAGGGTTTAATTAGCCAGGATTGTTAGTGAAACAAATGTCTAATGTAAAGCTTACTAAATCCATGGAGTCTTTCCATCGGCTTCCATTGATGCTGCCTTTCAGATCAACAGTGTTAATTTGATGTGTTAGATCCATAACACCAAGACTTGGAAATAAAGTTTTACAGCATGTTTCCATAGTTTTAATTTTATATTATTAAAACTTACAAAAAAGTTGATAGCTTTATCATTAGCTGGAGAAGTATTTCAAAGTAAATTTTTGTGCAATTTGCCATTACACTGTTCTCTTAATTTACTATTTAAGACAAGCTGAACATGAGAAGACAGCTCAGAAACTTTAGAAATCTCATAAACAGTCTTCTGTAATATGCAGTTTATGATGCTCATTCTTTCTTCTCTTTTTACACTATTCAGTAAGTATTTCTGTGGGATATCCCTGGATACTGTAACTTCATGCACTTCCTGGCACTTTTCAACCTATCAGAAACACAGAACCACTTCAAGAAAGAAGCCAGTACAAATTATTCTCTGGACATTAATGCATGTCATTTGTCCTGAAGATTAATTGTATTAGGAAACAATAATTACACCTGAATTCCATTTAGAAGGAGGAGGAGGGCAAGCACATTTTCAAAGAGCTCGGTCACTCGTGTCCATGGGCATTCTTTACCACTTACACATTTTTCCCTAAGAAAGCCTCAAGTAATTAGTTTCAACCTGGCTCAGATTACTGAATTCATTGAAATCAAAGTCTTGTATGGTAAGAAACAACACATAATTCCCTTAGTTATTGAACTGCACTGCTATAAATGTCTCTTTTAGAACCTGGGAGCAACCCTGCAAACCACGGTCATATAAGAAATCGTTTTTGACACAAATAGACCCATTAAATTAATGGGACTACTCATGTGAACAGACTGATGTCAAAAAAACCCACTGATGCTGAGACTGCATTCTTTTATACACTCTTTCACTCGTATAGATAGGCAAGGGTGTGCATATGAAGGGTGCTCTTATTTCAGTGTGCTAGCCATATTTCACATTATTTCACATAAAAAAACCCTCTATGGTATGTCATACTCTCACTCACTGTTTATCTTAGAATCTAAGTAATATTACAAGTATTTTTCACTCCAGGTTGTAATACCACAGTAAGTAACAGACACAGTGCATGTATCTTCTCTTCCTTTAAAATTTCCTATTAAAGACATTCTATTGCAGTAGAGCTGTATTAAACTCATTATTGTTATTTCATTAATTCTAACATATCTATAGATATTGACATACTACTCATGTTTTGTTGAGTGAGGTTCTACCTCAGTAATACAGAGAGAAAAATAAGGTGAATTAATTAGTCTGGGGTTTATTATCTTCTAGTTTGTGTCAGCTAAAGACAAAACACAGATGTCAGAGAACATTATAAAGATACTGCACTCTCCATCATCATCCCATCAAATACTCTCCTAACTGGATATATTTCTGTTATAACTGTCATATATACAGGCTAAACATTGCTTCTGCCATCTGCCAGAATGTGCAGCATTAAGACAGTATGCCTGTGGTTCTCCAGCTTGTGGCTGCAGGAAGAAAGTAGGAGAAGTTGCCATCTGCTTCTTTTTGTCCTTCTCTGCATGCAGATTACATAGAAAGACTATGGAGGAGATCTTGCCTCCTCTGAAAAATATTGTCAGACTATAAAAATGGCTCTAACAATTTACTGCCGCTTTTGTAATACCAGCAGCTGCATACAGGGAATGAGTTTCATCACCTAGTAAAATACCTAAGCCCTTCAGTGAGATATTACTGGCTCTTAAGTATGATACTGACTTCTGGTACATATATATGCCTTATCTAAAGACAGGCAAATGCAAAAAGATCTCTGTGTGCTAATCTACTAATACCTACATGCTACTATGCTGTCCAGGCCAGAATATTATTTAGAACATAGCTGTAAAGTTACCTAGGTTACTTAGGAAAAATGAAAAAAATTAAAAGATATTTTCTTAAACATATTAATGCATACATGTTCACAACAGAAATACTTTCTTCCTTGCTTTCTTAATAGATTTAGAGTGTGGGAGAGAAAAAAATAAAGTGCTTTTTCCTTAAGATAAGAGCTATAATATTATTAATCTCTAAATTAATTGAATCAGGGTGAAGCAACATCATCATTTCAAGCTCCTCTCAGAGAAACTATGTTTAGGATCCCATTTGGATTCAGTCTTTAAATCTGCCTAGAAGGGAGTGAAAAAATATAACGCAATATCAGAACCCAGAAAGCTATCTAGTGTGCTGGAGGGAGTGAAACTGCTGTTTCTGAGGTTGCAGAATTTATTTGGCTGTTTCTGAGGTGCACCTTCATTCAGTGAGCTCTTCTGGTAGAGAGGTGCCAGAGTCTTAAAAAAAGACTCTGGTTTTGTTTACACGCAAAGTTTGATCCCTTTAATAATACCTTTATACTTAAAGCTAAATTGTAGATGCTGATATACTAGTGTAATAAACCAGACCAATAGAGTTGAAAGGAAAAGGAAAATATCTTTTGATATGAATCACCAAAGCTATTGCAAACTGATATAATTGCACACATATTAGTGCTATACAATTCCATTGGGAAAATCATAATGCTTTTAAAGAAAATAATTTAATTAATATAAAATCTATATAAAAAAGTCAATATCCAGCCTCCATGAAAATCTGAAGGATGGATAAGACCTCCATAGCCTTGTCTTCATTTTCCAACTTTGCAGTCATAGAGAAAGCTGAGCACATTAAAGCCTCTTGTTAAGACTTTATGGTTGTCGTATTGTATTGTGTTATTATAACATTAAATGGTTACTACAATGAGACAGATGAGAGGGAACTGGAAATAGTCCCTCAAGACAGTTAAAATGTACAAACTTCACTTTTCATTTCATGGGAAAGGACTCTCTCTTGCTTTCCTGTAAAATAGTATTTCAATCATGGTTACTGAAGAGTCGCAAACAGCTGCTTACCTCAGTATGTACACAAAAGAACAAAAGCACTTCAGAGCAAGGACCACAAGAACAAATATCATGAAGGAAATATTCTCTCTCACCATTGTGAAGTAGCTTTGAAAGTAGAAAGTTCTTCACTAAATTGGTTGAAAATAGTTGCCATCCCTGTCTCATTATACAAGAAAAGTAACAATAAACTCTCTATGAAAATATTTATCTTTACAATTCTTGGAACTGCTAGCAGAAAAAATACTAAGTAGTTTAGACTAGATAAACACATTCTGATTATATTCTTGCTGTTCTGTCCTCACTGTTTTCATGATGGTTCATACAAAATAAGTTTATTCACTATGGCCTAAACTTTCTGATTGCCTTTATTAATATAAGCATAATGTCCTTCAAAATCAGAATTATATGACTGTGTATCCATGTAAAACTGATCACATTATCATCATGCTTTGTAGAGAGGTACAGAAAAGATGGAATGACAGGCATAATTGAATAACCATCAAAGACAGGATAAGATATGAAAAGAAGTGTAGGTCTGCAGTCTAGGAAAGCTAGATGGAGATGTGACATTTAAGGCATAAGAAGGCATAAGAACTAAGTCTTCAACTCAGAAGACCTTGGGAATTAATGAAAAAACAAGATGGATACAAACATACTTTGCTTCTCACTTCAATGTATACAGGTCTTTAAATGAACTTGTCACTCTATTGTCTATTTAATTTAATGGTTATGAATGAAAGAGGAAGTAACTAACATCACCATCCTACCAACTAGCAAATGATCTTTAAAACTGGCTAGTGGAACACTATACCAGACCTCCTGCACATTGCTCTACAGCTCCAGGGAGGGTATATCAGGCAGCCTTTGAGCTACACAATCCAGTGTAGGTGCTGGTATCTCACAGGGTTTACAAATTCCTTGTTAATATGCCAATTAACGCTTAATGTTTAATCCTGTAATACAATATAAGGGCCTCCCTGATCCCACATTTGATTTCCTTATGTGGAATTCTCAAGGATAAGGCACCCCATAAGCAAAGGAAATTCAATTTTTTTTTTTTTAAGAAAAGTTAATCGTGAAAGGGAAACATCATTATTACGAAAAAAGTCATAAATACAAAAAAGAAACAAATATTAAAATTTGAAAGATCAGAAATGAGTGGAAGAGCTATCATGGGTTATTTCTTGGAATTCCTTGTTATTATTTCTACAAGAAGGCACTTCAGTCAGATTTTCAACATCCAATAAAAGAAAAAAAATGGTATTCGCACTGCTGAGGGTTAACTTTCAAAATAAAACAAATTTTCAATGGATATCGAAGTGTTGCTCCATTTGAAGATTAATCACAACTCTTCCAATTAAAATCTGAAATTTCCATACTTGTTTCTTTAGTCTGTTGTAGATGGAGTACTATATTATAAAAGACAGCCTGATATATTCACAACCAATACAAAGATTTTTATTATTCTCTCTATTAGAAGCTATCCCTTTGCTAGCATGGGGGAGGAAATTAATAATTTTCAAGAGACTTCTTAAGTTCTTGAATTAATTTAATTCAGTTCTGGACCTTCAGCACAGTTAGAATTTATATTTAGTTATTCATACTCAACTGTGGTTTATATACGGTAAGCCAAACCATAGCCTTTAATAACTTTTTATAACCACTCAAAAGCAATCTAGAGTATTTCAACTGAATCAAAGTCTACATATATAATATAAAAATAATGATATCTGTTTTATTTGGATAACTTCTTCAGGAAAGGCCTTTATAGACATGTATAGGACATATGGAATGCTTGGTGTAGGATAACGCCAGGATAGACAGGAAAGAAAAAAACTCAGTAGTCAGAAAACTAGCACAATTTGTCTTGAAATGTTTGTTTAATGTTGCAGTGATTCAGAACTTTTGCTTTCCTAACCTATGTCAAATTTTAATGACAACTTTATTAGTAGAATCATTAGCTTATGATCTTCATTTCTCAGTATCAAGAGCCTTCATTACCCACAAGACGCTCGTTTTTAATGTGCTGAGAATAATAGGCCCTGGTCTATGACTGTATATTTCTGAGTCAAGAAAAACAGTCAAAGTGAGCTCTTTGAATTTTACACTCAATGCAAGATCTACCTTGGATAGGGAAGCAACAGAGTCTCAAACACGTCTTTGAAATATGTTCTAAATGTGTATATGAGCATGGAAACTGACAAATTACCTTGTTATAATTTATATACTCTATATACCTGTAGAAAATAAAACTAATATGCCCTTAAAATAGCATCCTCTATAATCTCTCCAGCTGCGTAGTGGTATTCTTCCATTCAGCTGTAAAGAACAGATCTTAACTGTTTCAACTGTTTTGTCCATGTCTGCTACCATGCAGACAGAGCACTAAAATACAACATGATTAATTCACTTAGAAAAACGCTAAGATTTTTATTATTTCAATTCTATATTAAATCCTGTCACAATGATATTTGCACAACTGAGTAGTATACCATTACTGAGGATTCATGGATGTTTGTCTTTCTTAAAAGAATCCTGTCAATTAGAAAACTGTATATTAATTAGTGAATGCTGTATTACCCACTTAAAGAGGTGAAAATTAAACCTATATATAATTCATTTAAAATAACTGCCCCATCCCAACATTTTCTTTAGAAATAGTGCACATTTGAATAAGGAATAATGCTATATTATTAGTATACACTTGTTTTACAACAACTGCTATAGTTTGAAAAGATTTATGCCTCACCTTCACAATAAAAAAAAATATTTTCTAGTATGATAAACATTATCAATTGCAAGATTTCTGTTTTCAAATAAAAGCCTGATAATGAAAAAGAGAAAATCTGAAAAGATAGTGTGGGAGAAGAAATAAGGTGTGTCCCCCTCAGAAGGGACAGACTTGATTAAACTGTATTTCAAACATAAAGAGTGCAATGAGGATCAAATGAATTAAAAAAGACATTTAATGATCAGGAAGCAGGAACTGGTGTGGTAAGATTTTTTTTTCCTCAGGTTACAGAGGAAGGGAAAGCTGCAAAAAGATTAATGTAGAACCAACAAAGCCTGTTCTCAGTGCATGCAAAATAAAGAATCAATTTAATCTTCGTTGAATCCTGCATGAAATTTTAGTGACTCACGATTTCCTTGAAAACAGGATGTGCCTTAGTATCTCATTAAGCATCATAGTTTATGTGGTTTTATAAAATCTGCATATCTATTACTGTCATACTAAAAATCTCAAACAAATTTGAAATGTACATGGTTACTGTACCAGATCAGTCAGTCTGCGGGTCATACGCTTCATTGCAGACATATAGGGCAAGATTTTCAATCTGTCATTTGAGGAAAAAAATCAATTGCTTTTTAGACTAGGCAGTCTTTTAAGTGAGCTCACATTTTAATGTCATTCTCAAAGATGAAGAGGAGAAAGAATTCCTCATCCAACATTTACTTAATGCTTAAAATGCAAAATTATTTGGAGCGTAGGAAATACTTATCAATATAAACCAAGATTTTTTTTTCACAATATTGCAGTTAGTTTTAACTGTCTTGTTTGCTTTTATGAACCTTGCATTATTTATTTATTATTTATTAACAACCATTAACATCTTTTTAATTTTCTGATCAAAATTATGATTAAATTTAAGGACTTAGCAAATTTAGTATGGGAATGTTTACTAAATTTGAGAATTCAGATAAGCCATCTCCTTGCAAATCCATGAAGAATTTATAAAAGCAAGTAACAAGGCCCAGCAGCATGGATGTATTAAACTCTCAACATGAGAACAAACACATGGAAGCCAATGGAACTGCACATTGATTTCAACATGTGATACAATACCTGGAAAGATAAAGGTCTAAAGTAGAAAAGTGGCTTTAATATCATTTTCTTTAAGGAGGAGGCAAGTGAGTCTCATATGATTGAAGTCAAGTCAATGGAAAATATGTAAAAGACTTTCTAACAAGCCAAGCAGGTCAAACAGGAACTGTCTGCAACACATATATTTTATTGCTCTGATTGAAAAGGAAAAAAGGGACTTATTTTCCTTTTTTAAAAAATACAGTAATTAAGCTTTTTTTCATCAATTATCTCACTTCCAATCAGGCAACATAACTAGTTTTTCAGCTTTCATAAAGATAAGAAAACGAATTTTTCTTGCCATCACTCACTATTGAGAAGGTACTTCATAGTCACAACTCATCTTATAGGCCTGTTTCTCTCTTTATGGACATAAATGGCTGCTAAAACTCAGTGAAGACCATATTATCTAAAGACAGCTGCCTGTATGCTCCCTTGTTATGGACTTTTCAGGAAAGATTCTCTGTTTCATCTTGATACCAGCAGAAGTATTAATTAGCAACCACATGCGTATACATCCTCAGCCATATGACACTGAACAGACTTAAATATACATAAATTATATAAATTTGCACAAAAATATTACTTAGAAGCATACTAATGCTGCATTCAAAAATACTAAATAAAATTACTTTATTAAAACATTATATAATGATTTAGAACATCATAAGAGCAGTTTGTCAGATGAAACAAAAATCATACAGTCTCACTGTATTCTGAAAATCCCATAAGAAAATGAAAAATTATGACTTTGATAGTGATGGTGTAGAGGATGCAAACTACACCTGACAGTAAGATCTATATGCTAAACAAATGCTCAGACAGCAACCGACTTTGGAATGCAACAAGGAAAAAAATTAAGAATGTCAGAATTAATTACAAACTTTCCTAACTTTCAAAATAACAGAATGGTTTCTGTAGCTTCTGTAAAAGCAGCATAAGCCACATGCACTTATGTAACCTGCCACAGAAAGGATTACCTTAGTTCTAAGTGAGCCACACATCCAAGGTACTGCACAGTGTCATTATTCAGCAGCAGAACAAATCTTGAATTGAGGCAGGAACTGTCAGCCTTCCTAACAACAGGGAATAATGTCACCAGTTGAAAGATGCACACCAGGGTGATCTCTGCAGTTCACAGATTGTTGTTTCATAGTGCAGACTGCATGAAAAACTTCAAATGTCTTACAACAGGGATACTCTGTGCTCCATTCTTTGTAAAATGAGACGTGTAGTACATCATTTAAACTGAAGCAAGTAAGGGCAAGGAGGAGAATGTTGGCAGTCTGAGAAAGTCTCTGCAATACAATGAAGCAGCAGCCTAATTTTACAGAAAACAGGTCCTACAGGGAACCTGACAAGTTTGCTGCAAATTACTGTCACAAAGCTACCAAAAATGTATTTCTGACTCTTTCATAGTGGCCACAGAGGCATGGCTAAAATTCTACTGGCTGAATACAACTGAAATTACACATTGGATCCATTTTAAATGCTTGTACGCCTGTTCTTATTTCCACACAATCTTGCTGTAGGTAGAGAATTTACTCTAAATCCATGTGTGTCATCTTGGTTTTTTTGGTTTTTGCCCTTTAGAAATGTTAAACATCAGTAAAAAGCTCAGTGAAGATTTTCCCCATACCTAAAGAATACACACTCAGCTTGTGTTTCAGCTCAGTCACTCTAGCTTTATTTGAAATAGTCCTCTCAAATCCTTCCTTACTGAGTCACTTTCATAAAAGTGCTGTGAGCACATGCACTGTAATTTGATAATCTCATACTCTTGTTAGGCTGCATCAGCAGCCTTGGCTGAAGTCCTCCAGTGATTTATTTAGTGCCCTAAAGTGCTCTAAAACTCTATGCCTTTATCTTTCCTCCTGTTGCAATATTGACTTATAAAAGGTTAGTCTGAAAAGACATGAACAAAGGTTGAAGTGCATATAGCTCTTCTGCCACACTGGAGCTACTCCTGTCAAAAGATGATTCTTGCTGTATCATGCAAACTCCCTCTATATGCGTACAGAACAAGCCCATAGATAGTGTTGTATTTGCTGTATGCTTTAATAAGACCAATCATTCTAGAATACAAAGATGAAGTCACACCAATGGCAATCCAACTTATACCAAATTTATTTCCTGCTCTATTAAAAATAAATGCATTAGAATAGCAAAGCTGACAGAAGTATGTACAGTGCAATGTATTCATGTAGCAGTATTACAGAAAGCATATTTGTTTAAATAAAGGCCAATTAATTAAAAAAAAGAAAAACAGAAAAAAAAGGCTTTTTATAATTAAGTTTGGAAAGGCACTTAAAGCTTGATCAGAAGGAAAAATGCAAGTAGGCTGTTTCACAGGACTATGCAGAAGAACATATTTTCACACCAGCAGGCACGACTCTGTAGGAAGGATGGGGCAGGTGTTAGAGGAACTGGATAAGAAGCAAAGCAAATGAAGACAGATGAATGTTTGAAAAGCTTTTAAAATGTCTGGAATTTTAATAGGAGTCAGTGGAAAAGTACCAGCATCAGGCTGTCATTGCCATAGTGGCAATCAATGAATTTTAATGGTAATCACTGGTGTTTGTGAAAAGCAGGAAGCAACACTTGACAAAGGCATGACTCAGAAATCAATTTCTTAACATGATATGGTCCAAGAAAGAAGCAAAGAGGTCTCAGTCCTAAAGGTATCTATGAGAAATTGAACAACAGCTCTGGCGAAAATTTGGCTGTGATGACAGCAGAAATATCTGAGGAAAAGTTCTGTATAGGATCAGTGTGAACATTAATATTCTGGTATTATACAAGCACAAATGTTGAATCAGAAAGGATGTAGGGGTGTTAGACCCTCAGTCCAAATAGAAACTATTCTTCTTTGTTATGTTTATTTGAAGGAGACTGAGACAATGCAAAAATCTAAAACCAGGTTTCTAGAGAAGGATATAGATATTAAACTCCATCAAGTATTAACCTGTGGGAGACTTAATCATAAAAAGAGGAACCCCCCTGCAATATATATTAATAAATGTAGGAGCTGAAGGCTTTAGGCCTAATACGAATAAATATAAATATACAGGTGTCCAGTCCAGAAACATACGGAGTGCACTTTTAATTAATATCTGTTTTAATCTTGAAAACAAGAAAATTAACTCTCACAGTTACATATGTCATGATAAAGAGGAAAAAGAGCAATGGTACCTTCTGCATTTAATTGCCTGATGAACTTACTCAGGTGTGAGATGAATAGTTTCTTATTTTAATCTGTTATTTCCAGGGGGTCTAGAACTAGTCTATATAGCGATGATTATGTTCCTGTTAGTTAAATGTTTTGAGCAATTGCAACTGATGAATACGACATGAAAGGCCTCCCTTCACGAGTATAAATTTTATTTAAACACTACTCATGAAAGTTTCATACTTAAAATACAAAAATATCACTTTGAATGTTAATTTTGAGTATTCAGGGTGCAAAATATAAATTTAATATTGTAGTTTCATCATTTTGTGTTATTAAAAAAACATAAAACCACTTCCCTGGCACTCCAAGTTACAGTAATTTTTTATGAATTCTACCAGTAAAAGACAGCCATCTTTAGAAAACCTTGCAAATTCTTCAGTCCTGCTATTCCAGATTGTCCTTCAGTTCTAGTAGAGATTTCAATAAAGCTATTGATTTTACGTGGAAGATGACTCAATATGTGGCAGTATTGAAGGGTAGCAATGTAAAATTTTAAAATAGGCAGGAAGACTAATAGGGAACCATGTAACAAAGAAAGACATATTTATCTAGAATTATAATGGTTTAAATCAATCCCTCACCTCCAACTGGGTAAAATAAAATCATAGTTAATATACCATAAAGCAATTGAAAATATATTGCACTACTTACAGTGGTCTCTGCTTAAAGAGAAACAAAACTACTCATGTATCAACAGACGAGGAGAAGGCTGAGGTACTTAACATTTTTGCATCAGTCTTCACCGATAACTGCTCTCCTCACCCCTCCTGGGTCTTGGGACAGAAAGATGGTGACCAGGGGTGTAAACCCCTCCCACAGTAGAGGAGGACCAGGTTCATGATCACCTGAAGAACCTGAAAATTATGTCTATGGGACCTGATGAGATGCATCTCAGAGTCCTGAGGGAACTGGCTGATGTGGTGGCCAAGCCACTCTCCATGATACTTGAAAAGTCATGGCAGTCAGAAGTCTCTGGTGACTGGAAGGAGGGTAACATTGTTCCCATTTTTAAAAAGGGCAGAAAAGACTACCTTGAGAACTACTGACCTGTCAGCCTCACCTCTGTGCCTGGGAAGATCATGGAACGTATCCTCTTAGAAAACATGCTAAAGCACATGGAGGACATGGAGGGGATTAATGGCAGCCCGCATGGCTTCATCAGGGACAAATGCTGTATAACCAACTTAGTGGCTTTCTATGATGGGGTAACCACAGCAGTGGACACAGGTAAACTGATGGATGAGTTCTATCTAGACTTCTATAAAGCCTTTTACATGGTCCTCCACAACATCCTTCTCTCTAAATTGGAGATATATGGATTTGGTGGGCGGATAGTATGGTGGATAAGAAACTGGTTGGATGGTAGTATTCAAAGAGTAGTGGTCAATGGCTCGAAGTCCAGATGGAGATATGTGACAAGTGGTGTCCCTCAGGGGTCTGCACGGGGACCGGTGGAGTACCAAGACTACTAAGGGATTTGGCAGAGGAACCTGTCAAGACACTCTCCATCATTCATCCATATTCCTGGTTAATGAGGGAGGTCACAAATGACTGGAGGTTTGCCAGCGTGATGCTTATCAACAAGAAGGACCAGAAGGATGATCCAGGGAACTACAGCCTGGTCTTGGTTCTGAGGATGATTATGAAGCGATTCATCTTGAGTGCACTCACTGAGCACCTGTAGAACAACCAGGAGATCAGGCCCAGCCAGCAAGGGTTCATGAAAGACAGCTCCTGCTCAACCAACCTGATGTTGTTCTATGACCAAATGACCCACCTAGTGGATGAGGGAAAGGCTGTGGATGTTACCTACTTGGACTTCAGTAAAGCCTTTGATATTGTCTCCAACTACATTCTCCAAGGGAATGACTTAGACAGCTGTACTCTTCACTGAGTGAAAAACTGGGTGGTTGGCTGAGCCTGGAGAATTGTGGTGAACAAAGCTAAACCCAGTTGGTGACTAGCCATAAACGGCATTCCATGTGATGCAGCGTTGTGACCTTTCTTATTTAATATCTTTATCAATGATCTGGATGAGGGGATTGAGTGCTCCCTCAGTAAGGTTGCAGATAACACTGAGTTGGGCAGGAGTATTGATCTGCCTGAGGGAAGGCAGGCTCACAGAGGGATCTGGGCAGGCTGTATCAATGAGCTGAGGACAACTGTACAAGGTTTAACAAGGCCAAGTGTCAAGTCCTGCACGTGGGTCAAAACAACCCCATGCAACGCTACAGGCTTAGGGAAGGTGTAGCAGGAAAGATGCCTGGCAGAAAAGAATGTGTGGGTACTGGTTGACAGTCAGCTAAACATGAGCCAGAAGTGTGTCCAGATGGCCCAGAAGGCCAAGAGCATCCTGGTTTGTATCAAGAAATGGTGTGGCCAGCAGGGGTAGAGAAGTGACCGTTCCCCTATCTGTACTCAGTACTGGTGAGGTCACACCTTGACTTTGCTTCATTTTTGGGCCCTTCAGTTCTAGACAGACATTGAGGTGCTGGGTCATGTCTGGAGAAAGGCATCAAAGCTGGTGAAGGGTGTGGAGCACAAGTCTTATGAGGAGCAGCTGAGGGAACTGGGGTTGTTTTGTCTGGAGGAGGGTGAGGGCAGACCTTATCACGGTCTACAACTACCTGAAAGGAAGTTGTAACAAGGTCGGTATTTGTCTGTTCTCTCAAGCAAGTAGCAATAGGATGAGAGGAAATGAACTCAAGTGGCATCAGAGGAGATTTAGATTGGATATTAGGAAAACATTCTTTACTGAAAGAGTGGTGGAGCAATGAGACAGACTGTCCAGGGAAGTGGTGGAATCATCATCTCTGGAGATGTTAAAAGAACATGTAGATGTGACACATTAGGACTAGAAAGCTGCCTGGAGAAGAAGGACTTAGGGATGTTGGTCAACAGCTGACTGAACATGAGCTAGCAGTGTGCCCAAATGACCAAGAAGGCAGAGAGCACTTTGGCTTACCTCAGAAAAAGTATGGCCAGCAGAATCATGGAAGTGATTCTGCCCCTGTGCTCAGCACTGGTGAGGCCGCACCTTGAATACTGTGTTCAGTTTTGGGCCTTTCGCTACAAGAAAGACATTGAGGTTCTTGAGCGTGTCTAGATAAGAGCAACAAAGCTGGTGAAGGGGCTGGAGAATAAGTCTTACGAGGAGTGGCTGAAGGAGAACAGACTGCCCAGGGAGGTAACTGAGTCAACATCCCTGGGAGTGTTTAAATGTTGGGTAGATAAAGTGCTAAGGGATATGATCTAGTAGTAGACAGGTATAGTTGGACTTGATGATCTCAAAGGTCTTTTCCAACCTAGGGATTCTATGAAATCTATGAATTATGCTGGTTAAAGTATTTTCATTACTCTACAACAAAACTGATTGCTAAAAGCAGAATTTTTACAGAATTATGTCATTGAGACTTTATGCAAACACAGGGTTACTATCATGCATATTTTTTGTCTGATGATTAACAAGCTTATCAAATGATTGAGGAGACTATGATACAGTGATACTTTCCTTTTGGGATGGAAAAAAGTTGAAATCATGCATATAAATTCTTCTCTTGGTGATTCAATATTAAATTACATAAGCTACAAAGTCCCTGCTGCCTGTCAGAGATTCAGGAAACTTTCTTCTATACAGTCTTACTCTTTCACACTTGACCGTTAAGCAATTTCCCACTCTCTGTACAACCAACAAGGTATATGCCTTTAAAATACTGAATGAGATTAACACTGTCACAAGACACATATGTGGTTTTTACTCTGTAGTAGTGATGTTTTTCTGTATCTAACCAGAGGATAGTGTAAGGAAAGGAGGTATGAACATTTTGGTTCCAAACAGCTATTGCTGTTGGTGTCAGTTCCTATTGCGGCACCAAAATTCCTCTCCTTTCCTCACCCCTTTCTTTCTTACTTCCCTGCTCATTTCTTTCTCCCATACTCTAATTAGTCCAAGGGCACTGGCTGAGACTGGCAGAGCTCAGCTTCAGATGGCTATTTATGCCTGCTTGCCACCTCACTAGTGCAGCTTGGGCAACTGTGGAAATCTGACCCTGGCAAAGTGTACAAAGTGATGCTTTAAAGCCAACTATCCTTTATAGAGTTCCTCAGTGTTCTTCTGAAGCACCAGAATGGCAAATGGGAAAAAGGCTAATCTGGTATAACTGTGAAAATAATACATTTAAAGCTCACATCACTCTTACTTTAGAAATAAATGACATACCTAGGACAGGTCAAAAGCACAGTCAGTGAGCATCATTTCATGTGGCTGGTGTCTTATTACTATCCACACAGCAATCTGGTGCACAGGGGAATTAAAATCCAGGTCCATATACCAAATATGTTCATATACTGTCCTTAAGTTCTCCTCCTACAGATTTCAAAAGCCATACTATGCTTAGTCCACAACAGCTGTGCATATTCCTCTCTCCAAAAATGGGTTAACTCTGCAAAGCTCATCATTAACTCCCACACACTGTTGGCAATCTATCAGGTTGCTAGGGTAGCATGCTGCGCATAAAGGCTGCTCCCTGGCTGTGTACCCTCCCTGCAGCCACACGAAGCCCTAATTATGAGGTATATATACAGAAGAGTTTCTGTCGGCTAAGGAGAAGCATCAACAAAAACACTACTTCCTTTGCTCCATGAGTTACCAACCCCTTGAAGCATTCAGATGTTAATGAGATTTTTTTTCTTCTGCAAATTCATCTAAAGACTTTGCAAAAGTCTTTAAGAACCCAGAAAATACCTCTTCATTTTTTTACATACTTTACTTATACAAATTTATTTATTTGTGTACTTATTTATTTTTTTGTCTTTGACTTCTGAAGGAGAGTGGATGGTAGTTTCTCTCTTCCATTCAAGTTCTGTTTCACTTTGTTGCTGCTGTACCTATCTTAAATTTTCTTCATCTCCTACTTCCCAAACACCTCTTTATGTCTTAAAGTCATAGCATCATAGACTGGTTTGGTTCAGAAGGGACCTTAAAGATCACAGAATCACAGAACAACCAGGTTGGAAGGGATCCATTGGATCTTCTAGTCCAACCATAAGATGATCTAGTTCTACCCCCACCCCAACACTAGATCACCTATTTCCAACACTCACACCTCCCACTAGATAAGGCTGCTCAAGGCCCCATCCAACCTGGCTTTGAACACTTACAGGGATGGGACATCCACAACTTCCCTGGGCAACCTGTTCCAGTGTCTCATGGTCCTCATTGTGAAGAATTTCTTCCTAACGTCCAATCTAAATCTTCCCCTTTACAATTTAAAACCATTCCCCCTCATCCTATCACTACAAACCTTTGTAAAAAGTCCCCACCCAGCTTTCTTGTAGGCCTCTCTCAGGTACTGGAAGGCCTCTATAAGGAGTCCCTGGAGCCTTCTCTTCTCCAGGCTGAACAACCCCAACTCTCTCAGCCTGTTCTCATGTTGGACGTGCTCCAGCACTCTAATCATTTTTTTAGCCCTCCTCTGGACCCGTTTCAACATTTCTTAAATATTCAATTTTTCAACCATGCAGCTTTCTAGAATATAAAAGTTGAGAAAAGGAATAGAACAGTCCTGGAACTGAGAAAAAAATCACAGATGAATTTCTTGAACAGCAGAGAGGCATAAAGGAATTACTCTTTGATATACAGTATAAATCCCTTCCAAATCCACACAGGTCAAAAAAAGCTAGTTGCCATATTTGTTTTATAGCTCAGCATCTTTGTTTGCTTTATACTTAAGACGCCCTCAATGTATATCCTCACAAGCATAGCTGAAGCGGAATGAGAAGGTTAGAAAGATTTATAATGCTTCCAGAGCTGTCGTATCGCCTATGAAAAGTGAACGTTTCATCATAAGAACTATGAAAGTATTCTGCTTACCATTTCTCTCAAAGTATATATTTTCTTTTTTTAACCTAAACTTAAAATATAAATGTTTTTGAAACTGAAAGGTAAACTATTAATAACAATTAGGACAGCTGTTTCTTCTCTGTCTTGTGCATGGAAACCACAGTCAAAAAAAAAGCATTGACAGAATGAAGTTTGAAACATTTGCAGAATTTGCACCCATGAGATATTGTTTTCTTACATCTAGTTTACGTAAACTGAACTTTCCTTAGTTCCTTTCTCCTGTTTTTCTATACTCTTATCTAGGCTCATAAAGAGTTTCATCTATTTATGCTTCATACATGATACCATGTGTAAATTCTTTGTGTTTGCTGGAATTCACTGGAATTCATCCCTCAAAAGACATAAAAGACAATAAGATATAAGCAAAACTTTCAGTCACCACCTGCTACTACGTTTACTTGCCTGACAAACACAGAAACTGTAATATCAATAATGATATTTTTTAAGTATGTGCATTGATCACTGCAGGTTTCTCTTATTTTAGCCAAATATCTACCACATAATAATTACGATGTCATACATATTTGGTTAAGTTTTACAGTTCTTTCATGAAGAATTTCAGCAGGCAATCTTCACCAAAAAAAAACCCAAACAAACAACCTTAACCAGCTCCTTTGGCAAACAACCCATATACATCTAGAAGTTTGATAGGCCTTTCGGAAAAACAAGAAAAGGCAATGATTCTGAGGTCATTCTACCTAAAAGACCTAATCAATTTGCTGACAGGGGAACTCCTTAGAGAAGAGGAAAACTCATATTTAGAAGTTGAAGCCCCTATATGACTCAGGGACCAAGGTTAGTTCTTTATTAAAAATATGAACAAACTAAAGATTTCCTGACTTGGCAATACTGAGAAGAGACTAGTATTTGTAACCTCAACAAAGTGAGGACACTCAGTACTTGGAAAGAGACCATTAAGTAGGCTGTAAAACTGTACAGACTTTTTCTCTCCAAGCATGGTCCCACGGAAAAAAAAAAAGCTTCTTTAAAACTTAAGTTTCTATGTTATGATTTTTAATACTAAAATGTAACAAACATGCTACTTAAATATTGTTACTTCTTCACAGCACCCTAAGGGTACAATCAAACTGCCCTCCCAAAATGTACAACATCAAGAGCAGTCAATGAATTCTAGCTTTGTGCTCACTTCAGGACCTCTACTATCTTATGCTTTTAATTTAACCAATATTAAAAATGATGCTACAGAAGAGTCAAACAGTGCCAAGTTTCTAGGGTGACATGTAAAAACACTTTCTAAATGTGATTTTTTGTTCTTAATTTTTAAGTCTTCATTTTGTTGTGATTTCTTTCATGCCAGCGAGAGGGTCTTTCAAACTTCCCCTCTCAGGCATAGATGTAAAGGGAATATTTATGTGAAAAGTTTTGTTTTTTATTTTAGAATCACAGAATAAGCAGGTGAGAAGAGACCCACCGGATTATCAAGTCCAACTATTCCTATCAAACACTAAACATCAGGAACTCACCCACCCATGTCTTAAACACCTCCAGGGAAGGTGACTAAACCACCTCCCTAGGCAGCCTATTCCAATGCCCAATGACCCTTTCTGTGAAAAATTTTTTCCTAATGTCTAGCCTAAATCTCTCCTGGCGGCGCTTGAGGCCATTCCTTCTTGTCCTGTCCCCTGTCACTTGGGAGAAGAGGCCAGCTCCCTCCTCTCTAAAACCTCCCCTCAGGTAGTTATAGAGAGCAATGAGGTCTCCTCTCAGCCTCCTCTTCTCCAGGCTAAACAACCTCAGCTCTCTCAGATGCTCCTCATAAGGCCTGTTCTGTAGCCCCTTCACCAGCTTCATTGCTCTTCTCTAGACATGCTCCAGAGCCTCAACTTCCTTCTTGTGGTGAGGGGCCCAGAACTGAACACAAGATTCAAGGAGCAGTCTCACCAGTGCCAAGTACAGAGAGAGAATGACCTCCCTGGACCTGCTGGCCACACTGTTTCCAATACAAGCCAAGATGCCATTGGCCTTCTTGGTCACCTGGGCGCACTACTAGCTCATGTTCAGTCTGCTATCGACCAACACTCACAGATCATTTTCCTCCAGGCAGCTTTCTAGACAGACTTCTCCTAGTCTGTAGCTCTGCATAGGGTTGTTGTGCCCCAAGTGCAGGACCCGGCATTTGGCCTTGTTAAACCTCATCCCACTGGACTCTGCCCAGCAGTCCAGCCTGTTTAGATCCCTTTGCAGAGCCTCCCTACCTGCCAGCAGTTTGACACTTCCACCCAGCTTGGTGTCATCTGCAAAGTTGCTAAGGGTGCACTCAATGCCTTCATCCAGGTCATTGATGAAGACATTGAACAGGGCTGGACCCAGCACTGAGCCCTGGGGGACACCACTTGTCACTGGCCTCCAGCTGGATTTGACACCATTTACCACCGCTTTCTGGGCCTGGCCATCCAACCAGTTTTCCACCCAGGAGAGTGTGCGTCTGTCCAGGCCAGAGGCTGACAGTTTCCGTAGCAGGATGCTGTGAGAAACTGTGTCAAAGGCTTTACTGAAGTCCAGGTAGAACACATTCACAGCCTTTCCCTCATTCAGTACTTGGGTCACCTTGACATAGAAGGCAATCAGGTTAGTTTGGCAAGATCTGCCTTTTGTAAACCCATGTTGACTAGGCCTGATCACCCGGTTCTCTTGCATGTGCTTCATGATAGAACTCAAGATCACCTGTTCCATGACCTTCCCTGGCACTGAGGTCAAGCTAAGCTTACAGTACATTCCACTTAAGACATATTATTATTTTGTGCTGGATTCAAGTTGGAGAATTAGAATGTATTTACATAGTGACAAAAATGTTTTCTTTCAGAGAACCATGTGTTCGGCTGTGTTCATTACGGGAATTTTCCTCTACTTATCTTTTATTGGCCTTACAGTGAGTAGCCTCATTTCAAGATATCAGCTGTCTCATCCATCTACTTTGTATTTCTATGTTGGATTGTTTTCTACATATACAAAAGCAAAAATCTGAAACAGAAAACCCCAAAACTGTCTCCATTTGGGGAACATAGTGAATGAAGAAAAATCTCAAGCACAGGAAGAAACTAACTGCTGCTTTTTACATTTTTTTCCCACAAAACCAAACAGAAGCTAGTTTGCCCTAGGCACTTTTATTTCAACATTGTGTAGGATACATATTCTTGTCCATTTATATTCATCAGCCCTAAATATGGAAACTGCTATTATGCCAGCAAAGAGCCAGAGTCAGAATCTTAACTCCTGTGGTTCTCTGGTGTATGATAACACTATCTCCATGACTGCAAAATTTCTTGATGTCCTTGTGAGGGGTGAAGATATCATCAATATGTCTGAGTAAGACTAGCAATATCCATTCAGTTTCCTGCTGGGACATGAGAGAGAATGGATTAAAAGGTTAGAAAGTACCACAGCCCTCAAAGAATGGATTTTTTTTTTAAATGATTCCTGGGCTGTAATAGGAGTTAACATAATATTTTCTACCTCTTCCCATATTTAGATATAAAACTGTTAAAACCCTTTATCTAGTGCTCATCACAGAGTAAACCAGCAACAAAAGCAGAACACATCATTAGAATTAAATGAATTTCCTGCTTGCAGGATTATTTCTGTTTTGACTGATATCCACTATGGCTCCAAAAGAGGCCTTTTGAACTATTTTGGACTATTTGGGGGACTTTCAGTAAGCCATTTTGCTCAACATTCCATAAATTTTGCAACTTGAAGTAAAACAAATTGTGTGTGCTTTATGTTTTCTGCCCCTTCTCTTCAGCAAGAAAGCAGGAGCTTCCTAAAAAATTTAAGCATGGACAACTGCTAGACTTCAAAGCGGTTTTTGGACCACGGAATATTCACATTATCTGAGTCTTATGAGAAGATATGACAAAGGTAGCACAGCTCTGAAAAACAAGTTGGAATATTATACCCTCATCCAGTGTGAAGACTGCAGCTTGAATATCCAGTGTGAACACTGACACGGTCACACAAGAAGTCAGAACGGTAGCACAGGAAGAAAGATGTTTAAAGAGCCTATCTCACATTAATGAAGGCCATTGGACATAGGAGACTAAAGAAAACCCTTTCCTACTGACTTCTTACACTAATTCTTCGCAAATGTGACACAAAGCTCAACTTTTCCATACATGTCCCAGATTTTACGTTAGTCTGTGTTCCTTGGGTTTGTCATCACTTTCCTATGAGCATTTCGACTGATTTGCTCTAAAGGGCTTTACATGTTTCTTCAATGAGGTGGTACAAAAATGAACAGAACACCAAAGCTGAATATTAAATAAATCAAAAGTATAGTTTTACAAACACCTAAGAGTGGAAAAGTATTTCATTTATAAAACTGACAGATTCATTATTCAGTGTATTTACTTTTCTAATACTCATTCCAGACTTTGCAAAAGGAAGACTATCACAAACACAACACAGGAAGGTAGAAACCTGTAAACTGCTTTGTTTTTCCTGCAAGATATTTTAGTCTGGGATAGGCTATGTTACACAGGACTTAAATCCTTTATTTCCATAAGGGCAGGTAGCCAGACATGTCAAGCCTATACAAAGCTGTATCACAGTAAGCCTAAACATGAGGGGTTTAAATTTTCGGCACAAGGATCCCCAGGGAGGAATAATTCCCCATGGAGAAATAGGAAAACAGAGAAAAAACTACTATCCCAAAAGTTTTTTACTGTCTGTAAAAAACCCACAAACTAAACCTAAAGTACTGATATTTTATGTGTGGATAAACATTTTCCAAGTGAATGACTACATTTCACAATAATAATTACAATGATAAAAAAACATGCTAGAAAATAATGCTAAATATAGTGATAGAAGAAAAAACAGAGATTATGAAGTTTATAGTTACACAGTTCAAAAAGTCCAGCCAAGCAGGGATGAAAATAAGAAACGAGTTCATAAATGTAGAATGAGGAATGACAGGGAAAAGGAATGACTAATAAGAAACAAAGTAAAAAAGAACAGGTTTTAATCAGGAAAAGAATGGTAACAAAATTCCAAATTAAGCTTCTGATTCCAATGAGAAGTTTTGGACATAATTTAATTCCTGTGATTTATGATTTCCTCAGTAGAACTATAGCACTAAGACACTGTGTTTTTTATATTAATAGGCACTGTGGGTTTTATATTAATAGAAAATGATAAATACCACTGCAATCAGTAACACCAACTTTCTCTTTCATCAGCTAGTAGTCTGGTGCTGATCAGATGATGAAATCAAGGAGAGAGAATTGCTAAACCAGCCGGAGAAAGCATTTCTAATATGATTTAAAGCAACAGCAACAATAACAACAGAAACATGAGAGCTTTCGCATTTTGTTTCAGTTCACTTCTGTCTATAAGTGTCATTTAACTTATGCTTATGAAAAATGTGTATAAAATCCTTACCTAATACTCCTATTAACCACAACTTCTCCCTTCCAAAAAGCATAAATTAAAGCACTATCCAAATACAGAGGAGAGATAAAGTTTTATTTTTCTTATGTTCTCCTCTGTATTTTTACAACGGAAAATATACATACACAAATCACAAGAAATCAATATTTTTACTCCTTCCCACTCCATTGGTCAAATAGCAAAATAATTAGAATAGGCCAATACATCCCACTGTTTGTGATTTGAATTGACTGAATGAGAGTGTGACAAGTCCAGCAAAAAACACACAGAATCTCCCTCATTAGATTTTGCACAACAGTGACTACAGAGAACCGTGAATGCACAGTACTATGAATAATAAAACATCTGTGAATTACATAATGTCACTAAGTACGTTCCAAATGGTATGCATATATTAACCCACAAATACGGGCTGGTACTTACTCAATACAAAATCAGAAACAAAATAATGGTGTTTCTCAAAGGCCATGGAAGTCCATTATGCTATCCAAAACACACATATTACTCTAAGGAAAGTGATGTTATTGTTGTATCATAATAAAAAATAGTAACATCAAGAGCTTTTAGTGACAATAGTGATATCTTTGGGAAATTCACCAACTTTAATGTAACCGTTTAGGTAAATATATTTTCTTCTTGTATGTTCAGCTGCCTGGAGTCTACAAAGAACAAAACTAATATGAGGAAGTTCATATGTATATTAAGACTCAATATTTCACAACACTTGACATTGCCATTGAAATGTGCAGGCAACCTGCTAACACAGATCACCCTCTGACAATCGAAAAGTCCTTCTTTGTATCACTGCAGAGTACACACAGCTTGATTGGAACCCCCTGTTTTAGAAGTACCACCATCCCACCACTACCCCCTGGTGCTAAACTATTTTAGAATTTGCATGTTTGCTGTTAGCTTTAATGAATTACATGCTTCTTTTTCATTGCTGAAGCCAAGCTTCTTTTTAAGCGGTTATAGTAGCCTTTTGATAGTGTAGTCAGAAATGGATCAGTAATTATAATGGGAGGTAAAAAGAATGATTACTCTAATGTGTGTTCTTCTTAATGACTAGTTCAGGACCAAGAACATAGGACTCTTGTTTCAAACACAAGCCTGAAACCCCTAGAGTCTTAAATTAACACTAAAAAAAAAAAAGTGGGTTAAAAAAAACCCACTTATTTTCTGGCCCTGTGAAATTACCTACTCTTTCAATTATGAGAAATATATCAGTTTATAAAAATACAAAGCATGTGTTATATACCATTACATAGAAAAGTCTTTAATAAGGCACACTGTTCATCCTCATCTACTCATACTTAGCATCAGACAACTTGCCAGTTTACAACACTAAGACCAGATCTAAAACCCACTGAAGTCACTGGAACACTTTTTTTTGTATTTTCTTGAGTCAGAAGTACGTATTTTAAAAGATTAATTCTGTTCACCCTTGCATCCCAGCATGTAGCACTCCAAGCTCATGTGACAACTGACCCCTCAAATGTTTTAACCTTCATGGTTAGGAGAGATTTATCCAGTACAAGAAGTGAGGCTACAGGAGTTATGAAATCAGCAGATGGCCTCAGACAAAATGTATTTAAAGGAGATTTTAAAATTTAATGAAAATAATTTGAGATTGGGTATGTAACCAAAACTCAAGTATGTATTTGATCTTATCCCAGAAAAAAATCAAGACAGATCATACAGGTTACCATATGGACTGTATTTCATTCCTCCTATTAAAAGCAGATTAGAGAAGGGCTAAAGCTACTTATAATATTTGAAGCTTACGAGTATTAATTTGAATAAGATAATAGATGAGGGAAGCATGATTGGCAGCCATTCCAATCATGCTACATGAAGTACAAATCTCTTCAGTAGAATGTCAATGGATTGTAAAACCGAGTATCAAAAGATCTAGTAATAATTTGATCTTCCATTTTTAATATAGTAATACTTCAGGTTTCATTATTCATTATGTATTTTCCTGTAGGAAAAAATACCTTTTTTATGTTCTGCCTTAAAATAAAATGCACTATTGCAAAGATGTACCATGAAAATTTGGAAGTGTACACTGAAATATGTGCAATATAAAAAAATCTGTTCCTGTGCAAACATCGTGAAATGCACACAGTGAGTTAGGAACTTGGTATCAGGTGCCAGCCACTGATGTCCATGTCATGGGAATAGAATTTCAGTTGCCATCCCTTTCCTGGTTATGGCATGTAGGGAAGCAGCCACTACAGCTGTACAGGCCCTGAGAGACAGATGCACAAGTCAGAGAGATGATACAGATGTCCAGACTTTCCCACCTGCCGCCTGGCTGAATTCACACTAGTTATTGCAAGATGTGGATGACCATCTGTACATCTGTCTAGTACTGACACTTAAAGGTCATATTTTTTAAAGAGTTAATCACTGGAGTAAGTTATAGAGGTCATTTTTAAAAAAATTCAACCTTATACCCTACATGCACTATAATAGCTTTTGTAATTCTCTCTTCATGCAATCTAACATGGTCAGAAAATCTTCAATTCGACAGAGTCAGTAGCTGGTGCATTAAAAGATTATAGTCCAAATAAATTAGGCAAAAATGAAATGGTTACACTTTAAGAACAATTCTCTGGGTTTTTTTCATCATCATAGTAATGGGAAAAAAAATCAGTATTCTGAAAAAGTCAAAGCTGAAATTATTATGTCAGAGCTCAAGATTCTGCATTCTTTTTACTTCAATCTACAAAAGCACTGCACATGCGCAGATGAAGTGTCTCAAAACTTTGTAAAATTAGGGTATCAATCAGTAAATTCCCACTGACATTCACAAACCATCAATAGTACTTACATAATCAATTTTTATCATATTCTGTAATGCAAGATGTTCAATACACCAGACAGTTTAGGAACAGAAATCTAAGGTGATATTTTTGCTATGTATGTATCCAATACATCAGTTAGTTAAGGCAAGGATAGCTAAGGTGACTTCTTTTACCCCAAAAAAGCAGGTCAGCGTCATTAGCAAGATTGCAGTGCAAGACCCCAAATACCCACTTCCCAGTTCTATGTCAAGAACCATGCTACTACAGATTATTAATTTTAAATTAATGTAGTTCATGCTATAAATTCAACCTTTACAGAAATATGTCCTATTGTGTGCATGTATTATATATATGTAGAAATCTAAAAAAGAATATCAAGGGAATTCTAGAAAGTTAATAGACTAAATGGCATTTCAAAAATCTTCCATCTTCTTTTAAGCCTTGCTAATGTATCACTTATAGTAATGATTTCTACAAAGCTGAGGTCCTGAGATTACTGTCTGACCTCCCATAGTTTCAGACCCTGGTTTTAGAAGGCTCTTTTTACCTTGGAATGTATTACAATAAGCCACACATTCAAAGCTACTACAGCAAATTAATATAAAAATCACCTTAACAACATGTATAAAACCAGCATATATTTGTCAAAAGCCATCCAACTGGAAATAACTTTCAGAGTAAAACTAAAATCTGTCTGGTGCTGTTCACTGACAGCTCTAATTTCAGTGAGAATTATTCAAAGCAAAATGTAGAAGGCAGTATTGGAAGTACTCCATAATCCAACACAAAATGAAATTATGTTATATTTAGAAACTAAATTTGCTTTAAAAATTATAGAATCACAGAATCATTAGGGTTCAAAGGGATCTTGAAGATCATCTAGTTCCAACCTCCCTGCCACAGGCAGGGACACTTCCCACTAGATCAGGCTGCCCAAGGCCCCATCCAGCCTGGTCTTGAACACCTCAAGGGATGGGGCAGTCACAGCTTCCCTGGGCAAATGAGAGATTAAAATTTAAAATGAGAGATTAAAATGTAATATACATTGCATTAGTATCACAGGTATGTTTTTACTATTTTATTATTTCAATATTAACATCAGAATCCGACACCATCAGTATTAGACAAATAAAGGAAAACTAGATACTGCTCCAAGTGGGTTTATTGGTTTTACCTCCTTGAATACACTTTCAAGTTCTGTGGAAATGCTCTGATACCTGTTTGTAATACAAGTACAAGCTTTGCTCAAGAGCTGTGGTCAGATTCATAAAAATATCCAAACAGATTGTCTCTGAAAGACAACAAACTGAACTCAACAGGTAACCAGCAATTATCAACTCCTGATCACTGCAAGATGCTCGGACCAACTTCACACACTTTTAAGCATGGTAAGCATGGTAATGATGTCACAAAATGACATGAATCTTACAGAAACATATAACTACATTATTTGCAATCTCCTTTCATTATCCTCTCTAGACTATAAGCTCTTCATCATGCATAAGAAACACCTAACTAATTGCACCAGGAAATCTACCCCTTTTATTCCTCAATGCTGCCTATAGCCACTTCTTTCAGACTCCCTGGAGCTTTAATTCACAACTTTCTAATGCCCTCCACAGGGACCATTTCAAAATGAGGGATGGAAGCAGGATGAAGGTGTACAAGAAAAACACCAGGTCTCCCACAGCTTGTCAATTTTCCTCTTTATAATGTAGGCTCCTCAGGACAAAGCTTATGCATAGCTGTGTCACTGCCAACACTGAGTATATAATCAACGGTTTCACAATACTATTGAATGACTTACTTTCATGCTAGGGCTTTTTTTTTCCATTTGCTGAAAGCCTTTACCCACTAATAATGTTATAAATTCACACTTCCCAGTTATTAAATGCTCAAATAAAAACAAATATTCAATTTTGGAAACCAATATAAAATAATGTTTATTTTGCTTCGCTAATATGATATTTTAGGGGGAAAAAAAAGATATACACTACAAAATGGTGTGTTTTTTAGTTAAATGCATCATGGAAAAATCTAAAGTATTGTTTGATGAAAGTGCACTGAAGTATATATACAGATCTGCCCCATACACATAATGATGAAAATTACTATCTGTTTCAAACAATTTGGCCAGGAGGCAGCTTACACATGTTAAGTAAA
Organism: Coccyzus lansbergi; assembly: GCA_033558105.1. NCBI lineage: Eukaryota > Metazoa > Chordata > Aves > Cuculiformes > Coccyzidae > Coccyzus > Coccyzus lansbergi. The sequence continues at coordinate 5,230,992 of JAUMJK010000013.1, read as the reverse complement.
AAAGGATTTGTTCTTAAAAAAACAGTTCTTCCAACTTTAGTGAAACAGAAGACACCAAAGTATTTCTACAAGATCATATTACTCTTCACAGACATTTCTATGGATCTCATCACCCGATAAACAGTCCACAAACAAAAAAAGAGCAAATTCTTTTCTCTGACTGAGATAATGAAAATGTACTCTCTGTTTTCACAAGTGTAGAACCAAAGAAATGGATACTGGTGCTCACCTGAGAATGAAGACTGAATCTCTTGGTTTCTAGCCCTGCAATGGCTAGGCAAAAATCTATCTTTTTTTTTTTTTCCCTTTGAAAAGGCTTTGAAATGGCTTTGTGAGGTTGGTAAAGTCAAACACATGAACTATCTTCTCTGACTAGATATTTATTAATGCAAACCAACTGAGATGAGACATTTTTATTTCAGCGCATTCCATGTTAACTGACGTTAAGCTTAATGTAGAAATGTTTTGAGCTTGAATACATTTAAAGTTCCTCTGAGATCAAGTGTCTCTGTTGTCTCAGGGAGAGAGACATCCAAAAGGGTTTCATCCTAAATATCAGAAAACCAACTCAGATAACATGAATGGGTGCCCAGAGATGCCTACTTCTCACAATAAAATCTCTCAGCTGTGGAACTACACAGCTAGGTTAGATGAGACACCGATCTTTACCATAATCATAATCCACCTGCTAAAATCATGCAAGTGCAACTGCTAGCATGCTAATTTCCTTCTTAAAAGTAGGAGCTCAGACTGGGACAAGTCAGACTAGATTTATCTTTACTCCCAGTATACTTTTTTCCATTCTCACAATACAGGAGAGATAACAGAAGCAAATCAACATTCTTATAGCAGCAAAAATTAAAAGCAGATGGGTATTTAAGATGTGAACTTATGCCAAGCAGTCCTCTGAGGTGTCCTAGTCTACATACTGCTCTTGAAATCATTTTTGCTAAAATAAATTTGCTCTGAACAATATTTAAGAAGTGATACTTTTTTTCCCAGAGACAACTGTTGGCATACAGTTTCACAGTTTAAAGAAAGGTTCTGTTGTGTCAAAATCCAATTTCAAGTCCTGCTAATTTCCTGAATAGGGTGTCTGCAAAATATATCATGAACAGATAATTAAGCCTGATAAGCATAATTATGTTTACTGAAATCCTTCATCACACTTTCCCCCATCATGTTTCTCAGAGATAATATTTAGATATAGTATTAATACATATAGATAATAAATAATAGAAATCATTTGGAAACCAGCTTGGTTGATGCTTGTGACTCAAAATTATGTTACTGGAATAAACTGATCCTCTTTAAATGTGGAAAAATAATCTGATTTGGAAGAAAAATAATTTAAAACTAGATTTGAAAACATTAATGCCTTCCTTAAATTCCACCACTCAAGATTACTGAGGGCTCTGCTATAACTTCTAGAGGACATAATGGACTTTTTTTCCCCATTAGCATCATAACTCCCTTAGAAAGGGTAACAAACTGCTTTCCTGTGATAGATAGCTCTGATGCCATTTCTAAGAACTAAAGATCAAAGGAAAACTTGCTGCTGAAATAGTAATCTACCAGGGTACAATAAAGAATAGTAATTTCATTGTGGTTTTGTGACATTTTCAGATATATTCTAACTAAAACAAATAGCTTAATTTTAAACAACAGAACTGTGTAGGCATGCTTATGGTGTTAGAAAGGATTATTTGGGGCATTCATCACATATTACACTACTAATGTAGATTCTTATAGAATATTGAGAACAGTATAGAAGTCAGAACAGCATTTCCCAAAATTATCTTCTTCCTTAAAAGTAATGTCAAAAGTCAAATATAACATCTGCAAGCACAACAGGTTAATTTTTTCCCCATTGCAGAGGGAGATAATCTTGAATTTGTAAGTATGCATAATAAATATATATTGGAAATTTAAAAGCAGCCATTGCATTTGAGAGTACAAATTTATCTTTTACTAGCTCAGCAAAATTCAGTCAACCTCATGGCTCTCGAATAATGGGTTAAAGTACAGATTATCACAGCAGTCTTCTTAAATGGTGAGTGAGTAAATCCAAGCCTTTATGCTTACAGGTCTCAATGGAGCTTGCAGGAACAGTAGGAACAGGGATTTTTAATAAGTCTGAGAAATCTCAAGTGAAGATTTTAAACTGTTTAATGAACCTTTGCAAACCTGAGACTAGAATTTAGTCTAAGCGACTGAAGTTTGCTTAATTCAATCCTTTAATTTTGGTTTGAAGGATAGGATAGTAAGTTGAGTAGTGCTGAGAAGACCATATCTACTTCTCCATCTGTATTTAAATTTGTGATTGGCATCAGTGAGAATAACTCTACAAACTGTGACATTACACAGTCCCCAGAAGTACAACCATTAAGAAGAGAGGTCTTGTGCCACAAAGCTCCATTTCCCGCTAGTTGCCACTTCTTAGAATCGTAGAATCATAGAACAACCAGGTTGGAAGGGACCCATCGGATCTTCTAGTCCAACCATTCCTATCTAACACTAAACCAAGTCCCTCAATACCTCATCCACCCGTGCCTTAAACACCTCCAGGGAAGGTGAATCAACCACCTCCCTGGGCAGCCTATTCCAATGCCCAATGACCTTTTCTGTGAAGAACTTCCTCCTAATCTCCAACCTAAATCTCCCCTGGCGGAGCTTGAGGCCATTCCCTCTTGTCCTGTCCCCTGTCACTTGGGAGAAGAGGCCAGCTCCCTCCTCTCTACAACCTCCTTTCAGGTACTTGTAGAGAGTAATGAGGTCTCCTCTCAGCCTCCTCCTCTCCAGGCTAAACAACCCCAGATCTCTCAGCCGCTCCTCATAGGTTCTGTTCTCCAGTCCCTTCACCAGCCTCGTCGCTCTTCTCTGGACTTGCTCCAGAGCCTCAACATCCTTCTTGTGGTGAGGGGCCCAGAACTGGACACGGTATTCAAGTATTCTTATACCATTCCTACTAATATTATATCTAACTTGTGGTTTAACTAATTAAAGTAATTGCCTATCACAACTTCCCTGACAGTGTTACTGACATACCTTGTTCTTTATTGTTCTTGTATAAAGGCATGAAAATAAAGTTATACTAAAAGAAAAGTTGTCTTTACTCATACGAGCAGTCTCACTGGGTTTAGTTGGAATGTTCATATAAGTAAGGCAAGTCGGCTTTGGCTTTAAAAGCTCTAACTTAAGCTCATAAAAGGTAAAAAAAGAGAGGCATATGTATTTTTTTTTCACTCATCCATGCAGGACAATAGCAAACAGAAAAGTAGACTGTCACTTGTCACAAGTAGGCTCTCACTCCCTCATTCTGGCAGGAAAAAAAGATATGGTCCAACAATGAAGAAGCTGTAGGGGGCAAGGAGGAATGAAATAGTTGAAAAAAGCTGTATCATCACTTGTAATTCTGAAACTCCCACTGTCTTGCAAGTTGATGTCACACAAGAAAAAAGATCCTTCATTTGGTCTCCCACTGTTTTGCTGACCTTTCCCCATTGGTGGAAGGAGGCAATATAAAAGTGCTTTTATTCCATACAAATCGCTTGGCTGTGAAATCTGAAAATTACAGTAGCCGTACAATCTTTTTCAAGGATCCTCTCTTAGTAATTGCTTCTGACCAGAAAATTAAATATAGATGAATGAAATTGCAATGAACACAGAAGACACTACTTTTATTTCATCCTAGTTGCAGAATAATTTTATTGAAATACAGAGTTGATCTATCAGAAGTAATAATCAGAACAGAGGTCCTTAACATTTCTCTTTACACTTTATAAGTTAAACTTTTTTTTTCTCCTCACGGAGATAATGTCTATATTCTGAGAAAATCACAAATATATTTGCATACTTAATGTGTTTAATTCTGTAATATGTTATATATAAAATATTTTTGTCACTTTTTCTCATCTTTAGGTACGCTTTGCAACTCATGAAACACGGTCAATGGATTAGTGGCATTTCATATGCCATTTTTAACCATCTACTGACATAAAGAGCTAGAAAGTGCAAAAGAGACAATTTGTATGCAGATTTTTTGACAAGGCTATTGGCACCAATTTTTATAGGTTGTATGATATTCCTAAACAATACATCTCAACCGAGAACAGCGATTTTCTTGATCTCTTTTGCAGCTTTTTCCTTCTCATTCTTAACCTTAATTTCATTTCTCTTTCTATTGTATTAATTCCCATGGGTTTCTTTTATGCAGAATTACTAAATGGCTCAATGTATTCTCCTTTCAATGAGTTCCAGGCTAGCAATCAAGGTTAAATAAACAAAGTACATGTAGAAAACCCAAATCAATTACAAAAAAAGAAAGAATTGATTTTTTATTTTAATTTTGCTCATTGATTTTGTTCACAGAAAACAAAATCAATACAGTAGTATACAGTCTTTGAAGTCTGATAATATATCTCAGTATAATAAAGAGGTCAAAACCCCTACTGTATCATAAATTACTCCACTTGGAACTAATTATTACAAGTGGAATAAAAGTGGCAGACTACCAGTTTTTAAGGGATAAACACAAAGGATGAACTAATTTGGACATTAATGCATAACAATCAGGAAAGAAAAAGTGGTTTTCAGCATTGTTGTTCATACAGTTAAAAAGCCATATTATGAAGGAAGGCAAGTTATGATATATAATTTAGTTACAAATAGTATATAGTTTCCTCACACAGTTGTACCAGCTTTACATCAGAAACTTGAATGGGCTGAAGTTATATTTTGTTAACCATTCTGTGATTCATAAGAAAAACTATGAACACCTAAAATACCCTCTTTTTTTTTTCTTATAATGAAGGATATGCATTAATAAATTATTTAGGAGAAAATATTCAGCCTTTCTTTTCTTTAAATCATAAGCCGATACACTATATAGTGTAATATCAAAATATCTATATAAAATAAATATAAAAATTGGAATATGTATAGATGAAATTGGAGTTTTCTATTCTTCGCCTTTACATGATGTACATAGCTTAACATTAGCTGCAGAATCAGAGGTTTCCTCTACATGTTGTTTTCATATTTGTAGTTGTACAATCCTTGGCATAGTTATTCTAGTCTAGAGTGCTCTTGTCAAGTGAATTAACTTGAGTTTAACAACCAAATTGTATGTGTGTACATGAGTGACTCTTGATTTCCTTACTTGCTGGTGGAGTCACTTAGTGTGGTTTGGTTTCTTCTCTATACCTACCTGCATTTCCTTGTAGAGTCATTTTTCCTCAGCAAAACCTGAAGGACCCAAGATCAGTTCCACTAATTCCTCTCCCCTACTCTGTCTCATGCCCCCAGGCAGCACACAGATTTTCAAATGCTAAGACTATTCCTGAATTCTCAAAAATTCAGTCCTCAGGTATAAATTTTTTACTTTGTTTATCTAGTACATCATCAGGGCAGTTCATTTTTTTCAGCAAACCACAAATACTTACTTGATTCAAATACTGAAAATTCAATCTTGTTCACACTCATCTCCTAGTTACTAATTGAAGCAATCATCTAATCAAATTTCAGTCTTTTCAAAGATGGAACAAAGAAGAAAACGGTGAGGTTTTCATCCTATTCATACTCCTAAATTAGATGGTATTTGATCCTGTTCCTCCACTTCTAATAATGTCTGCCTACCAAACCTTTCTCACACACTGTTTGTTTTTCTACTTTTTTTAACTCTGTTTACTATCTCTCCAAATGCATCCAAAATGTCACCTGAATCTCTTGTTCTCATGTTTCTTTAAAATAACTTTTCATGTATTTTCATTTTCCCTCTTTTTTAAAAAAATAGCTTTGCTTTCAAGGTCCACTTAGTTCTGCAGTAACCCTGCCTGTTGGGAATCAATTTCTTAGCATGAGAGTAAGGAGAGTTCATGTATCTTGTGATCCAACATCCCTTAGAGTTGGAGTTTCCTTTTATAAATAATTCACTTACGAGCATATATATTCATTTTATATGATTCCTCAACGTGGCCAGGGTGCTGTGTAGTCTGCACTGTATCCACCTACAAAAAATACAAAAATATATGTCTGCTTACCAGGATGTGAGTAGATTTTGTCTAATCTAATCTTGTATCGTGGACCTTATAAGTGAGTAAAAAGATTCCTCTTCTTTCCCTAAGGTCCAAACATACTCAATAAAATAACTATTTGGCAGTGAAAAAGAGACTAGTTACATATTGTTTGAGAAAAAGAAAGAATTAAGTGAACTATGTCCAGCAACAGTATGGTTTTAGATCATAAAAAACTTCTACTGGTAGATATGTCCTTCTGCTTCTTAGTTATAGTTACAGTAGACAGAGTAAATAAATAATATAAATTTTTCAGATGTGACAACCATAACTTTTCTCCATAAAGTGATGGGTTAAATAGTGTAGTAAGTTACTAAAAGCTGACTAGTTGAAAGAATCAGAGTAGGGATTTTATAAAAACCAAGCAGGAACCTCTTCTTCCCTCTCATCCACCTCACATTCCACCAAAAGGAGTGATTGAGCCAGACTTAGAAGGCAACATACAATGGCAATTCTGAAAACGTCTAAGTTATTCAAAATGCCAGGTATCAACTATGATCGTACAAGAGTGACATAAAGAAAATGGAAAATTAGGGGAAAATGTGTTTCCTTTGAATAACTTTGATCAATAAATTTATCAAGGAAAAGAGACACTAAAGAGACAGGCGTATCTACTGATAAACATTGCAGGTTGCTGTCCAATATATTCTTCAAAACATCTCTTAAAATATCACTCAGAAACAGGTCATCTTCATAAAAACATTAATCTATTATGTGTCAGTTACATAACATGTTTGGCTGGCATTCATCAGACAGTCTTTTCATCTTTTCCAATAATTTTGGACTATTAATAATTTATATTATTATATTATCACTTATAAGACTATACTATCCAATATTTTAATAAATCACTTCTTCTAATCTATTATACACATTAAAACTTAGCAATGTCAAGCATCTCTACAAAGCAGCTTTTACTCTATGAACATAATCCATAAAAGACTCCCAAATGTCCTCAAATAAGCAACGTCTGTTCCTCAATCTTAATATCATCTTCTTACAGAAAACCATCTGGGACAAGCAAGCAAAACATTCTGCTTTGGTTACAGAAGAAATATATTTATGCATCAGTAAAACTCTTCATCATCATCAATCCAATTATATGCAAACCTCTTTGTTCAATTTCCACTGTCTTAGCTTGACTAAATGGCAAAAACACTACAATGGGCAAAAAGGTTCTATAGGTGATGAATCTATCTATATATCTATCTATGTATCTATCATTTAAGTGCAATGAGTACCTCAAAACTGCTAACTTTAACAGCTATTCAAATTTATATTAAAAAAAATATTTACTAACTTTTAGGCGAATGGAATAGCAGACTTGTCCATGCAATCAATGGGGATCTGCAAACACGTATTTTAAATAACTTTATACAACATACAAACATAACTTTGAGTATTTGGTGAACTTGTAAGATAATTCTGACATCAAAAAGGTTTACAAAGGTGACAGATATTTTCTGTAATTGAAGGTCTCTTGTATGACAGATACACTATTTTTTCAATTAAAAAAACATATCATAAAACTATCTTTTCTCTAAAAAGAAAATCTAAAAGAAACAAATATAAATACCTGACATGTGCTGGACAAAGTGTTGAACCTTTTTATCAAATATATTTGACAGATTGATGTGTATATTACTAAAAATTTGAGACACGACGAGTTTCTACAACATTCAGTGTATCTTAAACTGAACTTAAAGGTACAACACATTCATTTTTGCCCAGAACAGTAAATGCTGAATAAATGTGCTGAATAAATTAAATAAATAAACTTAAAATGGTAACAAGCACTGTAATAATAAAAATGTTGCATAATTAACACTATCTACTACAATGTCTTGCAATTCCTGAGTTACATAACTGTCTTCATTACAATTCAATATAACGATATTATTGTACTATTTCAATGCATCTGCATTGGCTTCTTTCAGGTAAAGACTGTCAGAAATACAACTTGCTAATGGTTTTTCGAAGGCATGGAGTGGAATAACATAGGACTAGTCTACCCAAAAAGTCTCAATAATGCAAACTTCGATATGGTTTGCATTCTACTCCCATAATACATTTATTAAAATTCTGTCACCTTACCCTACTGAACTAATGCATCAAGAAGCACTGTAACAATAACAGATTTACCCATTTAAGTTATTTATTACAATCTTAAACCATTTACACTACAAATTTCTTTGAAAACAGAGTAACACTGCCATGTCAAGGAAAAAATAAAAGGCTCACAGAAAACAGCAGAGTAAGTATTGATACCCTTAAATGTCTCTGATGCTATAAACCTCACACTGAGAGTTTTGTGCTGCTCTTTAAACAGCTTATGGAACATAACCTGATATTTGTTTAGATAATGCTACTAGTAGTTTAATCTACTATTAAGAAACCAATGTGTGAAAAGCTCGGTCCACATTTCCTCGTTGTTTCCCTTCTTTTTTCCTTTTCTTAGGAGCACAGGAACATATTAGAAGAAAAATACCTGTGTAATTCATTTTCTAAACAGATGGAGCTCCATTTCAAAACCCCTAAGATATTTTTACATCATCTCATACCTCCAGAAGGTTGACAACTTTTCTTCAATTTCTAGACTAAACAAATAGCGGTATATTAATTGGTATTATATCAACATTGGTCTTCAATACTTTTTGCTTGTATTTATCCCCAATATATTTATGAAGAGTAATTATATCTCCCGTAACCGCTTACTTCTTAAGGCTCTGAGGGACATGTAGCAGTGGTGTAAAATCAGATGGCAGGAATAGTTACCACCCTCACCCATCTGCTCCACCCTTCTGATGGGCATTAAAGCTTTGAGGGGAGGGTTATATGATATGCCTATGAATGAGCTCATGTACTATTGCAGTCTTCAGCTGCATGTATTAAAGTAAAAGAATTCCCATTCTGGTTTGCCATAGTATAAGAGGCAGGGGTTCACAAAGTGATTCAAAGGAGGTTCAAGTATTCATGCCTTCAGGGTAGTAACAGATTCTGCCGTTCAATTTTAGCATGCCACAGCATGTCTCTCAGAGCCTTAAGTCTAAATGAGCAAAGCCTTTTAAGTCATCTCTTGCACAGCTTACTCTATATTCCATGGTTATTAAAGAGCTCTTTCTGAATCTCTAAATATGAGCCTAATTCCTCCTGAAAATCGAAGTCTTATGAATGACTCCTCAAATGACATGAATATGTCCGTTTCTCTCACACCAGCATGCAACTTGATGCAGCCTTATGTTGCAGAAACAAATCTGCCTGTGTCACATTGGTACTCATAGTAACTCTGTCTAATTCACTAAATTCTCCTCTTTTTCTACTGCTTCCATCTCTTGATTTCCTAACTGATTTTACAACTTATTTAGTTCTTGCTGTTGTATCTTGAGTTATTAAGTTTTATTTTAATTGCTACAGTCCAAAACAACTCCTAGTCCTTCATCTGGTAGTCTAATCCACACCCAAACCCCATGATGTTTATCATATTTGCTTCATAATTGCTACATCACTACATTTTCACTCTATGCACAAAGGTTAAAATATAAAGCAAAATCAGTCTTAAGACTCATGCTTGAGTAACTTTCCCTCTACTCATAATGCTTACCTTTGCAACAACACCTTTGTCATCTCATTTTAGTGAATTTCTCGCATATTCTGTAATTCTAGTAAACTCCATCTTCCTCAGGAGCATGAATAGTTTCCCAGATGTCACAGTATCAACTACTTGCTTAAGTCCAAATAGAGAGATTAAATTTTCTTTACCTAGGACTGGTTCTTCCCAAAAGAAGGCATCAGATTGGCTTGTATGCACCCCTTTTAGTGAAGCCATTTTCAACTTCCATTTATTCTATCTTCCTTCATGCCAGCAACTCAGTTTTTGTATATAAATTCTGCTCTGCTGTTTGATAAAAAATAAGATCACACCATTACACCCTTAACTCTTCTTAAATATAAATACTGTACTTGTTATTCTTCAAACAAACAGTGCCATTTTTGCCCTAACAAATTTGTAAGATATAGGATGCTTCGTTCTATAACAGTCAGAATTCCGTAATGGTACTTGTGTGGAGGAATGGTTGCTTGCACAAGGAACTACCTGGAACAGGTAATCAAGGACTCCCCTGTGTAACAACTTTGTATCTCTCCACAAGTAACATCACAAGAACAAGGTGCCCTGGAAGCACGGGTTGTATGAGAATAGGATGCAAACAGGAGATATGGAGTCCGAGAAGTAACAGATAGTTCCCCTGGGAAAGAACCTGGGGCATGTGAAAAACTTCCGACAGCTGTGTGAACACAACCTTTAAGAAAGGAGCCAATTCGAAGTCTGATGTTAAGTAAACACCTTTCCTTTGCCTGAAAACTATATAATCTAGCTGAACCTGCTAATAAATGGGAGCTTGCCTATCAATCACATTGATTGCGCGTCTTGCTTCCCTCTCCGCAACATACTTATCTGTTCTTCCTTGATTTACATACATCAGAATCCAAGTTTTGCTTTTATCTCAGACAGTTCCAGCTTTTGCTTCCCAAAGTAAGTTTAAAACTAAGGTAAAAGATAATTTCATTCCTGCATCACATCTACATTATCTTTCATCACTAAATGTAAAATCTGTCCTGCTTCTCTCTTGCTCTTGTTCTGTTAGTACTGCTTAAAATTTTTCACTTAATCATCCCTTTAATGTATGAATTGACATTTGTCAGTCCTTTATCCCTATACTGACCACATCCCTATAATTTACATCTCTAATTTTCTAACTTCCCTTCTCCTCCCTTTTCTCATTCTTTGTAATTTTCCTCATCATGTAATTGGCTCCATTAAAACAAATCCTCTGATACCTGTAAAGAGAATTAATACCTGTGGATCCGAGCCCATGAGAATGCATTTGAGATATTATACCTCAAAAATGTATTTCTATGTTGCCTTCTTCCTACCTGTCAGTGACACTACAATCACCGTCTATACCTACTGCTGAAGGTAGTGCTGAAGAGAATAAACCATATAGATTGCACAGGGACAGTATTTTTCAAAGTCCCAATTTTATTCTCCCTATAGGCAAAATGTCTATGTTCTTTCCTAGTGATCCTTTGTCACTTCAGACACAGTATTAGACTTGTGTCTGATTAGACCATCACAAACTACTTGCCAAGACAGAAAGAAAACAAAGACTGTAAAGACTTTGGTGTCTAATGTATACAAAAACTAAGGTGAATGACAAATACATATTTTTTAGAATTACATTTTATTTTTAAAGGCATTAATAACTTTTAGTTTACAGAGGAGCTTTTTAATCATTGCCTAATTTATAATCTGCATGGAACGATATCTGTCAATTAAATTTGGGGCTTGCTAAGGTCTTTATTTGCATATATATGGTCAAAGAGGATTTCTAGAGAAAAGTTTTTGAGAGACCGAAAGAAATATTATTCATGGAATTAAATGCCTTATAGATATATTTAAAACAGACTACTACGATATGGCAGAAATAGCAAGCTGATACATATATTGCTTACTTTGCAATGTGAAGTACTACTTCTAATTTCCTGGGCACAAAAGATTTCCCTATTCAATGTAGACCTTCCTACTATATCTAAGTTATAGCAGTTTTCATGAGTTTCTTTCGCCTTCTCACTCCACAATTGCCCTTGCTTCAGGGGAGCGATCAAGAGACAGACAAGAGAGGAGAATAAATGTGACATCGCTATATGGAGCAAGGACTCTGTTAGAATACCTCAGACCGATTCCTGAGTAGATAAAACTCCAGCTGTTGGACAGCAGAGGCACTGTAAGGCTGAAAAGTTACAGTCTCAAGAGCAGCCAAAACTAAATAAAAAGATTATAGAAAGAAGTGAGAGGAAAAGATGTAAGAAGAGGTTGCATTTTGCTGATTTATACAAGACCCTTATGCAGGAAATGGCTAGGGCAGACCTACCAGCCTTTATAGCAAATTCTAAAGCATCATTCTCACTCTAGAAAACTAATCATGGCAACACCCCACTTTGTATGGATATTGCAGTAAAAAACAACAAAAATAAAAACTAAGCGAGATCACCAAGAAAAGATGTCAGATGACAAATGTAAATATTGTTAATAGTCTTATCACTAATTTCAAAATAAATGTCTGAATAAGGACAGGCTGTATCTTTTAGATAGGCATCTGCCGTTTAATTCACCATTTAAACAGATCACAGAAATATGGACATAAAACAGAGATTCACAAAATGACATTAGTTAAAGATATGAAACCGAAATTAGGTTACCTGAGTCCCTCTTCAGCATACCTCCAAGTTGAAGTCAAAAGGTTTGTAAGATTTGTAAATTCTCAGATACTTCATATATTCATGTAAATACTCACTGAAGTTATATTAAGAAGCACCATAATGATGAATTAAGTTCATGAAGTATGAACACATTGGTCCTTGGATACGACGTATCTAAAATACTATGGAATTTATTATGCTTATGGCGTAAACCAGCTTACATAGTCAACTTATTGCTATTTCTTAAAATTTAATTCAAAGTAGAAAGAGGTTTTCTATGTATGACTTTGCTTTCAAATGCATTGCAACTTTTGAAGTCCTTTATCAATGAGCAGTATGGTGTTTCCTAACAAATTAGAACTTACTTCATTGTTTGTCTTATGAGCACAATGTGGTAGATCGGTTTAATACAAGTCTGTAAAATTATCACATGGACTTCACAGTCCGTAAGTAATTGCTTTTCCTTCTCTATTCTCTTTTTCTTAATGGGAATGGAGAAAGTTTGTTTTTATCTTTAATATATGATGTAGAATATAGGGGGGGAAAGAAAAAAAAAGAAAAAGCAGCAGTTCATGAAATGACCTTTAATTTTCTGGACTTTCTTTTACATTAAATCTAAAATGACCAAAATTAATCTAGATTTGCCAGTACGTATATACATGAAATGACGCCATGTGTCCAAATCAGGCTATTATACTAATAGTACACATCTGAGAGTAGGTGAACAGTAGAATGCAATGGGAGTTGCATTCAAGTATTTTTAAGATCAGTTAAATTACCTCATATTAGAATGCACTCTGGTGATCCAAACCTAGCATATGTTGAATGCTTATAGATATTAGGTGACCCCAAAAAAATTTTGCTCATAAATTCCTCCCTTCAAATTAATTTATGTACAGAACTGATACATGGAAATATGGAATTATCACTATAAGTTGTTTTGGTTTAGAGTTTTGGGTTATTTTTCTCCTTTTTGATAAAAAACAAAAAGCAACTTTTTCCTGTGAAATAGATTAAATGATTAGTTTGACTAGCAAACACAGTACACCAGCCAAGGTTGATAGGTGACAATTCTAGATATTTATTTTCAGGGTTGCTATTCCAAATAGAAGTATGCCTCAGAAATTAATAACAGGCGTATAGTTCATGTATTGCTTTTTTGCATCACAGTACAAGATTTTACAAATGAAAGGCTGCTCTCTCTTTCTTCAAATAGCATGAGCATTGAGCTGATTTCACCTTAAAATCTGCATAACCCTTCTCCTGATACCTTTTCAGTAGATAATTCTTCTAATTTGAGTCCTTATTTGGCAATCATTTGACAAACAGAAAAGCTGGCAGAGAAACTTCTGAATTATTTTGAAAGACATCTTTCTGTAGTTAGCTCTCACACACTTGTGTACTTAACTGCTGGAAAAATAAAAAACATAATGTATTAAAATAAAAACCAGAAAGGCCAAATATCAATTTTCCCCTATTCTCCTATCTGCAAATGACACTGAAATATCAGCTGTATAAAGTAGACAGACGTTTTCTAGAAATACAAAGAAACCACTCAGTCATTTTACAGGTATTCCAAGACACTTAATATTCCACTTAGGAGGTGACACCTGTGAGAAGTACAGCTGCAGAATCCTACATAAAAACAGCCTGTTCATGAAGTATTTGGAAAAATCATGCAGAGTTGGAAGAAACTTTAACAGATAAAATCTTTTCAGTTACAGATTTCTTCATTATTTTCAAAGCTGAGACATAGCTTAGCTTCTTCAAGAAAATGAGAGACCTTTGGAGTACTTTCTTTTTTCTTAAAGTCTTTATGATGTGTATAAAGGGAAAAAAAAATAATTTAGTGATTACTTTCTGACTTCTGGCTTTCCTAGAAGCAAAAAGAATTAAATGTTTTAGGTCCATGGAAAAAACACCTCCTTTCCAGGAAGGAAAAATATGTAAGCCCTCTTTGTGTATCAGTCAGGAACTGTAGAAATCTGAGGTTGTAGATTTTTTACTTGTATTAAATTTAAAATAATACAAGTTCATTTTGTGATATTTTAGAGGAGACTAAGAAGAAGGAAAGTATGACAGGTTTTATTATAACAGAGTAACTAAGCTTGGTTTTGGTGCAGACTAACAAATTAGACTGATTCATTGTGGAAAGCAAATCAAGAGGAAGCCTGGCATCTCCTTGCCAGGATCTGCATAGACTGTGGGTACCATACTGAGATAGCCCACCCGCTATTTGCCATCACGGAGGGTAAACTGTGCCTGACACATTTGGTGGCCATCTATGATGGGGCTACAGTGTTGGTGGATAAGGGATGATAAACTGAAAGCATCTACCTGAACTTGTGCAAGTGACCAAAATATTCTCCATTTTTTATTCCTAAACCATTATTTGTGTTACTGGAATTAATTTGAATATAGAATATTCTACTTTCTGAATAAAAACAAAATTCTGAAGAATACAATATTTCATTTTAGTTTCATCTTACCAGATTTCACTTAGTTCCTCGCTATGTAACTGTGCTTCACAAAAGCCTGTTATGGTTCAAAACTGCCTAGAGATAACACTTAAACCAGAAGAGTTATGCTCCTCACAGTGTGTTTGACATTTACTGAGTCAGTGTTCTCCCATGTACTTTTAAGGAGAGAGGAGGTAAGAAAATAAAAAAAAGTAACTATAAAGGTGGTGCACCTTCAACAAATACAGTCACTTTAGATATACTTGATTTACTCAATTTGTTTTAAGTCAAAGAGTGAAAAGGAATCTTTGACAAAACTGTCATCTTTAAAATACGGTGCTATTTCATTTCCCCCTTTCTGCACTATTTAGATTGCCTGGAACTGAAATACTTCCAGCAGGCACTGTGTGCAATTTTTCAGAGCTGTCACTTCCTAGCAAATCTGCTTAAGCAAAATACTTGTGTTTTCAGAAAACAGAGCAAACATATAATACAAAATGTTTTCTGTACTCCTTTTCAGAACAACTGGTATTCAAGCACACAAACAGTAAGAACATGCTCTTTTGGTCAACATTTGATGCCCTGCAAGGTAACACAAAATTGCTACAGGTTTACACTTAGGTGCCTTTAGCTTACAATATAAAGAGAACAGATATTACATAAAAAATGTTAACAAACCCTGATGCTGAAATGAACTATACTGACAAAAGTTAAGATCTTTATTTAGGATGTAGGTTACATTTTGTAGAAAACATGGGGGAAAAAGTCCTTTCAAGACTGCATTTTATATTCTGGATGTCAAGAATTTTCACAGATGACAAACTGCAGAATGGTTTTTGTTATTACAGGTCAAAAATTTAACAGTACAGTCCTCCTTTATTTCCTAATTTTCTCAACATTTTCCGATTTTACTAATTTAATTTCTGCATGATTATGCAAACATCTTATTAATCTTAGACGTTTACACATAAGGAATTACTTAAGACTACAGTTACTTCCACTGCTTTAGAAAGCCTGTCATGTTACAGGAAAGTCAGTGTTTCTTACTGTGCACAATTCACATCCTAATACTCTGATGGCCCCTTAGCACCAAATATGTCATCCTTTAACAGTGCAGAATCAATACACTGGAATGTCATGGTACCCTAATGGGCCACAAAACCTCTATACACACTTCTTAGACAAATATTTCATATTACTTTGGAGATGAAATGTGTCAAGTTAAAATCAATTTCAAGTTTCTTACCAAGGAAATAGTCCTAGGTAAATAAAAGATTTTTTTCCATGTTTCACTCAGTCAAACACAGGAACTAAACAAAGAAGGTTATTTAGCCATGCTCTTCTGAACAAGGGCACTTGCATGTGAACACTTATAAAATCTAACCCTCATTTTCAAGCTTCTCCCCCTACCACATACATTTCTTTTCTATCCAGTTCATCACCAGGCCTTCTAGACATATCCTTTCAGGGAAGTGTCATAGAATCATTTCGTTGGAAAGGATCTTTGAGATCATCAGGTCCAGCCATATCCCTAAGCACATCATCTATCCATCCTTTAAAGACCTCCAGGGTTGTTAACTCAAGCAAATCCCTGGGCAGCCTGTTCCAATACCTGAGAAACCTTTTGGTGAAGAAATTTTTCCGGATACCTAATCTGAATTTCAACTACTTGAGGCAACTTGAGGCCATTTCCTCTCATCCTAGAGGATAAGAAAAGTAGAAATACAATCTGATATAAATATTCTAGTATAATCAAACAATAACATCCCAAAGCCCAGGTACAAAAATCTCTTCTAAATGTTAATTCATCCATTTTCTCAAAAAAGCACTTCAGTATTCAGACTACTAAAAAGAAGTCTAGGCAATTTCTTACATTTTAAAAATGCTTTTATAACACACTCTAAAGAATTCAAGAGAAAGTTATTGACCTTTCTGTCAGTACTGGAAATTCACAGACAAGACACAATCATTAGTATTTTCTCACAATAAACTCTTCAAGGTATTTTTAGAAACGAAGACAAGAAGAAGGGCTGATCATTTGCCTCCATCCTTCTGGAAATGGATAAGCAGCCAATCCTGTCTAATCTGAGATTCCTTCGTTGTTGAACAGAAAAAACACTTTTATAAAAACCCTACCTTAGCTGCTGTGCATCTGACAGAATAAAGAGTACTTTCTTTAATCTTTGGATTCAAAACTATGTTCTTTTGATTTGTTTTTTCCCTTTATTACTCAGGATCCTACATATAGGATCATGGAATCACTAGGTTGGAAAAGACTTTTGAGAACATCAAGCCAAATCACACGTGTCCACTACTTAATCACATCCTTAAGCACTTCATTAACCCGTATTTTAAATACCACCAATGATGGTGACTCTTGCAAGCCTGTACAGCCATTCCTAAAGGAACAGTGAACTAGATCACATATAGGTAGACATCTATATGATTGGCATGCGAGATCATGTAAGAAACGCATAAAGTAGAGTTATCATAAGTTATCAAACTAATCACCAAGTCTATTAATGACAAGTCTAGTTTGCTATTTTGTATTTTGTGTCCTTAAGGAACTTTCTACATGTGGGACTATATATACAAGAAATGACGCAGGGGAGAGATTAATTTATTCTCAATAATGTAGTGACACCTTTAACAGAAACTATTTACTGTATTCAGAAGAAGAAAAAGATAAAATATATTTCTATTAAGATACACAAAATATTCAAATTCATTAAAAAATGCAAATATATGGAATTTAGTTATTCTCTCAGCTAAATGGCAAAAGGACAATATAGATTACTATGTAGAAATAACTGATAAGCCAAAATTAAACCTAGATTCTTACAAGTTTTAGCTTTGTATGAATTCAGTATGTGTACTGTGATTCTTCAATACTTTTCATAAATATGACTTTTCCAATTATATATGAATGTGAGAGAATAACGATATCAGTATTGAATTTGTAATTAATGACTTGCAGGTAAAAAAGCTGCATGTAAAATATTTAATATAGCACAGGCTGTGTTTCTCACAGACACCAGCTAACTCCACATATTTTTTGAAAAAAAACATAGACTAGAATACACAGCATCTTATGATATTTTTCTTTATACTGATATTAAATACTGTGACAGAATGATTTTGTGGAAGTCTATCAACACAACTGATGATACTCCTATGTAACTTAAACTGAGTTCATTATCAGTAGGACTTCTCATTAATACATTAGTGAATGTCAATAAAAAACAATTGGCTTAAAAGAGGCAATGCTGCTGCTGTGTTTTGCTGTGTGAAATCAATGAATTCCATCTCAGAAGCTGTTTTCACATGTGCTGTTCTCCTTTTCTCTCAATCAATGACATGCAGAACAAATAAATATTAAAGAAGAAAACAATAAAAAACAAAAAAAAGAGTTGAGTATTGTTTCTATCTGATGCAATAAAAATTCAAGCCATCTTGCCATATTCCTTACAAAAAATCCATTTTACCACTAATCATGCAAATTGCAGGGAAAAGACAGGGAAGGAAAATTAAAAAAAAATAAAAAAAGGAAAATTCCTGGATATATATATATATCCATGTTTTGCCTCTTGTGAAGCACTCAGCATACAAGATTTTCATTATTGCTACCTCCCCTGGATGCTTTAATATTTTCTATGACGTCTCCTAGCAATTCATAAGTGTCTCTTAGCAGACGTTGCTGTGCTTCGTTCTAAGTCTCAGGAGAGCTAGAGTACTTTTGCCAATTAGAAATAAGCAAGTTGTTTAATTAACACACCCTTTTCATTAATGGTTTAACCCAAATATAACAGTGTCTTTGCTGCAAACTAATACCAAAGAAAGGAATACTATTATAATTAAAGATCCCAAAGTATCTAAAAGTATTATTTTTCAGCACCCATTGGGATTCTTTGAACTCTTCACAGGACCTCCAGAGCCTTCCAAGAACACTTGGAATTTCTTCTAGCTGTCCCACTCTCTCAGGAAAAAATAACTTCAAAGTCCAAAGATCTTGGCCACTTTTGATGATTTAGAGTTAAGTTTGCATAATAGATATTCAAAATTCTTGAGTCAGACTATAGCACAACAGATTTTAACTTCATAGTAATACAAACCTAAATTCAAACCTAGAAAACTGTTTCTGACTCAAACTTGAATTCATCAGATCAGGATGGGCCAATGTGATCTAACTAAATGTTGATAGTCAAATTCAAAGTGCTGTGCAAGTCACTGTGACCTACATATTAGCCAGTACATGGAAGCTAAACTGATGTGGAGGAGAACAGGAAAGGTGATTCCTTGCACTGGTCACTAAGTACCTACCAGAGGTGTAAATAGATTATGTCCATTTTACTGCCACAAACTTGTAACCTTCTATATTCTTTAAGACTTTGTGTGCATTCTGGGTATATGATGTACACATTTTCTTAACATCCACTGGCCAAGCTAAGAAGTAACAGGAGAGGATTTCCAATTGGATGTGAATTTGAACTGAGGGTTTCGGATGCAAGACACCAAGATGACACCAAGCTGAGTGGTATGGTTGCCACAATGGAAAGACAGGATGTCATCCACACCTGGACAGGCTGGAGAAGTGGGTGGAAGAAGTGGGAGGAAAACTTCATGAGGTTCAACAAGGCCAAGTGCAAGGTCCTACACCTGGGCTGGGGAAATCCCCAATTTGAATACCGGATGGGTGATGATGTGACTGAGAGTGGCCCTGCAGAGAAGGACTTGGGGGTGCTGGTCAATGAGAAGGTCAACACGAGCCAGCAATGTGCACTCACAGCCCAGAAGGTCAACTGTATTCTGGGCTGCATCAAAAGAAGCATGGTCAGCAAGTCAAAGGAGGTGATTCTGCCCCCCTATTCCTCTCTTGTGAGACCTGGACTATTGTGTCCAGTTCTGGAATCCCCAGCATAAGAACGATATGGAACTGTTGGAACAGGTCCAGAGGAGGGCTACAAAGATGATCAGAGGAGAGGGCTGGAGCACCTCCCATATGAGGACAGGCTGAGAGAGTTGGGGTTGTTCAGCCTGGAGAAGAGAAGATTCTGAGGAGACCTTATAGTGAATTTTCAGTACCTGAAGGGTCTACAAGAAAGCTGGAAAGTAACTTTTTATAGGGGCATGTAGTGAAAGAATGAGGGGGGCTGGTTTTAAATTAGAAAGGGAAGATTTAGAGTAGACATTAGGAAAAGATTCTTCAGTATGAGAGTGGTGAGGCACTGGAGCAAGTTGCCCAGGGAAGCTGTGGGTGGCCCATCCCTTGAGGTCTTCAAGGCCAGGTTGGATGGGCCTTGGGCAGCCTGACCTAGTGGGAGGTGTCCCTGCCCATGGCGGGGGGGGGTTGGAATTGTATGATCTTTAAGGTCTATTCTATGATTCTGTAAGACAAAGAGCAGCTTTCTTACAGACAGCTAGCAGTGATCTTTTCTTCAGCTGCCCATCTTACTGCCTCCTCATAGATACCTGCACCGACACCTGGAAAAGTAAGACTGTTTATGAGGCAGCCAGTAACAGCTGCAGTTTACAACCTGGTATAGTAAGGCAAAAGAGCACTTATTACTTAATTCTTGGGCTTCAACTTGTAGAGACCTGGTAAATACTGTTTGAGCAATCATGCTGCTCAGGGGAGACAAAGGCATAGATAGGCAGAGTTTCACATGCTAAATTCAAGGTTTTTTTCCATAACGCCAAGGAATTATGGTTTAGATTTAGCTAGATCCAAAGTTCTGCACATCCATTCATCATTACTTCACAACTAGCAACAGACCAAATCCTACGGATTACTGACATAGAGAAAAGAGAATCAAATACATTTTCAGCACAAAAAAAATCTTCTGCTCTGTTTATTCTGTGATGGACCATAATTCAGTTTATGAAACAGATTAAAAAATATTTATTTTGTGAGGTTTGTTTATAACTACTTTATGAAGTGTATGTAGAAATATTTATTTATTCTTTATTTTATAGTGCTAGCATTTTGGAAAAAAATGATAATGTCAGTGGTAGTGTTTCAATTCAGTCTTTCTAGACACAAAAGCTGGCAACTACTACTGCATACATTAGAAAAAATACTCTAAGGAAACATGGTATTAAAAATACTGTCTACTACATTCAATCAAGGAAAGTCTATAGATCTAAAAGTATACCAAAATCCTCTGATCCAAAGATTTCACAGTTTCTTGCTTCATGATTCAGTGGAAAGGTTATGAATTAACAAGCAAGAGAAGAACAAATAAGAGTGAATCAGGACAAACTCTGGAGCTCTAACAGGCAGCTGGGCTCTGTCCAGGAGTCTGCACTTGCCTCTTTTTCCTCCCTAAAGAACAGCTCCAGCATACTGAACTGCTTCTTCAACTAACAAAAAGAAACAATTTTACATCCCCAGCTTGAAAACGTAAATGAAGCCCTGCTCTGTAAGGCAAATTACTTAAAATCTAATCTCAACTTCAGGCTGTGTTCCAAAATCCTTTTTAAAAATAGCTGTTGCAAAATACAATATATTATACAGAAAATATTCACTATGAGGTTTCCTTCAATAAAATCATTTGTAGATGAGATACACAGAGACTGAGTGGCACAACCCTCTGGAGTAAATATTTCTTCTTCCAACTCTGAATATTCTTTCTCTTCTATTCGCTCATCCTGACAATTAACACGGATCTGGTCTAGTCTGCAGCAGTTATCTTTAGAGGCACTAATCACCCACTTCTCTTCACTGATTGCAGGGAGAATTGTCTTTATTCAGCTGCCTGAAAAGCAAGCTCTTAATGGTTTGGCATAATACAACTTTATTTCATATTTTGCAATTTGTAATTTTAATATAGTTTCTATTTCCTCAGTTACCTGACTTCCACTCTGAATTTTACTTCATGATCAAATGAAAAACTAGAAAGTGGTAAATTTTAAGAGTAAAGCAAATAACACTTTCCCCCCCCCCCCCTCCAAAAATAGCTTTTTTCCTGGTCTTTGCATGTTTTCCAGTGGCTGGTCATTTTAATTTAATTGTTCTCACTGATTGGCATATTACATTTTGATAAAAGTAGAGGAGTTGTGCAATCAAATGGAATAAAAGTAATCAACCTAAGTATTCATGAAAAATGAGGCAAAATAAAAAATGAGGCAAAAAAAGTAAACAACTTCAAGACACATCATGAAAAATCTGAGGAAATCTCTGGGTATTTTCTCCTTTAGAAACAAAGTGGTCATTTTTCTTGTTTCTTTGTCCAAATCCAAGATATGTTATTTCGGTAGATAATGACTCACAAAACATAGAAGCATAGTTGCATTTAAGCAAAGGAATAATTAAAAAAGTACAGAAGCATTTTAATACGACAATTTTGGTAACGTATGTCGAATGAAGGCTGTTTTGTAAGTCAGATCTTATACATGGAACATATCAAGTATATTCAATGTGAAATTTTTTTACTGTCCAACTTAAAAATCAAAACCAGTTTTTTTGACAGACATTAATTTTTCTTCTTTTTTTTTATATTTCTTCTCATTTTTCAAACACATGCACATGTGAATTAAGACCTTATTTCAGCAGAGGGTTCAACACATGAGGCAGACAGCAAAATGCTGACCACATGTAAGTACCTACAAGTATGAGGTCTCAACACAGTATTGTTCTCTTACATATTTAAACAGATATTCCTTTCCCTTTGTTTCTATGAACAGCTTTGTTAAAACCTATCAGTCACCTTTTTCTCCTGCTCCTATTTCCTGCTTGAAAGAGCTGTAAAGAAAAACAAAGTCTGGCAAGAGAATAAAGGATCAAGCAAGAATTGCATGGAAACATAATAAAAAACCTCCTCCTTCTTCTCCTTTCCTCAGTCAGCAAAAAAACCCTGAAGAATTAGTATATTCATTAGGATTTCTCCCTAAAAGCAACCAAAAGGTTTTCAAGAGTGGGAGGGGAAAAATAATAAATTAAATATTATTTCTTCTCCAGAAACTACAACAGACTGAGAAAGCTCATGGGTATAATCCACTCTTCGTGGCTATGCCATGTCAAAAAGCCTTGCATTAACTGTGGTAAGCAATGATGTGCTTACCTCCACAGGAAGAAGAAACTAGAATTGCTACAGCTGTCTTACTCTACGCTTCCTTCCCTGGCTTTAGGAAGAGCAATGAAACAGATGGAATTAGCAATAATCAGCTGATACACAAACACACTATCAGCTATCGTCTACAGAGTCAATATTTCAAAAGTCAGAAGTACTCAAATTAACTCATACCAAAAGTAAAAAAAAAAATAAAAAATTTGCAGCAGCAGGAAAAGGTATGCCTGAACTGAAAATGGAGATTAAAAATAGACTGTATAGCAGTAGAACATATTTTGGTCTGTAGGATCTGGCCAGTGTCTCCACCACTGGCAAACTTGGCACAAGTTCAGTGGTTCTCTCTGATTTACAAGCAGGCTAATGCTGCAGAGCCTGATGCAGCTGGATCATCTAGGCAATGGAACCAGTGTTAACTGATTAAGATTGTGTGTTGGTTATGTGCAACTACAGCAACACAGAACTCAGAGGGAGAGGGGTGGTTTGCAGTTTATTCTAAATTCCATAGAATAAGAATCATATAACAACCAGGTTGGAAGAGACCCACTGGGTCACCGAGTCCAACCATTCCTATCAAACACTAAACCATGCCCCTCAGCACCTCGTCCACCTGTTCCTTAAACACCTCCAGGGAAGGTGAATCAACCCCCTCCCTGGGGAACCTGTTCCAGTACCCAATGACCCTTTCTGTGTAAAATTTTTTCCTAATGTCTAGCCTAAATCTCCCCTGGTGGAGCCTGAGACCATTTCCTCTTGTCCTGTCCCCTGTCACTTGGAAGAAGAGCCCAGCTCCCTCTTCTCTATAACCTTCTTTCAGGTAGTTATAGAGAGCAATGAGGTCTCTCCATGCTGCTATTACTATCTAAATCAAATTACTATATTGATAAATCCCTGCATAGACTATGGCTCAATGCCTTCAGTATCTAGTAATTCTTCCTGCACCTGGTAAGTATTTACTGTGTTTTTAAACCATACTTCTTTAATTCTAATACACACAAATTTTTCCAGGAATATTTACTTTTTTGATTCACTAGAAATGAAAATACAAAAATACAAAACTCTATAATTTGTTTCTAGGAAGTGTTTTGGGTTTGTTTTTCTAGGAGTTGCATTAGCTTTACTTGTTCCAGTTAATGGTCACTAGTTGTAACAAGGTTTATTACATTCAAAACTATCTAAACAAAAACAAGAATTGAAAGAATCTTAAGTGTTTGGAAAGGGGTGTAGGCTAGAGGTTGAATTCTGCTTGACCAAATGAACTGATCACAGTTGCAGGGTTCTCCATGCTGTTGATGCTCAGCTAGCTGAAAAAAAATGTCACTTGGTAGCTATCAACAGTTTGCTGGCATGCAAAGGTAGAACTACAAATGAGATGCCACGGGAAGATTTCTTGGGTTTGACTCAATATTTCATTAGTCTTGAACAATGGAATACACTCGTGGAAACTGTGCCTGACCAAACAAAGGGAAAAGCTATGAGCACCTGAAGAACCAAGATTTGAATTCAAATGACCTTGAGAAATCCACACAGTAAACATCAGTAGTAAAAACTGCAAAATGCAGCACTGAAAAAAAAAAAACACTAAGAAAACAAACAAACTTTATATGCTGCCCTACAGAAAAGAATCATTAGAATTGAACAAAACTCAGCAGAATGACAATTAAAAATGACCCAAGATGTATAGTAAAGGAGTCAAACACCAGGAATGCTGGAAAAAGAATGTTGGTACAAGGACACTGAAAAAATAATTTTCCACTCAGAATTGATAAGGCTTCAGTTACAATAACAAGCACAGTTCAGGTGCCAGAACTTGCCTGAGTGTCTCATCATATGGTGCCACATACACTGACAAAGCAAAAAGAATTCAGAGGACAACAATGAGAAGTCCATGAAACATAAATTAGCTTTCTTGATTCTAATTTATTCAAAACTATGAAAGAACTAATAACATTCTGCAGAGTGTTATAAAGACAATGAAGAACTTTCTGTGCACAGCAGAGAGAGGTAAAGATGAAACTACCTTCTTGCTTTTTCCTTTGTGTTATCATAATTCTGTTAGTTTGCAACGTATTTCTCTGACTGTAGATAATACAGAAGCCTCAGGAATTTGGTTATAAAAGATTCTATCAAAAAGTTTGACATTGGATGTAACTTCAGCAATAACTATTTAGAGATGTTATTCAGGATATTGTAGCCACTACTAGCACTGAATTAATCAGAAAAAAAATATGTCTAAAGTTAATTCAAATAAAAAGAGGTTTGATAGATCTCTTTTCTGCTATGAGGAGGTATAAGACATCTGGTTTCCTGTCTTAAAATACTTGGTTTTGACTGCAGCAGAAGCAGTGTCCTTCCACCTTATGTCACCCTCAGAAGTAGCCCAGCTGTGCTTGCTGCCCAGAGAGTTCATGCTTCAGTCCAGACTGTAGGAAGAGCAGGGGCAGAATGATACCTTGGATTCACCTCATATCCCAGAGTTCCCCTAATTTCCTACAAACTCAAATCCAGGAATTTCTTAGAAGCACTGCACAGGCCTACCAAAAAAAACCAAAACTAATACTCTGGAAGAGGGGCCATTTGCAGCAGCACACCTATCATCCTGGGAGAGAGAAGAGGACCAGAGCCCCTGTGGTATCATTGCACTTTTTTTTCTCTCTCTCTCTTTCTCTTTCTTCCTTTCTTTGTCCTTAACATGTATTTTGCAAGCCAATACCAATCTTACCTCTAAGAATGCCAATACAAATCAATTCCTTTCCTGAACCAACTGTTTGGCATCATTTTGCCTTCATATAGCCTAATGGGTATTGAACCCATAAATTTTATGGGGATATACAGATTATTACCCAAGGAACCACTGGACTGTCCAGGTTGGGTCATAACAGTAGGTGTATGCAGCTACAAATAATTTTTTCCTGAGTTAGTGTGAACTTCTAAACAACTGTTGATCAAGCTGACTCTCGGGTCAGTGTTAAGAGTTCAAATGCCTTTGCTATTCAACCTAATTAGGGTTCTGTGACAAAATTCACCAGTTCTATCTAATACTCTGTGCTGCCTCATGACACAAGGAAAAATAGTGAATTTGTTACTGCTTGGAATAACATGATGATGAACTTCTTATTAAGACTTAGTAACTTAAGGTTAAAAAAAGACAGGAAATGGTGGCTCATCCAAATTGTAGAAATCAACCTTAAAAATATTCCATAATGTAAATAACTAGTAATACTACTGTATGGTATCCGTCTGGGATGGAGTTAATTTTCTCCACAGCAGCCCATGTGGTGCAATGTTTAAGGTTTGTGACTAAAATAGTGTTGATAACACACCAATCTTCTGGCTATAGCTGAGCAGCGCTTGCACAGCATAAAGGCTTTCCTTTTTTCCCCAGTATGTCAGCAAGTAGGCTGGAGGTAACAGAGACTCATAGAATCAAAGAATGATAGAAAAATTTGGGTTGGAAGGGACCTTAATGATCATCTAGTTCCAACCTCCCTGCTTCTTGTTAGTCTTCATTTCCTTTGTCAAGTTCAGCTCAAGCTGACCTTCCTGATCCCATCCCTACAGAATCAGGCAGCATCCCTATACTCTTCCCAGATTACCTGTCCTTGCTTGCATTGCCTGTGCAGTTGCCTCTTGCTCTTTAGTTTGACCAGTAGGTCTAGACCCAGCCACCATGGTCTCTTCCCTTCCCTCCCAGATTTTTTGCATATGGGGACTGAGTGCTGGACATTAGGAAAAAAACTTTCACAGAGTCAATGGGCACTGGAACAGGCTGTCCAGGGAGGGGTTGATTCACCTTCCCTGGAGGTGTTTAAGACAGGGGTAAACAAGGTGCTAAGGGGCATGGTTTAGTGTTTGATAGGAATGGTTGGACTAGATGATCCAGTGAGTCTCTTCTAACCTTGCTATCCTATGATTCTATGGCAAGCATCATCTCTAAATATTTGCCAGCTCTGTTTTGTTCCCTCGTCCCTGAGGACCATAACCCAGGGGACCTATTGACTAACTCCTTGAAGAGCTAGAATTTTCCTTTCCTGAAATTTAGGGTCCTGACTATACTTCTTACCTGTCCCATATGCCTCAGGACCTTAAATTCCACCAATGCGTGATCAATGCAGCCCTGGCTATCTCCAGTCTTGATGTCACTGATCAGTTCACTTGCATTAATGATCATCACCTCCAGTACTGCATCCCCTCAGATAGGGCTGTCTATTACCTGGGTTAAGAAGTTGTCTTCAATGCACTCTAAGAGTCTCCTGGATTTCCTACAACTTGCCATGCTACTTTTCTAGCATACATCAGGATGGTTGAAATCCCTCAGTAGGATGAGAGCTTGTGAGCACAAAGCCTCCTGTAGCTGGAGGAGGAAGGTTTCATCAATAGATCTCCTTTATCAGGAGGCCTGTAGTAGACATCAAGCACAAGGTTCCTTTTGCGGCCTTGATCATTTATTCTAACCAACAAGCTTTCAACCTGCTTGTGGCTACTCTTCAAAGGCAGGTCTTCACATATTTCCTGATACAGAAGGCAACACCTCCATCCCTCCTTCATCGTCTGCCTCTTCTGAACAGCCACACTCCAGTCATGGGATTCGTCCCACCAAGTTTCAGTAATGACAATTACATCATAGCTTCCTAGCAGTGTAGCAGCTTCCAGCTTCTTCTGTTTGTTGCCCAAGCTATATGTATTTGTGTAGAGGCACTTCAGCCGGGCTGCTGGCCACATCACTTTTTTAGTGGAACACCCATAATTTCCCCTAAGGTGTTCTGCAGAAGTTTCCTTGCTGGTACCTACTACCTTAGGAGCCTCCCACTCATCTCTGCATCTCTGCGAGATTTCAGCTGTGCTGTGGCATCCCCAGTGCACCCCAGGGCAACAGGTGGAAGGCCAGTACTAGCGCCCTGCCCCCTTAACCATAGTGTGTCGTCCCACAGCTAGTCATAAGCAAGCCTCCTCTCCCTTCACATCTAATTTAAAGCCCTGACTGTCAATGAGCCCTGCAAGCTCCTAGGCAAAGATTCTCCTTCCTCCTTGAGAAAGGTGGCTCCAATATGATGCCTGTAAGCCCAGTGCCATGTAAGCCTTCCCACTGTCCAAAAACCCAAAGTTGTTACAGTGACACCAGCCATGGAGGCATGTAATAAGACTTGGTCCGTCAGTTCCTTCCAATGTCACTACCTAAAACTAGAATAGCTTTATTTTCATTTAGCAAGAAGAGTTACGAGCCAGTCTGTTCCTAACTCCCTCTTGGGGGGTTCCCTGACTCCACAGATCATGTTTTAGAGGAGACACAGCCAGCTGAGCTGACCAAATTGACCATAGGAATATCCCATACCATATGATGCCACACTCAGCAATAGAAGCTCAAGGAAATAATGAGCAATAGGGGATGTTAAGAGTTATGGTATTTGTCTTCCCAAGTTAAAAATACAAGTAATGATAACCTGCTTCTGATCAAGCTGCTGAACACTTGCTGTCAATGGGGAGTAGTGAATGAATACCTTATTTCACTCTGCTTGTGTACAGAGTTTTGTTTCACCTGTAAAACTGCATTTATCTCAATCTGCAAGTCTTCTTACATTCCTTCTATTTTCTTCGCCTTCCATGGGAGAGAGGAGTGAGCGAGCAGCTGTGTGAGTGCTTAGCTTTTGAATGGGATTAACATGAAATAATGGTTAAAGTAATTTAGTTTAACAAAGAAAAGGGAATATTAAAGCTGAAAACCTCATAAGAACACCAGTATTGTTGAAAACATACCAGTGTATAAAACTTGCTACAATCAATATTTTTAAATATCATATAACTCCCAGGAAAGTATTATTATGTAATAATATTTACAGACAAAAAATACCCTGAGCTTGCCAAAATTTTGAGGGTTTTTTCAAACTAACAATTCTTATATTGTGTGAGAATATGATTCCTGTTAAAAACTTATATTTTAGAATCTTCAATTCATAACTCTTGCAAATATAAAACCTCTCAAATTCCAAGCAATTTGAAATAAATCAAAACATATTATGCCACAGAAAAAAAGAATGAAGTGATATACTTGTGAGTTACCATGTGATATACATCTTCCTAGCTATTTGGTGGATCACTCGTGAGCGTAAAATAGCCGGTCCTGTATGAAGCAAAAGGGATTTCAGGACATATTCTAATGAACCATGTTAAAGCCCAGTAGCTCACGCACACCTGATATACTTTCCCAAGCGTTACCAGCTGTTTTGATCAATCCCAAGCACTTAAGTAGATAATAAAAATTGATTGAAAACAATCTGCATTTGAGCAATGCTGCCTTTGGAATGGCATGTCAGAGTTCTCTCACTGAACTGCTTTATGTCACTAGAATAATCCACATTTAGCGTATTTCTTCTGTGAGTTTTTGTATGTGTTAAGGTTGAAATAGCACTTTTATTCTTAGCAGCTATTTATCATATTTCTCAATTTCTTTTAGGTGCTTGAAAACACTCATACTTGAACTGATTCTTTTTTTCCTAATTTGAATACTATCCTTCTAGCCATCTGGGAATTATCTGAGTATGAAAGAATGATATTTAGGTGCTTTTTTTGCACTTAAAGCAATTCAGTACTTCATTCGTTAGTGATATAAGCATGCATTGAACTGTAATGTTAGCAGTCATACTAAATTTTTCCATTGGTATCAGCTACTTCAGAGTTTTCATTCTGTATTAGCACTTTTTAATAAGGACCCCCAGAATGAAGAGGTTAACAAATCTTTTCCAGAGCTCCTACTGTTAACCTTAATGCATTTTTATTGGCTTACTGCAATGGGAAGTTCCAATCTTGCCTGAAGAGGTGAACAAGAACCTGTTAAGCTTTATATTGTCAGAACTTTATGTCATCAGAATTTCATGAGGTTCACTTAATACCACCAATGTCTGCTGATAGTTGGTTACACTCTATTCAGGGGTAGCTCCTGGCAATTTGTGGTACCTGTTGCCATCCTGAGTTAACTTTTCCAAATAAAAGGTATTTTAGTTCCTACTCAACAGTAGGGATCTCAGTTTTAGTGTTAATTGAGGGAATATTTCATTTGCAAGTTTGCAGGGATATGTGGTAAAAGTATCACGGGACATATTCTACTTTCAGTTATATAAATGTAAATTTAGGATCATTTTTCTAGTGTGCTTTTTATACCTAAGCTGAAATGAGAATTTAAGTTCACAGTTCCACTGGTAATATTCCTACAAAAAAGCTGTTCAAAGTGGTAAGTAGGAAATGCTGTGGGCATTATTCTTCCCATGAGATTTTGCTTAATAGTCATATATTGGAAAGAGAAAAAAAATGATTCTGTAAAGCACTGTAAGCAGACCAGCAACGGTGGTATTTATATTAGAAAGATTTTGCACATTTAAAAAACCCACATTTTTAAAGCTTTTAGAGAGTTGGAAAAACAAATTAAATCTAGTTTAAAAAACATACCTACCAAATAATATTATAGATATTACTTTGTTTTGCCTTTTTGTACCTCTTTTTACTTGTTTTTAGCTGATATCTGAAAACAAAAACAATGAGTTTACAAGTAGTAGTTTCCATATACTCACAAGCCTGATATTTATGACTCCTTTTTCTAAGTGCATGCAATAAAAAAGGATATCTTTGTGAATGCAAAATCATTTCAAAGTCTATTTGATCTTTTAAGTATATCCACATTCAGTCATCACACAAATCTTTATTTTGCATATGGAAATATGTACATACATTAACATCATGGCAAATAGCTGTGGCACGAAAAGTCTTTTTTTCTTTAAAACAAAAACAAAAAAGCCCCTAAGTCCATTACTGGAACATACTAAAAGCTTTCTGAGTAGATGATGAAGCACTATCTTTAGCAGTAAACTATGCAGGACCATGGTACATGCCCAGTTTCTGACAAGTGAATATCCATAGCACTAAATTATCAGCATGACTTTCAGCATAGTTTTGGTTGATAGCAACCAGTACTCAGTCCTCAAGGGTGCTTAGCCACAGTTCAACAGCTACCACAGGCCAGGAACCATCCCCAATAGGCAGTTTGTATCCAGCCCTCCTGTTCTGGAGGGTGCAGTAAAAATGGTCCTGGTCTTACAAAGAACAAGTATAATCCTGTGACTTAAATTACGCTAATTAAAGCAATTTTTGCACAAAAATGTAAAAAGAACAAAATGGGAAAAAAAAATCATCCTGGGACATGGTTGCCAAAACTCTGCAGCAACTGTAGCTGTGTTAGCTACCTGCCTAGTACCTGGGGGTAAGAGCAAAGAATATATGTTTGTATTTTATAAATGTTCACACATATTTGTGTAAAAATGTAACCTGTCTCTTTTTGTAAAATACTGTGCTAACTTTGCAGTTCATATGCACAAACAGAAAAAGGTCAAAACCTCAGCAAAGGTCAAATTTTAAATGGAACAGAAATGAACTGCAGATATCACTGGCTTAGAGGTTATTTCAAAAGAAAGCAAAAGCCTCTAATTTTCATCTACCAAGACAGTATTAAAATAAAATTCTACACTGATATTGCACCACTACACACTACACAGAATGCATAATGCAGATTATCCTCAAATAGGTCTCACCAGAGGATAAATGCTGAAACTGCATTGAGTAATACACTAACTTCACTGGCATCCTCTGAGAATGTGATAACTTAGAAGGAAACTATGCTGACATTTGTGACTCGTTATCACTGATACTGTATTAGCTGTTCTCTTCTTCTGGACTTTGCCTGCTGGGATTACTGGAGAAGAATGGGATACTCCCAAGTATATCACAGTGAATTTTGATCACTTCCGAAAGCTAGCAGACAGATGCTTACATAAGGTACTGAAGTCCGCTATCACTTTCACAGAGGGTGAGTGGAACAGTTACACAGATATGTGACTTGCCAGAATCTTTCCTTATGTAGGACAGTAAGGATTTTTACATCCAAAAATTTTAAATCATCACAGAAACATCAAAGAAAATCACTTTTCAGTAGCTGCTAAAAATGTGACAAATTATTTTAATATATTGCACTGAGACTGTGCCAATAGAAAGCAACGAAACACAATAGTCATCAACCAGTGCATATATTGCAGAGCAAAGTTTGCAGCTCTGAACTACAGCAGGCTATGAGTCTTAAAACAAAAGCCACAAAAGAAAACAAGGAGTAGTATAAATGTACCGTGTCTGGTAATCAAGTAACAATGTCTCTCGTTTAAAACAGGGTTTGCCTTACCACACAAATTTACATACACACACATTTTAAAGTTTCTTCAGAAAATTAAATGGAAATGTAACAGATGATACTATTCACTGTATAACTCTGACTATTCAGTACTATGAAGTATTATTATATCAATGATGTTAATTACAATTGCAGAAACACTTACTCTACAAACCCTGCCTGCTCCCACTTAATCTATGCTGAAATATTTCTCAGGCCTCTTCTTAATCCACAACCATTTAACTTCAGAGTTTATATCATTTAAGTACTCTTCTTCAAAATAACAAATTTTGTATGAATGCCATCTAAGAAAAAAAATAGCCTTAAAGGTTAAAAATAGTATATTAAGTCTATGAAAAGATAAAATAATACACTGCTAGTGTATGCCGACATGCCTTTTTTTCCTAAAGTATCTAATACTTGAATTGAAAAGTTATAGTAAAATAAATGCAGAGTAGCTTATATGTATGTGAAAGAGCTAAGTATCAGAAGTTCCTTAACATGTTAGGTAATAAAAAAAATACTAAATTTTTAAAAAATACCTTATTTTTTTCTGTTTAACATAATTAAGTTGCTATAATAAGTGATAAATATAATTAAATATTTACTCATACAAATATTCAATATTACAAATATTTAAATTCTTATGCAAAAAGATCAATATTGCAGAGTAGTAATTACTTCTTTAGAGTAAACAAAATTAACCAAACTATATCAAAGGTGGCAAGCAAGAAGTACTTTTCAATTAGTACTGGAGAAAACATTAATTGCTAAGAAAACTGGCCTTTTAGGTATTGAAAATAACAACTCTATTGATCTAACAGTAAGTCTGAGGATAAACAGCACATAAAAATAAATCATGTAAATACAATGTTCATCAGTTTATGCAGGACCATGCTTTTTATTTGTTTCTGTATGTTTCACGTGAAATTTTGTTTCTTTGCTTTTATAAATGGAAGATAGAAACACTAACTAAACACTGATAAATGGGTTTTGGGGTTTTTTTAGAAATATGTTCTGCTCAAGATCAGAGACAGGGATAGAAAATGCCTCTTTTAAAACATTTTGGTGGTCATCATGGTCTCCTCTTTACAGTCCAGCCCCCCTCAATCTGTATGGCAGACACAGCTATATTTCAGCAATGCACTGCTCCCCAAATGTTCTTTTTCTAGAACAGAAGTCAAGCCTGCATTAAAGCAATAGCTTGGAGACAGGAACAACTAAATCTTCCATATCTTCTCCAAATCCACTAAACCAAGGACTAATAACATAAGAATGATGACATTTCTAACTATATGCTCAGTCTGGCTCTTTGCCTGCTTTATGGCTCTATAGATGACTAATCTACGAGAATAGTCTAGGAGGTTCCTGGAGTGCGTGGAAGATAACTTCCTTGCACAGCTGGTGAATGAACCAAAAAGGGAAGGTGCCCTCCTGGACCTGCTGTTTGTGAACAGAGAAGGCCTTGTGGGGGATGTGGCAGTAGAAGGACGCCTGGGACTAAGGGATCATGAGATGATAGGTTTTTGTGTTCTAGGCAAAGTGAAGAGGGTGGTTAGCTGGACAGTAGCATTACATTTCCAGAGGACAGACTTCGAACTCTTCAGAAGGTTGGTTGGCAAAGTCTCCTGGGAGACAGTACTTAAGGGCAAGGATGCCCATGAGGGCTGGTAGCTCTTCAAAAAGGAGATCCTAGAAGCTCAGGAGAAAGCCATCCCCATGTTCTGGTAAAAAAACAGGCAGGGGAAAAAAACAGCTTGGTTGAACAGAGAGATCTTGAGTGATATGAAGAAGAGGAGGAATGTTTATGTGCTCTGGAAGAGGGGACAGGCCTCTTGGGTAGATTACAGGAGGGAAGTGATATTGTATAGATAAAAAATCAGAGGGGCTAAGGCTTAACTAGAAATCTGGCAAAGTCTGTGAAAGATAACAAAAAATCTTTCTATAAATATACAAATAATAAAAGGAGAACTAGGGAGACCATAGAGTCCCTATTGGATGCAGAAGGAACAACAGTGACAGGGGATGAGGAGAAGGCTGAGGTACTTAATGCCTTCTTTGCCTCAGTCTTTAATTGTAAAGAAAGTTGTTCCCCCTGTGTATAAACCCTGGAACTAGAGGAGCAAAATGAGGCTCCCATGGTCCAAGACGAGGTGGTCAGAGCCTTGCTTGCCAAACTAGACACCCACAAGTCTATGGGGCCAGATGGGATTCACCCAAGTGTATTGAGCGAGCTGGCGGTTGTATTTGCCAAACCTCTTTCCATCATCTTCCAACAGTCCTGGAAGACTGGGGAAGTTCCACTGGACTGGAGGTTGGCTGATGTTGTGCCCATCTACAAGAAGGGTCGCAGGGAGGATCCAGGGAACTACAGGCCTGTCAGTCTGACCTCAGTGCCAGGGAAAGTCATGGAACAGGTGATCTTGAGTGCTATCATGAAGCACATACCAGAGAACCGGGTGATCAGGCCCAGTCAACACGGGTTCACAAAAGGCAGGTCTTGCCAAACTAACCTGATCGCCTTCTATGACAAAGTGACTCGGCTGCTGGATGAGGGAAAGGCTGTGGATGTGGTCTTCCTGGACTTCAGTAAAGCCTTTGACACAGTTTCTCACAGCATTCTGCTACGGAAACTGTCAGCCTCTGGCCTGGACAGGCACACACTCTCCTGGGTAAAAAAATGGTTGGATGGCTGGGTCCAGAGAGTGGTGGGAAATGATGTTAAATCCAGATGGAGGCCAGTGACAAGTGGGGTTCCCCAGGGCTCAGTGCTGGGTCCAGCCCTGTTCAATGTCTTCATCAATGACCTGGATGAAGGCATTGAGTGTACCCTTAGCAAATTTGCAGAGGACACTAAACTGGGTGGAAGTGTGGATCTGCTGGAGGGTAGGGAGGCTCTGCAAAGGGACCTAAACAGGCTGGACAGCTGGGCTGAGTCTAATGACATGAAGATTAACATGGCCAAATGCCGGGTTCTGCACTTGGGGCACAACAACCCTATGAAGAGCTACAGACTGGGAGAAGCCTGGCTGGAAAACTGCCAGGAGGAGAAGTACCTGGGGGTGTTGGTCAATAGCCGACTGAACATGAGCCAGCAGTTTGCCCGGGTGGCCAAGAAGGCCAATGGCATCCTGGCTTGGATCAGAAGCGTTGTGACCAGCAGGTCCAGGGAGGTTATTCTCTCTCTGTACTCAGCACTGGTGAGATCACTCCTTGAATCCTGTGTTCATTTCTGGGTCCCTCACTACAAGAAGGATGTTGAGGCTCTGAAGCATGTCCAGAGAAGAGCAACAAAGCTGGTGAAGGGGCTGGAGAACAAGTCTTACGAGGAGCAGCTGAGAGAGCTGGGGTTGTTTAGCCTGGAGAAGAGGAGGTTGAGAGGAGACCTCATTGCTCTCTACAACTACCTGAAAGGAGGTTGTGGAGCGGAGGGTGCTGGCCTCTTCTCCCAAGTGAGAGGGGACAGGACAAGAAGGAATGGCCTCAAGCTCTGCCAGGGGTAATTTAGGCTAGACATTAGGAGGAAGTTTTTCACAGAAAGCTGCCCGGGGAGGTGGTTGATTCACCTGCCCTGGAGGTGTTTAAGGCACATATGGACAAGGTCCTGAGGGACATGGTTTAGTGTTTGATAGGAATGGTTGGGCTCGATGATCCGGTGAGTCTCTTCCAAACTGGTGATTCTATAATTCTATGATTCTATGAACAGGAATAAAAATGTGGCCTTACAATTTTTTTGCAGTGATTGACATTAACATCCTGTAATGTTACAGAAACCAGTCATAGGAACAAGTTGCACAGTTTATAAAAATCTTTTTTTATCAGTCCAGGATTTATAGACCCTTAGAAATTCATAGACTATATCTAAAAAGTTTTTGGAAGCTGACCAGTAAGAGGAGGTTTATTTATGTAATATAACCATTTATGTGTGAGAAATATCCAGAGACACCAAGTTTTGAAGGAATAAAAAGGTTAATAAAGTTCAAATTGATTATTCAAAGTCCAGACAACCCATATATTATGTTGTTTGGGCATGGACAGTAACCCTAGAGTCTCTAAGTTACGTATCAGCAATCATAATAACCACATCCTTGTCTTCTATACAACTCATGTTTGAAATAAAACAGTTACAGAATCTGCCATAAAACTCATGGTACAGAGTTAGTGCCCCTTATCATAACCATTCTGAGAGTCTGTAAGGACCTCTCTGCCACAGTATTTTACTTTTCACAAAGACCTCTTCCCATACAGCTCTCATCTGCAGCTAGGTAGACATTTATCAAGGACATAAGAACAAGCGTTAGTCAGATGGACTCCTGTGAACGATTTCTGTTAAGCTTCCTGATGCACCTCAATCTCCCTGTTCAGACAAATGCTTTATTACTGTGTTCAAATATTTCCAAGTTTTGGTTTGGGTTCTTTTCCCTCTAGGGAAAAAAAAAACCCTGTATGCTTGTCATTTTCTCAGTAGAATTTACCCTGTGATATTTTCAAAATGGTGCATAGTTTCTCAGCAAAGAGGGAACAGGACATGATTTTGAATCTACAGACGCAGATTTTGGAACTGTATCAATCTGACATTCAGAATGCTATGGTTCTTCTATTTTCAAAATGAAAATTTTGTATATTAAAACAATTGTATTTCTGCTTTCACTTTATTTTGTATTTCTACAAAAAACAAACAAATGTATTTTAAGGGCAGAGAAAGATCACTGACAGAAACAATTTTTATAAAGTCATAAAAAAAGGAACACTGCAGAAATTAAAACAAAATGCTATAATGTGTTATCACAAAGCCAGGGTAGTGTATTTTTATCAAATAGGCAGTTCTCACTAAATATTTTGAAAATAAAGAGGGTTAATCATATAAACAAGAATCCAATTCCTTCTAACTTCTTTAAATTACCTTTATAATTTCACTTTTTTTGTCACTATTAACTTTTTGACTACAAGCATTGCTTATATTTCTATCTTATTCTTGTTTGCCTTTTTCTTCCTGTAGAGGTCAAACTGGCAAATCAGTTTATCAAACCTCTTTCATAATCTTCAGCACTTCAGAAATTATGAGTAAAGAAGAAACACTTCATTATTAAAATCAGATGTGGACTCGATGATCCGGTGGGTCTCTTCCAACCTGGTTGTTCTATGATTCTATGATTCTATTAAAAAAACACAAAGCTCCTGTCTTTGGCACATTTATATACAACTTCAATGTGTATATCATGACAAAATTAATCTACCTGGCATTTTTACTTGGCTATAAGACTTCAAGCCATATTTGGTTGATAAATCCCAAGTAGAGGACAAAACATAAAAAAATGGTTTAAAAAGTTGTGGCTTCTGCATGTTATCCTAGTTATTAGGAAGCCTATAAATGCTTTCTAGCATGTCAGTTTGTATATTTCTCATCTTCTAGGTTTGCATACAGAAACAGTAAAATCCATCAATTATATTTATGACACATAATAAATACTACAAGTACAGTGGTTTTTTAAAAAATTAACTTCTGTTTACTTACTACAAAGGTTGTTACGGGCAAAAGGACAAAGCAAAGCATCAAAATTATCTGCAAATTCTTTACAAGTGAAAATAAAATTTGCATAAATCTCGATAATGATCTCACAGCCTTTTGTATCAGGACAGCTTCAGATCACTGCTATCACTTCCATCATTGTCGCTTTTTGCTTAAAATAGCTATGGTAAAGAGCTAATCACCATTTTTAGAAATAATGATAGAACCTGATATCTGGAGAGACTATAAAGCACCTGCATTTTGCTTACATTCCCTACCCCCAATCATTTCCAACATTTCCAGAAAGCATATTCACCCAACAGGTGAGAGGACAGAAAGAACTACAGCTGCACTTCTCCAGCAGACCTGTTCCAGGTGTTTCCACCACATGCTGCCTCTACTAAATATATTTGTCCATGTGCTAAGAGTCAAAAAATACAGAAAAACCTTAAACGTTTTTCATAACAGGTCTGCACAGTCATTTGTACAGATAAAATGTAACACGCATCCAGTCAAATCATGACTGATGTCCATTTCTGAAATATCACAGTATAGCTCGAATCTAATATAGTTTCAGTGACTTAGAAGCCACCTAAGCTATTCTTCTTCTATGATCAATGGAGAATGAGGTCCAGATAACAGTACATACCTAGTGTGGATGGAATAGATTGACTGCTTAAGTTACCTATCCCTCTTCTTTTAAGTGGAGCCAGATGGAGTAACTTGTGACAAGCAAGCTCAGGTGCAATGAATTGGCCTAAGGCTAAACTATACCTTCAAGTAACAAACTTCAAAAAATATAGTTCTTTATTAAAATTTGCATGTGTGCCTCATTTTTACCTTGAGAACTCAACCTAATGTACATATAGGGATCTAGCAACAGTTCTGTTGATTAAAACACATTCATATAAATGAGTAAAGCATTATTCCTCCTCAGCTAATTAAATCTTTTCAGGGAACAGAGTCAAACTAGTACAGGGAATTTTTTAACACTTTGTCCCTGCACAGTCAGTGTGCATGAATTTAAGCTTATTTTAATAGCATTAAGTAAGACCAGTGTGCTCTAATATTAGGCTGAAACATTTATTATTTTTTAATAATGAACTATAGATTGAGAATGGGCATATTCGGATAAATGTAGATACCTGTTATCCTTCTATCAACATAAAACAGTGAATAGAAATTTAATTCTCATGAAGTACATAGAATAAAAACAAGCAAGAAGTTTAATAACAGACACCATGTTCAAAAGAGAACCAAATTTAAACCTTAAGGTGCCAAAATCCATTACACTTAATACACCATCTCTATAAACTCATTGTAAGCCATCTCTATAAACACTTATAAGAAATATCATCTCAACAGAGTCAACTGAAACTGTAAAACAAAAAGTACCACAACATTTCAAAAAGCTGAATATAGTAACCCTACAATCTGCACTTGCTTGCACTTCCCTTAGGATGTATGATGGCACAACCAGATCTGGGAACCTGACTCACAGCACTTGGACTCTGACTTGCAGCCTAGAATCCAGAGTGTGAACAAAATTCTGCACTCAGTAGGAACACTAGTTCCATTACTGACTTCTGTCTAAACTTGTAACACCTTTGTGAAACAAAAAAAATACTATTATCTACTTCTTATGGACAAGAAACCAAAAGCATAACATTGAGGCCACGTCTAGAATAATACAGATCTGAACCCCTACGCTGAAAGACACTCAAGATAGCACAGTGCTAACAAGGTCCTGTATTTCTCACATGGATTATTTCTCACATGGATTACATGGATTAAAACAATACACACACAAAAAAAAAAAAAACCTCACTTCTGGAGAAAAGAAAAACAACCTACTTTGATGTGATCTCATTACTTTAGAATTATACTGAAGGATTCAGGAGGGAGCTGGCCTCTTCTCCCAAGTGACAGGGGACAGGACAAGAGGGAATGGCCTCTCCACCAGGGGAGATTCAGGCTAGAGATTAGGAGGAAGTTTTTCACACAGAGGGTCATTGGGCATTGGAATAGGCTGCCCAGGGAGGTGGTTGATTCACCTTCCCTGGAGGTGTTTAAGGCACAGGAAGATGAGGTCCTGAGGGACATGGTTTAGTGTTTGATAGGAATGGTTGGACTCGAAGATCCGATGGGTCTCTTCCAACCTGGTTGTTCTATGTTTCTATGATTTGCAGGTCATAATGAAATTTCTCCCATTCAGAGTTAGTCCAAGAAAAAGTTTAAGCCCAGGACACAGACAAAGTAAAATAATACTGCCTTATATAGTACTACATCATGCAGTAATGTAATGAACTAAATTGTATTACTGCATACTATGTGTTGTGGATAGTAGTTTGCAATGATTTTTATCACCTCTGCTCCG
The DNA here is from genome assembly GCA_033558105.1 of Coccyzus lansbergi. NCBI lineage: Eukaryota > Metazoa > Chordata > Aves > Cuculiformes > Coccyzidae > Coccyzus > Coccyzus lansbergi. The sequence continues at coordinate 5,191,044 of JAUMJK010000013.1, read as the reverse complement.
TACTTCAGACGATAATCATTCATTCTGCCTAAACTCTAAAAATATGTCACCAGTGTGTTTTTATTCCTTTGCCTGTATCTTTTCCTTCTATGCCTGCAAAATGTCAACACATAATTTGATAATGAACTGGTAAGAAGATAGGTAAATGTTTACTCAGAATTTTCCAGCCTGAATGTCTTCCTTTAAAATTCTTTTAACTACCTTTAAGGCTGTGTGATAAACCCTTAAATTCTCCTAGCCTCCTCTAAAGCTGTTCTGCAAACCATGAATCTCTTCATACCTTGGGTCATTAAGGAGTAACTATATTGCAGTCTTTAAAAATAACTAGCAAAGGCATAGCAATCCTTTATTTCCCCCTTTTCACTGTTAATTACACACAGAGTCATAGAATAAGCTCCTCACAAATCAGGCTTTCTAGCTCCTGAATTATGGTAAAGTAGAGAAGATGGGGACTATTTCATTTGTGTTTGAGATACTTAAGCCTCTATTGGAAAGCAAAGGTTTCGTGAAATAAAGAGGATTAGTCATAAAACTGATATTTCCTCTGTTTATTCTTTACGCTATAGGTCAGCCATAGGTGTTTGCCAGACTGATTCTGTATGTAACTTGGGATGTTGGTTCATGGAAACAGAAATCAGTTTGATTTGGGGAATGTTACTTTTAGGGGGATTGGTTGGTTTAGTTTTGTCAATATTGTAACAGAGAAAATATGCCTTTTTGGGAAAACAGCATCCAAAATGCCAGACAGGCACATACTGCTATTCGAGACAGAGGAAATTCTGTAAACAAAAGATCCTTCCTGTCTTACCTTTCACCATATATGCTCAGACCTTCAAATATTTAAGGTTTTATGGTAGAAGTTAATTATTAAGAAAGAAATCCACAACACATCACCAACAAGAAATTAACAGTAACATAGTTATGGATCTCCAATTCTTTCTGTAATCCACAATAAAGAATAAAATTTAAATAACGATCAGTCTCCATGTTTGACCTCAATGTTTGACCCTTAATTGTAGTGTTGTATCTGACTCCTTCTATGTGAGAAAAATAAATTTGTTTGGTGGGAAGAATAGAGATTGAAATGTGAATCATTACACTGCCACTGGAAAAGTAAGACTAAAAACTCAGAGCACGGTATCCAGTACTAGAATACAGATCCTATAGGACTCCAATATATCTTATATGTTAGTAAAATTGCCACATATATTGGTATTCATATTCTGCTGCCTCTTCAAGAAAAGTTCTCCCTCCAAAGAAACATTTAAAAGATTGACTGTATTTGGCTCTGAAATCAGTTTACCTCAGGAAAAAAAAAAATAAAAAGCTACCACATAAGTGATTGTTTTAAGGTTAAGTAGATGAATTTATTCCATCAGAGTCTTTCTGTTTAAATAAAAGGAAAATTGTGGAGAAAAAAATCTGGAAGCAACTGCTTCCATCACAGGTTCTCTTTTCTTTCTTTATTCCTTCATATTAGCTAGCTAGTCTATGCTTCATATAAGAGTCCTTTCAAAATCATTCCAAATACAAGCATAGAGATGGAGTTTTCTTATATACATACTACAGGATCTTAAATGCACACTTTTGATGAAGAGGAAGAGAAAGGTAGAGAGCATCAGTTTTGCTCAATGAAGAACAAACACCTGTAGTTTGCCACAACTGAAAAAAAAGTGTGATAGGCAGATATATGTACTTACTACAAGTCTAATTTCCTATTCTCATGAGATTGTTCCTTCTCCTTCTCTAGCTTACAAACTCACAATGACTTAAACATGGGGCATGCATTACAACCTAGCAGAAACTTACTGCAGTCATAGTCAAACTGCCTAATTATTGAGTTAGACGTTCACTGACAGCATATGCCTCCTGGATCTGCAATTCTTTCCTTTTAATATCATGATGAACTATAAACTCTTCACTTCAGCCAGTAACACCTGCCAAGTAAATAAAAAACCTGTTCACTCTATATGTTTTTTAAAAGCTGGAGGTGAATCTCTATTATTTCAAGAATAGGAACAAAGTGTTTACTTCATATTGGCTCTGAAGATATTCTGAGAATGTACCAAAAATCTATTCCCCAGAATGGTAAAGATATAGAAATGAGATACTAACATTTCTAGACATGTTCTTATTCATTTGCTTCCCTTATATAGGACTTTTTCTACTGTATAATGTAGGATTTCTTTTCTCTGTTATGGCTGTGAAATTTTAACATAAATACTACAGATACAGCATTTGGATTCTTTGTGTTCTGCTGTCTCACAGTACACAGCTTCTGAACGATGCCTAATTACTCCCGAAATCCCTGTTTCTACCCATAAACTAAAACTACAGTTTCTGATTTTAAGTATTCCTACCCCACTCTGAATATTACAATCTCAAAATGGAATACATGATCTACTACATTTTGATTTATGTAGAAGCTATACTTCTAGGCAAAACTTCTAATTTAGATTTTAAATGGTGAGGTGTCTTTAAAGAAAGTTAAAAAGCATTATTTAAAGACTGAAGAGTCCTGACTTTTTTTAATCCCAAACATGCTACAGTATTGTTGACCTCTTGTTAAGGACATTTCTGTATGTTAATACATGCTGTACATACAATAGCAGTCTGCACATAATCTCCTTGTGTTCCTCAGTGTGTGTGAAGAAATTCACTAATATTGATAAGAGCTGTAAATTTCATTGTACACAAAGAAACCTTTTCAACCTTATAAATGTTACTATGAAATTGTTACTAATTGTTAGCAGTAATAAAAAATGTTGAATTTTCAGTAAAGGAAAGATGTATTTTTGACCACATTTAGAGGCATTTTCTGACCATCTCTTACACTGCATTTCATCAGGCTCATAAAGATAAGTGCATGCTGTCATAATCTTTCACTGTCACAGTGTACTGCTGCCCTAACAGTATCCACTCTTGTAAAACAGAACTGCAATCAAAAGTTCAAAATTAATAGCTGTGAAATTTCAAGCACTCATAAGCATGTGTTTTTATCACTCCCATGCTGTGCAGATTGAGTATTCTTGTTACTTATTATTTGTGACAGTGAACAATTCCCACTTGCTTTAGTGAAAAAGTGAAGAGCTGTTTGCCTAACTAGCAAGGTGAAAAAAACAGATTTCAAACTGTTGGAATCATTTCACAAGAACAATGTACACATAGTAGAAGACAGCTTTCCTTCAAAGTGCTATAATATGCTAACTATAGTCTGAGTTATTCTTCCCTCTAAGCATCTCTTGTTTAACAGCAGCTCTTACAGAATGTTCTGCATTTGTGAAGAGCCTAAAATTATGAGAGTCTTGGTACAATGTAGGCTCTCCTATGTACTCCAGTAGTTATCCTCATCAACTTCAAACTGAAAACATGAGAATGTTTATAATGTCTTGATGGAGTAATCTGCATATACAGGATATGGTTAATAAATGGTCTGCAACTGATCCAGAGAGAATGGTATAGGACAGGCACTCAAAAAGCTACCCTCCACACTGCCAAGCTAGAATGAAGCACTAATTCCTGCTTCAATTTGTCAGGCACATTCATCTCCCCTCTAGGCCAAGCAGCAGAATACGTGATTTTACAGGCAAATACCATTTAAATATTAAGAGTACTTTATCTCCTGCAGGACTGGCCGGTTTAAGAGGAGAAGCTAAAGAAAAAAAGCATGGCCATTACGTTGTTCTCGAGATTTTTTCTTTTCTTCATTTCTTTTCAGAAATGAAACACAGAGATAGTATCTCCAAACACTACATAAGTCAAATTAAAAAGGAAGGTTAAAGATAGCAACTGCAATGGTATTACAAAATGTCTCCATCTGATTTAATATTAACGTACAGGAAAATCTATCATAGATCAGGACAGCAAGTAAGAGTCGCCTGTGGGCAGTACTATTATCAGTGCACAATTAGTTGCAGATCAGAGATCTGTTCTCATGCCAGTAATCTGTTTCCTAGCTGATTGAAAACCAGCAGCTCTTGATGAAATGCTATTTATTTAGCTACAGACAATTTGATTAAATGTAAGGGTAATAATAGCAAAACTAGTAATGCACAACGTGACATGAAATGGTGTATGTCATATTTTAATTGAGACATTTCAGGGTAGAATACAAAATTATGAAATGAAACAGGATATATTACATGAGAAGCTTTTACAGCAAAGTCATTTTCTTTCGATTATGAAAAAAACAGCCCACATTGTGAATACTAAAAAGAAGCCTTTTCTACTGTCAATTACTATAAACCCATCACAAAGTATGAATTCTTAGTTCTTAATGCTAAGTCCTTCAAATCCTTGGACTTATTTCATTTATTCTTTTTCTTTGATAACAGACGGATTTTCTTTTATCCTTAGTAATTTGCATCAATACTAGATCATGAAGTCTTATAAATACATAGAGCCTTTCAGAAACATTTGATAGGATGATGCCTTGCCAGTCCTTTCGTATTCCTGTAACATTAATTCTCCAGGAAGGTTACAGTATAATATGAAGACTTCAGTCACTTTATATATTTAATTAAGAAGTAGTAAAGAAAAAAACCCAGAAATTTAGCATTCAAGTTTCCTAGAAAGGTGCACTTAACACTCAGTATTAGAAAGTCAAAGACGAATTTTCAATTTGTTCAGCAGTGTCCGAAAGACCAATTGAATATAGCATCCTCAAGCCTCCTTGAATAGTATGTAAGCGATAAAAATTTTCATAATATAATGAAAACAAAATCTTCTTAATTTATTCTACACAGAGGAATTTCACGCTGTTGCTTATCTTTTCCTCTGCACCAAAGAACAAACAAAAAGATCTGGAATACTAGCAGTGTTTCATAAACAAATATTTAAAGAACCAGTGCTGCACAAAAAAAAAAAAAAGGAAAATATATATAAATGTCTAGCAGTCTCTGCAAAACACAAACAACAAAGACAGCACTATTCCGTGAACAGTTGTGCAAGTTGCTCTCACTTCTAAACTAAATTTCATGGTTTTTTTAAATTCATGTAGAAAATCACATGAAAATACCACAAGCAGCAGGTTTTTTAGTAACATACAGTTCCATAAATGGACTTTGAGAATTCAAATAGGATGAGTTACTGTGCAGTACCAAACTTGATTGGTTTCATATATGATCAAGGGAGCTGCCACCATCAAATCTGAACCTATTGAATGAATCCACCCATTACATAAACCCATACCCTGGTAAAACACCCACTGCACCTCAGTGGTAGTTCTCTGTCATTCCTATAAACTACTACTCTCATCTGCACTGTTGTTAAGTATTTCAGATATGTTATTCTATTCTATTTTATATCTATATAGCAATGAATTGAGTAAAATACATAACCCAGACTACATGTTGTAGTTTCCAGGAAATTGAAAGTACCATGAAAATGGGTACAGTTCCATACAGTGCACCCATTGCCGCCACTGTTATTCATACAAATTAAAACCTACTCCAGAAACAGCTGAATTTTATTTGCATTCAGAAAAAAAAGCCTATTAAAATAAAGTAATGTATTCGGGCCCTTAAATTGCAGGAAGCAGAATAAAACCATCAGTATGCAGAGGAGCTTCCTGAGTGAATTTTCTTAATCTACATGACAGATCTTACCCAAAGTCTGGGCTGAGGTTCAGTGGCTGAATATGTAGCGACGTTTTTTAAGTAGAGATTTCTAGTTTCCAGTTCACTTATACCTTCTGCAAAAAACTCACATCACTTGAAAATGAAACAAATACATCTCTCTCACAGAAATCAATTACTGTCCTTCTGTAAATTTGTGCTGCAACTGGAACATAATTACATGCTTATTAAAAATAGCAGTTTTCTGATTTAACAGAATGATGGATATCCTCTCTCACTATCACACAAGACACATGTCATGTCATTATAACCAATTTAGAGCACATGGATGGAGATAAGGAAACTAATTTACCATTTCATCACTCAAATTTTATGACAATGTAACTTCACTTAAAACAGGATCAACTTGATGGAGAATGAGACCAAATGTATGTTGGAACTAAGCATACATAACATTTGTGAACAGTAAAGGTGGTAAAACGCAGACTTAAATATCACTGTGAAAATGTTGGAGCCAGGTGAAGTAACTAATAGTTTAATTTGCTGTTGTTTGATTATTTGTATTTCCATTCTTGTCTTTCATCTTTAGAAAGCTTGCAAACTACTGAAATATTTTCTCTTGTTAAATATAATGTTTGAAAAAGAACTCTCGAATTAAACAGATTTGCCTGAGGAAATGGCCAGATTTCAACTGAGAGACAGTTTTGTATTACAAAGCACATATGAAATTTTAGGCCAAGTCTTTCTTGTAAGTATTCTTATGAGAATAATGTTACGAGGAGTAACACAACTTTGAAAGTAAACGCTGTAACCTACCAGGTAACCGAACAAAGGTAGCTTGCCATATATAATCCTGCTGTACCATTAGTTAGAGTAAGAATGTGTTTATGATAAAATTGTATTTTTTGAAATTTCATTAAAGCCATATCATGCCCAGAACTTGTTACAAAGATAATTTAACATTTGGATGTAGCACATCATGAAAACCTATCCTCTGTTATTTTGCAAATTATACATACATGCAGGAGGATGAGTTAAATGTGAGAAGATTTGATGCATAACATCCAAACTGATAAACCTGTTTTCTGTAATTACATTTTTGTTTAATATAAAGCAGCCCCTGAATATCACCTGATTTAACTTACAGCAATTGATATTAGTGAAATCTAACTTATGAAACTACTTCTAGTTTCACCTAACGTGAGATAAATATCAGCCTAAGTTATCTGAAGATTAATGGAAATCCAGTTAAGCTAACTGCCTTCAGTATTGTTTCTGTGAAAGCAGAAACAGTTTGTGTCAATTCAAAAATAACTTGTTAACCTCATGTCAGTATATGTGTGAACATATACCTGCACAAGTGTTCTAATATGTGTATGGCAAATACATTTGAAAAATGTGCCTCAGTCCTTAATGAAAAATCATTTTTAATTTTGACAAAATGCACCACATTCACCAAGTTCCTAATTTTATTTTAATTGCTGTTTATTTAACTAAGACAAAGGATTGGGTGATTACCTTTTTGCTTGGCCTTGAGCTGCACTTACAGAAGAGTGTCCTAGAAGACACTTGGGTCTTGCATCATACACCCTGTCTGTGAAGCTATGTGCAAATATCTCAGAAACTTCAGGATACCTGAAGTGACACTAGGTCAGAGATCTGAATCACATCCAAAAGATGACAGACTTCCTTCAGTTCATTTTTCAGCATACCTGTGAACTCAGATATGCGATTCTACATCAAGGTATATCTTTGCAAAAGTATTGTCCTGATAAAGGATACTTTCCACAAGGATAAGTCTCTGAGAATGTGTTAAGCAAACCTGCCACTTATGGATTTGGTATCTCAAGGAAATAGGGGCTGCATCTAGTATTTTACACTGCTCCAGGACTAAAAAGTCTTTGATATCTACACAGGGATAGAAATAATAAATTATTCCAGCTCCTCCCCTTTCTCTCCGAGAAGGGCAACCACAAAGAAAACACTTAGCACATAGCAAAAAAGAGACATATTTCCATAGCATCCAGGCCACAACCCCAGTCAAGAAATGACACCTCAGGGAGTTTGTGGAAGATTCTTCATAATCTTCATGTGACTACGTAATGAAGAAATTTGTATCCTGCCAAGGGACAAATATTTTTTTACTTACAATGCGGTACCTTAAAGGAATTGAATCAGACATCACTACAAGATAAAATTCTGTCTGCATTTTTGGCAGATTGCATCAGTTTTCCTGTATTCTAGTTCTAACATATGTTCTGTGAGTGATTTTCAGCATATCAGCAGGTACCTACCTTGTTTATCTAGTCTTAAAAATTTGTATTTTCATTATCTAAATTTGGACTGTATTATCTGCAGATAATAACAGACCCTATATCAAATTATTTGATAAGCATTCATTTTACTGCTACCTAATAGTCCTGGAATGCTACTTGAAACAACATATTTCTTTCATACATGAGATTAGAAACCTGGCCACTAGGTTGTTAGATTCAGAACATAAAATTGGTAATAAAATCTCAGCTGACAGAACAAGTGTCTGTCTTTAAAAAACATATTCACTCTTGTCAACAGTTAATAAGGTGAATTAAGTTTTAAAAAACAAACATAATGCTTTCCTTCAGTTTCTAATAATGATGTCTCTTGTGATCCACTCTGAGTAAAACTGAACTATACTTTTGTGTTTATGTTGCAACATTTTACAAGTTAACAACTACAAAACCAGCTGTATTGCCTAAATTAAAGGATTGTTTAATTGATATAAACAATAAAAAGTACATAATTTTTACATTCCCTTCAGTTTCAAATGTGACCAGAATATTATTTCTCTTCAAACTTCTATGAACTTTAACTCCTAATTTTTCCCATCTTCTCCTTCTACAAAACCATACGAATAAAGTGGTTCCTTCACACTGTTCATATATTTTATATACCAAACTTACTCCCTATTTTTTTAACACAGGCAAAAGTTGTTCTTAATTGTAATTTTACAACTCTCATGAGTGAAAATGGGCACACAATAACAAGTAAACAAATGGTATTGAGCACAGTCGATAGGACAACTCCAATGTGTGTCACTGACTTCATTTGGGAACTTGACTAACTGGTGCTTCAGTATAATCATGTTTTCAGATTTTGACATCTGTTCATAACCTTATCTCAGTTAAACATTTATAGAGGAAATGCACTAAAATAAGAAATTCAGAAGTTGTAAATGCTCAGTTGTCTTCTATTGTTGTAAATCACAATTTATATGCCCCAGATAACCTTAGTTACTCCAGCACTGGCACAATATTTTGTTGTCCACAACAGGAAAATAAAAGTGACCTTGGGAAGTCTCTCTTGCATGAAGTGCATGTAAGACAGCAAGTTATTCCTAGCTTTTTCATAATATGCACATTTTCTCCCCTCTCCTCAGACAATTTGTTCATAGAAATCAAACCCCAAAGGGTACATATAATTTTATCTCCTCTGCTGTTTTGGTCAGACCATAGATTCACAAATTATTTTTACTTACATTTAATTAATGTTTAAAAATTTCAAACCGTTAAATTTCATATAAATAAGAAAAAAAAAAGAAAAGATACAGTATATAGGTGAATTTCATTTTTATTATTTATCTAGCAACACGTATTTTGTAGGATAGGTAGTTAACAAGGCTAGATAGGACTGTATATTGTGATACCCAGTAAAATAATTCAAAATATTTTAATAAGATTACTTTAAATGTTCAGCTTATACTATACTGGGCTATGCAGTGTATATTATTAGAATAACTTAAATTGCAAAATCCACATTTCTAACATGTTTTTTTCTATAGTGCACAGTCAATACACTTGACAAACAGCTGTATGTCGGAGTTTTATTTTACAATCTTGATTTGAAAAATGAAATAATGCAGAGTTATATACAAAAATAATAATTAAACCAATTTTCTTTTGATTCTGAAAATTAACTGTTCAACTATTCTTGTTGTTGCATTCATTATTGATTAAAACTAATATATAGTATATGCTAGCAAAGTCCAAAATCCAAAAAATGGAAGACAAATCTACTCTTCTAGAAAAGATAAATTAAGGAAAAAAAATACAAAAATAGCCTTGCCTGAGCACGTGAGATAGAAAACACCTGAAAATGTAATAAAAAATGGAGACATGTAGAACATAAACTACATGGGATATATTACATGCAGACTCAGACTGAAAGAAGGAAATTGTTTCACAGCTTTAAGAGTTCATAGTTATCTGTTGGAAGACTTGATAAAATCACTTAGAAAACCATCCTCCTAAATACTGTATTAAATTGCTCATATATCTGTATCAATATTTCCTGTATGTAGAGTCAAAGAAAATAAAAATTATATGTTCTGTTAAGATTAGTAATTAAATGCTAAAATGTTCAGCAAATACAGTGAAGACTTCACAGTACTTGTGAAGGATTTAATTAACTTACACATAAGCACAATGCTAACTACTTTTTAAGTATGGTGATTTTCTATTGTATTTTAATGCAAAACCAATTCAATAAGTTTTACTGTCAAAGTAGCCCAGCAGATCAGTAACTACATAAGCCTTCTAAGTCTGTTGGAAGAAAATCCTTAAGGGAAAATGTGCCTGAAGTTACAGAACAGGTATTTCTCTGAAACACAGCTGACAGTTGGTCAAATTTGCAAATATCCAAAATACTAGAAAACAAGGCAACTGAACATGAAATTAAAAAAAAAGAGAATAAGAAGGAACGCACTCAGAAATACACTGCTGCAGAACAAGGACTGACACTGCAACAGTCAAACTGCTAACCATGATTATAACCCAGCTTCATATCTGTATGTACAGTGCCAGAGGGCTGTCTGAGTTGATAAATCAGAATCTATCCTTTTAAAGATGTTCCTTGCTGCCCCTTGCCTATAATAGTACAGTTCGTTACTTATTCAGAGCATGAATCCTCCTTTACTCAGATCCTGTCCCTTTTGGCTCTGTGCATCTCCTGGGAGTGCCGAATGATTCAGTGGTAACTTAGTCATTTGCTCAGTATACAAGATCATTTTACTGAAGAGGGAAAAAATAAAGGCTGTACTTATCACTTTGTGTTAAATAAAGATAATTTAAGAATCAACAATCCATCTGTTTCACACTTGATTAGCTCCCCTTTCATCATAACTTGTTATTGAAGGTCAAATGTGGGTCACTTCTAAAAACTAATTGTAAAGAATTTAATGTAATGCAAATTGAGAACATAAAATTGAAATATACTTCTCTACACATCACATCACATCAAACAATATTGAAATTAACTATATGCAAGAAGTCTCCAATGTAAATATTTATACTTAATGACAATGCTCCCTTTTTTCCCTCTACATTGCACTTAGAGCTACCATAACACTGTAATATGATTATTACACTGTAGGACATTTGCTTAGCTGAAATTTGTGAAAAAAATATTCTTGAGAGTTGTTTTGTGATTATAAAGAAGAAGTTTTGAGACGAGTTTCTCTTCCTGTCTGAGAAAAAATGTGATGCTTTCCTGTATGGTTAAACTGATTGTCCCCTTAATGGATGAATTTTGGGTTCTATTAAGGGTGCTAGTTAGATATGCATATTTATGAGGAAATGGATCTATTTAGTTAGTTTAAAGATAGAATTCACATACATGATAATCAACTAGTTAAAATACTTCTACAATGCAACATCGATTAATGTTTGACATGCTATAAAACAACTGCCTAGAGTGTTTTTTATTTTTTTAAAAAATTAATTTCTACATACTTCACTTTAATAGAAATAAAACATCACAGGAACTGCCTCTAGTTTTGACTGTTGTGTCAGCCTACTCTTTTATCTTTCTTCACTAAACAGTACATTTCCAATGACAAAAGATAAGAGTAGTAATTCTGAAGGGATTATAGAGTTGGCCAGGAAGCCAATATATGAAGCAAAGAAACGGCACTGCTCAGAAAACTTTTTTAAAGATTCTTCTAATTCTACCCATGGTGGCCAATATATTTTTAAAAACAAAATAAAATAAAATAAAATAAAACTAAATCAACAATCCATCACCACAAATGCAGTGCTTTAAGTAGTCAATAACCATTGTTTTATTGAGCACAACAAGTAAAAAAGAAAACAAGAGAATATGATAGCAAAAAAAGTAAACATATAAACAGGATTTTAAAGGCTTGTTCTTCAAACAGTGTTTCTTAATATGCTAATCTCATTTTCATGGTTAAAAGTTTTGGTGCAGTAAACCTGCTTGTATGATACTATTTTGCATTATGAAACAAAGTAGAGAAAACAGCATATATTATGAAGATATATCTATAACTATCATGATAAAACAAACAATTATTTATAATATTCTTATTAGAATCATGGTTAAGGTTGCAACCCTCCAAGCTTCTAAGTGATTCCTCTTAAGCACTCAACTTTTCTCATCTTTGGCAATCTTTGCTGGAAGTTACAAGTATTCAGGCCCCTCACAGGCACTGTGCAACACCTGGAGGTTTCAAATCGTGTGATCCAGAAAAACTCAACCCCATTCAGTAAAACCTTATTGTATACCTTTAACTTTTGGCAAGTGATTACAACCTATGGAATATTAAGTAATTTAAACACTTATTTGCCCTTAGGCAGATAAGTTAGTGCTTGACTAAATCGGAGAGAACTGACACATGAGAAGCTAAAAGAATATTTCAGGATAGTACCACATTAAGTAAGACAAGAACAGGAGTCAGACTTGTGAAAGATCTAAAAACATGATGGTGAAACATCAGAAGTCTACTGTGTACAGAATTTAGTTTTAAACATCGTATTTAATTTTAAACTTTGTATTAAACACGAGTCAACAAGGAGTTGCAAATTACTTTTAGTTTTCTCCATTTAAGTTCTCCTATGCAGTACTGTATCAAACAAGATGTATCTGGGATTTCATATAAGAAATATGCATTACCTTAAAAAGGAAGTGTCAATAAGAATGGAAACAGCTTGTATTCAATGGGAGATATCAGCCAGTCACATAAGCAGAGACTTTGTTTCCTGCCTGCTATATTGTAGGTATACAAAAGTATCAGTTATCAATTCTAATTGCACTAATAGCAATTAGCATTGCTCTCATCTCCAGTAACTTAGGGCAGATATCTCCTGCTGTGCCCACTTATTTGCTTTAAAACTTTATAAAACTTCTAATTTCTCCTTAGAAGGGAACTGTGAATGGGTAAATAAATGCAGCTTTAGAGATTTCAACTAGTCTCCCTGTCACAGTCACGTGAATAAGTCACCGGTTCTATGTCACGTGTATAGCTGAACTATGAAACAGTCTGATAATATATCACATCAGAACCCTTTATCTGCATTTCTTTCTAAAAAAAAAGGGCTGAAACAGAGCTCCACGTGGTTTGGGTGTTAAAAGTCCTCATGTGTTTTGCCTGATAAACTGCAAAATGCTGCACTGTCAGTGTTCAAGATGTTAAAAGTCTACATATTGTTTATGCAAATAAGCCTTAATGTCCCCACTATTATGCAAAAGCGTGAACAAAAACTATATAAATGTCACTTAGCAACAAGCTGGCAAATACCCATAGGAAAGCGGCAGCAGAAGTTCTGTGGCTGATATTCTCTCCCACGAAGTCTGTTATGTAGCACTACCTTTACTGTTTTCTTGGACACGTTCCTTAACTTACGTGCATGCTTTACAATTGTGCAATTGCTTTCTACATATTTAAAAATAAAAAGCCAATGCACTAGAATCTGGGCTATAAGCTACCCTGATAAACTTATCTTCATAACAAATCAGATATTTACCACAGGAAAAAAAGTATTTACACTGAGAAACTGAGTTATTTTGTTGGGTTTTGGTTTTCTTTTTGGTAACAAACAGGATAAATAATGGAACAATTCGGTATATACTTCTTTTGGTTTGACTGTTGCAAGTAAAAGTGCTATAAAGCCATTTCCTTCTACTTAGAAGTGTACTGTTTATCGAAAAAGACCCTTGGGGAAAAAGGTAAATAATTTGAAACATGGTTCTGCAATATAATCTTAAATAAGTTTTTCATCGAGCAAAATAGCCATTCACGTGGTGTAATCCTTTACCATTCCTACTCTTAGCGTGCAAGTTATTCTTATACACTGAAAATAAATTACACTATGACAGTTTATAATTCATATGTTTAGAAGAATTGCAGCAGCAGGAAAGAACTAGCAGCTGATTAGCATATGTCCCACTGTTACTTTGTTATTTCAGTGCTCACTAAAAGGGCATAATCTACTATGTGCTTAATAAGCCTTAGTAGATGGAAGCTCAGGAACTTTCTTAGTACTTTTCAAACTGAAATTGTAATGTACTTCCCTGGAGAGAGGTAATGAAATGTGTCACCCAGGAAGTGTTGTGTCAAACATTCCATGGAACTGTATCTCTTGTAAAAAAACATGTACAAAACCACTGGCAGATAGTACATCAATCACACTTTGGGGAGGGGGATCTGGAGGACTGAGTGGCTGATACAATTAATTTTCTTTTGCAGTATTTTTAGTATTCCTGAGCAGAATGCAAATACTGGCAACACACTGCAAAGCTTCAATTGTAGCAGACTAGCAGACGTCTCAAAGCATAAAAAAGTCATAGTGTGCCATATTTGCACGTTAATAAGTTGAAAAGAAAGCATTTTTGTCAAGCTAATCTGAATTTCCATTTTCCAGACTTGGCTCTATATCTATATGAATCAGCATTCATTTATCTCCAGATTCTTGTCTAACATGCAGTGAAAGCGCTCAGAATATTATCTTCCATGGAAAGCCGTAACGCAAATCACCAGGCATTAAGTATCTTATTTTACTATCACCCAAAAAGTACTCCCCCAAAGAAAAGTGACCTCCGTTCAGGGTACATATGTGTCTTATAAAATAAATAAAACAGACGCTTTCGTTTGGGAGCTTGTGTCTCCTCTGTGCTATCCCTGTTTTATCTTCAAGCACTGCAAAAGAAGTCTTTACCGTCACCAGTTTTAGGCTGTGGGAGCTTCCCTGAGCCTAAGATGAGAGCCTGCCACTTGCGCTACTCCTGAAGACACACCTCACTCTAAAAGGCTCTGATGGCACTCACAGTCTCTACAGGCAGATCTTTGCAGCAGCTGGGCTGACAAATGAGGGCCTCTCAGCTTGAATGAAAGAATCTCATGTGATGTACTAGCGGCGGCAACGGAAACCTACTGGGGTGTGATTCTAAGCTCACTAACAGTTATGTGTCTTCAGAGCAACTGCAGCAATAAGCGCAATCTGAATGGTGTAAATTACCGCAGACAAGGCTTTCTAGATTATTCGAGCTTTTTGGTCCTAATGAAAGACCTGGTAATTACAGGCATTAACGCTCCAGCGCGGCGGCTGTAAATCCACCCAGAGCCTTAGGAAGTGCCTCCCTCCACGAAACACACAGCTAGCGAGGTGAAACTTCTCAGCCACAGCTCGGTGTTCCTAAGCTGGGGAAGCGCTAAGGCAGGGGACGAGCTCGCTGCGAGCCGAGGGCGGGGCCGGGGCAGGGCCGGGGGGGGCGAAGGCTGCGGGATGGCGGCTCCTGATACCCGCTCCCCGCCCCGGCAAGAACCAGGATTGGCCTGCGGGCTCCCGGCTTAGAAAGGCACCTCCCGTCGCCTCGCAGCTCGCCGCCTGAGCTGGAGAGCGCGTCCTCAGCCCAGCCCTCGCCCTGCTGCCGGGGCGGCCTCGTCGGGGCGGTCCCGCCGGTGGCCCCGTCGGGGCGACCGCACGGACGGGCTGGAGGGCTGCCGGCTCCGAAACGCGGTGGGAATTCTAAACATGATGATAATCTCCGATCGCCCTTCCTGCGTGCCGTGTGTCGCCCGCGGGGGGCGGCCACCGGGCTGAAGGGGTCTCTGCCCGTGTCGGTGTGCGGGACGGGGGGCGCGGCGAGCAGCGCTCTTACCTGCTTGCTGTACTTGCTGCTGGCCTGGCAGCTGTACTCGGAGCAGTGGTCCGACCCGATGGAGATGTTGTCGCCGGCGCCCACAAAGGTGTTGGCCGGGGGCAGGTCCTGCACGGCCTGGTGCTTTTTGCCGGCTGTGGGGGACTGCGGGTGCAGCTGGACAGTGGGTAGCGGCGAGCTGGACTTGTAGTGCCGGGCCAGGTCGGGGCTGCCCGGGCCACCGTTGACCGAACGGTACCGTCCCATGCCAGGGCTGTCCGATAGCTTCTCGTTGACGCTGTCGTAGCGCTGCCCGTTGGGCTTGGAGGCCTCCACGGTGACGATGCTGCTGTAGAGGGGCTGCTTGCCCTTCTTGCCTTTCTTGTCCTTCTTGGGCTTCTTGGCCTTGTCATGCTGCTGCGGGGTAAAGAAATCCTCGTGGTCCTTCTTGCCGGCCTCATAGCCGTGTTTGCCCTTGGAGCGGCAGTACCGGGCCATAACCACCACCAGGATGAGCAGGATGACGGTCATGATGCCAGCCACCACGCCGATGACTATGCTAAGCCGCTGCTTGCTCAGCTCATAGCTAGGGTCGCCAGCAATGTCTTGAGCCAGGGGTGTGTGGAGGCTGCGGGCCACCTGGCTCTCCACCACAGTGGCGTTGGACAGGCTCTCGTTGACAAAGACATGAAGCAGGGCGGTGGTGGACTGGGGCGGCTGCCCGCTGTCGTTCACCTGCACCACGAGGCGGTGCAGGCCGTAGTGCTTGGGAGCCAGCTTACCCACCAGTGACACCACACCACTGGCCGGGTCAATCTCGAAGAGTTTGAAAGGATTACCCCCGACAATGCTGTAGTTGAGGTCAGCGTTGAGACCGGTGTCGGCATCCGTGGCAACCACTGTGGCTACCACGGTGCGCATGTTGCTGGAGGGTGGCAGCACAGTATAGGAGCTATTGCTGGGGAAAGTGACCGTGGGTGCGTTGTCATTCTCATCCATCACAAAGAGGGACACAGTGGCAGTGGCTGAGCGTGGTGGCTCACCTCCGTCCACTGCCTTCACCTTAAAAGTGTAGCTGGTCTGCTGCTCGCGGTCAAAAGAGACAGTGGAGAAAATGGTTCCAGTGTCATTCTCGATGGAGAAGATACCAGCTGCCTGGTCGTGGTCACTGGGCTGGATGAAGAGACTGAGTTCAGCATTGTGGCCCTTGTCAAAGTCCATCACAGTCACCATGCCCACAGGACTGTTGGGCTGCAGGTTCTCCTTCACATAGAAAGTGAACACATCCTGCATGAAGCGTGGTTCGTTGTCGTTGCGATCTGCTACCCGAACCACCACTGTGGTGGAGCCCTGCAATGATGGCACCCCTTTGTCCCGGGCGGTCACCTGGAACTCGTAGGTGTCACGTTGCTCGCGGTCCAGCACCGCCTGCACCGACACATCCCCAGAATCAGGGTCAATGGTGAAGATATTGCCCGGGGCCTCCGAGGAGAGGGGCGAAGCTTCCAGAGAGTAGGTGATCTCAGCATTCTTGCCGCTGTCTGCATCTGTAGCGACCACTGTGGCCACCCTCTCACCAGGCAAATTATTCTCTGGGAAGGAGACCTCCAACACAGCCTGGCTGAACACAGGAGGATTATCATTTGTGTCCCCAACCCGCACTAGCAAGGAGTTGTTGCTGGACAAGCTAGGGCTGCCCGAGTCCACAGCCACAATCACCACGTTGTAGTCACGAACGGCCTCGTAGTCCAGAGGGGCCGAGGTGTGGAGGAAATACTTGCGCTTGTTCTGCGGCTCTCCTTCACCCTCGCTGGCCGGCTTGAGCTGGAAAGGCACATCGCCCACCACAGTGCAAGTCACCACACCGTTTTCACCTTGATCTCGGTCCGATACCTGCACCAGGGCAATGGGGGTATCCACCAGCACATCCTCGGCTACGCTAGCCACCCCGTCCCGGAGCGGGATGCGCCCGATTTTCCGGATATCGATAGTGGGCACGTTGTCGTTCTCGTCACGGATGTTTAACACGACTGTGGCCTTGTCCGTCTTGGGGGGCTGGCCCCGATCCCGGGCCATGACAGTGAAGCGAAGCTGGTTGACCTCCTCTCGGTCGATGCGGTGCAAGACGCTCAGCCATCCCGAGTTCTCGTCGAGGCGCAGCAGGCGCCTGACGGACTCGGTGGCCGCCCCAAAGACGTACTCGATCTGCCCGTTCACCCCCACGTCCAGGTCGGTGGCTCGCAGCTGCAGGATGGGCGTCCCGGGGCTGCTGTTCTCCGCCAGGTCTGCCTCGTAGACGCTCTTCTCGAAGCGGGGGCTGTTGTCGTTCACGTCGGTGATCAGCACCCTCAGGATGGCCTGCGAGGAGCGCGCCGGGTCCCCGCCGTCCCGCACGCGGAGGCTGAGCTCGTAGGAGTCCCGCTGCTCCCGATCCAGAGCGCCCTTGACGATCAGCTGCGGCTGCTTCTCCCCGTCGAGGGTGTCGGCCACCTGCAGCTCGAAGACGCTGCTGCGGGCCGCCGCGTCGCCCTCCTGCCGCCGTTTGCTGCCGCCGGGGTAGGGGGCGCTCTCGGAGGCGGCCGAGGCCGCGCTGCCCCCTCCGCCGCCGCCGCCGCCTCCGCGCCGGCCGCCGTCCCCGCCGGGCTCCTGCAGCAGCTCGTAGCGCTCGATGCCGTTGCGGCCGAAGTCCCTGTCGGTGGCGGTGGGGAGCAAGTAGAGGGTCCCCACGGGACGGTTCTCCTCCACGGTGAGCGTGAGGACGGGGGACGGGAAAGTGGGGGTGTTGTCGTTGATGTCCAGGATGACGACCCGGCCCTCGAAGAGGTCCACCCAGCTCTGCGAGGGGCCGATGACCGACACCTCGAAGTCCAGGAAACACTCGTTCTCGTCGAAGATCATCTGGCACTGCGGCAGCTTCTCGCGGTCGATGCGCCGCTCCGTGGTGCTCAGCTCCCCGGTCATGTTATCGATCTTGAGATAGTCGGAGCCCGATTCCAGGCTGAATGTCACCTCTCCGGAGCCCGTCACGATGCCCAGGTCGGAAGCCACGTTGCCGATGCGGATGTCGGCGGGTCCCTCCTCGGCCAGCCGGTACCTCAGCAGCTGCTTAGCCGCTGCCAGGCTGACCCAGAGCGGCGGAGGCAGGAGCAGCAAGAAGCAGCAGCAGCGGCAGCAACGCATAAACCCAAGGAGAGTCTGCATCTTCCTCATCTTCCTCGCACCGACACCCTCCCCCCCTGCCCACCCACCTGCCCCCCAGGAAACTCCCCCGAGAAGCCAACAGAAAGGCTGGGCGATCGATTACAAAATTCTTCTCTTCCCGGAAACTTATTGTCTCATGGCCGGTGCAATTGATAGGCGAAACCCTGCTGTTGGCTCCTCTGCTGCTCTCCTTGCCTTCCAGTTGCGATATACTTACAGTTCACGGGACAGTGTATTCTGCTTTTTAAAGATTCATCTCGGTAGATAGGATGGGATTTTCCTCCTCCTCCCCCTTCTCCTTCTCCTCTCTGATTTTACTGTAATCACTTTGCAAGGTCTGCAATAAAAGCAGGAGCACCGCTGCACGATTCGAAGCCCCCCCCAGGTCGTCTTCTTCGACACTAGAGTTAACTACAATTCACACACTCTCTCTCCTCTCTCTCTCTCTCTCTCTCTCTCTCAGCCGTTTACGACCAAGGCATTAGCTTTATTCTTCCCTCTCTCTGCACACACAGGGGAAAAAAAAAAAAAACAAACCGTGATTCGCTTTATTCAAAGGACTTGTGTCCGGGGAAAACTCTAAATCCTCTTAGCAATGGGCAGTTCTTTAAAAAAAAAAAAATTAAAAGGTAAAGAAAAAAAATAAAAATCCCAAAAAGGTCGGTAGCTGCACAGTTGATAGAAGAACCCTGTGTATTACAGACCAGTCCACAGAATATCCCCTTTGGTTGACAGAAAAGCACCTAAATCCATCTTCAGAGATTGCCTAAAATGTTCAGCTCTTTCTCCGGAGAGGATTTTTTTTTTTAACAACTCTGCGCAAGGTCATTAGTCACAAAGCAACAATACAGAAACTGCAGAAGCCGTTTGCCCAGAATTTGCAAGGCTGCAGATATGAACATACACACACACACACACCAGTCCCAAGTTTGGTTTTGCATCCGCAGTTTATGTGTGTGCCTTACCTGCATTTGCACTGCATGTGTTAGAGCAATCTGGATCTGCAGCACTGAGAGCGATTCACAAATGAGATTGCAGTCTCTCTCTCTCTCTCTCTCTCTCTCTCTTTTTCTCTCTCTCTCTCCTCTTCCTTCCCGTCCCAATGCAGGTAACCAGATCTGAACTTGATCCTTTCAGTTCAAAGGTTAGCAACAAAACTATGTGTCCAAAGGCGATTATTGGTCTCTCGGAAATAACACCCGGAGCGGAACAAGATGTAACTGGATCCCTCACATGAATTAACACAGATTCTGAATTACATCCATATAAGCGGAATGGCAAAGGGGAGGGGGAAAAGAGCCGCGGCGCGATTAAAAAAAAAATAATAATAATACAGAGTTCTATTTGCAAATAAAATGATATCAGTCAGTTGTCTCCTGTGATCTGCACCGCCACAACGTGCAAGTGTGCATTCCCCCTCCTGTGTCTTTCAGAGAAGTGTGGATCAGGCGCTTTCACGGCAGAGCGGCTTGTGCTTTAAAATGTTGAATGGCAACTGAGAAGATTCCCACTCGGAGAAAGAAAAAAAAAAAAAAAAAAATGAGAAGAAGCAGTAAACCGGCAAGTTTGCCCAAAGTGATGGGAGCTGCTGAAGCCTCTCTCGGTAGCTCTTTCTTGACGCTGCAGCAGCAGCAGAGCCGCCTGCGCTACATACACAGAGAAAGAGAGAGGGAGAGAAAAGAGAGAGCGAGCGAGAGTGAGAGAGGGAGGGAGCGAGGGAGGGGGGGAGGAGGGAGGAGGAGGGAGGACGAGTCAAGCGCTGCACTCCAGAAAGCCCAGCCTTACCCTCTGTCTCTGCTGCTGCTAGTGCTGCAAGTGGGATAGCTGCTCATCACAAAACATCAGTTCACTCCTCAAAAACGATTCTCATTATACGCCCGAGTGTTGCTGCTGTTGCCTTCTTAAACCTGTGGTCTGTGCAGCTTCTCCCCTATCCTTTCCCTTCCCACCTCCTAGACTGTGAACCGAGCAGCGATTTTTTTTTAAGCAAATGTTTATTCGCCTTTTTTTTTAATTATTTTTTTTTTTTTTTTTAGGCAGAGCTGATGCACGTTCGGGGCTCTGCATTTTGCGGAATCTCGCTGGTAAGAAACTCGTTTTGCACACATTCCCACCTTCCCCTGTCGTGTCGGTGCTTTTGTGACATAGCTGCAGTCACTGTAACTGCATAAAACTCCATGGAAGGGGGTGGGGGGGGGGCAATCTTGGTTTTCAGAATTTTGTCTCTTAGTGCTGTTTGAGAATTTTGGTCTTCGTGTTCATGTTTTTTTTCCTGCTACCCTGATTTGAATGTGTCTTTTCAGCGTGTTTGTGGGTTTCCTAGGAGAAAAAAAAAAAAAAAAAAAAAAAAAAAAAAGTCCCTTGGAGACGATGATCAGGAAGGAGGCGAGACGGTTAGTAGGATGAACACATGTAAGAAGTAACAAATTTATTTCCGAACAGAGACTTGCTGCTTCGATGATTGCTAAAATGTAGCGTCACCTACCTGACTAAGTGGGGAATAAACTTTAACGTTAAAGCTCAACTTTGTTTATTCTAGTGTCCCTAGTTCGGTCCTCCTTTTTGACTTTGTGCCGTGTAATCGCCCGTGGTGTTCGCCAGCCCCTGCGCCCTGGCGGGGGGACTAGATCTTCTGTTTGTCCTCTCCACTTGGATGAGGGGGGAAAAAAGGGATGCTCCGAGGGGGAGGCTGGAGAGGGGAGGACCTGGGAGCAGCCAGTGGGAAGAGAACCGGCGTGTGTGTCTCTGTGTGTGTGTGTTGTGTGTGTATAGGCACGAATCCAGCTGTTCTTTCTCTCCCTGTGAACACATGTGGGAAAACAAGCCGCTACGGGTTTCTGTGCGTGCGTGTGCGCATTCCCGGTTTTAAAAGGTTACACTGAATCAAGGCGCACGCAGGCGGCTGCGGTGAGATGTCTGCTTCATCGCGATGACATATCTGAGCGAAAAGCGGTCGGGCGCGTTGAGGTCGCGGCGCGTCTTTGTCACTCGGGGCGGCGAGAGAATGTGGGAGGGAGGGGAGGTTGCCACCTCTTCCCTCGGAGAGTGCGGAGGGGCAGAGTCTCGCCGCGCAGCATCGGCGCTGGAGCGAGGGGCTGTAAGCGGCTCCTCCGGCCGGCCCCGGCCCTAGCCGCTCCCCCCCCCCCCCCCCCCCCCCCCGCCTCGCAAGAACGCGAAAACCCTCCCCCACCGATGCTGGAGACACTCGCCTTTATATCTGCAGCATCAGCGAGAAAGCCCAGCTCGGCGCAGGCTCAGTGGTGACCGCCGCAGTCCCGGACGGAGGGGGTTGGGGGGGGGGGGGGGGGGGTGCTCGGGAGCTCAGCGTCTTCGCAACGGGTTAAGTAGGATTAATACCAAATCCCTATTATATTTGCCAAGCACCTTGAATTTATCAAAATTCCCTCTCGCTGTTTTGGAGCTCCGAGAGGAGGCGATTCTGCCCACAGTGTAAGATCCAGACGTAGGAGTAGGTAGCGATCCCAGCACACACCGCCTTACACCGGCTCCCTGCGCCGGCAATACAATTGCAAGCCGAAGCTCCCGCTGTTCCCTTCCCTTTGTGCTTTTAAACGCAGCCGGGAAGCCTAATGTATTCGCCAGGGGAGGGGCGGGATAAAGGCGCTTTTAACCTCCCCCCCATAAACTTTAATCGGATTCTGGGCTGTTGCACGGCACAGACACCTCGCCTCTGGTCTGCGGCTCCTTCCCCGTTGTCTCCCATGTGTACTTATACTACGCTCTGCTTCGCGAGAGCCTCTTTCAAGCGAAGGAGTGATTTCTTTCTCTTACCATGAGCCTCTTTCAAGCGAAGGAGTGATTTCTTTCTCTTACCATGTGCAATCGCTCCCCCCTTCCACTCGCTGGCCTCTCTTACACACCCTATGCCTTTCACATGAGGTCTGCGCCCCCGGCCCCTCTTCCTTTTTTTTTTTTTTTTTTTTTCTTTCCCCCCCCCCCCCCCCCCAATGTCTTTACATGCAATCTCTTTGTGAATGTGCAATGTCTTTCGTACTCGGGAGCGCTGCGTCCTTCACAGTGGATTGGTTTCTCTTTCGGAGCAGAGGTAACGGCATCCCCCCCACACTCCCCCACCCCATCATTCCCCCTTCCTCCCCCTCTTCCTCCTTTCCTCCGCCAGGGCAGGCGGCCGGCGTGGGAAATGGCCCCGACGTGAGCTGCATGCGGGATGGCAGCGCCGCTCCCGGGAGGGGGACGGGGCTCTGCCTCCCCCGCGCCCCCACCCCCCGCATCCCACCGCTCCGTGCCGGGGGAGGGGGGAGCCACCCCCGCCCCCTCTGGCCGGGCTCTCGCTCCTGTAGCCGTTGGGGCTTCGGAAGGATCAAGTCCGGCTCGTTCTCAGCGGGGGGAAGCTCGGCCCTCTCGGTCAGATCTGTTGCGCAGTGTAATTCCTCCCCCTCCCCCGGCTCCCTCCAGCTCTCAGACGCCCACACACGCTCAGCTAGGACGCGGCATTTGTCCTCCTCAGCTGGTGAGATCAATTGGGAAGCAGGATCACAGATATAATCGGCTGTAATAAATAAAATAGCCCGAGATGCCGAAGATACGCGGAGGGGAAATAAGACTTCGTGTCCTTAAAGGGAACATCTGATAAGGCCACCGAGGTGGCATCTCGCGTGTGGGAAGGAATCCGTCTTGCTGACATTCGCAGCCTGCTGGATGTGGGAAAGCCCTAAAGCAGCCTGGGAGTTTCCCCAGCTCCTCCGCACCCTTCTCCCTCCCCCACGCATCCCCGTCCCGCTCCCCCTCCCCGAATCTCCCTTCCAGATGCTGTGCGGCGGGGGCTTTGTCGTCCATTGGAAAGACAGAGGTCATGGCTAAAATATGCAGCTGCAATTAATGGCTTAGCTTATCTACATTTCTCGGCCAAGCCCGTTTTCTGCCGCTGGCATCCGAACTCGCGTCCGCGATGGACGCTTTGAGCCCACTACAATTTGTTTTCCTCACTTTAGGAATGTCGGTGGCTTTCGCTGGAAAATTGTTTCTAAGATCTGCGGTAGGAATCCATCTCGGGTTACAGGAGACAGACTATTTAAATATCTGTACCACTCAAGACGCTAAAAAATACGTATTACCTATCGCTATTTATGCGAACAGCAGTGAAAAAGCTTCTAAAGGGAAAAAAAGAATCAGGTGAGCTCGAAAGTAACATATTGGTAATAATACGAGAAAAAGGTTAAATACAGTAAACATGACAGCAAATTCGAAAAGCAGGGGGAAAAACATGGACAAAACCCCTGCTTAAAGCAGCAGTTCAAGCCATTTGACGGGAGAAACTAACTCAAGAACTCCACCAAGGGACAAACAGCTGAAATGACACCACAACAGCACTAAACCCGCGTTGACCTTTCATCTCTCTGAAGTGTGGTGCTGATCGGGGGCGATTCCGCTGTGATCTCTTCACCTCTTTCTCTTCCCTACTGCAGCCTCCCGCTGCCCTGCTCCACAGCATCCTTTCTCCGTGGCTCTGGATATACTGGGTAGTCGGCTGGATTATAGGGAGTGCTGACACTTGGCTGGTGTCTGTCACAGCTTTGCAAATATGCCTGCTGTGTAGTACCATGTAATAGGCAGCAATGATTAAATTATTCATTTTAGCAACAGCCTTTCTGGAGGACGTTAAAAATTAAGAGTTTAAACAAAGGAAACCAGAGATTTCCTTTTAAGCAGATAACAACTGTATCTGCGCGTATTTAATGGAATGCTGGCTAAGCATGGAACCAGTTAACTTTGTTTAAATCCTCTTCCTTTTTCTCCCTGTGAGGTTGTCAAACTAGGTAATGCGCCATAAAAGTTACTGATAGAGCAAAAATAATCTGGTTCGGGTAGCAGTGGTTAAATCTCACCATTATAATTGCTCATTCTTAAGGCAGTATTTGAGGTCTGTTCAAAATAAAAGATCGTTGCATAAGCATGATTCCATCAGCATTTGAGTTCTCACATTTGTAAATAATGATGAAAAATAATGATTTGTAAAAGCGACAGTGCTTTTGTTTACTATGATTTTTTTATCATACACGTATTCTTTCTGAATCACAATGATTACGTTTGAAGTTTTCTTTTTTAATTTCTTTTTAAAAATTACATTATTCTGTGGGATCTGCTATGAAAAGTCTTTTACAGACAGAATAGGGTTTTATCCCAGATATTTTTTTTAAAAAATCTAACTCTTCAAAACCATACACATTATGCCTAAAATTAGAAAGAAAAAAATAATAAAAGGTCATTAAAAGGCATATGAATTTTCATGAGGGTAGGCAGATTTTGGTTAGATTTATGCTTAATATGCAACATCTGGCTTTCCTGGATTTGCAAGGATATAAATTAGTGTTGTAGCCAGCACGGTATTTTATAGATTCATTTTTATTTAAACTATTGTTTGGTTTCTCAAAATGCAAAGTAAAGTATAAGGGGAAAAAGCATTTAAAGTGATCTTGAATAAATACCTATCAAAAATAGGGGGAAACTATGAATCAGTAGTATATATTCCACATAAAGAGATACAATGAGACATTCAGGGGAGATAATTAAAGCTGGATTTAATTTGAATGAAATATATGAGAATTAGGTAGCATTGACAAAGAAAGAAAAATGTGTTCATTGTCACTGAAAATATTAAATAGGTACAGTTAATATGCATATGGATTCACTAATAGGGAACACCAGTTACTTTTGGAAATAATGTAGTATTTTCTGCTGTAATAATTCCGAGGCTGATATCAACAGAGAGCCCACTGAAGGTCTCCAAGTGCTGTTGTAAATTATCCCTACAAGATAATAGGAAGTGCAATGACCTACTCAGTCACCCAGCAAGCCACTGACAAATGAGTCATTCCAGATTAGGTTCATCAGACCACAGTTCTGCACTGCTGTCAGGGTGGAGGGGTATGTTATATATTCTGGATTCACCTCAGTATTTGTCTTTGAGTAAATGGCGATCATTTCTGCTTTATTTGATGGGCTACTGTAGTCAAAGAAGCTCATTATGAAGAGAGTTTAAAACAAGTCTGTGTTGGAGAGGACAGGGATACAAAGGAAAGTCGTGTCAAGAAATTTGAGGGATAGCAGCAAAATTACTAAACTGTTAAAGATATATTGAAATACAGTTATTCCGAGCTCCTGCTCCCACTTGGTTCTGTCAGCTATCCCTTATATGCAGAAGTGAGTACATGGATTTTCTAAAACCATTTTTCCTTTACACACCCTTGAAGGTTTCTCAGGCTAATGTTATTTTTCAGTTCAATGTGCTACGTTTCATTTTGGGTGATTTTGTTTGCTTTGGGGTTTTTCTGTCTTATCCTTGCTGTGAGTTAAATTTTTCTTTTATTTTTAAATGAGAATCACCAGATTATAAAGTCTTTTGTCTGAAATACCTAGTGTATTCTAGTGCAGCTTTAATTTATAATTCATATAATTCAGGGTAGCATAAAAGGTCTGGCATGTCTTCATGCATCTACTTTGTCAGCTGCCTGTTGAGTAGAAGAGAAAATATCCAAGCAAGATGGCAACTTTGGAGCATTCAGAGGAAGAGCCTTTGATATTAAAACTCAAATGCTGTTATGGATAATTGAATTCTGTCATGCTCTACTCCTCTCTATAAGTTAACACCGATACACTTTATTTGCTATACCGAAAACTTAATTTTCTAGTCTATGCATATGCTCACTCATATATTTGAGAGCTTTAATATTTTTGTCTATTTCACCAAAAAAAATCCATCTCTCCAGGTGATATAAAGGTCATATCAAGTCACAGTTATTATAAATTAGGGAGATAAGTACTGTGGTAAGCAAAGTCATTTAGAATGGGACCAAGCCGTTGATTGCTGTTGGACAGTCTATTTAGAATCATAGCATAGTTTGGATTGGAAGGGACCTTAAAGACCACCTAGCTCCATGATGATCTTTAAGGTCCTTGTTCTTCAGTGACTGAAATTACTTTATTAGGTACTTTGTAATGTTAGTCTTGGAATTGCTTATCCTATGAAAGTGGAACATTAGAACCCTTAGAGGTCATATTTTTATAAACCTCTTTTATCTGTACAGTGGAGAAACATACTATTTTTAGCTTAACCCTGTGTTTGACCCTAACTGAGGAATAATTATTAATTTTAAAAAAAAGTAAGGGCTACCATCTACTGTTAATGGTGAGCAAGAGAAAGCAAGTGTGAAGAGCTGGAGTCCCTTGCACCTTTTCCTGAACTAGGTTAAAACATAAACACATATCCTTGCCTGTACTGCGGGCATTTATTCAAAGAAAGAATTAGAGGCAAGGGAAGGCTTTGCTTATATCACCCTAAAACAGGATCCTGTAAGCACCAATAGGAAAAAAGGTCCGTCTGGCAGCCACATATATTTTAGGCTGTTAAGAACTGATGTATATGCTGGTACAACCCCGATTAGCTTTGCTTCAGAAATGTTTTGCACTGCTACTTTAATTCTCCAAAATAAGAGTGAAGGGGTTGTAGTCACCCTTCCTATGGGGAAGATCACGTAGTCTATTTTTGAAATAATTTGTTCTCCTGCTGTCTCCTTTGCACTTTTTGCCATGCACAGGCAACCAAACCTTTATGCCTGCTTTAACTGTTTTTCAAAGTTTCTTGGTGATCATCCTTCACATAATTACATTTTTAGCTGCCTTTATAAGACTAATAAGTACTGCACAGAGTGGGTTTTTATGACCTACGATATGTCTAGAGGAAGAGAGGTACTGATAAGTTTCCACATTTTTCATCTTCTGATAGAAGCCTGACATATCTCCCAGTTCTTTCATTCTGTGAGATGATTAAAAAGTTGTTCTTCAACAAACTAAACCCCATCCAAGGCTCAGCAGGAAACAACTGCAATCTAAGCACATTAAAGAACAGACAGAGCAAACCAAAGTATATCTCTTTCTTTGCCTTTTAAGATCATGGGTAAAAGAGAAAAGCAATCTAATATTGTGCTAAAACTGGAAGCCTGCACCACCTGGTTGACAGGTAAGGATATGGAACCTAATCCAAAGCATGCAGAAGTCAATGGAAAGACTTTGACTAAATAAGCTTTGTATTAGGCACCTAGTGAGTGAATGATGTTTAAAGCATTCATGTAGATCTTAAGCAGATGAGTGAAGAGGAAAATTATGGGCATTTTAATAAAAATAAATGCCATTAAACCACTTAGTGGTGTAAATGCTATTTTGCCTGACCACAGAGATCATGTTTATGACTCAAAATAAACTGGCAGTGGATCCTTGGGTACCAAGTCCTATCCTCCAGTAGTGCAGTCACTCATGTTGCATAAAACCCCATGTTTTATATATATGTATATAAATTTTATGTTGATACTGATCTTGAAGTTCAGTATGTCACTGCAGACATCCATAGATCTTTTTTACCCATTCATGTGTTTGCAGAGAACATATATCTCATCTTAATCATGTTCATAAAGCAATACAAGATTTTTTTAGTCTCTCTTATGGATTAAATTCTGCTTTCCTGACATAATGCTAACAGACTTCCCCTTCACTTCCACTCCATTTTTAGTGAAGTTTTCATTGAATCTTTGTTTAATATGTAAAACAGGAATTGTTCATTATTTCCATCATGAAGATGTACTCTACCTGATGTAATACAATAAAACATCCTTTTGTTTCCCAGAAATATCCTGTCTAATACTCCATAATAGCATTTATCATAGCTACATCATGTTTCAGTGGGTGACAGTCCTTCTATAGTAGATTGTCTGGATCTTTCTTTTTCTCTCTCATTTCTAGCTAATAAACTCGCTGTTTATAGCAGAAAAGTCTGTTACATGGCTATTTGTGTTATTAAATTTAATCCCATTTCTGTTGTAGAAGTCAAGGTCATCTGATTATGCCTGTGTGTTTTTATTATTTCAGTGATTCTCTGCCTTGTTTCACCAGCTGATTTCAACAGCATGTTCCAAGTTTTTGTGATTCATTCTTTAACTTACGTATCAAAAAGTTTTATTGCAAGACTCGCCATGAAGAACCCCTTAACAGCTGCTGTATAATGATGCAAACACCTAGCACAATCTTTTTTTCTCTCTTATTTTATCAATTTTGTATCCTCTCAATCTTAAGTATTACTTTTTCTATTAGATAGTGTTGAAAATTGTTTTGAAATCCAGATATGTGAGATCTATTCCACTTGCTATGCTTAGAAAACTAACAGGTAAATGTTATCATCTGCTCTTTGAAACTTGATTAAGTTTGCTTTGTACTTCTGTGTTGTTACTCATTATTTGCTTCAAATTTACTCTGAAGCTTTAGATTCTAAAGCCATCTAAAAATCTCTATATTTCCTCCCTTCAGATTCCCTTTTCAAATGCAGGCAGATCACTAGTAATTTTGTAAAAATGCTCATCCTGATGTCCTCACTAAGAATCCTTGTTCTACACCTTTCAGATGTATGTATTAATTCCCTCAGGATTCTGGAATAAAGGTCATCAAGACATTTTTATTTGAGTATTTTGTAGTCTTTTTTTTCATTTCAGATACGATCATTCTTCCCCACACTGTTACTCTCATTAATCTTTTTCCTCACTTCATAGAATCATAGACTCACAGAATGGCTTGAGTTGGAAAGGTCCTTGAATATCATCCAGATTCATCCTCAGCCATGGGCAGGGACACGTTTCACTAGATCAGGTTGCTCAAAGACTCATCAAAACTGTCCTTAAACCCCTCCATGGATGGGGCATCCACTTTTCTTGGCAACTTGTTCCTGCGCCTCACCACCCTCACAGAAAAATTTTCTTCCTGATATCTTATTTAAATCTCCCACATAGCTTAAGACCTTTACCTCTCATCCTTTAACTACACTCTCTGATAATGAGTCCTTCCTCATTTTCCCGTAGGCCCCCTTTAAGTACTGTAAGGGCACCGAAAGGTCTCCCAGATTCGTATCATCAGATCACATAGACTTGTGCATCTTCAGGTTCTTTAGATGGTCCCATACCTGATCTTCTGGGCTGAGTCTAATGGCATAAGGTTTATCACCGCCAAATGCCGAGTCCTGCACTTGGGGCACAACAACCCTATGCAGAGCTACAGACTGGGAGAAGTCTGTCTAGAAAGCTACCAGGAGGAGAGGGACCTGGGGATGTTGGTCGACAACCAACTGAACATGAGCCAGTAGTGTGCCCAGGTGGCCAAAAAGGCCAATGGCATCCTGGCTTGTATCAGAAATGGCGTGACCAGCAGGTCCAGGGAGGTTCTTCTCCCTCTGTACTCGGTACTGGTGAGGCTGCTCCTTGAATCCTGTGTGCAGTTCTGGGCCCCTTACCACAAGGAGGATGTTGAGTCTCTGGAGTGAGTCCAGAGAAGAGCCACGAAGCTGGTGAAGGGGCTGGAGAACAGACCTTATGAGGAACAGCTGAGAGAGCTGGGGTTGTTTAGCCTGGAGAAGAGGAGGCTGAGAGGAGACCTCATTACTCTCTACAACTACCTGAAGGGAGGTTGTGGAGAGGAGGGATCTGGCCTCTTCTCCCAGGTGTCAGGGGACAGGACAAGAGGGAATGGCCTCAAGCTCCGCCAGGGGAGATTTAGGCTAGAGATCAGGAGGAAGTTTTTCACACAGAAAGGGCATTGGGCATTGGAACAGGCTGCCCAGGGAGGTGGTGGATTCACCTTCCCTGGAGGTGTTTAAGGCACGGGTAGATGAGGTCCTGAGGGACATGGTTTAACATTTGATAGGAATGGTTGGACTCGATGATCAGATGAGTCTCTTCCAACCTGGTTGTTCTATGATTCTATGATTCTCCTACAGTAGGCATCCTTAGATCTCCCAGTCCTTTCCCTTGCTTAGTGCACCTTGGGACATGAGGCTTGACCAGTGAAGTCTGAGGCAAAACTTGAGTACCTCAACCTTCACCATATCCTGGGTGACCAGATCTCCCATTTCCTCAATGACAGAGTCCACATTCTTCCTAGTCTTCCTTTTATCACCTTCCTTTTTATCACCTCTTGTTGTCTTTGACATCCTTGGTCAAATGTAATTGTATCAGGGCTTTAGTTTTCCTAATCTGGTCCTTGACTGCTCAGACAACTTCTCTGTCTTCCTCCCAGGCTACCTACCCTTGCTTCCACCCTCTGTAGGCAGCTTCTTTGACTTTAAGTTTGTCCAGGAGTTCCTTATTTGTCCTTGCAGGCCTCCCGGTGTTATTGCCTGACTTCCTATTTGTTGGGATGTATTGGCCCTAAGCTTGGAGGAGGTGATCCTTGAATATTAACCAGCGTTTTTGTCCCCTCCAGCCTTACAGGACTTTAACCCATGGTACTCTACCTAACAGATTCCTGAAAAAAATCTCCTCCACTGAAGTCCAGGATAGTGAGCTTGCTGCACACCTTCCTCACTACCCCAAGGATCTTGAGCTCCAACATTCAAGGTCACTGCTGCCAAGGCTTCCCTTGAGCTTCTTATTTCCCACCAACCCTTCCTTGCTGGTGAGAACAAGGTCCATTATGGCATTTCTCTTTATTGGCTTTTCTATGACGTGGAGAAGGGAATTGTCATCAATGCACTCAGAAACCTTCTGGATTGTGTATGTCCTGCTGTGTATCACAATCCCTGTTAAAAGCTGAAACAGTGTAGAATTTATTTGGATATCTCTATTTAAATAATTTACTATTTTTTTCCTTTTTTCCCCTCCTTATTTATAGCATGTTTTTGAAGCCATTACTTTCTTTGCAATTCTCTGAATAAGATCTGAATCTTTATATTTGACACTATTAAAGTCAGCAAGGTGACACTATTTACATGTTCTGCTATTTTGCCATTCCATATGTCTGTCTTGTCTATATATTGCCTACATATTGTCTACATTATTCAAGTTCATTATTTTGCACATCTGAATGCTTTATATTAAAAGAGTTAAAAGAATGTCAAGGGTCGCTCCAAATGCAGAGAGGTGCTATTAGTTGCCAGATTTTACTTGGCTTTAAATACAGACAATGTGTGTGTGTATATATATATACACATATTAAGCCCTTGATGGACAAGCAAAATCTGGATGTTAGAATACGTCCTTCCATGAAGATTCTTCTATCACATACCTTAGGGAACTTTAGAAAGAATGATTATAAAGAGGAAATTAGGAACAAAATAACGGAGGAGTGAAGATAGTGGATTTTTTCCATTTTATGAACAAATACAATTAAAATTTTATGAGGGAGAAATGAGGAAAAGCAGAATTCAGAAAGCTGAGGGAGTTGCTGTTTTCATTTTAAACCTATGCATCAACACAGCTGGAGGAATCTACTTTTTAACTAAGTTACTTATCTTTTATTTATTAACTTTTAGTTTTCTTTTATAATATTTTGACTTTTTTTTACTACTTTTTTTTGTCAAGGGAGACTACTCATTTCATAATGGAGTTTAAAGAGGATGTATTTAATTTACTACTGTTCCAAAAGGTTCATGAACTCAAATTATGAAAATATAAGTTTTCTAGTTTTCATCTAGTATGTCATTCTTGGAAGAAGTTGTTAACTTCACTTGGTATTATTAGTATTCTGAGGGTTATAAGTAAGAATGGTAACATCAGGTATTTTAACTTCATGACACTTCAAATTATCTCTTTTTTTTCTTCTTCTCTTTTTTTTAAACTATTTTACTGAGATTTAGCACATAATTTCTTTTTTCCAGGTGTGAAAGTATCATTAGATTTTTGAAAATAAGTCAGTTTAACTCAATGGTTATCTGATAGTGAAGCTAGATATTTTATTATTGTTTATGAAATTCATAAGCAATCATTTAAATAATTTCAGTACTTTCATATACTTCACAATGAGCTTGAGCTTTCAAGAGGCTAGCTTTTGTGAGTATTTTGTCTGAATATTAAATTACATCCACCAGATTTTGTTCAAGTTTCAATTCACAAACAAAAGAAAATTACTTAAGATTGGTAAGGACTTTACATTTTTAGAAAATAAATTCAAAAATATTTCATTTGCATTTGACGTAGCTTAATATGTGGTTGGCTGATAGTTTCCTGAAAATTTCACCTCTTTGCCCAGAAACTACTTTCCCATTTTAATTTTGTGATCTCTCATTCTGGAAATAAAAATGTGGAGCAGGAAGCTGCCATGTTTGAGACCTAATACATGTTTTAGACCTAATACAGAGAAGAGGTTATTGACTGTCCTAAGAATCGGTGATGTCAAAAAATAACTGTGAAATTTACTGTAAAATTATCTCATTCATTCTCTCCATAAACAATGTAACATTGTCTATGTTTAGTTGTTGTTCGGATAGTAAGGGCTTTTTCAACAGATTTAAATGTTATGGTTCTGATTACCAGTCATGTAAGCATCACTAATACAGCACATGGTTAAACTTTTGCTCCTTTTTCAGTTTGTTTGTTTGGGTTTTAGCTGGGAAGTGACATACCAAAGGAAAAAACCAAACCCACACATTATCAAGAATGTAATTCATATTGCCATATCAAACACTCAGAAGATATCAGAATAATGCAGTCAGCAGACTTTTAATTCAGATGCTACTGCAGTATCCATTACAATGTTTGATTGTCATCTAATTGCATGTTCACATACTCTTTCTCCACTGGATTTCAATTTGGCATCTAATGAGTAAATAAATAATACATTGTTTAATAAAACACAAACAAACACATATTAAATAAACAAGCCTGTTTTAATAAATTATAATATGTTTTTACTTAATTACACATAACAGATGTGTAAGGTTGCTCTCAATAAGAAATTATTTAATATTTTTATTTGTTTGGTGTTTGTTTCAAGATTCTATTTATTGCACATTGTTCAAATAGCATCTTGGACACAGAACTATCAAGTGGAACATTTTATGATGTACATGACTACACTGTCAAAAAAAAAAGTAATTCAGTTGGTGAATAACTGTACTGCATTGGGGGTTGTCATGATTCCAGTATTACAAATGGGAATGTAATATGGAGATGTAGGTCAAAAATATCCACATATACAGGGTATCTGGTATGATCTTTTTGGGTCCATATTTTGAGGAGTGCTTAGAATTACATAGCTTTTACATATGCAAACAAAAACTTTCACTGATATGAAGTATGTCTGGGGCTGCTCACTGTTCTGCAAGTCAGTCTCAGAATGTCAGGTAAGAACTCAGATAAAAGCACAAAATATTTTGTTCTGTGACTTAATATCAGGGGGGAATTCTATGATGGAATTGAGTGTCAGTCTCCAGCTTTAAGGTGAAATGTTCTAGCACTATGAAACACTGTTTTCTTCCTTGATTTCACTTCAGAGAAGGTCAGTTCCATACAACAAAGAAAGTAGGGCCTTGAGGGGAAAAATACTGCTCTGATGAAAGACTATGTCAGACTGCACAAGTGTAAGTGAGAAGAACTACGATTCCACATGTAACTGCACTTTAAGAGTTTTCTAACGATAAAATGAACATTTCCTTTTTAACCCTGATAAAGTATTTTTAATATACTTCTGTGACGTACCGTAATTTCTATTGCAAACTGAACTTCCCTGTTCCCGCAAAAGGAACTGTATTTAGGTATACAGTATTACGTAGAAGAAGGAACTGGAGTTGGGGAAGGACTCTTGAATAAGCATAAGTGGGAGATGCTCAGATGGTAGAATTTCCCAAATGTTTTAGTCTCTATGGGCATATTTTGCTGTATAAGTGTGATAATGTTTGTTAGAAGGCATGATTAAGGCTTTAAAGGCTTCACAGATGGAATGTAATTTAGTGGAAAGACCTGAAAGATAGAAGACTTGGACATGAAATGAATTCCATTAAAGGAATTAGAAAGTTTGAGGTCCAAAGAGGCAACAAAGACAACTAAATATTGTTCTGCAAATACAAGTTTGAGTGACCAGTTGAATTACTTTCAGTGATTTTACTGGGGTTAGGTTAGAATACCTGTCTGCGAAAGGGAAGGCTTGAGTCAGTCCCTTTCATCCAGTATTATCTTAATTTTCCTCAAAGGAATATGTAATGTAAAATATATAAGCAGGTCTAAAAGCTTATTAAAAGTAACTTGAAATACAGCTACCCTATATTCAATTAAGTATCCTATGCACCAGGCTACAGAATGATGTAAGTTTTCTGTCCTTCCTTTTCATCCAGCAAAACTTGTTTACATTTCCACCCATTTTCCAGCTTATGGCAAGTATCTCATCCAGTATACTGTACCTGAAGTAGGAAGAACGCACCTTGAGGACACAGGTCAGTAAACATGAGAATATTTTCTTGTTGAGGAAAGTGAAGGTTACCAGAAAAGCTGATTTACCTAGGCCCAATTTCAGAGGTTCCAGCCTAACATATATATGTATAATTGTATGCATATATTTGTAAATATATTTGGTTACCCAATAAAAGCAAGAAAACATTTGGCCAGCAGCTGCTGGCAGATATAAAATTCTAGAAATGGTTACATTTGTCAGTGGGACATAAAAATTATTGATACACAGAATTTTCTGCTTAGATCATCAGTAGAAAGACTTGCAGCTAATTATTTAGGCTGATTTGGTTTCTGTCGTATGTACATATAAAGCAGAAGTAGTAGCTTTGTAGAAACTAGAACCATAGAATCATAGAATGATTTAGATTGGAAGGGATCGTAAAGATCACTTGCGTTGGTGACCATCAGGGCAAGTATTGAATCCCCTTGGTTAGGGGTATCTATTATTTGTGTTAAGAAGTTGTCTTCAATGCACTCTAGGAGTCTCCTGGATTTCCTACAGCTTGCCATGCTACTTTTCTAGCATATTTCAGGATGGTTGAAGTTCCCCAGTAGGATGCAAGCTTGTGAGTGTAAAGCCTCCCGTAGCTGGAGGAGGAAGGCTTCATCAGTAGATCTCCTTCATCCGGAGGCCTGTAGTATACACCAGCTACAAGGTTCCTTTAGCTGTCTTGATCTTTTATTCTAACCAACAAGCTTTCAACCTGTTTGTGGCTACTCTTCAAAGACAGCTCTTCACACTCTATCCATGTCCTGATATAGAGGGCAGCACCTCCACCCCTCCTTCACTGTCTGTCCCTTCTGAACAGCTTATAGCCATTGACAGCTATGCTCCAGTCATGGGATTCATCCCACCAAGTTTCAGTAATGGAAATGACATCATAGCTTCCTAGCAGCGTAGCAGCTTCCAGCTCCTCCCTTTTGTTGCCTGAGCTATATATGTTTGTGTAGAGGCACTTCAGCTGGGTTGTTGGCCACATCACTTAGTGCTACACCCATAATTTCCCCTAAGGTGTTCTGCAGAAGTTTACTTGCTGGCACCTACTACCTTAGGAGCCTCCCACTCATCTCTGCATCTGTGCAAGATTTCAGCTGTGTTGTGGCATCCCCAGCGCACCCCAGGACAACAGGTAGAGGGCCCATGGTAGCACCCTGTCCATCTAACTACAACGTGTCCTCTGCAGCTTGTCATAAGCAAGCCTCCTCCTCCTTCACGTGTAGTTTAAAGCCCTGTCAGTGAGCCCTGCAAGCTCCTGAGCAAAGATTCCCTTGCCTCTTTGAGAAAGGTGGGCTCTCATTTGATGCCTGTAAGCCCAGTGCCATGTAGGCCATCCCCTTGTCAAAAAACCCAAAGTTGTTACAGTGACACAAGCCATGGAGGCATGTAATAATAAACTTGGCCTGTCTGTTCCTTCCAATGTCACTGACCACAACTGGAATAGCTTTATTTTCAGTTAGCAAGAAGAATTAGATGTCAGGTGACTGCCTGCAGGAGAATAGAAACATCATTACTGATACTCAGTCATGATGGAAATTTAAAGCCTGAGACTAAGAGTAGCCCATGTAATAGTGCTTTCTCACTACACAAGTGGTCTTGTCAAAACCAGCATTTAAAGCTAGTGTCACATGTGGCTTGCTTATTCAAAAAAACTGACCTCTAGGCCAAACTGAGGACTAACCAGTCATGAAATACTATTTTTAAAATAATATTTTGTTCTTAATAAAGGGAAAAGAGAGTTTTTGAATACTCGGTTCTTGCCTTGTCTTTACAGCACAGTGATTCTTCTTCATTAAACCTTATTGTGAACTAGAGAGGGACAAAAATATTCCCATCTTCTGTTTGTTTTGTGGGA
The DNA here is from genome assembly GCA_033558105.1 of Coccyzus lansbergi. Lineage (NCBI taxonomy): Eukaryota > Metazoa > Chordata > Aves > Cuculiformes > Coccyzidae > Coccyzus > Coccyzus lansbergi. The sequence continues at coordinate 5,154,267 of JAUMJK010000013.1, read as the reverse complement.
CTTAAGACATATTTATGATAAACACAACATGCCTTTCTGAAAAAAAAGGGGGGGCACATTTCCTTTTTAAAGAAGAATGTCAGAGAGCCAGACTTTCATATTTGAAGCATAAGTATACTGTGGCCAGAATCCCACTTGTTTGTAGCTGCTTTTGATAAGGTGTTTTGTTTGACTGGCTGGCTTTCTTCAGCGTTTTGTTTTTCAGAGTTGCCTGTTCTTTTTAAAAATGTCTATGTGCCAATTTAAGGTATTCTTAAGTCAATCAGTTGTAAATGCAAGCATGTCTTACAGGACTTTCCCTCACTTTAATGTGGTTAATGAATATGTTCCCATGACTTTTAAAGGGATTGGTGCCTCAGCACATTTGCAGAATTACTCTATTTGAAGATATTTCCATTTATAATGGGGCTTAAATATAATTTCTCTCAATATCTGCCCTCACTTAGTCTTTTTTTAAGGCTACTCCGGAAAAAATTATATCTCAACTGTGCTTCTGCTCTTAATACTTTCCTGGTATCTGTAAGAACAGAAACCACCTGATGCCTCACTGCCGCTCTGACAGAGACAGTACACAGACACTGAACTACCATCCATTCCTGGCTGAAAAGCTCTGTGCTACCATTTCATATTATCTACACACACTGCTTTGTGAGTCTGTTGAAGCTTCATGTCTCACTTCCATTTCTGTGACTTCTCATTTTCTCTGTAGGAACTTAGAGTAAGACTGGTAAAGTTTCCCTTAATTTCAAGCTATTGCAGATCCTAATTGGGTTGAACGTGGGGAGGAAAGTCACCTGAAAATAGTAGGATAGACACAGTCCTGGATGAGTGAAAGGAGGGAAAATAGAAGGGGATATGAAGAAGGGGAGAAAAGAGGTGGAAGTTATGCTACTTGATTCTGTCCTTCACTTGCTGAATCAGCAGGAGCCAAGAGCTCTGCAGGGGCACACTTAGCCTTCACATTTCTCCACAGAAACCCCATCTGGCCAACTAAATTGCCAGCAATCGAGAATCCATGAAGGAAGCTATATCCAGCTATTCTCATTCAGTGTGAAGGTTACTGTGTTGTGGAGGTAGTGGCAGAGGAAATAAGGAAAATGTTACATGACTATGCCTTTCACATATAATGAAGGGAAGCGTGAAATATGTGACCAAATTTGGGCTGTTCACTGCTGCAGTTCTTAGACACACAAAGAATTAGATATTCTGGGAAAATTTAGCTACTACTTTAAGAAGATCTAACATCAGGCAACCCTGGAAATAAAAATCTTCATGGAGAAAAAGCCTGAAGGAAATTGAATAATGAAATTTTGCTATAGAATTCTGCATTTGAATTTCAAAATCAAAAGCTTTTAATTGTAATTTTTATGTCAAGTTATCTAAAGCAAATTTCTTGGAATTCTATTTGGCCCTTGCCAAGACCTCTGACTTTTACCTCTGATTAAAAGGTCTAGAAAAACAAAATGCCTTCCTTGCATCTCTTAAAATGCAGTGTTTGCTCAAGTGCAAGCACTTAACAGAGATGTAGGAAAAAACCCATCAACATTCAGGAAATACCTGCAATAATCCATGTGGGAAAAGTTCCAGAAGAATATATCAGCCATTTATTTGTATGAACAATTAGTAAAACATGAATTGCACTTTAGTCCTTTAGTTCAGCGTTTCCTGATGACTAATGATGTTCTTACTAGAGAAATGTGCCAGTATTAAAGGTGAAGCACAAAACAACGTATAATCCAGTCAATGTATTAACTTAGGCTCTTTGCCCAAATTTGTGCTGCCGGTAGGAGCAAACTGAAGGAAAGAAGATGTTTGTTGCATCCTACTTTAAAAGTGAGTTCTTGAGAACACTGGCACAGTACTAGAGTGACACAAATCACTCAGGAGGAGGGTGTAAATAATATTTTACTAAACAAGGTGCAAGCCCTGAGAACACTGGGTTAAAAAAATCAAATGACTCGTACAGGACAGAGCACGACAAGAAACTGCAATGGCCAAAGTTACTGAACAGTCCGTAACTTAGAAACACTGATACCACAGTAGCAATCTGCTTAAGGCAACCAGAAAACAACATAGGGAACTTGATGTTGCCAGAATCAAAACCAAAAAATGCCAGCTACAGCCTCCTGCAGCCACATGTGTTGCAAGGAGAAAAGGGGAAAGAGAATGAGAGAAAACAGAACGAGAGCTAGGGAGAAAATAGAGAAATAGTTGCAAGGGAAATAGAAAAGGTGAAAGATAGACAGTATCTCAAAAGCTCCTTGTGTTAAGGCTCCGTGTGTTGCAACACATGCTTCTTTGTTGAACAGAGTTCAGAAGAAGGTAGGTGTTCATGCAGCTGCAGGCTTTCGCAGGTTTATTTAAATTCTCTGTCCCTGCCCCTCACCTGTGCCAGGTGGTAGAGCAGGTAACAAGTCTGGAAGCCCCCCCTAGACCAGTTGAGACTTGCCCTTCACCACATTCCTCCTGCCACTGGGTGGGAGTCACATAATCACTTGCTTTGGGACGTTTTATAGCCCATGCCGTGCTGGGTCTGTGTAATGGTCAAGTACAGCAGAGTGAAAAATGGGAAATGGAGGAGAACAGGACAATACAGTAATTCAGAAAAGCTTGGTGCCAGTGTTTTGTCTCTCCGATAACATGAAAATATACTAGATAAGCAAATTCCCCTTTGTCACATCACTGCTTTAGTTCTCTCATTCTAGAAGTAGTTTATTTTCAGTAGGTTGTGTTATCCTGGAAATTTGAGATTCCTGAAGGTGACTAGGTTTCTCAGTGCTGCCTTATTGATCAAGTATTCACATGATCCAAACAGTTTACAAGGGAATCGGTTTTCTGGTTGCAGTAGGGAATGAGTGATCATTCAAACTCAAGATTGCTAGTTCTTTGTGTTTGCTGTGAAATATTTGGGTTTAAGCAGGAAAACTTAAATTTTTATTTGAGATAATTTTTTCACTGAGTGAAACTTGTTTTCTGTAAGCCTCCCAGAGCTTTGGCAAAAATGTGTCCCAGAAACAATTTAACTGTTTAGTTATATGAGTTTTGAAATCTCCAGTTCCCAACCTGTAAATCTGCAGAAAAGTGTCAAATCAACAGTGAAACAGAGGGCAGAACAGAAACTATATACTTGATTCTATTCATGAGCAGCTGAAACTACTAAGCTTCTACTTGAGGTAAATTTCTGCTAGTCTCAGTTAAAGGTTTATATAAGACTTTTAGGGTTTTTTAATTTTTTTTTTCTAGAAAAGATAAAAAATAGACAATTAATTCTAGGAATGCAGAAGTACTAAATAGTGTTAAGTTAAGTTAGAGTGAATACTCAAGAAGCTGACTTGCTGCTAAGAGCAAGAAGGAAAAGTAGATTGGTTAGAATTCTAGAAATTCTGCTTTCTTATAAATCAGATTTTAATACAGAAAGTGTTTCTTAACTCTGTGCAAAGATCATGTATTAAGAATGTATGTCTATAGAAATAATAAAAAAAATCCCATAACTGCAGTACTAATACTACTTCTGTCCAAAATTGGTCATGGATACAAATTTAGGCATATGTTTTGTATATTTACAACAACTATCTATCAAACAACAATGTTTTTATATTAAAATCACTGTCTTTTAGCTGTAGGGTCTGAGTGTATGTGTTTCTCTTTGTCTTCTTGCAATGCAGTAACTTAGAGACAACAACACATATTTAAAATTGTATTTTGATCTATTGGACTTTTGGGGTGGCTTCTGAAATCTCCAGGACATGTCAGACTGGAAGTTAACAACTATAATCAATTTTTTTTTTACAGCTGCCCTCTGCCATTCTAACAAAGCATTCTTTAACTGCAAAGATGCCTTCCTGCAATCATATCTGTATAATTTCCTTAGCAAAACCTTTGGTAGCAGGATGGGATCGATCACATGACCTTTGAGTGGAGCCCAACCAGAAAACAGAGCCTTTTCTTTCTCCCCATGTGCTTGTGAGTTTGTATGCCTTTCTGGTGAGCCTCAAATTACTTCCACATGAAAACTGATGCAGACTGACTTTTTTTCCAAGCTTCAGTTCCCTCTTATTCACCAAAGGATGATGTGAGCAAGCTTGTTCTCCTGTGGACTTCAGTTCAGTTCCTAAATCATCAACAGATGGCAGCAGAAAACTCCCTACCTACCTATCTTCAGACCAAAGGCCTTACAAATGACCCTAATAATACCAAAGGAAGTAATAAATACCTAAACCATGGCTGCCTAAGTATTCTATATGTATAATATACTCCAAAGTTTTCAGTGCAATGTGAAAATCTCTTAATTTTAAGCTGTCTGAATGACAAGAAGAAGCTGCTGCTTTTCGAATTAGTATCTTTCCTGTCAACTTATTCTGTTTCTAAATGATTCTTTTATTGATGTACTTCATATTTCAAGTTGAGAAAGAGTATATTGAATATAGATTATAGCAAAGAATTTGCTTTTCGCACACAAAGATTTCTGTGATGAAAAATCAGTTCTCTGATCTCAGTAAAGACTTTTTCAAATGTCATCATTACAGTGGCAGAACAAGTAATTTAGTAAGTAAGCTTTTAAAACATGCCTCACTAGATTTTGGCATTTCATTAATTCCTCCCCCTTCAAATCAAGTAGATGGTATAATAAACCTAGCCAATTCTTCATGTAGATTGAAACATTAAGATACATGGAATATGCACTAGTTTCTTATTCCATTTTTTTAAAAGATGCTGATATCTTTCCATTGCCAGCCAAAGAAAAAGCATTACCATAAAAATTTCTGAGAGGCATTTTCTTGTGTAATGTATAATAGTGGGTGTCTTATACAGGAAACCTCATACTATACAATTTTCTTATAGCCTCAAGGCATATGAATTGGGCCTGAAGTTCTTGATTTCTATTCCCACCTCTTTCACTAACTTATCTTAATAATTCTCTGCACTTCACAATTTGGCAGCATGTTTCCTGTGGTGAGAGAAACTGATTTCAAAGGAAAGAAACAAAGAGACAAGAAATGGCTCTTTTAGGCACTCTGGAGGGAGTGACTTACTCTTCTAAACATAATGGAAATGTTTGAATTCTGTGAGCCAATGATTTAAATTGATTTAGATTTGACTCAAATCTTCTTCAAGACATAAGCACTGATTTCCCTTCAATTTAGTGTGTGGATTTTTTTAGTTTAGACTTTAAACAACAACAATATTTTGGCTGTGTTACTGAGCCCTGGTGTACTTGGCAAATTAAAGTATATGTCCTAGAAGCAGTGAAGAACATTTTGCTTCCACACACTATTCTACAGAAATCTTGAGGGAAAGCCAGCACAGTCTAAAAGCCATGAAGACTGAAGCTTCATTTTTGAGAGTTTTGCTTTTTCCTTTCTCATCCTTATCTCTGGTTTGGGTTGGGTTGTTTCTGTGTTTGGTTGTTTTTTTTTTTTTTTTTCCCCCCCCTCCTCTAAAGAAACACACAAACCTGTCATAGTATAACATGTTTTGGTCCCATAAACAAAAATATTTTGTGATTTTTAATCTTCCATCATATATTTTTGCTATGTAAGTATGGTAAAGTTTTCCTATAACTTGGGAAAAGAGATAAATAAAATATTAAATATTCAAGTCCTTTCAAATAAATTTTAGCAGTTTTTGAGTTATCTAAGTAGTTTCAGGTTGTATCACTTTCATATGAACAATTTTGGAAAAAATGAAAATAACACTAATTCCTTAGCTATAGGCATAAATAGTGATACTTATTCTTATGAAAAATTGAACCAGTATTATAAAAATGACTTTTTGATTCAGTTAGATCTACTTGTGTGAGAAGATTGATAACAAGATTGCTATGTATTAGTTAAATATAAAATAAAGTAAGTATAAACCAGCAGTAAAAGGTATAATTTAAAAGATAAATGCTCATATACATAGATATGGTTGCAGAATCTTTATTTAGTCCTATCATGCTGTACTTAATATATTATCCCACACATTTATTTCCAAAGGACACTGGACATTAAACATACTCCCTGAATTGTGAAGACGTTTATTCCATGAATTGACTGCATGCTTATACTTTCCTCCCATGTCTTCAGGCTCTTCATGCTGTGAATATGTAAGGAAATTAGAGAGTGAAAAACTCATAACACATTCATTAGGGTTCTCTTATTGCAGTGCTTGTATTTAGAAGATAATTGCTTCCTTTTTATTAGAAATAACTTTGAGGTATGTTTTAATAAAATGTTATGCAATACCCAATGTACGACACTGACAGTGTGAACCTTTTGTGTTCTGAACTGAGTAAGTTTTTAACAACAGTAACAAGTGCTTCTGCAAACTTGGGAGTATATTCCTGTTGAACATTGGAATTCCTGTGCCCTTTATTTTATATATTTGGTTTGAGAAACTACCAGTGCATATACATAGCATCCAGGAGGCCAGAACCCAGCAAGTCTTGTTTTCTTATATGAACCTTGCTGTATTAATTCAGGCAGAGGAGTAGATATTCTAAGTTTGTTTGTAGTCAATGTAGTAAAAGAGTTAGTTGGTAAGAGAGTTACTAATTTGGGTTAAGCACCTCACTAATACAGCTGTGCTGTTTCTGGCATCACAGGCAATCTATGCTGCTGTGGTTATCTACCCTTATAGGGCTTAGAGTTCATGGGGAAGTCTGAGGTCCTGTGTAGACCTCAAGTGATGCTGTTATAAAATTATACCAAAAGTGTAAGTGTGTTGCATGGCTGGAAGTATGATAGGTGAACTTGAGTTATGGCTTTACTGTGAAAGAGTCGACATGTACATATGTATATATGTCTGTGTTTGACTGTGGTGGATCAGATATGTCATAGAATCATAGAATCACCAGGTTGGAAGAGACCCACCAGATCATCGAGTCCGACCATTCCTATCAAATGCTAAACCATGTTTCCAAGGATCTCATCTACCCGTGCCTTAAACACCTCCAGGGAAGGTGAATCAACCACATCCCTGAGCAGCGTATTCCAATGCCCAATGACCCTTTCTGTGAAAAACTTCCTCCTAATCTCTAGCCTAAATCTCCCCTGGTGGAGCTTGAGGTCATTCCCTCTCGTCCTGTGCCCTGTAACTTGGGAGAAGACGCCAGCTCCCTCCTCTCTACAACCTCCTTTCAAGTAGTTGTAGAGGGCAATGAGGTCTCCTCTCAGCCTCCTCTTCTCCAGGCTAAACAACCCCAGCTCTCTCAGCTGTTCCTCATAAGGCCTGTTCTCCAGCCCCTTCACCAGTCTCATGACTTTTCTCTGGACTCGCTCCAGAGCCTCAACATCCTTCTTGTGGTGAGGGGCCCAGAACTGAACACAGGATTCAAGGAGCGGTCTCACCAGTGCCGAGTACAGAACCTGATCACCTTCTATGACAAAGTGACTCGGCTGCTGGATGAGGGAAAGGCTGTGGATGTGGTCTTCCTGGACTTCAGTAAAGCCTTTGACACAGTTTCTCACAGCATTCTGCTACAGAAACTGTCAGCCTCTGGCCTGGACAGGCGCACACTCTCCTGGGTGGAAAACTGGTTGGATGGCCAGGCCCAGAGAGTGGTGCTAAATGGTGTTAAATCCAGCTGGAGGCCAGTGACAAGTGGGGTTCCCCAGGGCTCAGTGCTGGGTCCAGCCCTGTTCGGTGTCTTCATCAATGACCTGGACGAAGGCATTGAGTGCACCCTTAGCAAGTTTGCAGAGGACACTAAACTGGGTGGAAGTGTGGATCTGTTGGAGGGTAGGGAGGCTGTGCAAAGGGATCTGAACAGGCTGGATTACTGGGCAGAGCCCAACGGCATGAGGTTTAACACAGCCAAATGCCGGGTCCTGCACTTGGGGCACAACAACCCTATGCAGAGCTACAGAGTGGGAGAAGTCTGTCTAGAAAGCTGCCTGGAGGAGAAAGACCTGGGGGTGTTGGTTGACAGCCAACTGAACATGAGCCAGCAGTGTGCCCAGGTGACCAAGAAGGCCAATGGCATCCTGGCTTGTATCAGAAATGGCGTGACCGGCAGGTTCAGGATGGGCAAAAAATAAGAGGTCTTTTGAGAACCTGTCACTGTAAACTTTCATTCCTTTTTAATTTCTTTAATAGTCAGAGTGTACGTCTGTAACAAATTTAAAGTATTCCCTTGGAAATGCCTGTCATTCAAAACTCTGCTCTTTAAAATACCCTTAGAAGAACATTTCCTAGCAGTTGAATATAAATTTTCAGTTGAATAAAGTATTGGTAGTGAGATTCATGTTGGAAAATCAAAATGGACTTTAAGAAGAAATTAAACTCCTACATTCAAAGCAACACTTCAAAATGTCTGTATTAGCCTTAGTTCATAATGGAGAAACTTACATTTTGCACTAAATTTGAGATGATCTTCAAACTCTGTTTACACTGTCTAAGATGTAAAGGGGGCACTTTGGCCTGAAGAATAGGCAGGAAGGAGCCCAAGTGCTAAATTTCTGAACTGCCCTCTCTTCATCTTTTTAATTCATTGTCTCTCCAGTATGAAATGAAAAATTTTAAAATTCAGCCTATACCAAAGTGCTCTGTGTACTACACTAGAGAAATCGCATGTTCTTGTTCAGGCCAGGGAACTCCTCCATACATGGCTGAATTGAAACACATCTTCAATAGGAAGGATAAATCTGAAAGGCAGGTTTTAATATCTTGTACCAGTTGAGCCCTTTTCTGGATTTCTGTGTAAATTGCTGAGCAGAACTGGATAATTAGCCAGTATTTAAAAAAGGCAAATTTTGTTCAGTACTCTCAATAGATGTGTACTCTGACAGGACAAAATAACTAGCATCTAGAAAAAGGAATGGGAGCTCAAATGCAAAATTGTACTTACTGTTTTACTGTTAGATAGCTTTAGAGAGGTTTTAAACAGCCTGTGCTTATTTTTTTATTGTACAAAGTTGCTAAATATTTAAATAATTGTGATGTCACCAGTCATTTCCTTTTATGCACGAGGACTCCTAAAATTTATACTTACAATAGAATATGGTACATTCTGGTTTTGGTGTCTTTTATGTAAAGAACTGCAGTCAGGAATGGAATTGCAACATCCTTCCATTGGAATGTGAAAACACAGCCATCTGGCATGTATGTGTTTCATAGTTTTGCCAATTTCTTTGCAACAGCTTATTTTAGTACTTGGAGAACCTTCTTTTACTTGGTGCTTTTGTCAGAGTGAAAAATTAATGCTGAAAATCATACAAGCTGTATTAATAAGATCTCCTTTCCTCAGCTTACTCTCTGCTGAATGATTTGACAATGATTTAAAATTGCTTATCCTCACATACTATTCTATAAGTATGAAATTTTAAAGAATTGTTGAATTCATCTTGTCACCTGCATGATTTATTGATTTCCCAGAACAATTTTTTTCACTGGCTTTTACAATACAGAAAACTTCTTTTTATTCTTCAGTTCATTTACTCAATATCTGTATAGCCATATTTTTAAAGGAAACTAAATCAGGAAGCAGTATGTATGAATTATGAAGAATTGTGCTACATAGTAACTGGATGTGGATAGATTGTGAAGAATTATCCTTCCTTCTTCTCTAAGAGTGCTACTACTTATTTTTTTTCTTTCCACCTTCTTCTCTTCTTTATGGAGTGAAGAGTTAACATATAGTTTAAGATTCACTTTTGTGGATCAACGTCAGTCTACAGTAGTTGTAAATATATTTCTGGTTATTCTACAAGCATTTAATAGAGAAATAGCCATTTTTAGCTGTTTATTTAGAACTAGGTTAATCTCCAGGACACATCTCAGTTGATGGAAACAGGAAATGCTCCTAAATAAGCATTCTAAGGGGAGGTCTGTTGTTCTGGAAAGTCTTAATCAACTGTGTGCCACCTTGGCACCAAGATTGTGACAATTGCTTCTGACAAGCACTGTCAACAAAGTCATATTTCCTACTCTTAGTTTGGTTTGTTAGCCCTAGGCAGATGAAGATAATCCCATTCATTTTACATCTTTGCTTGAAGTTACAGAATGTACAACATTCACTTAATTTTGCATATTGTAAGGCTTTGTCTTGAGTTTCCATTACTCCAATGAATAGGCGTCTCACTGAACAAAAAATCTAGCCATTGCATTGTGTCCTTTCCAAAAACATCTAAGTACTTGCAAAAGTAAGAAAGGCAAGGCAAACTGAGGTCAGAAGCACTTCAGAACACATACGAAAAAAAAATCCAGCTTCTTCACTATTATTCAGAATTTATTTCTAGTTCATCTTTTCCACAATTTTTAGTATGTGGTCCTTTGTGACTCTGGTTGCATGAGCTATTAGTTCACTTACATCCAAAAAAATAGTTGTTAGAAATGATCCTTATTTCTAAATGCGACATGCAGAGAATGGTGACACAGAGGTCTAATCTGAAGATTTTTGCCTCTACCATCGTTTAGACAGGAATAGATATCTGCTTCTCATGAGAAATAAAGCAATGAAACTGTGAAAAGCAAGTTATAGATGTCAATGCTGTAAAGTCCAACATATTGTGTTAAAAAAATTTGAATGTGAAAGCTTATTTGTACCATATCTGCATTCTCTGGATACTTAACTTCCTTTTCCACTTAATGGTTTGATGAGTTTGGTATGCAATTTAGCTAACTCTCTCTGGTCAGTTATGCCAATAAACAGGGATTTAAACTATAAACAGCAGTAAAATCGATTATAATTCAAAGAGTCCTCTCAGCAAACAGCTGTCAGACAAATACTAAATTCAACTATTCTCTTGGTATCCTATTTACCAAGAACTGGAAGAGAAGTGATAGCATTGCCCCACTAAAGAAATTTGGTATTTTGTGAGGCAAAGAAATAAGTTTTAAAGAGATGAGAAGCTAAAGATGATAAGACTTTTTGGAACACAGGACCTATTTCTTTCAGTTGCTGACAGTCATTCATGTTGTCTTTAGCAGTGTGCAACAGTTGTAATTTTAGCAACACCCGACAATCTCTGTAGTTAAGATAATGTAAATAATTTCATTTGAAGCAAAATTTGTCAGATGTGAAAGGTTTAGCAATTTCAAACTCTGTAAGTAGAGTATTTTTAAAGGTGTAATAAAACCCATCAATGCTTTGCTTCATGATCATTCTGCAAAATCTGGGTCTGAACTGGAATCATAGAATAACCATAGAATAACCAGGTTGGAAGAGACCCACCGGATCATGGAGTCCAAATACACCCTTTTGTTGAAGTACCTCAGCAAGCAGTTCTATGAATCATCACTACAAAAAGTTCAGCTACAAGGGGGAAAATAATATTTTCTTCCCTGTTGAAGGGATTTTTCTCTATATATACCTACTACTAAAGTAATTTCAGTATCAATTCTATAACACTGGCCATTCTATAACAGGCTAGCTGGTCAGCCTTAATGCCTTTGAGGCAAAACAGCTCAGCAAGTTATTTAAATTACATGTCATCACAGGCTTTATAAGGATAAGTGAAACTGCCATTTTCTGATATCAATGGCAGCAGGAAAGCCTCTTGAGATTGTTTGTAAGACTTATCAACAATGTGTTTCCTCAAACAGTAAAAATAAAATCTTTCACAGAAGTTGCACAGATGAATTAAATAAGAACAGCATTTTGCTTATAGTTTACAGTGTTATAGATGACATATATGCATTTATAAAAGTAGCAGCAATTATTGTATAAGTATGAAAACATAAAAACTCTTATTCTGAGTCAGGTTGATCACTCATCTAATACAGTTTTATTTCCACTCCTGTATCATCCTCTCCTTCTTTCTCCTCCTTCTCCTGGCAGTTGGATCACAGATACCAATGTAACTGTATAAGTCACAATGTGCTTCAGCAAATTATGGTGACTTTTATTTTCTTTGTTTTATTTCATTATTGTTCTTACTAAATCAATAACCTTAGGTCTAAAGAGGAAATTATAATACCTGGAACCATTGTATTAAATAATCAGGATGATGTCTGACCAACAATAAGACTTTGATTAGATGTGACGGTTGCTGTACCAATTTTAGGTTTTCCCTTTTCAAAATACTGTTTTTCATATACTTTTGTGTTTGCTTATATGCATGTAAGACACATACTGTACTTTGCAATCAAGAGAATAAAGGATAATCAAGGAAATGCACACCTTAATGTGCTTTAAAAAATACTACACATATCACCCACTGCATTTGTGATTGACAGTTTTTGAAACTAAGATTGACAACATGTAGGATGTAATGAGTGGGAAGACAACTGGAGTGTTCAGCTTATAAAAGAGAGGTCTGCCTTCACAATAGCACTAGAAATTGTTACAGTCATCTGTTAGTGCATTGGAAGAAGAATATAATAAACAGTGTCTGTGTAAAAGACCCCTAAATGATGTAAATGTCTGCTTTTTAAAATGACGATTTGTATTTATGGATCACTGCATTCACATATTTGCTTTTCAGGTCTGTGCTATTGATATTTTTCATAAGAAATTAATAGACGGTTAGTCTGGCAAAGATAGATAATAATGGCTAATGAATAGACGGCAACTTGAGTCTATGAAGTGAAAGGCAGTAAGAGTTCCTGAGATCTGAGAGTCTCAGTTTCTGAGATAAGTGAAAAGGACACAATGGAAAGAGATAGCCAACCTTATGTAGGTTTACGCAATCCACACTGCATAGTACTCAACCCTGTGTTTCAGCTAAACCCTGAAGGTCCTGAGAGACTGCCTTTATTTTACAGGTCTGGGGATTTGGGTCAATTGGTTTCCCCACCCAGTCCCACAAGATTAAAGTACTTGTACTAAAGTGAAAACTATGTTGCAGCTTCCTGGAATAGTATTTTATATTAGAAAACTCAGAGAATCATGTATTGGAATATTTGAGGTGTGATGTAGGGAATCTGTGATACGTGACTGGGTGATAAGTTTATGAGGATAGTATTGAAGGAATGTGTAGAATATATAGAGGGAAAGTTGGTGGAAAACTGATGGAGTTTCATCTCCATGTACTACTGGGAACAGTTCATGAGGCAAACTGTCTCCAAATGGCTACTCAGACTTTGTCTTGAAGAGACGTATATGGAGCAGTCTAAAGAATAACTAGGGAAAGAATTACCAATTAAACAGGTATAGATGAACGAAGTCTAGTGCTTGAGCAACCTTCCTCCTTAATTCATTAGGACAGATGGAACTGCAGATAGCAGGAGTGGGTTCTTTCCCCATTGCACAAAGATTAAAATAGGATTAACTCATAGGTTAACCGTAATGATTATGCACAAGCATAAAAAAAGCTACATCATGACTCAAAGTCACAGCAAGTTCTGTGTTCTCACACTTTCTTCCTCACTCTCTTTTTTGTGTGGGAAAATTTACCAGTATGTATCAATCTTTTTTTTTAGAGCAAGTAGCTTTATATGACCACTCCACCCATGTACTGGATAGCTCTATACCATTTATGGTCAGCTTTCTAGTTGACCATTCTCCATCCACCAGTAGGGATGGCAAGTCAATCACATAAAAGCTCCCTGCTTCTAGTATTGACAGCAGTTATATAGGCAGCAAATGTAGGAAGCATGAATGCTGAACAGTCTCATAATTCCTGGTGTGGGCACAAAGCCAGGATCACAATCTGGCTTTTCAAGACTTGACACATTCACAGAACACTGAATTCAGTATTGTTTATTTATAGAAATTTGGACCTGTTTGAACTTTCCTGCTTTTATACCAGAGAAAAAAAGCTGAAGGTATCTTCTACAATCTGTAGGACATGGTGTGTCTTTCTCCAAAGTCTTGTAATAGCCACAGTCTCCAAATTACTTGAGACCTCTTAAGATTCTTGTGTTAAAGCAGTGTCATCTTTTCCTATGTATTTTGCTGATTCTCAGCACTAAGGGAAACTCATCTCATTATTATCATCTCACTTTTTGCCTATTTCTCTTTTTTTATACAGAACCAGTATGTCCCTGAATTTAGATATAACACATCAAGTTGGGTAAAATCAGACAGAGGGTATAGCAAAAAGTGCCAAAATAGGTTTTGTGCCTAGTATAGTTTGAAACTGGTTCTTGGGAATTGAAGGATGAGTTTCCCATATGTGAAAGAACTTTGATTGGAACAATTGTCTTTACGGTCTTTAGAATCTCAAAACACAGTCATCCACAAGTTGTGGGAGTGATTTCCACTGGTTTTGTAAAATTGGACTATCATGTCTCAATGTTGCACAAAACTTTAAAAGACATATTTTGTACATGCATATTGCCTTTAACATATGGTTAAATAGTAATTTTAAAATATTCTAAAGAGTAGTTCCATGTATGTGCATCCTACTAAACTTTGTAGGTAATGTGTACTGTATCTATACATGTTACCAAGAATCAAATATATTTCTAAACCAAGCTTCCTATTTTTCATTAATGAAGAAAACGTGCTGGGTTAGGAAAGACAGCTCTAAACCCTATTTCTGTCTTATTTGACTTGGATTAAATTTGACAAGATGTTCAGACATTGGGGCAAGCAGACAACAGAGAAAAGGAGGACAGGAGCTGTGACTGACTGTTCTTTTGTCACCGTTCTCAAGAGGAGTCATTGTAATGTTTTGTGGAACCACAGCAGAGAGAACAATTCTACCTGCAAGGCATCATCTAGCAATTAACATTTGCAATACCACAGTATAACTTTAATGGAGAGAAATGCCTTTGAAACTGTCATACATGAAGCAGGGTGCAGGGAAGAAATCCTTCGCACGTTCTATGCCCTAAACAACAGTTCAGGGAAAGCTGCTTTGGTGCTTATCTCTGAAGAAAGGCTTTTGTGCACAAAAAAAATTCTTTTTCTTTGCCAACTTTTTCAGTTTGTCTAATAAACAAAATTACTTTTCTCCATACCTTTTGCCCTCTTGTTCCTCTTCTTTCAGATATGACAGAGACCAGAGAAAGAAAGGGGGAAAAAGGTTATCTCCTTCTTTCTTTCCTTTATTCATATGGGTAAGCAATATATAACTTCAGTATATTACAAGTATTCTGAGCTATTTCCATAAGTATGTTTTCTAAAGTATGAAAGACACATTTATACTTTATATACAGGCTTGAGAAGTGGGCCTGCACAAACCTGATGAAGTTCAATAAGGTCGAGTGCAAGATTCTGTGCCTGAGTCAGGGCAGTCCCAAGCACTATTACAGGCTGGGTGGAGAACAAATTAGCAGCAGCCCTGAAAAGAAGTACTTAGGGGATGAGAAGCAAAACATGAGCCCACATGTTTTTTATATATATATAAATGTTTTAAGTGGCAGTCTTTTCCCAAGGAAGTGCTCCAACACAAAGTATTAATTAAAGGGAAAATATAGTGCTACCTCTCCTTTAGAAGAACCATCCTTAGGTACCCATCTCAGAAGAAGCTGAAACAAATTAGAAAGAGTTGCCTAGTGGAAAAATGTAGCCACCTAACTTAGCTATAGTGAATCTCCGCATTGACATTTTTTGAAATGGATATAGGTGTCATGGGGATTATCAGAAATGCCAACCCCTTTTTAGTAATGAAACAAGGTATTTAGGCCTTGTTTTTTTTCTGAGAATTGGATTTTTCCTTATCTTGCTCACAGAGGTAGCCACCTAGAATTTAGATCTATCAGTTTAAAGCAGTCATCCTGGGCTCCAATCCCTTTTAAAATTTTCTTTTTATTTCCTTTATTTGCTTTTGAAAGTAATTTGAGTTTGAATTTTAAGAACAATGATACTTTTAACTTTCATAGCCATAGGATAAATCTTCAATGACAGCATAACAATTAATTTCTTAATTTCCTTTAAAAAAACCCAGGAAATATTTTAGTATTCTGCAAGGTTTGTAGCAAACACTTTCCTGATGTTAAATGTAACGTGTCTATTTTTCTTGAAACAAAGAGTAGTAAATGCAGCTCTTTGTCATTCATTTAAAAATGAAAACCAGTTCTTATCTAGCAGAAAAATAGCATTTTCTAAAACTGTATCCATGCTTAAAAATACCTCAAAGATTAGAAGAAAACACTTAGCTTTTTTTAAGAAATAACATGTGCTATTTAAGTGGATTTTAATAGACAAAAGTACCATTGACTAGGTCAATTGTTAGTAAAAGCTCCATGAAATTTGAATAATTTTCCCCTCAGTAGTGAGTATTTCACTCAGCACTACTCTGTAGTGTGCAAAAGAAAATTGCTCCAACATTTCTGATTATCAGTTCTGTGAAGAATGGGAAAGAAAAAAGATGCAATTTGTGCCTTTATTTTCTTCTTAGCATAAGAAAAATTCATGTTCTTAGTTAAAAGTGAAGTATGGGCTTTCATTCTATACTTATGTTCTGTGTTAACTTTTTGCTGTTGTGCTTCATATATAAATGTAAAGAAGCATCTTATATTCAGGTACGCCCACCTACATGGATGGCATACACACACTCAGCAATTTCATAGGGAATTTACTTTATTTTTTTCCTTTGTTTTTCTTCTTTAAATATTAAGAAGTTCATCTTTTATAAATAGAATATATGACTGCTTTCTGAGCATTTGAAAGGGAGCACCTTTACTTTCTAAAGGTGTAGACTTTCAAAATCAGTGTATTCCTTGAACCGGTTATAGGTGGCTGTTTTCCTCAAAGTAACTGGCTACTTTTTTTCTTTGTTATGAACAAATTCCTTTCAATAAATTGTACATTTGTCCTATTTTCTGCTATTTCAGCATTGATAACCCTAGGCAATTTCTTTCTTCTTTCAGTCATCTTAAAACTCAACGGGATTTATATTTATGGCTTGAGTTTTGCATCTCAAATCACATTCTAACATGCTTACAGTGTGAGAAAGCTTACTATCTGACTTTTTAAAAAGACAAAAGGAATTTGTTGTGTTAAATAGGCTTTCAGCAGTCTTAGAAGACAGCATCTTGTTTATCTGATTCTGTGCATGAAAAGCTTTCCAGAAGTAGTGAATATTACCTGAGCACTGCTCTTCATAATCTTAAATCAAGAAATAATAGCACATCTCTTTACAAATGGCAGAACAGACAATTGAATGGCACTGTCTGATTCTGCTGTGATGTTATCCCTTTTTAGGTCATTATCTTCACTGAGAGCTTTGCTATTTTATCATCTCTAATTTAGAACACAGGTGCTTCTAATGTTCTTTCAAAGGCTTAGCAGATAATATCAAGTAAAGTGAATTTGATGTTTAGTACAACTGATTCTTTTTACTTGAGCAACCATTTTTCAAGAGATGTAAATCAAAATGAGAGCTAGGAATTATGCTCACAGTATGCCAAATTCTTGGTTTAATAGCAAAGCATCTCTAGGATAAAATTGGTGGTTTTCTGTTGCATGGTTTCTTTGATGGTACCACTAGTAACGTAAGAAAACATGACACTAACTAGAGAAGAAAAAAAGATGTTAATTCAGGGAGCCATTTTTGATTTAAGTGTGTAAAAAAAAAAAAAAAGGCAGTGTTGTGCTTTCAATACAAAGCATTTATATATGTGGCTAATATGTTTGGTCTCTTCTTAGCTTTCATGGGTATATCTTGAAAAGGCAAACCATCCTATAGTCATACTATCATCATTCATTAGGGTAACTATTCTTTTCAGCTCCGAAATATCTTGTATCATGTGGTACTGTGAGTCTTTCTGCTTAGAAAAGACAAACTATGGCAGCATCCCTCATGCTTGGGGTTGAGGGGATTATCTGTGGGGCCTTAAGTGATTTCCACAGTTTTATTTGAATAGGAGATGTCAAACATCACTCCATTTGTTCTCCACTGAAGAAATATAATGTAGGCTAGTTTATTCATAAATTTTTACCTTCAGATGGTTCAAGTGTCTTATTTTAAAACAAAGCTGCATGATTTAATTTCAATACTGAACATATAAAAAAAAAGAAGGAAAAGAGCAGATATCTGCTACTGGAATTATACCTTTGTGTCTGACATGGGATTTTGTTATCGTCCTAAAAAATAATTTAAATGAGATTTTTTAGTAACAGCATGTCTAGAGATCTAGAAATATGAACTGCAGAAGACTCTGGTTTGAACATGTGAAGTACCAGATAATAAAAACCACGGTGAAAATAATGTAAAGAATATCAGATTTGGTTACCCTAAATTCATAGATGCTTCTTAAATTTTGTGTTGCTTTTCCCTACCTGACAACTGTCCCCAGGACAACTGACCCTAACTGACCAAAGGAATATAGCATTCTATATGATACTGTGCTCAGAAATACAACTATGGGGTGCGGGAGTAGTTTTTCCAAGGCAGCCGTTGCTTGGAAACTGGCTGGGCATTGGTCTGACAGTGGGAGGTAGTGATTGCCTTTGTACTGCTTGTTTGGTTTCGATTTTCTTTCTTTTCTTCAGTTATTAAATAGTTTTTATCATGACCCATGCATTTCTCTCTTATTTTATTCCCCTTACAATTCTCTCCCGCATCCTGCTGATGTAAGAGAATGAGTGGGTGACTGGATGAGGGCTTTGCTGTTGGCCAAAGTCAACCAGCTGTGTATTCTCAGTCACCATTTCCATTGACAAGACCTGGAAGACTTTGTAGGAGCCTAGTGTCTTCTTCAAGCCAAATCTACTACATACTTGATTCAAAGGAGTTAATCTTTCCTAATTTCTTTTTATTTAGTGATATGGATTATAACTCAGGCACAAGAAGACAAAGATTCTCATCTTTTATTTCAAGCATTGGGGCTTAACCTAAAGCAGCTTAAAGTAAGAAAATCCTCCTGTTGTCTCCTACCTATGAGCTAGATATTAATTTCCTGTATCTTTTGGTGTATGGGCAATTTGATCACACTTGGAGCTGTGGTAAGAGAATAATTTTTAAGGAAGAAATAATCAGTAACTAATTAAGTAAACGCTATCAAATACTCAGCAGCATAAACAGTGATTCTTCACACTTATGACTCTTCCAGTCTTGCAGAATTTGCTTTCAGACCTATATGTTTGTCACATTCCCCATTCTTCCTGCCAGATTCCATGATTCTGTTCCAGAATAGGCAGGTGCTAGAACATTTCAACAAAAAGCTGTCTAGTGTATTTTAACACCATCAAAACAATAGGCATGTTTACTGTTTTCCAGGGAAAAAAGTGGACTAGTCCAACTTTATTTCCAAATAAAGATGGGGATAAAAACGTCACAATTTAGCAGGCTAAGAAGTATTTGTAGAAAATATCTTAGGTCCGAAAATATCTGAAAATTTAATGATGGATAATATTACCAATCCTGTCAATTTTGAAAAAGAACTTCTGAAACATACTCAACTAATACTGCAATAACTAACATTCCAGAGACCCTTCTGATGGCACTGCTCTTCATTAATTCAAGTGTAATAGTAAAGACTGTGCCTGACAATTTGCATCTTTCATAATTAATTTAAATTTTCCCGCATCATCTGCTCCTATAATCTTATGTTTATATCTAGTTTTTTATTAAGAAAAAAACCTTAATCAGTACACAGACATTAAACTATCAATATTTTTCAGTTTCCTTGTACTTTTTATTGCACAGGCAGGTAAACATAAAGTATGGATTTTAAAGTGTTCAGCATTGATTTATATCTGCACCTTATGAGTAATGGATTTTAAAGCTAGATCCATGAAAAAAATAGCAGTGTGGTAATGTAAAATTTTGCTAAGTCTAATATCCAGTATATAGCTTCAAGTATTAATTTGCTAGGATTCCTTAAATACTGTTCTCTTATTAGTGCCAATAACAGTGACAGAATATTTCCAACATAACATAACATTATGTCATGGATAGAAAAAGTAATTTCTACAAATATGTAATAATCTTAGGTTTTAGTCTTGCACAGAGAGCCACTAGTGTGGATGCCTATTCTCATAAAATAATTAATAAAAACATCTAACGAAAAGTGTGAAAAATTGTATTTGCTTCTGTTTACTATTTCAACACAGTGCAAACATCCTTCGTAGTCTTATATCGTGATTAAAGGGTGAAAATAGAATTTAATTTGCAAGTTATTAGTTTACACTGAATTATTTGTAGGTGGCAGGATAAATCTGGAATTACATAGAATTTTTCTTTCAGGATATTAAGTGGTGATACATACATGAAATACAGGGAATAAGTTCTAAAACCAGTGTGTAGAACAACAAATGGCTGCAATTCAATATATGTAAAAAATCATCAAACCAAGCCAAATACTGTAAATTTAATGGCAAAAGTCGTCTCTTGAGATGCAATCTTTTTGCAAAACTCTTGAATGATTAACAGATGGTATTTCACTTATGGTTAGTTTTTGAAGTGGGTCAAGGACTTGTATGTTTAAATCATCTACAGAAATCATGTTAAGTGTTAAAGCTCTAATAAATTCACAAGAGACAGATACATTTAGGGTTAAAACTTTGACTATGTCCACATTAGGTTCCTTCTGTGCCTTCATAATTGCAACATTGTTAAGGTTTGAAATCAGTGCTTTTATGTTATAAACTGAAGATTAAGTGGAATTAATCTTTGAATTTTCTTACTTTCTTGGGTTAAAGGCAAATATTTAAAACAACATTAATGCGTTTCCTTTTCCTATTATAATTTCCTTTATTAAAAAAAGGCTTATCAGGAGAACTTTTAAGCAAATGTATCATATATGTCTTCATTAGTAGTGTAACCTTATTTTCTCATTCAGAAAAATTTGATTTTAGAATTTGCAAAGATGCAGTGCTATTAGAACTTGGGTAGGAAAAACCATTCTTTCATTACACACATAAATAAAACCATTCTTGAAGTATGTCTGTGAAACATTTTGCAGAAGATTGCTAATGTCTCCAGACACACACTTTCTACAGAAGCAAACTAAATCTGAGCTATAAGCTATAGAGACATGGCTGTTGTCCTCCTGGGCTAATGAAGCTATCATGTGAATCAGCCTCTAAAGGTATTCATATCTACTCTTATTCATGTGAACTAGCACAACACTGTGGCCAGGCAAAGATCATGGGAGTCATGCTTGCAAATATTGTTTTCTATTCACATTGCGTGATCCAGTCCAAAATTTAGTTAAATTGATTTTAACAGCTCACAAATAACCACTATGCCTACATTTGAACTCAACAGGAATAGTGTTAACCTTTATTTCACCCTTGCTTTTGACTGTTGTGGGTGCCAAATACTGCTGGTCAATTGCAAATGCAATTATAACTAAGAAAAGGCTAAGACTATGACAACATAAGATCATTTGGGGATACTTCAATATTATGATTAGTTTGCTTTTGATCATTAAGTATGTGTGTCTTCTGATATTGATTGACTATCAGAAGTTCTTTTTTAAAGTCAGATAGCAATAAAACCTCCTAAAAGAGTACTTTCCTTTAAAAGAGTTAAACATTCTTCGAATCTATGCATTATCTTATTGGTAAGCCAATGGTCTATGCCTAGAAATCCTCAAAGTAATATTTATTCCTGCCATCCCGGTTTAACTATTTTAATTGTGTTATATTTATCTCTATATGTAGTTGTCTTCTGGTTATACTGAATTGTCACTGTTTAATTAAAGTTGAGATGAATTCATTACTCAAATTAATGTTCTATTACTCTTTTTTGAGAGAAATCTTTGATCAAAACAAAATAAATTATGTAATATTTTAGCTCAGACATGTTACTCTCAGTTGTTAACAGTAATGGCAATTAACACACATGTTGATATTAAACAATATTTTATTAGAATCATAGAATCATAGAACAACCAGGTTGGAAGAGACCCATCGGATCATCGAGTCCAACCATTCCTATCAAACACTCAACCATGTCCCTCAGGACCTCATCTACCTGTGCCTTAAACACCTCCAGGGAAGGTGACTCAACCACCTCCCTGGGCAGCCTATTCCAATGCCCAATGACCCTTTCTGTGAAAAACTTCCTCCTAATCTCTAGCCTAAATCTCCCCTGGTGGAACTTGAGGCCATTCCTTCTTGTCCTGTCCCCTGTCACTTGGGAGAAGAGGCCAGCTCCCTCCTCTCTACAACCTCCTTTCAGGTAGTTGTAGAGAGTAATGAGGTCTCCTCTCAGCCTCCTCTTCTCTAGGCTAAACAACCCCAACTCTCTCAGCCGCTCCTCATAGGAGCGGTCCAAAGCTTATACCATCATTGTTTGTCCTATGGTATTTCACACATAATACAGAAAATATGGAAACATATAAAGCATTATAAGGATTGACTGAGGAGCAGATCCACAGTCACCTGAACAAAAAAACACTGTAATTGTTGTGGAAAGTTGACTTTATGACTTCACCACTTCATAGCAGTTAAAAATACAGCATGAAACAAAAGGCTCACTCAGATGATAACAGATCTGTCCTGCAGGTTGTGATGTGGAGGAGTTTCAGTGATTGTTTTCTGAATAAGTTGATGGATGGCTGTGTTTTCATCTAAATATGAATGAAATGCTAAGTATAGGCAGGAGAACATGCATATGCTTTTTTGCTTTTTTTTTTTTTTTTTTTTTTTTTTCGTTAGTGAATACCCCTTCTGTGTGAAAATAAATCACATTTTGTTTTCAAAAAGATGCATTCTAGTCTTTGGGTACTCTCTGCTTGTAGTCTTACTAAGTCCGGAGTCCCAAGGCTGGCTGATGCTGTGTTTGGAAGCTGAAGAGGTATATATTGGGCTGAATTAATGAATATTTGCACTATGGACTTCTGACCCAAAAATAACAAGTGGAAGCCCAGTCCTTTGAAAAAGATGCTTTCACAAAAATTTGAATGAAGTATTTTGTATAGCTTAGCCACAGATCATGACAAAAGATTCAATGCGTTTTTTCATGAACTTATTAGAATGATGTGATGAAAAACATAAGAAGATAGTTGCTATTTTGTCATGTGCAAACCTTCTTTGATCAAAGAAAAGTTTTCTATATCTCTGTACGGGACACATTCTATCAAATCAACATAAATTTCTGCAGCTGCCTGCGGCAGAGGGAGAGAAAGCCTTTTAGACATTGCAGCTGAACATCCTTGAGCTATTTTCTGACTAAAGATGCCGCTCTTTTCTCAACTTTTCAGAGCTTCCCAAAATAAAAGTTTTTGAAAAAGT
Organism: Coccyzus lansbergi; assembly: GCA_033558105.1. Taxonomy (NCBI): domain Eukaryota; kingdom Metazoa; phylum Chordata; class Aves; order Cuculiformes; family Coccyzidae; genus Coccyzus; species Coccyzus lansbergi. The sequence continues at coordinate 5,131,268 of JAUMJK010000013.1, read as the reverse complement.
TTTCTATAGACTGGAGGGGGTCAAGAGAAAGGCAGAAAATACAAGTTTTAAGAGTAATTACAAAGACCTTTTAAACTTAGGAGAGGCTTAGACATTGCAGAACTCAGTGTCTAGGCTGTAAGATGGTCGAAGTCCAAAGATTTTCATAATTAATAAGCAAGTGAGACCAGATAATGTAAGTAATAAATACTGGGAATATATGTTTGTTTACAGGAATAGGGACCAGAGTCACTAAGGCCATTTCACCACTTTTGCAGGCAGCCATGGAATACATATCTTAATCACTGTGCAATGTTTAAAATGCATCTTAAAAGTAATGGGATCTGATTAACCCTGAAATAAAATGTTACTAAATAAGAACTCCTACTGTTGGTCTTCCTCACATATTATTATTTTCTCCTGTTCTGAAACAAACAAGATCTCCATAAATCCTGTGAAGCCAATGAGATTTATGAGTCTTCAACAGCCTTAAAATTGGGGTACTTAGATTTTAACATGCTTATAAGCCTCTTTTTATCCACTTACGTACTTTGGAAAATCATGTTGACTCATCTTTTTTTAAACCTTCCTTTTTCGGTCCTTTCAAAATTTACATTTGGAATATTAAAAATCAGTTTCAGAAGATGTTGGAAGAGTATTTTTTTTGTTTGCATTTGGTATTATCTCGAATCTCAGAAGTCTTCAAAGTCAACCTCCAACTGATTTATAACCAGCAAATAAATATTAAAAAGCTCTACATTCTCAAAATTATCAGCTTGCTTGTCACTAGGTGGCAGACAAGACAACCAGGAAGAACCTGTAGCAAACTCTCCCTACCTGTGTGTTCTGGTGTGGTTGTGTGGATCCTCCTAGTTTAATATCTCTCGACAGATAGGCAACAAAATCAAGGAGTTAGTACTGCAAGTAGGATATTTGCAGATTCTGTCCACACATTATTGGCTGACTATAACTTCTAATGTTCATGCTTATTTTTTGAAGAATGAATAATACTTTGAGTAGTTATTGCCTGTGAAGTCATGAAAAAAATATACATTGATTTTAAAAAATGGCATTATGCTAGTGGTGTAATTATGAATATATGAGTATACACACATAAGAGAATATGTATTTCATAACATATAAGAAATAAAGATCAGCTAAAAGTTCTCGATATACAAAGATATCTGTCTATCTAGATATCTGTATCATATGTATCTCAATAGAGATAGAGATAGAGATATCATGATTTAAAGAAGTAGATTGTATTCTTGGCGTTAGTGCAGTTTTGCTCCATGACATACAGAATGTCAGTAATGTTCTCTGTTTTAGCCTTAGAGTTGGTGAAATAGAATATTACTTACTTCTTTTCTTCCAGATCTGTAGACAAGTAAATTCATAAAAAATTAGGCCCACAAGACGGCAGATATTGTGATGGAAGTCTGTTACAGGCCACCTAGCCAAGAAGAAGAAGCTGATGAGCTCTTCTACAAACAACTGAGAGTAGTCTCAAGATTGCTAGCTCTTGTCCTTGTGGGAGACTAATCTACCAGATGTCTGCAGGAAGTACAATACAGCAGAGAGGAAGCAGTCTAGGAGGTTCCTGGAGCTCGTTACACAACTGGTAAGTTAGCCAACAAGGGAAGGTGCCCTCCTGGATGTGGTCTTTGTGAACAGAGAAGGCATTGTGGGAGATGGGATGGTTGGAAGACGCCTGGGGCAAAGTGATCATGAGATGGTAGAATTCTTAGTTCTAGGTGAGGTGAGGAGAAGGTTAGCAGAACGTCCACCTTAAACTACCAGAAGGCAGACTTTGGGATCTTCAGAACGCTGGTTGATAAAGTCCCATAGGAGACAGTCATTAAGGGCAAGAGAGCCCAAGAGGGCTGTGTGCTCTTCAAGAAGGAAGTCCTAGCAGCACAGGAGGAAGCTGTCCCCATGTGCTGGAAAACGAGCCAGCAGGGGAAAAAAAACAGCTTGGTTGAGCAGGGAGATCTGGACATCAAAAAGAAGATCCTATAAGCTTTGGACGAAGGGACAGGCATCTTGGATGGACTACAGGGAGGAAGTGAGATTATGTAGAGGAAAAAACCAGGAGGGCTAAAGCCCAACTAGAGCTCAAGCTGGCCAGATCGGTGAAAGATAATAAAAAAATCCTTCTACAAATGCATCAATATTAAAAGGGGGATCAGGAAGTATATTCAGTATTTATTGGATACAAAGGGAACAACTGTAACAAAGGATGAGGACAAGCCTGAGGTACTTGTTGCCAAACAAATCTCTAACCACCTCCTCTTGGATCATGGGAGCTTTGTTCTGCTTCAGGCTTTAATAGTAAGGAAAGTTGTTCCCTGTGTGCACATCCCCAGGAGCTAGAGGAGCAGAACAAAGCTCCCATGATCCAAGAGGAGGTGGTTAGAGACTTGCCTGGCAAATTAGACACTCACAAGTCTATGGGGTGGATGGGATCCACCTGAGGATATTGAAGGAGCTGGCAGAAATGCTTACCAAACCCCTTTCTATCATCTATCAGCAGTCCTGGCTAACTGGGAAAGTTCCACTGGACTGGAGGCTGCCTGATGTTGTGCTTATCCACAAGAAGAGTCGCAGGGAGGATCCAGGAAACTACAGGCCTGTCAGTCTGACCTCAGTGCCCGGAAAAGTCATGGAACAGGTGATCTTGAGTGCTATCATGAAGCACATGCAAGAGAACTGGGTGATCAGGCCCAGTCAACATGGGTTCATGAAAGGAAGGTCCTGCCAAACTAACCTGATTGCCTTCTATGACAAGGTGACCCACCTTCTGAATGAGGGAAAGGCTGTGGATGTGGTCTTCCTGGACTTCAGTAAAGCCTTTGACACAGTTTCTCATAACGTTCTTCTACGGAAACTGTCAGCCTCTGGCCCAGACAGGCGCACACTCTGTGGGGTAGAAAACTGTTTGCCTGACCAGGCCCGGAGAGTGGTGCTAAATGGTGTTAAATCCAGCTGGAGGCCAGTTACAAGTGGTGTTCCAGTGGGCTCAGCCCTGTTAAATGTCTTCATCAATGACCTGGACGAAGGCATCAAATGTACCCTTAGCAAGTTTGCAGATGACACTAAGCTGGATTGAAGTGTCAGTCTGCTAGAGGATAAGGAGGCTCTGCAAAGGGACCTAAACAGGTTGGACCACTGGGCAGAGGCCAATGACATGAGGTTTAACACGGCCAAATCCTGAGTCCTGCACTTGGGGCACAACAACCCTGGGCAGTGCTACAGACTAGGAGAAGTCTGTCTAGAAAGCTGCCTGGAGGAGAGGGATCTGGGGGTGTTGGTTGACAGCTGACTGAACATGAGCCAGCAGTGTGCCCAGGTGGCCAAAAAGGCCAGTTGCATCTTGGCCTGTACCAGAAACAGTGTGACCAGTAGGTCCAGGGAGGTTATTCTTCCTCTGTACTCAGCCCTGGTGAGGCCGCTCCTTGAATACTGTGTCCAGTTCTGTGCCCCTCACCACAAGAAGGATGTTGAGGCTCTGGAGCGAATCCAGAGAAGAGTAACGAAGCTGGTGAAGGGGCTGGAGAACAGGCCCTATGAGGAATGGCTGAGAGAGCTGGGGTTGTTTAGCCTGGAGAAGAGGAGGCTGAGAGGAGACCTCATTGCTCTCTACAACTACCTGAAAGGAGGTTGTGCAGCAGAGGGAGCTGGCCTCTTCTCCCAGGTGACAGGGGACAGGACAAGGGCGAATGGCCTCAAGCTGCACCTGAGGAGGTTCAGACCGGATACCAGAAAACAATTTTTCATGGAAAGGGTCATTGGGCAGTGGAACAAGCTGTACAAAGAGGTGGTTGAGTCACCATCCCTGGAGGTATTTAAAAGATGGGTTGACAAGGTGTTCAGGGGCATGATTTAGTGGCAGATAGGAATGGTGTGACTCGATGGTCCAAGACGTCCTTTTCAGCCTGGTGATTCTATGATATTTGTCTCCTTATTGCTTAATGTTTTGTTCTCTGTCAAATTCTGAGTTATCTGTTGGAGGTTATAAAATACCTGTTATTCCATGAAAATATGTAGAAACAATGTAATCAGATCCTTCTGAACTGAGCAAGAACTTTAGTTAGAACTTTAGCAAAATAATGAATTGTCTAAATATGACTAAACATTTAGAAGAAGCATGATTTTAGTGGTTATGTCAATATTGATCAATTTATAAAGGAAGAGATGTTAATTTGTTCTTTAGAGATTATTTTGGATTCTTTTTACTCTGGGAATGTAGAGCTGAAAGTCCCAGACTTAAGAGAACTAAGCCTTTAATGTGTTTTCCAGTTCTTTAGAAACTATGTTACGTGATGAACTTTTAATAAGAAAACAAACAAACAAACAAATTAAGCTCTCTAAATGCTTGACCTTTCAACAGATGTTTTTCTTTTTATTAAGAAAAAAGTTGTAGGGTGAAAGTTGAGTTTTCTCACCCTCTTAGTTGTGAAGATACCTTTCCAATGTCAATGCCTTGCCATAGCCTTCTTAGCTGTCAGTAAAACCATCTGAAATGCCTGCAAGGATAACTGATTTTATATAAAAATTTTCTATCCAGGTGATCTAGGGCCTTTGCAGGAAGATACACAAACAAAATGAGGACAATTTAATTATAGGCTTTCTTTTAAGACAGTTAAAACTGAAGACAGTTGGAAGTCATAGAAAAAAATGTCTTCAATTTTCAATTCTGATTAACTGTTAAATATCAGGAATACTGTGAATGAGAATACATAAATTAAATTACTGAGAATGCTAGGTTAAATATAAACCAGAGAGGAATAAATGGTTTTCTCATTTTTTAATGGTATCCATTTCTGGACTGGCTTCATTACCAATGACATCAATCAGACAAAGGTATTTATCCCACGAAGCTGAATGTATTTGTTGCATTCTGACATTATTTGAAACTCTGTTGCATAAGGGAAAAGGCAGAAGTTCAGAATATAGATTCTTGAACGGTAGGCTCCTGCTGTGCAGCTTGCAGGACTTGATGACTCTGTGTGTGTATATTTATAAAACTCAATCCAGCCACAGATGCAGCTTGTTTTAATAGTATTGAATTAGTTATCTCCTCATCCAGGACAACTTTTCTCAATTTCCTCCTTTATGATGCAGATGCCAACAATGTAATAGTCAGTCATGGGGTTGCTTTAAAAACAGACTGTGCTCTTATAATGCATTCAATTTTGCTTCCAAGTGGAAGTGGTACTAATGGGTGTCTTAGGCACTTACTATAAAAACAATTTGTCTTGTTGGCAGTTTCAGATACTTAGGAATTCTATGTACTTGTCTTCACTTTGCAGATCATCTTTTTTTTTGGCACTTAAATATCACAGGAGGGACTTCCTGACTGGAGATAGCACTTACCATATTACATGAGCTGTGCATTTTTTTTTTTGGCTCTAGGGCTACATATAGCAACAAGTGTTTGGCTTTGGCAGGCAAAATAGAAAAGAATAAATTACATCAGCAGAAAAATTCAGGTCAATATAGTTTTGATCTTCAAGAATTCTCATTATTTTTTACCACCCCGATGAGATCTGTGAGACCTATATTTTGACTCTTTTGGGGGCTTTTTTTTGTCATTTAGTCTTATATAATTACTTACAATTTTAACATTAGAAGACCTCATTTCTTTTCATTACAAATAAATGCGTGTTTATTTCAACTTATGAATATACTTCAGCTTCTAATTTTGTCCTAAATGTTTTAAACAGTCACTCCTTTGTTAAAAAGAAAAAGATTAAAGAAATAAGGCATTTTTTATTCAGAGGTAAGGTTTCCAGTGAATATAAACCTAAAAAGAAACACTGATTCTTACAATCGGAGTTTTCAATGCAGGTAGTTCTAATTTGATAACACATCTTTTGAAACTATCTTTTTTTTTTTTTTTCCCTTTTGAGAAAAGATAGAAAAAAGGTCACAAAGTGGTATGTTAAGCATAGTAAAGTGTTCAACCTTTCCCTCTTCTATGCCCTTCTTGAGAAGCAGAATGTTCAAAGTGAATCGCAGTAGTGTAACATATAACACTTTACCTAAAACAGCAAGTAAAAATTAAAGGTAGAGAATGTGTAAAATCAAATAGTGGAGGAAGAAGACCAACAACATCCCCAAGAAATATGACAGAATGCTGGATGTAAAGTTAAAATGAAAAATGAAACAGTGCATATCAGTAAAAAGTAAAACAAATTCATACAGAATCAAATAAATAATTTCAATATGACTCAGAGGAAGAGATACGCCACAGTTCCTTTCACATCCCTTTGTAAGTAAAACTGCATAATATATATTAGAGGCAGGAAATAATATTAGTAGCAGCAATAATAGTGAAAAATACATGTATACTGTCATTATCCTAGTAGGACATTTCACTAGCTACAGAGGGAAGTAGTACTAGAAAGTAACTGCAGATATCACAGAATCACAGAATCACCAGGTTGGAAAAGACCCACTGGATCATCAAGTCCAACCACTCCTGTCAAACACTAAACCTTAGCTCCTCATCCACCCAGGCCTTAAACACCTCCAGCGAAGGTGAATCAACCACCTTCCTGGGAAGCCTGTTCCAATGCCCAATGACACTTTCTGTGAAAAATTTTTTCCTAATGTCCAGTCTAAATCTCCCCTGGCAGAGCTTGAGGACATTTCCTCTTGTCCTGTCCCCTGTCATGTTACAATGCAGAGATGAGATTGAATATCTATGTCTGGATGAGTAAGTATGTGTTATGCAGTCTCAATTTTTCTCCTTGGTAAACCAGCCACTTGATATGAAAGGATTAAAAGGTAAAACAATCACTGATGAGTGTATTGTGGAGAAACTTCACAAACTACTTATTACAACCTCCTGGGGGCAATTTCGTAACACTTTGGTTGATATATTCTTATGTATATGCTTAAACTGCTAAGCTGCTTATCATGAATGATTGCTGCAGAGGTGCTCTGAATTTTACACAGGTGAACCTTCTTCAGCTGCTAAAATATTTTAAAATTTATATCAAGCTAGCCAATCAATATATTGCTATTTCAGTTTCCCAGAAATTATTTGCTATGCCTTAAGAACGTTCCTTCTGTTCATTCATTCCCGCAGTCCATTACAGGAATGTAGAATGGATTGTGAATTCAATAAAGCTGTGTGAACTCAGCTGCTCTTTAACTCCCTAAAACAAAAGCAAATTCAGAACTTCACTTTCAAGGGGTAGAGAATGCCTAGGATGTATGTCATAGAGCATAAAACTTCCAGTCTCTGATGACTGACTTTCAAGGAACTGAAAAAATTGCAATTTTGGAAACCCTCTATTTTATTAGTACATCTTATTATTTATGACAATCATACTTCTCAAAGTTAATTCAGTTCTTCAGAATCCTTTTCTTTGGCATTATATTTAAGTGGCATTTTATGGAATGTATATACTTAGGCCTGGAAGCAGACTTTTGTTTTCTGTACATGTAACATGCAAATCTGACAGCATAGATTAGCATCAGCTGCACAGAGCAAGGTCTTCAAAAGGGAATCTTCTTAGGGGTTGGTTTGTTTGTTTGTTTGTTAACAAACTGTGAATGAGATGCAAATAAAAATATTTAATACTTGACAGCGGAGTTTGCAATTACCATTTTCTTCATAGCTGTTCTAGTCCTTCCTTCAGAGACTCTGTCAAGGAACTGCAAATTTCATTCTTCTCTTGATTTGGGAGAAACTTTTAATGTATGAATCTCAGAAAGAAGAGAGAGGTGAAAAAATAATTTCAACAGTTTATTAGAAATTATATTAGAGTTAGAATGACCTCTTTTAAAATGTGTTACTACTATGCCATGGTGGCTACCAGCTCCTCCAAAACATGAACAGCATAAATAAAAGACAGACTCATTATGCTTTTAATGTTTTGTTTGCTTGGAGCTTGGTTTTGGATTTGGTTTGGTTTTGTTCACATGGGAGCTACCATTAGAAAATTATTGTATAACTACAGACTCAACAACAAGTGTAACCTTTGTAGTAAAGATACTTGTTTAAATAATGTTATTCCCCTTCTAAAAATTTATAAGCACATTAGACATAAACCCTCTTCTAAAACATAAATCTTACTCATATCACTCAAAGAAACTGTTCCTGTCAGCTCTGCTCCTGTGCATCTCCAATGTACTGATGAGTACATGAAATATTAAATGCCTAGATATATTTTGACTTGATATTTTAGATCTGTAAAATGGAGATTTAAAGAAATTAGATATCTTGGACAGGATCACAGGAAGAAACCTGACAGGCCAAGGAACAGAATGTTCAGAACATGCTTTGGCAAGTCAACAAATTATTAATGTGTGTTTGAATGGTATGTGAGCTTTATGGCATTTGTAAATTACTATTGTTGTTATTTTATCAGTAGAACCCATTAATATTAAATAATAAAGGATTATATGCAATTCTTTTGTTTCAGTTGCTTACAACATTTAACCATGTCCTCCAAAAGGATCTGACTCCATATCAAAGTAAAGAATTCAGCTGTTTCTCAATTAAGTATTGAGCCCAGGCATTACAATGTTCTTATCCGTTAATTAATTCCGTATTTACTTGTAGATTTTTTGGAGGGCGTTAAAAAATAATTTATTCTTTGTTTGTTTTCTTAGAATGACATCAAATTCTGCTTTTCTTTAACTTCCTTTTTCTCTGAAATCTGTCTCTCCATATTAGTCCCGTGAAACAGAAGATATTTTTTTCCAAATCTTCAGTAATCAATCAATCCTTTTTCAGTTCCGTAGCTTTAATCTTAAGAATATATATTATTCCATCATTCTGCTGCTACTTATTCAATTGACTTTAATGATACAACAACACTGCTAAAATCCATAAAAATAAAATTTAGTGTCATGTAGCTTTTAGTGGTTTCGTTTAATACATTGTAGTTCTGAAGTCAGTTGTAGTTGTTGCCCCAAATATTTCAGTGAAGGTTATTGGAGAAATATTGAAAGAAAATTGCAAAATACATACTAAAAGTCATAAACATTAGCATATTCTACTTCTGTACTCTATAAAAAATATTTTATACTACTGCCTAAATTATCTAAAAGAAATGAAACAGCACAGGTAGTATCCAGATTGATTCTTTTAATGTATTGAAGTTAGCCTGAAGATGGTACTTTATTTATGTGATTTAATATTTATAAGGGCAAAGTTATAAACTCACAAAGTAATACATATTTACACCTCTAAGTAATTGCTCCCAGTAATCAGTTAATCACATTACTAGGGATTGCATGATATTCATTAAAAATATTTTCTGTACATCCAGGCATTTACGAACTGAACTTGGGCTTCATAGAGACATTGTACACCTACTATAAAATAATTATACATAATTTATATGCACTTATTCTTTGTGCAGGAAACATTTCTGATACCAAATATCTAAAACTAATTAGCTTCCAAGACATATCTGCAGATTTTTTTCTCTGCCTGTTAAAACAATATTGTTTGCACTTCTAGTTGCATTTTAGAGTTATCTGAAATAATGTCATATGAAAATATGATAGCAATCTGAATGCCAGAAACACGGAAAATATATATTTTTAATATCAGAATATACAGAGAGAACCTTGTACCTCTTAGATTTATTCTGAGGCTTGGGCAACAGGACAAAAAGGTGCAAAGTGAAAATATTTCTAAACCCTAACTATCACCTAGATTTGATGCTTTAGAGAAAGGTGAACCTCTGTCATAATTCACAATGCCAACTGATGGCTAAAGGCAAAAACCAAAAAAAAAAGGCACTCCAAACTTCTGCTCTAGCCAACAAAAGCTCTGAAGGAATCAGTTAACTTAAAACTACACCGAAACTCTTACTATCAACAAATCAGACACATAAAGTACTGTTTCACAAACTTTAATTTCTAGAATTCCCTTTCTTTCTCTGTTTCATAATCCATGTAACTCCACATGTAAGCAGAATGTTTTGGGCTTCCCCTTGGAAAAATCTAGGAGCCTTGTCTCCATGATCATAATCTCCATTATTCCTGTCTAAGATTTCACAAGTGGCGGTTTTTTTATATTATTCTGCAATTTGGAAACATTTTTTCGTATTTGGAGTGAATTTTGACTGTCAGTTTATGTTGATGCTAAATTTGGAATTGGATGACAATCATCGTTTAAAATACCTAACAGCTTTCTGATTTTGTCCAAACACAATTATAAAATTTTATTTTATCTTTCTCAAAGATTTTATGTTCTTTTTTTTTTGGCTAGGATTTCTTAATCTTTTTCATAGAATCATAGAATAACCAGATTGGAAGAGACCCACCGGATCATCGAGTCCAACCATTCCTATCAATCTTTAAACCATGCCCCTCAGCACCTTGTCCACCTGTGCCTTAAGCACTTCCAGACAAGGTGACTCAACCACCTCCCTGGGCACTCTGTTCCAGTGCCCAATGACCCTTTCTGTGAATTTTTTTTTCCTAATTTTCAGCCTAAACCATCCCTGGTGGAGCTTGAGGCCATTTCCTCTTGTCCTGTCCCCTGTCACTTGGTAGAAGAGGCCATCTCCCTCCTCTCTACAACCTCCTTGCAGGTGCTTCTAGAGATCAATGAGGTCTCCTCTCAGCCTCCTCTTCTCCAGGATAAACAACCCCAGCTCTCTCAACTGTTCCTCATAAGGCCTGTTCGCCAGCATTCTTCTGGAAAAACTGGCTGTTTGTGGCTGGCCAGACATATTCTTCACTGAGTAAAAAATGGGCTGGACGGCTGGGCCCAGATTGTTGTGGTGAATGGAATTAAATCCATTTGGTAGCCTGTCACAAGTAGTGTTCACCAGAGCTCAGTTTTGGGGCCAGTCTTGTTAAATATCTTTATCAATTATCTGGACAAGGGGATTGAGTGCACCCTCAGTAAGTTTGCAGGTGACATCAAGTTGGGTGGAAGTGTTGGTCTCCTTGAGGGAAGAAAGGCACTACAGTGGGATATGGACAGGCTTCGTTCATAGACCAAAGCCAACTGTATATTGTTCAATAAGGCCAAATGCTGAGTCCTGCAACTGGGTCACAACAACCCCATGCAGAACTACAGGTTTGGTGTGACTGGAAAGCTGCCTGACAGAAAAGGACCTGGTGATGTTGGTCAACAGCCAGCTCAATATCAGGCAGCAGTTTGCCCTGGTGGCCAAGGAGGCCAATAGCATCCTAGCCGGTATCAGAAATGCTGTGATCGGCATAACTAAGGAAGTGATTGTCCCCTTGTACTCAGTGCTGGTGGGGCCACATCTCTACTACAGTGTTCATGTTTAGGCTTTTCAGTAAAGAAAGAAAGACATTGAGGTCCTGGAATGTGTCCAGAGAAGGGCAATGAACCTGGTGAAGTGTTTGGAACACAAGTCTTATGAGGAGTGTCTGAGGGAACTGAGGATTGTTTAGTCAGGAGAAGAGGAGGCTGGAGGCAGACAACTACCTGAAAGGAGTTTGTGGTGAGGCAGGTATTGGTCTCTTCTCCCAAGTTACAAGTGACAGGATGAGAGGAAATGGCCTCAAATTGTGCCAGGGGAGGTTTAGGATAGATATTAGGATTCACTGAAAGGGTTGTCAAACACTGGAACAGACTTCCCAGGGAAGTGGGGAAAATACCATCCATAGAGGTATTTAAAAGATGTGTAGGTGTGGCACATAGGACCACTGTTTAGCGGTGGACTTAGTGTTAGATTTACTGTTGTACTCAATGATCTTAAAAGTCTTTTCCAACCTAAACGGTTTTGTGATTTTGTAATCCATTTTATAAAAAAAACAAAAAGAAATCTCCCAAATAAACTCCATACATAGTCTCTTTCATCCGTCATAATTAACTAAGAAGTTTGAAACAATTCTCCCTTACTCTCCCTGTACCCTTTTTTCCAGCTTTGCTTTTTAATCTAATAACTCCATGTGTTTAGAGTGAACAAATTCCATGGATTCCTTCCAGGCCTTTATGAAATCTTTTTCCCTCCCAGGCTTTGCCTTCTTTTTTAATCTATCAAACAGCAGGCCCCTTGCTTCTCACAAGACCTCAGCCTCCATCATCTTGTAGACTTCCCCTCAGTGCCTGCTGGTCTCACCAGGTATATTTCCAAGCTGACCAGATGTTCACCCTAAGACAGCAGTCTCCCCTTCCCAACAAATATTCTTTTTAACTACAATTATTTGTCTGGACAAATAGCCTTTCCCCCTCTTTTCAACCATACCCAATAAACAGAACATGCAATGGGGTACACATGCAATGAATTATCACATAGTTTGATTCATCATACAACTGCAGAAATTACTCTTCCTATTCTTAGAAAGAGTGTTCCACCACCATAATATGAATAAAAGACTCTTTGGCTTGCAGAGTCCCAGTCTGTACAATTATAATTTGGTCACTAACCAAATTGACTTTCTGCCTACTCCCAGTTCTCTCTTGCAGCTTATTTTCATTCACTTATCCCCTTTATTATTTAATCTAGGCTCTTTGTATTGTCAGTTAGAGTCTACTCAAATACCTTGGTTCCTCACCAGCCATCTCAATTTATTTTGTTCTGCTTACTCTCATAACTTTTCTTGTCACTTCTGTTGACCATCACAAGTTCAGTGTTCAGTCTTTTAGTCTCATGAAAAAGTGAGCTCTGAGTCCAAAATTCCTTGCCCATCATGTTCCTCGCCCCAGTTCTCGTGTCCCTCTTTCTAACTTACTAAAGTCCCTTTATTTCCCTGCATTGAAAAAGGTTATTTTTCTATTTGAGTAGCCTAAGAAAGTGAACTTCCTGAATTTATTACCAGTGGGGCTGTCAAAAGCTCCAGGTAATAGTAGTTATCTGAGGAAACATTCAGCCAATTCCACATAGCTTTTAATGTTAGCAGTTCTGTAATGATGAGCATGTGAAAGCTTTTCAGCAAATCTGAAGATTTTAATGGTGTAACCACAGACATATTCTTGACAGACTTGGCAAAAATCTCTTTTACAAAATATGTGACATTGCATATTTTTTTTTGATAGAAGGAAACTGTATTTTATGATGCTTTGTATTCTTTAGAAACTTTCTTGGGAACAGCAGATCTGTTTGATTGAACAGTTATAGTAGGAAAAGAAGTGCAAATAAATCCATCCTGAGTTGTTCACTCAGCATGGAAAATTTGAGTTCAGATTGTTGAACCTAAGCAAAGTTGTAATCAACTTGAAATAAGAACCACCAGCTAACCTTAATAACAGGTGATTCCATCTGTCCTGCTAAAAATCCTTATGATATTCTTGTTGTCATGGATGCTACTGTTCCAACACAGATCCCTCTAACACTTCCATCTTTGCTAATAAGTATACTATACTGCATTTAAATCTCTTGTATATAACTCAGTTTCTCGGACTGAGTACATCTGTGCTTTAATTCTCACGTTATCAGTGTAAAATGTCAAAGCTAGATGTATTTTCTAGAGATAGGCATTCTATGGAGTAAGGTATCAAGTATAGAAAAGATGTGAAATTTCAACACAGGGTGACTGTGAAGTCTGTAATATATATGTATACATATCCATACATTACATTTTGATAAGAGCGTACCATTTTACAGAATTAAGAAGAAACAACTCTACAGGTGTATATCTGTTGTTTACTCCTACATTGTTTTTCTGTTAAATTATTTTGCTTAATGCTAGTTTTTGTGCATAGACTGATGCAGGCTGCAATTACTTTACTTGTGTAGCTGTGCAAAGGTACATTATGTCTTCTAGCACTTGGAAAAAAAAGCCATCCATTTTCCTTTGAGGACTTCAGTGCTCCTGATGCTCCTCCTAACAGTCATTGTATGAGAACTGTGGTAAAGGAGGAAAAGTTTGCCTGATAGGTAAATGAATAATATAAAAAAACACATGAAGTGTAAACATATGAACAGAGTATGAATAGATTAATAAGTGCAAGTTTAATTATTATTGCTTTAAAGAAAATTTTATTGGATTTATAAAACCACATTTTTTTTGTAACTTTTAAATATAAATTTGATAGCATGTAACTTTAGGCAATCAGAAAAACGATGACTACAGCAGTGATCCAGTTCAGTTTTCTATTCAGCTCTAATGCTTAATATTCCTTACATCATGCTGCTGACAGTAGAATTTAACTTTACTTGCCCGCAAAGGAGAAACAAAACCAATAAAACCAATATATACTCAATCCCTTGGCTCAAAAATTTTTCATTTTTTCCCCCCAAGAAGCAGTAGACGTTGCTAGTATAAATTCGTCTTCACATAAGGTACTTGTTGAAAGTTTTAGTACTATTCTTCTTCAGGAAGAAAAATGGAAGTAAAAAAATCTTCCCTCATCATGTGTTCAATTATGTCTTCTTTAAATGTCTGCTTCTAATTTGCTGGGATATAAATTTCTGTTACTGAGAGTTGCTGTGACTATGAGCCATAACTTGTTGAGCAAGATCATATTTGTGAACACCTGAGGAAACTGAACATATATAAGTCTATGGGACTTGACAAGATGGATCCCACAGTCCTGAAGGAATTAGCTGATGTGATTGCCAAGCCACTCTCCTTTTATGTAGTTGTAGATAGCAATGAGGTCTCCTCTCAGCCTCCTCTTCTCCAGGCTAAACAACACCAGTTCCCTCAGCTGCTACTTGTAAGACTTGTTCTCCAACCCCTTCACCAGCCTCGTCGCTCTTCTCTGGACTTGTTCCAGAGCCTCAACATCCTTCTTGTGGTGAGGGGCACAGAACTGAACACAGGATTCAAGGAACCGTCTCACCAGTGCCGAGTACAGAGGGAGAATAACCTCCCAGGACCTGCTGATCACACCTTTTCTGATACAAGCCAGGATGCCATTGGCCTTTTTGGCCACCTGGGCACACTGCTGGCTCATGTTCAGTCAGCTGTCAACCAACACCTCCAGGTCCTTCTCCTCCAGGCAGCTTTCCAGCCAGACTTCTCCTTGTCTGTAGCACTGCATAGGGTTGTTGTGCCCCAAGTGCAGGACCCGACATTTGGCCTTGTTAAACCTCATCCCATTGGTCTCACTCCAGTGGTTCAACCTGTTCAGATCCCTTTTCAGAGCCTCCCTTTCATCCAGAAGATTGACACTTCTGAAGGTCTTGTGGTCCAACCCCCTTGTTCAAGCTGGATCACTGAGAGCTGGTTTCCCAGGATCATGTCCAGATGGTTTTTGAGAATCTCCAAGCATGAAAAGTAAATAGCCTCCCTGGGCAATCTCTGGCAGTGCTCAGATGCAGTATCAAATATGAGCAATAGTATCATATATAATCAGATACAATATGTATCATATATTATAAGACCAGATTACATTATGCATTTTTACATATAAAGTATTTACTTTCAACATATCACATAAACACAGTCACTTTCCTTCTACTCATTCAGTGCTTATGTTTCATACTCGGTTGTTCTTTATGGATTTTGGTTTGGTCTCAGATCTCCCAAGTCTTACTTGCCTCATTCTAAATTCCTTCACCTATCCATTGTGTATATGGTGTATCTTCACTGACACATCATTTGCCTTCAGTTCTATATACAAACAATCACACATGATGGTATGTGCAGAAACAGGGGGAGCAGACACAGGAATAAAGTCATACAATTAAATGTATGAGGTCTGAATAAACAAAACCAGAGTTAAGCATATGCTCAGAAATCAGAGGGTTATGGTAAAAGGGCAATAAGCAAGCAGGAGAGTGGCTCACTTCAGACAATTGTTTTCAGGCATCTTCAGTCTTTCTCTGTGGCAAAGTCCCTCCTCATTCTCTCTCACATATCCTACTTGCTTCTTGAGGTCTTTCTATGTCAAGTAACCACAAACAGAAGAGCAAGGAGAGTCTCATATGAAAGATCCCTCAAGAACAGGACAATTATCTGAATTCAGCAGGAGTTGAGGAAAGTAAAAATAGTGGTTTTTCCTAATCCTCTCTTCCTCTCCCTTTAATCCTTCTACTGATGCTGCAGAACAAAGCAGCATCAGTTAACCTCTTTAGGTATGCTGCAGCACTCCTAAACTATCACATTTTGCAAAACCTTGTTCTCATAGTAGTCTTATGTACCCCCAGTGTATGTTCCTGCCTTTCCCATAATAATGTATACATCAGAAAGTGAATTCTCTTTGCAGAGGAATGATGCTTTATAAGTAGCACAGTATTGTTGGCTTTTATACACAAATGTATCTCACATAGCCCAAAGGTTGCAGTGATTTTTATTTTTTTTTTTTGGTTTCCATGCATAATTGCAAAATCTGACACAGTGTGAGCAGCAGCTGGTTCTTGTTATCAGCCCTTGATATCTTTGTTCAAGCTGCAAGAGCAAAATCCATTAATGTCAACTGCAATGCTGTTCTTGAGGTATGGTGTGTGCATATGCTAATACTGGAATAACAGATAGTTTTCACAGAAATCACTGAACTCTACTGACTTTGATCATGATCTAAAAAGTCATGACAGTGGAGACCTCTGCTAACTCACTGCTATTTCATTCACTTTTTATTTTCTATATTTTTCTTGTGATCCAAGGTCTTGTTTGAAAATACCATTCTTTTCATTAGTGAGTTTGACTTTTTCTTTCTAACCAGGTTTACTGTTTTGCTTATATTTACTTTCCCTTGTTAGGATGTTAGTTAAACACATCAGGAAAAAAAAAAGATCAAACACACCACATAAGAAGCTGTTAATGTAACAAGTGATCAAATAAAATTCATTATAGTAACAAGTTTCAATTGTGGTTGCAGTTATGTAAAATTTCTTCCGACGTCTGCAGAAGTGAGACAGGAACTTGGTTTGCTGCAGCCTGCAGGTTTGCAGACAGGAATTTCCACTGAATTGGGAGTTTTTTGTGTCACTCAAATGTTCTTTTTTTAGGAATGCATTACAGTGGACATGCAAGTTGAGTACTAGTTGATTCCTTTTATAAAAGAGGATTAAAAATGAGGGTGGCTTCCACAGCTAGTGTCACCAGCAGAGAAAAACTGAAAAAGGAGCAAATAAGCTGCTGTACAAACTGAAAAATCCATTGGACAATATTTCTTTTTATAGCAGAGCATAGGTATCACACTTTGGTGCTCAAACAAATTGCTCATTATCACCGGGTTCTTGTAGCAAGGAGACTCTGATGTACACAGTCTGTGGTCATTTTATTCACTCTTAACAAAGCTAGTGAAAATCTTAAATAAGCTGTTCTTGCAGCTGAAAAACAATTTGCTGCAATATCAGTTGAAAAAAAGTGAAGACTCAATTCATTGGTACTGCAGTTATATGCTTGAGCAACTTTTGAGACAGAGGAATGCTCTGCATGAATTCAGGAACAAGTAGGAAATAGACAGGGCAGGTGTTACACTGACCTCTGCCCATTAGAATCTAATAGGTAGTTTGGTTTATCTCTTTTTGACCAGATAATATTGCCTCTAGGGAAATCAACAGTGCACCTTTAAGCCAGGTATTGTCACACATTGGATATCTGTACTTCTTTGGGGAAAAAAATGATTTTAGTTGAAAACCAAAACTGATACCAATACTGCTGCTAGTGTATAACAATAAATAGAAGTTTATAGATAAATGTACATGTATAAACATGCATTTGAATGTAAACATAGATATAATCCGGCTGTAAGAAATTACTTGGTAGGTGTTTCAATTGTTATTTTTCAAATAGTGAATCTTTCTTCTTTTCATGATTCTTTTACTGACAGATCTTCCTCTACATCATACTTTAAACATTAAAAAATGGAATGGAAAAGAAGACGGGTTGTTGTTCTAATGGAAAAATATTCTATAGACTCTTGTGAATCAGCATCTGAATTGAATTCTGTTGCTTCTCTAAAATTTTTCACCCTGAATCAAAGTAGTGATGAGATCCCTTATGGTCCTTATTTGTCGGGTTAATGTCAAAGCAATGTGTGTTGTGTTTACAAACACACAATGACAAAGCACTAGTAAAGACATTTCCATATCTTTGTGCAACCCTTGGAAAAAAATCTCTTATGCTGTCTCCTCCAATAACTGAGTTTTGTGCTGCCTATATTCATTTGTAGTGTATGAGAGAAGTGGAAGAATTTTGGGTTTTGCCTACTGTTAAAGGTCTTGGAAATCTGGATTGTTAATACTTACAGCAATCTAAGGAAATCAAAGGTAGAGACAAAAAGGCATTAATAGGGGATATTTTGTGTTCTGTGAATAAAACGGGATTTGAGAGTCTCTAATCCTCTACAAGGAGTGAAGTTTAACAAGAAGTCTAAGGCTGTACACCTAGAAGGCTGCCATTGCTAAATAAAAACTAAAATCCTCAAATATATTAGTTTGTTCTTGAATGAGAGATGTTTTGAAACTGTTGCTCTAGATAGAGTATATGCAGATTGATTTTACACATCGAAGAAACACAATGTAGTCATCTATTTGGAGTCATTAACAATATTCGATGTTATCTGACTCCATTTACCACTAGTAGTACTTTTCTCAATACAATTTCACATAATCCTTCAGGTACGAATAGGGATCTCAAAGCAAATAAATTAAGCTTATATATGTGACGACGAAGAAATGGGACAACACACAAGGATCAATGTGATCGGAGTGAAGCCATTTGTTTAGGGTTCGTTGTCTGCTATTTTATGTTGAGCTAACTCTTGTGCCAAACATTGGTTGGGCGATTCTGTCCTAGTAACAAGTATTCATTGGTCACAGCCCAACCACACAACCATGTTGCCAGGGCACATTTCCCACCTTCAACAGCCAGCTTCCTCATTTGCATAATACAACAGAGTCATTATAGCCTTTTATAACCTTGAGGACCCACGCTAAGGCTTCCTAACTCCACCCAGCATGAGTTCCTCAGTGCTTGGCTGCTTATTAACTGCTGCAGCCACCCAACAAATCTACTATAATATTGGCTAGCTGTAACAGAATTTGTAATGTGAAGTTCTATCTGCTCAAATTTTATTTATTTCCAGTCACATAATTACCTATTAGATGGAAAGATAGCTCTTGCACTTACATCTATGCCATAGTTGTATGCAGATTTCTTTATTTAAATTATTTTTATACCATATTTTCTGCACACTTATAAAACATATTCAAAGAAAGTGTTGGCAGATACCACAAAGTCCGTATTTTCCTTTTAGCAAACTTAAGAACTTCCCTTTCATAGTTCAGCTAGTAAATTTAGCTCATAAATTTCCCATCATCACTGTTGCAAACAAGAGAGGATTTCCCTATGATTTTGTAGTTTACTAAAATGATATTTTCTGTTGGTTTGAGAATGGTAAAAGAAATAATTTATTAAATTTGTTCAGTGATATGACCTTTTTCTGTCAGGATGTTTTTTATTTCTTGCTTATTTTCAAGGAAGGACAGGATTCCCCTGTCAGAGCATTTTTATTTCTTGTTTATTTTCAAGAGTGGGCTGCTGGCCTGGTATGGATTGGAGATAAGGCCTGTCTGCCCCAGACTCTGGGAGGAAAGAAGAATGAAGGGGAGTTTTGGAAGACATCTCCTCTCAGGATGACTATAAATCCTTCTCTGAAGATATGAGTTAACACCATGATGTTACTATCTGGCTTGTAAAATTCCTGTATTAATTGCATGTCTTTGAAGTCTTTGTTTAACTGAAAGCCTGGACTCTATAAGAAGCCCTTGAATTCTCATTTCAGGGTTCGTTCCAAATTGGCCATGGGGTGACTGCTGATCAATCGGCTATAAAATTTTATGTGCATTTATTTTTAAAATTGGTAATAAACATTTTTGTTGGTAGCAACTCTACCTTGTCGTCTTAGCAAAATTTTTGGACCCTAACATTCAGCAAGTCTGATTTTTTAATTTTCTGTCCCTCGAATTTAAAATAGTAAAAATTATACCTACAGAAATACTGGGACTTGAAAGTTCAATGATCCTCTCCATATAAAGATATCAATATAGATTTCATAATGAAATAAAATAAAGCGACATGTTTACATATGCATTTATATATCTATTATGATATATGATATGAAAACCATATGAATTTTTCAATAGTAATAGTTTATTTCAATTTCCTGATTCTATCTTAATCACACAGGATACAAAGACAAACCTCAGCCTTACTAAAAAATTCCTTGCACTTTTTCTGATACACATCAGAAAATAGCGTCCATTGGCTCACAATATTTTACATTGCATTTACTAGTTTATTCTTCTGATATTTTTCTATTTAGTTGTAACTTAGCAGGAGTTACCATTTAATAGCCCATAATGGTACAGAATCTAACTTTGTAAGTGGGTAGAATTAATGTAAGAATGCAAGTTACTTGTTTATGTGAAATTATTACGTGTTCAGTAACTTCCATTTATCAGAATTAAATTTCAATTTTCATTATGGAAATAAATTTCAGCTTCTCTGGAAATCTTATATGATTTTTGCATATGAATAATGCTGTGCTTCTAGCGACTATCACCACCTTCCTTCTCATTTTCTTTTCCGTATCAGTACTGAGTATATCCAGAAACTACATTACTCATACAAACCTTTGGGGAATCCAGTTATTAACTTTTTTTTGTCATGCTGAAAATTGATAATTTATCCTTACACTTTATTTTCTGTATCTATATCTGTTTATAATACATCACAGTAGTTTGCCTTTCATAACACAACTAGGAAGTTGTAGTAAAATCTTCTGTGAAAGACTGTTAAATACTCATTTAAAGTAAAAATAAATGACATGAACCTGTTCTCTTTTTATCCACTATTTCACTAGACTGGTGGGCTTGCACTTACTTTTTAGAAGCCATGCTAGTTTACGCTGCTTATAATGAGTTTTTTGAGGTTGTCGGTAATTCAGCCATAAATAACTGTTTTGACCGATTTATCTGGAATGTCAAGGTGCAGTATGGGCTGACAACTCCCCGGGGGCCAGAAACTGCAGAACATACCTGCAGAGGCTGTCAGGATAGGGGCCAGTAGGACAAGCACCCCACCAGTAAAGACTCATCCTAATCCATAGAATCATAGAATCATAGAACAATCAGGTTGGAAGAGACCCATCGGATCATCTAGTCCAACCATTCCTATCAAACACTAAACCATGCCCCTCAGCACTTCATCCACCTGTGCCTTAAACACCTCCAGGGAACGTGAATCAACCATCTCCCTGGGCAGTCTGTTCCAATGCCCAATGACCCTCTGTGTGAAAAACTTCCTCCTAATCTCTAGCCTAAATCTCCCCTGGTGGAGTTTGAGGCAATTCCCTCTTGTCCTGTCCCCTGTCACTTGGGAGAAGAAGCCAGCTCCCTCCTCTCTACAACCTCCTTTCAGGTAGTTGTAGAGAGTAATGAGGTCTCCTCTCAGCCTCCTCTTCTCCAGGCTAAACAACCCCAGCTCCTCCAGCTGCTCCTCATAGGGCCTGTTTTCCAGCCCCTTCACCAGCTTCGTTGCTCTTCTCTGGACTCACTCCAGAGACTCAACATTCTTCTTGTGGTGAGGGGCCCAGAACTGGACACAATATTCAAGGAGCAGCCTCACCAGTGCCGAGTACAGAGGGAGAATCCCCTCCCTGGACCTGCTGGTCACACCATTTCTGATACAAGCCAGGATGTCATTGGCCTTCTTGGCCACCTGGGCACACTGCTGGCTCATGTTCAGTCGGCTGTCGACCAACACCCCCAGGTCCCTCTCCTCCCATCTAGCAAGGGAGTAGGGCAAACTAAGAGGGGAGGCAGCCCAGACACCAGATCATCAAAACTGTCTGAATTGACAAGGTAGGTCTGAAGTTAAGTCAGGAGGTAAGTCCACAGTTCAGTGTTAGCATCCGAGTAGATGGGCTGCATAGTCAGGCACAGAGTTATGGCTGTCATGCAGATGCAAAGTAGTCAAGTAAGGCAAAGGGCCTCAGTTTAAAAGCTGCTCCTACACAAGTGAGATGAAGAGCCTCACTGGATTTTTTTCCACCTTTTTCTTCTGAACAGTTCTCATGAGATGGTTTTAAGTACAGCCAAATAAACTCCTAAAAGTATGGGAGTTATCTAAGGACTCTGAAACAGAAATGAAGTAATGCTTACCACTCTAATGTCAATGCCACACGACCTAATGTATTTTCATGAAAGTATACGTTAGTATGAATACTTAGATTACTTTATTGAATGCTTATATACATTTAAACAACAACAAAAAAAAGTAAAGGCTTGCTCTTAAGGAGAAAAGTAAGAGGATTTCTGAGTGTATGGGAACTAATTTAACTCTGTTCATTTAAAAGGAAGCAAAGACAGTCTGAGGAATGCATCTATGCAAAATGTAATTTTATTTGATAGTACATGCTGCAGAACAACTGCTCTCTTTGCAATTCCTTCTTGATTCTTTGCAACTTTTTATTTTCTTCTCTGTCCTACATTTCCAGAGTAACAAAACAGAGCTAGTAGTGTATTTCTTTATTCTGCATTTTTCTTTTTGCAGAACTGTATTTGTCATTTTAGCTACATGATGTCAGTGTAAAGTTTGAGCATCTGCGTCTGACTCATAGTATGTACCTCTGAAAGGAGGAGCTGTAAAAAAACCCAAACTATGTACAAAGTTTAAGGTCTAGGAAAATGTTACATTTAAAGAACTCAAATTATACTGTTGTTACAGGTCAGTCTTGGAGGAAAAGGACCCGTTATCTCCTAAAAAAATCAAAGCTATTTACAAATAATGAAATTATATTTGCTGTCTTTAATCTCTGCTGGAAAATCTTTTCATGATTAACTAAAATGCGTCATATTGTCAGGAACAGAAAATAGATTGACGCTGCTTATCTGACCAAGTAGATTTTGCAGTTGAGTTTCATAAAACTGAATACTGTCCTGGAGCTGGGCATTATACATTCAGATCACAGCTAAATATTATATAAATATCTCTACCTGCCCCTTTTATATAGGCTAAAACTTCAAGTCCTCTTGATGCAGCTTTTAAACAACTGGTTTATCAAATACATAGGGATAACAATGTCACCAAAGCACTGGCGGGGTTCTTCAAGTAAAAGGAAACCAACTTTAGTTAACAGTAAAAAACTTTAGTTAATATGTATGAATGGAAATTTAAAAAACACTATCTGTAGTTTGATTTTTCAGTTTAGCCTCATTTACAACGCATAACTAAACCTCTAATTTCCTTTGCACATCCAGTTCCATTTTTTCAAGATGATTATGATTGCAGCATATATCCTTGTATTTCTTCTCTAAGTTTTATTGCGCACACATCTAAACTATCTATTTGGGACATTTTATAATTTTTTAACAAATAATTAGTATTTCAAGAAAGATTTTGTAATGATATGATGCATATTACTTAATGTGCTCATTTTGCAATTCCATTTCTTATGACTTATACTCTGACATCACTTTTCATAAATTATATTTATTAAATGATTTACTCATTATATATTACAGTCTCACTGATGCTGTTTTGTTTTTAAACTTCAGATAAATTGTATCAGATACTGCAAACATCTCCAAATAATGGTTGAATAGCTGATGCTAATTTTTGTATGTCAACTGACCATCAATTACTTAGATTAATTATTCTGTCTTCAGACTGGGAGAGTTAATCTCTTCACTGAAAATTCAAACGTTGTCATGCTGTTATACAAAATAAAATTTAGCCATTAGTACACTGTGTGAGGCAAGAGGCCCATATCTTTACATATTTCTATATAATAAGAAACGGACATTTTCTCTGAATTAATCAAATGAGCTAACAAATTGCTACAGATAATTACAGGCATCTAGAGATGAGAGACTGCTAGCAATCAGACACTTGTAATACTAAGAGAATAATTATGTCTTGTGGTTTGCCTGGGAAAGGATTGAAAAATACTCTACCAAACTGTAGCAGTTAAAATTACTGCTCATTAATGATCATTTAGAGGGCAAGGGAAATTAAATGTTTCACTAGTCTTTCTAAAGGACTACAAACTATTTTCTGGAAAGGTGTCACTTCATCAACATGAAAAAGGCATTAAAAAAATAAAAAATAAAAGGAGATGTGAGCACTCTTCATTAGATTCAGCTTAAATACTAAACTACGTATAAATAAGGTTTCTAATTAAAAAGGTTACCTAGAACTAAAATAGATTGAGACAATCATAAAATGTTGTATCATCTAAACTGCAGACATAACAAGTTCAAGATCTGATAATAGTGCTAGAAGGATATCTATTTATCCAGCCATTCTAGATTGATCAAGAAGTTTTCCTTGAGAAATAAGTAGCTGGTGCCAGTTACTGATTCTACTTATTCTGAATGAATTTGTAGATCAAAGTTAGACTTATCCAATTCATTCAAGGGCCTTGCTTATCACATTCACAACTTTCTTACTTATTTGATGAGGAAACTGTCCCTTCCTCCATCATTCATTGTGTAAAGATAAAGGTTGGCCAGCATATTGGCAAAAATACTTTTACCTTGATTAGTCAGGTGGATCCCATTTCTTCCAAATGGCTGATGGCCTTCAAAGAGGGTCTCATGGTTACTGTGATAGAAACTCTACTACCAACACCAGCTGTGTAACTAATTGTTGACTTGTAGTATCCAAGGTTCTTCTTATCATAGAATCACAGAGTCATAGAACAACCAGGCTAGAAGAGACCCATCGGATCATCGAGTCCAACCATTCCCATCGAACATCAAACCATGTCCCTCAGGACCTCATCCAGCCATGCCTTAAACACCTCCAGGGAAGGTGAATCAACCACCTCCCTGGGCAGCCTATTCCAATGCCCAATGACCCTTTCCGTGAAAAACTTCCTCCTAAACTTCTTGGGGCCCTTTCTCTCAGTAGTAGGATGAACAAGGAGAAGGAGGTGCTCCAGGAATCCAAGCAGGTATTTACCAGGGGGGAACCCAAACCAGAGTAAAGGAAAAGTGTAAGAAGGAAAAAGCAACAAGCAACAGAGAGAAATGAGTGTACCCTGACTGTAAGCCTCCCTTGTTTTTTCCACTGTCTACTTGTAGGTGGGCTGATGGGACTGAGGAAACCTCTGGCAGTAAGAAGGAGAGGGGAGAGAGGAATCTGGAATGAAGGAGTGAAGTTGAGTCAGGGACAAAGGGGAAAGAAAGATGGTTTTCCTATGTGTTCTAATGCCTTTTTGCTTCCTCATAAGCAAATTGGTAATTAAATACATATACATATATATATGTATATATGTACTCTTCTATGTATATATGTATATGTGTACTCTTCTGGGAACTTAATAGTTCTCTGTTATACAAGGCTGAAAATAAATGTGTTAGTTTACACAGCATTTTAATGGCTGGAACAATTATTCATTGATTTGAAGAAACATTCAAATAATGAACAATTCTGATATTTTTGTGGCATCTCTGTAACCCATATTTCAGGAGCTTGACTATGCCTGAATCATCTGGCAAAACTTTTCTGACTTTTGAACTTGTTTTTGAACTCATGCCACTGAAATTTCCAGAGGTTTTGGTTTTTTTTCTCTGTGCGTTAGAAAGGTAGCGAGAACTTCATTTTCTTAAATCTATGGTAATTTTTGTGCTAGGCTTTCTTTGGCACCATTGACACCTAGTGTAATTTCTGGCTTCCA
This sequence comes from Coccyzus lansbergi, assembly GCA_033558105.1. Taxonomy (NCBI): domain Eukaryota; kingdom Metazoa; phylum Chordata; class Aves; order Cuculiformes; family Coccyzidae; genus Coccyzus; species Coccyzus lansbergi. The sequence goes on along the minus strand of JAUMJK010000013.1, from coordinate 5,105,755 downwards.
CTGGCCTTGGGTGGAAGAATGATAGACTTCCTCTGAATGAAAAAAGAAGCATCTAAAAAACGTGTTACTCAAACAGGAGGCATCATCCAAAGAAGTTAGATAGCTGCAGAATAAATGTTTATTGAAGGAATGATTCTGGACTTGAGCTGTCACTAAGTACTGCTACTCCCCTTCGGAAGACTCAGATTAGTTTTGAACTTGATCTCACCCCCTAAAAGATAAGTTTTTAATTGGCTCTTTGTAAGTAAGACACATCCTTCTGGCAACATGGCTTACAGAAAGTGAGTATTTTGAGATGGATTAAAATATCAAAAGTTGTCAGCTTATATATTCAGCTACAAATACAAAGGTTTGACTATATACATTTAAGTCCTTCATGGAATTTAATGTAAGCGATAACTTTCCTATTCATTAATGACACAGGCATCCAGAAGCATAATACTATGGGTATTTTGTATTTGCTTTGGTAGCTAAATAAAACAAAATCCAGAAAGAGTTTCAAATAACTGCTGCTTTTTTTTCTCTACTCAAAATTCCTTCAACTACTTGAAAACATTTTAGTACGTTAAACACTTTCTGATGTTTAAATTTATTATCAGAATTCCTTAACTATAATAACAGATACAATGGACATTCATTCTATAGGAATTCTCCATTACATCAGAAAGTTGAGTTATTCTTGTAAATATATAGTGCCTGGAACCCAAAAAACCTGTGAGGAGCCCTGATAAGTAAAACAGAAAACTAACAAAAATTGATACCAGACTATATGTAGAATCTTTGAGAATCTCTGAGGAAAAAGACATCTGATGACAGAAGTTCTTCTGTCTAGCCAACACATACATTATATGCTTGTGAAGTTGTACACATTTTAGTTTTGCAAGTAGAGAACTAGATTTAAACTGTTCCTTTTTTGTATGATTTTGGGGGACCATAAGCCTCTGTCTATTGTTCCTGAAGAGAACATCCTGTTCTGTATTACAGTGATTTTGTTTATGGTTTTTATACTGAGTTAATTCAAGAGGGAATCAACTGAATTTGCCTTAGAATTTCTTATATTTCAGGAGTATTCCTAAGTGTTCAGTTATGTCTAGGTCAAGTAAAAAGACTTGAATGTAAATCTTTCCCATCTAAGCTGACTTAGGGTATAGAATATGATGAGCCTGATGCAGCTCTCTTATTTCAAAAATAATTTTGTGGCTTTGAGCAATGAATGAAAAAATGTGCCACAGAACTCCTTGGACAGGATTTTTTTCCCACTTGTCTTCATGTTTTTTACTTAACAAATAATGCAGTTTTCTAAACAGCATGGATAAGTGCTATTCTTCACATAAACTGTCTGGAAAAACTGACTGCCTATGTCATACCAAAGGATTCTACCAGGTAGTGGCACATATAACAGCCAAATATTGCCATGTTCCTTTACCTGTTCCTTTACCTGTTCATTTATTTGGGGCATTACTAGATTGTCCTCTGCCAGTTGAATACACACCTACATATCAAAATAATAACTTATTCAAATGTTTCTATCTTTAAATTCTGTGAATGTCTCAGTGCTTGTATTCTTGTGTACGTCTGGTAGCAGAAGGAATTAGCTGGAAAAGTAAATTTTTGACTATTCTCTTTAAAAGCATTTTTTAAGAGATTATTTTATAATTATATTGGATTGACCCTGACTGGGTACCAGGTGTCCACCAAACTCCCCCTTCCCTGCTGGACAGGGGAGAGAAAGAATAATGAAAAGCTTGTGGGTTGAGATAAAGACAAGGAGAGATGACTTAGCAATTACTGTCATGTGCAAAATAGACTCATCTTGGGGAAATGAGTTTAATTTATTACCAATCAAATCAGAGTCAGATAATGAGAAATAGAAACTAAATCTTAAAACACCTTTTCCCCACCCTTCTGCTCTTCCTGGGCTCAACTTCATTCTCCATTCTCTCTACCTTCTTTCACCCTGAATGGTGTAAGGGAATGGGGAATCGGCACTGTGGTGAGTTCATTGCACTTTGTTTCTGCTGCTCCTTCCTTCTAAGGGAGAAAGCTCCTCACACTTTCCCCTGCTGCAGTGTGAGTTCCCTCTCACAAGAGATAGTCCTCCATAAACTTATTCAACATGAATCCTTCCCGTGGGATGCACTTCTTCAAAAACTGCTCCAGAGTGGATCCCTTCCACAGAGTGCAGTCCTGGGAAGAGTCTGCTCCAGTAGAGGTCCACCCGTAGGGTCGCAACTCCTGCCAGCAAGCCTGCTGCAGTGTGGGTTTCTCTCTTAATGGGTCCACAGGTCCTGCCAAGACACTGCTCAAACTCTGGCTTCTCAATGGGTCACAACCTCCTTTGGGTGTGCCAGCCTGCTCTGGTGTTGGTCCTCCACTGGTGCAGGTGGATATCTGATACACAGTAACATCCATGGGCTGCAGGGGGACAGGCTGCTTCAACACAGTCTTCACCACAGGCTGCCAGGGAGTCTCTGTCTCAGCAACTGGAGGACATAAGGGAAGCTTCTAACAGCTTCTCACCCAAGCTACTGCCCTGGAGAAGAGGAGGCTGAAGGGAGACCTTATTGCTCTCTACAACTACCTAAAGGGAGGTTGTAGAGATGTGGGTGTTGGTCTCTTCTCCTAAGTGATAGGTGATAGGATGAGAGGGAATGGCCTCAAGCTCTGCCAGGGGAGGTTCAGGCTAGACTTCAGGAAAAAAATTTTCATGGAAAGGATTAAATTTTTAGTGTTGGGCCCCTGGCAAAGTACACAAAATGACCTGTTTCTGGAGAGCTCTTTCCTGGAGACATCATGTGTAGAGCACATTTCTTCATTAGAAGAATCATTATTACTAGTCAGACTTTGATACTGACTTGTCTCTTACTCAACATGAAGCAATTTGCAGAGAATAATAATAGTTAAAGTGAAAATCGGCCTGGACTACCTTGAGCAAAATAAATTCTGTCTTCTGATCAACTGTGTTTCCCTTTCAATCAGTTAAATAGAAAACGTTACCATACAAAACAAAGGAAGCAATTATGAAACTTAAAATCACTGGGGAAATACTAATAACAAAGTTAGAACAAAGATGACAATAAGAAAATAAAACAAACTTGTCTTCAGGGGCATTGCTTGTTTTCCATAAGAATAAGTAAGAAAAGTGTTTGAAGAATAGAGGTTGAAAATGAATTGTACTACCCATATAACATTAATTGCAGAGGCTATTTGGTAGCTAGTGAAAGAAAGATATGTTCACAAAAGCTCTTAGTGAACCATTTAGTTCATAATTCATTTACTTTGCTTTTCACAAGATCAGTTTAAAAATCATTTGAATAATTATAACTACATAAGATTTCTTTTTTTTTTCTTCTTTCTTCTTTCTTCTTTTGTCATTAGACTTCTTAAAACCACTTGGTGAAAATGATGAATAATCTGTTGGAATGCAACATGACAACAAGGTGCATAAACCACTGAATAAAAGTGTTATATGTTCCTGCTGTGCCTAAATCTAATATCACAGAATCACAGAATCACCAGATTGGAAGAGACCCGCTAGATCATAGAGTCCAACCATTTCTATCAAACACTAAACCATGTCCCTCAGGACATTGTCCACCCGTGCCTTAAACACCTCCAGGGAAGGTGAATCCACCACCTCCCTGGGCAGCCTATTCCAATGCCCAATGACCCTTTCTGTGAAAAACTTCCTCCTAATCTCCAGCCTAAATCTCCCCTGGCGGAGCTTGAGGCCATTCCCTCTTGTCCTGTCCCCTGTCACTTGGGAGAAGAGGCCAGCTCCCTCCTCTCTACAACCTCCCTTCAGGTAGTTGTAGAGAGTAATGAGGTCTCCTCTCAGCCTCCTCTTCTCCAGGCTAAAGACCCCCAGCTCTCTCAGCTGTTCCTCATAGGGTCTGTTCTCCAGCCCCTTCACCAGCTTTGTTGCTCTTCTCTGGACTTGCTCCAGAGCCTCAACATCCTTCTTGTGGTGAGGGGCCCAGAACTCAACACAGGATTCAAGGAGCGGCCTCACCAGTGCTGAGTACAGAGGGAGAATCACCTCCCTGGACCTGATGGTCACACCATTTCTGATACAAGACAGGATGCCATTGGGCTTCTTGGCCACCTGGGCACACTGCTGGCTTATGTTCAGTTGGCTGTCGACCAACACCCCCAGGTCCTTCTCCTCCAGGCAGCTTTCTAGACAGACTTCTTCCAGTCTGTAACTCTGCATAGGGTTGTTGTGCAGGACCCGGCATTTGGCCATGTTAAACCTCATCCCACTGGACTCAGCCCAGTGAGTTTAGCCTGTTCAGATCCCTTTGCAGAGCCTCTTATTGCCCAGGACAAAATTTTAGCTGGTGAAAATCAAGGCATGTACCAACGTACCACCCAGGACTGAGTTGTAACAGGTAGCTGCTCCCATTACTTTCTACCTTTCTCTTGAGATGGGATGCATAGTCATTTGAGGGTATTTCACTCCATTTACAGGGTAAAGTAAAACTTTTCAGTGGAGGTCATTTTTACTTTGCCTTAAACCAGAGTAAAATATGCAAAAAAAGTTCAGAATCCGGTTAATTTCTGAGAAATTTGTGTTGTTTATGCAGACAGTTCACTCTATACCTGTCTGAAAATACAATCAGGATGTTGTTTAAAAACCCACTTAAATATCTAAGTAGACAAAATATGTATAAAATTAGGTATAATGCCCAGTGTACTTGGTTCTGGTTACTCTTGGAAGTTTGGCAGTCTTGGCTCTGCTTTCTGTTTTCAGAGATGAATATCTGTGAAACTGAGGATTTTATAGACTAGTGAAGAAACCATGACTGAACAGCTCATGTGCACTATACCATTCAAACTTGATATATAGACCCCATTTAACTCCATTACTGAGACAGTGGATGGAAATAATTAATAAAATAAGACAATTCTATACACATTATCAGTACTGTAATATCCATGTATTCCTGGAACAGTTATCAAAGATTATGATACATTAATTTTTATTTTGGCAGGTAGTAAAGATGCAAGACAGAGGAAGATATTGTCACTTTACTCAAGTATATTGCATTGATTCTATTTAAATCATATAAAAGAATAATAAAGAAAAGAAAGATCTGGTTCCAAGTTTCTTGTTTTAAGAGAGAAAAGAAAATCTGTGCTGTGGACAATTTATGAAATTTCTCTAGATCAAAATAACAAATATATTTGGAGCTTGTATCCCAAATAAGGTAAAAAAAAACCCAAAAAAACTTAAAAGGCATCCTAGGAGTAAAACAACAGATAATAAAAGTTTTTTTATGCAAAGAATTTGTATATTCTTTACATGTGTCAATAAATAGAGAAAAAGGGGAAAAAAAAAATCTCTCACTGTCTGATGGAGTTGGTATGGAATTAAAAATAACAAAGCAATGCAAATTCCATACTTTATGTTCCAAACAATGATTGAATATGAGTGCTGAGAATCAAGTGGTTGTACTAGACAGAAGTGTAGTAACCAGTTTAAGTAGCTACTAGCTTTGGAACACAAGAATGTATGTATGATTATAATAGGTGTTGACAGAATTCCATCTCCTCTAGTACCATCTTCAACACTGTCCATATGTTTACATAGGGGAGAATAAAACCACGAACAACATATAATGCTTCATCCTAATGCTCTCCCAACTTGTTTTAAGCTCTGGACTTCAGCATCCAGACATAAAATTGACTTTGTAGCCTCCAGTGAATCCCCTACACATTGTATTATAGCAGCCTTCTGTTACTTAGAGGGGGTCTACAGGATGGCTGGGGAGGGGCAGTTTATTAGGGAGTGCAGCAATAGTATAAGATGCAGCAGTTTTAATCTAAAAGAGTGTAGATTTGGATAAGGAAGAAATTTTTTACTCTTAGAGAGCTGAGGGACTGGAACAGGTTCTCCTTGTATGACAAGGTTACCTGCTTAATGAATGAGGGAAAGGCTGAGGATGTGGTGTACCTGGACTTTAGTAAAGCCTTTGACACCAGTTCTCACATTATTCTACTTGAGAAATTAGCTACCACTGGCCTGGACAGGCATACACTCTGCTGGGTAAAAAAAACTGTCTGGATGGCTGGGCCTAAAGAGTGGTAGTAAATTAATAAAGTTAAATCTAGTTGGAGGCTGGTCAGAAGTGGTGTTCCCCAGTGCTCAATGTCTAATTCTGTTACATATCTTTATCAATGATCTGGATGAGGGGATTGAATGTACCCTTAGTAAGTTTGCGGATGACACTAAGCTGGGAAGAACTGTTGGTCAGTTGGAGGGATCTGAACAGGCTGGATTGATGGGCTGAGACCAACAGGATGAGATTTAACAATGCCAAGTGCAGAGTCCTTCACTTGGTACACAACAATCCTGTGTAGTGCTACAGCCTTGAGGAAGAGGGGTTAGAAAGCTGCCTGGTAGAGAAGGACCTGGGGGTGTTGGTCGACAGTTAGCTGAATATGAGTCAGGAGCATGCCTGGATGGCCAAGAAGGCCAAGAGCATCTTGGCCTCTATCAGGTACAGTGTGGCCAGCAGAAACATGGAAGTGATTGTGCCCTGTAATCTGCATTGGTGATGCCACGCCTCGAATACTGTTTTCAGTTTTGGACACTTCATTACAAGAAAGACATTGAGGTCCTGGAGCAAGTCCAGAGAAGAGCAATGAAGCTGATGAAGGGGCTGGACAACAAGTCTTACAAATAGCAGCTTAGGGGAATGGGATTGTATAGCCTACAGAAAAGGATGCTGAGGTGATAGAGAAGATCTGAGGCCATGCTGGGACATCAGCTTGCACATTGGAATCAATATCAGGCCTTGTGAGGGGAAGGGATGTCAGGTACAGTCCTGGGATGGCTGTGCAGGGCTGAAGGGTGGAGGAGAACCTGAGGTCGGTCCAGGACATCAGTGTGAAGGTTGGGCCTGGTTTCTGAGGCAAGGTAGGTTTGTGGTGGAGTTGCCAGTTTTGCCAATCCTTTGTCAGTTAGAGGGAAAACAAGCTGGGAATCAGTGACTGGAAAAAAACCAGAAAATAATCCTCAAATGGATCCCAACAAAGAAGAAGAGACCTCCCCTTGATTTTGTTGCAAGTTCCTTGTGGTTCCAGCTCTTCTCTGCTTGATGAAGACTGATGACATCAACTTTTGGACATAGAGGGATGCTATAAGTATGAATATAACAACAGAGGAAAGAAAATTTTACTTTTCTCATAGAGCAGTTAGAGGTTACTGTTATTAATAAGACTTTCAGTGTTTGTACTGTGCTGCTATTATTATGAATTGTTTTATTCTGATTAGATTGCTTAGTTTTTATGAACAAAATTCATGGCTATATGTATATATATTTAGAATATTTATAACGCATTTCTTTTTGCTCATACAAAGATTTTGATCTTGGGGATTGTTTTCTACACTTTTGGTCATATTTGTTTTCATTCTCTGAACTATTTCCATTTTTATTTTATTCTTACTGAGAATAGTGAAATGGAATGTTACTCAGCATCGAAATGTAGGAGAATATTCATTCTGTACAGTGGGAAAAATACGACATTTTGTATTCATTTTTTTACTAGCTCCTAATGTCCTAATTTCCTTTTATGACCACTACTTAATATCTAGATCATGTTTTTTGATACCTGTTTTTGTAACCCTAAACTCTTCTTCTGAGGTCTGATTGTCAGCTTAGAGCTGATAATTTATTATGAGAAGTTAGAGTGCTTTATCAAATATCTTATTAGAACTGTAAAGACAATTTATTATTACCTTTAATCGTATGCTTATTCATATTTAACTTCATTTGCCATTTTAGTACCTAGATCCTGTAAGATGCTTCTGCAATTAGTTGCAATCAGCCTGTATCCTTACCATCGGGAAGAAAGTCCTGTCACGAGCAAACTTTGTCACTGTTTCTTGCCCATTTGCTAAACTACAAATGAATATTTTCACAAGTTATGTTGGTGTAACTCATCTCCACCAACTCAGTGTAGGCCACCTGTAGCTGACCTCTCTTTCCTGTTAGAAATAACTGAATTTTTCTACCTTCATTTCCTATCCTTCTGTAAACTGTTTAACCTTGTAAAGCTCTCTTATGCCATTGTTGCTTAGTTTCTTTGAAGGCATTTAGCAAAAAAAACTTTTGAAAGCCTTTGGAAACCCTAAGAACCTTTATTGATTAGATTACCTTTATCTTAAAGGATCCTTGACAAAGCAATTTGATTTTCATTGTTCACAAAAAGCCATAAGACACTCATGATATTTTCTGATGATGTAAAATTGGATGTAACAGAATAAGTTCAGACTATCTGACAGGAAGAATTAGGTGACATTAAAAAATGAGATGAAATATTAGTAATAATCCATTTATGTATTAATGAACATAATATTTGTGAGAAACTGGATTTTTTTCTGCTCAAAAATATCCAGATGGAAGCAAATGAACATTCTAAGCAAGTACTGAATCATTAGGGTTTCAAAGGCAGAGGGGCAAGACATGTCAGAGACTATCAGAAAAGCTGGTTCTGTTCTAGAAAAGGAAATAGTAATGACATTTTGCAAGGCATTGGTTAAATCCTATATATAAGATCTCTTGCACAGTACTGGTCATCTTTTTTTAAGATCAGATGTACCAAAAAGTTAAGTTGACCAGAAGGTTGGAATTTTTTTTTTGTATTGAAAGAAACTCAATGAGAATAGTCTACTTGGTAAAGTGAAGCATAGGAAAGGATATGTTTGTTTTCTAGAAATAAATGCCTGAGAAAAAGAATGACAAGCTAAAAGACAATATTTGCTGAAGAACAAACAGGTGCAAAAGTTTACAACAGAACAAACTCTGACTAAATGTAGCTTATCAGTTACAAGAATGTTTCTAAATATAAAAAAGAAATTAATATTGTCAAGACTATGAATGGGATTATTCCAGGAGGTCTCTTGGGATAGCTGTGCACATAGTCTAAATTCAATAAAACATCTGCAGTTGAAAGATATCTGACCTTTGAGTGAAGTAGAACTATATTTGCCTGATTCTTGCCTCCCCCCCCCCCTTATTTTTTTTTTAATTTCTCATAAAGTTTTGCATATATTTGCTTAAGGGTATTCTTTTGGTTAAGTAAAGCATGATGATAAGGAAACTTAGGGCACCCATATTGTGATTCATCTTTGGGATATGTTCTATATACTACACATAGTTTACTTAGATGCCGTGAGAGGACAGGAGAGAATGAAGAAGGAGCTCAGCAGCTTATCCATGTGTGACGGTAACTATCTAGCAATGTATAATATGTTAATTCATTCTCAATATTAAGATGAGCAAAGCCTGAACTAGGCTACAGAAAACATTATGGAAAACTGAAATCCTAAGGGAACAGGATATACAAATGTATCCATAAAGAAGATGAGACCATATATTAACCACTAGTAATAGCATAAGTAAGGTTTATTTAAATGAGGAAGTCAGAATATTGCTGGTCAGAAACAAGTCTCTTACTTGCTCAATTGAATTGACATACTGTATTTGCAGAAGAATTTTGACTCTGGAACAGGTTGTATAATAGTTACTAGTTATAATTGCCATGACATTAAAATCTTAGACTTTTTTCCCCAAATAGCACTTTACTTTAGCCTTTGAATGTAGCTTATTGTATTTCTTAGAATCATAGAATTTGTTTGGTTATGTTTCTTTTTACACATTGCTGAGGATATCACTTCCAAGTCACTCAGAGAAAATATTTAATTCAAATTTGAGGCTTGTGTGGACAGAGGAGCTAAGTGGAATTTAATGCAAACTGGTAGTTTTTACTTCACAGAATCACAGAATCACAGAACAGCCAGGTTGGAAGGGACCCATCGGGTCTTCTAGTCCAACCATTCCTATCTAACACTAAACCAAGTCCCTCAATACCTCATCCACCCGTGCCTTAAACACCTCCAGGGAAGGTGACTCAACCACCTCCCTGGGCAGCCTATTCCAATGCCCAATGACCTTCTGTGTGAACAACCTCCTCCTAATCTCCAGCCTAAATCTCCCCTGGCGGAGCTTGAGGCCATTCCCTCTTGTCCTGTCCCCTGTCACTTGGGAGAAGAGGCCAGCTCCCTCCTCTCTACAACCTCCTTTCAGGTAGTTGTAGAGAGTAATGAGGTCTCCTCTCAGCCTCCTCTTCTCCAGGATAAACAACCCCAGCTCTCTCAGACGCTCCTCATAGGGTCTGTTCTCCAGCCCCTTCACCAGCCTCGTTGCTCTTCTCTGGACTTGCTCCAGAGCCTCAACATCCTTCTTGTGCTGAGGGGCCCAGAACTGGACACAATATTCAAGGAGCGGCCTCACCAGTGCTGAATACAGAGGGAGAATCACCTCCCTGGACCTGCTGGTCACACCGTTTCTGATACAAGCCAGGATGCCATTGGGCTTCTTGGTCACCTGGGTACACTGCTGGCTCACGTTCAGTCGGCTGTCGACCAACACCCCCAGGTCCCTCTCCTCCTGTTAGTTTTCCAACCAGGCTTCTCCCAGTCTGTAGCTCTGCATAAGGTTGTTGTGCCCCAAGTGCAGGACCCGGCATTTGGCCGTGTTAAACCTCATGCCGTTGGACACTGCCCAGCGGTCCAGCCTGTTTAGGTCCCTTTGCAAAGCCTCCCTATCCTCCAGCAGATCGACACTTCCACACAGCTTTGTGTCATCTGCAAACTTGCTAAGGGTACCCTCAATGCCCTCATCCAGGTCATTGATGAAGACATTGAACAGGACTGGACCTAGCACTGAGCCCTGGGGAACCCCACTTGTCACTGGCCTCCAGCTGGACTTAACACCATTTCCCACCACTCTCTGGGCCCGGCCATCCAGCCAGTTTTCTACCCAGGAGAGTGTGCGCCTGTCCAGGCCAGAGGCTGACAGTTTCCGTAGCGGAATGCTGTGAGAAACTGTGTCAAAGGCTTTACTGAAGTCCAGAAAGACTTACAAAGAATACAGACAGAAGGGAGGTTAGTCATGTGAAGCAGCAACAAGGAAAGAGTCTTTGATCTTCTACCCAGTGTCGCAAGTGGAGAAAAATATTAACCAAATAATGAGTTTATCCCTTATTGTCATTCACTTCATCTCTTTCCTCTAAATGTTCATTTTTTAACATTTTTCCAAGGAGATGGACCTGTAAGAATTTCCAGAACTTTATGGTCAACAGCAGAAACCTATATAAAAACCTGAATTTTTCAGCTTCTTCCTCTGCCAGTTTGAAGTCTGTTGGTCATGCTCTGCCTTTTGAGAGTGATGGCAAAAGGAGCGTCATGCAGAACAGGAATATAATGATGTAGTCTGACTGTCTCGGTTCAACATGCTGGGCTGAGCACCCTTTGATGTGTGCAGCCTCGTTTTTTTTGTTAGAATTTTTACATTTTAACAAAAAAATCTCATATCCATTTTTCCACACTAACATTTGCATTTCAAGGACGTGTTGCATGTGAATATCCAACAGATGTGCAATATTCCTAAAATCCTCTAAAGTTATTGAAACATTAAGAAACACCATTGCACTTGAGAAAATATTTAATACAGAATGATAATGGCTAAAGCATTATAAAAACTGTAGAAAGTAATTTAGTAAAATTTAAATGAGAAGAAGAAGGTGAAGGACAAGTATCAGTGACCCCTACCTTTTCTTGGCTGATGCATACAATGGCAAGATTGAGGACACAACTACCTTTCATTTATCTTGGAAAGGATTTTTAATGAGGGGAGAAGTGTTACCTGAGCTTGAATTAGGGGTGAATTCTTAATTTGTTGCTCTTATTAATACTTATATTATGGTACCAGCATAGAAAAAAACCAAATATGTATAGAGAGATGTAGCACAAAAAGAGGGAAAAACCAGTCCCATATTGGAACCTATAATTAAGACACAATAAATGGTGTGTTATGGAGGGTACCAGATAAAGGTAAAACATGAAAGATGTGCATACTCTAACTAAAGGGTCATAATTTGAATCAGGAGTAATGAAACTTTAAACTGAGTTTCAAGAAGGAAAATGTCTTAAATGTGACACTATAGCAGTATAATATGCTCCCCAGTTAGACTTCATGCAGAATTGCCTAATATAGAGATGGAAATTACTCTGCATAGTAGGAAACCCATGACCATCCTTTCTAGATGAACTACTTTCAGTGAATGTGATAAACGTTTCCCATGCAACAGTGTCACTTCGACATGCAATGAAAAGAAAATAGACCAAACACACAGGCAGGTCAGAGTCTTAGTGAATTCCGCTCCTGCTCCCAATAGTCTGTATGCATACAAGTTTCACACACCTTCTACAAGGTATCACTGTCATTCTGAAAGTTGTCATTATCAGGCCCACACAAACACATTGTGCTTGAGAATTCCACCTCAAACTTTATTCTTCACATCTCTATTGAAGTATTTGTTGCTTTTCCAATATATGTGCTTTATGAATGTTTCTCCTGAAAATGTCTCCTTTGCAGCCAGAGTAGCTCCTTTGCAGCCTTGATAGTTTTACCATTTTACACTAGCAGAAAGAACTAAGCAACTTTTACAGCTTGATTAAGTATGTAATTTGGATGAGTCTTGTCCCTTGCTTTCTCAGCTGTAGAAAAGTAGCGTTCAGTAAAAACGTGCTTTAAGTAAACAGATTATGGAATTAGTCTAACATTTAAAAAATGTTTCCCTTAAAAGTAAGGAAGGAAGGGAGTGGTATTGCACTCTCTTTTTATCTATTTTGTTCCTATTTCTAATATATTTTCTTTATATGTATTAGTAACTAGCCTTGAATCCATAACATTTTTATGTAATATGTAATGAGCCAGCAGTGTGCCCAGGTGGCCAAGAAGGCCAATGGCATCCTGGCTTGTATCAGAAACGGTGTGACCAGCAGGTGCAGGGGGGTGATTCTCCCTCTGTATTCAGCACTGGTGAGGCCGCTCCTTGAATATTGTGTCCAGTTCTGGGCCCCTCAGCACAAGAAGGATGTTGAGGCTCTGGAGCAAGTCCAGAGAAGAGCGACGAGGCTGGTGAAGGGGCTGGAGAACAGACCCTATGAGGAGCGTCTGAGAGAGCTGGGGTTGTTTAGCCTGGAGAAGAGGAGGCTGAGAGGAGACCTCATCACTCTCTACAAGTACCTGAAAGGTGGTTGTAGAGAGGAGGGAGCTGGCCTCTTCTCCCAAGTGACAAGGGACAGGACGAGAGGGAATGGCCTCAAGCTCCGCCAGGGTAGGTTTAGGTTGGAGATTAGGAGGAGGTTTTTCACACAGAGGGTCATTGGGCATTGGAATAGGCTGCCCAGGGAGGTGGTTGAGTCACCTTCCCTGGAGGTGTTTAAGACACGGGTGGATGAGGTATTGAGGGACTTGGTTTAGTGTTAGATAGGAATGGTTGGACTAGAAGATCCGATGGGTCCCTTCCAACCTGGTTGTTCTGTGATTCTGTGATTCTGTAATTCCTAGCAGCATTATCTCTCTGTGGTTTGGGCTACACAGCCTGAATAAGACTGGAGCATGTTTCCTATAAAAATAAATTGCATTGGGAAATATCAAGAACATATGTAATCAATTTCTTTTCTGGCTAGGAATGAACCTATTAAAAAGCCCACAATTCTTCTCTAGCTTGGCAAAAATCTACGTATTTTCACTAATTCTCGTGTAGCTGCAAGACAATATTTGAATAATGGGCATATATGCAGTTTAATTCTTACAACTCTTATGCTTTCTTTCAACATAATTGAAAGAAGGATGCGAGGTGGAAAATTTTTGCATGAAGATTGTTGTAACTTAATGAATCTTGTGAGTTTGATGCACTGAAACTGAAAAAGGTGTATTTGAATGTGAAGAGATGGGAAATTAAGTATAAGATTTTGAAATTTTCTAAGCTGCCTCAGCAAAAGGCAAGGACATACAATTAAATAAATATTTCTTCAGTGATATGGGTTATCTCAGACCTAAGCAAAAAAAAAAAAACTTTGTTTTCTCCAGTCTTTTATTTCTATGGAGTATTTTGTCAGACAAAGACTCTGGTGGCTCCTTTTAAAATATTCAAGTTCCTGTTGTTGTTTCACTGAAAACTCTTTTCTAAAGAAAGATTCTGTGACTCATTTCTTGTCCATATTGTTGCCTGACAAGCTCCGATAATTTTAAAGGAAATTGACCTGTACCATGTCTCTTCCTTGTCTACCTCTTTGGAAAATAATAATAGAAATATTGAATTATATGTTTTATGTAGAGACTGAAACACAAGAAGTGTAATCTGAATCTGTTACAATACTTGTATAAAAAGAACAATTCATTTCTAGATGATAGATTGTTCACAGAATCACAGAACAGAATCACAGAACAACCAGGTTGGAAGGGACCCATTGGGTCTTCTAGTCCAACCATTCCTATCTAACACTAAACCAAGTCCCTCAATACCTCATCCACCCGTGCCTTAAACACCTCCAGGGAAGGGGAATCAACCACCTCCCTGGGCAGCCTATTCCTATGCCCAATGACCTTCTGTGTGAACAACCTCCTCCAAATCTCCATCCTAAATCTCCCCTGGCGGAGCTTGAGGCCATTCCCTCTTGTCCTGTCCCCTGTCACTTGGGAGAAGAGCCCAGCTCCCTCCTCTCTACAACCTCCTTTCAGGTACTTGTAGAGAGAAATGACGTCTCCTCTCAGCCTTCTCTTCTCCAGGCTAAACAACCCCAGCTCTCTCAGACGCTCCTCATAGGGTCTGTTCTCCAGCCCCTTCACCAGCCTCGTTGCTCTTCTCTGGACTTGCTCCAGAGCCTCAACATCCTTCTTGTGCTGAGGGGCCCAGAACTGGACACAATATTCAAGGAGCGGCCTCACCAGTGCTGAATACAGAGGGAGAATCACCCCCCTGCACCTGCTGGTCACACCGTTTCTGATACAAGCCAGGATGCCATTGGCCTTCTTGGTCACCTGGGCACACTGCTGGCTCATGTTCAGTCGGCTGTTGACCAACAGCCCCAGGTCCCTCTCCTCCTGGCAGTTTTCCAGCCAGGCATTGTTGACTAAAGCCTGCTTATTGCAGCTCCGCCTAAATGAACAGTTTCAAACTTCTGCCAGCCCTTACTTTTTATGCTACCAATGAGGTCTACAGAGAAGATCAGCAATATATCTACGCATTTTGGGCTCCTAGACACATAAAAAGTGATCTTTTTAATACGATATTTGTATGTGTCTGTCCCCTTTAAATACTGCTTGTGTTCATTTGTAGGGTAGGATGTTCTCTTCTACAGCCAGTGGAGTGTAAAAAATTCAGTCAGCAATCTTTTCCTGATCCCTGGAGCTCATGAAACACAAGAGGAGTGATCTGCTAATTCCATTCCCATCAAAATTCATTTAAAAGAAAAATACTGAATGGTTTGTGGGATCATGATTTTTGTATATTTTATTATCAATAGCAGCTTGAATGGGACTGTAGCACATTTTCACATCAAATTTGTATCTCTTCTTCTCCCTTTTTCTGGATAACGTACATCACTCAGAGGAAAAATATTGTTTCTTTGAGAAGCAGGGGGTTGCATTTCCTGCTGAGTTTACAACTGGTAGGTGGTGCAAGATATTGCCTTAGAGCGTGATAGTGCTGATTAGAAATATCTTGCCTCTGAAAAGAAGGAGGACTCCCACATTCCACTGACTTTCAAACCCAGCCGGAATGTAGAGCCAGGAGCTATGGTTTCTTTCATATTTACCTCTGGTTTCTTTCATATTTACCTCTGGCTTTGTCCTCATTTAGTAACACTCTTATTCAACAAGAAGAATATCCCTTTTAGGGTTTCTTAGTTATTACCATAAAGATTGCAGAAATCCTAGGAAGAATTTGTGAGAAAAATTGAATACAAAAAAAAATCTCAAAGATAAATGAATTATGAGGAGTTTCCACTATTGAAAATAAAGTGAAAATGAAATACAATCAGGAATTATTAAGGACTGAAAGACAGGAGGAATTGACATTAGGATAAAGCTGGTCATTTTAAGGGAGTGACAAGGAAACAAAATGAGCAGTAATGGTCTTAAACAGCAGGAACAAAAATTACTAATAGCATTTTATGACTTTTGATGTGTTCAAAATGCAGGGCAAATAATTCTCACAATATTTCTCTGTATGAGGTGAATATTTTCAATGCTTTTTAAAGATGAAGAGGCTGAGGTAAAAACGTTTGCTAACTTTCCCTAGTTCAGTTAATGAAAAGCCTGAAGTAATATCTGAAAATATTTCTGCTTGCTTTCATTGTTGCTATATCAGTAGGTGCTCAAGAATAAATCCAAAAAAGGAACTGACCATGCCTGAATGTTTGGTTAAACAGCCAGGCCCCATGTACACTGAAAGTAAACAACAAGCATTTCACAATGGACTCCACAGAAAAGAAAACAGAAAGCCTAGAAAAAAACAGACTGCTAGAGTTATAATTCATATATACAATATTAAAACAAGGACATCCTTGAATTTCACGTCTCTTAGAGACTCAGAAATATGCCAAGGTATTTTAATATTTGGACAGAAAATTTGTCTCAAAAGAGGTCAAAGTCTTGCTATTGTCTTCAAAAGTACTAGGAGATAATTTTCATTTTTTTATATTATTGTCTTAATCAGCCTAAATAATGTCACTATTGTAGGTGGCTAAAATTTTGACCAGTTAAATACTTAAAAAGGTATGGTAAGGAAATTTTGTTTGCATGTCTTTAATTACACAATATGGGATGTCACATGTAAATACTATTTGCTGTAGCATGTAACAATATACCAACGCTTTCAAATCTCATGAGCAAAACAAGATTGCTACCCTGTAGCATTCTAGACAAAAGGGGATGTAGTGAATCTATTTGTGGTGTTTGCAACCACTTGCCAACTACTTTCTTTCTTTAAAAGACACAAAAGTTGAATCCTCTGTTGTCAAATCACCAGGTGACTGCATCATTTTGATGTCATCTAGCTAGCACAACCTTTTCATTCAAGAAACCTGTTATAAACGAACTAGGTAGACATTACCAATGCTTGTTAAAAATACCTCTTTCTGAACCCCTTTCTACTCTCCTTTTTTTCAGATATACACTCTTTTTTTTATTCAGTCTTCATAAATCAATTTTGATCACTTGCAAGCTGCAATTCCAAATGTCATTAATATTATTAAGAAATCTATGCTTACAGAAAGGGTGACTCTTACTTACCCCGGCAAAGCATATACTTATCTCTTTCATACTGTGATAAACATCTGGAAGGGCTTGACCACAGCAGCACTATCAGTTATTCTTCATCACTTAAAACCCTCATAGAGAATGATTTGTAAAGATTATCTTTTCATTTTTTTCCCCAATGAGGTAGAATTGCTGGACTGAAGCAATAACGACTACAGAAAAATCAACTGAAATATAAAGGAGCACTTTATGAGAAAAACAACAGTAGTTTCCTTGTCTTGGAAATTTCACTTCATCTTTTACTTACTTTGTTTTGGAATTAAGTTCTGTAGTCCTAAAAGTTTAGTTACTTAGCAACTAATGGAACAGTTTTAATACTGAAAGGCTGCAACAGAACTGATGCTAACAACAGACCTTTTTGTGTTTCATCACAGTTTAGTGCACTTTCTTTTTCCATACCCCTTAGAAATGCAAAATAATTATCATAAGGGAATGTGAGGAAATCATATATTGAGAAGTCCTTCACTAGCTTCTCTAGCTCTTTGTTTAGATCTGTTAAATTGAACTGTGGAAAGTAAATGGCTTTCATTAATAAATAATTTTTCAGAGAGCTGAACTCGCCAAAAGGAGCACATATAATGTGTTTAATCCTATTTGTCTTTTCACTGTTTTCTGTTGGTTATAATCAGTTATGGTGTCATTCGTGAAGACTTGGACTAAATGCTTCAGGAATTCATTTTTGAACAGCATCCATCTTGTCAAAAATGCCAGTCTATTAATGAGCTGCTGTAAAACTTGTGATGTCTAGAATACTGAAATGTAAAACTGTGAAGTTCTCTTTAGAGCCAGAAGAGTACGTAATGCTGGGATAAGGCAGTAGGATCTTCTCCTGAGGAAGTATAGTCTGCATATATCCATTGGAATTCAATTTTACAGAAAAACTTTAGTAAATTAAATTTCTGTCAGATAATAATAACACAATTCTTCATATTAAACATATCTACAGTGCTCTTAAATACAATACATGATTTTTCAGGAAAAGGTCTCTTTTGGCCTTCTTTTCTCTTGTATACTTCAAATAGAATACTTCATGTTATTTGTTTTAAATTAACAACAAAGACATAAATTGTAGGACAAGTACTAATAATGAAGGAAAATTAATTAGAAACTGATTGAAAATAGTTGGCTATTACTATTACTATATATGAAAGTTCATGATGATTCAGCAAAAGATAGTTCCTGGCAATTTTATTAATATCTTTAAGACAACAAAGATGTGGAAACTATAGATAGGTCTGTCTAATCTCAGTCCCTGAAAAGATTATGGGGAATTTTCTCTTGAAAACTGTTTTGGAGTGTGTATAATAAAAGAAGATAGCCAGGAATAGTTGATAGAATTTTAATAAGGTAAAACATAGTAACTAGCCTGATTGTGTTCAGCAATGTATTGAATGATAATAGGTAGAATGGAAGAGCAATGCATAAAATATGCTTTGGCTGTAGTAAGATTTTTTTACATTTTCACTTGCAGTATGCTCATTTGAAAACGGAGAAATTATAGTCTGAACAACTACATGGGTAGAGATTTGGATGGAGACCAGAAGGGTCTAAGGATAGTAATCAGTTCTTTTATATCTATTTGGTGGCTCGTAACAAGTAGAGTATCTCTGTGTTTGGTACAGTGTCATTATTATTCTATTTCTTCACCAACCACCTTGAGGTCAGGTCAAAATGCAGCTTTAGGATGATACTAAAATGGGAAGAATTAACACACACCAAACTCTGGACCTTCAATCCAAGAGGATCTTGGCAAACTAAGATCGATATACAGAATCCCGCTGGAGAAACTGAGAGAATTGTGCTTGTTTAGGACATTGAAAGAAAGACTGAGATTTGAACTAAATAGCATCCCAAAACAGACAGTTTACTTGTATGATGAAGGTAAAGTGAAAGATCGTATAACAAAAGGTAATAACTTGAAATTGTTTCATGGAGTTCAGAGTGGACATTAGAAAAATATATTCACTAAGAAGGTAGTATTAGAACTGGTAACTCAAAAGTTTGTTGCATCTCCTTTCATAGAATAGCTTTGCAGACCAGCTCAAAAATAAAATTTCTGACAGAAATGAACCCAACTAAAAGAACTAAAATTTTAGTTGAAGAGAAAGAAATGGTAAAACATAGAAAGCATTGAAAGAAGAAATAAAAATTAGTGGAACTGTGTGAGAAAAGAAAGGTATTTCCCAAGAAACCTGGTTTGATGCAGTCAAATGTGTTTGAGGAAATGCAGACAAAAGATTAGAGAGTGATATCAAAATGATTAAAAGTATGATCTTAGAGGCTGCATCAGCTAGAGTTGGTTTACATATCACAGTCTGTGTTAGAGATGAAAATCACCTATGCATGCAGGACAAACAAAGGAAAGTGAACAGAAGGCAGTCCCAACCCTAGGGTTTATGATGTTATCATCACAACTGAAAAATGAAAACAGAATCTTCTGGAGAGAAGAATGAAATCACAAGTTAATTTCTGAAATAATAAATCTTATCTTTTTTATTGACTTCATCTGACTGATAAAAATTGAAAAAAGAATACAGACCTTCTTAAAAAGAAAAAAGTATGGTTTATATTTTGGGGTTTCTGTTCAGACTGAATAGGAAAAAAATATAGTGGTTAAGAGTTTGGCAAAAAATGGCCTTTGTGAGGGGGTGGGTGAGGAGTGTAAGTGCAATAACACAGCAAATTTATTAAATAAGACACAGCCTTAAATTCTTTATCCTGACAGCAACGGATGCTACTGCTAGGTATACAGATTAAGTCTAATCACTCTATAGTCTTTATTCTTCTTCAAATTAATGTTAAAGACACAGAAGAGATTGAGGTTAAGGATATATTCTGACTGCATGGGTATGCAGAATCTTGTAATATGATTTACTAGACAGCTAAAAGGATACTTCTTGCAGTCATTATACTTTTCTAATGAGCAGTTGCATTGTAGTTTAGAGCTGGTTTTAATTTCCTTATTAATATCTCTATTAATATTCGTGCATCTTACCACACGTATTTTTTTCATAAGTAAACTGGTGTCAGAAAAGAAGAAAAATATGGTTAATTATTTATTTCTTTGTACTTTCCATTATTTTTTCATAGGAAATCTAGCACAGACAATTTAGGCTATCTTAGTTCTATACCTCAGAGACCACAGTCTGTTCTATTGTGGAAATTATAGAGGCATAGAATCATTTAGGCTGGAGAAGACCTTTAAGTTCATCAACAATCTCTTAGACATGGTACATTCAATCTGCAGGTTTGCAAAGCAGAAGTAGCAGGTTTTATCCCTGTCTTATGATTATGAGTAATTTGCAATGTAGGATGGGAGACCTGCACACTTTTAATATGGAGACTAGTAAACACACAAAGATGTTATCATTCAATGGAATTTATAATTGTTGAGTCAAAAAAAACCCTTATCGCCTAATGGGTCCTTAGTGGTCTTGCACTACTAACAACTCCATGAAACCTGTGGAGTTCTGATGAAAACTACAAAACCCCAAATGTCTGATATAAACTTTGAATATTAAAAAAGTATGGGGGGGGGGCGTAGGTTTACAAAGGCTGTTTCTATTGCACCTTCTTTACTGTTCTGTTCTGGGAGATTCATTCATGAGTGTTTCAAATAAGTCTGTTGTTGTATGAACCCAGTCAAATGGGAGTAGACAATAGAAAGAGATACATATCTATTATAAAGGGCCTTTGTGGTGTATTATGGTTTAGCAGTTGGCACAATGAACACAAGGCGGTCAGAGGGTAGCAAAGAGTTCAGTGTGGTACCAGCCTCAAGGGAAATAACTCTTTGTGAGTTACTGGAGTGAATATATTTTGAATATCACATTTCATATTAGACCCTGCACTCCAAAAAAAGATATTGACAAACTGAATGAAGTTCAGAAGACAACAAAAAGGAAAAGGATCAAGGAGATGAACGGATTGATTTCTGAGGAAAGATAAAAAGAAGTAACCACGTATAACTTGACTCAGCAGTTATAAATGGCATGGAGAACTAAAAGGCTACAAATAGTCAATGGATTTAAATATTAAGTAGAGAGAAATAATTTAGTGCAGGACAAGATGAAGTAGCCAGCATACTGGCATGAAATTAAGGGAAAGAAACTGTAAAATGAATGCCAAGGCAACTGTTGCAAAATAGATATGTTGACCTTGTAATTGGATGGGAATTACAAAGTAATAACAGTTGTGTCACTCAATAGGTCGATCTTTGACCAGTCATACTAAAGCTATCTCAGTTACAGGGTTACACTGAGTCAGGCACTAACATTCTTTTACTTAATAATCAAATAATTTATTCTGGGCTGTGTTAGGAGGAGCATTGCCTGCAGATTGAGGGAAGTGAACTTCCCCCTCCATATTACTGTCACTGGTTAATTCCTTTGTTAATTTCTGCATAATATTTTCCCTATGAAATTTTCTACTTGCTGATTTTAAATAATATTTTTTATCATTTTCCTAAGTGATTCCTAATTTTTATTGATTAGTCAGAATAGATAGTGAAATTATTTTAATTTACATCAAACTTACACGTGCTTATGTTATCACTCAAGCAATATTATTCAAAATACTTGAGGTATGTGTAGTGACTTAAACTCAGTAGGTAGATAAGCCCAACTTGGTGATCTTTTAGATCCCCTCCAACTCTAACCATTCTATGAATCTATGATTCTATTACTTCTCAGATATGATAGAAATCAGATTAGCAATTTCATCCAACAGTTCCCTCAGGACACTTGAATGCATCTCATCAGGTCCCGTGGACTTGTTCACTTTCATATTTCTTAGATAATCGCACACCTGATCTTCTCTTACAGTGGGCTGTTCATTGACCTCCCAGTCCTTGCCTTTGCCTTCTGCAGCTTGGGTGGTACAGCCTGAGTCCCTGCTGGTGAAGCCAAAAGCAAAAAAGTCTCCCTTTTCCTTCAGGAGCGGGCTTGTATTCTCCCTAGTCTTCCTTTTGTTTTTGATTTTGTGGTTTGTCTTTTTTTTTTTTTTTCTTAGAAGTTTTTCTTGTGTTTGTTGACATCCTTGAGCAGATTTAATTCTATCATGGCCTTAGTTTTCCTAACCTGGTCCCTGGCTGCTAAGACAATTTCTCTGTCTTCCTCTCAGGCTACCTACTCTTGCTTTTACCCTCTGTAGACTTCTTTTCTAGTTTAAGTTTGGCCAGGAGTTCCTTGTATACTTTATTTCTCACTGTTCCAGGCTTTGTGGATTTCATTCTCAGATATTTAACTTCTCCCATATAATGACTCTACCTACATAATCCAAAGAATTGATTACTGGTTTATGACAGAGACATTAAAAGTTAGATTTTGAAACTATACTAATAGCTGAATCTTTATGTGATGTTAGCTCCCTAAAGCATTGACTTCCCTTACGTAACATTAAGTAGTGACCTCAGAGTTTGATTTTGTTGTAGCATCAAGCAATTTATGCTTCCAATTGCAATTACTTTTATACCTGCTTTCACTGTGCAGAAAGCGGTCACAGTGGATCTGCATGCTCTAAGGTGCCATGAGGAAAGGCACAGAAGCCATTCATTAAGTGTAATGAGAAGAGCTTTAGCTTGAAGAGAGAGAATAAAAGTTAGGTGAATGCATTATTTGGATGTAAAGGTATGGGTTAATTGTGTCAAGGCCCTGAGGACACTGTTAGGCTTTCTTGGTCTTGCCCAACCTCACCTAGGGACTCTCTTCCCCTCTGCCCAGGTCCAAGGACCTAAATTATTTCCCTCAGGGCCTTCAGCCCCCGCCTCAGTGATCCCAGAGTAGGGCTGGTCTCTAGCTCCCCACAGCTCTGCTCTGCTCTTCCCTGGGACCCCACTAAACCAGACCCACCCCGGGATGTGCCTAGTGCCAGGTGCTGGAACAGCCCACAGCTACCCTGCTGCCCTGTGAGAATGGAGGGACAGACCCCGACTACCAGATATTACCTGCTCAGCCAAACAATTTACCCCAGTCCCCTGTTCCCAGCCCCAGGAAGCTGCTGGTTCGTGCTTCTCTGCAATAAAGAGTATCCTCAAAGAACAACTTATAAGTGGGGGAGAAAGGATTCTTCTAAATCACCAGTCATTTGCTTCAGGGAAAGGAAAATATTCTAGTTGCTATTCAACTCAGCACAGCAGACAGCTTTCTGCTGTTTTTTTTATTTAGGTAGGTGATAAGTAGTATGCTATTTTTCTCACACAAGCTCAAGTTAGCTGTGCGTTTTTCAGAGCAGCATGGTATTGTCTTTTATGTTTTCTGTAATCTTGTAAGGACTTCTTGGAACTGCATTACTTAAAAATAATAATGTTTTCATTCATATACATAAGATAAATATACATAGCATTAAGATTTATATATAGTTAGCAATAAGATTATATTAACTTTACATTTACAGTTGCAATGCCATTGTATGTACAACCCTTAAAAACAGTACTCATAATTCAAATAACTTTTGAAATTTGCTATCAAATGTAAAGAAACCTATGTGTTCTAATGCTTGAATTTAAAATGGCCAAGATTATTAAGAATAAGTAAATCATGGTTTAACATTTTATTAGTTCCCCTTTTTTCAGCTCTTTAAAAACTCTTCAATTTATTGCATTGAATCAGTGTCCTTTGAAAGTGCCCTGATTATGTTGCCCTTGCAATTTCAGAAGTCATATTTTAAAAAGGTCAAAATGTTTATCTTTATAACAGAAAAAGTCATAGCTACTTATTGGTCTTACCGTTGTTTCCTGTTCTGTTCCCCTGATGTTAATTTCAG
The DNA here is from genome assembly GCA_033558105.1 of Coccyzus lansbergi. Lineage (NCBI taxonomy): Eukaryota > Metazoa > Chordata > Aves > Cuculiformes > Coccyzidae > Coccyzus > Coccyzus lansbergi. The sequence continues at coordinate 5,081,813 of JAUMJK010000013.1, read as the reverse complement.
TGCTTTAGCTTTCGTATTCTCTTTTTCTCTTAAGCTTGAGGTATGTACTTTTGATGTATATAATTCAAGACAAATAAAAATCAAACTGAATAGAAATGAGTCCTTTGATCTTCTAAATACATTGCTGAATTAATCTCTTTTCCTTACTCTAGTTTTTGTAAAGGACACTGCTGCTTTTGAGTTACTGACGAGGAATTTACCCTTTTTATGCATACCTCACTGTTCTTCTGGAATTATCTTTCTCTTCTATTTTCTCAGCAAAAAAGTCAAGGCTTGGCCTTTTAAGTGATGATCACTTTTCCAGTCACAATAAAGAAATCACAGGTTTTCCTTTTATAATTTTTTTTAACCCATTATCCATTATATTCTGGAACATTTCTTTAGATGGGTCAAGGAGAATTTTTTATTTCGTAATAAATTATGCTAACTTTCTCTTTATTTCTCATCAAATGAACCTCTATCTTACATATATTTTTGTGTGCATGTTGAGGCATAGAGTGATTTATTGTAGAAAAAGAAAATTGACCCCTCGTTCTTTTCTGTGAATGAGATATCTGTCTTAAGTGTGAAGGTATTAGTGTGGTGGGTTGATCACTTTTAAAATATTTCAGAAACCAGGATTTAGTCCCATGTCCTAAATACTGAGTGGAAGAAGTGATAGTCAGACTTGGAAGAATGTGACGGAGGACTGGACAGATCCTGTTCTGGAAATCAAGGGCAGGTTTTTATTCTTTTTCTCCTGTATTTTTTTCAGCATACAAAGCTTTTTCATGATGAGTTTCTCTGTTCCATGGTGGATTAAAACAACATATCATTCAAACAGGAATGAACTCTTCCCTGTGTATAAACATGAAAGTATCAGTGAGCAGAGTATAAAAAGCAGTCAACCTTTTTTTAATAGAGCATCTGTATGGTATTTCTAAGTAGCATTGCATTGCATTCTGTACATCTTTAACAAGTGAACAACTCACATTATGGTCGTATAACAGTTTTCTGTTCAAGAAACTGACAATTATTTTGCTGCTTTCCCCATAGCCTTTCTTTCTATCTTCTGTCCAAATAGACATAATTCGTCTCCCAATTATTTGGCTATGCTTTGAATAGAAACCAATCTGATAATTTCACTCATAAGAATTCCAGCAGAACTGGGACATGAGTGTCTTGTGGATGCTGACAAACCTTGGGCCTAAGTTTAGTCCCTTGTTGCTTAGCATTCATTGAAGAATTTCCAGTATTATCAAAAGCAGAAACTTGGCTAGAAAACAAACTCTGCATTTGGAGCTTAGCAACTGATCTGATAAAAGTCATGCTTGTATTCAAACAATGCTGTGTTGATGCTTGAGCTAAGAAACCTGATTGTACAGTTAGGATAATTTTGTTTCTTGGTCCAGCTTGACTAGAAACCTGTTTGGCTGAATTCCTAAGTTGTGACAGCATGAAGAATCATAAATCTATGCTTATCAGGTCTCAATGACCAACCTGACCAACCTCACCCAGGTGTTTGACTCGCACCATCTGCCTTGAGTCCCAGGAACTTCAGTTAAGCTGAGGCTTGATCACCCATCACCCTCGCTTGGGCTATAGCTTAAGTGTAATTGTGAAGTTTTTGGTCCTGTCTCCTGGATGGAGCTTGGACCTGCCTTGTAGGAAGCTTGCTTCCTGAATGGGCCTCACATATGTATGTTATATCATATCTTCAGTCCTGATTTTGGTCCTGTCTTCTGCTGCTTCTAACTAGAGTCCCTGTACAGATCCTGGCCTGATTCATCTCCTTCCCTTGTCTGGAAATGTTGCTGGACTCCACTATTAGCACACTGACAAGTACACCCCAGTTGGTAAGGGCACTGTCCTACCTGTGCTGTGGACACTCATGGTTGTTCTTCCTTGTGGAATGACCCTGCTTTTTGTGCTCTCCTATACTAATAAAATCACTGATAAAGCAGTGATTTTAAACAGAGAGGTAGGGTGGTACTAACAGTAAATATAAAAATAAAAAAGCCAAAAAGAATACAAGGAAAATACAAAACTTGGTGTGTAGGACTGATAATCCTCACCTTGCCTCAAGAGTAAGAGGTCAATACACCAACTCAAGACAAAGTTGCATTGCAGTGTTTCCTGTTTGTTCCAGTGCAATTGTTTCACTGTGTAGAAAAGGAATTCAGCTTTTATTAGACCACATCAAGTCTCTGTTATTAAGCGAAGGCTTTCTAATTGGATGCCTGCTGTTATCACTGCTCTTATTTGTCCAACAGCTACTGGTTAATGTCAGTTTGTACTCTCTCATTTCCTTGTTTCAGATGTAATTTTATATGTAAATGCATAAATTTATGAATGATTTCTTCAGGTTTTATTTATGATGGGACTCTAACTTATTTAGTGTGTAGTATTTTAAAAGTCTTGACCAATAACTTAAATGCTATGAATTTTTTTTCCTTAAAGAACCATAGAATTATAATTAATTTGTTAACTTTTGACTTGTTTTTTTCTCAGTATTGACAGGTTTTAAAAACCAAAATCATCTCCAGAAGAGTCTCACAGATTTATCTCATACACCTGTGGATACCTCCACAACTAGTTCTCCAAAATTCTTTAAAACTAAAACTAAACTTGAAAAAATTACATTCAAATGCCTCTTTCTCAGGAAGTTGTAACAAAAAAGGGAAAGAAATTGTATGAAAGCCGTTATTCAAATATCTCATCTTCGCCTTTGGGATAGTTTTAATTATTTATCTTTATATAGTTAGTGGTTGCACACTCGCAATAGAAACAGTGCTCTAACACTTGTGATACATTCCCATCCTACTATGAGAGCAAATCTGCCAGCAACAGGTAGAGTGTTGCCCTCCTAGAGGGTCCTGTCTAGCAGGGCAGGCTGTCAGCTGGAGAGATATTGTGAGAAACCCCTGTTGAGCAAGTGCACTGTTTTATATTATCCTTCCAGCTGGCAGCCTGCTTTGGATGGTATTTCTGTGCACTCTTCAAAACAATTTAGGATGTTTATTAAGAGTGCAGACAGCAACCACGGCAAACTGGTAGGAACTATATTTTTCTCAAATGCATCAGAAAAACATATATACAAATAAATAAGTGTGTATTGTGGGGAGACACAGAACAATTCAATGCTCTGTTGTCATTTCCATATATATTTAATAAGCTGGTACTTAGAATCTGAGCACTACAGCCTAATCCAGGTGGGAAGGACCATTAAGATTTTTTGAATCTAGATTTTATTTAGCTAATAACTTAAAGGCTATTTTCAGAGCTGAATGTTTCTACCTGAATCTGAGAAATACCATTCATCACACCTATAGGTAGATAATTACATCTTAGTTTGTTCCATAAAGTACATAAAACTTGTGGAAAGAAAGTAGAATGTTTAAATAAGGTATTCATTTGGCAAATTCAATTACTCATGCAAAACTTTTTCCTGTCTGAAGTATACTGGAATCACAAGTTAAACTTTAGTCATTCTACTACTAAATATGTGCTTTTTAAAAACTACATTTAGGGCAAAACTGCCCTCTTTTTCATTTCCCCTACCCCTGCTTCCCTTTGTTGGTGGTGGAATGAGACCTAACATAGATTAGAAAATAAACAATCTGTACTATTAGTACAACCATGAACATGAAAGATTACAGTTTACTAAAATCTAAACTGCTGCATAAAACGAATAGATGAATACTTATAGGTCAGTATTTAAAACTTAACCTGACCAATTCACGTATATGACTTCATATTCATTTCCCTAAGTTTAATTTTAAAGTAGCTCTATCTACACTAGTTCTGAATAGTTAGCAAATCAAAATTTGCCCATCAGAATTTGTACATTCTATCTGAGCTAGTGGAAGAATATTGGAGCTACAACAGTGAAATCTGCTGTTTATTATTATATTTTCATTGATATGATGACCTTCAGAGAATATTACAAGATTTGATTTTCAATAATGACTAAGAAAAAGTGTTGGAGATTATAGGAAGAAACAGACTGTAACTGACTTTGCTGATTCAGTGTTCCTTTTGTGTTCCTTTGTGCTTGGAGAGATTTTTGAACATACTTATAATTATGCATTCAATATCTCATATACTACATAACCATTTCTATAAGAAGACATAGAATAAAATAAATATCAGGTTAGTAGCTGGACCCCAACTAAGCTAGATGGGGAAGTCACCTAAATGGAAGATTTACACTTCTGAATATTTTTCTAAATAAGCAACAACAACTTGTACTTTTTTAGATATGTCATACTGAATGTGCAAGTGTGATTTTTATGATAATTAACTACTTTGGATACTTACCAGTGATAACCCTGCATCAGCTAATCCTTTAAGCTACATATTTGGTGTCAGGATAAACCAACAATGCTTATATTGACCTTTATTTTAAATAAAAACTGTTTCCATGAGCTTTGTACTGTGTAGTTATGCATGTTACAGCATGAAGTGTTCAAATGCATATTAAGCATTAATACTTAATGTATTTCATAATTTCTTGGAGATCATAGAATCATTAAGTTGGAAAAGGCCTTTGAGATCATCAACTCCAACTGTACCTGTTCACTGCTAAATCATACCCCTAAGTACTTCATATAATAATTTGTTTTAGATTACTTGGAGTAGTTTAATACTGCAGTCTTTTCTGTAGATCAGAAGGTACATATTTCTATTAAATTATTAACATCAGTTCATTTTAAGGTATTTATCACCGTATGAATGATATGAACACTATCAGTATAGTAAATGGGCAATCTTTTTGGTCTTTTTAAACTTGATCGACTGTTGGAGTAAAGCTGATAAACAAAACGTGAGTTAAGAAGAATCAAAGCAGAGAATGCTAGTTTTGAATATGCTATTTCTTCCATGTGTACATTTCTTTATATTATTGTTAAAATTATATGCTTTTAAACTCTTATGACAATCAAACCTGTTCTGTGAACAAATTAGTATGATGATAATAATTCTAAGAACAATTAGCCATCAGAAAATGTTGTACTGATGAACTAGGTAAAATGAAATAATGACTATTAGTTACAACAAAACCTAAAGTAAATAGAACAAAAATTTTCAGCAGAGGTACATAAACTAAGGTGTTGCTATTGATGGAGCTAAATCAGTTTACTCTAGTAATCATGTTGTCCTTATAGAACAACATGTTCTATAACATAGTGACTGGAATTAGATGCATACATTCCATTAAGAAATTTGATATTAATATTTTTGTGTTAATTTTTGGAGCACATGTTTTCAAAAGCAAATTTTGTCCCATGTTTTTTTCTAACCAAAGTTACCTTAAAGGCAATGGGTTCTATCCTTGATGTAAATACTTGGATAGGCCAAAGTGAGTACTTCTGGAAATTCTTGCTCTAACTTTAACATTAAATTACCATACAAATACTTGTATTGTAGGACAAAAGCAATTTTATGTTATCATTGCAACTAAATATTTTTCTTTGCTTTCATATTGATATCTCTGAACTACTCAAGACACAATTAACACTTGTTAAATATTTATAGTTTTTTCTAATACATTGTATTTTAGGAATCTCTCTACTGAATATAGAAATGACATTTTCCTAAAAGACAGATGTTTTATTAAATGCTAAATTATTTTTTCCTCTTAAAAGCATATTTACATCTTAAGTACATGAAATATTTTCTTGAAATTCTTAATGGAACACACAGAACAAATAAAGATTAATCAAGCTGTCATATTTAGTAAATGTTTGACCAGTAACAACGGTTACTGGATGCCTAAATTTTAATTAACTGCACATGTTTTGAAAGCTTTGCTACACTTTCTTTCTTACTCAAGAGCTATTCTTCTGTGACAGAGTAGAGTGGGTTGTTTGTAATATCTAATTGAGAAATATAACATTCAAGCTGTGTGTAGGTGATACATGAATTTTTCACCCCTGCTGACAACCACATTGACTTCTGTCTAATTCTTTAAACTGATTCAATCAAACTCATGCTGTTTATGCTTTTAATTGATTGAATTAAAATGTCATTTTAAACACTTAATCATTCCACTAGGCAGGATTGTGTTTGCCTACCCTATGCTCAATCCAGCGCAAAATAAGCACAGATTTCTTATTCACAGAAGACAAAAATAATTGTTCCTTGATCTCTTGGTCTCTCAGTCTCCCATGTTTGGTAGCCTTATATAAGCATCTTGCAAAAGAACTCTCTCTTTTCTTGCAAAGGAGACTGAAGGTGTCTAGGAGAAGTGTATCTCTCAAAGACTATGAAGACTGCTTTGTTTTGGAATGCTGGATTTGAGCATCAACCTATAAAATCAGATTGAATTGGCTAATGTGTAAACCACCATTTGAAAGCTGTTGATAAAGAAAGTTGTATGACGAATTTCAATTGCCTTCACAACTCTTGACTAGAATTCACAGTAAACTAGGAATTTTCAGCCTGTATTTACTGATTAGATATAGTATTAGTAATATACTTGCCAACAATGGAGAAATAGTGGACTGTTCTCTCTCTTCTTCCATTACAATTTCACTATTTGCTTTTTTCCAACTTAACTGCCTTTGTGGCTCATTCACAAAACTGAGGTTTTGCTATCATTGTTATATTTTAACAAATAACCTGATTATGATTTTCTAATTCTGCTTTTTGCATCTTTCTATATATTACGGCACACTTAAATATTTTCATTTCTCTATGGTGGTTCCATAAATATATTTTAAAATACTGACTATATAGATGGTACTAAAAATCTTCTGATAGGTTGCAGATATATATGACAAAAATAATTTTGTGGGAGGCAAAATGAATGTGCCACTTGCATGGTTCACCCATATATTTTCTCTTACTCCCCCATCAATGCTGCTTAAATTTAAAATTCTCTGAAGCTTAAAATATTATCTATACACAAATAAGACTATTTAATATAGAATTCTTCTGGGTTTGCTCCAAATATGGATACTTTTTTTGTATGAATAAAATTTTTAGTGGTTTAGGAGAAGCAGTTATTTACTCTGAGGAGTAAGGAACTTGAGGAATATATCTTTGCTCTGAAGAGTCACTGTCTTATGAGTTCTATGATTGATACCTCTAAATGATATCAGGTGTGCATATCTACAATGTTATTATATTTATTTATAATTTTACTCCTGAACACAACCTGAGCCATCAAGCTCAAGCTGCATTCTTCTCCTTGTATCTTTCTTTACTGTTAATAAGGATTTGCATGCAAAATCAGGCCCTTAGTAACAGATAAAATTCCATTACTTTCTAATTATGTCCTTAGTGATAACTCCATAATTTCATAACCTTCATTTTGACAGTATATCTGTAACTAAATAGATTTTAAGCCTGATTCAAAGGTTATTGAAAACAACAAGTGTCTTTATTCTGACTTAAATTAGCTTTAAAGAAGGCCTTTATTTAACAACCATTAATGAAGTTCAAGAAGGATATACACACCTCTCACTCTCTTAGCTCTGCTGGCTAGCAACAGCAATAAAAAAATATTAATGATTCTCTTTTTAAGAAAACAAATTTTAAACAGCTATCTGAAAACATTCATGAAAATGTCAGTGTCTTGCAAATTTACTCTTAAAAGCAATGTAGTAAAGAAGTACACTACTATGCAAAAAAGCACTGATTTTGAGTAATCATGGTGTGTAGCAAAATTGTACTTTAGGTTTTCATAAGACTCATTTCTTCATTACAGGAATAAACCTAACACCAAAAATAGAGTAAAATTTAATTAGCACATAATTTTGAAAGAAAAAAAATGGAGAAAATTATCCAACTGATAAATATATTAGGTTGGTGCGAAACTAATTGCTGGTTTTGTTATTGTAAACTGTGATGCTTATTTTCATTAAACTTTTATTTAACTGTGTTCATGTGGTACACCATTTTAAAACATGAAATCCACCCTACTTATGGTAAGGGTTTTGTTTTCACTGTTAAGTCTTTTTTATATTACTCTCTCAAATTAAAGATACAAACCCCCAAATATCAGTGGTTTTCTTGTATGAGTTAAAAAATGGCTGTAAAGGAGTAGAAACTACTAGCAATATCAACCAAGCATTTGATCAGGGACCATCAACAAGCATACGACTTGACACAGTTTCCAAAGTTTCACAATGAAAACAAGAGCTGTGAAGATGAGAAGAGTTGTAGATGTATTTCTGTGGTAGATAACAACCAACCAAAGAAACAGGAGACCTGAATGCCCAGGATATGAAGAAGGTTCAGGTACTCAATGATGCTTTTGCCTCAGGCTTCAATGGCAGGGGCTCAAGTAACACTTCTCAAGGTGCAGAATGCAAAGGAAGGGACTGGGAGAATGAATAACTGCCCACTGTAGGAGAAGACCAGGTGCAAGATCACCTAAGGAATCTGAAGGTACACAAGTTCATGGGACATGATGAGATGCATCTGCAGGACCAGAAGGAACTCATGGATGAAGTTGCTAAGCCATTATCCATCATATCTGAGAAGTCATGGCAATCTAATGAGTTCCCATTCACTGGACAAAGGGAAGCATAGCCCTCATTTTTAAAAGAGGAAGAAAGAAGACTCAGGGAATAACAGGCTGGTCAGTCTCACTTCTGTGCCTGCTAAGATCACGGAGCAGCTACTCCTAGAAAGTGTGCCGAGACACATGAAAAATGAAGTGGCTGGTGACAACCAACATGGTTTCATGAAGAACAAATCATGCCTGACAAATTTGATGGCCTTCTACAACTGACCTACAGCATTGTGGAAGAAGAGATGAGCAACTGATGTCATCTACCTGGACTTATCCAAAGCATTTGACGCTCTTCTGCATGACATCCTGGTGTCTAAATCAGAGAGACATGGATAAACCCCTTTGTGGATAAGGAATTAACTGGATGATCACACTCAGGAGTTGTAGTCAAAGGCTCAACATCCAGGAGGAGACCGGTGACAAAAGGCATTCCAGAGGGATTGGTGTTGGGACTAGTATTATTTAACATCTTTGTAACAGACATAGACAGTTGGATTGAGTGTACCCTTAGCAAGTTTTCTGATGACACCAAACTGTGTAGTGTTGTCAACATGCTAGAGGGCAGGTATGTCATCCAGAGGACCCCTGGCAAGCTTGACAGGTAGGCTTGTGTGAACCTCATCAAGTTCAACAAGGCCAGGTGCTAAGTCCTGCACCTGGGTCAGGGCAACCCCAAGAAGAATTGCAGGCTGGATGGAGAATGGATTGTGAGTAGTCCTGAAGAGAGGACTTGGGGATGTTGTTGGATTAGAAGCTTAACACAACCTGGCAATAAGTACTTGCAGCCCAGGAAGCTGTTCATATCCTAGGTTGCATCAAATGGAGTATGAACAGCAGGTTGAGGAAGGTGTTTCTCCCCCTCTGCTTTGCTCTCATGTGAAGCACTGCATTCAGTTCTCAAATTCTCAGCACAGGAAGGATATGGATCTGTTAGATTGAGTCCAGAGGAGGGTCATGAAGATAATCAGAGGGCTGGAGCACCTCGCATATGAGGATAGGCTGAGAGAGTGGAGTTTGTTTTATCTCGAGATGAAAAGGCTGCAGGGAGACCTTACAGTAAGTAGCCTTCCAGTAGCCTTCCAGTATTTAACAGGGGCCTAGAGGAAAGATGGGGAGGAGGTCTTCATCAGGAAATATAGTGATAGGACGAGGGGTAATGGGTTGAAACTGACAGAGAGGAGATTTAGATGAGATATTAGGAAGAAATATTTTACAATGAGGGTCATGAGGCACTGGAACAGGTTGTCCAGAGAAGTTGTGGATGTGCTCAAGGCTAAAGCAACCTGACCTAGTGGAAGGGGTCTTTGCCTACGGCAGGGTGTTTGGAACTAGATGACATTTAAAGCTTCTTCCAATACAAACCACGCTATGATTCTATGATTGAAACAGACACATGTAAAACAGCTTGAGAGGTTTGAGAAGAACTAAAACTTGACCATTCAACAGTTGTTTGACATTTGCGCCAAACTGGAAAATCAAAAATGTTTGACAATTCCTTGCCGCACAAGCTGAATGAAAATAAAAAAAAAATTACTGTTCGAATGCTCTGCATTTCTGTGCAACACAATCAGTCAATTTCTTGATCACAGTTTGACACATAATAAAAACTGGTTTCTATACAAGATCTGACAGTGTTCCATGCGGTGGCTGTTGTGAGGTAAAGCACCAAAACACTTCCCCAAACTGAAGCTACAACAAAAGAATATTATAGTTACTGTTTGGTAGTTGCAAGTAGAATCATCCACTACAACTTCCCGCTACAGAACTACATAACGCTACAGAAGCAGCACAAAATTGGCTACAAAACTTTACCTCACCCAGCTTACTCAGTAGATCCTTATGCAACCAGTTACCACATTTTCAAACATCTTGACAACTTCCTGAAACAGAAAGTATACGACAACCAAGCTGAAGCTCAAAATGTCTTTGATGAATTCATCTGTTCCAGAACTACAGGGTTGTATGCTTACAGGAAAAAAAAAAAAGTTTCTTGTTGGCAAAAATGCATAGATTCTAATGGTTCTTACTTCAATTAAATCATATTCCAAGCAAGATATATTGCTTCAAAACCGATGGTTAAAAATCACAATTCTTTTACACCAACCTATGTTGATGGGAGTATCACGGAATCAAATGCAGACATCAATATGATCAGTGACTATTCAATTTAATGAGCTTAGCTGTTTCTTTATAAACACTTTTTGGTTACATAATTGGGTGCGCACAAGGGTACCTACAGTGTATTATTGGTTAAAGGTAGATGTCCATAAAGCTGTTACTAACATATTATTGGCTAAACTACTGCACATGCTAACAAACCAAGTTATACTAAAATTAACGATATTGATAGTTCTCTTTAATTGTTTTTCTTTCAGCTGGTACTCGTTCCCACTGAACTAGCTCTTGTATTCCTTTCAGTTTGCCTTTGTTTATCTTTCAGTTCTCTGTTTCAAGGCCTTGTTAGAATTGTTCGGTATCAATCAGTCTCATACTTATTGTGGTACACTAAGTTGTATCTTAAATAAATTGAAAGGGGGTTTTGTTATGAGTGCTAGTAACACTTTGCAATAGGAAGATGCTTTCCGGTTATAAAGAAAAGAGTAACATAAATTTTAAAGTGCTCGTAAGTTGGTTAGTAGCCTATATATACATAAAATGCTTCATGATATTTCAGAATATTCTTAATTTGGGTTTTATCTGAATTTAAATAAACACATATACTTTATATAAAGAATTTGGCTGTCTATTTTTTAAATCTTAAGAGCAGGAGGAAAAAGATGTCTATGAACTACTTTTCATTCTATAAATTACTGTTGCTATGACAACATGAGTAGCTTTTAAGGTGATGTCCTTTTTATTTAATGTATTTTTAGAGCTTTAGTTACCCTAACAACAGGATACATTTAAAACAACAACTTCTAACAAGTTAGTTCTTGTTTGCAAAGAAAATCTCATCTTTTTTTTTTTTTGTGTCCTGATGAAGAACTTGAGCCATTAAGTGATGAAAAGAGTAAAAGAGACAAAGTTTAAAAAACTTTTTTCACATATTTACCCCCTCTCAATAGCTCTAGTCCAGGCAGCAGCAAGTATTTTATATTGATAATTTCACCAGATTTTTACTATGAGTAGATCAGATGATCCAAATGGAGGATTATGAAAAATACTTTTGGCTGCATGCCATAGTAAATTGTTATGATGTTTAAACAGATTAATATTTCTAAAATAGTCTGTATTTTCTATATAACCTGCCTTATTTCAATTAATAATGCAGAGTAATGCATTGCCAGGCTCCATTCCTATAAGAAAAAATGAGTACTTTTTCTTACTCAAACCAATGTCTTTATAAGACATGAATAGTGTAAAGCGCTGGAATAAGCATCCATCTCACCATTTAATGATCAGTAGCATATGTCAATGGGAGAGTATAAGAACTGGTTTGGTCATTCTTTCCTGCTACACTTTTCCACTTTACAACTGTATGTAGTACAGGTTAATTAATTTTATATCCTTTAATTAATTATATTTATTTATTCATTCCAGTGATTTTTAAACTATTTTATGAAGATCTGTGAATATATTCCATTTACTCTGAGAAGAAGCTATTCCTTATCTTTATTTTGAGTTTACCATCTGCTCTTTTTAGTTTATGCCTTCTAACAGTTACATTGGAAGAGCCAGTGAATAACTGTTCTCTATTCAATTTCTCCATGCCAGTCTAGATTTTGAAGACCGTTATAATTTTCATCTTCTATTACATCTTCCAGTCTGAAGAATAGTATTCTAGTATATATACTCTGAGTGTATAGACTGTTAGATAATATAAGACTGAGTAGATTACTGTCTTCAAAGACGACAGTTAATGACTTGATGTCTGGTAGCTGATAATTAGTGGAGAATCTCTGGAGTCTGTATTATTCAACAGAAATTTTATGAAGCTCATCAAGAATAACGGTATGCCTCATAACAAGCTGAAAGGCCAGTTACTAATCTGATAGCCTTCTATGATGGCATAACTGGCTGGGTAGATAAAGGAAGAGGGGTGGATGTTATCTACCTTGAAGAGTCTAGTTAGAAGTCTGTAGCTACCAGTATTCATGAAGGGGCAGAATAGGGGTTGTCTGGCTGGAAAGTTGCTCTGTGGAGGACTTGGGAGTCCTGGCAGACAACAAGTTAACTGTGAGCCAGCCATTTGCCCTGCTGACAAAGGACAATTTTATCGTAGGTTACATTAAAAAAGAATATGGCTAGTAGGACGAGGGAGGATATCCTTCCCCTCTGCTCTGCCCTAATGAGGCCCTATCTAGAGTACTGTGTCCAGTTCTGGGCTCCCCAGTCTAAGAAAAACAAGGGACTACTGGAGAGTATACAGTAGAGGGCCACAAAGATGAGTAGGGAACTAGAGCATCTTCTTATGAGGAAAAGTTGAGGGACTTGTGTCTGCTTAGCCTGGAGAAGAGAAGACTGAGATGGGATCTTATCAATGCTTATAAATATCTAATGGGCAAATGTCAATACGATGGAGTCAAACTCTCTTAAATGGTGCCCAGTGACAGGACAAAAGCCAGTGGGTACAAACTGGAGCACATGAAGTTCCACTTCAACACAACAAAAAAACTTCTTTACTGTGAGGGCAACAGAGAACTGGAATAGGCTGCCCAGAGAGGTCGTTTAATCTCCTTCTCTGGAGATATTCAAAACTTATCTGGATGCATTCCTGTGCAATCTGCTGTAGGGGAACCTTCTTTAGCACTGAAGTTGGACTAGATGATCTCCAGAGGTCCTTTCCAACCCTTGCCATTCTGTGATTCTTTGCTTCTGTGAAAGTGACTAGTTAGCAGGAGCTTAGCAGAAAAGAATCTACCAAGCTAAAAATGCTGTATGCAGTAAGACAAACAAGAGGAGCCTCGAGTGTCAGCCATTCTTTCACAGAGAGTGCTGGGAGTCAAGAACAATAACACTTCCATCAGGGACCTTGCTGGTAAGAACTATGTACAGCAGTGTCCAAGCAAGGCATGCAGGGCAGATGCAGATATAGCAGTCAGGTTCATCCAGGTCCAGATCATCAGGGAAGTGCATGGCTGATGAAGAAGATTCAAGGTAAAGCTAAGAGATTAGCCTGAAGCCTCATGATGGTAACTATGATCAGACACATTCTCCTGTCTGCCAGGCAAATGGAATCACTAGAGGTCTGATGACAACCTTGGAAGTCGGACCGCAGGTCAGGGGTTCATGACCAGACACAGAAACAGCACACATATGGGATATCTCAGGCCAGGACTAATGGTCACAGCTTCAGCTTATATGGAGTCCCTTGTCCAACAAAAGGAGGTTTGAGGGGTGGAGGGTTGTTCTGAGAAGTGTTATGAGAGGCATCTTGGCCTGTATCAGAAATGGCGTGACCGGCAGGTCCAAGGAGGTTCTTCTCCCTCTGTACTTGGCACTGGTGAGACCGCATCTCAAATACTGCGTTCAGTTCTGGGCCCCTCACCACAAGAAGGATGTTGAGGCTCTATAGCGAGTCCAGAGAAGAGCAACAAAAGAACAAGAGGGAATGGCCTCATGCTCTACCAGGGGAGGTTCAGGCTCGACATAAGGAAAAAATTCTTCACAGAAAGGGTCGTTAGGCACTGGAACAGGCTGCCCAAGGAGGTGGTTGACTCACCTTCCCTGGAGGTGTTTAAGGTGCGGGTAGACGAGGTCCTGAGGGACATGGTTTAGTGTTTGATAGGAATGGTTGGACTCGATGATCCAGTGGGTCTCTTCCAATCTGGTGATTCTGTGATTCTGTGATTCTGTGTTCAGTGCCATTAAGGCCAATGGGTGCCCTCAGGAAACTACAATGGAAGGCTCTACCTGGCATATTGTATCTGTATTGGGATAAATGACAGCAATAAAGAAGAGAAATGTGGAGAAACTGGAAACTTGATAGTTGACAGGTACAGAGACAGTTAGGGGTCTAAGGTGTTTTTCTGTATAGTGTGGATGAAGGACCTGAAACTGTTTAGTCTATTAAAGAGAATGATTTCTCTCATCTCTTCGATCAACCTTAACTGGGGTTTTTTTGTTTGTTTGAAGTAACCCACTTAATTGTGCGGAACATAGTGAGCTGCTTATAGATGAAATGGCAAAAGAAAATATTTTACTTTTCAGGAACATCTCTTAGTGGACAAAATTTTGTGAATGAAATGTTTCAGGACAACAATGCCAACAATGTTCTTTCATCAATCCGCTCCCTTTAAATGAAATCCTCTTGTTAAACTTTACTTGCTATAGTTTCAGGATTAAATCTTTGAAGATTTCTGATTAGGGTAATACATCCCATAATGTTCCAGAATCCACAGCATCTGCAGAGAAAATTGGGTCATTTTAATGAACATTCAATTGAAAATTGTTCTCAACAGTATCACCTCAGTCACTCTTTGTGCCCTTAGACTCTACAACCCATAGAACAAAGTCTAGTCTGTTCTCCTGATGTATACCCATCTCTCTAGGTTTCTGTCCTATATACCTTAGCTGAACCTTGTCTCAATGTTTTCACCTGAAATCATGAACAAAAGTCTCATGACTTTTGAAATGGATTTTTTTTCCCCTTCTGATTTTTTTCTGTTTTTTCGTGAGCACTTACATTTCCTGGGTGGACTCGTAAGTTTTCCTTCCCTATGGCAGTGTCTCTGGAAGCAGCAGGACCTTCTGTGGAAAGCTAAAGTTCTGGTATGGGGTTGTTGTTTTTTTTTTTTTTTTTTTTTTTTTTTTTAATTTACCAAATAAATGAAGAAGAAAAACTTTTAAAGACATCCATCTGCTCTTTCCTCATAACAACTCTTATGAGAGTGCTTGAGTTCAGCCAGCTACGTCCCACTCCTGTCAACTCCACAGGGAGCCTGTACCGCTCCCAATCCCCTGGGGGACAGCCAGCCCACAATGTGCCTTAACAATATGCTATTTTAAAGATGTTTTTGTATAAATCATAAATATGTTTTATTTACAATTTTTCCTAAGACAATGAACCACAGTCCAAAGTGTACTATATGCAAGTGGATAACTGCATGTAGGAGCTGTTGATAGACCTTTTACAGAATGCTAATCAAAAAAGACTGAATTTGGTAGGACTTTGGAAAGTAACGTAAAGAGGATGTGATAAGGTACCTCAGAGTTTCATGATTTGTTTTGTGAAAATTAAGTGACTAGAAAACCAATTTGCCACTTGATCACAAACCCCTAAATTCTTAGTTTCTCATGCAGTTAATCAAGTCAAGGGTTTTGACACATCAATAAGCACATTACCAGTAGAATTTCCATGATTACAGTAACATGGTTTACCACAAATATTTTTCAAATTTAATAAAGCACATCGTGCTGAATAGTAGGAAAGAAAACAGATGACTTACTAGTCACTGTGTTTCCATTTGTAGACTGAGGGAAAAGATGGGCATATACAAGAAGGTCAAAGCAAAATTCAGCTACAGTACCTGAGAACAGGTAAGTTTTCATGGAAAAAAAAAAGAAGAAAAAGAAACAAATAATAGAAACATATATACAATTATAGTGATTTGTTAAAAAAATACCATTGGGACATGATAAATTTAGATGTAAAGATGCTTTACACTGAAATTACAAGTCTTCATATACATATTGCAGTCTTGCAAGAACATTAAATGTGACAAAAAATAGAATCCTCAATGAAATAGTGACAAATTAGAAAATTTACTCTTCATAAGCTAAGTGCAAAGTAGGGTAAATAAGTGGGACGTTGAACAAAGTTACATTGAGAAAATGAAACTGTAAGTCCATAAACCAATATTCTGACCTCAGTTATGGTATACTGAGGTGGTGTGTTCATTTAACCTAACACATCCTGTGAATATTCTCAGGAAATGGAATTTGACCATCTGTAGTAGTAAACCATTTGACTGTGGCTTGAGTTTGTCATGTGTCAATTAGTTTTTTCTCCAATAATTGCTGGACAGAATTCAACATGGAGGAAGACCCAGGAGTTATTCTCAGAAGGCAGTTTAAATGAAGTCATCCTGTTTCAGGGGCTGAGAGAGCTTATGCGCATGTGGTAAGGTTCTTCCTTGTCAACTGACCTGTGCTAGAGAATGTTTTCAAAATGTTTAATGTACCATTGGAATTAAGTGGTAATGTTAGATTACCAACTATACACAATAAAGAAGGCCCCTTTAACACTAAGTAGTCATATCTCAGAAAAGTGGAGACAATTTAAAAGTTAAAGAAAGATTTCCTAACAAAATTTAATAGTACATAGATGCAGAGTGTTTTAAAATAAAGATGTCCTTTTCATGGGTTCCACTCTATTCCCCATTAACTTCTTGACAGGGTGAAAAGAGATTAATATATAGTCAAAGAAATGATGTCTAAAGCATTGCTTTAAAGGGAGTTATATCTTCTAGACAGTTTAAGGTAATGGTTTGCAAACATTTTTAAAGGAAATGTGCTTTTGTCATGAAAATTAAAATTATGATAATGTATCATCAATGGAGGGAGCTAACACACATAAATACAAAAGCAAGAAAACTCAACTTTGGTTCTTCCATCATCTAATTTACTATGTTGAATCTCTGCTCATAATATTGCCTTTTCTTTCTTCCTTTACAGGAGTCTAATTTTACTATGCATTCACAGGTCTTCAACCTCGGTTTCTTTTTTGCCTTATCAAAAAAAAATTGCTAGAATTGCAGATAATAACAAATAATGGAGAACTAGATGACACAATATATTCAGGAATTTTTAAGTTACTTTTGGCAAAATCTTCATAGGTAGCTATTTATGAAGTAAAATTATTGCTATGTAAAGACAAGTGCTAACATAAAGCAAAACCTGACGAAAATAAAGCAAAACAAAACATGAAAATAATTACTTTGCTTTCACTGGGAAGAAGTTGACTGGTTTAAAGGAAGAACCAGTGTTAGGTGATATGCTATTCACTGATTTGGAAAAGGTGAAAGCAGAAATAGTGGAAAATCAAATAAAGTAGAATGGTGATTGAGAAGGAGGAGGACTCCCAGGGAGACATAATAGAGATTAATGAATAAGAACCATGGAGAAAAATCAGTATTAATAGAGAGAAAGTAATGGAAAAGAAATTATTTGAATTCTTGTACAAAGAATTGAAAATTTAGTTGTATCAGCTGAGGATATTGTTGTTGGCATTGTACTGAGTACGTCAAGTCCAGTAGCTACAATATTAGAAAAAATATGCTTAAGTGGAAATTTAAATCAAAGAATAATACAGAAAGGATCTCTGTTCATATGCTTTTGTTTGCCATCCATGCTTATTTTTGGCCCCTTTGTGAGCAAGTTTTATTGGGCATTCAATGTTAAAGTATAAGAATGATTAAAACTGAAAAGCTGTTCATTTCAAGATACTGAAAAGATTGTTAGTGTGATCCACTGGTTTACTTAGAGTGAACCAAGATGATTTGTAGGCAAAATACATAGGCTATACTATGTGCTCCTTTTTATATACCTTATTTTTTCCCACTTTCATCATTACATTTACATTATTAATGCACTTTCATTTTTGCTAGAAAGAGTATGGAACTGATGAGAGTTTTCTAAACAATTATGATCAAATTTTATGTCAAGATGCACGAAGTGCCGTCTTTTGGCCTGGAGGATGTAAGCAGGATATTAACTTTCTTTAAGAGTAAATTTTGTTGAGAGATGACGCACAGGAGTATATAAATGAAGAATCTGCAGAAGAAGATGGAAGTATTGTATCTGAAAATCCAATTCTGCTTCCTTTCCTTTTAATAAACATTGGTAAAAAGTATGGTAATCCACAGTGAAAGCCCTCAAAAGTAAAAAAAAACCTCTATGTACATGTGTAAACAATTTATATATGTAATGCTTGTAGACATATGACTATATTTAATCATTGTTAACATTACTATAGCTAAACAATTATACTTTAGTGCTTATATATTCCTATGACCTTAAAGACAAGTATGAAACTCCGAAACATGTATTAATATAGTTAAACTCATCAGTTCTAACAGGAAATTTTATTCTCCAATATTTCTTTAGTCTGTTCTTTAATTACATAATGTAGCTACGTTTATCTGATGTAGTATGATTAAGTATGTCAGAAATGATATCAAATCTAATTTTTTGCGAAATTGGAGATGAATTAGTTCTAATATGCTTCCTTTGATTAAAAGAGAAGAAATATTGTTCAAAAAAGAAATGTTTCTAGCACCATCTACTTCTTGTACACTCATCCTATATTTAATTTATTTTATATATTTATATTATTTATATTATTATTTTAATTTCACATCAAGACATATATTTCACATCTTTCATTATTTTGAGTTTAGTAACACTAATTAGCCTGTTATTCCTGAATATATTCACAACTATTTCCTTCATAGTTTCTTCCACTGAGCTATTGGCATGATGACTAATATGTGTTTATTGGAATTTTTCATCACATTTTATCACTGTAAGGTATGTGGCTGTCTTGTACTGGCAAATATTGATATCCATTGCAGTCAATAGACTAGTACAATTTTTACATAATCTCTCTTATGTGCCGGAGCTCCTGTGATACTGGCAGCCTTTATAGCTTCCCTTTTCAGGATTTTAAATTTTTTTTCTTCCTATTCTATGTCAGAACATCAATTTCCTTTCCTGCTGTTAATGTTTTCGTATCTATAAGTGTCATTTCTTTATTTAAAATCTAATTCCCGGTTCTGTTTTCTGTGGTATAATTGTTTTCCCTCTGTGGAGCATGAAACTATACATTTCATAGAAATCATCTTTGAACTGACTATGGCTATGTTTGTGGATAACAGGCTGTCCTCATGTTATCTTCCTTACAAGTTGTCATCTTCCTTACAAGTTGTCATCTTTCATCTTTCCTAGTCTGCTGTTGAATTTAAGATTTTGCTTTGCTCAGAGATAGAAACTCCAGTGTTGATGAAGTAAATTAAAGTTTATCTTTTCCTTTTGTGTTACTATTCTGTATCCCCAAATCTTTTATTATCTGAAATGCCCTTCCCCACTTAAAGCATAGATGTCTTTACTTGTTTTGCGTAGTACCTGTATACCTGCTTTGTATACCTGCTTTGTATACCCGCAGTTTCAGGAGATGCCACTCATCTGTTTATGATATCTTCAGTGCTTCCATATTTACTATTATCCATCAGTACAACTATTCTTATGTATTCTTTGTGAAGCACTTGCAGACAAATAAAGAAAAATTCTCTTGCTCAAACAACAAAGTATATTGCAGTCTCCTTTGTTCTGCCTACTAACAACCTTCCTATTTAATATGATTCCAAATACCATCAAATTTAGAATTCTAATCCCAATGTTTTCTGGTAACTGTATGCAGATTAGTGACAGCTGTGGTTTTTGAAACAGATGCTGGCAAAATCAAAGATTTTAAAATAAGAAGAGGAGAAAGAGGAAAGGAGTCATAGGAATATGACTAAATTTATTTGTTAGATTGTGTGGATTTTTTTGATAGGTTATATGTGGTTCACAGCCATCATCACTTTAAAGTATATTTTTTATTTGGAGGGTTTCTAAGTGCTGTTTACACCTAATAAAACCCTTCCTAGTCCTTTTACAAGGAGGGAAATGATGAAGGAAATAAAAAACCCAAAACAAAACAAAAAAGAAGAGAAAGGAAATAATTGGAACACAGGATAAAGTAAAATGATCACAATATTTAGATGTCAACTCTGGAGTGCAAGAGGGGAAGGGAAATGAAAATAAGAGAATGACTGATATTTTCCAAAGTAATGTACATCATGTGGATTAAAGAGGGATCTTCTGAGTTTAGGATTCTGGGAAGGCTGCTATCTAAACCTTTGAAATGGTAGGATATTCAATATTTTTGAAAACAAACAAATATGAACTAGAGAAGGTAATAATTCTAAAACTTATTGATATTTTAAAATTTTGTAATCAAGCTTGCTATGCGTATTAGATATCTATACATCAAGAAGAAATCATTTTATAAGTATATACCTTACTAAATATTCCCAAGGGAAGGGAGGAACATTGAGAGGTTTCATTGAGAGGAAAAGCTGTTTGCCTGTTTCATTTCCAGCTGAGAAAAAAACAAACACATCCCATGGTCACTAATTTAATCTTCACTGCAGGTACTAAGAAACACTGACAGTCACTTCAAAGGGATTTCATGTGCATCACATTTTGTTTTCCAGTAGGCAAATAAAAAGTCAGATCTCAGTAAGACCTGGTTCATTGCTGCTTAACACTAGGGTGGCCTTCTTAAAATATGTCAGTAAAAAGATTTACAAATGTCCTGTGGTCCATTAAGCAGGTGTTAGACACAGAGATACATTTCTATCCTGCAGTGCTGCAAAGTTACTAATGTCTTTGTACTGATCAGTCATTTAACATAGATAGCTATCAGCGTGCTATCTCATATGAGAGTTATTGCAGGGGAGCAATAGAACAGGAAGCTATCTTCACTAGAAAGGACTTTGCTAGTGTAATAATTAGGAACAAGGTTTACATGAGCCTGTATTGTCTCAGTTGCTTCTAAAAATATTCTTTTTTTATCAGCAGCCATAAGAATGAGAAGAATTTGTAGATGATTAGCATGCTAATCTTCTTCTAAAGTAAGTATCTGTATCAGAATAAGAATGAGAAAGAATTTTTCCAAGTCGAGCAAGTGAAAGACAGAGTTGTGTGCTGTTCGCTTTAATAGAATCATAGAATAACAAGGTTGGAAGAGACGCACTGGATCATCGAGTCCAACCATTCCTATCAAACACTAAACCATGCCCCTTAGCACCTCATCCACTCATCCCTTAAACACTTCCTGGGCAGTCTCTTACAATGCCCAATGACCCTTTCCCAGAATTTTTTTTCCTAATGTCCAGCCTAAACCTCCCCTGGTGGAGCTCGAGGCCATTCCCTCTTGTCCTGTGCCCTGGCACCTGGGAGATGAGGCCAGTTCCCTTCTCTCTACAACCTCCTCTCAGGTAGTTGTAGAGAGCAATGAGGTCTCCTTTCAGCCTCCTCTTCCGCAGGCTAAACAACCCCAGCTCTCTCAGACGCTCCTCGTAGGGTCTGTTCTCCAGCCCCTTCACCAGCCTCGTTGCTCTTCTCTGGACTCGCTCCAGAGCCTCAACATCCTTCTTGTGGTGAGGAGTGTTTAAATAAAAATGCATAATTTAACCCTTATTAATCTAGTGCATTTGAAATGCATTAATATGAAATATTAAATTCACATGAAATAGGAATTTGTCATTAAAAATGATTATAATCAGTTATAGCAACTGATGATAGCAACTTAAGACTTAAGAAAGAAAATAGAAATAATTCACATACAGGAGTTGCTTTTCCCCCTTAAAATACCTTCCTAACTTCTGGCAACCAAAGGTTCAGCAGTTTTTATGCTCATTATTTTCATCAGGTGCTTCTGATTCCCTAGGTCTTAATGCAACTTCCTTCCATAATTGTGTTTAATTCTACTAAGAGCCCCACAGTATCCTACACTCCATGGTGCATTTAACTAGCATGTGAAAAAATGTTTTTGATTTTAACCCACTCTTTGATTGTTACAGTGATTGCTGCTTACTTCTTCAGCTAAGTGGAGTAGTAAGTAAACTTTTCCTATTCAGCTTTTCTTTCTTATCATGTATAGGTTTAGGTCTCTATTGGAGTTTCCTTTGACATTTATTTTCCAGATTGACATACATGATCTATTTAATATCCCCTAATATGGCATAATTTTCCTTTTTCTTCATTTCCATTTCAGGGAATCACAGAAATCTATTTCCACTTCAGTGATTATTTTGTCACTGTTTTTTGTATCTTTTCTAGTTCAATTGGAAACAGGGAGTCTAGACTTCAACACAACACTGAAGACCCAGACGCATCAAAGGTTAATACAATTGTATAGTTGTGTTGGGTTTTGCTTCCAGTTCTTTTCTAACATTCAACTACCACTTCCAGTTGTCACTGACAATTTTAGAACATGATCAGAGTTCTTCCTAAGGTTTATTTCCTGACTTTCAATAAGTGATGTAAAAACACATTGCTATGCATGTGTAATTAATTTCTTTTCCAAATATACTTCGTATTGCTTTTATCAATACTGAATTTACCTTGTTATTCCATTATCCAATTGCTTTGTCAAGCAAATAGTACACTGAATAATTTGAATAATCTGATGGTAGCATTGAACTTCAGCAGTACCATATATGAGTTCCTCTAGAGGTCCTAGACAAAAAGCATCAAATCTTTGCAAACTACTGCTCTTTGACTTAAAATCTTTTCTATTGACACATTGGTTTCAGAAAAATCCTTAGATATATATGTTGTAAAATACCTCTAATATCAGTGTGTTGTGTACCTTCAGTGATGGTCGTCAAGACAATTATTTTTCTTCTCCTGTGGCATGGATTTTTCTTTTCAGAGTGATCCTTCTACTACTTTGTCATCTGTCAGGCTCATTGGCTCTCTGGAAGGTAATCCTGCTACTGATGGGATTGAAGTTTTAACTATTGTATTTTATGTCCTCAGTGAGTTGCAATTCAAAGTAATTTTTTGCCCTGTATTTTTGTGCTTTTTTTTCACATATAAGGACTTATGTTACTGTTTCTTTTACTTGGGTACCATCTCCAACTTTTGAAATATTTCATATTTTCTACTGAGACACACTGTGACTTTTTGGTTTTCTTTTCTTTTTATGTCAATTTAGAAACTTTTCTAGAAAATAAGTATATAGTTAATTGACTTTTAAATATTACAACTTGAAACAATTTCTCTGCTGCATTTAAACTTTCTACCCTGTTAGTGGATCTGTTTATAAGTTTTATCATTTTTATGTAGTTTTAGTTTATGTAGTTCTGTTACTATAATGAACTTTATGTTGCTTTTGGCTTTTTATTTGTATAAAATGGTCAGTGTGGACATTTTCTTATCACTGTTGTAGTTTGTTTTTTCAATAGTTAAAGCAAGTGACAGATACAGGTCACTACTGAATCAGGAATTAATTCACTTGTTTCTCAGATAAGCTGCTCCAAATGAGATCACTTATGGCATGAAAATAATTTCCTCTCTGCATTACCTACTTCAAATTTAATATGTAGAAACTGTTCAACCTATATGTGGGTGTTACTGCCACATTTTTTTCTTTTCTCTGCCTTTTTGATTTGTCAGATCTCCCATAGAATTTCTCTGTCACTGTCACAATTCTTCTATAATCCTATTTGTACAGAACTGGCCTGGCATTAGTTGAATGGCTCAAGGCAAGTGATTGCCCCCAGCCCTGGTGGCAAGGTTGGAAGAGCTGGAGAGCATGTATGGACTTATCTAGGGAGGAGGGACATGCCTGAGGCTGTTACCCGTCCTTCCCCAACCTGATCAGGTGAGGGGTAGGAAGAGAGAGCTTAAAAATCACCATGAAAGCCTGTAAGACTCTCTCTGTTTGGCTTGTGTTTGTGTGTGGACATCCACCATCTTCTGAACCTGCCCAACAGAAACACATGCTGCTACATGCGGAGTTCCTAAGTATCATCTTTCCTATTCCTTTCTCTCATCTTTCTTATTTCTCTTATAACTGTTTCTCTTCCTATAGACAGACTAGACTTAAATCCTTAAGAACTCTGTGTTAACATTTTAAATGAGTTTTTTTTTCTGTTATATTTTCTTAAGAATTTTGTTCCACTTCATCTACAGCAATTGACTTTCTCCTTGATAGATAATTTATTGAGATTTTTCTTTAGCTTCTGTCAATAATCTGGAGTTCCAGAGTTTTAATTCCTTTAATATGTCCATTTAAATCAAATTATTCTGAGTATCTTTCATAGTTTTAGTCTTATTTGAAAGAACTTACACGGTCAGTGTGGTATTAGAACTATTTTGAATTACTGACATCTGACTGAGGTCTCTTTTTAATCCTGGCACCAGGAACACTAGAACATATCCTTCTAAACTGCTTTGCTTAAACATGTGAAATTATCAACAAAGGAATATTTAAATAGGATCATGTTACCATTTGAATATAAGGAATAGATACTGGGAAAACAAAAAATCTCCTTCACTGATAATTACAGCAAATTTAGATAAACTACGGAGAGAAACACTAGAAGTGTTCTGTAACATTCTAGATGAAAGTATTGATCACTTGATATTCATGTGAAGATGCCCTCCCCATATCATTTTTGTTTCTTGCATGTTCTGCTTTGAGTTTAAGTAAAAGCAAAATAATTTTTCTAACTTTTCAGCTAAGCCTCATTTAAATGTGAGAATGTCAAACTCCTATTTTTCTTGCAGAAAAAAATCTTGCTTATATGTTATCTCTGATAAAATATGTCTACAATTAGCCTGTTGTTAAAATAATTATTAATAAACTATTTAGGAATTTCAGAGAAAAAAAGTATTGAAATTCGTGTTGTTAATAAAATAATAATTTCTTCTTTTTACCCTTTGAAGGTGGGTTCTTTGATGGGAATAGAGTAGCTAACACCTCTTAGGAGGTTAACAAAATTTGTTTTAAAATACTATACAATTCATCTTTTAAAGTTCTGTATTACTGAAGTTGATAACAATTTGCTGACTTAAAATGTTTCCAGAATTTGAGTAAGTTTCTTTTTTTTAATTTAATTGTACAAGTATTGATTGTAATGGTAGAGCCTGAGTAAAACAGTACAGCACTTCTTTCAAGTTTTTTTACTTTTATTTTTTTTAAAGGAACAGATGTTAGCAGTTCTCTTGTCAAAGTAATTATGTTAGTTGTGAGTTTCCTGGTAAAAATATTTTAAAAGCTTTTGATAGGTTGACATGAGAGTTGTGTTCCTTAGAGCCAAATGAAAAGAAACAGACTATCTGATGAATCTCATGAGAAGAAATTTTTGACAGTGGCCCTTGAGCAGAAACAGTAAGTAGCTGCTGAAGAGCTTGGTCTTTAAAGAGGTTAGCAGAGAATGGACTTGACATTAGGTTTTGAATGCGTAAAGGAAGAGAAACAGTGATCAAGAAGAGAAATACGAAGTTTTGTACAAAATAATACTGAAGCCACAATGCTAGAATGACACCACTGGAATGTCCATTCCTATTCAATATTTTTTCAGTATAGTAAGCAAATTTGGCAATTCTAAAACTGAAGCGACATATATAAACATACAAGCAAGACATCAAATCATGAATATTCAAAATAAATTGAGCCTAAAAATGCAGCATTTCCCAGGTGACATAAAGTTTATTGTATAGGGAGGTAAGACTTATGAATATAATCAAGGTTAAAGCAAAGTCTGGTCTGCCTCCCTATATAGTCAAAATAAATTTTTAGGGAAAGGGTAGATTCATTGTTTTCTACCTTAAAACTCAATCCTACAAAGACCTTTGCAACATGTTCTATACTATTTACAGAGCCACACACCCTAGGAAAAATTCCTATATTTATAAAAGTTGGACTAAAGAATTTGTCAAATCTTCAGTATGGTTTTATGATTCTATTAAGAATCTGCATTCAATTGAAATGGCAGAAACGCAGCAATTTTTATTACTGGAATCAGATGACATCATCTGCTAAATGATAACAGCAACAGCAGAGAACACATGCTTTCTTCAAACATTAAAATATCAAATCAGTAAGAATATCTTAATCCTGCTGCACGCTGAATTTTAATGGACACCCATGATATGCTGAGAACTGTAAATATTTTTTTCTTATTTAAAGCATTCTTTCTACCCCCATCTGTTGTAAGTTGCATTTTATGGGAAGGAGTTCTTGAAAGAGGCAGTTTTTCTGCTTATACTGTGATGCAAACTGTATCACATTATGCTCCAAATAAAATTGAGTTCAAAAATATAAATACATGTTTCCATATATTGTAAGCTGTGCTTACAATATAAATGACTATTAGCTCATTTATGTGCTCACCATTTTATAAAAGATTTGATCTAATTTATTAAAAATCATTGTGTATTCACCAATATTTTTTCATTTAACCATTTCCCTGGAAAAATAATGAATTAATTAACCAGATTGCAGGGTTTTTTTTCTTTCAGCTTTAAGTAAAGCATTTAGTCTTCTAAGGGAAGCACATTTTATTTCATAAGTGTGCTGAGTGCATGTGTGTCAGGTCATGTCCATTAAGCAAAACACTGTCACTCACAACCTGTTCACCACAACCATTAATCATGTGTATGCAGGCAGAGCATTAGCACAAGGCTTTTGCAGATTTGTTTTTAGAGTGGATTTTTTTTATTTTGACAGTGGAGATGGTGAAGTTCATACAAGCTTGTTGTTCAGTAGATAGCCTTTTTAGTATCTGCTTCCTCATGTCTTAAAATGATGCATTTTTTTAACTGTTTTGTTTTGTCTCTCAAATTTCCTTCTGCCTGCTTTCTCCTTTTAATGTAGTAAAATATTATTAGAGAAAAATGAAGAAATGATAGATGGGATTTTTTTTTTAGATTTCCTAAAAACAAAGAGGAAAATAGAGAGCGGAGGGAATAGCTTACATGAACTAAAACTACTTTTTGAAGTTTATCTCAGTCAGATAGGGATAAAATAAAACCTTCGTTCCATCTGGAACATAGTGTTGGGTTTCTTATGTCACTTAAATTTGACAGTTGCTTTTGAAGTAAATTACATTAATATTTAAATTAGAATGCCGCTTTAAAGTAGTTTATTTTGAAACTATTCTAATAAAATAATTGAGTATTTACAAAGTAAAATATTTTAATTACACTTTATTATTTATTTAGCAATATTTACAGATTTTTTTTTAGCTAATATTATGTATTGTATTTGTTTCTAACTCACAAAAAAAATTAACCCTGTGAAGCTCAATTTTTTGTGTATTTATCATCCTCTGAGATTTCCTTTTAAGACTTATTTGTCTGGATCTCATGTAACTCAGAAAACAAAACTTTTAATTGTACTATTACATTTAAGAAACAATTTCTAAGTATTCACTACAGCAGACAACTCTGAAATTATAGAATTATGTCAATAGTACCTATAAAAATTTTTTGTCTCTGATTTTTTCTGAAGATTAGAAATTAATTACAATCCATTATAGTCAAGCAAACAACTGGCTTTAGGAAGAGGTGTTTCTGAAGCTCTCCTCAGTGATATTAAGATGTATGTGAAATCTCTATCTTTTTTCCTTTGAGCTGTCTGTACCTGAGTGCACTCCTCTACTAAACCATTGGTAATTTTTCTTTATACAAGACAGAATAGCTTAATAATTTCTGTGATATCTGTCTAGTTAAATAGGTCAGAATGTTAAAGTACTGATATCTAAAGAGATAATTCAAGTTCAAAGAAAATACTGGAGATAAATTATTTAAACTGAATGCCTGTTACATATATATTCAGGATATATATGCATGCACAATCACATATGCGAACAGGAACTCTTTCTCTACTGTTTTATGCATGTGTGTATCAATGTGGACATAAAAAGATTCACAGAATCATGGAATGGTTGAGGTCTGAGGGTCTCTCTGGAAGTTCCTTGGTCCAACATGCCTGCTCAAGCAAGGCCGTCTGGAACAAATTCATTCTCCAAGTGACAGAAGAGCCAATGAGGAAGAGCGCTGTGCTGGGTTTTGTCCTCACCAACAAGGAAGGGCTAGTGGGGAATGTGAAGCTGCAGTGACCATGAAATGGTGGTATTTGAGATTCTTAGAGCAGTGAGGAGAGTGCACAGCAAGCTCACTACCCTATACTTCACAAGAACAGACTTTGGCCTCTCCAGGGATGCATTTGGTAGAGTATCATGTGTTAAAGCCCCGGAGGAGAGAAAGGCCTAAGAAAGCTGGTTAAATATTCAGGGATCACCACCTCCAAGCTCAGGGCCAGTGCATCCCAACAAAGAGGAAGTTAGGCAAAACTGCCAAGAAGTCTGCCTGGATAAGTAAGGAACTCCAGGACAAACTTAAACTCAAAGAAACCTACAGAGCATAGAAACAAGGACAGGTTGCCTGGGAGGAAGACAGAGAAATTGCCTGAACAGCCAGGGACCAGGTTAGGAAAGCTAAAGCCACGATAGAATTAAATCTGGTAAAGGATGTGAAAGACAACAAGAAAAGCATCTATAGCTATGTCAGTGAGAAAAGGAAGACTAGGGAGATTGTAGGCCTTCTCTGGAAGGAAATGAGAGACCTGGCTTCTCAGGATATGGAGAAGGCTGAGGTACCCAATGACTTTTTTTGCAGAAGGCAAATGCAGGAAGTGGGAGAATAAAGAAATGTCCACTACAGGAGAGGATCAGTTGTAAGACCGCCTAAGGAACTGGCAGGTCCAAAAGTCCATGAGATCCGATGAGATGCATCCATGGATCTGAAAGGAACTGATGGATGAAATTGCTAAACCACTATTGGTCATATTTGAGAAGTCACCACAGCCTGGTGAAGGAAGACCCAGGAAACTACAGTCTGCTTGGTTTCACCTCTGTGCCTGGTAAGATCATGGAACATATTATACTGGAAACTCTGCTGAGGCACATGGAAGATAACGAGGTGATTTGTGACAGCCAGAATCGCTTCACTAAGGCAAATTTTACCTGACCAATTTAGTGGCATTTGACTATGGGATTACAGCATTGCTGGAGAAGGGACGAGAAACTGACATCATCTACCTGGATTGTTGAAAGCATTCAACACAGTCCTGACATTGTTTTGTCTAAGTCAGAGAGACATTTATCTCATAGATGGACCAGAACTGGCAAACTTGAGGCTGCTTATATCTGTCTGTAGAGGGCCTGATCTATTTGTTCTTCCTCGTTGGGTGGCCTGTATCAGACACCCACTATAATGTCACCTATAACTCTCCTCTCTTTAATAGTAATCCATAAATTTTCTTTTGACTCCTTTTCTGTCCCCAGAGCTTCATGCACTTCAGCTGTTCTCTCACACAAAGAGTAACTCCTCTTTGTCTTCCCATCCTGTCCCTCCTAAAAACACTGTATACCACCACTGCAACATTCCAGCTATGGGAGGTGTCCAAGCACATCATCACAGCCTGAACTAGATCAGAGCCCCACAATGGCATGCAAAACTCTAACTTATGTTGTTTATTCCTTGTGCTGCATGGAAGTGGAAACATTAGTTCTGCTTTCTATTTTCACACTATAAACTCTCTCTTTTCATTTGAAACTTTACTAAATATTAAGACAACCTTAATACTGTCCCTCAGTTCTTGCCATACCTCAGCTCTACAGTATTTGACTTTAAAATTGTGAAATAAATAACAACAAAAAAAGAAACTTCTGATAAAAGTTGCTGGTAACCGCATAGAAAAACCTCCTGAGAAAGTGTCTCCAGATTTTGCTGTCAGTAAGGAGAGCTAAGGAAGCCTTGTGTTCAAGATAGTAACTTTTGACATATGCAGAATATCTCTTATCTCAACTGTGTGTCGGAAACACAGAACCATTCATATTTCATTTGGTGACTTTTAGCAAATGTCATGCAACTAAAAATAAACTGACACTAGCCACTGTTAAAATCAAAATCAGAAAAAAACTTACTTTTCCTGTTTTAAAAAAGTAACATGTACCATCACCACCCCTGCCAAAATAAACGTTAAGATTCTATAAACAGATTTCAGTAATATTTCCTAATTTTCATCCTAAACAAGTAAAGTAAATGAAAATCTTTCACTAATTTACTATGAAGATTGGACTAGCAGGTCGAGGGAGGTGATTCTCCCTCTGTACTCAGCACTGGTGAGGCCGCTCCTTGAATACTGTGTCCAGTTGTGGGCCCCTCAGCACAAGAAGGATGTTGAGGCTCTGGAGCAAGTCCAGAGAAGAGCAACGAGGCTGGTGAAGGGGCTGGAGAACAGACCCTACGAGGAGCGTCTGAGAGAGCTGGGGTTGTTTAGCCTGGAGAAGAGGAGGCTGAGAGGAGACCTCATTTCTCTCTACAAGTACCTGAAAGGAGGTTGTAGAGAGGAGGGAACTGGCCTCTTCTCCCAAGTGCCAGGGGACAGGACAAGAGGGAATGGCCTCAAGCTCCGCCAGGGGAGATTTAGGCTGGAGATTAGGAGGAGGTTTTTCACAGTAAGGGTCATTGGGCATTGGAATAGGCTGCCCAGGGAGGTGGTTGATTCACCTTCCCTGGAGGTGTTTAAGGCACAGGTGGATGAGGTCTTGAGGGACTTGGTTTAATGTTAGATAGGAATGGTTGGACTAGAAGATCCGATGGGTCCCTTCCAACCTGGTTGTTCTGTGATTCTGTGATTCTGTGAAACTGAATCAATTATGTTCTTTTTTATAACTAAAGGAGAATCCAAAATTTTTTACAGTATATAATGCAACAGAAGTATTTTCAGGTATCATGGCATAAATTCATTTTTTTCTTCACTGTCTCAGTATAGAATGAATGCACTATTTGGTTATGGAAATAGTGTCAGTTCTTTAAGTCCTATGCAATTATAATGTGTTCTGAAAGACTAGCATGCCTAATCCGCTGGAACTCTTATGCAGAAATGTTTGAGGTGTATGTTAAATGTTTAGTGCTATCTAAATTACTTCAGCCTATTCAGTCACATATTTAGGCATTTAGGAAGGTAAAGGTTTGTAGATATCATAAAAAACTCTAAAGAACCTATTCTCCAAAGCTTCTTAAACTTGCAGAATCCAAAATGAATGCTAGCCTCTACCATGAACCACTTACTTAAATCAAGATGCTTGCACATTTTCAGAAACACATCTAAACACAGGCAAAATTATCTGTTATTATGATACACTTGGAAAATATCTTACATCAAAAGTATTGGATTGCATTGTACTTGAAGGAATCCAGGAAAGTAGATTAGCAACTCTGAGCATTTCAATTAAATAAAAAGAAGTGCATAACATAAAAGTTTGGCTGAAATATTCTCCTAAAAGCAGGAGAGCTTGTTTCACAAAATTTACATTATTTTTCTGTGTTTTTCCTGGAGGAATGACTTGTCATCAGGCTACAGATACATTCTTCTTCCCTCAGTTTGAACACAGATCATAGCACACTGAAAAAAGTAAGTTTAGAGATGTTTCTATACCATAAACATCATGAATCAGGGCAACACCTGGTCAACATAGGCTTGAAGTCACCAAGTTCTGTCCTGAAAGTAGAGCTTAACAGCATGGTTGTTCTGTTTTAAAGTGGAGTTGGAAACATTATTACCTATTTTTTTAATTCCTGCTAAGAAGGTAGAGTAGTATTAGTATGCTTCACCAAGACCAATTCTGATTTGCTGTATGGTAACCTAAATGTTGAACATAATCTAATTTAAGTGGGAATACAACTAAAAGAGAGATCAGCCTCTACTCTTTATGAAATCTGGACATGTTGTAGTCCAGTATGAAGAAATTACAGGTTCAGGAAAAAGAAAGAATTTTACAGGTCATATGGTAGAAAAAGGAAGCAAGGCATTTGTATATTTTCTTCCAGGACTTACAGTGTGCTTTGCATATTCATTGGCTAAAACTCCTAGATTATATATGCAACAGAGGTGGAACTCAGCTAGCTGCATTCCAAAATAAGTGCTGTAATTATCAGTCTAGGGCTCCCAATTTTTCACTTGAGTAGTCCAGCTTTAAGAACATCTTTTACTCTTGTCAATTCTAGAGATTTTTTTTTTTTGACATTATGGAACCAAGAGGCAGTTGAGAAATTAAGCACTCTACACATTTCAAATAGACTGCAGCATATTAAAACTATACAGAGATTATATAAAGCAAAATAAATAAAAAATACACTTGCTTAGAATGAGTGAGTCATCATAGTTATCATTGAAAATTCTGTCCAGTATTTTACTGTCTTCATCTATTGTGCAATGCTTAATGGAATACAGAATAAATTACTGTTAGGAGAAAACTAGCACAATTTAAACATATCTGGATAGCCTGAATACAACCTGTCCAGTAAATCATTGTTTTTGAGAAATATGTGGAGATTCTAGAAATACTGGGATGAATCTGAATAAGAAACATTTGTACTAAAGAGTCTTTTCTGATGAGTCTATTAAACTGCTAAAAAGTTTTATTTGGGAAACTGTAAGAACCTAAGCATTTTTTTTCTTGAAATTAAAATGGCTAAAACAGTTAAAATGCAATGTAGTAGCTCTAGCATATCTCATGAACAATAAACTTAGTGGGACTCTCTTAGTTTAAACTTATATTACTATAAATATTTTTTTTCTCAGGTAGTTAAAAATATTGTGCAAATATCAATAAACGTTGTTGCTTAAGGGGAATATTAAATCCTTTATATCTAAACAGCATATATACATATGTATATGTAGACTGTTAAGTCAGAAAAGTCAAAGAAAACTGTGGAAAAAGCATCAAGGAAGAGAGTAAAGAAATGTGTGTGAGTATTTTATATAACAAATGCTTGTATTTTGCCATAAAGTTTATATAAATGTGTTTAACCATCCTGTTATACCTTGCAAGAATCATTATTACACGTTTGAAGGCTAGAAAATTTCTGACCCCAAGTCCAGTTTTACAGAAAAGTGGAGGATCCCACATTAGACTGATACAAGACACAATAATTCACACCATTTTATCCTGATTGCTGCTATCCAGAGGAAGAATAAAACCTTTTTAAAATTTAAATTTTCGATTATTTTGAAAATGAAAGTATTCTTGATACACTTAAACTACTTTTGCAGAGCTGAGTAATTGAATCTCATCTTTGAAATACATCTTTCAGAATAAGATGGTCCTTGAGTCAGCTTTTGCTTTTGTTGCTGTTGCATTGATGTAGATGACTTACACTTCTGTTTCTCTGTGAACAGATTATTCTTGGTTTAACTTTTGACATAAGCTGCCTTCAATTGGGAATTAGCAACCCATCAGCCTCACCTCTGTGCCTGGGAAGAACATAGAACAAATTCTCCTAGAAGTTATGCGAAAACACATGGAGGACAGAGAGGTGATTTGAGGCAGCCAGCAGGGCTTCACCAAGGGCAAGTCCTTCATAACCAACCTAGTGGCTTTCTATTACAGAGTGATCACATCAGTGGATAATTTTTTAATACGTGATTCACAGAGGCAAGTGGTAGAATGTATCAGGTTTGCATTACCAGGATTTGGTACTCAGGGGAAGGGTTACAGGAGTTGCTTCTATCAGAAGCTGCTAGAACCACCTCCTGTACCTGATAGAGCTAATGCCAGCTGTTTCCCTGCCAAGGCCGAGCCAATCAGTAGTGGTGGTAGACCTTCTGTGGTATCATGTTTAAGAAAAGGAAAAAAAAATCCTGCTGAACAACTGCCAGAACAGACAAGTGAGAATATATGAGAGGAACAACTCTGCAGGCACCAATGTCTGTGAAGCAGGGGAGGGAGGAGGTGCTCCATGTGCTGGGTTAGAGATTCTCTGGCAGTCTATGGTGAAGACCATGGTGAAGCAGCCTGTCCTCCTGCAGCCCATGGAGGTTAATGGTGGAGCAGATATCCACCTGCAGTCCTCAGAGGACTGCACACCAGTGCAAACTGATGCACCTGAAGGAGGTTGTGACTGCATAGTCAGCTTGTGCTGGAGCAGGCTCCTGGCAAGACTTGTGACTCTGTGAAGAGAACCCTATGGTGTTGCAGGTTTACTGGCAGGACTTGTGACCATGTCAGTGACCCACACTGGAGCAATGTGTTCCTAAACAGTTGCACCCCATGGAAAGGTCCCACACTGGAGCATTTTGTGAAGAATTGCAGCCCATGGGAAGGACTCATGCTGGAGAAGTTCATGGAGGATTATCTCCCATGGGAGGGAACCCGTACTGAAGCATTTTAAGAGAATGAGGAGGAAGAGGTAGCAGAGACAACATTTAACGAGTGACTACAACCCACTCACCCTGTCTCCCTGCTTCCATGAGAGGGAGGAGGTAGAAAAATTGGGAATGAAGTTGAGCATAGGAAGAAGGGATGAGTACGGGAAAGTTACTTTAAGATTTGGTGTTTTTCTCATTACCCTACTCTGATTTTTTGATTGGTGATAAATTTAACTGATATCTCCCAAATTAATCTGTTTTGCCTGTGACAGTAACTGCTAGGTGATCTCCCTGTCTTCATCTCAATCCATGAACCTTTCATTAATTTTTTTCTGAAGAAAGCACATGTGATCCAAAGTCATGAAACCTAACTTTATATTCTAGCACTCTGTATTTCCCTAGAATATCCCAACCTTTTAAGATTCACTCCAAAGGAGAAACAGGTGCAGGCATTCTATACAGATATACAAATTAATTTATACCTTTGGCAGGAGGAGAATTTCCAGCTTATCAGAGCTATCTCTGAAACAACTAGAGTTCAAGGTCAAGCAAAATATAATTCTGGAAGTTTTGTTATCTTTTCTGCCTTGTTTGCATAATCATTTTGGCAGATATCATGATTTGATTTTTCAGGCATATAATAGATCTTTTTTTAAGAAATATCTACTCAGATGTCTAAAAATCCATTGTGATTAAATTTAACATTTAATTCTACTGCTGTTAAAAATTCTATTTCTTCTGAAAATCTAAAACCGAAAGTACACCTTCATTTCTGAAAATACCATATATTAAGCCCTAGAAGAATGGTAATAATTCTCATTTTAGAATTTCTGTTGATAAATAGTTAACTATATTTTACCAAGATAAATTTATTACTGGAAATACAGAATCAGTAAGATCAGAATGTATCTTGAAACTTGATTTTATAATTCATGTGTCCAGTTATAAAATCAGGTGGGTTACTCCTAGGACTTACTGCAACAGGTTCTGAAAACTTCAGAGCTAGAGGCCTGAAAACCTCTCTGGGCAATTGCATCCAAAATGTAACTACTCTCATGGGGAAAACCTCTGTCTGTCAAACCACTCCTTTGAACCTTCCTTTAGGTGTTGGAGGGCTGCTGATATGTTCTCACAAAGCCACTTTTTTTTTTTAGGCTGAACAAGCCCAGTTCCCTCAGATCCTCCTCACAGGGAAGTACTCCAGCCTCTACCTAGGCTGGGGGTCCTCTATTGAACTCATCCTATTTTGACAATGTTTTTCCTGTGCTGGGAGATTGAAAACTATGTGGTATACTAGATGGAGTCTCATGAGTACTGAGTAAAGGCAATAATTACTTCCCTTGGTCTACCGACAATGCAAGGCTGCCTTTGTCTCATCCCTGCCTAATTCTTCCTTTTTTTGACTACCAGGTCCAACTGTGCATCACTGTGGTGCTTGTGCCAGGAAGATATCCCTGACACAAAACCCCTTGATTACTTGCATCCTGCTGGTGTTGCTTTTTCAGCAGATGTCAGAGGCTAAAAGCCTTCCTGAGAACTGGAGTATGTGATCCAGAGACTCCCATCTGAAAAATACCTTGGACCTTCCTGTCAGCTATTTAATTTCTATCTTTAGGAATTAGACATCTTTACTTTTATCACCAACAGTCTCAAATTTACGTTATGAAAATATGTGGAATTCATATTTTCATACAAATTTTAGTTCAATCAAACCTCTCTATGAAATGTAAGAACAAACTTCCGTGATTAACATTTTTATCTTGTGACCTGTATGAGTCATCCTGTAGGAATATAATTGAAAAAAGTATTAATTCACCTGTGCTTTTGTTAGACTCCATGAGTCTAACTTTAGAGAGACATTTTTCTTTCTTTTTCTTCCTCTTGTGGAAGCTTCCTACTAACCTTCCTGCTGCTCCTTTTTCTCTGTCTAAGCAGGAAATATGCTGGATAACTGAATAAGGGTGTAGTGGCTTCTTGCCATCTCTCTGGTTGCTCCTGCTTCTGCTGTGCAACTTCCTGTAAACGGAGAACCTCAAGTCTCATTCTTCCATGCTGACTCTCCTGTCAGTATTCTCTTTGGAGACAGCGTGTGAAGCTTGATCAGCCAGTCACTACAGTAGGATGCTATTTTGAGTAAGGGTGGCTGACTAAGTGATTTAATAGGAAGCTGTAGATGAATTGCAGTTGTGGTAGTGCTTGTACTGAGATTTACAAGCAGGTTTGTGGATAAAGACATCTTTTTCACTGAAAACAGTGAGCAAAATTCCATTTCTGAACTTCCATAATCCTGTTTCAGAAAAGAGAAAAAGGTTTCTTTCAGAATAGCAAAACAAACAGCTTTGTAGGGGAGGAAACTTTTTCTCAAATTAGAATTAACTGATTAACTTAGAAAAGCTTGGTTTTCTAAACAAAACCCTTAGTTTTTTACAAATTATACAGGTAGCCAGTAAACCCCACCCAATACTAACTATACATCCATACCGACTCGTGCACTTACATACACACAGCAATGGTAAAGGAAAAAATCTTTACTACGTTGAATCAATGTCCTAATCTTTATGCTTTTCACTTACTATTAGCTTAATCTTCCTGACACTGGTCTAGTTTAAATAGTATTTAAGAAAAAAAACCCCAAACCCCTATGATCCTCTTATGCGTCACAACTTGATTAGGGAGTTTCTGGTTACTGACCCACAGTTTTAGCAGCATTGTCATATATTTTGACTACACAATCTATTGCCAATAATTCTGTATATCCATTGCTTGAAAACTCAGATATCAGATGCTTGATGCAGTGTTGTAGATGTCTATATTCTTTTCACTCTGGATGTTACTTGATCAAAAATAACCTGGTGAAAAATAAATTTAAAAGCATGCTTTGTTGGCCAAGTAGAAAATAATCAGAAAATTCAAAGACGTGATATTTTAAAAAATGTCTGGATTATGTTTTTTGGTGACTTTTACTGAATCATCATGCATGTCTAGTCATGTAATACCCCTTGAAAACTTGGAATGAACTAAAGAAAAGTGTTCAGAATTGATATATCTCCCAAAAACTCTGCTGCTGGGCAGAACAAATTCACTAGAGATGAGAAAACTCAGAGCTGATCATTGAGGCCAATTAAATGAATTACTGTAGAATAGCAGAAGATAATTTGTGAGTGACATCTAATCTATTCTAATTTAATTGCACAAAAACTTAATGTGAGTATTTTCTGTGTCTGTATTTTATTATGTGATATGAGTAGCACACTTCAAAAAAAATTTTCTAGGACCTGCAGTCATTTTAGTGTTTTGTTATAAATGTATAATATATTGTTCTCCATTAGAAATGTAGTTAGAGAAGCCTCATGGATATAAATGTCATTGTGTCCTCTTTGCATTTTGTATAGGGAGACAAAGGGTATTTCTGACCTGTAGGCATAAATTGTAATTTATCATGAGATGTGCTCTTTTACCACAGATAAATCTGTTAGCTGTTGTCAGTTTAAGAGGCTATGTAACAGACAAAGATAAAAATTGTTTATATTTTAATTACTTTTCACTGAAGTACCTTATACCAAGACAGACCTTGAAAAATACAAAATGGAAACATTGTAAGATGGACATGCAGATGGACAGAACGAATGTCTCGTCAGATCTTTTACCTTGTTATAAGCCAAAGGTTTGGTTTGGTTTGCATATGTCTGCTTAGCTAAGTGGGACAGAAGGTACTACTTATTGTTGACATGCGTCTTGCTTGACCTAGATAGCGAGTAAGAGCAGAAAAAAAAAATTTAGCCCTATGATTCTTTATTTCACCTTCGTCATTGGAAATGGGTAAATAGTCTTTTGATTTTTTTCTACTATCTATGTCTCATGGTACATTTAAAAAGTCGGAGTGCTTTACATTGTTGACAAAGGGAAATATAATACAGCTAATATGTGCACAATAAAGCTCTTCTCTCTCTTATGTTGCTCCATGTTCAGCACAAAACTACACTTTTTTTTGCATCTTTGTTCAATCTGCCCCTTTTGTACTGCAGTTAGACAGACATTAATCCCAAATGACAAGTAATCTATAATTAATATGTCTCAAGTGATGTCATTACTGAGGTCTCAGTCATATTCTTGTTTATGTATCTTCATAAACCACTTAAGACGTCTGCCTTAATACCCTTTAAAATGTTATTCAGAATTGTATTATTTGTCCTCCACACTGTTACACCCAGACGATGTGTTGGTCTCTCTAGATTATGAATAAATTTAGATGTGACCATAACTACAGACAAAAAGTACACTGACCTAGATACATATACAAAATTGAAATGTGTTCTCTCATCTTGCACAAAATTTTGATGAGACTTCCTTTGATAGAGTTCCTTACATTATTAAGCAATGTCACTATTTCCCCTTCTACTGAATGTGCTCCGTATATGATCATGAATACCTTGGGCAATTCAGAAAATATAAGAAAATAAAAAGGGAATGAGAATTCTCATTTTATTTTCAACACAAGTGGAAATTAAAAGTAGAAATGCTCTTCTATCTTACTATAAGATTATTAAAGAGTAGTATCTTTCAAATTCTGTTTTGAAACAGACTGTTTTAATATGTGAAGATCTCATCATATAGAAGTTGTCTGGAAACCTGCTGCTTCCATCTTCATGTAAGACTTTACTATATAAATAAGAAGCCATGGCCATTTATGCAAAGTTGTTAAATTTCACCTGAACATGGAAAAGTTGCAACTTATTTTTATGAATTTCACCAAATATATCTTGCCATTAACATAAAAACTACATAACTCTCTTGACTGTGTCTGAAGTTAAAGATATTCAACATTCAGCATGGATATTCGAAAAGGTAACTAACTTCAGCACAAAAAAAAAAAAAAGAGTAAAATACTTACAAAATTATTCTGCATATTCAGACCCAATATTTTTCCCCTGCTGCGTGAAGATGACGGAGAATGCATCAATAATGGAGTCGTATGATAGATAATAACACCCCTCCCCCCCAAAAAAACCACAAAACAACACTTCCCCTCCAAAACATGACCTGGTGTAAGCTACATTCAATAAAATAAAGGACAGAAGCACCAGAAGTAGAGTACTTCGAAGTTAAATTGACTTAAAGGGACTTAAATGTCTCTCAAAGGAGGGGAAAAAAAATAAAAAAGCTAAAGTGCTAATTCTCCACTTCATCATACATATTATATTAAGCATGAATTCTAAGAGAAATTGTAGTTATTTGCTGACATTTTCCCCAGAAGTATCTGACTGTACAGGAGTTTCATATCATTACACTGAAAGCCCACACAACTGAAGAAAGTAGGATAATGGAAGAGAATTTCAGCTAAAGAAGAAAAGATAAAATTAGACATATTTGAAGTATTTTCAGTCCCCGATAAAACAAATCCATCTAGTTTTCTAAATGTTTAAAGTTTATCAACCAGCATTTTCTATAACTATAGTATTAGTATGTGAAAAAAAAATTCTTCTTCACTAGCAGCAATCAACCATCTTAGAGTGCCTAGATTTTTTTTTTTTTTTTTTTTTTTAGGAGAACCACCTCTCAGCATTTGATCTTAATGCACTGTCTGGATTTAGTACAGAAAAGAAAATACTATAACAATACGGTTGAGGATCTGTGAACTGGTAATATCTTACTATATTTGCTCATAGAAACTCTGATGCTTTAGAATATACTAGTACCTCAAGAAACCTGTTGGTGCTTCTACTTGGACTGTGCAAGAATGTCGTTCTGGAAAACAGAGTTGCCAAATAACAGTGTTGCATGGGTTTGATGTAGTGTCAACAGTCCTAAAACACACTTGTGAAAGAAAGATTTATTTTTGCTGTTGTTATTAGTAACTGTACAGAAAATAATACATTAATAATTCTTTAATACCTTAAAGGGTCATGATCCCAATATGAATGTTTTAAATGCATTTCCCGAAAACAAACACTGCCTCTGTACTCAAATAAAACTGAGTGGACAGGCATTGACTGTATTTCTGGATGTTCTAGATTATGTCTAGCTGTTCTACAGGAAAAAATGGAAAATAAAATAAAATATAATATGCATTAAAAGGAAACTAAAATCTCTATAAATGACAATGAGGTATGTGCAGCAAAATACTTGCTTTTGTCAATTGAACTTTTGATTCACTGAGCAATATAAAAGTAAGTATATGCACTGACTCAGACTCTTGGAATAGGCTTTTATTATTTAACTGTATGAACTTCAATAGATGCATGATTAGTGAGGAAGTCTACATCGTTGATTAGACTGACCAGCCAGTGATTCAGCTAATCCAGGTTCAGGTTTTTTTGCTGTGTGCTGAGTTTTAAAAGTAATAGCTTCCTAAAAATACAGATTGAAGGATTTTTGAAAGCACCACAGCACATAAGTACCATCTAAATCAATGAACGGTAGTAGTGAGATCCAAAAGTGCACTTACGCATCTGAAGTACAAGATAGTAATCTGAGACCTAGATGGTGATTTAAAAGCATTTATATACTAACAGTAAGAACATATTTTAAGTTTGCCCCTGTCTTGTTGCAGTAAAGGCCCAGGAGATACTGTTGCTGCTTTGAGGAAGAGTGCGTACTGAGGTGTTTCTTCATTCCCCCTTCTAAGCCTAGGCTGCCGGATATTGGAAGTGGGAATATATCAAAGATTGCCTTCTTATATTAAGGTTATTTCTGCTTTTATCCAATATGCAACACAAAATCTGGATAGTGTCCAGGTTTCAATGCTGCCATGTACTCACTGGCATAATAGTCCAGTATACTCCTGCAAAGTAAAAAAGCTGACTTGAAAAGAAGTGAGACCAGAGATGTTGATTCACGTGGCCATTGAAAAAGTAGATATAAGCACTCTTCACCTCTACTGCTTCCTTTCTACTTAAAACAAATGCACAAAACCAGATAGCAATTCAGTTATTTCTAAACCAAAAGGCTTAAGCATCCTCAGTGGATTGTAATGGTTGTGGTATATGCAAGATCTTCCTCTACAGCATAGAGAAGCAGGATGCCTTAGATACTGCTAGCATTCAAAATCTTGCCACACTTTGCATTGTGGTCTTGTAAACACATTTGTTCTATTTTACATTTTATTTACTGAAATATTTCTAAGAGCTCTACTATTTATTCATCTGAGCTTTTCTGTTTGTGTGATATAATCGTATTTCTCAACATCTCTTGTTTTTTTTGGGGAATGGTAACACTAATTATTGCAAGGTGATTATCTTTTTCTGTAATAAGAACAATATGAACACTACATATAGATTTCCTAGTATTACTTTTCAAGGAAAGACAAATTCATTCCAAATTATTGTAGCACAGATAATCTCAGTCACCACAAGTATAACTGCTGAAGTGAGCAGGATTATCATTTTGTCATTAAACTTTCTGGACAATGTCTACACTTGGGCTTACTATGTCCTTTCATGAATCATGGGGCAGAAACATAGTTGTTGAACTAGAATGTACCTGTCAAAGTGCAGTCAAGGTCAAAGGGAGCAAATTAAAACAGTGGTATATTTCTAGCAAATATCTCTTTCCAGAATAAATAAAGCCCGATGTCTCAGCATAGAATAGTAAACTGTCAAAAGATCAGGTTTTAAAATGAAAAAAAAAAAAAATCAATCACTTATAACTTTATCTCAGTGATGTTATCAAGATGTCTCAGTCTTCTTCACTTCATCTTTTAACTTCACTTTGCATTTCTTTCTGAATTATGGCACTGTTTGTATAAAAGATATAAAATTTAGCACACTAGTAATATCAAACTGACTAGCTCATTCAGTAACTTTGTTTTCTGTGTTTTTACAAAGTTTTATGGCCATAGACTAATAAGAAAATTCTTTATCTAGCTAAAATAATATTCAATATAGTATTTCTCCACTGTTATATAAGTAAAAGTTAACTCCCTCTACATATAAGCCTTTATTCTCATTAGTATATTCATGATTTTGTGTTAATGATGCTAGTTTTCCATTCTCAGGTTGCAACCAGACACGATGCAGCTACCTAATTTCATCACAGAAAACCAAAATGTAAGACAGGGCAGGATATAAGGAAAACGCAAATGCCTGAGAGTTAATTTTTAGTGAGCATTACTCAAATAATAAAATTACAAATTCTTGAATAACTTAGGGAAATTTGTGGAAAATGTTGCAAAAATCTGTGAAGTCATTCAGTAAACAATGAATTAATTATGGATTCATAGACTCTTGAGTAGTACTCAGCTTACCACTCTGAAAATCAGTGATTAAAACAGTAATCAGTAGCTTACAACAGAGGTTTCCATTGACCTTACTAGGTGGTTGTTGCCAAAAGCAACGAACATATTATATTTGCTTACAACTTCCAGATCTCCTGTGAAGTAACTTCCAAGCAAAAAATATACCCAAAATACTGTGCCTGGGGTTTTTAATTAAACTTTGTAGATTTTCTTATATGAAATAGGGTTACCAGAAAGCAAGAAAAATCTGTTATGCAAGTCTTACTGAAATTCTAGGAGGTGGGTTTTTTTCTAGTTGTTTTTACTGATGAATGTAGTCTGATCTCATAAATCTCCCATGTCAAAGCATGTCTCCCGTGTCTATTCTTGTGATGATTCTGTCCCTCTCTCTGAATTCTGATCATCCATAAACATGGAGTTAAAGCCTTCTGTATTTTTCTTGGGTTTTTTTGTCTTTTTTTTTTTTTTGTCTTTTTTTTTTTTTTTTTTTTTTTTTAAGCTACCAGATCCCAGCACTGTGGCAGATCACAGAAATAAGATGATGTGTTGCGACATATTCAGCAATATGATTCTATCATTACTAATAAGGAAAGAGGTTTTACCCTGACCTGGCCTTCTAGGGTCTCAGAACAAGTTGGGGTTTCTCTTGGCTCAAGCTGATTTTAGATGGTTTAACTTGGCAGGGGGTTAGTGTCCAGTGCCTCATCTGTTTTAGCAGCAGCTCTGTGAGTACATGCTCCCAACAAAAAGAAAAAAAAATGAGGTGCTGATAACTTGCTGTGACCTCCTACTACCTCTCTGAGAAAGACTGGTACTGTCAATCTTAGGACTCAGAAAGACAGCAGTATGTGTATAGTACCAGAGGAAAAGGGCAGATAGTAGCTATTTTAAAGATAACCGAGGCTTTTCTGTATGAATTTACTATAAGTGCTGGTACTGTTTGTTATATGAGACATTTAAGGTTTTAATCAGATTAATGATGGATTTCTTTTTTTGCTCTGTGTGTTTAGTGTATTTGCAGAATGGTCCACTTAATTTAGATGCCTTCCATGATTAATGAAGAGAGGAAGTACTCCTAAAAGTGTTACATAGACTCCTAAATACCTACAGGTGGATTATCTGGGTGGTTGCTTAACCTGAGCTTGAGTATATGGATGTTCCAGCGGCCTGGTACACGTGTCCTGTACACTCAGTGGTTGTTATCCAACAACTTGTATTTTCACTGAAGAAGAACAGATCAGTTATTGTCTACAAAATATAGCTATTAAATTTTTTTTGGTGTCTTTATAAACCTAAGAATAAAATTCAGAAAATGCAAGGAAGGCACGTATTAATGAAGCCAAAGCAACAGACTTTTCATGAATCCGTATACTTGCATTGAAAGATACATTTGTTCCTAATTAACATTTCAGTAAAAGCAGTGAGAAAGAAAGAAGGAAAAATTAGAAGTTAAAAAGAAAGGTTCTCCAGCTTGTTGTAGATTTTATATGTTAATTGACTCCTTATTAATTTGCAGAAAACAAAATTACTGCCACATATATTGGAATATACAGTTTGGAATGAGGTCTTATACAAGTCACTTAAGTAAAAAGATAACATTTTTTCTATTTTTCAAATCTATAAGTAATTACAGCTATTTCAATCAGTATAAGTAACTATGGAGAAGAGGAAACAAGAAAAGGAAGAAAGCATAACTCTAAAACTTGAGTTGAAGAAACGAGGCTTCTGTAAATTGGCATTCTCTGTGATACAATTCAGTTTGCTTAGAAAAAAATTTAGTAGAGCTATAGTAGAAATTATATTTTAAACCTGAAAATAAATTTTAAGAATTTTAATCAATTCTACAAAATATAAAAATTAGTTGCCTTCCAGGACTATTGTCCTAGGAAATCTTTAGGTTGGGCTTATCTTTTTCCTTTAGGGTGGTAGATATTAATTCTTAGATGCAGCTTGTCTTCATGATCAACGTACAATTCTAAAAGGATA
Organism: Coccyzus lansbergi; assembly: GCA_033558105.1. Lineage (NCBI taxonomy): Eukaryota > Metazoa > Chordata > Aves > Cuculiformes > Coccyzidae > Coccyzus > Coccyzus lansbergi. The sequence goes on along the minus strand of JAUMJK010000013.1, from coordinate 5,037,374 downwards.
AGGATATCCTGCTACAGGGGATTTTGTCCAACTAGTTTTATCTTGTTACCTCTTTTAGAAATCACAGATCTATCATATGTGAATTTCTTCTTGGCTAAAAAGACTCAGAGAATAGACATGATAGTCTAAACAAGCTTTTATTTTTTAACCCAGTTAGATATTTTGTAAAATTTATTTTTCAAGTGTACTACTTAGTCACACAGATAAAATGGGTTCTGCATTAAGCAGCACTGCATACAACTGAACAGTAATAAAGATTTACAACAAGACTATTGGAATCTTTATTATGTGCAATTGCATTCAAAAGCCTAAACTTTAGGAAGAAAAAAGATTTTTACAAAGGAATTTTAAACAAAATTTTGAACAAATACTGCCTGGTATACATTTGCTGAGATCCAGAATAAAGAATTATCTAATTGAGTACAGGCAGACAATAAATCATATGTCATACACATATCAAGGTCAGTGCTGTCTTTCTATGGAACAGTACTTAAGAAAATGTCTAATTTCCTCCAGACTGATCAGATTGATTTGGGGGATGAAATTATTGCAGATGAAGGAATACCACTTTTGTTGATTCACAGTGGGAAATTGATATTCATGCAGCTTTGGAAATATGTAGGAACAGTTTTACTGAATGTTTTCATCAGTCTTCGTTATATAAAAATATAAGGGGTGCACTAAGAAAATCTGCTAGCGGCACAGAGATAGGAAGTTTTATACATAAGGCAAAAAAAAAGTCACACAGGAAGAATGAGATTACCTCAAAGATGTGAATAATAGGAACAGAATGAGGTATATTAGTTCAATATGTAGTGCTAAGTGCTTACAAAGTAATCATATGCGTCAGAAGTCCCAAATATTCAGAAACTATGAATTATGCCTTTGAAATTTCTTATGGAACTGACTTAAAAAATAAATTATACATTTAAGATAAATTTTCTTTGCAGTTTGTTCAGTCTTTGAGTCTTGATTCTTACCTTTGAGTGTAGTTCTGCAATCATATCGGGTTAGAAAGTACTTAAAAAGGAAAGAAGTTAAAAAAAAAGATTGTCATTGGCCGGTTATAGGATCTCCAGAGGAAAAGAAAAACAAAACACATCCTGAAAAGGAAGTATTAATTTGTGACATGTTGTAGATGAAAAATCATGTCAAGGCAGCAGGTAATAGAACTTAAATAAATGTTTCAGATTCCCATTTAATTTTTTATTAGAAAACACAAACTATTTTTTCTTCCTTTCCTGGATTTTATTATACTAGTTGTTTTGATAGGAGAGAGGATATTCTCCCCTCCTGTTGTCTTGTGGGGAATACAAGTTTTAAATACCTCCCTTTCCTTTGATTATGATGATTTGAACATTTCTGTGGAATCTGACCACAGAGAAAAGATGAACCTCAATTTTGAGGGGTGCTTTTTGAGTATATATTTTGGAGTTTTTTTCATTGTTATAGGTTTGGGGTTTTCTGGCAGGTGAGAGTTCTTCTTTTTTTTTATTTTTTATTCTTTTGATTTTTGGTTTGTTTTCCACTGCTGTATATCAAGAGAATGTTCATATTAAATTCCCGGAACACTGAAAAAGCAAAACTCAAGTAACACAAATTTACAGAAGAAGTGTTAAAAACTCAAGTAAAATGTTACTAAATATGAATTCTTGTCAGTAAAAAAAAAAAAATCAAGAAATTTAACCTCTGTTACTGTATCATCTGTGTGCCTAACTGTGTGGAGTTATGCTTTATTGTGCATCTTGATTCACTGATCATAGAGCAGCATTAGATTGTAGTTTGCTGGAGGGACCATGAGACAGAGAAGAGATTGACATGGCATTCCTGAATTTTTTTTTTTGTTCATTTTGGGTTTTTTTGTATTGTTATGAGGACACTAATATCTGAATCTAAGATTTAAGGAGTGTTTACAATCCTTTCTATGTGTGTAAGAAAAAAAAAGAAAAAATATATATACGGTTACATTGTTCTCCAGATCCTTCATATATTATGCAAATCTGACTTTCCTTGAAAGCTGGGGAGGGAATTATTTCACAGTTGACACCTGCAGCTGCTAGCCATTGGGTTACAAAGGATTTGAGGAATGAACTCTCAATTTGAGCGCAATGTATTTCTAGTAAGTGTTAACTCAGCTCTTCTATTAGAGTATTCCTGTAAACTTCAATTGATTAGTTGTTTTTTACTTTAGAAATTTTATGAGTTTTTCTAAGGAAAAAAATTAAAAATATTAATTTTTTATTGGTGAAGTTTCCTTTTCTCTTTAAGAGTAAGTGATTTGCCATAGTGTAAACAAGGATTCATAGGCATGCCATATGCTTCTGTAAGGCTGTGTTTACCTAACTTCAATACTTACTAGAACATGTTATAACTTTCTCCATCAACAGGAATTTACATTCAGTTGTGATCCAAATTACTTCTAATTTTCATAAAATAATAATTAAAAATCAGTCTTTTTATTAACTGATTGAATTTCAAAGTCCATAGCAATGATGAACAGTCGGTAGCAAGTTGCAAGAAAAAATTTATTAAAAAATATTTACAAAATTAAATATTTCTGCTCTCCAAAATAGTTCTGTTGGTGATTTCTGAGACACTTCTTTTCCTTTTTTATTGGACTGCTGAAGAAAACTGTAAATCAGTGAAGTGATATTAAAGGCCATTGGTGAAAAGAGTTAATATAGCAGTGTCTTTTTGAAGTTTTTTTACCTTCCATTGGATTACATTCTCTAAATACATCACATTTAGTCCTTCAGTTGATTTCTCACAGTTAATTACATAGCGACAAAAGTAGCTTCTTTGAGTTTTGTACCTAAATTATGGAAGAATCATTTGAATTTTATCTATTTTTTCAAAATTTCTGAGGATATTTCATTGACAGGAAGATTTTTTTTTGTATACACATCTTTATTGTCATACAATGATATCTTAATATAATTACACCAAAGAGTTTTTTACTGGAATTATCCTCTTAAGAACATTTCTGACACAACACATTTTAAAAATAATTTTCTAAAGTTGAAACTAAAAAGACAGTCATAATGGCCTAGTTCACAAATTGCCATGTTAAGAGTTTCCATTTAAGTAAATTGTCTAAGTGCACATAATTTTATATGTAATTGTCACTGTTAGAGCACTGAATTGCTTTGGTTCCAATTGCATGTAAGTTCGACATATGCATCTACTTCATAACTTTGTTTGCTCAATTTAGTAATTTGCACTATGTAAAAGCTGGGAGGTTTGAACTATGATAAAACATCATTACAGCAATAGCAGCTCAACATTTTACTACAGTGAATTTCCCAAGCAGAAGAAAGGTAAGCAGGTAAACTTATGTAGAAGTTAATATTGTAGCCGTGATTCACAGGTTCAATACCAGTATAGAATAAATGTTTGGAGTCCATGCAAGCTCATTTGATTGAATCATCAGGTCTACAGTTACTTAGCACTGACTTACCACAAAATATCATCCATTGCTCTCTACAACTACCTACAAGGAGATTGTGGAGAGGAGAGTGATGGCCTCTTCCCCCAAGTGACAGGGAACAGGACAAGAGGAAATGGCCTCAAGCTCCGCCAGAGGAGGTTTAGGCTGGACATTAGGAAAAAAAATTTCACAGAAAGGGTCATTGGCACTGGAACAGATTGCCCAGGCTGATTGAGTCACATTCCCTGGAGGTGTTTAAGGCATGAGTGGATGAGGTGCTTAGGGGCATGGTTTAGTGACTGATAGGAATGGTTGGACTCGATGATCTGGTGGGTCTCTTCCAACTTGGTGATTCTATGATTCTATAACATCATTCAGTATTTGAATATTGCAGCTTATGATCATTTCAAGACTGGTTGATTAATTTGTTTGCTTTATTTTAATTTTGTAGATCATTTTAGTCACTAAAAGCCTATTGAATAGTGATCAAAAGCATTTCTGGATTGTCTGGTTTTTCCATATCATAAGAAATTTCCATTTCACCTGAATTGAAAATGAGGAAAAAAATAAAGGTTTCAAAATCTTGAAATAAACCATATTTTCACGCACTTAAAAGGACAATTAAAAAAGTACCTAAATATTAGATTTGTACTACAAGTTGTGAAGATTAATTTATTTTTTCATCCTACCTACATAAAAAAAATATGGAAGAAGGTGCTCCATGCCAAAGTTAGTACCAGGTGACCGATATTGACAAGCCAGAGCATTTACTGACTGGGTAGTACTAGGAGGAATACAAAACTTATATAATTCAAAGTCACGCTGGACAAGGAAGCCAAGAAGGCTCCTCCACATGAGATGAAACTACTACAGCCAATACCATCAGGCATCTTTAAGAAGTCAGGAGACTGATGGGCAGACAGAAATCATCACATTTTTGAGCCCTTTTCACCAGTCTCGTTCAGGTTAAAATTCCTTATGTTAGGTTATATTTGTGGTTTATCCAACAGCCAAATAGTTAAGCTCCTCAGCTAGTATAAAGTTCTTCTTCCCCAAAGGATTTGCAACCATATGTTTACTTGTTAAGTGAGATTTAGTATGACTGTAACTTAGGTTATCTTGTTACTTTCTTATTTTATACTGTTCCCACTATTACATTTGGCATGGCATATTTGCAAATGTTTTAACCATGGAATTAAAATCCAAAGGCTTTTCCCTTAAAAAATACACATAAAAATACCCCGATTACCAAGGGATAGAATTGATTTTTTTTCTTTTTTTTTTTTTTATGGCTTTCTTTAATGAAATAGCATTTGGATAAAAGTGCTTCTGAATAAAATCCTTCCTTTTCCAGACTTACCACATAGTTCTTCGTTTCCTTTTCTTCTGTTAATTGACCTGAAAAAGGACTTTTCTGTTTATGTTGAAAGAAAATCCTTTTCTTGATCAGAAGTCAATAGATTTTCTTTTTAATAAATACTTTAGAGAAATAAAATAAATTATTATATTGTTATATTTCCATTTCTGTTCAACAGTGAAATCACACTATCAATTACTAAGACATTCTTTTGGATGATGTAGGACTCTTGAAATAATAATATACAAATCAGTGTGGTATATGAAGTATGACTGATGTTGGGATAAGAAATTATGATTTTTAGCAATGATTTGTCTTGAGGAATTTGGACATATTCTACTGAGGGAAAAAACTAAAAGGATTTTCTCTGCTAATACCTTAACATGCTCCTAGGAAATTATAATATTTCTCAAGAAATATTACAAGAATGTAGGAAAAAGTTTAAAAATCTGCTGCAATCTCATTATTATCTTTTCTTTAGCTTTCTTTTCTTTTTAAGCCACTTTAGAAATGTACTGAAAATTAAGATCTATGCTATATTTTAGGGAGAATGCTGTGACTTATTAGAGGTATGTCCTGTGGACCAAACACTTTATCTACTTTATTATTGCTAGTATGGAATTTTGTATTGTACTACATATTTTCAGGGCTGAGAAGTAATGCATGTGTGAGGATCATTGACATTATCAAGGAGATGAGAGAAAGAAGGACCAGCAAGTATCGTGTTCTCCTATGGGAGTATTGCTTTTACTAATGCCCATAGTAGCAACAGTGTCAGTAGTGTCATATGATAAAGATGGCACATAGGGCCAAAAATGTTAAGTGATATTTGGAGCAAAGTGGGCTGGGAGTTGGTCTGAAAAAGAGTTAAAGGCCATTGCAAACAAAAGAATTATATTCCCTGTCCAAATACAGCTAGTTACACTGACTGAGTTTTATGGATAACATCTACATTTAGATAAATGTGCAACAGAGTTTAATGGCAATTGCTCTATTATTTACCACATGGAGGAAACATAGAGAAAAATCCAGTTACACATGCTTATAGTTAAAAGTTTATATCTGTTTTTAGCTAAAGGATTATTTGTGTACACTCAAATCCTCTGTGACACTTACCTAAGATTTCAAAATTTCATCATACTTATCCCCCATTCAATTGCCTTCCACTTGAGTTTCTGGCATTTGCTCTGAAGTTTGAATTTGAGGTTTCGCAAAGCAGATTCTCACGCACTGGGTTTTGTAAAATAAATAGTTTAATAGAGTAGTACAACTGCATGATGTGCTCTGGAGAGAGGACTGACATGAAAAAAAAGAAATCCCTAGGTAATGATGCCCTTGCCGACTACGTACCCACCCTTGACATGGTGCTTCAGTCCAGTAGTAATATCTGGGTCTGAGGTCTTCTTGTTCCTCATTGGGTTCTTTAACTCTCTTTCACATGGGTCACCATCTGCTCTCAGTTACACCTCAGTGTTGATAGTCTGTATCCTTGAAGCCTCTTTATATTTCTGGGATTTTTTTGAGAGTGAGACATCTGTTTTGACTAAATAGGTTGTATTAGCTGAGAAAGTTTTTAATCAGAAATTTACAGCTTGTGGGCTACTGCTTCAGAGCCAGTCTTGTTATTTATGCTAAGAAAACTAAGTAAACCGCATATTAAATGACACAATGTTATAGCTCCAACTGATTTATTCTCTTTAAAGCACTATTTATTTAGGATAAACAAAGAATCTCTGTTAAAGAGGTGAATTCCCTGGTCATGTAGTCTAGCTGTCATCAAGGGAGCATTCAAATGGGGCTTACCAGTGATTTGTCATTGACAAGAGATCATTGCTTCGAGGAGCACCCTTGAACAATGTCCTAGCACAAGGAAAGATCATTTCCATGCATTCACACTACCTAGCAGGGAGAGTTCAAAGAAGGCTCACTTAGCCTGTAGTATATTTGGCCTCTTCTCCCAAGTGACAGGGGACAGGACAAGAGGGAATGGCCTCAAGCTCCACCAGGGGAGATTTAGGCTGGAGATTAGGAGGAAGTTTTTCACACAGAGGGTCATTGGGCATTGGAACAGGCTGCCCAGGGAGGTGGTTGATTCACCTTCCCTGGAGGTGTTTAAGGCATGGGTAGAAGAGGTCCTGAGGGACATGGTTTAATGCTTGATAGGAATGGTTGGACTCAATGATCCGGTGGGTCTCTTCTAACCTGGTGATTCTATGATTCTGTGATATATAGGATGAAAATTATTGGCTCCTAGTGAAAGTGCATGCGATGGGAGAGGTATGTATGATGTTCCTTATAACTTACTGCTATTCACTGAGTCACTGTGCTTCCCATGTGTTTCCTGGAGTAGTTCTCCACCTGACCACAGGCAGGCCTTTATTTCCCCTGGAGCCTGAGGCAAACAGCTGCCGCATTGGTTACAGGGGAATTGAGTACATCTGTCACAACTATGCTGCGATCCAGGCTTGTCTTGTTTCTAATGATAAGTGTAGAGTGTGTTTGGTATTTTGTGTGCTTTATGGAAGTACTGAAAAAAAAAAAAAAAAGCAACTGCATTAGAGTTTTAAGGGACTTGTGAGAACAAGTTATATCCATTACTTGTTGAAAGCCTGATAATTCAGATTCAGTAATAGTGTGATTCAGTAATTAACAATATTCAGTAGATATAGAGATGAATCTAAAATTTGGAATGATGTTTCTTTAGGTTATCTTTTGCAATTCATTTTAAGAGCAAATCTTTACTATTTTTATGAAGCTGTTGCTACTAAAGTAGTTTATTGCCACTTTTCAACTTTTGTTTTTGTGAATATATAGTATCTTGGAGATTGTTGTAGTGGGACTGTTTAGGTTTGTAAGAAGTGTTAAAGCCAATTATAAACTTTAAAATTAAACTTTACTAAACTCCTCATTAGCAATCTGCCTCATAGTTGTGTTTCCATGTTTCTTCTTCAGTGTTTGATGTTTTAATTGTTTATTTCCTCTCATGAGAAGGACCTGAAAACTGGCTTCCAATACTCTTTTTCTTGCATTTGCTTTTACCAGTACTTCTTCTTGCTCAATAATCAGAACACTTATTTACAATTCCTTGCATTTGTCTTGTTCATTCTGTCACTTGGATGCCTCTCATGCCTCCCACACCTTTGCCCTTTTGGTGGTCAAATTGCTCACAGGCATCTGTGAAATGTTAATTTATGTGTGTCACATGGCTCTGCTTCTTCAACAAAATAATAAACTGATAACATATGGATATGTTTAATTCTTTCCTATCAATGGATCTATTGCTTTTTTAGTTCAGGAACAAAGGTGTTCCTGTTTTATTAATGTTCTATGCATGTATTTGCTTATACATTGTATTCAAACAGGAGAGATTTCTGTGTTAAAGATACCATCACAATACATATAGCATATTTATTTAATATTAACCAAATACTAGTTACTGGACAGCTAGTGTGATAGCCAATATTTGGTGAGGCACTGAGTAAACACAGATAGACAATATCATTTGCCTCAATGAAAAAGTATAGCTATCTTCTGTAGTGGTGATTTGACTTCTGTCAGCATGGAAATGGATGCATATAAATATTGTTGCATTGTTATTCTAGTCTTTTATAAAACATATATACTTGAAGGTTTTTTTATCCCCTCCTCTTTTTTGCACTTGAATATTTTAATAGAAATATGTTTCAGCAGATTTATTTATACTATTTGATGTCTCCTAATGATATGAAGAGATTTAGATTTGGAAAGGATATTTAAGTAAAATATTAAAAAATGTTTGTTCAACTTTTTTGTGGTTATTATGAAGTCACCAGAACATCCCCTGTTTACACTCCTAAATGGTGCATCTGTATTCCCTAACTCATGTAACACATAATGAAAATGGATAAATAAATTAGTGACAAATTCCCCAGCAATATCATACAGTAGCAAGTCAGAAAAAAAAAAAATCTCTGTCTTTAGCTTGCATTTAAGACCACTATTCACTGGAAAAAATACCAGTACACTTGCATTATCTTAATTCATTACTAAATAAAATTGCAGAGTAATAAAATATTAGGAACAGTTTCCAGATGGTGTGGTAAGTGTATATTCCTCTGTGTGAGTATGTATTCATGAATGTTTAGATAAATTAAAATTATTCCACTAAATCTGATTCTGAAGAGGATGGAACCTCCTCACATCCCTGATACACTGTAAAAGAACTTTTTTTCACTTGATAGGAGACACTGAATATCCTGTCATAATCAGACATCATCTGTAACATCACAGAAAGAAGATTGATTGGAGGAACCACGCATTTAGTTTGATCCATAAGTAAAACCTAACGATGTCTGATATCTGTAAGGTAAAGTTCTGGGTTAGACCACAACCTCTACACAATGCTGGCTGTTTCTTTATTTTTCCTAATGGAGGCAATAGTGCCTAGTCCACTCTTTGTTGTGTTCTCCAGGCTATCCTGCGACAGTTGAAGGTAGAAACCTTCCATTCCTGTGTAAACTGTAGGGAAGCAGAGAAACAAGTATTTCATATTGTTGCTGTGTGATACATTTTGTCCTTCTAAAAATTGTTTAGGAGGCCAATATGCTCATTTTAATTAGTAATTACCCCAAGTCCTGAGTTAATATTCAACATATTATATGCTGTGGTAGGTGTAAAATAATTACTATTGTGTCATATTTCACAAATCTTTTGAGGCGGGTAAGATAAACCTCAAGTAAATGCATTAATGACAGATGTTATCTTTGCTGTTGTCTGCAATTACTACTTTCACAATGTGAATGCACTAGGATTGTGTGTTCCAGACAATTCTCCATAATGTGCAATAAATAAGTAGACTAACGTAAGAAATTACTTTCTCTGCCACAAAAAGTTGAGCAATTTTTAAGTATAAAAATGTATAATTTTCTTGTGTTCTAATGTAGATGGACAACAAGAGTCAGTAAAAATATTCATACTGTAACCATAATGAGATAAGAAATGAGTGTATGTAGTTTTATTTCAATGTTAATTAAGAAATTATTCTAGTATTTACTGAGTATCTCAATGCAATCAATTATTAAAGCCCAATGGAATAAACAAAAAAAAGGCCATTTTTCTAATTTCATTATGATGAACATAAAACACTTGATGGTTAAGAGCATCTTTTGGTTTTTAGATATTTCATCACCATTCTGCCACCTAAGATTCCTTCCACTGGATACAGTTGAATTTAGGGCTGGAAAAGATGTTTGCATACAGACTGTGCTGTTACAGTGTAAGCTTCTTTGCATATGGTGGTGCTAATTGTGTACATGTTTGTAGAAAACTATAACACATAGGGCTAATACAAAAATGGCTTAAGATTTAAAAGTGTACTTATAGAGTGTATTCCACTTGCGAATATGTATTAATTTAGATGTTGTATATAATATAATCCATGCTGCCATTCAGGATTATGGGGGTCAATAAACCAACTATGTCCTGAGAGTGTGAACGGGGACAGATCAATCAGTTTACAAAGCTTTGGCAAAGGTTGAACAGCTGGTGATGAAATTCTTTGCTGGAGAAATGACCAAAACACTAGAGATTTTAGATTTAAGCTGAGATTGATGGCTAAACCCTGTAAATAAAATCCTCTTCAAATGTGTTCTGACTGATTATAAAGCTAACATAAAGGCATCACTCCACAGCACTTTCAGAACAAGACAGTAATTAAACTTCTGGTGATGAACAAATTCTCTTTGAGGCCTGTTTAGTAGCAAATACAGCAGTGTTTTCATTTGGAGATTATTTTTAAAAGATTTCTAGTGAACAGTTTCTTTTTATTTAAACATTCATGAGGGTGAACTTAGATATCAATAGTTACTTTAACATACTTAACTTTTTTTTTTTTTCCCTTTCAGGTACTCAGCAAAAGCTATGTGCTCTCTCAGCAAGTTTCTTGAGGGTTCATGAGAAAGATTTGATTATGTAATAATCTTTTCTAGAAGAGTATGTGATTTTCAATTCAATTGAACTTGATTTACATCTGAAAAGGGATTTGAAAAGAAACAAATATATAAGGAGAGCAGGCTGAAGAGAGCAGAGGTATTAAATGAGCATAGTACAAAAACAATTAAGAAGAAAAATAAGGGTATCTGAAAAATAGTGATAGTGCACAAAGCTGGTTTTGTTTTTCAAGGGAATGTGGAAAGGAGACCATTTTGGATGAAGAAGTAGCAGATAAAGAATAATGAGAGAAAATGAGGGATTTCTGAAGAGAAATATGCTGTGTGAGAAGAAAAAAGACAGGTATAAACTCCTCTGAAAATATGCAGAATTTTAAGCAAATGAATGAAGGAGGTTTTATCCTTCTGCACCAGAAGTCTTGTGAGGTATTGTCATGGTTTGGCCTCAGCCTGGCCAATTTTAGCAGCTGAAACCAAGTGGTTGCAGTTGAGCTCCCAAATTCTCCCCCATCCCCAGAGAAAGAGGGAATGAAAAAGATTTGCAGGTTGGAAAATAAAACTATAGTTTAAGTGAAATAATAATAATAATAATAATAACAACAACAAAAATATTAAAAAGTAATAAAACATACAAATATATGAGATCTTTCACCCTCTGACAATTATATGGCACACACATGCTGCAGAGCAGACATGAGGGAATGGGTCTATGGCTAGGTGGAAGATGGGCTCAGGAACTGGATTCTGGAACACAAGGATCTGGGATCTGCATTCCAATGCCCCATTTTATCACTTCTACACAGAAATACTGACTGAAAATCATGCAGTTCACTTTTGGAGGAAGTTACTTAGGTGAGACTTAGGTGAAGTCAGAAAGTCAGAAATCTCATTCTGCTTTACCTTAAACCACAACAGGTACTAGATATGTGAGCACTTATACACGGAAGAAAATCTAGATAGGTTTCTTCAGTTTATAATATCATGGAATCATAGAATTGTTAGGTTGGAAAAGACCTCTGAGATCATATTCCTAAGCAGTTCATCTATCTACCTTCTAAATACCTCCAGGGATGATGACTCAAGCACCTCCCCTGGGCAGCCCATTCCGGCGCTTCTGTGAAAAGGGTTATATCTCTATAACCTCTTTCACATAGTTTTAGACACTAGTAAGGTCTCAAATCAGTTTCTATTTCTCTAGGCTAAACAACCCCAGTTCCCTCGGCTGCTCTTTGTAAGTCTTGGTCTCCAGTCCCTTCATCAGCTTCATCACTTTTCTCTGGACGTGCTTCAGGACATCAATGTCTTTCTTATAGTGAGGGACCCAAAACTGAACACAGTATTTGAGGTCAGCCTCACCAATTCTGAGTACAAGGGCAGAATCACTTCCCTGGTCCTGCTGGGCATATTATTTCTGGTACAAGCCAAGGTTCTATTGGCTTTCTTGACCACCTACACACTGCTGGCTCATGTCAGTTCCTGTAACCTATAACATATATTGCAGTCTTTCATCATACATTCCTTTATTGGTATAAGTGATTTTTCTGAGTCTGTGTCAGAACCTTAAGACCTGAAAAGATCTTTTGCTGAAGTTCTATTTGAAGTTATTCTCCCTAAATGGAATTAAACCAATTCCTTTATTCTTACTTCAGAATATATGTTCAAAACTTTCCAAATTTTGCACTCTCATCTATGTATTCTTTAAAGTAATTATATTTGATAAATAATAAACTGACATTTACAAGTTCTAACCTGAATAATCTGTACTAATAGTGGGTAAAGGAAGCTCCAACTTCAAAGGTATACTGACTACATTCACATGGAGGGAATTACAGGATTCCTTACCTTGGATTAGCATCTACTTCACTGCTGTGGGCTGGATCTACAAATAAATGGTAATTGTTACCAGAAGTATAACTAGCATCACAGAACCATTTTTCACTGTTAAATTGCTTACTGCAATTGTTGAACACATATAGCTTGAGAGTTATCTGGAGAGACAGCAGACTTTATATTACTCTTGAGCATTAAGCCTTATTAAGAAAAAGTTTTGTTACTCTGTCTCCAAAAAGAAGTAATGGGGATCCATTTATATTTCCTGTGGAATCAGATAATTTCAAAACAAAATTAGAATACTTCATCAGAGTTACCATCACAAAAGAGGTACCTTATGAATGAGCCATCAAAACCCATGAATGTTAAATGAGATTATCCTCATTCCAATATACAGCATTCAACACACAAGAGAGACTTAGAGACAGTAGGTAGGTGAAACCAAGAAGCTAAGAACCTGAAAAAATTGTAACAGAGAAAATGTTACACTTTGGAATTTCAAACTAGATATGTAATATGTTGTTGTGATGATCTCTGTGTGATTTCAAGAATAAAACTAATCAAATATATCAGTAATTTTAGTTCCCTCATGTGCATAGTATTTTTTTTCCTTTCCTAAGCTAAAAAACATAAGAGTTCAAACCCAGATGACTTTAGATTTCTGCTGCTCAGCACTCTCCAAAGACCAATTTTTGTGAGTGTTGACAGTGACGAAGAATACTGCACAGATGAGACTATGTTTAGGCATATGCTTAAGACAATTTGGTGGAAAAACTAGAACACCAGACACAACCTATAAATATTATACTTTTGTGCTGTCCAAGAAAGGGGAACTGTGGTCTATGAGATACTATGGGACACAATAACCATAAAATGGTGGAGTTTGATATACTTCGAACAGTAAGGAGGGCATGCAGCAAAGAGCAGACTTTGGCCTCTCCAGAGATCAGTTCGGTAGAGTACCATGGGTTAAAGGTCAGGGTGGGAGGGGGGCCCAAGAAAGCTGGTTAATTTTCAAAAATCATCCCCTCCAATCTCAGGACCAATGTATTCCAATAAAGAGAAAATCAGGTAAAAACATCAGGAGTCCTGTATGGATGAATAAGGAACACCAGGACAAACTTAAACTCAAAGAAGAATCCTTCAGGGGGTGGAAAAAAGGACAACTAGCCTGGGAGGGAGACAGAGAAGTTAATAGAAGAAATTGCCCTTAGAAGTTATAGATGCCCCATCCCTGGAAGTGTTCAAGGCCAGGTTGGATGAGGCTTTGAGCAAAAAAGACTGATATTTGATATTAAGGCTTGATATGTATTTCTATCTATAAAGACCCTTATGAATAAAGGAAACTTAAGAATTACAGAGGTTAGAAAGTCAGCCCATAAGATGTTATAGAATTAACATTATGATGTCATTTAAAATAGTTTATTTGCTGTACTGTAACTGACAAAATTAGAATTGAAGATTAATGATTAGTTTTCGAGTATCCTCAAACCTGCTACTTCTCCTGAACTCATAGCTTTTTTAAAATACTCCATTTCGTGGAGGCAACATAATATCCATGATGTTGTTTTGCAGTGCTATTAAGATAAAGCCAGAAGGAAAATAATATTCTGATTTCTTTTCCTTAATTTATTAAATGTTAGAAAATTGTATTATAGTACCTGAATGAAATTGTAGCTTAACTGAAAGCATACATAAAACAAATATTAAGAAAGAAGCACATATGCTATTTTAATTTCCACCAATACAAATGTTAATACTCTAGCAGGTTGCTTCATCAGTTCATTTTGGAGAAAGAAGTTATTTTCTTTCCTCTGTAGAATGTCTAAGGAAATACTGGTTTCACCATTCTCTCCCAGAAACAGGCAAGACAATGTGAAGGTTTATATTACACATATACACAAAAACATGTTCTGTAGACTATAGAATTTGAATTAACATTTCCAAAGGAAAAGCAGAATAATTTGTTATACCCCAAAAGCGTGTACATTTTAATCTGAACAAGCATACTCCATTTTCCAATCAAGCATTTCTGCTGATGAATACAATAGAGGAGTAGTGCTGTCTTTTTACTGATGGCAATATCTGGCAGTACCCTGAGCAACTTTGATGATTTTAGCTTTACCTAAACTCTTCCTGAAGAAGTCAGCTTATAGAAATTTTTTTATAGTCCTCAGAAATCTGGCCTGCCAAGCTCGTCAGTGAATCAACAAGGACTTCAACTATTCTGGACACATTATTGCTTTAAAAGTCAGCTCTAAGGTGAGATGTTCTTCATCTAAGAAGAATCCAAAACACACTCTAGTAATTTTCTGACGCTATTTTTGACACCCAGCATTGGGCTCAAAGTGTTCGAGATAATGATAGATTTTATTAGAATGTACAAGATGACATTTACAGCTATTATTGCTGTTTATGTATTAGTTGCTAGGTTCCTGTGCTTGCTATGGGGATTCCTTGCCTCACTGTAGAGTCTGGAGCTTGTTAGTCACTGCTTTTTGATTTTGCTGCTTGCTGTACTGCTGTACTGCTTATCTAACTCTGCTGTGTCTGGGAACATTTTGGTAGCAGCAACAGTGATGAGCCACAGCTGGCAGATGGCCAGAGGGAATTGCTGCTCTTCCTCTGTTTCTACACTTGTAACTGCAGTTTGAACTTGAATCAAAGGGACTGTGACCTGTGGAAGAGACCATGTGGGACCAGGACACCTCAGGGTGTCTGTGGCCATAGATGATGGATAAGCCTATGACAGGACAGGTACATCTCTGACTCTGTGTGCCCATGCTTATGTCTGTGCCACAGCAAGTTTACCTCTGAAAGGATTGTTCACGCTGTATAAAGTACCTCCAAGCATCCATGGCTGTCGATAAATCCATACGGCAGCAGATAAACCTTGAAGCATCAGTGGATTTGTCTGAGGTCATACTGGAGCACATTAAAATATATGACTATGGATTAACCCATGACTGAGTGGGTACACCCTTGGAGGGGCTACAGCCATGGAGGAGGCCTTGTTGGAGGTTTACTTCTGAAGGGACTGTGTCTGTGAATATGGCCATGCTGGATCAAACATATCTCTGAAGGCATCGTGGGCCATGGAGAAGGCCATGTTGGAACAGATACACCTCAAGGTGATTGTGGTTATTGATAAGTCTATGCTGCAGCAGGTGTACCCCTGGAAATACCCATAGAAAACGTTCCACTTCAAGCAGATACAACCCTGATTAAATCAGTCCAAACCAGAACAGGGAAAAACAGAGCATTGCAATGTTAAACCCCATGGACTGGTCCAAAGGGACCAAAGGTGGAGACTAATAGAAATGCCTTTAAATTATTGTAAGCCAGGATTTGAGTTACACGTTATAGGTATTACCACAGCAAGAAACCCTTGTTGCTAGCCAGGCTAGGAGCAAGGAGAAGAGTTCATTGCAATTTTAAACCCTATAACCTACTTTAAAGGAACAAAAAAAATGGGGATTGTAATGGAAATATCTTTAAATTGTAACATATGATTTGAATTACATACTACAGGAATTATTATAGCAAGAAACATCTGAACCCCTGGAGGACAAGCCTTACAAGAAGCAATGCAGTGCAGCAGCAGTGACCTGACCTGAGCTGGTGCCCAGTAACTCCATGCTACACGCTCTTGTCCTGAGTGATCACCATAGCAGATAGAGCCCTAAGTCATGGACTAAATGAAGTCAATGAACATTCATGCATATTAATGGATACTTTGTTGACATTTCACTGGTGTGGTTCATAGACTAAGGGAATGATAACTGTGTATTAAATCAAAGGATAAGGACAGAGGTGATGGCTAATGAGGACGTATTAGATTATGTGGAACCTATGCATGGCAAGATGATATGGAATAAGGGGTAGAATATACTAGTTTTGGCTGGGATTGAGTTCTTCTAGTATCTAATATGGACTATGCTTGGATTTGTGCTAGAAATAGTGTTGACAATACAGGAATATTGTTCTATGATTCTATGATTCTGTAACGGGTGTACAAGAAAGCTGGGGAATGACTGTTCACAAAGGCTTGTAGTGATAGGACTAGGGACAATGGGTATAACCTGGAGAGGGGAACATTCAGACTAGACTAGACAGAAGGAAAAATATCTTCATCATGAGAGTGCTGAGGCACTGGCACAGGTTTCCCAGGGAAGTTGTGGATGCCCCATCCCTGGAGGTGTTCAAGGTCAGGAAGGATGGGGCCTTGGGCAGCCTTATCTAGTGGAAGGTGTCCCTTAAATGATCTTTAAGGCTCCTCCCAGCGCAAACTATTCTATGGATCTATTATTCTATGGTTCTGTATTCCCAGACTATTTTCTTTGGGCATATGAGATGTTGCACTCTAAACACCACCTTTTGTAATCTGTGATTCAACAGTGCATAGCTTCCATATATGGTGTCAAATCTAGCTTTGGTACACTACTTAAAATGTAGAGATAGGCTTAGGATGACATTTTATGTAGCTGCAACAGAATTAGATTAATTTACGTTTTTTGCATCCTTTTTATGTCCTATGTATTCTAATTGAAAAATATTCATATTTAATAATTATTAAGAATTTGACATGGGAAGCTCTGGTTTTGTAATACATAGATGAAAATGAACCCTTGACACACATGAGGGGAGAAAAGCGTGCAAAAGAGACTAGTGCTAAATACATTGTTTCTTCACTGATCTAATGTGTAATTGTGGCAAAAGACACTTGAAAACTTTCCCTACATCAGCTGCTTAAGTGAAGAGTCCAAGAAATATGAAAATATACAATGATATATATTTTCCTACTTATTCCCGGATTTCAGTGACCAGAGACACATTTAGATTACCATTTTGAGTAGCCTTTTTCCATTTCTTGCAAGCTGCAATTTGGACTTGCCATTATTTCGGACTTGCCATTATTTTGTGGACAGTATATTTGTTAGTGAAATGCTTCCTGAGAAGGCCACTGCTTATGGATTTCTCCACAGCTTAATCATGACTAGCCATCAATTAATTACACACTTATCTGCCCATGCAGAGTACTTGCAAATTGAATTTTGCTTTTTGTTCACTTTATCTGTTTTCAGAACAATTTATGTTATAACTGTCACAAGAATTTAACAAACTCTAAAACATCTCTTACTCTTTAGATTTGTGTTTAATGCCAGTATCCTCTTTTTCCATTCTATACTTCCATCTACTTATTTTCCATGAATAAATGTAAGTTGAATGTGAGTTTATTTACATTCTAGTTTCATCTCCTTCTTCAATAATTCATTGCAAATATTTACTACTTTCTGAGTGAAGTGTTAAGTAATTTAATCTTGATTTCTCATTTTAATATTAGATTCTGTGGTTTTGGAATCTCTTACCACATTACTGTTTCATAAGTACAGTAGATTGATTGAATCAGAAATATTCTGCTTTACGCTTACACATTTGCATTGCTCTCAGTAGAGCTTCAATAATATAGTACTGAAGTAATGGGCAAAGATGAGAATCATGCCCTGGATTTTTAAGAGAACTTTATAGAATTAGCTTTATTCTATATGTTTTGACAAAGTCCTCAATTTCTTTGTCCTGTATTTTCCTATACATTGGCTCACTGACTTAAATAACTTTATATACAATAATAAGAATTATATTTTTTTCATAGAAAATGACATTAGCGTTACCTAAGAAACTTTTCCAAACGGAAATAATTTTTGAAGTTTAATGCAACTGTGAGCTTTCAGCTCACAAATTCCACCTTCAGTGGTTTCCTAGGATACCAACACACAAGCACAAACAGAAAGCAACATGAAAAAAACAAAGTAGAAAGCCTGCAGCACTTCCACTTTTTTTTTTTTTTAATCCTTTCAAACTCTTTGCATTCTCACAAACATATCAATGTCAAGAGCATGGTAAACCTTAAACAAAACAGCTGTGATGGGCTTAAACTATAACTCATATCTATGACATTTGTAAAGGTAGACAAGTTTCTCTTGAGAATTCTGAAGAGAACAATCGAAACAAAGAATAAGAGATTGTGCACATTCTGCATCCTACCTTTGGAAGAATGAAGCAGGAATAGCTTAACAAAATGACTTTTAGGGCATTGTTTTAATAGCAGTTGAAATAAATGGGGAGATATTAATGAACTCCATCTGCTAAAGTGCTAGCCAACGAGAGAAAGGTAATTACAGAACACATTATGGTTGCCTGATGGATGACATTTTCAACTAAAATGCATTTTCAGCCAAAAGGAAAGTTGGCATTAATATCTTGCCCCACAAATTTTCCAGTGCACACATGCATGTACACACATGTGCACAGAAACGTAGAAAACAGATACATGATTTTGAAAGAAGTGGAACTTCAAAAAAATTTATTAAGGAGTTGAAGTGGACAACTCAAAATTATAAAGTTGGAGTGCAATGATAGGTCACGAAAAGAGAGTGAGAGTATTAAACATGTAAACCTGTCATATAAAGATAATAATGATACCAATGCTAGAATATTTTATTCAGTTTCGTTATCCTCTTTTTAAAAGGAGATAGTCACCAAGAAAGAAAGGTAGAAAAGAAACCTTGAAATAATGTGTGAGAGAAAAAAATTTTACACAGCAAGAAATGAAATGTATTTAGTTTTTGTAGTTAACCCAAAAGGAAATCAAGTGAAGACCAAAAGATGAGGTGACCTGATTACAAAGCCATCATGGGAAGAAAATTTTATATATTTTGACAGGAAGGTTTAGAAATAAACAAAAGCAGAAAACTGATGTTTGGCTAATTAAAGTAGGAAACAAGGCAAAAGTGCTATTAACAGAAAACATGAATAATGTTTTAAATATGGCAATTTATAGAATCCTGAATAATGATTTAAATATGATAATTTAGGAAATCACAGCTCTTAGTCTTACTACTCTTCAGATCAACATTTGTATGATATCATTCTGGTTCATAATTAACTTTGTTGTTTGACCTTAATATAAGAGAAATCCAAGAAGAGTGACATATCAGATCACTGGATAATTTTTTTTGTTCTTCCAGGTCTAAATGCTACAAAACCTGAATGAAGATCCGACTGTACTTCCATCCATGTTGCAACATTGATAATGATGATGGCAGTTCAGTTTAAGAAAATTGCACCATACTCATAAATATGTGTACAAATATTTTCACTGTTTCAGATTTATTTCAAGCTAGTTACTTGTTACCAGGTTACTGGAGCTTTTACAATGCAGGAAATACCTTTGGTAAAGGATAGGGTGGCTTTTGAAGAATGAGAATTCTTATTGATATGCTGGCATGGGGAATTTAACTGATATTGTAATATTGATTAAATTAGACCAGGCTGCTCTCAATCCATTCATTACTCAGTCTGTATGGATATTGGTGATTGTCCTGATCCAGGTGCAGGACTTTACATTTCTTGAATTTCATTCAAGAAGTACCCATTAGCTCACTTTTCATGCCTATCAAGACTCCTCTGAACAGCATCTCTTCCCTTTAGACTATCAACCACACCACTCATCCAGATGTCACCTGCAAATTTATTGCTAGTGGACTATGTCATTCATAAAGATATTGAACAGTATTGCTCCACATACAGAGCCCTGAGATATAGCACTTGCTACAGAGTTCCATTTCAACACTGAGATGTTGACTGCAACTATTTGGATGTGCCCATCCAGTCCATTCCTTATACATCCAAAATGTCACTTGTCACCAGTTCACCTGTTACAGTTATCAGGAGGGGTACATTTTCTTTACTCTCCCTTTTCTGAATAATGTATCTGTAGAAGCCCTTATAATTCTTCACATACCTTGCCAAATATGATTCCAGTTGTGATTACATAGCATAGTAGAATAGTTTGAGTTGGAAGGGGTCTTTAAGATCATATATCTCCAACCCTCCTGGCACGGGCAGGGACACCTCCCACTAAATCAGGCTGCCTGAGCCCCCTTCCAATCTGGCCTTGATTTGGCTTTGCTGATACCATCTCTACACCCCCAGGCAGTACCTATATACTCTGCTTGACATGTGTGTTCCTTCTTCCACTGCCTATGTATTTTTGTCTTGTGTTTTGTAAGAGAGTCTTAGAACAGAATATACTATTTCATTTGGAAGGGACTTGTAACGATCATCTAGTCCAACTGTGTGAATAATTCAGGGCTGACGAAGTTAAAGTATGTTTCTGTTTGACAAAGAGGTTCTTTCTCAGTCACTTACTCAAACTTCTCAGAAGCTACAAGTTATTTGGGTTATAAATAAGAATTAGATATTTTTGAAATCTTTCCCTATTTAGCACCTATGATAAATCTGAAAATTATATTTATTTTTAGTTTATTTTAGTATAGGAAAAAATATTTATGCCTCATAGAGATAATCAGGAGAGAGGATTCTGAACACTCCTTGGGATGAATAATGAGAGTTGGCAATGTGTGGAAAAAAATAGCTTATCATTCACAAGTCTTACCAACAAATCAACTGGAAACAACTTTTTTAAACAAAACAAAAGACAAAACTATCTTCAGGGTTACAAAGTGCCAATCAAAAGTGAAGTGACTTGTACCACAGTGTAAATCTGTCAGCTCTTTTGAAACACAGAAAGTATCCTTGAAATTATAGTGAAAATATAATGTGTTTGTATTATACCTTGACTACAGTATGCAAACTATGCATATACTACAACCACAGTACAATATATCAGCAGCTTTATTGTCAACTGTTAATATATACATAAAGAACATAGAATAGTTTGGGTTGGATGGGACCTTAAAGATCATCTACTTCCAATCCCCCCAATTTCCCACTAGATAAGGCTGCCCAAGACCCCATCCAACCTGGCCTTGAACACTTCCTAGTATGGGGCATCTACAATCTCCCTGGGCAATCTGTGCCAGTGCAAAAGGAAAAGAAAATCAATGGAATGTTAGGACTGACTAGAAAAGTAAAAGAGGCAAGTCAGAGAATATGAACAGTATTTTATTTGCTAACCCAGTCTAATGTGGATATTCGTTTAGGAAACTACTTGCCCCTGTTTGTCTCACTCTGCTACAAAACTTTTAATAAGACTGTAAGTGATCCAAAGAATGATAACAATGACGACCAAAGTTATGGAAAAGCTTCTGAGCAGAAAGTCTGAGGGATGGAGAAGAAACACCTTAGGAGGAATATGATGTTATCCATTAAATCATTAAAAGAATAAACAATAAGCAGTTACTTATTGCTTTAGAAGTGCATTTATAAATGTCTCTAGAGCACCTTTCTCACAGCTGATTGTATGAGATCTAGTCAGAGCTGATTTCAATAGCACATTACCAACTATTTGGATTCTAGAAAATGTGACTCTAATTTTCAATTGGTTTTGATCTTGTTTCACAACAGTCAGATCAAAAATGTTAAAAATACCATTATTTTATTTATGCTTTAAGAACCAACATGTTAAAACACATAACATACAGCTGAATTTCAGATGACTTCCTAACTGTTCATAAAGAAACAGAGATATGCATGAATCTATATTCATATAATTTTTGTATTCTTCATTCGAAAACTTGATTTAGTTAATTTGTTCTTTTACAAACACATTCAATTTATAACAGTTGTCTCAACTTTGTCTGATTTATGAATAAAAACCAACTGACTTATTTATAACAAAAGATTAACATATCAAGAATTGTCAAATGTAAAGGTATTAATAATGAAAACAGAGAGTTAAATTAATGATTATAGTTAGAACTGCCTGACATAATATTTCAAAATTGACCTAAACATCAAAACTACAGAGTTTATAGAGTGACATACCAACACTTAGTTTATCATGTAGTGAACAACTGAATGAGTCTCATAGAAGAGAAAAAGCACAGTTACAACATCATCAAGTGGACCACAGTATGTCTGTTTAAAGTGAACATTCATCTTTTGTATCAAATAAATCTAAAACTAGTTGTTAGTTGTTAGAAGATAACTTTAGGTAATGACGCCATTTACAAATGACACAAAAGTTTTGAAGTTGCTAGGCTTGAGATCAGCTATCTTGAAGGATTTTAGATGTAGTGATATGTCATATTTAAAGACAGAAAATAGCCTGTAATATAACTTATCATTACATAGTATTTATCATTTGAAAAGATCTTTGTCATTTTAGGATTCTCTATTGCAATTCAGAGGTATCACTTTCCTTTCTTCTCAAGACTGGAATAAAATAATATCTATTTTTTACCTTCGGGATATTCTGTTATTGTTTTCAAAACTAGTAATTAACACAGTTGTTGCAGTCAGGTACTGACTGACCTGGTAGTTTAACAATAGGATTTTGATGTAAAGATTGCAGGCTGTTGACATGCTTACCATTCCTGGTAGAAATGAGCTGCTCTTCAATGTGACTGTGGTTTTTTGTTTTCTTTTATTACCATGTTTTTTTGATTTGGATTTTGTTTTTTATAAGCCATCTTCCATAGTCTGCCATCAGAGCTGCTCTAGGCAGAAGTGTGGTACTTAATTGCTGAATGTCTAAAATTCATATGCCATTTGTAACTTTAATAGTAAATGACCAGTTAGTTTTGTTCTGCCAGCACTAGTGCTGTGGAACATTAAAAGCAAAATTTCACAAGTTAATGGTCTGCCCTTTTCTGACAGCACACCAAGCTTTCACACTATTAGCTAACACTTTGCTTCACTCAGTTGCTGAACTCAGCCACTTGTTGACAAGAGCCTTTTGGTAAGTCTGAACAGCAGAAAAAAATCAAGTAAATCAAAAGCCAGTTTGGAATGAGGCATAAAAGTCAGTGGGAAAAAAGTGATGTATCAAAAGAAAAATTTAGCAAGCAAAACAAAGTAACTTAATGATGGTTGGCTACAGCATCCCTTACTTTAAAAAACCCACTTAATCTATATGCATGGGTAGCCACCGATGCCCATAAAAAAGGACTACAAAATAAATACACAGTGGATGTGTAGCATTATTAGGATGAGACATATTGTCTCAAATGGGGACACATTTGGTATCAAATTTTGGAGAGCGACCACTGATGGGCTGCCAGACAAGCCCATATTAAAACTTAAATGGCTTGTTGAATCTCCTGTATGGGTTGATCAGAGACTGCTATCTCAGTCAATGAGCAACTACAAGCAGGGCATATAGTACCTTCAACCAGCCCATGGAACACTCTAATTTTCACTATTCTGAAAAAAATCAGGAAAATGGCATTTGTTACACGACCTTAGGGCAATTAATGTCGTTATGCAGGATATGAGGGCATTACAACCTGGCCTATCATCTCCAGTAATGATATTCAAGGATTGGAATTTGTTTATAGTGGACCCGAAAGACTGTTTTTTCACAATCTCATTGCATCCAGATGATTAGGAAAAGTTTGCTTTCTTGGTTCCTGCTATTAATAAGTGGGAACCTGCAAAGCGCTTTCAATGGGTGGTATTACCCCAAGGCATGAAAAACTCTCCAACTCTCCAAGGCATTGTAGCCTTTTAGACAAAAATATCCCTTTTTATTGGTGTATCATTACATGGGTGATACATTAGTGGCTGGAGAGCATTTGGAAGCTAATCAGGTATTAACAGACTTAAAATGTGTGTTAGGACAAAAGAGTTTGAAAATACTATACATACTAACATAAAAACTTTGACTGATGTCCAAAAGTTAATGGGAGATATCCAGTGGGTTCGACCACTGATAGGAATTAAAAAGAATGATCTCCAGCCATTAATGGAGTTGTTAGGAACCACTTGTTCAACAGATGATAAATGACATTTAAACAATAGTCAAAAAGAGGCATTGGATAAGATAGAGGAGAAAATCTTAATGGCTAAGGTAACTTGTTATGCGGCAGATAAGCCCTTGGAGCTAGTATTGGTTAACTCTGGTCAAGATCGAAAACATCCATTGGGTCTTTTGGGACAAACAGAGTGGAAGTTTCAAATCATAGAATGGATACTTTTACCATATCAGCCAAAAAATATTGTAGTCACTAGACTGGAACTTTTTGTTCAATTGATAATGAAAGGTGAAAAGAGGTGGTTAGAGTTATCTGGAATTGAGCCTTTTTGCATTTATTTACCAATTAACAAAGAATATTTAGAGTGGCTTATGGAACATTCATATGACATAGCAATTGCATTAGCAGGCTTTACGGGAGATATTACTAACACGTTTCCATTATTAAAATTTTACCTTTAAAACAGAACCAAACTTTTGAACAGGTACCAATGCTCTTTGAAACACCTGTGGGAGGTGTAACATTTTTCACATGGCAAACACAAGAAAAAAGGAATCATGAGTTACTGTTCAAACAACCAGGTGACTTGTTGCAGACTATGGAATTACAACAATATTTCAACAATATACTTCACAGCCTCTCAATATAGTTTCTGACTCACTATATGTTGTGGGCATAGTTTGTAGAATAGAACAAGCCATGATAAGAGAAGCTAAAAATATGGTGTTACGTGCTTTACTGTTGCAATTGCTATACCTGTTGGAGCAAAGAGAGCATAAGTATTTTATTTCTCATATATGTAGTCATCAGCCTAATTTTGGTTTGGCAATAGGGAGTAACCATGCTGATCGCCTTGTTGCTGCAGTTTGGAATGATCCCTGAACAAATCTCTTTTTGCAAGCCAAAACTTTGCACAAATTTATTTCACTAAAGTGCTAAGGTATTTAAACATCAATTTGATATTCCTCTGTCTGATGCACAGAGTATAATTAACTCTTGTCTGGACTGCCAAAAACAGTCTTAGGGTTTAGGGCTTGGAGTAAAACCTAGGGGACTTCAAGCCTTACAATTATGGCAAATGGACATGACCCATATTTCAGAGTATGGGCGATTGAAGTATGTACATGTTTCTGTGGATACATTTTCTATGGATTTACAGGCCACAGCACAGACTGGGGAATCTGCAAAACACATGATTCAGTACATGTATGTGGCTATAATGGCATTAGGAATACCTCAAACAATAAAAACAGATAATGGGCCAGCTTATGTTTCTCAAAAATTTAAACATTTTTGTGTTCAGTGGGGGATAAGTCATCATTTTTCTCTGGTTTATTAGCCCCAGGAGTTGTGCCTCTTGAAGCTGTGTCACAAGTCAAGAAAATGGCTTGTTGGAGCGTTAAAGCAAGGATTGTTTATCTTAATTGCCATTATTGCATTTTTAAGTGTTTTGATGCTTTTAATGGTGCTTGAGTCACTCAAAATGAAAACGGGGGAATTGATTGGTGGCTACAGCATTTAATGGGCAGCTTAAGCAACCCTAATCAATAATACATTAATATGATGAATAATATGAGTAATATTGTTTAAATTTTTTGAGTAGTTTTTCTTCTCAGTACCACAGAAACTATGAACACATAGTCCTGAATTATTTTAGATTGCTTTAGAGGTTTGAATCTTCTTAAATGAGATAGTGCTTGTTTTATTGAACTAGGTTTGGAACATGAAGAAAATCCAAAATATTCCCCAGGGACAAAAATTATTCACAATGGAAATACTGAATCCTGTAGGAATTCTAGAAAGAGATCTGATGCCATGAAAAAGGCCAAACTCAATAATCAATGCCAATTTGATTATTAAGCAGGTATTGCTTTAATAAATAGTGATGCTGGACACACAGAAAGTCATTTCACCTAACGTGTGTGTCCATTGAGGCTGGTTACAGGACTTTAATACTGATTGAACATACATATTCATACAGACACCAAGAAACACTAGTTACATATTCTGGAAATTTTGGTTAAACATACATAAAACTCATTATCGTACCTTATCATCCACTCTGGAAAGTACATCACAGTTCCTTTGTGTCTTCAGAATCCTCTAGTAGGTCTTTATCTTATCTCCTTACTCATTGCATCCTCCTGGCGAGCTCAGGTCTTTCCTTTTTTCCTGCTGGGGGACTGTTTTTGTTTCAACTAGTAAACAAACTAAACTCCTGTTACAATCACATTCTTTCTTACCACAAGCTGGATAAGATTTGATTCCTATTATTCTTACTGTTCTTAATGATTTGTTCCTTCCTTCATATATTTTAAGAACATGAAAGGGGTATTAGTGTTTTTTAGTAATCAATAAAATCATAAGTTTAAACACAAAAATAGAAATATACTTTATATTATACTGCAAATGCAGTAGGTTACTAACACATAGACTAGAGGCCTTTAGTTTGAGACAATCCATCTAGAATGGTATGTAGGTCTATCATTATCATTAAAGACATGCATGCATATATATCACACATTGCACACATTATATGTTTACTCATATACAATGGCAAATCAGGGAGAAAACCATAGAATCATAGAATAACCAGGTTGGAAGAGACCCATCGTATTATTGAGTCCAACCATTCCTATCAAACACTAAACCATGTCCCTCAACACCCCATCTACTTGGGCCTTAAACACCTCCAGGGAAGGTGAATCAACCACCTCCCTGGGTAGCCTGTTCCGATGCCCAATGACTCTTTCTGTGAAAATTTTTTTCCTAATGTCCAGCCCAACTCTCCCCTGGCTGAGCTTGAGGCCTTTTCCTCTTGTCCTGTCCCCTGTCACTTGGAAGAGGCCAGCACCCTCCTCTCTGCAATGTCCTTGTAGGTAGTTGTAGAGAGCAATGAGGTCTCCTCTCAGCCTCCTCTTCTCCAGGCTAAACCACACCAGCTCTCTCAGCTGCTCCTCATAAGGCCTGTTCTCCAGCAACTTCATCAGCTTTGTTGCTCTTCTCTGGACTTGCTCCAGAGCCTCAACATCCTTCTTGTGCTGAGGGGCCCAGGATTGAACAGAGGATTCTAGGAGCGGTCTCACCAGTGCCGAGTACAGAGGGAGAATAACCTCCCTGGACCTGATGGTCACACTGTTTCTGATACAAGCCAGGATGCCATTGACCTTCTTGGCCACCTGGGAACACTGCTGGCTCATGTTCAGTCGGTTGTCAACCAACACCCCCAGGTCTCTCTCCTCCTGGCAGCTTTCTAGACAGACTTCTCCTAGTCTGTAGCTCTGCACAGGGTGTTTGTGCCCCTGGCACAGCCTTTCCCTCATCCAGCAGCTGAGTCACTTGGTCACAGAAGGCGATCAGGTTAGTTTGGCAGGACCTGCCTTTTATGAACCCGTGTTGACTGGACCTGATCACCTGGTTCTCTGGCATGTGCTTCATGATAGCACTCAAGATCACCTGCTCCATGACTTTCCCTGGCACTGAGGTCAGACTGACAGGCCTGTAGTTCCCTGGATCCTCCTGCAACCCTTCTTGTAGATGGGCACATCAGCCAGAGTCTAGCCCAGTGGAACTTCCCCAGTCTTCCAGGACTGTTGGAAGATGATGGAAAGGGGTTTGGTCAGTACATCCATCAGCATCTTCAATACCCTAGGGTGAATCCCCTCTGGCCCCATAGACTTGTGGGTGTCTAGTTGTGCAAGCAAGTCTGTGACCACCTCCTCTTGGACCGTGGGAGCCTCATTTTACTCTCAAGAAAAGTCTTGGTAGTAAATAGCACCTAATTCTTGTCCAGCAGTGCAGGCAACCTGATATGTATATTTTGGTGAAGTGAAGGATTGTTTAATTATAGCTTCTGACATTGTTGTGTATCAAAAGTAGTATATCAGATGAGGTCTGTAAAATGAAGGGAAGTTCCTTGATCCATGGCATGGAATCTTGTAAATACAAAAAATCAGAAATGTTCCTACTTCTTATCTAAATGATCTACATATTGAGATCACTGGCAGACATTTGCATTCTTGTAATCAAAATGACATTTTTTTTGTAATCATGGTTCATAATATTTTCTTTGCCACTGCATCAAGCAGAATTTCTTACTGTCTGAAAGCATGTAGAAATATTGCACTGGTTTTGCTGGAATATTGTTTCCAGTGAGATGTTCGTGTTACACTGAGGAGAAACACAACTTAATTAATGGTCTTCCTGTCTTGTATAACTATTGTAAGTTTCTCTGAATCAAGACCAAGAATTTGCTGCAAAGCACTGTGTTGATGGGTTTGATGCAGCCCATTCATAGCTCAGTTAGAATAACTAAAAAGCTTTTGAGGATAAGGAAAATAGCAGCACCATTTTCATTTATATTATTTCAAAATTTCAGCTCTGTTAATTTTGACAGCCATGTAGATGCCTTAGAATCATTATGTAAAATAACAAAATGGAAGAATATGACTTGTAAATTAATTCAAAAATATGAATGACATAATTAATATGACAAAGGATTAACCATACAATTTCCTAGGAAAGCCAAGAGTTCACAGCTGCCTTTCACAATTTCAAAATTAAGACACCATTACAAATAAAGCTTCAACAACTACTAGTTTTAAAGACCTCATACAGAGTTTAATTTCTTACTATACATGCTTAAATTCAAGTCACAGAAAGACAGATTCCAGAAAACAGGAAAATGAAATGGGATACAGGTAGGTAATAAGAGAATGAAGTGACAGAAAAATCCAAGGATAAAAAAACCTGAACAAATTGGGCACTTTAACAGTCACTCAATATTTCCTATGAGATGTTGAGATGTTAAGAAACTTAGAGACGATTACTTTCTGCTAGTTTGATCTGTTTCTCCATTGCCTTAATCCAGTGGCTATGAAAAGAATATACTCCACGAAAGCTGGTATTTAGTGATATGAAAAAATCCCCTTCAAAGCCTCTTTGGTTGTTTAGTCATCGACACAAAAATTTTCTGCCTTGCCATGTCTTGTCCATGTTTTTACTTTTCAGGCAGAATTTTTCATTTACTTCTAAAATTTTTGGTATAAAAACACTAGTAAAAGAAATGGGAAAGTTATTGATGATGGCAAGCAATTTAAAACACTTAGTTTTAGCTCGAGACCAGTTAAACAAACTTGGAAACAATTTTACTGTCAAAATCACAGAGCAAAGGAAATAAAGACAGTGAAGTTAACAAACATATAGGCATTAAATACGAACACATAGGTAACTAGAGAGAAAGGAAAGGGGTTTTTTACTCAGTTTGATATTGAATGTCAAAAGACATCAAGCTAAATAAAATGCCTTAGCTTTGTTTATAAACAATAAGACTTCGAGAAAGTCATTGTTTAGATGGTTAAATCCTTTAAAAAAGACAGAGGAAAAATATCCAGAACACTAAGGGAAGCATAGCATGATGCAGATTTGAAAAATTATTATTCATATTATATATGCCCCAGCTTTATATGAAGGCAATGCACTTAAATTTGTTTTCTTTCAAATTCAATGTATCAAGTCAGGTTTAATAGAGATGATTACCTTTGTAACACTCTATGAGTTACAGTTAATCTACGGCAGTAAAATTTACAGCTTGTGATCAGACTAAAATATGGCATTTGCTTAGTAATTCAACTGTGTTTGTGTAACAGTATAGTGATGAGTGAAATTGTACATTTTTCTGCTCACGTACAAGTGACTTTAAGAAAAAGGTGCTATTTGCTTTCACAGAACAGTCCAACTGTTTTATTATATTCTTTACTTCTCCTTAAAGGGGTTGACCCAAGTACTGTTGGTCCATGAGAGGAAAAGAGAATTCTAACCTGTCTCTTAAAATCTTTTAACTTCCTTGTACACAATTATGCAAGAAATAAATGAACTTCTGTGACCCAATATTCAGTTGCAAGGGCAGGAGACATTTACTGCATTTTCTTTTTCTTTTTCAAATACACTTCATTTTGTGGTCTACTTTTCTACATCTTCAGAACATCCATATTTCTTCAGAAGTCAAGTAACTAGTAGGTCATAAGATCAAGTGGTACAAAAGTTACATTCAATGTTTTAGCACAAATCAGATAGGCAAGAAATTATTTCTGAGGTTTTGGGAGCTGATTATGAAGCATTGATGCAAAACAGAAAAAAACCCCATATTTCTATAGTTATACTGTCTAATTATGTTTGCATTTGCATAATCACCACAATGCTTCCTTTAATTTTTGCATGTTTCACATTTTTCTTTCCATTTAACAATTTCTTACACTGTTTGTGGGGTAGTGTAGTGAATTAATCCTACAATATTTGCATTTTTCTATAAATAGTATTATGCATGGCTGAATACATAAAGGAAGAAGAGGGAGTTGGTTTTGTGGTTTTTTTTTTCTTCAGTGTTTTACTAATCCTTTGATTTTATGCTTTTTTGTTACACTTGTGTTGTTTGAAAAAATAGCTGCTAGACCAGAGGCTTTATGAATCCTGTAAGAAACATCATGTCCAGAGAAGCTGTAGAAGTCCTGTCCCTGAAGATGTTCAAGGCCAGGCTAGATAAGGCTTCAAGCAGCCTGATCTAATTGAAGGTGTCCCTGCCTATGGCAGGGGGCTTGGAACTAGGTAATTTTTAAAATCCCTTCCAACCCAAACCCTTCTATGATGCTTATTCTATGATCTGTAAGAAGACTTCGTTGAAATATTTCTTTGCACAACACATATTTCATCAAAAATTTAGTATAATCATTCCACTTTACATAATACTTCGATAAAAGAAATCATAGAAAAAAGTAGGAAGAAAGGTTTGCACAATCTTTGGCATACAAACAATTGAATTATATTAGGTTAACAAAACCCTATCAGTAAGAAATAACTATGTATACTCTATATGTGAGTTTATTCAGAACTTGTATTTATGACAGCAAGTGAGAAAAAAACCATAGAAAAAATAGGAAAAAAAATATCCTAAAAGTCAAAAAGAGGCAGAGAAGGGAAAGATACTGTCAGTTTCAAAAAATTGCTTATCTTCCAAGTAATTTTTTATATGTCTAAAAAAAGTAACCTTATATCTTGAACATTATTGTTTTCATCAAAATAATGAACATTTTAGGTATCTAGGTAGAGAGAAAAGATAGATATTGGATGATTAATATTTTCCTCCTTAAAAGAAAGCATGTGCTCTTAAGAACATAGCACCTCCTACCGGCCACCTTCAGCACACAGCTTAGTAAGTAAACATGGAACCGCATAGAGAAGCATTTTATGACATTTGAAGTTTCTCTAGGGGTCTCTGAGTTCCTTAAGGATTTAAGATATGTTGCATCAGTGGAAACACTGGTTAAATCTGCAGACATAACAGTGAGACCATCATTCTAACACTTGCAACACCTGGACTCCTGAATTCAATTCCTATGGCAAGTCAGCACAGGACAGGATTTTATTACTTGAAAATGGATGCTGTCATTTCTGACTTTCTTCTGAAATAGTACATGAACTTTTCACATCTCCTTTAAATGATGTATTGAAACACCATCAGAGGGATTTTTAGGCTTGATAGCTTAACTGAACAGAGGCACCTTCCTTCATCCCAAGATATATATTTGGTCCTTGCAGAAAGGCAGAAGTTCAAAAACATCTCATGTTCAGTATCTTTCACTAGTTATTGTAAATGTTTTATTATGACTTCTTAGGAATTCTATCAGCTTTCAAAAAGACCTAATTCTTCTGTATACAGTTCTTAACTCAGAGGTATTTATTTCATTTTTCAGGCTAAGCATAATCAGTCACTGAAGCGACTAGCTTGGAAGTGCTTAATTTCTTGTTTCAATATAACATCAATGATTATAGTTTACTTAAGGGTTCTTCTTTGGCTTTCTTATTCGGTTTTGTCATTATTCCAGCTATTTAGACTGCAAACTCTATACAAGTTGTTTTCATACTTGTGGGGTCATAACAATAGGACATACTGCTGGTGTTTAACAAAACTAAAGTTCATTAGATACTTTCTTCTGCTTTCTATGGTGGAAATTTTCTACTCAGTTTTACTCTCAGTTGATGCAGAAAGCATTCCTATTATTTATTTACATTTGACATGAATGCTACCTGACTATTGACACCTTATGATTAAATCTTTTTGTTATGTTTTTCATATTTTGTAGCTATTTGCTTCTCTTTCTTAGAGGCACAATACTAGGCTCCTGCTATTCAAAACTTTTCTAGGTACTTGTACTCAAAAGTACTCTCTCAAAGGAGAGAGAACTTTTGTGTTCTCTAGAGAAAAGCATAAGTACTTTACATTGATTGTATGCAACATGGAGGATTTCCTAAGAGCTGAAGTGAGGAATCTTGTAGATTATGTCTAGTTTAGCAAGCAAGGCAGCAAAATAGAAATGGAGTTGTGGATCTAAGAAGTTGTCAGTAACTTAAGATACACCATTAGCACGTTTCATGTGGGATTACTTCAGATTATCTTCAATCTACTTTTATGAAATGAACAGCCTGGTGACTGAAGTGCATTGTATGTATTTTTGGTATGCATCTTCAAATTAGTTTCATTTGAAATTAATCCAGTTGTACCCTGAGACGGTGGAGTAAATCAAAGCATTATGTATGGGGATGGATAGTTTTAAAAGCACCCTCCTGATCCAGATCAAAACTGTGACATAGGCATACTCTTAGCCACTCTATAAAAGTGAAAGCAATTTCAAAGACAACAGAGATATCAAGACTTATAGAACTTCATTAGATCATTTAATATTAAAAATGAAATATAGAACAAATTTCTCCTGTTGCATGGACTACTGCTGAGGCTTTTGTGACTGCTTTTATGTTACTGTTATGAAGAAGCATCCTATGGATAAGTATGGTAGACGTTCTCATAAAGAATTTGATGTAAAACAGAATTTATTAATACTAAAAAGAATCTATTTTAAAGAAGATAATATATTCATTAGTGGGTTTTGTACCATGTGCTAAGTAATTTCCATTTTCAGTACAACTTCTTTACTGAGATCTATCATCTTCTCAAAGCTTGAACTAAGAATTTGTATATATATATATATGTACACATGTCTACGGTTTCATGTGTCTATGTGTGTGTACTTTCCTTTGTTCCATATATTCATTGGATTCATAGCTTAGAGTCAGAAATAACTTTATATTATTTTAGTTCAAAAACTGCATTTTGTATTAAAAGAATGATTCCACTTATACAGTTTTCTTCAACTTATATACCTCAGTATCAATAATCAGCCTCTGCAGCTACCTTTAGCGAAAGTAAATAGGAAACTTCAACATATTATGCAAAATCTGAATGAATGAAGTAATAAATCATACACATCACAAAAAGTTTGTCTCCTAAGCTTCTGTGTCCGGGTCTAGATATATGTCTTTCACATTTTGGATATACACTGAAGATTTCTGTCTTGTATCCATATTCCTAGCTGATTGCATCTTACTGTTTTTCGAACTAGCAACAGAAGTGAACCTAGTCTCATTTAAGGTTCATGTCATACCGTAATAGACAAGGAAATGTGAAAACTTGTCCTGTGCTTTTGGTTGGGTAGCCCCAAAATTCAAATTAAATGCTTAAATCACCTCAATAGAGTGTGGGGGAGGCCCCTCTCCCCTCTCCACCTTTTTTTTTTTAATTTTATTTTCCTTATTTATAACCTGGTAACTACAGTACAAAATTTGGAAATGAGGGTAGTTTTTGTTTTGTCAAAGTCATTAGGGTAAAATACATGTAAAATCCTAATTTAGACAAAAGAGTAAATATAACAGATCTTGCTTATTGTTCCATTTTGTCATTCCCAGGTCTGGCTACCTTCTCACTTTTATCTGCTTTCCTCAACCGATTCATAATTTTGGCCCTTAGGACATTCTGGACCATGAAATAAATGATGCATATTAATAATACATCGTGCATATTAATAACATAATGGTTGCACAAAGACAGACAATTCTGGCATTTCTTAGGCAACACAAATACAAAGACAGTGACGATTATTAAAAGCTGAAAACTCGAATTCACAACAATATTTCTAAGGATATATGAAAATAACTTTAATGTCACACTATTTCTGGACAGAAAATTATTACATTTTCTATAGCTTTTTTTTGATTCGTTTTAGAAAAAAATATATTTATATGAACGAATCTTTTTTTCATGTTATCATTAGCCTAAATTATTTTGTATAGAAAACAAATAAACAGAAACCTTACAAATGCTAATCTTTTAGAAAACAGTTGTAATGATTGTACTTTGGACTTGAAACATTGAGGGAAACTCAAGTTAGATATTTTTGACAATTTTCCTTGGACATCTTGTGAATCATTTCGCATTCTTCAAGTCAAAAAAATAAAATCCCAACAGATTATATGCATGTGCATCTTCATAAGACATTTGAGAGAGTTTTCTTATTTTATATGAGTGGAGAGCCATCTTCTAGTCCATCTTGGTCCTTTTCATATAATGGGAAGTCACATCTTCTTTTAAGTAAGTGTAAAGGATGCTAATTAGAATTAAAAACATTAAGAACCTACTTACTTAAGCAGCACCGAAGCTATCTGACTTCCCATAAACTCATCCACGTTCGTATAAGGGTAAATTTCAGCTTAAGAAAATTCCTAAAAATCTTTTTTTCTCCAAAGTAATGTTTTTTATTTGCTCCAAAGTAATGTTATAAATCTGAATGTGGGTTTTAGAAGCTGGATAAATGTTCTATAGGTATTGTAACTTCAATGCAGAAGGAAATTTGCTCTGTTAGTGAAAAGTGTAGATAATGTAAGGAGTGATTTTTTTTTAATGATAAGTTAGAGAAGTAGAAATTTTGACAAAGCTTTTAAATTAAAAATGCTACACTATGGAAACTGAAAAGCTTTACCATACTGTCTCTTTTTTGACAAATCTGATATGAAAATATCCTGTTGATCATAATGTGGAAATGTAGGATGACGAGGTAAGGTACCCATTCTGGGTCAAGGTAGGAAGGAATGTAAATTTCCCAACTGGAATATCATTTGGTTTTCTTAGGTTGTTTATTTTTCTTATATTTGGATAGGACAAGGTTTGGTTTCATTTCAAACTATTGTACTTCAAACAATGTTCTTCTGTTTCTTAAACTTTGCAATACAGAAAATACGATTTTTCTGAGAATCACTACAACTAATGTATTTGTTGTGTTACTTATAGCAGTAATTTTTCTTGATGACTGGGTGACCTGTATTAATAGGTAATAGGTGTTGAATGAGTTTTACACAAGCCAGCTTGCCAAAAATTGTTCTGTAGTGTTGATAGTCTGTATGAAGTGGTGATGCATTTTATGGTATAAATGGAATCTGAAGCTTTGCTAGGAACAGTTTAAAAATGCAAAATATAGCAAAAGGAGTGTTTTTGATAAACACTTTAAAAATATCAATGGCAGTTTGACTGTACTAAAATGTAATTTATTACTAGTTTAATTGAATGCCCCTTAACTCACCAATCTAAAGAAATTGAGTTTCCTATGCAAGGGGACTAGATTTTATTATAAAATAATTTTGCAAATGGTAACTAATTTTACAAAACTTTAGTGTCTGAAATTTCCATACCATTCAGATCATAGATGACTCTCCAAGACTAGACTTCAGAAAGGAACTATTTTTACATAAATTTCTAGTGTAAAAATATAAAATTAATGAAATCCACGTAAGAAAGTCATATTAAAATTTTACACAGAGATTCAAGTAGCTCTAAACTTGTCAGTTTCCATGGCAGCAAACAATTTGTATATTACCCAGTAGTTTAAGCATTGGATTTTCTTTTTTGCAATTTTGAAGTATTCAGAGACAATTTGAATCTATTATATTTCTGAAAAATGAACTCTGATCCAGCTTCTTTTGTTATATTATAACATTTTTAAAAGGCGTGTTATCATTTAATCTTTCTTTCTTGATTTTGGGTTCCATATTTTTTGTTGTTTTGATTATTACGAGGAAATGGCATTAACACATTCACAACCTGCAAATTCAATATGAAGAGTTCTAAGAGTTCTAGTAATACTTAATGATATAGAAGATAATGCATTATATAGTGCATTATTTGATCAGAGAACTATTGGAAACCTAGACAATCACTGGACTTGAAGTGGACCTTCTCTTTACAAAAGAGTAGGAGAATTTGTACATTGCTATATTCCTAGTAAATGCCCCTAATATTGATTGTAGGAGAGAATAAAGAATTACCTTAGTTTCAGGGGTCAAGCTAACCTGTTCAGAGAGAAAAATAAAAATATACAACAAGCATTATTTTCCCTTTCCATTGAAGAGTTATAAATAACACTGTCATCACAGAGGAAAAGACATGATTCATTTTCACCAAATTCTTTCATGAAAGAAAATTTCAGTGTGTTCTAGGAGATCACAGTCCTGAAACATTGCCAGGAGATAACACCAGAATCATATGAATTTACTAGAAACAATCGGATCCCACTCTGAGACCCTATATTTATGAAAACAGTGTTTAAGCTTTGTACTGTAAAAATTTGTATTATACAGTGTATCTTATGAGTTACACACCTAGATGGATTCTTCTGGCACTGTAGTCCAGGAATCAATATCATTAGTCACCATCAGTGACAGACATTAGAGCTCTGTTTTGTCATACAATTACTAAGATGTCGTTAATGTTCAGCTGAAAGAAAACTGAAAGAATAGTTTTTTTCTTTAAGCCAAACTGATTAAAAAGTGCTTTGAATGAAAGGAATACATACAGGCTGCCTGACTCATGTGAAGAATTTCTGTGATGTATGTTATCTGTTACTATAATCTTTAATACAGAGATTCACCACATATGGCTTGAAAGTAAATGAAAATACATATAAGAATGCAAAGTATTATATATATAATACATATATTTAATTTTTCAATGAATAAAGAGTTTATTTTTTTCTTATCGCACTAAGCTATTAAAAAACTGAAGTCTAAGTGGAATCCAAATTTAAATGAATAATAGAAATAATATTAATATCATGATGTTTCTAATAAAAGAACTGAGCAAAAGGAAAGGGAAATGTAGTATTTCTCTGTATTTTCATAGTCTGGTTCTTTCCAGGAAATAAAAAAACTAACTAAATAAATGGAGTTAATAATTACAAACAGAAAATTGATGGGAAAGGAGGTAATCAGAATAAGAAAAACAAAGAGCTAAAATAGATCATTTTTTCAGATGTTAGCAGAGGAAGACTGCTTAAAAGAAAAATTAATTATAAAAAATTAGAAGATGTTTTTAATAAAGAAATTGTTCTTGTTTAGAAAGTGCTTTTTGTGTCCTGGTGTTTTGGATATTTCATGTTTTAAATCTACATTTGAAAAAACCCCACCATAAACATTATATCCTGAATCACTAATTTCCATAGGGATATGAAATTAAATTTGTGATAATTATTGAAAATAAAATAATTAAAATAGGTCAGTAATGTTATTTCAGTTACTTGGCTTTTGGTTAACTTTCAATTTAAAATGAAATCTTTATATATAAAGACAGATATAAATCTTAAACATTAGGCTTTCTCAGGAAAAGATATTTCACATAATTTTTTATTTTCACATAATTTTTTTCAATTCATATATTTTTCTCCTTTTCTTTAGTCACAGATACTCTTCAGTTTGTGAAAGAACCTGCCTGATAAATGAACAGTTGTAAAAATAACTAAGATTTAAATCCTACTCAATTCAGCTGAGCAAACTGCATCAACATTGAAGCATATATCTGATTTCACAGAATTGCTGACCTAAGTCAGATAATGATCACATTGTGGTGGAATGCCTAACCTATATGGGCACAGTTTTAGACAGCATTAAATTTCTTTGTGTATCCATACTGGAAAATTTCACTGAGTACATTATGTGACCTAGTTAACAAGAAGAATAAATTTCTTCAGCTTCCTTTATATTTCACTAGAATGGTAAGTGCTCTGGCTTTCTTAGAAGAAATATAGGCACTATCTGTTATTTGCACAATGCTGCCTGTATCCATAATACATTATATAATAGAATCATAGAATCACCAGGTTGAAAAAGACTACTCAGATCATCAAGTCCAACCATTCCTATCAAACACTAAACCATGCCCCTCAGCACCTCATCTACTGATCTTTTAAACAGCTCCATGGATGGTGACTCAACCAACTCCCTGGGCAGCCTGTTCCAGTGCACAGTGAACCTTTCTGTGAAAAATTTTTTTCCTATATCCAGTCTGAACCACCCCTGGTGCAGCTTGAGGCCATTCCCCCTTGTCCTATCATCTGTCACTTGGGAGAAGAGGCCATTACCCTCCTCTCTACAACCTCCCTTCAACTAGTTGTGGAGAGTAATGAGGTCTCCTCTCAACCTCCTCTTCTCCAGGCTAAACAACTCCAGCTCTCTCAGCTGTTCCTCATTAGACCTGTTCTCCAGCCCCTTCACCAGCTTTGTTGCCCTTCTCTGGACTTGCTCCAGAGCCTCAACATCCTTCTTGTGGTGAGGGGCCCAGAACTGCACATAATATTCAAGGAGTGGTCTCACCTGTGCCAAGTACAGGGGTAGGATAGCCTTCCTGGACCGGCTGGCCACACCATTACTGATACAAGC
This sequence comes from Coccyzus lansbergi, assembly GCA_033558105.1. NCBI lineage: Eukaryota > Metazoa > Chordata > Aves > Cuculiformes > Coccyzidae > Coccyzus > Coccyzus lansbergi. The sequence goes on along the minus strand of JAUMJK010000013.1, from coordinate 4,998,524 downwards.
GAAGATGCCCTTGGCCTTCTTGGTCACCTGGGCACACTGTTGGCTCGTGTTCAGTGGACTGTCAACCAACACCTCCAGATTCTTCTCTGCAGGACCTGGCATCTGGCCTTTTTAAACCTCATGCCATTGGTATCAGCACAGAGGTCCAGCTTGTTCAGATCTCCTTGGAAAGTCTCTCTACCATCCAGCAGATCGACACTTCCACCCAGCTTAGTGTCATCCGTAAACTTGCTAAGGATTTACCCAATGCCTTCCTCCAGGTCATTGATAAATACATTCAGCAGGACTAGACCCAGTTTTTCATTAAAAGGCATAATATTTCCTGCTTTATCCTGCAATTTTAGCTACAATGAAACTGGACTCTTGCCTCAAGAAAAGCAGAAGAAATAGAATCCATAGTAAAATGGAATGCAAATGTTTAAAATCCCTTCTGAAAACAGTAATGATCACCTAAGACAGGATAATGCAGATGGGTTTTGGCCATTAGTTATACAGATAACTAATGGGAAACTGGAATCTATTAAGTCTCAGCTGAATTTGGAAACTAAATTCAGAAATGTTATGATTTTTTTTAAAAAAAGAAAAGAGGATGGAAACAGTGATTTTCATATATTGCATTTAATGCTTAAGTCCCCAAAAGCAGATTAAAATCTACTAAATTCTGAAGGATGTGGGAGCCCATTTTCCCCCATGACTAATCTAATCTAATCTAATCTAATCTAATCTAATTATTGGAAACAAGAAAAAAAAAAATCCAAACTTTTTTCCATTCTTTTAGTACTGGCAATACCTCTTTCCTCTTCCAGTCAGACAAGAGCAGATAAGGAGGAAGCAGTAATAAGTCAAATTGAATACATTTAACAATAATCTGATAACTGACAATTTTGCACCATAAGGGAAAGATCTCTTGGGTCAAAGCAAAATTTCACTATAAGTGGAGTTTATTTTTCAGGTGGGGAAAACCATCTGAAATATATTGAAGCAATTCAGGAATTTTGGTTCTCCGTGTGCAAATATAATTATGATTTTAAATGATTACTGCTACAGTGGAGTGACTTTTTATGTATAGTTTATGTATAGTTGCAAGTCTTGGTCATTTCCTGTTCCCACATTAGGAAATCGATTGCTTTCAGTCAAAATTTATTAGTAAGTCCAAGAGTTATGAATTATTTCTCAGCAGACTCTATTCCTTTCTAGCTGGCAGATACATATATATGAAAGTCCAAATTCAGTAGCTTTAGGGTGCAGTAATGAAGAGGAAAGTATTCAGTTTCATCATATCTTCTTCTGTGCACAAAGAAGCATAGTCCCCCCATAGAAATGTAAATGAGTATGAAGGTCTCCAAGATGTATGTGCTATCCAAACATTAATTTCCTTTTTTTTAAGGTGCAATCTGCAGGATAAACATAGTGTGATGATTATCCTATGGGCCATACTTTCAAAGATATGAGAGAAAGTGAGCACATAGGAGAGTTGATGTTGGTTCTAGAGGAAAGATTTGCCATGAACTCTTCAGCCCTGTGGATTGCTATGCATAAATGTACTCAGTATAAGAAAAGCTACAAAATTGGTAAACATACTTGAGATAACTTCCCTATAATATTATAGATTCATCCTGTGCATTAGTGTTTAAAGAAATTATTTTTACCACAGTAGAATTGCTAGAATATTCTTGTGAAGTAAGCTTGCATACTTTAAGATCATTAATTTAAAAAATAGATAATGTTTTGCCATCCTAAAAAATATTATTAGATTGTTATTTTCTATTCATTTTTCTGGTTTCTTAAAAGGTTCTGCACTCTTTGATAAAGTAATTTCTTATAATTATTCCTGAAATTGTGATAATAAGAGACACACCAAAGAAAAAAAATGGACTTCTTATCCACCAGATCTCATCAGCATCTCTGTGCAATGAAATAGGATATTTTCACTGTGGATTTACATACTTTTCAAGCATTCTGTTTACCGAAATATTCTACTGCAGACAGGAATATTTTGAAAGCATCTCGATGAGGCACTATGTTTCACAGGAAATAACAGGCTTTACAGATTCTAACAGAACACCAGAAAAAGATTGACCCTATTCACTATGAATTTTCTCCCAGGATTTTGAAACCAATAAAATCTCTTTCTAAATGTGTAATGATGAGGAGGTAGAACTGTACACAGGATTAAAATCTAGTCTTCTGCTTCAGGCTCAACCTGTATCTTAGACGCACCCGCAACTTGTTTCAGTAAATTGCATTTCTGCTAGGAAGATGAGATATGTACAGTACCATTATATGCTCTGTGTCTGACTGTGCTTGAGGTCACCACCAGAGAATTCTAGGTCTTTAATTACAGCTCAGCAATGTAGTTCAGCTATGTGGAAACATCCATGCATAGCTCGTCTGGCATAGTTGCTGAATATCTTCACATCTATGAGTTATTTGAGGATGATCTGATGAGTTATTTTGAGGACGTCAGTAAAACATTCTGCCTGTGGTGGTTTGAATACCTAGATAATTAAATACGTGGTCAAGATCCTCATAGTCTGTCTCGTATTGTGTATAGCAGACCTAAAAATCAAAATAAAAGATGAAGTTCGTTCTAGTCCCAATCGATAAAAGCAAACATCCTCTAATAATTTTCAGCTTTTAGTACAATTTAAACTACATGGCATAAGACAGGAAGCTTGAGGCAAAATGATAATATCAGATCAATAAGGAGATCTTTTTTCCATTAATAGTTGCATCTCTTCATCAAAGAGCAAATAGCTCTTTTCCTATATAGTGATTGTAGTGACATATACGCATCTCTTTGAATTTATGCTCTTTGAATTAATTTTTTTAAGTTAAAAAATATTAGACAAATATTTACTTGTTCAACATTGATAATAGTTGATAAGGTGGTTAATTTAAAGACACATTGTACAAGTTCCTACTAGCAGACTATTGACTGCTGTGATTATCAGTTCATATTATTTTTCTTAACAAATTACAACAGCCAATCAGCAAGCTGAGAACCTCTGTAGGTTAATCTTATAGAAAATGAAATGGGGAACAAAATTTGAGTAAAGGAAAGAAGATGTCAAACTATTTGTAGTGTATTTAGTAATCAGCTGTCATATATCAAGGTTGTCGATGTAGGCAAACTTTCTCCCCTTTGATTTCAGGAAAAGAGTTTTCTTCCCAGTAGGCCTATCTGACTCCACATTTATGAACATACTCTTAGATCTAAAAGAACTTTAGGCTTTTATCTACCAGTCTCTAGAATTCCAATTGTTTCCAGGCTAGAAACTTGCTCTCCTAGCACTTCTGACCTATCATTCCTATTTTCCTAAGCTGGAATATGGGCATATAGCACAAATGCTTATTTTATCTTGCCTTTACTTTAAAACTCAAAACTAGAATCATTTTTCTCTTAACAAAGATGGTTCGCTCCATAAGTTACTGTAATTCATTAACTTTAATATTGCATTGAATAATTAAGAAGGATATCACTGGTTAGGAGTTTTAAATGTTAGATATTGTAACACTGAAGTCACTTTATTTCTAAAGTAATCCATCAAGTTAATACCTATATAAAATTAGGATAAGCCATCATGATTTTATAGTCTTAGCAGCCTGAGGAAATATACTGGTCTGATACAAATTGCTGTAATGATCTTCCATAATGTTTTTTTCTTGAATTATCCTTATTTATAATCATTACATTTTGTGTTTTCTATTTATTTTAAACTCATTTCCCCTCTTCTTTAAAGAAACAGGCAGACATGTTAAAAAATCAAAAAAAAGACAAATTTTTTTTTGCAATGTGTATAAGACCATTTTTTTCCCCCAGCACTATATTGTTTATGAAACTTTAATTATGCCAAGTATTTGAGTGGAGTATTTTTCACTAGTACAGTGCATTATGGTTTTTGTAATATCCTGTACTACTTTCATCACTTTAGTCTGATAATTTGTTTCTTCAATTTATTAAACAATATTACTAATAAGTTCCATTTGTAGTTTGTTTACTGTCTCATATTCTTTGGAACATTGTACTTTCACAAGATTATTCAACTTGTCTACAGAATAGTAGGACAATGGATAGGTAGTTTTCTTAGTTCCTCACGGAGTTGCTCCACGTTCTCAATGCACAAAATGTGTCCCATATTCTGCACAATCCTGGAAATATTCATTATAAGAAGAAAAATATAACCAGCCTCCATGATCTGTCAGATTGTTTGTGTTCACTTTTACACTGAATGTGATCACAATTGTGTCTGTAAAACACAGCTAAGGTAAAGTATGTGAACTTTTTTAAGAATCACCTGATCAGTCTGGAAATTAATCCTCACTAGTTTGTGGGTCTATTTTTTGTTTTGTAGGGGTTTTTTTTAATCAAGAGATATTTTCCTGTTTGTGTGATAAACTCAGGAAAAATGGGAAATCTTTCTGTACAGAGGCACATATCTCTCTCTCTTTTTTTTTTTTTTCCGGAGCTTTATATCATGCTACCCTGATCTTTAATGTTGCATAGTATGTTGTAAACAAGGCAAGAACAAGTTGTCTAACAATATAACGGTTTATCCCTGGAGAATAAGATATTCCATGAGATGATATTCATGGAATAGCTCTTTGTCCACTTGGTGTCAGCTGTCCCAGTTGTGTCTTTCCCAGCTTCTTGTGCATCTCCAGGCTATTTGCTGGTAGAGCAATGTGAGAAACACGAAAGGCCTTGACAGTGTGTAAACAGTTTTCTGCAATAACAGTGTGATATCACCACTGCTTTGATCACAAGGCAACTGTCTTCTTTAGCATGTCCTGCTGGGAGGAAAATTAACTTCATCCAAGTCAGATACAGTACAATGTAAAAGAACAGTTTTTGCACCACTAATTGCTGGTAATTCACACTTACATGTGTTTGCCATTTGAAGTGAGGTAATTAATTTATAGCCAGATATCCAGAGGAGTTCTTTCTGAACATCTAAACAGAAGTTGACCACTCATTTCTCAACAAATACAACTATAAGGGTTTAAGTAGAGTAGTCAGTCATTCTATTACCTATCCTTGCCCACACTGCCTATGAAACTGAATGGAAAATAAGCTATGATACTTTTAAGTTAGAGAAAAGTAAGCATATATTAAAAATACCGTTCCATAAAATTATTGTATTTCAATTTCATTCACTGTTTCTTTTAATACTCTTAGTTGCAAACATAACATTTCAACAGCAAAGTTTGGGGGTTTTGCAGAATCAAAGGAACAGTTTTATTATAGAATAATTTGATTTTTAAATTAATTCTGTTCTTCATTATCTTGATTACATCATCTTCTACAATGACCCTATTGAGCAATGTGAACTTCAGGAAACATGCCATGTCTAATAATTCCAGTAAGTGGGCAACTGGTTCTAAAACAATGACTGATCTTATTAGTTTTCTGTAGAACTGTGGAAAACATGTTTTTGCAAATTTAATTTAAAACTATGATTTATTTTTTTATGAAGTTCTCACTGCAGTCTGGTGTTTATTAGGACCACATTGTTAATTTGTTTTCTGTTCAGTTTTTTCTTACATTAATAATGTAGTTCAGCTGATGGGAATGTATGATCAGAAACTGCTAGCATATGAGAAGACCTAAGGAAGTTAACAAAATGTAGATAACTAGTGACAGGCTCTTAACTTCTAATTATTACCAAACAGAGAAAGTAGCATATACAAACGGTGCAACCACAACTCACAGCAAAAATGTCTTTATGGGTGGGCAAAGCAGGGAAAAGAGAAATGGGTTACAAATTGATGTGTTGTGGCTGAGTGAGATATTTAAAAAAATTCTTCACTCCTACTATAATTAAGTTTCAGAACAGGCCATCCAGATAGACTTCAAGGCCTCCAAGTTTGAATTAGTTGGACTAATTAGATCATTTCAGTGTTGACTATATCTTGAACAAGATACTGATCTAGATGACCCATTTAATGATTCTATGACTGCAATATTTTTATGCACTCTTTATTGTTTTCAGAAAGCAAGTCAACGTGCATCCAAGAATTTTCTAGAAGAAAAATTTGTCTAGATATCACAGTTGAAAACACCCAATTTCCTTTAAAATGTAGAGGGGCTTTTTAATCAATGTTGTATTAAGACTTTGGAACACACTATTTCCAGATGTGGAATGATGCCTTGAATCATGATGGTATTCAAGTTCACAGAGTATTGGAGGGAAAATGTTCAACTGTTGAACTACTAGCATAAGTACCTGAGACCTTTACAGGTCCAGTTTTAGTCCAACACACTACTTAGCCTGTGAGATCTGAAGCCACCACAGCAAGAGGCCACATGAACATAATTTGTTTCTTACTGGATATGCAACTCTCATTAACAGGACATCAGTTCTCGTGCGCTTAGTAAATGAAAAACAGACACTTTTTATTTCACGTTAAATCAATAATATTATGAATCGACTTCTCTGCTGAAATATCCATGGAGAAAATCCAGCTGCCTACCTATTAATAAGAACGATTTTCATTATTTGCATTTATAGCTTCTGATTAACGTCAGACAAATTGAATTACTGTGTGAAAATGGTTTTGATTAAAGCCAAATTAGAAATCTGAACAGTTTACAACAGTGGATTTTTATTTCACTTCCTAATGGGAATCTTACATAGATTCTACAGCAGACTACTCCTTTGATAAAAGTTTTCTTTCATCTCTGTGACTACCAGTTGTGCTACTTGCCTGGCTTCCTGCAATGCTCTTTATGCTCAGTAAAAATTGATATGATTGGATGTTATATGGAGTCACTAAGAAAACTAATAGGAAAAACCAATATTCTTTCATTGTATCTTCCAGCATCCTGGAAAATTATGGAGAATTTAATGTAAAAAGCTGGACACCTGGTAAAGCATACGTCCATCATGACAATTTGATTAAGCATTGATGTTTAGAAATAAAAAAGCTTTTCATCTAGTTATTTCACTTTAGTTCCATATTTTGTTGACTGAGAACTATAGGATCATTGGAAAAATGGTTGTAAAATGTAATTTGATGAGTTATTTGGGGGGTTGAGGTTTTTTCCCCTATTTGTTATTATGTATTGGACAGAACACATATGTTACTGTATATGTTTTGGTGGCTTGTGTTCAGAAGTACAAAGGACAAAATTCATAGCCAGAACTAGTTTAGCACAAACAAAGCAATAATTATGCACTTCTGAATATAGGTTACAAAGATTATGAGGATGAGATTAGTAGTGCTTTCCTCTCCTTCATTTGGACTCCCTCCTAGCTTTTTAGTGCATGTATTTGAAATGCAGGCTTAATGAGTCTTCACACCAGGCTTTGCAGTCTGACTTTGAGGTCTGACATCTTGTCATTTAATTATGAGTGATGCATACTGGCTTATTGGTGATTTCATTTTGAAATGAAGGAATATGTCATCTTGTTATATCAAGTCCAGTTTTCACTGCTGTTCTACTGAATGATAATACCTGTTTCTGGGAGTTGCCCAAGTGGAAAGAAAACTGAATTAAAAAAAATAGTTTGTGGCATCTCATTCTTTCCTTTTTACTATGTATGCAAAAAGTATTATTAACAAGGAGTGAAAGTAGTTTTATGAGTTTTAACCATGGAAAACATTCATGTATGTTGCCACATAAATTAAGTAGAACTTTTACACTGTGTACAATGGTAAATGCTAAATAGTGAATAGCAGAGTAGCAAATGCAAAAAGCGTGATATTTTCTAGGAATTGTAAGTACAAAATCTAAATGTAATTTTAATAACATTAAATGGAATCCTTTGAATTATGTAGTGCTAGGATGTGTCAGTTTGTGTCTTGAACAGGCCCTGAAACAACATTCCACAGCTACAAACATTACGTGATGCATTATAAAACTGCAAAATGTCTGCAACAGAGAACTGTTTTCTTGGATAACATGATTAACATTACCATTTTATTAGTAAATATTAGCATTTATTAGCAAATATTTTGGATGAGATCAATTTCCCTTTAATTAACCATGTCTTAATGATTTGAGATACTTCATTACCTGCACATTTCTAACCACTTCCCTCTCTCCCATTGCACCTCTTTTAATTACTATGAAAATTGTAGTAGATTATCTTATTATATTCACATTTTAATTTGTTTTATAGTTATTAATCTTTTCCTAAGCCTTTAAACAGGTGGATAGATATCATGACATAAGGTTTTTCTCCACCAAATACTCTTTTTCTTCTAAGTTGTAACATTTTTGTTCTTTTTGGGGATATGTGCCAAAGACAGTTTAGATTCCATCACACCTGTCCTGAAATAAACATTTATATGTGTACTGAGGTAGAGGCTTGTTGTTGTTTTGAATTTAACAGATTTCAACATATTTTGAATACATGGAGTAGAATTCAACTTTTTTTTTCCAGTCATAATTCAGCTAGCACTTCAAATACATAAAATCCATGTAATCATTTTGAAAATGCAGGGCCAAGGGATTGATTATCATATTCTATTCAAATAAATGATGAGTAACCCAGGCCTCATTCAGCTCATCAAATTAAATCTGCCCCGTAACTTCTCTTACTATCATACCCCTTCCAATAGAAAATTCCAGTCTTGATGTGTGAATAAGACCTTCTATCAACTTTGTTTCATGGAAACAAAGCCTTTCATTCCACTGAAACTCAATTTCTTTGTGAAACTATTTGGAAGGTTATCATATCATAGAATAACAACTGAAAGACTGAATTGGGGTTGTTATTTCATCAAGGCAGACTGGTATACAAATGGATGAGGACATCATACTGTTACTAGCAGCTGTGATGGAAACTGTTTTTTACAGCTTATCATTTCACATTTATGATGTGCAGACAATAATATGTCGCCAAATCAGAAGTATTGGATTACTGCCGCAAAAGAAGGGGAACTATGTCATAGCAGCCTGTCTAAAAGTAGTCAAATATTCTCCTTTCTCCTCTCCACTTTGAAGACAAGTTGATTGTCACAGGAAGAGAATAAGGAATTATTTTACACACAATGCAAGCCATCAATGCATTCAGCAGTAGATTTATTTCCTTCTTAGTTTCACTTTCTTAAACAATTTCTTGTTTAACTGGAGAAAAACACATATATAATTCTTTTTCATACTTTACTAATTAAATAATACAATAAAATCAGTTCTATCCCTTGATAATATCTGAGATAGTATTTGGGTTTTTTTTTTTCAGATATCCCCTGTTTCTATAACATGCCTGTACCTTTTCATTTGAGCAAGAAAGAATAGTTTAGTCCCTGCTATTAGACTGGATATAATTTGTGAAATTGATCCAATGCTTCACTTACACTATTCCTGTTGCTTCCTTGTAGATTAACTATGAGTCTGCTAGATTAATTGTTCTTGATGGAAAGTGAGAGCAAACCTGTTCTTTATGCTATTATTCTATGAAGTTAAGTCTCAGTGATTTTATTTTCCCTTTATTCTGTCACTTGCCTTGTTTTGCTGTCTGATTGTATGAAAGAGTTTCTTCTGTGTAAAAGTATCGAAGACTTTGAAGTGTGATGGCCAAATTTGGGTCAATGAAATAAAATTCTCCACCATGTAAACAGCTAGATTATGAGAATATATGTCTAGCATGACCATTAGGGATCACTGAAAGCAGGACTTTTATTTTTAATGGTGCAGTATTTTCAGTGTTACAGAACGTACCTAAAACCTGGTGACCTACCTCAAAAATCTCTGGCATAGGTAAGTATTATGCCTATTCAATATGTGCTTCCAAGCATATGTGGGAGATTCTTCAGTGGTAATAGTAACCTGTGAAAGTATTTGATTTATCAGGAATTAAATCTTCTTAGTATTATTTCAGGCAAATTATACATCTTACTGTGAAGTCCTGTTAGGAGGTCAAAGTATCACAAAAAAAAGTGAAGAAAAATATTACTAAGAAGCAAAATTCAATGAAAGAGGTTTTAGTAGTAGTTCAAGTTTAAGTGAGTAATTGCCTTTTAGCCAGACAATTTCTACCTTTAATGAAGTTACAGCTTTGCTATCTAAACTTTGTGGTATTGAGATAATCAGGTCTTTAAAAAAATTAAAAAATAATTTAGTCAGCATAAAATCAGAAAAAAAACAAAAAATCCCTCTTGTTATAACATTCAGTTGCTTGTATTAATTCTGTTTAAAAGTTCTGATATCTAAAGATAAATTAAAATATTTACTTGAGGAGCCTCAGTGAAGGTTTGCATTTAGACTAAAAGAATTTAGTGACAAATATGCAATTTATAGTTTAAAACAGTAAGAGGAATTTAGGCAAGACAGCATTTTATGCTTTGTTAGAAGTATCTAATAGTATGTAAAAGACTGAAACAGATAAAGATTAAGTTATATATTTAGATAAATCTGAAGGACAGATGTGAGCAAATCAGACAAGTATGTTTATTTCTCCAAATAAAAGTAATCTGATTCCATATATTGTCTGTCAAAATGCTAAATCAAAATAAGTCTTTATTATTGTCTAAAAAATTAAGTTTATTTTGCAGATACTGAAGTGAACAGATGACACCTCCTGAAGCCTGTGGGATTTCTCTGTGAAGGCATGAGTGTAGCCTTCTATGTGAATATATCAGATTGAAAAAAATCCGTAAGAATTAATTTGGAAATGTTTGAAAATGTCCACAGAGGTAATAAATTTTCTTGGAATTGAGACATTAAATTTCTATTTTCACATAGGAAATTTCAGCCCTAATATTTTTTATTTACAGCACAGCCTCTGTTTTGCTTTCATTAGGTATTGTATTAATCCTACATTGCTTTAGAGTACACATCTTGGTACTGTTTCAATGTCATAGATTCATGGAATCATAGAATCATAGAATGATTTAGGCTGGAAAGGACCTTAATGATCACATAGTTCAACACCCCCTGCTGTGGATAGGGACACCTTTCTCTATATCTGGTTGCTCAAAACCTCATTCAGCCTGGTCCTGAACACCTCCGGGGAGGGGGCATCCAGGTCTTCTCCAGGCAACCTGTGCCAGTGCCTCATCACCCTTATAGTAAAAAATTTCTTCACAATACTGAATCTGAATTTACCGTCTTTCTTCTTACAGCCTTTACCCCTTGTCCTCTCACTACATGCCCCAACAAAAAGCCCCACCACAGCTTTCTTGTAGGTCGCCTTCAAGTACTGGAAGGCATCTATAAGGTCTTCACTGGAACCTTGCCTTCTCTAGGCTAGAAAAATCTCTCAGCCTGTCCTCATATGGGAGTTGCTCTAGCCCTCTGATCATCTTCATGGCCCTCCTCTAGAGTCACTTCAAAAGGTCTATGTCTTTCCTGTGCTGAAGACTCAAAAACTGAACACAATACTGCAGATGAGGTCTCATAAGAGCAGAGTAGAGGGGGAAAATCACCTCCCTAGGCCTGCTGATCATGCTTCTTTTGATGCAGCCCAGGATATGGTCAGCAGTGGTGGATAGTAGTCAGTGTACTGTGCAAGTCTTTGTAGCCTCATAGTTCAGTGACATCCCTAGTACAAGCCCCAGTAAAGAGCATACCTGTCTAGAGAGTGGGTTGTGTTGGCAAATCTGTACCTTCATGCCTCTCAGAAGAGAGTCGCCTACTATTATCTCCTGTTGCTTTTTCTTAGTTGTGCTGTTTTTAATGTGGGGAGTAGATGGGGCTGCCTTACTCAGCTCCAGTGTATTTCCAGATGTGACAGGTGTTCCCACTTCAGTCTGCAGAGCAATGAAGCGGTTCTGCAAGAGCTTATCAGGCTTCAGTGACTTTCAGAAGCCTCTTCCTCTTGCTGGTCCTTACCTTTGCAAGCATTGTTGTCCCCCCTCCCTTCAGTGTGTGCCAGTGGGGGAGGTTTTGGTTATTTTGCCAAAGTATTTCAACAGTGGATAAAACCATTCATATAAATTGGATGAAGAAGACAGAATTTTCTGTGAAAATCATTCCAATATGTAACCAGTGGTAACGGTAGCTTACAAGCATCCATTTCCAGCTGTGCATTCTTGTATTTGTTTTATGCAACCTCTCTATTCTCTTCTTGCCATTAAGCTAACAAAACAATTACATTTGTATGCTGTAAAAAGTAAAACAAGCACCTTTATCTTAGAATGCATCTTACAATTCTTGGAATTAAAAAGTAGTATTTATTAGCACAGAAGTACTCTTAAAAGCATCTGAGAAAAAGGGAAGCTCTCTACTGGGCACAGTTCTGCTTCTTGCAGGGTACATTTATACTAGTTTCTGGCTTATCTTTATTGTATAGTTAATTGGATTATAATTTTAATAGCAGTTTTTGAGTTCTTAAATGTTAAACTGGAAGTGGCTGGGAACATTTCAATATATTTTTTTTAAAGGAAGAACATTTATTTTTTTCAAAACAGAAGTTTAATATAGTGAAATGTCCATTTTGATTAGGTGTTTTAAAATAGGAACAAAAAGGAATTTAAAATACAAAACTGGGATCAACACTATGGGGAAAAATTTGCTTTCTGGTTTTAGATTACTTGTGCTTTTCCATCCATAGCAGAAACTGAAACAAATAAAATCAAAACCAAGGATGATAATATGAAGTAAGAATATTCTTAAATTTTGATATGTAAAATATCTTAACATACGATACATTTCCTAAATTTTTCTGTTAATATTTTTTAATTTATTTCCAGGTTCAGTTCAGGACAGTGCTCATCCTTGGCCACATTTATCTGAGAACTTATGCAAGACATTGATACCTTAAAAATATTTACCACAGACATACTATCTTTCAGAAATTCAGTTGCACGCTGAATTGACACATTGAATCCAAGAGGCAAGGAGTGTCAGAAGTTATCTGAGCTACTTTGGTACAATATAGTCTGCATGTTATTTTTAAAATATTCAGTCCTGAAGTGAATTAATAACCTTTCTTGAAATATAAGTTAATAAAAATACGCTTCAACCAATGTTAACATTCTTTATTATGTATAATAGTAATAATGTTCTTTGTTCTTTATATTTTTCTCTCTCCTATGTCCACAGAAGCTTCTTTACTGAGACTATGATGGACTCTGGTTTAATCCTTATTCAAAAAGAACATATATTTTAAAATATATATTTTATTAAAATATGCTACCTGCCTCCCCAGACTCTCTCTCTTCCTTATCCTGATCAATCACTTTTATAATGACTTGACAAAAAAACCCACTAAAATAATTTAAACATTGACAAAAGTAATTATTCAATTTTAAATGTTCAAATTAAAGAAATGAGAATAAAGAATACCAGGGGTCACAATTCTCCATATGGAATAAGATCAGAGAAGGAAAAAAGCTGTTAAAAATTAAGGTACCAGAATGACTTCTTTGGGGAAAAATTACAGGGTTATCTATAGCAATCTCAAGGGATTAAGTTTATACAGCTTGATTAGTGTAAATAGATGAATGTATCACTCACTAAATTACAAGCAGATATCATTTATTTATTTATTTATTTATTTATTTTCAATTTCAGCAGAGGGATTATCTGAGAAGTTGTGGTGGCTTTTTTGCAGCACAGGTATCACATTTGCAGAATGAAATTTGAGCTCTGTAAATTCAGTAAGGAACTGATGATGTTTTCTGTTAACAGATCAAGCTTTCTGGGACGTATTATACTCTCAAGAAGAGGCAGCCAGCAGTGGAAAAAAACCCCAAAGTTTGTCAAGAAAGTAGTTACAATAGTACTGTAAAGACCTTAAAAAGGAAAAGACATGATCCTCCTATTTGCATTCTAACATGACATCCTGCCAGGCTGTTAGTGTTTCTTGATTATTGTTTGATTACACTTTTATTATTCAGTGACAATAAATAGTACAGACAGTTCTTATTTCTTGTTAAGCTCTTTTTCACTTAGATTTTCATAACTGTGGAAGTGCCATTAGAATCTCACAACCACTCTAACCCTACTTGCATAAATTCTACTAGCACACCAAGAATGAAAAGCTAACTGTGCACACTAAATCGTACAGCAGGAATTTTCTGGATTGTCAAGTATCAGTATTTTCAATTTACCTTACTGTGGGGGAAGTAATTATATCCTTCTTCAATCTCATTGAAGTATCTTATTCTGATTTCTATTATTCTACATTATAAATGGCTCCTGGAAGCAGAACAGAAAGGGAACAATCCTGAAATTGTCCTTATTTACTCAGAAAGCCCTATATTCACCTCTTTTAAACTCTGTGAGCCAGGAAGACAAAAGGAGCTGAAAGATATCATTCCTTATGTGTTTACAGAATTAAATGGCAGGAAAGTAAAACTAATTAATTAGGTAAAATGTATGTATGATGAGAATACCATCTAATCTTCCTATGAAAAGGGAGAGCATAGTTTTAGAACTCAGATTCTCTGTTAATGCTAAAGATGTAATAAATTCTTTATCTGCAAATAACATGAATTGAAACCAAAATAAAGCATAATTTTAACTTATTTTAAGAGATAAATATTTTTTACTATAAGTACTGATGGATACCATAAGAAATATTTACATTAATGCTTTTTATATATGGATTTGAAATGGCATCTAATTTCAGCATTATGTCAAAGTTCAAATTGATTCTGCAGTAGCTTTTATTTATAAAAAGCAACAATAAAAATTCCATAAACGATCATGATAATTTTCAGTTAATATTTATTTCATCTTTCTTGTCAAGAAAGAAAGTAAATGATTATTACATTTTGGCCAACATGAAAGAGTGGACACTATAACCAGTACATACAAAATATTTCAGTGACTGAGTGAACTCATTGTTTTCTGGAATTTGCCTTAATCGCCCTGGGATGTGCCTGTTTGGCACACTGTCTGTTCCTAGCCTATCAGGAATCTCATCAAATGGAAATATAAGTCCTAGGATTTGATAACTTTGTTCTCCAGAAGAAGCTGGTGCCAACTAGTTGGAAAGTAACTTTTGAGAAAAAGACCTGGAATTTCTGATGGACAACAACCTGAATTTGAGCCAGTAATGTGCTGTTCTGGAAAAAAGAAAAATGCCACCAGCCTACAGCTACATCAAGAAGATGGTTATCCAGCAGGTAGAGGGAGGTGATCATCTCCCCTCGTTAGTACTGATGAAATATACCTGAACTGCTGAGGCCATTGATAGAGACATATGGATGTACTGGAGCAAATACAACAAGGGGCCACAGGCCACAAAGGGGCTGAAGTGTCTGTCTTATGAAGAAATGCTGAGAGCTCAGACTATTCAGACTGAAGAAAAGATCTCAGAGAGTTTCTATAAAATGTATAAATATTTGATGGAAAGAAATAAGGAATATGGAGCCACTTTACATTGTGGTCAGTGATGGGAAAGGAAGAAACAAATGCCTTTTTTTCCCCGATTTCTACTGAAATGCAGGAATTTCCACTTAAACATTTAAAAAACAAATAAAAGTCCAACAAAATGCATCAAAACTCAAACTCCCACTCAAAACAATATTTTTTTTTTTTACTGCAAGAATGATGTAACATGGAAATAAATAACTCAGAGAGACCGTGAAGGCTCCGTCCTTGATAATATTCAAAATCTGAATGGACACACTGCCCAGGAACCTACTCTAGATGTCTTTGCTTTAAGCAGGATGTTTGTTTGGGCTGGGTAATCTGCACAGGTATAGAATCATAGAATCATAGAATAACCAGGTTGGAAGAGACCCACTGGATCATTGAGTCCAACCATTCCTACCTTAACCATTCAGTAATTCTGTAATACAGATTGCTTTGAGAATATAGCTCTACTGTTCTAACAGATAAAGTTGCTACCAACAGCAATGGGTCACTAACACTTGTGTATACATACTGTAACTTGTGATAACATCTATATTAGCTAGTCTCAGCTCATTTCATGATGAGAGATGTGAAGATTTTGCATAGGCTGAGGTAATCTCTCCCACTTTAATTTTATCTTTGTGCCTTTGTTTCCTTTTGTTGAAAGTGTTATCTTTTTGTTCTGCAAATTTTTTCATCAGGACTATTATATTACTTCTGAAAACCAAATATTAGAGAAATCAAAATTAAAGTACTTCAAGCTAATAGTTATACAGTGCATGTACAAATGATCTGAGTGTATAAATCCCATCATTCAGCTAATTGAATAATGTCTATCAGCTAATAATCTAAACATCAATGTCAAAATGAAAAAATACCTGTCTCCAACAGAATTTACAGTTTTCAAAATGCATTCAGTCTATGGCATCCCCTTACTTTAGATGTTCTCTACACTTTTGTCTCTGTGATTAGCTTGGCTAAATTCAGTGAGGCATTCTCTACATATATTTGTGAATTACTGACATAAATTATTGTTCTACTAGAGACAATTATAAATTATAAATTATACTTCCACTAGAGCCAAGTGCAAGGTCCTACACCTAGGTCAGGGCAATCCCTGTTTTCAGTGCATGAAGGGAGATGACATGATTGAGAGCTGCTCTGTAGAGAAGGACTAGGGGATACTGGTCGATGAGAAGCTTAACATGAGCCAACAATGTATGCTCTCTGCCCAGAAGGCCAACCATATCCTGAACTGCATCAAAAGAAGTCTGACCAGCAGGTCGTGGGAGGTGATTCTGCTCCTCTATTCCTTTCCTGTGAGACCTCATCTGGAGTATTGTGTCCAGTTCTGGAATCCTCAGCATAAGGATATGGAACTGTTGGAATGGGTCCACAGGAGGGCTGCGAAGAATATCAGAGGGCTGGAGCACCTTCCATACGAGGACAGGCTGAGAGAGTTGGGCTTGTTCAACCCAAGAGAAGGCTCCAAGGAGATCTTATAGTGACTTTCCAGTACCTGAGAGGGGCTTACAGGAAAGCTGGAGCAGGACTACTCATAAAACCTTGTGGTGATAGGACAAAGAGCAATGGGTATAACTGGAGAGGGGCAGATTTAGGATTGATTTAAGGTAGAATTCCTTCACCATGAGACTGATGAGGCATTGGAAGAGATTGCCCAAGGAAGTTTTTTATGCCTCATCCCGGCATGTTCTGTCCATGTGAACTTTATAGGCTACAGAATTACTCTGTACTTTGTTCTTTCTGTCTGAACAAAAGGGAAAATAATACCCCAACCTTCATAAGTGTCTAACTGAACAAATACTTCAATAACTGAGGCCTTGGAAAGGCAGGAATCCCGTCTATGATGGGTCATTGTTGACAGAATTTGTAACTGATGGAGAAAAATATCTTTCCACACAATACTGTGGTAAAACAGTGAGATTCAAAGATGTGAACCCTATTGCGGGAACATACAGTTATACACGTTTACTCATCAGAAGACCAGAAATTTTTTTAACCTGGGTAACTTTCCTACCTTGTCACATACCATCTTCCAGTTTGAAATGATTCTAGAGAGAAATGGACAGACTTCTCGACTAAACAACATCCTTATCCAACTGTCCATTGGAAGAAAAAAATTCTTCCTGGAGACACATTTCAAGTCCTAAAGCCCTAAAGACCTAAAGCAGATACTTTGTTTGAAATATTTTTTTTGACATAAATTGTGAATATCTGAGATTGCATTGAGAGTTTGTTTTGAGTTAATTACTACCTTCAGCCATCTCTAAATTTTCTCCTGAATCTCAGCTTTTTATTTACCAAATCTCTTGCTTTATTCTTAGGATATTTAGATATATTTTTATTACATCTCTACATTACATTTTCAGAACAGAACTTGGAACTGGACTGTGCTAAGTCTTGCTGCATGACATTTTTGTTTGGTTTTCACCTCAAAGGGAGAATTGTCAGGAAACAGTTAATGTTGCATGATATTTATATCTTTAGCAAGACTACAGCTTTTTGCTTTAAACTTCCTTCAGTATCCTTTGTCCTTAGTTCTGGCATACTAGGTTCTTGTATGTTTTTTATGTGACTACTTCAAAAGAGTTTTTTTTAAAAAAAAAACAATTGGGTTAGAATGCTATTGTTCATCTCATTATTTGACAATGCCATTTGCAGCACTGTGTTCACCTATAGAGGATGCTGATAATTTAAGTGTTTTAAAAAATGTTACCTTTTTTCTTTTTCCAGCAAAGAATTTTTTTCACTCCTTTAAAGCATAAAGACACTGTTCTGCTTTCAGGCAGAGGTTATTATACAGAACAGAGTATACTACAATAAGTGCTGTTACTATTCTACAGTAAGCATATATTGACTTTTTTAGGTCAGTATTAAGCTTATTGACTGGAGGATTTAATATTTACAGTATTTTGCCAGAATCAATATGATGACCTTAAGAAGAAAGAGAAAATGTCTTTGAATCAACTAAATAACAATGTTTTCTGTTTGTGCCAGAAGCCTGCTGATATTTAAATATATCTGTGGTGAAAAATCTGGAATGTAGTTACAGGTAAGAGCTCATCATTCTTTGTCTCCTGGAACTCCAACTTTTTTTGAAATAAAAAAATATTATATTTGCAAAAATGTACGGCACTTGCTAACATTCTCTGATGCTTCAAGTTGTTTTTTTAAAGAGAAAATTGCTGTCGCCTGTGAGTATGCATAATTTTAGTTCAGAAAAAATGGATTTTACTTTATATTTTAACATGTAAATTGTTCCTTTCACTTGTTTTTCTAGCTACTGATATAAATTAGAATCACCCCAAATGGGATGGAATTTGTTAATATTAATTTAGTCACAGTTATTTAAAATTATTTGGACCTCTCATACAGTTTAAATTTTTGAGGAAGATAAGAAAACTTCTTGAGAATGTCTTGAATTCTTTGGTTTTGAAATCTCTGTTACTTTATTAAATATGATATTATAATGAGAATACAATATATTACAATTCAGTATATAATAAAATCTAATATAATATTATAAAGGTTGATGGTCAACTTGTTATTTTCTGTCATACTGACTTTGATGTTCTGCTTATGGAACATGCTTATTTTACTTTATTATGAAAATAAAAAATAAAAACGAAGATACATATACTTTAAAATTTGTCAAAGAACTTACCTTGCAATGAATTAGGAGCATATCAACCTCCAGACCAAAACAATGTGCAGTCTACTGGATTTTTTAACAAAGAAACATAAAAATCCAGTAAGGTGATGACACCATAACTTTTAACAATTCTGTACTTATATAGAAATGCGTGAATATTTGTATGTTAAGGTCATGGTTATTAGTGAATGACATACTTTTCAATTAAGGTAGTATATATTTTCAAGTTTTGGTTTTACTGTGTGTTATTAACTTCTCTAAATATGTCAGTGGAAGGCCATCCAAAAAGCCCAGTCTGAGGAATGTAAAGTAAATTAATATTTCTTTTAACATTTTTGCTGTAAATCTTTGAGTATTAGAACTGGCAGTATGCAAGGTTGTTCTGGGTTTTTTTTATAAGTTTGTCTTCAATTTATTTTTAGATGTTACAGAAAATATATAAGTAGAAAAACAGAAGAAGAAACACTAAAATGTCTGAGGTCACATATGAATCCCCTCTGCCCCCTAAATGGATCTGAAACACATGTATCTAAGGGAAAAAGCAATCATTGCTCAGGTAAAAAAGAGAGTTTTGTTCATTTTCAGATTTTTTAGTGATGTCAAAATATAAATATTTTTATAAAATCATCCAGCTCCTTCCTTATTCAGTATTCATCTCTTTACATCCTGATATATTCACAAAGATATTCATAGAGACACTTCATTGTAATTTTTGAAATAATCAAGGAATCAGTTTAAATGATGATTTTTAATATATGTAAATGATTCAACTGTGATATTCTTATCACTGTAAAATATCTGACTTGTTGGTGTCCTGGACAGATCATCCTTAGCGAAAAAGAGACAAAAATGAATTATTTTTGTCAAATTGAAACCAACAAATTTTCTAATAAGAACTTAAAAAATCTCTTGGGATGAAAATAGAAACAAAAAAGCAACAGCCATGTCAAATGGAGCACTCTATGTTGTCCTAAAAGCTTATTTACTCTAAGAGAAAAATATAAGGGAAGAAGAGAGAAAGTGGCTGTAACAATCACAGTACATGTGCTGTTGCTGAGATACGGTATATTTTTAAAGAAAAACTTTGTCAGTACATAATATGAACTCTTGCTCCATTACAAGGCAAAAATAGCATTTACAGAAAGAGAGAAAAAACATTGTTCCCTTTTAAAGCATCGCTTTAGTTTGGTTTTATTTTCTTCCCCTCCGTATGAAAAAATACTTATACTTGTATTTTTATCTAAATGACACTAAAAGTAGTTGAAAAGTACATTTGTTTTCATCACAGCATGGAATAAAGAGCTAAAACACCATAAGAATTTGTGTCTTACTATGTCAGGGCCTGAGCATACCGACTTAGGACATGTCTTCTCTTGCCTTGTTACCTTCACTGGTTTTCTTCTACCTAAAACTTCTGTTTAAGTACAAGTTGTTTTCTTTACTCAGCCTTTCAACAAACATAGCATGAATAATGAGGAAAGTAAAAACAGAAGAAGAAGTGTACAATGTTAGCTGAAAGGTTAATGTAGTGAAAGGTTTAATTGTGCTGACTCTAGCAAGAGTCAATAGCAGATCTCTAGCAAAGAGTAACAGAATGGGCCAGTCAGGCAACACTCTCCTAGAATACCTTCCTAGTTTCCAAATATTTCAGGTACACTTTTTGAGCCAGAGGTATTTGGTTTATATTTAAAACTCTGGATGGATTTCCTCTCCCCTTCCCATATTTGTCCAACCTGTATATTGACCCCATATAACATAAATTACTACAAGGTAGACTGTTGTTCACACTACTCTCAGGCAAATACTGTTTGTTTGTTTCAGATGTTCTGTAAAACCTAAGCACAATTCTGAAGATAATAAAACAAAAGATGAAGATATCTTTTTTTCTTGGTTGTTTTTTATCATTATTTTTCTTAATATGACATTTTAATATGACATTTTCTTATATGACATTGTACTACTTCTTCATGATTGCTGTAAAACAAGTCTCCAAAATAACATTCTCATACTGCTTTTCTTAGGCATTTCACCTGATTGCTTACCTGCCCTGTTTACCTTTAACAGAGAATAAACATTTTCTTGCCTTTTTTATTGAACCCTTCCCTTGAAAAACTGCAATATATCTGTCAAATAAAAGCATGTTCATTTTCACATTTGAAATATTTTCCAAAAAACTTATTTCCAAATAAATATTAATACCGTAAAAACAATACTTCAAAAAAGAAAATTTGCCACTTGAGCTATATTTTGATTATTTTGGCTATTACACATATAATCTTTTAAGCTAAATCTTAAGAAAAAATGTATTAAAAAATGCACAATATATCCATATGTTGAATTATAGAGTCCTTGTGAAGAGATTTGTCCAATAATGTTGAGATTGATATATTCTGTAACTAATATTCACATTCCATAGGAAACAGACCTTAAATTTAGTCTTAAAACTATAATTTCATATCATAGCTATTTTCCTACAATTACATTCAGGAAAGCATAGAAAAAAACCCAAATATATATAAAATTGATAAATACATAAAATACTGGCATAGATTAAAGAAATACTTCCCAGTTGTAATAAACAGACATATTAGCACCTCTCTGCTAGATTTCTAGAAGAAAAGAAACATTAAAAATCACTCTTTTGCATATAATACAAAAAAACCCTACAAACCCACAACTTTTCAAGGAAATGTAAATTAGGTAAGGAAGTCTGCTTGCACCTCCAAGCCCAGTTAATCTAACAAATGTCTCTAGGATTCTTTTGGTCAATCAAATCTGTACAATGCAGTACTCTCTACTAGTGGAATCACACGTCCTCTATCATGTTGATGCTTTGTAACCAAAGCTTTGTAACCCAAATCTGAAAACAGGTTTTCACTGAATACTGTGTTACAAACAAAATGCGCATTACAGCTAAATTGTATTTACACCAACAGTTCTGTCTTGTGGTGTAATATAATCCAAGCAAACATTGAAAAAATATCTTTCAAAATATTTGTTTCATATTTAGATTTGTTGCATAAGTTTGTTTTCTGACACTTTGAAATTTAAAGGCTGACATGTGCAAGTCTAAGCATGACTACTGTAATGAAATCTTCCAATCTCTTAAATTAACATGAATTTGAAAAAAAAAAAAAAAAACCAAAAGAGCAGAAAGCATGTTAACATATGTTTTTTTTTTTCTTATTTAATTTTTCTTTCTGTTTAGTTTAAGACAAGATTTTGTGAAAAAGAGGATATGGATATTTATGTACATCATACTCTTGCCTGTGTAATTCTGCCTAATGCAGACTATCTGCTGTTCCTGATAAATGTTAAGAGCTGCTGAAAGATACATAGTACCTCTTGTGAGAAGTCTAAATTTCACAGTAAAAACACAACTGTTTCTTTGCCTATGAACAGTTTATTTAAGATTATCACTCAATATATATAGCCATAGGCAGAAGTTTAGTTCAGACTAATTATTTCCTTATTTGAAAAAGTGCAGACTACGGCATAGGAACATCTTCAGGCTATCTGCATTAGACCACTGTTTACCTTTTGCAAATCCCTAATTTTAACAGTCTGAGTTAAGTTTCTTATAGTGATTTTAAAATATGTAAATATTGCCTAGAGGACTGATTAAGATGAAAAAAAGCAGTCAACAAACAAAAAAAAAATCCCAGAGTAATAGTGGAACAAGAAAATAAAACAGCACAGCCACTGCAAACTGAGCAGTTGCATAAGGGGCAGAATGAAGTTAAATATGCAAACAGGATCTGAAAATACTTAATGAATGTATATCCTATATGTTTTTTTTTCCATAGTGTTATACAGAAGGTTGCTAAAGCTTAACTGACTAGAAACTTTTATTTTTGAAAATTGTAATTTTTACCAAGAGTTCAGCAAAGATGTAACAGAAATATGGTAAATGTATGTTTCCTGCCATATACTCTGTATATTTACATTAAGAAAATAATTGCCTTGTCATGCAGATATGTGGTGACAGCTATAAAAAAAAATAAAATGATATAATTAGAAAACTTAAAAAAAATCCGATTTCAGCACTTTTAATGGAGATGAAAACTGAACCTCCATTAAAGCAGTATGAACTGTGGCAAAATAACAGCTCTGGGTTTGATGAAGGGAATAGTTGCAGGTGTTTCTCTGAATTTTCTATTGTTTGTAGAAGCTATATTTTGATGGGATTATTTAAGATAACTTCTTAAATTTCTCAACCATAATGCCTGACCTTTACAATATTCTGACTGGGAATATCTGTTACTTCTGAACTGAATATACAGATATCAGACATAATGAGATGCTGAGGTTATACTTGATGTTCAGAAAATAACTTAATGAACATAATAGTTAGAAATTTACAGAAATAAATAATGTTCATGGATAGAAGGGAATTAGAATATGCCATGATTTTTTTTCTTTTTTTAGAAGAATACATATATCACAGTAAGTTATGGGCTTTTTCTGTTTGAGTAATGTAACAGGCAAACTTCTTTTGGGTATGTTGAAACAGTGGCTAGAAAGATGAACTTATGTGTTTGTCAGATGATGGGACAAATCTACAAATTCAAATTTCTTCTCATGCAAATTGCACACTACTCATTAAATATTTTATAACATAGATTACATAGCTGCATTAAGAAATGATTTTTTTTAATACATTATTCACAGATCTTCTCAAGAATATTTTATTGTTGTGTGCAGAAAGCTGCATCTAGCTAAGTAAAAGGAAAGTATGTCTGTCAGATCCAACACTTGCTGTTGTGTCTATAAAGTCTCTACCAGAAAAATTGATGAATGTTTGCGCTATTCTGTTGACTCTGTTTAAGTGGTATTGCCTCATTCATTTTTACCTAGAAGTGCAGCTTATTGAAAGACTGCACTTAGCACAATGTCATATTCATTCTGCGGTGTAACAGAGCCTTTGTGCTCTTTGAGATTCTATCAAAAAGGTATTGAGCTACATACTTGCAATTGGCTTGCTCATGCACAATTTGGCTCACTGGCTTAACAGAAAACCACAGGGAAACAGAAGAAATACATAGAACAGTTCAAGATGATCAGAGAAATATATATATAAGCAAAAAGTGTGTGTAAGTGTGTGTGTGTGAGTGTGTGTGTGTGTTTTTGTGTGTGTGTGTGTGTGTGTGTATAAAATATATATAAGTGAAATACATAAGCAAAGGGCACAGACTACCTCTCCAAAACAGAATTAAACCAGTGTAACTGTTCCAGCTAAATGATTAAAAGCTGAAGAAAAGTACTTTCTTTTTTTCCACTCTCTTTCTCTCCACCCTGCCTCTCAAAATGCTTTCATTTTTCTCCTACAATAACGAACTAAAATAATAGGATACCAAAAATAGTTCCTAAACGGAAATGACTGCATGGCCAGATTTAACAGACAATTAATGACATTAAAAGAGGTATGAGAGGGTGCCAATAAGATAGTAGTGAAAGGGTAATGTTCAGATAGAGTATTGTTTTGAAAAGGTTTTAATTTGTGGACTGCTAAAACTTCAAATATTCAAACATTACTTAGGATATGAATGTCATACTGAACTGCATATAGAGAACTATTTCATAAATTCAATTTATTCTATCATTTTACTTTTTCCACATTATTAAAACTTCCGTGAACTTAAAGAAGTAAATATAGGAGTTAATTTTTGGTATGATTCAGTTAAATAGGGTTTTCTTCTAAATTCTCCCAGTAGCTGACCAGTAGCAGTAGATGTAAATCAAGTAGTCAGTGGAGCACAGATCAGTTCTTTTATCTGGATGTTCTTTAAAATACTTTCATACAATCACGGAATTATATAATCATAGAATGTTTTGAGCTGTAAGGGACCTTAAAGATCATCCAATTCCAACCCTCTGTCACAGGCAGAAGCACCTTCTACTAGATGAATTTGCTCAAAGCCGCATCGAACATGGCCTTGAACACCTCCAGGAAGCTGAGAGGCAGAATTACCTCCCTCACCCTGCTGGTCACCCAACAGCACCCCACGAACTCCTACTCAGGACTGCACTCAATCCATTCTCTACCTAGTCTGTATTTGTACTTGGGATTTCCCCGACCCAGGTACAGGACCTTGAGCTTGATCTATATTGTTTTATGGGGCCAGATGGGATACATCCTAGGGTTTTGAGGGAGCTGGCGGATGTATTGGCCAAACCCCTTCCCATCATCTTCCAGCAGTCCTGGAAGACTGGGGAGGTACCTCTGGACTGGAGACTGGCTGATGTAGTTCCCATTTACAAGAAGGGTAGTAGGGAGGATCCGGGGAACTACAGGTCAGTCAGTCTGACCTCAGTGCCAGGGAAAGTCATGGAACAGGTGATCTTGAGTGCTATCATGAAGCACTTACAAGAGAACCGGGTGATCAGGTCCAGTCAACATGGGTTTACCAGAGGCAGATCTTGCCAAACCAACCTGATCACCTTCTATGACAAAGTGACTCGGCTGCTGGACGAGGGAAAGGTTGTGGATGTGGTCTTTCTGGACTTCAGTAAAGCCTTTGACACAGTTTCTCACAGCATTCTGCTACGGAAACTGTCAGCCTCTGGCCTGGACAGACACACACTCTCCTGGGTAGAAAACTGGCTGGATGGCCGGGCCCAGAGAGTGGTGGGAAATGGTGTTAAGTCCAGCTGGAGGCCAGTCACAAGTGGTGTCCCCCAGGGCTCAGTGCTAGGTCCAGTCCTGTTCAATGTCTTCATCAATGACCTGGATGAGGGCATTGAGGGTACCCTTAGCAAGTTTGCAGATGACACAAAGCTGTGTGCAAATGTCGATCTGCTGGAGGGTAGGGAGGCTTTGCAAAGGGATCTAAAAAGGTTGGACTGCTGGGCAGTGTCCAACGGCATGAGGTTTAACACGGTCAAATGCCGGGTCCTGCACTTGGGGCACAACAACCCTATGCAGAGCTACAGACTGGGAGAAGCCTGGCTGGAAAACTGCCAGGAGGAGAGGGACCTGGGGGTGTTGGTTGACAGCCGACTGAACATGAGCCAGCAGCGTGCCCAGGTGGCCAAGAGGGTCAATGGCATCTTGACTTGTATCTGAAACGGTGTGACCAGCAGGTCCAGGGAGGTGATTCTCCCTCTGTATTCAGCACTGGTGAGGCCACTCCTTGAATATTGTGTCCAGTTCTGGGCCCCTCAGCACATGAAGGATGTTGAGGCTGTGGAGCAAGTCCAGAGAAGAGCGACGAGGCTGGTGAAGGGCTGGATGAGGCATTGAGGGACTTGGTTTAGTGTTAGTGGATAGGAGTGGTTGGATTAGAAGATCCGATGGGTCCCTTCCAACCTGGTTGTTCTGTGATTCTGTAAAATCTTACATAAACCCAACTCAGCTCCTCCTCACACGTTCCCAGCTTCCTCTCCCCAGGAAAGACTTCCAATAGTCCTTGACATTCATTTGAGGCAGGCTCTTTTATATTCTTGAATACATCAGAAGAAAAGAGATAAGATTCACAAACTGCAATTTTTTCATCCTTTTGCCATAGATGATATCTGCCTTAGCTCATGTGGGACTGGTTTAAAAGAAAGTTGTTGCTGGCCTAAAGTGTCCTGCATGTGAGGGGGTCAAGAGCAGGAACACTTAATAACAACAGTTGATGTGTATCATAATTCCATCTTATTACATTTGGAAATGCTGGAATTTTTTTTCTTCATCTCTCTTATGAGATAGAAAATTAGATAAATGCAGACAATACTAAAAATAAATCATGTGACCTTCAGATTAGCAGATTCTTTTCTGGTAAATGAAATCTTGATCTTTTCTGATAAATGAGTATTTGCATATTCTTGCTTGCACACAATCTTTTACATATTGTAGATGACAAGGTAGACTGGAAAAGATAAAAAAGTGTCAAAGCTTATATATTAAAAACTTATGTAAAATTTAAAACATTCATGTACAATAATTTCAATATTTTCCTGTAGTACACATTAAATCTAATCCCAACTTTAGTAAAAAAACCCAAACTTCCTTCAGGAAAAGAAAATTCATTGATTTCTTCTTCATGAGTATTCAGAAATCTCCCTTTAAAATTAAATTTTTTTCTTATTCTTCATAGGAGTGTAGTAATATTTTATTTCCTATATCATCGGGGAAAATGCACTGAAGAAAATACAGTGAAATACACTGAAGATAGCAAATTCTTCATTGTTGGGTTATATAACAGAAAACAGCTTGTATTTTTCCTGATGGGAAAACCTTTAGCTGACACTTTTCTAATGATTCAGTGCTACACAGCAGTTTCAAATGTGTCATTTTCCTTATTTTTGGCACTATCTATCCACATAGGGAATATACCTATGCCATGTTTATAATTATATTGCATTGGTGGAAAGAGTTACTGTGAAATGTAGAAGCAAGGACTTGGTTGCAAATTACTAATGGCATTTGTCGAGCAACTGTTCTGATTTGAAAATGGGCAAGGGGGTATTTCAGCTGCATTTTAACCATTGATAGCTTAACAAGTAATGTCAAATACAAGTGATCTATGCCCAAAATATTGTTTAAATCGATGTGATTGTATACTTTCATCATTTAAAAACCCTTGCATACTTATTATTGCAAACAATACTTCATGTAGAAGTTGGGCAGGTATAACTACTTCCTTTGAAACTATTTATTCACACCTAAAGTATATTAGATACACTTCATCCTAGTATCAGCTATATTTTCTTCACATTAATATTCAAAATTGATACATATTTGAAAATACTAGGGTCTAGGTAAATATTAATGAATATGAGTAGAAAATTTAAATTTACAAATGAAAGTTCAGTTACTTAAACATTTCTCTCATCCTATTGGAGAACAGAAGCATACCTTACAGCCTAATTTTCTCCACAAATTGCTCAACAAACTTTGGGTTTTTAATTTTAGATTCTTGCAGGAAACATGTTTTGAAAGCAAGTTACAGGTCAGTATGTACTATTGGTAAAAGTACAAAAAATAATGTTAGCAATGAATACATTTGGTTTTAAAACATCTGTTTGTATGAGAAGAAGAATGGTGTATCACATAGGTAGAATAAATTATTTACTCGAAACTTATGTTTATTAACATCTTCATGTTCTTGATAATATAAATCTGTACATTTTTTTGAGGTTTGACTAATGTCTTGTAATTTAACAGAACAGAAAATGAAAGTATTCCAGAACTTTAAACTGTTTCAGCAGATGATTTAGGGTCATGGTGCTGTACAGTTGTCCAGGTAAAGGACTCATCACTCACGTTGTCCATGAATTGTCGCAGTTGGACTTGATGATCTAGTGGGTCTCTTCCAACCTGGTTGTTCTATGATTCTACAAATAAACTCAATATGAATGTCTGCAGTACAGAGTAATAATGAAAAATAGAATCATAGAATCATAGAAACACCAGGTTGGAAGAGACCCATCGGATGATTGAGTCTAACCATTCCTATCAAACACTAAACCATGTCCCTCAGGACCTTATCTACCCGTGCCTTAAACACCTCCAGGGAAGGTGAATAAACCACCTCCCCAGGCAGTTGATTCCAAAGCCCAGTGACCTTTTCTGTGAAAAACTTCCTTCTGACGTCCAGCCTGAACCTCCCTTGGTGGAGCTTGAGGCCATTCCCCCTTGTCCTGTCCCCTGCCACTTGGGAGAAGAGGCCAGCTCCCTCTAAATCTCATAAGCACAATTACAAAGAAGTTTGCTTGATTTTGAACAATGTATTATTTTATATTTTCCACATATTCTTAAGTGCAACTTATTGAATGGGGGGCGGAACATGTGTCAGTAATTTGAACTGTATATTTAGGCTGGAAAATAGCTCCCTGTTTGATAGTTTTCCAATTACGTTAGTTATTATATTGAAGCTAGGAAATTTTCTGACTAAAGGTGAGAGAAAAAGATCATCAGTAACATTTAATAAAAGGTATTATAGAATCATAGAATCACCAGGTTGGAAGAGAACCATCGGATCATCGAGTCCAACCATTCCTATCAAACATTAAACCATGTCCCGCAGGACCTCATCTACTCGTACCTTAAACACCTCAAGGGAAGGTGAATCAACCACCTCCCTTCCCTGGGCAGCCTATTCCAATGCCCAATGACCCTTTCCGTGAAAAATTGTGACAAGGAATCCACCAAAATGTAAGTGTGTACCAAAAATTCTTGCAAATAATGAGCAAGGTCTCATAGAGACCATAATTTTTACTAATTTAATTTTATGTTTTATTTTTTCTAAGTATTTTTATTCAGAACTTTATGCTAATATAACTACTATAGAGCACAAGTCTTCACTTCTTAAACATAATCCGTAATAATTTTGTAGATGTCTTTTTTTCATTTTATCAAATGTTACCAGATTATACAAGATCAGAAAAAAAATGTTATGTAGACAAACATAATGAATGTGTTTTTAAAATTAGCTTTCATGGTTATTTTGAAACCAGTCTGTGTCCTTGAAATTCCCTCATCTTCTTCATGCTTTATAAAGAGAACAACAACTTTATAATTTTAGAAAAGAGAAAGATATTCCCAATGAATTTTTCAAATTTGTAATTATTAGCAGCAACAAAAAATGAGGATAAGAGCTGTAGTGCTAGCTTATTGTCATATCTAAATAATACAAACCAGAAAGTTGCAATTATGTTGTATAGCTGAATGAAACAGACCAAACAAATCAAAGTAACAAAAACATTTAACGTGTGCATCACTGACCCTTGTGTCCATATTAGATCAAAAGAGATAATGAACCTCATTCACCAAAGCTGAAAAAACCACAGTGAAAATGAAGAAACACAATAATCAGGATGAATATTGGTACCATTAAATTAAACTGTAAACTAAGAATAAGCAATTGGAATAATAACCACAGAACTCCATAATGTTACTTTTCCTCTGAAATCACTTACTGTATCTTCCTTTTGTTATAGAGTTAGTGAAATTTAGAGATAATAATATGTTTAGTTACTTTTTCAATCAGCAGTTTGTGCTATTACAAGTTTATATTGAAATATGATTTTCAAACAAAATGAGCATTTCACATTTGCTGAATTATGCTATATATGTGATCCCACAAATAAATTCCAATATAGACAATTTTCAGCTCTATATTTTATAATACCTTTATCTTTCCAAAGCTTGCAGTTGAATTCCCAGATCCCTGTAACAAAACGGCAGAACAGAAGACAAATGCCATCAGTTTGGCAAAGGGGGTTTGCTATTTGTAAGAGAGGACAACAGGGACAAGCCATTAGAGTTTCACTTGCAAAACTCCCCTATTTCTAGTTGTTGTATTGACTTAATATAGGTGAAATTTACAGTGAGATTTAGGTTCCTTAACTGTATGGTTAATAAACCCAACTGAATACATGAAAGATGTTTATGTCTTCTAAAATCAGTAAGAAGTCTTAATATTGTTTTAGACTGTAAGTCGGGTCACTGTCCATTTAAATTCTTTTTTGCTAATGCTTTTATTGTTTGGGAAGGAATGGTTTTAGTGATAGAAAGATATCTTCAATAATGAATAGTAAACAATAAAAAGTATCTCAGATAATAGGAAAAAAAGTCCGTATAATACATTATATAAAATGCACTATTATCTTAATTATAGGAGATTTATTTGCATGAAGATACAGATGCAGGAAATCTAAGAGTAATCTGAAATTGACTCAACTGTTACACAAATTAGTGAACATTTTCTGAAAATATTCATATTGTATAAAAACATGCAGAGGTAAACAAACTGGTTTTGTTATTTGTTTGGACTACAGTTCTTGTGAATTTGTGCTTGAGAGAATAGATTCATACGTGAATTTTGAAAGTAACTGAAATGATGTATGACCCATACTCTCTATGAATCTAAAGTAACTATGATACAACTACCAAACACTTGAGAACATTCGGATTAAGTAAAGTATTTCTTACGAATGTTAATTTCATTATGTTTGGAATGTCTCTGGTGATAAGATAGTACAGAATCAGTTTCACCAAAAAAGTCCCATAGAAGTTCAAAACACAGTTGCATTGTTTAGCCTAAAGAAGTTGAGACTGAGAAGGAATATGCCAGCTGTCTTCAGGATAGAGGAGACGTTTGTGAAAAAGAAAGTAATTATTTGTTCTTTATATGTGTTGTAGGTAAGACAAAGGTGGATGCATTTGCCATGTTGCATAGAAAACTCATGTTAGATGCGAGAAGTAGATTTAGTATGATGAAGTTGATGAAACAGAGGGGATACATTCATTGGAAGAGTGTTGGTATGTTGCTTCTCCATAGTCCTCATGAACAATATGAACTACCAGGAACTGAATCAACTGGTCTTCTCCTAGTGTAAGAGGGATGGTCAAGATGTAACAATTTTTTTTTTCCTTTATGCCCTGGGGTGCACTGGGACACTCCTGTTCTCTGATAAAATATTTCTGCTTAAAATCATTAAAATATCTTTCAGAAATTATATTTATTTAAATTTGAGTGAATTGGAGATATTGTCATTGGACAACTCATCTGTTTTCTGGGTAAGCTGTCCAATTATGATTTCACAAAAAGGAAGAAGAAACACCTTCTAAAGGAAAACGCAGCAGCAACTGACAGATCGGTGATTGCATTTGGGAAAGTATTTGCTGCTGCTAGGGAGCAGGCAGACTTC
This sequence comes from Coccyzus lansbergi, assembly GCA_033558105.1. Taxonomy (NCBI): domain Eukaryota; kingdom Metazoa; phylum Chordata; class Aves; order Cuculiformes; family Coccyzidae; genus Coccyzus; species Coccyzus lansbergi. Next base: position 4,966,956 of record JAUMJK010000013.1, on the reverse strand, counting down.
ACAAACATCTAACTGAAGATTTTGAATAGGAAGACTGTCAGCTTTTCAGATACCCATAACATCAGTAAAAATATAATTTGAATTTACGAAACCAAACAACTACTGAAAATGTAATTCAGTCCTGTATCAACAGTGTAAGGCTACAAATTGCCATGACTGAAACTGACATAGCAGGTAAATAAGTTTTAGTCTGAGGTACCTAAATGCTATGCAAGTTCTACATTAAGAGTAGAAAGTCATGCTTTCACTCTACTATGTAGTATGCTATAGAAATCTCACCTCCAGAAAAAACAGAATTGTATCAGTGTAATTTTTTGAATACCTCTATTTTAATTAAGAATGTTGAGAAACAGAACTGATTAGTCCAGGCACAGTGTTACCCTCCAATGACTATTCTGCTTTTGGGACCTGAGCTCACAATCCCTTATGACATATCACAGCATGATGCAAATGTACTTTCTCAGATAAATACTAGCTAGGGGACGTCTCACGAAATTATCCTTCAGTTCTCCACTATATAAATCACAAAATCTATGCAATTTGGCTTGGCAAAGATAAAATCTGGATTATAAAGGATGTGAGATATTGTCAAAACATTTTGAACATAACTCTGATTCTCATTGTGATGTGCGGGCATAAATGTTCGTTAGAAAAACTGCAGAAATGTTAGGTAAACTTAGACAGCTTAGCTTACTGCAATACGCACTGTCTGCTGGCAAAGACCTCGAAGACCTTGGATGCTGATAAGAGAGAAGCTGGAATGCAGAAACAATTGCAACTCGACCAGGATGAGACTGCGCCTGCGCACAGTTTGAATTCAGTTGCAGTTATTGAGGAAGATGAAGATGGCTTCAGCCCTGAGTCCCAGACCACAACATCGCGCCTGCACAAGTATAGAAGAAGCTTCTCGAATCTAATTATAATAAGAGTCATGAATATGTAATAGGCACTTATGAATAGTCATGTCCTCACACTATAACTATCTGCTTGTTAGGTTGTTCGTGCGCGAGCTTTTGGAGGAGGACCCCCTCGCACCCGCTGGCGAATAAACACATACCTGCTTTATAACCCTTAATGGAGTTATAGAGTTTGATTCGGCAAAACAATTGTATCTAGGAGAGAAATACAGAGTATTCCATTTCTCAACAAAAAGTGTAAATAAAAAGAGAATATTGTGAACTATTGACAAAAAATTAAGAAGAGACAGTCAGAAATTATTCTTAACTCTGAAGACTTTATTTGATCTATCACCTTTCAGTGCACTAAAAATTAGGCAGTTTTGTTCTGTCTTGGAAGATTGTTATCTATACTTTCCATTCCACTTTTATACAAATCCATTAAATGTGCTTCACAATTGCATTATTATTCATGGATAAACTTGTAAAGGATGTCTAATTTGAACATTCAGCATTTACACAGACATTCAGATGTAAGCATTAGGTAGATTTACAGACTGAATAGTTTGTATGCTGCCTACACTTGAAATTTCTGTATGGCAAAAAATGCATACTCTCTAAAAATCAAATAATTTTTTTTGTAATAATTTCAGTTTTTCAGCAATTTACTGTCCCAACACATTCTGTTTAACACTTAATAATTTTTTATTTATATCTGTTTTTGATACACACAGACTGTTATACCTTTATTGTGGTTGTGTACACTTTCCTACTTGAATGAATTGAGATCCACAATAAGAGCATCATTTATTGCAAAACCATTTTTATAATTTTCTCTGTGACTACTCAAAACGAATTGTGCCCTTTCAGACACAATAAGGTGTCTAAAAGGATCAATCATCAGACTATATTTTAAGAACTGAGTTGGAATAACCTATTGCTTCCTCAGATGCAAATAATATACGTGAAAGGAAAGAATAGTATTTTTCAATATTACAGAGAAATGTGAGATCAACAATGATCATTCAATCTCATGAGGAAAGTAATAACTGCTGTGAAGTTTTTGTCTTAGTAGACATTTATAACTATTAAAAACATAAACTAAATTTTAGAAGAATACAATATAAAATATCTGTATCATGAGTTTCTTTGGACTTTCCACAAAAAATGGTAATTGAAGTGTTTCTTGCTTATTGTCTGATTGATTTTGTGTTCATACAGAAAAGTGAAATGGGGAAATTGCTTTACAGGTGAACATGCATGTGAGGACATTTTATCAAGTCCGTAAGACCACATAAATGTAGTTAACTTCTTCAAGTATATTTATAAAAAAATATTTTACTGTATTCAGTATAAATTTTTAACTTTTTAACTCCAAATTTTTATCTCCTTGCTAAGAGCATCAAGAATTCAAAATATAGAATTGATAAAAGGTTCAGTGTCAGTAGAATGACAGCAGAGACATTTTTCAAATGTCCTGTGAGATTGCCTGTCTTCTGATATTTGTTGTATATCTTTCTGACATAGTGTTACCACATATAGACAGATCTTACAACTTGTTTTGTAACAATAATCCTACTGAGGTCACAATGGAAAGGAAATATTTTTAAACAAATTTGTATTTGATTTACAAGTAAAAATTCTCAATATATTTTCTAATTGCTAAGATCCTTTCATTCTGGTTAATCCATGAGGATTCTGTTGCAGAACTCATGCCTTTTCCGTCTGTATTGTACATCCAAAGTAAGAACACATTGATTTCATCTGTGAAATACATGCTTATCTGTGGTTCAAGGACAAAATCTATTTGTAGAGCAGATGGCATAAATACTTCACTAAAGAATCACCGCACTCCAACAATGGAAAATTTTTTCACTTGAGCACCCGAGGTCTAATGGTAACTACAGTAATATGGAAAGCATTTTTTTTTCAAAGTAAAAATTATTGTTCTCTTAGAAAGAGAGGTAAAAAGTATTTGGTGTCTGAATTAATGAAATTAATAAATAGGAGGAAAGATTTATTGTTTTGTGTGCATGGACATTGATAAAACAATAATTTATTAATCTTCTTTCAAAGTTGAGATTACCAAACAAAAAGATTACACATAAGTACCGACTGTTCAATCCCTGCAAGAGCATGAATTTCCTAAGGCAGCTGTTTTTCCAGGAGAAGGTACTTAACTAAATACATCCTGCTACTGAATTGCCTTATATCCCACTTCAGAGAAATATGTTGATGGCATGATTTTATAACCATGAAACTCTCTACTGACTTCCCTCCAGAGTCTTCTATTTCCTCTCCTGGACTGTACCAGCTGGAGACATAAAAAGCCTCACTTTGCAGGACTGATTTTATGTCTTAAAATATTCTTCATTAATAGAAATAAAGAAAAATATTAAAATTTGGTTTGAAAAGTTTGAAAGTTTTTGTTGCTCAGTTTCCAAGTAAATTGTAAGAACAGGTCTCAGAAACTTAGCAGGGAATATCAAAGCAAAAAGAGAATCTCCTGTCCAGTTGCAGTGGCTACCCTAAGTTCTGCATCTCAGATGGTCTTAAGTATAAGCTGATATCCTATACCAAATTAAAGTAGTTGGATAACGTTTTTGTGGATGACAATTTTGGAATAAGACACCTTAATTCTATCCAAATAGCGTTTTCCATCATGAAACCATATTCAGAATCTGATTGATTCTATATGTCACCCTTGGAACATAATTCCATAAACTATTGAAACAAAAGTTTGCCTGAAGAGCATGTTCTGCTGCACATATATAAGGCTAAGTACTTGTTTGAATGTTGAAGAGATCTTAGCTTTTAACACCCTGATAACATGTCTGCTACAGTGATTCACAGTCTTGATGTAAGGATTCTTCTGAATATTCTGCCTACGTTTTTAGACTTAGCTTCCCAGAATGAGTGGTTTTGTATAAGAAAATACACTTTTTTTTCTCTTTTTCATATTTTCTTTTCAAGTAAATTGCTGTGTTACGAAGATCATTTTTCTGTCTCCTGGTTGATCATCATTCATTGTGATTCCTCCCTTGTTCGTACTCATAGTTGCACAGTCACATACACATAAACACACATCATATCCAAATTACAACCAAGCCTCAAGAATAGGAGAGCATCTTATCCAGTGCAATTTCTGTGGACTAAATAACACATCTTATAAATATATATAAAATATGAAAGGAGACTGTAAAGACGATGGATACAGGCACTTTTTATAGATGCCCAGTGACAGGGAAAGAAGCAAGGGACACAAACTGAAACACAGGAGGTTTCATATGAACTTACAGACATGCTTTTTTAACTGTGACAGCAACTGGGGATTGAGTGCATCCTCAGTAATTTTGAAGTTGGCCCCAAGTTGGACTGAAGTGTTAATCGGCTTGAAGGAAGGAAGGCAGTACGAAAGGATCTGGAGAGGTTGGTTGGATGGGCCAAGGCCAGCTGTATCAGGTTCAACAAATGTACATGTTAAGTCCTGTGCTTAGGTCACAACAATCCCATGCAATGCTACGGGCTTGGGGAAGACTTGCTGGAAAGATCCCTGGCAGAAAAAGACCTAGGGGTGTTGGTCAATAACTGGATGAATATGAGTCAGCATTGTGCCCAGGTGGCCAAGAAGATCAATAGCAACCTGGCCTGTATCAAAAATAGTGTGATTAGAAGGACTAGAGATGTGATTGTGCCTCTGTTCTCAGCACTGGTGAAGCTACATCTTAAATAATGTGTTCAGTTTTGAACCCCTCACTACAAGAAGGTCATTAAGGTGCTAGAGTGTACTCAAACATTAACAACAAAACTGGTGAAGGATCTAAAGAACAAGTCCTATGAGGAGTGGCTCCAGGAACTGGAGTTGTTTAGTTTGGAGAAAAGGAGGCTGAGGGAAGACCAAATCCCTCTCTACAACTTCCTGAAAGAAACGTCAAATCCCCTGATGGGAAAAGACCACTGAGATTATCGGGTTAAGCCATTCCTGTACACTACTAAACCATCTCCCTTCCTGTCCACCATTAAACCATCTCCCTGAGCTCTTAATCTACTCATCTTTTAAATACCTCCAGGGATGGTGACTCAACCAGTTCCCTGGGTGGCTTGTTCCAGTTCCTGATAAAGGCTGTAGCGAGACAGATGTCAATCACTTCTCCCAAGTAAAAAAGTGATAAGACAAGAGGAAATGGCCTGAAGTTGTACCAAGGTAGCTTTAGATTGTGTGTTAGAAAGAATCTATTCACCAAAAGGGTTGTCAAGAATTGGAAAAGGCTTCCCAGAGAACTGGCTGAATCACCATCCCTGGAGGTATTTAAAAGACATGTATATGTGGTGCTTAGGTAGGTGGTTTAGTGGTACACTTTGAAGTGCTAGGTTAATGGCTGAATTTCATGATCTTAGAAATGTTTTCCAATCTAAATAATTCTGTGATTCTGTGAAGTAGTATTTTCCATAGGAAATCTTTCACCGTAGACTATCTGTAAGGTTGAAGAGTTATGTAATAGAAGGATGGAGGTAAAATGAGGAAAAGCCCTTTTACTCCTTCCTTGCTCTAGCTTTGTTTTCTCATCAATAAAAAAGGAAGGGAAATGCTATAAATGTGCAGGAAAAGATTTAGAACCACTTCTTTTTCATAGCCTAGCAAATCAGCAAACTTACCAAGAAACAGTTTGCTTCTGTATAGTAAAAGTTACCTAGTTACTTTTTATACATTTTTCATAACCTTCTCCAGTTACTTCCATGTCTGAACATCACCTTTTTTTTTTTTTTTTTTTTCCTAAAAGCTCTTATACATAGACACCAGATGAATGGGTTTTTATTTACCTGAATCATTTTTTTCTCCTCTCTTTTACTTAAACGCAGATAGTGCTTTCACCAGTCTCCAGTAACACAACAACTTCTGTTTCAATATAAAATCCTTCCAGGTAGATCACTGATTGCAAATTTATAATCTAAACTTTCTGTTTAGCACATAGCAATAAGGAAATGTTAGTATGTGCTTAAATATAAAATAGAACATATTCACTGATGACATCTCTCTTTTTCAATTTATTTTTAAACTGATTTTCTTCCAACAAATACAGTGTTGTGAAAAGCATATGGTTTTCTAGGCAGAAATATAATCAATGAGAACATTTTTCTTGGACAGATTTCAGCACAAGATATTTTACAGCATTCTAGTCGACAAAAGGACAGCACTGAAAAATGGTAATTCATGAACACCCAAAGTTGCTTACTGAAAGTTCAACAAGAAATATATGCACAAAAAAAAATCAGTTACTAAAATAATGCAGCTTTTACAGTTTGATCTTCTCTTGAGGATGTTTACTGTTCCCACAGACAACTAGAGTAAGGTTAGGTGGAAAATGCAGGTTTTTAAATATACGATGCCAAAAAAATAGCCTATGTTATATTTATTTAGTTAGATAACATTTCTGCTGTTGCAAAGGCAAACAAAGAATTCTTTTGAATCTTCTAAATGAAACAGAATGAAATATGAAATTTGAAACAGAGTTTTCTCTGCTGGAATGGCAGTTTGCTCCTGTGTTTTACTCTACTTGATGCTGGAATGGACTAGCACTAAAGTCAGGCTACAGTATTTCCATTCCTGAAACAGGACAAGATAAATGTTCTAGTAAAACAGATGTTATTTTGTTCAAGAATGTTTTACTAGATCCATCAGAGAAAATAAGAAAGGGGGGAAAAATTCTTGTTTGGATATGTAAAGGTAATTGTCTCTGTGAGATACTGGTAAATCTAATTTAAAACTTATGAAAGCAAACAAATATTTATATTATGAAAATGTTATGCTATCTCTTAAAAGTTTAGCTAACTTACAGTCCCTGTAGCTTTTTGTTCTTGTAGTCATCATCAAATGCTAGTACTACAATTGGTTTTGGAAAAAAAAAAATACAGTTTAAAAAAAGGACTATTTCTCAGTCACAAAATAAAGTTAATCTTTCACTTTTAAGAACTGCATCATAATTTTAAATACTAAGTCATTAATACAGTGTAATATGCAATGATTAATGTATTTTTACATAGAAAATACCTAGGGATTAACAATTTAGTTTAGATTATTTCTCTGCTAAAGTTAGTTGTTATTAATGCATCCATACCTAGTTTGAATGTAGTGTAAATTTAACTTCCTGAAGAAAGTGTTAGATGATATATTTTGATCTTCTGTAGAATACAAAACCATTTTCCTGCGTTGAACCTAGTAACCTATGTTCACTTAAGTCTGTCTTCTGGGACTGATATGATGTGGAATATCTAAGATGGACAGAAATTATTTATTATTCACTTTGGAGTGAATTCCAGCAATTAAATACCTCATTGTTAAAAATGTGCGCATTTCTGCTTTTAATTTGTAGAATTACTTTTAAGATACTGATTCTTCCTGTATCTTTCTATGTCAGATTAAAGTACTTTTTAATGCGCAACATTTCTTCCTTTGAAGATGCTTTAATTCTATGATAAAACTTATAAACAATAATGGATACATTAAAGACCAAAGTCAATTTGCTAGCATTTGATATAATCAGGTAACTAGGAAATGTGAGCAGTATTTTATTGTGTTAGCTGAAATATAAGTCAAAACTTCCCTCAACTTTGAATGCATTTAGTCTTAACTTAATATCTTTAATGATCTTATCCGATAGAGGTCTTAGATATTGACAAGTTGTAATGATATGGCTAGTGTTTATTCATATTTTTGAAGGAGAAATGCTACTTATTTTAATCTTTATTCTTTTCATCCTATATTCATTTAAAGGTTCTGAGAAACAATATATTTATTTATGTGAAAGTAATTGGGATGTACTTACTATAGCTTGGCTGTAACTTAACAATATTTAGCAATGATTGAACTCATAGAATCACAGAATAACAAGGTTGGAAGAGACCCACCTGATCATTGAGTCCAACCATTCCTATCAAACACTATAACTATGCCCCTTAGCACCTCGTCCACCCATGCCTTAAACACCTCCACAGAAGGTGACTCGACCACCTCCCTGGGGAGCCTGTTCCAGTGCCCAATGACCTTTTCTGTGAAAAATTTTTTCTTAATGTCCAGCCTAAATCTCCCCTGGTGGAGCTTGAGGCTATTCCCTCTTGTCCTGTCCCCTGACACTTGGGAGAATAGACCAGCTCCCTCCTCTCTACAACCTGCTTTCAGGTAGTTATAGAGAGCAATGAGGTCTCCCCTCAGCCTCCTCTTCTCCAGGATAAACAACACCAGCTCTCTTAGCTGCTCCTCTTAAGGCCTGTTCTCCAACCCCTTCACCAGCTTTGTTGCTCTTCTCTGGACTCTCCAGAACCTCAATATCCTTCTTGTGGTGAGAGACCCAGAACTGAACACAGGATTCAAGGAGCGGTCTCATCTGTGCCGAGTACAGAGGGAGAATCACCTCCCTGGACCTGCTGGTCACACTGTTTCTGATACAAGCCAGGATGCCATTGGCCTTCTTGGCCACCTGGGCACACTGCTGGCCCATGTTCAGTCAGCTGTCAACCAACACCCTCAGGTCCCTCTCCTCCTGGCAGGTTACCAGCTGGGCTTCTCCCAGTCTGTAGTTCTGCATAGGGTTGTTGTGCCTCAGGTGCAGGACCGGGCATTTGGCTGTGTTAAACCTCATGTCATTGGTCTCTGCCCAGTGGTCCAACATGTTTAGATCTCTTTGCAGAGCCTCCCTACCCTCCAGCAGATCAATACTTCCACCCAGCTTTGTGTCATCTGCAAACTTGCTAAGGGAACACTCAATGCCTTCATCCAGGTCATTGATGAAGACATTGAACAGGGCTGGACCAAGCACTGAGCCCTAGGGAACCCCACTTGTAACTGGCCTCCAGCTGGATTTAACACCATTTACCACCACTCCCTGGGCCCAGTCAGTTTTCCACCCAGGATAGTGTACACCTTGTTGTTTATTGCTATTTCATATTTGTACACATAGAAGTTAATTATAGTAACAGTTTGCTTTTCTAATGACTATTTTATTTCAGACATCCAAGAAGGGAACTGGCTTCTGTAAATTATTCTCTCATTCTTCTTTAACAGGTACTAAAACCCTTTCAGATTTTTGTATGTGGCATATGAGCAACAAAGATAATAAAAGCAAAGAAATGGTACCAAGAGTGAGAAAAAAAAAAAAAAAAAAAGATAAGAAGAAACACTTGTTGCTTGGCTTTATTCTGCATTTTTTCCCAAAACATTCTGATTTTCCTTTATAGTGACACTTCTATCCAGAGCTGAGTACTTTCCTGTTTGATATGTGCTCTGAACTGTGACAATAGGTATTCTGAAATTACGCTGATGAGAACTATAGAAAAGGCATCTTACATACTCTGGTAGCAATCCTAATTCCTCCCAAATGGCCAGTCCCTTTTTCCACCCTCTGTAAACTTCCTTCTTCCACTGCAGTTTTCTCTAGAAGTTCTTTACTTATCCATGAAAGCCTCTTGTCTCCTTTGCTAGATTTCTTATGCATAGGAATGCAGTAAATTTGAGCTTGGAGTCAGTGGTGCTTGAATATTGCCCAGATCTCTTGGACTCCACTGTTTAGAGTTCTGCCCCACAGCATACCTCCAAGCAAGTTCTTGAAGCTGTTTAAGTTAATTCTCCTGATGCCTAGTTATGTAATGCTGCATTAAAACTGCCAGGAGGAGAGGGACCTGGGGGTGTTGGTTGACAGCCGACTGAACATGAGCCAGCAGGTCCAGGGAGGTTATTCTCCCTCTGTACTCAGCACTGGTGAGACTGCTCCTTGAATCCTGTGTTCAGTTCTGGACCCCTCACCACAAGAAGGATGTTGAGGCTCTGGAGTGAGTCCAGAGAAGAGCAACAAAGCTGGTGTAGGGGCTGGAGAACAGGCCCTATGAGAAGCGTCTGAGAGAGCTGGGGTTGTTTAGCCTGGAGAAGAGGAGGCTGAGAGGAGACCTCATTGCTCTCTACAAGTACCTGAAAGGAGGTTGTAGAGAGGAGGGAGCTGGTCTCTTCTCCCAAGTGCCAGGGGACAGGACAAGAGGGAATTGCCTCAAGCTCCACCAGGGGAGATTTAGGCTAGAGATTAGGAGGAAGTTTTTCACAGTAAGTGTCATTGGGCATTGGAATGGGCTGCCCAGGGAGGTGGTTGATTCACCTTCCCTGGAGGTCTTTAAGGCACAGGTAGACAAGGTCCTGAGGGACATGGTTTAGTGTTTGATGGGAGTGGTTGGACTAGAAGATCCAATGGGTCTCTTCCAACCTGGTTGTTCTATGATTCTATAATTCTATATTGCCCTGCTTCTCCTATGCTGAATCCTGAACTTCACCATTTCATAGCTACAGCAGCCAAAGCTTCCTCTCAGCTTTCACTCATGTCCCCAACCAGTCCTTCTTGGTTTGTTAGTACAAGATCCAGCAGCACACATCTTCTTGTCAGCTCCTCCACCACTTGTGTCAAGAATTAATTATCAATGCTCTGCAGGAACCTTTTGGACCATGTTCTTAGCTATGTTACCATTCCAGTAAATATCAGGGTGGCTGAAGCCCTGCAGGGTCAGGGCTTGTGGTTGTGATGCTACTTCCAGCTGCCTGTAGAAGGCCTCCTCTTCCTGATCAGGTGACCTGTAGTAGACACCCACAACACTGCCTCTTACATTAACCTGCACCTTAATTCTTACCCATAAGCTTTTGACTTCCTCACTCCTCACTCCCCTAGCTAGGCTTGATACATTGCAGTTGCTTCCTCACATAAAAAGCAACCCCACCACCTCTCTTTGCTGGCCTGTCTTTTCTAAAAAGCACATAGCCATCCAAGATGGTGTTTCAGCCATGTGAGCTATCTCACCATGTCCCTATAATCACAATGAGGTTATTGCCCTGTGACCACACACAGATCTCTATTTCCTCCCATTTGTTCTTCATGCTGTCTGCATTGGTGTGCCAACCTTTCAGAAAAGTACTTGAGCGTGCAGATTTCTCTGAAGAGGTGGAAGAGGATCCACACATCCTTTAGATTGTTTATATTCTGGTTCTTGTTGTGGTAAGCAGGTAAGGGATCTTTTTCAATGCCCTGGTTGGCCTGTCTTATTTCTTGGTTTGGACCCCACTGCCCCAGGTCCTTCACTTTAAAATCCACCTCACCAAACTGACCATTAAAAGTGTCAGATTTTGAAAGACCTGAAAATAATGAAATATTACACCTTTTTTTTCTGAAAGACATATACTTTAACAACTATAGCTACCAATCGAAATAATCTTGCAGACATTAGTGGAAGTTATGTTAGAGTTTTTTACATCAAGTATGGAACAGCTTATTAAATATATCAACATTCACCTAGTTCCATTTTTCTTCAAAATAAATATGCTTGCAAAAAATCCATAGGATTAATTTTCAAAGAGAGATAGGAAGCTTATTGAACATATCTGTCAAGAAAACATTTGAATGAGAATGCAAGGAAAATCTGAGGTTGTTTTTGGAAATGAAGCGTAACATCTGCCATTTTAGACTAATCAGACATGTCTTCTAAGAGAATCTAAGTAGCACACTGGTTAAAGTAATCCATCTATCTTCTTATAGAAAAAATTCTATAAATACTGCACTCCAAAAAAGAATATTTTTAATGAAGGCAAAATATAATTTTTGTGAACTTTTACACTTTAATAAACATTTATGTTAACTGAATCCTTAGAATAATTACTGTAAATATTTAATGGGCACCCAGTGTTAAAAATTACATTACATAAAAATATTTTTTATTAATAAAGCTATATCTGGAAAATATAACTTGGTTTTACAATATGATATCACATATACCAAAGTGCTGAAATAAATACTATTTCAGTTAGTGGGATTTTGAGATCTCAATAACTTATAAGTGTCATAGTGATCCAGCTCCTCTCCTGCATCCTATTTTAGGCTTTAAAAATCTGTCACTATTCAAGCACTGTCAGTTTTCATGTTGAATGCCAGAAAGTGATATGATGTGGATTTGTCAGCACAACCTCATGCATTTGTTTTATTGAAATCACCTCTTTTATTTGATAGATCCTGCTGATGGTAGCATAGGAACCTACAGTAACCTAGGGGTCCTAGACTTATGCAAGATATATTCCAGTTGATATGAAGTATTAGCTTTGCAATGCTAAGTGTTGACAATGTCTAACTTCGACATTTTTTTCTGATAGAAATTAAACTCATGGCAATTATTGTGTCAGTAAATCAGTACTGTAAAATATTTGTGAATTAATAGGTTGAGGAAGATGGTGTCCACCTTGATTCCTAATGCCCCTCTAGGGTTTTTTGGGGGGTTGTTTTTCATTTTATATTGTTTGTTTTTTTAAAGAAAAGATAACTCAAAACCTCTTCCTTCCCAAACTCTGGGCTCTTGTATGAAGAACCTTACTGATCTTTCATTTGTCTCAAAGAGAGGGCAACAAATTAGTGTCCTGATATCTTCAGTATCAGAGCCTTATTTCTGTTCCAGTTTGTTTTTATTTTTTTTCTTCTGAATGGCTGTCTGGTACTTGATGACTGACCCACCTTCCAGCAATGAGCTTGGACAAAGTGCAATGAGACATAGTGGGAAACTTAAAATCAGTTCAGTAACTGCAGTAACAATGCTGGGAGGACACTTTAAATGAACTGATGACAGTTATCCTTCAGGTCCTTTCTGTCAAAAAAACCAGATATTTGAAGAAGTCTAAGCTGTTGTTATTGCTTCATATTTGCTTTAAGAGACAGTAGGAAATATCTTCATATCCTCTTACAAATCACTTCACTTATGATTAGCCATCCCTTTTGTGTATGCATAGTTACTATGGTTATTGTATCTATACAGGTTTTGCCTTTTTCTGCGTATTGATAAAAAGCTTTGGCTGATATCTCTTCAGGCCCCAAGAAATGCTCTTCTCTTATTTATTGAGATGTGGCTGCTCATTGCATAGACCTTGACTACAGTGTGTTTGGCTAGAAGGGTGTCATATTTAATGAATGTAGGTGCATCTAGAGGAGGAATTTGGCAAAGTCATTGAAAGGAAAAGGTGAAGTTCCATAGAAGAAAAACTTTAAAGGCATTAGGTATGTAAAGTACATGTGTAGCTCATTAGACTATGTTGTCTAGAACAAAATTCAAGAAGGATGCTTACTCCTCCTCCCATCATGACTAAGACAAAAGTTTTTATAGTTTTTAGTTCTGTGGAAATTTTTACCCTTTCGCTGTTCAACCTTTGTCTTCTTTAGTTCTCACAAAGCATCACCCACCACTCCTGTTCCTGTGCTTTGGCGATTCCTTGTCTTCTTACTGAAGCCAAATAACCACATTGCCTTGTCAATACACCATGGGTGATGCTCTTGACTCAGAGGGACCCCATAGCCAGACTCCCTCATTCCCACTAGCTACCATCATTCTGCTGCAAGCAGAATTTACAGTAGAAATTTGCATTTGCAGTAGAAAGCCTTTTCTCTGTGACTCTAATACTCATTGCAAAGGGTTTTTCAAAGGCCATTTCTACCTTGTAATGGACTGTCAATACACATTCCTGTTGTCTTCCTCTTCTGGTTAATCCAAGAACATGTGAGAAAAAAAAAATATTTAAGTAAAAGTCAAGCGTAGGATGAACTGTAGCTGAACAGAAAAGTGTCAGAAAATATTTTCAAACAGTAAAAGACCGATTTCTTAAGAAGCCAATAAGACCCATGATTTTTTTGTGTTATTTGGCTGTGGTTGTGTGAGTAGGATGAATTAGGAAATGTTTTGTGATCAAAGCAAGACTAAAAACCCTATTTCTACTCCAATCATATTGTTTTTTATGAATCAACATTTTGCATAGTAAAAAGTATTTCTGGTCAGCCTAATAGCAAGCCCAGTATATATTTTCTATGACCATATTTGGAATAGATCAATAGTAAGGGAACATCAGTTAAAAATTTAAAAAAAAATTAAAAATATAACTGGACTTCATGTAGATGTAATGCAGTATCTAACCAGTTCTTAGAGTGTGATATGTCAGGACTATATATTTGTGTTATGCTTTAAAGATAATTAATAGTAAAGTGGTGCTTAAATCATTAAGGCTATATATGGATTTCTTGTTTTGATATAAACTGATAACTAACTAAAGAAGTGATAAATAAATAGTGAAGTAATAAATAACTAAAGAAGTGGTAGCTTCAAAATCTCATGGTATAGTTTAGTAGTAGAACATACGATATTTTTTCCCAAGATACAGAGTGAGTTTGACCAAGCACAGAGCAAACAATGCTTAGGAGTAATAAAAAGGTTATAAATTGACCAATAGCTCTGTAGTAGGAAAAGATAAGGTTATGTAAATGTTAAAAAAAATAATTTCTCATTCAAAAAGACAGATGGGAGGAGAGAAAAAAGTTGCTTCCAACACTACCTCAGTTGAGAAGACTAGTCTCATAGTCAGCCTATTTAATCACATGCAGATTTTAAATTCCACAGAGACGTAAGAAGTCACCTATAGACATAAACTGGCAAATAAAGGGCCTGGGATGGTAAGTTAGTGACCACTGTGAGAAAATGTTAACATTATTTAGTCATTCACAAATTCTCAGAAGACAGACGTTGTTGTAACCTGTTAATCTCAGCTCTCTACAGTTTTTCAGATTTGTCCTCATTCGTAGTAAGTTGTATTTCCCATTTGGTTAGCTGAATGGACTCATAATTTTAATTTATATCATTTATTTATGGTATCCTTCCTCATTGCCTTATTCTTGATTACAATGTCTAACAGTTAATAATACTTCTTGCTTGCTGTTTACTATAGCAGTTTGCTACCAGTTCAGAGTCATGATATTTCTAAGAGGACCCCACCTTAAGGACAGGGAAATGTATTAAAATCTTAGAATCACAGAATCACAAGGTTGGAAGAGAACGACTGGATCATAGAGTCCAACCATTCCTATCAAACACTATAACCATGCCCCTCAGCACCTCATCCATCTGTGCCTTAAACACCTCCAGGGAAAGTGACTCAACCACCTCCCTGGGCAGCCTGTTCCAGTGCCCAGTGACCCTTTCTGTGAATTTTTTCTCCTAATATCTAACCTAAATCTCCCCTGGCAGAGCTTGAGGTCATTTCCTCTTGTTCTGTCCCCTGTCACTTGGGAGAAGAGGCCATTACCCTCCTCTCTATAACCTCCTTTCAGGTAGTTGTAGAGAGCAATGAGGTCTCCTCTCAGCCTTCTTCTTAGTAATGAAATCACTAAGGATAATAACAAAAAACTATGCCACAAATATTTGAGAATCCATCTGAGTCTTCTTTAGTGTAAAAATAGATGCAATTACAATGACTTGAAACTTTACAAATCCCATTTTCTTGGATTTAAGATGTTAGGCAAAGAAAACAATTAATAGCAGATTCCAACTTTTTAAAACTGAAATTGTAAACAAAGAATTCATTTCAGCAATGAATGATTATGAGGAATAAAAGCTACATAGGATATAAGAGTATTTTAACCATATTCTTTCTGATTGAGTTGTTAGGAAGACAGCCTGAATTAGTACAAAAAATTATGTCAGACAAAAATTCTACAACATAGATTTATATTGCAAAAATTAAGTAAAACATTGTGTTAACACAAGGAGCAGAATTGGGCCATGAGATGGAGACATATTCTACATAAGTCAAAAACATTTTCTTGAAAATAAGGCTATGTTAACACTTATTTCATAAAAAAGTAAAAAATTTTCAATTTTAGGAAATACCCTGAACCGCATACTTTTGGGGATAAACTACAAAGAAAAAACAAAATCCAGAATTTTGCTTATGTAGGATTTGTAATATGTTAAGAAGAAATGTAAAAACATATATGTAGAAACCTGAATTGAACTAAAGAAATTTTCCTTTAAAATTGTTTTCTGGGTTCTTCCCCGATTATAGATGTACCTTAAACTCCTAGCATTAAGGTGAAAATATATTCAAACTTAGTGACAGTCATTTCTTCAATCATACTAATAGGACTGCATCATGACTTGAATATGATCCTCAATTTTCTGCTCAAGAAACTTCTATCAATTCTGAGAGCAAAGGAAAGTAATGAATATGATTTTTTTTTACCCTAGTCTTCTTGGTCAAACAGTAAATTCAGAACTATGTACGGTCTATCCAGAAGAATTAGCAATTTTATGTATTTCAGCTTTTCTCTGTGTTCTCTCTATGAAAAGCCAGTTGGCAGCTACTGAACACCTGTTCTCTGTGTTGATAGAAAAGAGAGAGAAAACATATAATGGGAAATAAGGCATCAGAGAAGTGCAGTTCTCAGAGTGATCCTCTCAATTAATGACCTCTTTACAACTTATCTAAAAACAAGCTATGAAAACAACTGAATTTATGAAGGGAAACCAGCTATTCTTTTATTCTTTTGTTTAAAAATAGAAGTGTTCATTGTCATAGATCAATTTTTAAGAGTTGGTTTGTATTTGAAATTATCACAGGGCAGCTGCAAAATGTATATGAGACACAGTCTAGCACTTAAATGAATTTCAATGCTGCTGAGGCAGCCAACAGTCAGATATCCTTTCTGAACCCCTACCGGTAGCCTGCTGTGAGGTCTCAAAAGAAACAGTCCTTGCTTCTCTTAACAGCATTTCATACACATTCCTGCCTGTCTTTTCTGTGTATACAAAAAAAACCCCCAACAACTCCCAGATCTTTTAATATTTTGTTCAATAAAACCCTTGATTAGTTGAATGAGTTCATTTAAGAATTAACTGAACTCATTTTATGGATATTTCACTTTTGACAAGAGCAATAAAACATTACAGAATGAAGAATACTAAACTTTTTAAACAAAAGAATAAAAACTTGCTGAGTGAAAACTGTAGGGCTAGCTGAGCAATGACGACAGGTGAAAACTTTAGGAAAGTGACAAGCTTACTTTCTGTAAATATTCAAAGGGTATAAACAACAAATTCTCGTCCTACTGGAGGACAGAAGACCAAGGCACAGCTGGAGCTGAATTCCGCAATGGAAGGAATAACTAACAAGAAGGACTGCTACTGGTATGTCAACCAGAAAAAAGAATTGATGAACAAAAATGGTGATTCTTGTGAGAACTAACCTGGAATATTGCGTCCAGTTCTGAAATCCCCAAAAGAAGAAGAATATGGAACTGTTGGAACGAGTTCAGAGGAGGGCTACAAAGATGATTAGAAGACAAATCTACAATAAGAACAGGCTCAGAGAGTTTTTGTTGTTCAGCCTGAAGAAGAAGAGAGTCTGAGCAGATCTTATAACAGTCTTCCAGTATCTGAAGGGAGCAGAAAAGAAAGCCAGAGAGGGACTGTTTACAAGGTAATGTAGTGACAGGATGAGTGGGAATGGCTTTAAATTGGAAGGGGGAAGATTTAGATTAGACACTTGGTAGAAATTCTTCATAATGAGAGTGGTGAGGCACTGGAACAGGTTGCACAGGGAAGTTGTGGATGCTCCCTCCCTGGAAGTGTTCAAGGCCAGTATGGATGGGGTCTTGAGCAGCTTGGTGTACTGGGAGGTGTCCCTGCCCATGGCAGGGAGGTTGGAACTGGATGATCTTTATGTCACTCCCAACCCAAACCTTTCTATGGTTCTATGATACTATGACTATATCATGAATGAGATTTTCAGTCCTTTCAAATCAATGGCAAAACCCCAACTGATTTCAGTGAGACAGGAGTTTCAGCCACAACAAGAGAGGGGGATTAGTGGAGAAGAGCCATAAAAAGAAAAGATTAAGATGAAAGAGAAAAATTGAGGATAACAACCCTGTCTCTTTAAAAACTGCGTATTTGCATATTAAAATTGATACAAACATACATATACATAATCATATACATATAATAAGTTTATCAAATTGGTCAAGCATGACTTCCCCTTGCTGAAGCCAAGTTGACTACTCATGACCACTGAGTTAAGTTCAACAGTCCCCAGTTAAAAAGACACGTAGACATACTGTACAGCAGAGATGTGGAGCTACTGGAGAGCCCAACAAAGGGCACCTAAGATGACATTTGGACTGGATTTATATCTTTCACATGAGAAAAGGCTAAGAAAGCTTAGCCTTTAGACTGTTTAGCCTTCAGGAGAGAAGATATAGGGGGATCTTATCAATTTATAGAAAATACTGAAGGGATCATATAAAGAAGACTTAACCAGACTTTTCTTAGTGATGTCCACTGACACAGCAAGTTGCAATGGGTGCGAACTAAAACCTAGAAGGTTCCATCTGAACCAAAAGAAAAATAATAAGTATAGTGAGGATGACTGACCACTGAAACCTCTTGCCCAGGTAGGCCGAAGAATCCCTGTTGTTGGAGATATTCAAAGGCAGTCTGGACATGGCCCTGAGCAAACTGAGTAAACGTCCTCAGTGAGGTGTTCTAAACTTGCCAAAAAGTTCTAAAATTTCCAATAAGGATGGAAATCATACAGCAGCAACATAGGATCACTACGGTATATCCTTTGAAATAAAGTAATAATTCCTAGAATATTGGATATATAAATGAGATGCAACTTAACAGTAATATTTTTCATGTGGTACTGAGATTTACTTTTTGGATATCAACAAGTTATAATATTTAAAATAACATTTTTAGTACAAATTTAAGAGATCATATAGCAAACAACAAGGAATCTTACTACCTGCTTCAGGTAATCTAAATAATGTAAATAACTACAGGAATATCTAAGCTCTCTACACTGGTAACAGTGAAAGACTGGTACATCTAAAGGTGTATTTATTTATTTTGGGTACCTATTGTAAAGCAAGATAAATAACCTACCAGAGGTTGCTTCAAGATCTCCAGACACCATTAAACGTAGCCCTCTTGTTGTTTACAAGGAGTATAAAGAACAGAGCTTGAAACACCACTAGTTATTTAAATGTCAATTAAGTATTCTCTAGCTCAATTACTTTAATAGTGTTGCAGAGGCTTGATATATGGTAGATTTATTTTTAAAGTAGAAACAAACCTCAAACCAACATAGTGACTGCAGTAAGTTGTGAATCATATTACGGAGCAAATATTTTTATCATAATCTTTGTAACTAGTACATAAACCATCCATCATTACCTTGAAAAACATAGTGTAGGGAAGCGTTACATGTTATAAAAGATATTACATGGATTCCAAACATTGTGCGACGGTGTAATGTGTCTATATAAAGCAGTGATAGAAACCTATGTGAGGATTATAAAATGGGAAAATGAATTTGTTTTACTCTGAATGTTCAATCATATAATTCTTAAAAATAGTTGCATCTCAACCGCCTGTACATTGCACACATACAATGTAAACTGTGAACTCAATTTTCAATTTAGGTTTAGCAATAAAAATAAAGATAGGAAAACTTTATGACTACTTCAATAAAAAGAAATGAAGATAAAATATTTTATATGGATAACATTAAAGAGATTAACATCTGGAATACTGTGTTTATTTACTCAGTGCAAGAAAGTTATGGACATACCAAGGAAATACAAGTATGACCAGCAAACTGACAAGCAAGCAGACAATTTAGAAGCAGAGAAAGCGAACCTCTAAGAAGTAGAAATAATGCTTTTCATAGTATTTTTATACAACTGCTAAAATCAACATGGGGATTTAAATGAGATAGATGTCTTAGCACCCTGTCAAACTGAGCCTTCCTGCGTAGCGGAATGTACAACTTCTCTGGGGAGATTATTCCAACGTTTAACTGTTCTCTAATGGTCTAAAATTTTCCTCTGGAATCTCCCCAGGAAAAACTTATACCCATTACCTCTTGAATTTTCCATGTGACTCCTGATAGAAAGGGAGTCTCCATCCTCATGGTAGACATGCTTTATGTACTGGTACATGGCAAGAAAGTTTCCCATAAGCCTTGTCTTCCCAGGGCTAAATAAACCCAGTTCTGTCAGCCTTACTTCATATAGAAGGCTTTCTAGTCCTTTGATCATCCTAGTGGCCCTTCTCTGGATCTTATCCAGCCTGTCCACATCTCTTTTTTTGTGTAGTGGAGACCAAAACTGGATACAATAGTCTGGGTACTGCCTGAGAAATGCTGTCTAGTGTGGGATAAAGACTTCTTTATCTCTGCTGGTGGTGCCCTTCTTGATGCATCCAAGCATCCTGTTGGCCTTCTTAAATGCTGTAGAACACTGTTCACTCATGTTGAGCCTTTTATCCACCAAAACTCCCAGGGCCTTCTCCAAAGAACTGTCCTCCAGCTAGGTGGAATCCAGTCTGAGTTGCAAGCCAGGGTTATGCATTCCCAGGTGCAAGACCATACACCTCCTCTGAACTCCATAAGTTTCCTGCTAGCCCACTCATCCCTGAAGTGAAGATGACTAGTTCTGTGTTTTAAGTCAATGTAACAATGTTATGTGCGATGAAGTCAAGTGTAGAATTTTACCATTAACCCTGGGGCAATCAAGTGTTTGTTCTGCCTTTAGATTTATTTGTGCCAGAAAGATTGCTTTTGATAATGTCTGTTCTACATGCTCTCATGTTTTATTGAAAACTTGAAGAATAAAATTTACCATAGTTATAGCTGTAGAATAAATAGAAAATTGACTAGAAAATGGACAAGAACATTTTTCCCCCTTCTGTTTAATAAGATAAAGAATATAGTAAAAAGAAAGCTTTTCAGTTAGTTATTGATCGTTCTTACACCATTGTCATAGGTGTAAGTACATGTGCAATGCTACTAAGTCCTTATCAACCACAGTTTCTCTAAAACAGTATTGTTATCAACAGTAAGAATACAGTTCTGATCCCAGTAAAAGCAATGATTATTTCTTAACATAATTAGTATTAACATTCAAGATTTATACTTTCATCTCTATCTTCAAAAAAAAAAAAGTCATAGAGACCCAGATCCCATAGTTTCAATGAGGTGAAATTTCTGAACAATATGGCAAAGAACAGAACTAGGTTGGGTTCAAATAACATGTCCATTCCAGTGGTTATAATTAATTTAATAAATAATTAATTAAAGTAATAATTTGTTACTTGCACCATTCCTTCTTTTCTAACAATCCCATTCAGGCTGTATTAATTGTCCTAGAGGACTATCTTTGTTCACAGTTAAAAGGTCATAGACATGGAATACAAATCTAAAGAATAGCACTGCAAAAAGCTTTTAATTTCCACTGTGGTCAGGAAGGTAAATCTTATTTATGAAAAGGAGTAACGTCTTTCTAACATCATATTCATTATTCAAACTATTATTAAATTACTTAAAGACTCATTCCCTTTCACAAGAAGAAGTCAAGCAAAATTTACAGCATAAATTTATGGTCTTGAAGAATTAGATGGCTCTACTCTTCATTTACAGTCTCTGCACAGACAAGGCAGAGGGTATGACTGCTTAACTGTGCATAGCTAATGGATATAATAAAAATCCTATACTGAACAGCATGGATCTTAGACAATTGAAATAGTTTCTAAGCTATGTATATTGTTTTAACGTATTAAACTATTACAAAGCCACATTTCTGCCACTATCTTCTACTTTAATTTCTATTGACATCATAATAGGTAAGTTGTGGTTGCTAAATTGTTCACTATATGTTCCCAGATGTTCCTTGCACATAATCTCTTCTTTTGTTCACAGATAAATCAGTAGTAGTGGAGATTATTCTGCTAATGGCCTCAAAGTTCAGACTTAATTTCAGTCTAAACAGATGTAACTGTAAAACTAACAGAAAACAATAATTTCTGATAAGTAACTTATGTAAATTAACCTGTGGTCGTTGCCATATACTTAGAAGAATTTGTGATCAAAGCACAAAGCCCACATTATTCCTTGTTAGGCTTCTGGAAGAGTGCTTAGCAGATTCATGCATTTGGTTTCATTAGCCTCAGTAGCAACCTTGAAATGTAAGCTATTACTAATATTTTTAACTATTCTTTTTCCAAAAATCAGATTTTCTTTTTTGGTGTAGCTGCAAACATTTCTATAGTTTTTTTCTTATCAACTGAGAAAAGAAATCTCAGTTTAAACATCTAAATTGAATGAAAGCAAAAGCAACAAGATATGTTACAGGTCTCATGTCTTAAAATAAAAGTTCTTTTATTTTATGCTCAAAAATTTCCTCCTAACAGAAATCAGAGGAATATAGAAGACTGAAACTACATAAATTTCTCTAGACTTTCTCACAACAAGAAGGTATTTTCACTGACACAAGGTATCAAGGTGACCTCTGCTAAGTTTGTCAACATTTCTATAGGTGCTCGATTAGATGAGACTGGATTTTGAGGAATTTCAGTTGCTTCCAATTTAAAAATGTCAATATAGTTTAAATAAAACATCTTATTGCTGAATATTTTTTTTACGTATTTGTAATTATAAGCATATAAATTGTGTAAACAATGTACATGTTTCCTTTTCTGACAGTTCATAAAACTAGTGTTTCACTACTATTTTCTAGCTAATATCTACTTCAATACAGAACTGAAAACTAAATTGTAACTATATTTTTTTTTAAAAAAAATCAAATGTTCATAAACTAGCTGCAGTTGCTCTTTGTGACACATTCTTATAAATAGCAAGATTACCCACATGGCATTACTTGAGATAATGTGTTGACTTTTTATGTGAAAAAATTTGTTACTCAGAAACTGTCAGGTTCATGGTGATACCATTTAGTAAAAAACAATATGCACGACATTCTTATTTTTATTTCTGTTTTCTTTCATGTAATTTTCTAGTAAATTCTTTGGAAAAGGGTTTTTTAAGAGTTTAATGACTTGGCTTTTTATTCATGTTATTTTTAAGAATCCTGATTATATTCAAGATAAATTCACTAGTGAGTGGAACATAATATTTGTTACTTCATGAACATGACAAATACAATGAATACATAATTTGTGCTATTAACTTTCTTCATTTAACACTATCTACCGCTAGCTCTTTCTCATTCTTCTTTTCTCCCTTTGAGCAGATTGTGGTCCATTGTGCTCATGTTGCTTTAGATCTTGCATAGAAAGATATTCAACTGATAAGAGATTGTGATGAAATGATAATTTCTTTCTGAAAACCTGATATCTCTGATTATAGTGGATAATTACATTTGGTAATTCATGACTATACTAGCATTGCAGATTAGATTATGTGTCCAACTCAAAGGGATTAAGTAGTAGTAAGCAATTAAATAAGACCAGTCCTCTCAGTTATGTATTTCCACATTTTTTGCTGTTACATGTTTATGTATAATTATTTTAGACAGTAAAACAAGAAATGCTAAATAAAACAATTTTTCTCCACTTCATAAAGATCTATATACCCTTCCTTATTGAAATGAGCAAATATAATTTCATGAATCCAAACTTGGAAACTTAAACTATAAATAAAGAAAAAAACATTAAAAATTCAAGTACTTAAAAATGAACAAGTATTTACAACTAACAAGATGTAAAAAGGCATGCAGTTGGAATGTATTTGAGTGAATAAAGTGGTGAATTATTAATATTTAGAAAAGGAAAATGTAAACCCCTTCTTTTTGCATGTTTTCTGTTTTTATGGATGCCTTCAGTTTCACTCTACTTTATCAAGGTCTTGAGGGCACTACCAGGCCTGACTGTTCCTGCTCAACCACCACAAGACCATTAGTCCCTGCCCCAGTGATGCCTGTACCAGTCCCTGTGCAGCTCCCTGTGGCCCTGCCCAGCCATTGACCCCACCAAGCTGGGACCACCTGTGAGCCCATGTCCTGGCCTGGCTTCTGCCCATCCCCATCCCCAGAGATGAGAGAGGTGCCCAGTGCCCAGTCCTGCTACTGTCCCCAGTGCCCTCTGGCCTGCCCTGTCCCCCAGCTGGGGTGGTGGGACAAGCCCTGGCTGACAGGCTGTGTCCTCCTGGAACCCCTGCACCTTCTGGTGCCCTGACTCCAGGGACTCACCAGCTCTCAATGAACTCTGATGCAGTAGAAAATATTCTCAGTAGAAAATTTTCTTCTCAGAGATATTTTGGAATTAAAAAGTTAGGGTTTGCCTTAAAGACTTGCATTCTTCCATTACAAATGTACAAAAAAACCCCCAGTAAACCAAAACCAACCCCCAAAACAGGCTAATAGAAAAATAAGAATATGAAATGTAATGAATATTCATGTTTATTTTTAAGAAGAAAAAGAGAAAAAACTACTTATACCTGCAAAGGTACAAAAATAAAATCTGTTAGGGAATGCTGATTTTCACTGTTTCTTTTCATCTCCCTTTCTTGTAATATTCCAGTCTATAAGCAAACAATAGTTCTTCTCTTTATTTTTTTTAAACTGTTAACTGTATATTCATCAAAATGGAGGAAGGAAACCAAGTCCAATATCTAATATGACTGGTCAGATACTCAGTTTTATTACAAATGAATCTAAATACTACACATGCAGCTAAACAAATTCTTCAATGATAAGACGCAAGAAGATGTAGATAATATATGGGTACACAACATTAGCAAGCAACAAAAAATCCTTTACTGTTAATATGCTGAAAAGTATGCATGTTCAGCAAAGAACAGCAGAACCACTAAAACTGATTGTTATGAATAATGTATCCATAAATAATATGTGAATAAATGTAAGAATAATGTTTAATTGAAGCCCTATGTATATTGCTATGCCTTAGATATGGCTGTATGCCAAAGGGATCAGAGAAAAAGTGTGTTAAATGATTTTTCTCTTAAAACAAATAATTTATATGTCTTAGGCTAAACCTGTATCATAGAAGATAAAATTTACAGAAATAGATATCTCATCCTTTTGGCAACTTGTGTGGGAGGATCGAGACAGGAAAGACTTCCGTCATTAGATTCTAAAAGGAGCATTTTTTTTTTTTTGTGCACAATACATAACTTAATTGGAGAAACAGGAACATAAAAACAGGAAAACATTTAAGATTCATTATGCACCCATATTAAAGAGAGGAATATCTAAAGTCTGAAAATCTCTGGTAACAAAACAAGATAAATGTAATGCTACAGAGATTAAACAATAATTCCACACTATATGGGTGTCCAATACCCTTGGATCCTTCCCTTCTAAGTACATTGATTTTGTTCTGTGTTAATAAGAAAGCAGTTGCTGAATGAAACATTTTTTGAATGAGATCTTTTTTTTGGTTGCTTTGCTCTCTACATGAAAATGATGAGAGCCACTATTCTTCTCACTGTAATGTATATATCTTTGATTTTGACTATTACTTGAGTAATCACTGTGCAATGTCTTCATTTACTCAATGGTTATATTCCATGAAATGCTAGTGAATGACTTCAGCCCAATAACTTTTTAAACTTCTTTAAAATAAAAAAAAATATACAAAATGGAAGATATATTTTTATTCAACATATCTATGAAAGGTACCACAAAATTAGTAGTATTCTGATAACTTACATCTTTCCTGAAGGGGTAAAAAAGTAATAAAAAATTATATCACATCTAAATCCACTTGTTTCCTGGCTTTGTGTGATGCACCTATACAAATTTATGAAATTGTGAGGTAGAGTAAATCAATGAGTAGAAGCTGAGCTGTAATATAGGATAGTTCAGATTGGAAGGAGCCTGAGGAGGTCATTAGTCCAACCCAGTGCTTGGTGAAGAGTCAGCTATGACAACAGAACAAGTTGTTCAGAGCTTAATCCAGTTGGGTCTTGGAATCCCCAAGGCCAGAGACTGCAGAACCCCTATGAGTAGTCTTTTCTACTGCTTGTTTGTTCAAATGGGGTAATTTTCTATCTTAATTTCCAGTGTGAACCACTCCTGCTTCAACTCATGCCCTTCCTACCTCCAGGCAGCTCTGTGAAAAGCCTTACCTGCTGGCTTGGTGACAAAACACTCTCAAATTTTTCCCTTGTCCAGGATGAGCAAGTCCAGAACTCCCAGCCTTTCAGCAGAACTTGCTTTAGTTTATTGATGTATTATTGTATTTCTAGTGTTATATTCTCCTCTGCACTTAAAAATCTTAAAGCATTCTCACCCTGCTAAAATAATCCAAAAGATAATTATACTACTAGTCATGCATTCAAATATGGACTGTGTTAATGCAGGGTTGTTACAGAATAGAAATCAGATTGCACCTTTCACTGGCAAGCAGGAACAACTGAAATTCTCATTGAAACATAGAATCATAGAATCACCAGGTTGGAAAAGACCCACTGGATCATCAAGTTCAACTGTTCCTACCAACCACTAAACCATGCCCATCAGCACCTCATCTACCAATCTTTTAAATACCTCCAGGGAAGGCGAGTCAATCACCTCCCTGGGCAGCCTGTTCTAATGACCAATGACCCTTTCCCTGAAATTTTTTTCCTAATGTCCAGCCTGCTCCCCTCAATGGCTTGAGGCCATTCCCTCTTGTCCTGTCCCCTGACACTTGGGAGAAGAGGCCAGCTTCCTCCTCTCTACAACCTCTCCTCAGGTAAATATAGAGATCAATGAGGTCTCCTCTCAGCCTCCTCTTCTCCGGGATAAACAACCCCAGCTCTCTCAGCCATTCCTCATAGGGTCTGTTCTCCAACTCCTTCACCAGCTTTGTCACTCTTCTCTGGAACACTCCAGAGCCTCAACATCCTTCTTGTGGTGAGGGGCCCAGGACTGAACAGAGGATTCGAGGAGTGGTCTCACCAGTGCTGAGTACAGAGGGAGAATAACCTTCCTGGACCTCCCGGTCACACTGTTTCTGATACAAGCCAGGATGCCATTGGCCTTCTTGGTCACCTGGATACACTGCTCATGTTCAGTCAGTTGTCAACCAACACCCCCAGGTTTCTCTCCTCCAGGCAGCTTTCTAGACAGACTTCTCCTAGTCTGTAGCACTGCATAGGGTTGTTGTGCCCAAGTGAAGGACCCAACATGCGGCCTTGTTAAAGGTCATGCCCTTGATCTCAGCCCAGTAGTTGATCCCTTTGTAGAGCCTCCCTACCCTCCATCAGATCCACACTTCCACCCAACTTAGTGTCATCCACAAACTTGCTAAGGGAGACATGAGACTGATGCAGCTGAAACTGTAAATTTGCACCAAATCTCTCAATAACAAATCATTAATTACCAAACTAGGGATTTTTGTAGTTGTTGCTACAAGATCTGGAACTCTTCCCCATGCATCAGACAGAAAAACAATTGCAGAAAGATATCTATTTCAGACAAGAGCATCAGGGTCATCACATCCGTCTGAGCATAGCCCTCATATTTTTGAGACTGTTTCAATATATCGTGCAGCAGTTACAGGTTTGATGCTGTAAATTCTGTGGTATTCAGCGAAATGAACCTGATTATAGAAATCAGTTGTTAAAAAGAAGTTTCCACATTTTTGTCATAGAGTGCATTTTTTGTAATACAAATAATGTAATACAGGATGGATGTGGAAGAATGGTAAGTTCTGCTGATAGCAGAGATGTTGTTTGAGATATTATTGTTTAATGACCAGTTTTCAAGACAAGTTTGCTCCTCTTTGCAACACTGAAGTGAGAACAAGTGGAATAGAAAAATCTACAAAACCTAAATAAAAATTTTTATATTATCATAAGGGAATACAGAACTTGTCACATTTTTTTTTCATGATTTCTTGTTTGATGGTATTGGACTTTTCTAGAATGTTTTTAATATTATATTTGTTGCATTTCATTCTGTAATCTGTCTAAAGTTGGATTCTCCTAAATATTCTGCAATATTTAATATGCAAAAAGTTTTTTTGCTTCTGGATTTTGTCTTAGGATGAATGTCGATAAAGCAAACACCTCTGAGATCTCTGTATTATCTCTTTAAAGTCAAATATGCATTTTAAAGCTTTAAAAAGGATTTTCCCTTACTAGTTTAATTAATGCAGACTACAGTTCAACCTTACTAAGTCATTTTCTTTTGCACAAAATCAAACCAAGCCACACTACAATAAAGTCCAAACAACCAAACAAAATAACTACTGGAAATGGTCACACGGTCAGCTTACATACCATCTCATGATTCTTTTATTATGTCTTCTGACTGTTATTATATTGCAACCATTATATATATTTCTGATACTTTCCTTTTCCCTGACCCAAGTCTCGTGTTATCGATAAGTCCTCTGATCTAATGTTAAACTGGTGAGGTGTTCACATTACTTTTTTATGCTGGATTCTGACATGCCACAGAAACATCAAAGACAGATGTATCTTTAAAATGGAACTAAAGAAACCTCTTTGATATCTTTTGAAGAACACTTTGTGTAATATTATTATCCAATGTTTTTTGCTGAAAGTAAAACTTTGCAGTATAGTCTACACTTAAAGCTTTTTGATCTAGTATTTCACCTCCTTCTTCCCCTTTCACTCCGAAGTCCTTTTCCATTTTCTGAAACTGCTGTTGATAGTAGTTGGTTAATACTTTTATACTGAATAGATCTGGGTTTTCTTTTGTTGCACTACTGCCACTGGACAACTGACAATTCTAACTAGATAGTAGTTACAGAAAGCGAAGATTTCCCAAGCTTCTAAGTATAATTTATGTTATGCAACTGTCTAAACTTTGGGTAGTTAGTAAAGGGTTAGTTAGTCATTTAGACTGGTTTTAACTTAAGCGATAAATATTTCTTTTAGTATAATTCATTGTTTCTTAAAATTGGAATATAAATTGAGTGAGATGAATCATGCTCTGAGAGGATTTTCTCTCTCCTTAGACTACAGGTGTTCATTAATCAACTATTTTGAAACAACAGTTTTTCCGCACTTATCTTTTCTACCTATATACATGTTCATCTAGCATTTTTTTCTGTCTCCATGCGACAAAATATTTCTGGAAATGATAACATATATAAAAGTCAGCATTCAGAATTAGCTGTATCTGAATGCATTGCTTAGTATGAGAAATGCAGCTGCCTCAGTATATGATCTTTTTTATTTTTCTTTTTTTAATGGCAAATATATTATTTACAGTAACAATTCATATCTCCTGTAAAGCATTCCATCTTTCATTACCCTCGGTTTCTGTTCTAGATAGAGTGAGAGCTGTATGAAACATAACTGGTTCTGCTTTAGACTTTTTTATGGCATTCAAGGGGCAAACACTAGTCTATGGAAAATTGCACTAGATATGCAGTGTCACTCTGCAATCCCATCATTCCATGTCCCTTTCAGCTAGAAAAGATTAGTATCTTGTTCGGAAAAGCATTTGACTTGGTTTTGTCCTTAACAGAAGATTTGTTTTACTTTCTATAGCTTTAATTTTCCCTTTTAAACATATTGCAATAAACATGGGGTTTGTGAGTTCAGAAGTTGTCTCTTATTTCCCCTTTGTCTTCTTTTCAGAATGTAAGTGCATAGCTATCAAGTTTATGAGAGTCATTGACACTTCTAATTGCATTACTCTAATTAGATGGATCACAAAGAACTCAAACTAGTAGAGACAAGCTTTCTGTAGCTATTTTAACAACAACAGAAAAGGATGGAAATGATCCAGGAAACTGACTGAAAAACCCACATTTATTCATAATCTAAAATAATTTTTGGTAGATGAAGGAGTCCACTGAGACCTAATTCACACCTAACATCTCTAATAATCTTTTGTATCATCAATAGTCTAGATAACGAATGTAACTAGAACAGGAAATTGTCAAGGAGGAGCATAATACCATATTATATGATGGCATCACAACTGATATAAGCCTGAAGCATAGTTCTTGGTGTTTATACAATACTTTTTAGTATAAACCGTACCGGAAGTACTATATTTCAATTTTTATTATTTTTAGATCTGCAATTCCATGAAATATTAGAGCGAAATAAAAACATTGTAACTTTTCCTGAAATGTATTAATAGTCCCCACAAACGTGTACTTAGAGAACTGTAGTTAAGTAGAATTTAATATGTTTGGCAGTAATTTAGTAGTGGAATGGTCATATCACTGAATACTATCTGGTAAAAGATATAAATATTATTGAAAGAAGTACATTTGAGTTGAATAAATCTTACAAAGAATGAATGATGTCCATTTCTCAATTATATTTCTATTTCAAAAATATGAGTACATTAATTACCTTTGGGTGGGTTAAAGGTTGCATGGGCTTGGGAAAAGACACATCACAGGTATGACAACTATTTGCTTTCC
Source organism: Coccyzus lansbergi (assembly GCA_033558105.1). Taxonomy (NCBI): domain Eukaryota; kingdom Metazoa; phylum Chordata; class Aves; order Cuculiformes; family Coccyzidae; genus Coccyzus; species Coccyzus lansbergi. Next base: position 4,937,017 of record JAUMJK010000013.1, on the reverse strand, counting down.
TGCATCTTCATGATCATGAGAGGTGATATATTGCCCAAAGTGGCACTTAAGTTTTGCCTGATATTTCATTCTAGTGACATCACTGTATGAAAAAAAAATCCTCGGCAAAAAATCTATACTTCTAGATCTCTGTATTTTAAATAGGGCCTTAACAATAGTAAGTATTATTACGAAATTTTGCACACCTCCATAAGATTCATTATTGAATGTGTTGTTGCAGATAGGAAATAACAAAACCTGTGTTTATTAGCAATTTAGGATTTGTTAAGGTAAGATGGCAAAATTTGTCTTAACGAAGTCATTAAAAAAATTCAGCATATACTTTCTGATAAAATCAATCAGCAACTTAACCAGATTCAAAAATGATGAGATTCTCTCCTACTTACTAGTAGTTATTTACTAGTGTAATAAGCATGTGCTACATTAGGTATATTGTATAGGCATCACATGATTAGAAATTTCCACAGTTTAGACCATCTCACTTAGGCCGTGATCCAGGTATCATGTGTCAGCAGTTGGGGTGGAGGTTTCTTGACTGATAGTCAATCTCTTTCTGAAGTGATGAAGACACCTTTTCCCAGCCATGTAGATCCCTGAAAGTGCCTAGGGTGTGCCCGGGCGGGTCAGAATCTCCACATTGCAACAATGAGTATTGTCTGCCCTACTGTGCCTAGTTGAGATGACCAAATATCAGTCCCTTTCTCCAGGTGATAAGAGAGTTTCTTTCCCAGTCACAAGCAGTTCCAAGTGGACCAAGGAGAACACACTGGTATCCTAGGTGACTGCCTCTGTACAATGGGATGACTTCTACCTACAAAGCCTGTGTCACATTGGATCAGATAGTAACCCAGGAAGAGGAGGGAAGGTGATGTTCCAAGTATATCAAAGGTCGTGTGAAGCAGCACAGAGTGATCTGTGTGGCTACTGAGGTAGGAAGGAATCCCGTTACCATATATGAGATATTATAGAAATACAGTAATTTGCCTAGAAAAAATGATTGTCTGGCACAAAAATCATAATATGTGCAGCTCTTACTATTTCAAGCTACTATATCCAAGAAAGCCCAATGCGTTTTACCTATTAGAGATATTTGACCTATACAAAAGAATTTGCCTCTGTATACTTGGTCCTATTTTCATAAATAAAGGTATAAAAGTAAAGTATTTTATTTTTTCTCCTGCATATAAGTTAAATATTTTCTAATAAACATTTGAAAACATCAAACTTACTGGTTTTGCATTATGTTGTTTAAAAATGTAACTATAAGGAAAGCACAACAAAACATACAACTGATTATTAATTAGAAAAATAATAAATTTACACAGAATTGAACAATATGTTGACAAAGCAGTTCAGGTATTTCAACAATGAAAGAATTTCTTATAATGCCTATAATCTGTTGGTTAGTGTGCTAGCAGCACTTTATCAGAGTAACTTTATTTCCCTCACCTGCAGGTGTGAGATTTGTAGGGTTTAAATTTATCTTTGTTATAAGAGAAGAAAGGCAAAAAAGAACCATTCATACTTCCTCAAAATCTGTTGAACAACCAGATGTTCAAATATTAGTGCTGATACCACATAGTTTGCTTGCCAAAGTATGTACACCCTTAAAGAACATCTAAGGGAAGTAGAATAAGGACATATCTTTCATTTTGGGGGGGGGGGGGAGAGAAAACAAAACCCAAATCCAAAACCTACTACTCTTTAAAAACGGTAATTTGCTCCTGTACATTTCAGGATAACAGTCATACAGCAGAATAATTTATTAAAATATATAACCATCTTTTATGCCTTCAGGCATTTTTTTCTTTTGTGTAATTACATATAATGCTCTAAATATAATATTTTTGCTACCTCCTGATGAACCAAAGATAGGGCACATGCCTTCACTTTCAAAGAAATATTTTTACATTAAAAAAAAAAATTCCCCCAAAGAAATGTTCACTTTTCAGAGACTGCATCATGCTGTCAATGAAACTTTTTGGTAATGAAAAATCAACACTAAATTTGGGCTGCAGAGTTGTAAGAGAGGCTTTGTGTACGTATGACTAGTTTTATGAGAAACAGATCCAAAAGGCAATGATACTGAAAATCACAAGGTGAATTCTTACATCTTTGTGGAATTATTTTGATATCAGTAGGCTTTCTATCAAACACTATAGTAGTATACTGCAAGTCATAAGATGCTGCAAGGCAACAGAACATGTCTTCTTTTTGCTGAAATTTAATCAGTAGTAGATGAAGGAAAATATTTTAAATTATGTTAAAAAATCATCCTTAGGCAAATATACCTGTATACATATACATATATTCTTGTTGTTTAATGGAGAAAATCACTATTCACACTTGTAAGGAGCTGACATTTAGGGTACTGGCTAGTCTTATTTTCCCATACTAAATTTTTCTCTAGTGGTCTATAATTTACATGTATGCAGAGAGGCAATTCTTCATGTGCTACTTATATAAACTAGTGGTCCTTGTAACGATGTAACCCTGTAATGCAAGGCTGGCAGCATGTCATAAACTTTGCAGTGAATTTGCAGTTGCCAGCCTTACTGTAAATGAACTTGGCCAGTCTGTAATTTTCTTTCAGCTTGGTTTAACTGTGACAACAGTTTTTTCTAACTGACTGGGTGGTTATGACTAATTTGTTTTACTTGTGTTTTTCCCTCTTTCTGTAGTGCTACCATAGCACTTTATATAGTGACTGGCAACAAGCACCATTTATAATGAAATATTTACCATGCTAACACAACGTTGTAGAATCATAGAATGGTTTGAGTTGCAAGGGATATTAAAGGTGACCTAATTCCAACCCCTCTGCCATGGGCAGAGGCACTTTCCACTAGATCAGGCTGCTCAAGGCCCAATCCAGCCTGGCCTTGAACACTTCCAGGGATGGGGCATCCAGAACTTCTCTGGGCAATCTCTTCCTGTGTCTCACCACCCTCATTGTAATGAATTTCCTCTAGTCTGAATCTTCCCCTCTACAATTTATAGCCATTAAACTAAAGAAATAATAGTGAACACATGTTAAGGTCACAATATATAGTAAATTTGGATGCAACCTGGAGCTACAAGTAAAGGGAGAAAGACATAAAAATATATTAGCAAACACATAAAAATAACCTCAAGTTGATCCTAGAGGGTTGAAGAAGAAACCATCAACATGAGCCATGAAACTATCATATTCCTCCTGGTGAAGGACTCCAGGCTGATAATTCATCATAACACTTTTTTCTCAGTGGTATGAAACCATGGACCTTAGGCCCAGAGGAGCAGGGGGAAGGCTGAGCAGAACACCAGGAAAAGGGGTAGGAACTAATAAGTGTGCAGAACAATTTTAACTATATCCATCATTATTCTTTTTCTTCCTTTCTTTTTTTTTTTTTTTTTTTTTTTTGGTAACAATTAAATCCATAGGAATGGTGACTAGATTTTCAAGATTTCAGTTATAATAGCAATATTCATTTATATTTTATTTATGTACAAGAAGCAGTTCCTCTTAGTCCACAAACAAGATTTTGAGCATAGCATCCTTCAGGACTTAATTCACTGCTTTCAATCTGTTCTAATTACTCTTGCTGACCTAGTGAAAGCAAGGTAAGTAGAGCACTGCTAATTAGTATAATATTAAGAAAAAAAATATCTTACTTAGATGGAAGACTTTCTGTTTAAATTTTACAACACTCTCAGATTAAAGTTATAACTTATTTTGTATGGAAAAGTGACCCAGTTATCTATATGGAGATTTCTTTCACAGCTTCTGCCACCAAGAATAAATCCTATTTGTTAATTTCAAGGGTGAAAAAAGAGAAATAAAACTGATGCAACCATAGTTCTATACAGGTAGCTGCAACAGTTATTCTATGCACAGTAAGGTATTTGACTGCAATGCAGTGGCATATTGTAGAGAAATACAGACCTAGTGTGAAAGCAGAGGCCTTGAGGGGTGGAGACACAAGCTGCAGCCTGTGGATAACATTCCACAATTTGTTGAAAGCTTCATGCTCTTTTGCATGATATTTTGATTTTAAGGAGAACTGAAAGGCAATAGTGTTCTTGAATTAATGTGAAGAAATATAAGTGTCGCATTATGATCAGAACAGATGTCTGTGCAATGTATTTTTAGTAGTCACAATAATCATAGACAAGAAATTAATAAACACGATTTTCATGAAACACGGGGTGAAAAAGGTGTCTGATAGAATGCCTCCATAGTTGAAAGGGAAGTTCCTCATTTAATTTAATTTGAGATCTAAGTCATGAAAATTTTTAAAATAGAAAGGAAAATCTGAATTTTTTTCAAGAGTTTTTGTCTGAGTCAGAGGGTAAAAACACAGTAATAATGTAATGGCTAAGTAAAACCTGATATTCTGCAGTTACAATGATGCATATATTCTAAAGAATAAGGTTTAGGAGGGTAAGTCAGATATCAGATGGCTCAACAGAACAACCAGAAGAATAATAATCAAAAGTGAAAAACAAATAAAGGAAGACAGCCAATTACATTAGACAGAGACAAAGGAAAAAAATACCCAAACCAAAAATTAATATTTCTTTGGCAAAATTGTATCTCAAACATTATTTCTATTTTTTCTATCTTGACAGCCATTTGAGCAGTAGATGAGAAAAAAAGACAAGAGGAAATCAGACAAAAAAAAAATCCAAACCAGTCCCGAGTTCAGAAAAGTCATTCAATTCTTGATCTACCTGTATTTCAAACACTCTAGAGGTTATGTAAAGAGAGGTTTTCAGTGTATATTTTTGCTCGCTCTGAAAGTTTCAGTCTTGTGGCTTTACCCTCTCCCAGATTTGGTATCTGATCTTATGGGAAGCTTTGGGGAGTGAAGCAGCAAATGCATACTAGACTGAGTCTATTAATACAATGATGCCCCAAGGTGAAGCATTTTCTGTTCACTTGCAAAGAGGTATTAACAGAGACATAAAGAGCCTCTCTACAGAAGCTGTAACTGCAGTTCTTCTCCTGTTGAGAAATCTTTAGATTTCTGTCCTTCAGTTCCATATCCTTTAGACCACAAGATAGTACTTCACAGTCTCTCAGGGATAAATTAAAGACAAGCTGATGAAAAAGCTGTTAGGAGTTTTGAGATTGTTATTAGTGCAGGCTATATACACATCTTGGGGTAGGGGGAGTTACATGAAGTTTACAATGCACAAACTAAATATGTCAGTAATAATGGATGCACAAACTGATAAGAAAAATATACGCACATAAAAAAGAATAGCAGCTATACATTTTAATATTTAATATCAATTTAATATTTCATTTTTGTTGACTAGTATCTCCAAGTCCTCCTCTTCAGAGCCACTCTCAAACCACTCATCGCCCAGTCTCTATTGATACAGAGGATTGCTTTGACAGAGGTTCAGGACTTTGCACTTGCTTTCTTGATTTCGTGGGGATCACATGATCAACTCTGTCAAGGTCCCTTTGGATGGCATCTCTTCTTTTTAGCATATCTGGCATTATACATCCCTGAAAATAACCCTCAGAATCTTCAGAATTAGGTGTGCTCATATCTGAGTCCTATGATCTCAAAAATGGTACTGAGTTATGAAGTGCATAGGTCCCTGCTAGATCAGTGAAACAGTACACAGCCCTCAGAAGTCTTTTCTGTGATTTTGCTAGTATTCATGGTGATCTATCAGACGTAATAAATAACAGTACATCGTCGGACACGACACAATATAGACAAATGATACACTTATAAGCTTTTAAAATATAGTACACTTGATTTTTATGTTAGATAAGTTTAGAGTAGTTGAATATTGGTTTGTCCCAACAATGAACCATGTGGTGTCATGTATCAGACAAAATAAATAATGTACATCATATGTACGTAAATGTAAATAATGGACATCATCTATCTATCTATTTATCTGTCTATCTATCTATCTATATACACACACACACAAATTTTATGTATATATACACACACACATATATATTTATATATTTAAAGTAATATGTACTCAAAGCTTAAAGTAGTGCATTATCTTAAGCAACAACTCTTAGTCAGCTTGTGGTGACTGTAATTAAGTAGGCTGATAACAGGCAGGGAATTGTATAAAAAAACAAGTAGAAAACCAGCTGGAACTGTCTGATATTTACAAGACCTTGAAGCAGAGCCCAGGGAGCCTGAGTAGCCAGGAAAGAGTTTATAAGAACAGGGTCTGGTGTTGAAATTGTTGTTATCGTAGGACAAATAACAAGTTGGCACTCAGCCCACTCATGCACTGGCCACACAAGCTAACCCTTTTTGCAATCCCCAAGAGGAGGATAAAAGGAGCTGGGCTGGACAGGTCGGGTTGAGCAGGAATACATGCACACCTTTGAACCAGGGGATACCCTGAGATTGCAGTACCTAGAAACCTTGACCATCTAAACACCATGCTCCACTGCCTGCTCAGTGTGCCAACACCATCTTGTATGTCAGTAAATTTATAAGTTTTAACGTAGGTGTAATAGATTAAGGCATAATACTGCGTTTGAACAATAAAGCATATTTGATTTAACCATGATTTAATGGTCCAGTCTTTGCACACTGGTATTTATAAAATAAGTTTATACAGATGATAAGTCATAGAAGTTTTGATACAGAACACCTACAGTCTTTGAGTATCCTGATTAAATAAAATGCACATTTTGTTATGATGTAACCAGAAGCTTTTTCCAGAAAGAGAACTGTATTCTATGAAAAAAATGTACGTGAATGACAGTAAAAGCTTTTTCACTTTTAAACTTTCTGTTCATAGTTTGTCTGAAAAAGTAAATAATAAAATGTTTAAATGTTGCTGTGTAGGAGGAGGGCAGGGGGTGAATAGGGTTATTGATGTGAAAACAGTCACAGGAAAATAAAACTTCTCATAGTCTCATAGTCATAGTAAGAGCAGAATCCAGAGGGTATAAACTTTTTACAATATACTGTTTTTTAAAAAGGAAGATAAAAAGACCTAAAAAAATTGTATTTCATTCTGTGTATATACTGTCATTAATTTTTTTTTGTTCATGATGATATCTACTTGTGTTTCCAATGTTTTCCCTGTCTTCCACTCAAGAGCCAGTGATGATTTCAATACTTCATCTTCTGATCTTAGAGTAGTATATCTTACGTCACATTTCATACAGACGAAGCAGGGAAATCTTTAGCTTCATTTTGCACACAAGATAAACTGCACTTTTTCCCTTGACCACTTTAAATTTCTGTTCAGCTTGACTCTATTCAATGCATCCTAGTACCCCTCTGCATCTCTCCAGTACTTTTGCGCTCACTCTTCCCATCCTGGGAAGGGGCAGCAGCCTATCCATCATCACCCCACTCATGATACCAATTGAACTGTCATATTTTTGTCAAAAAAAGCAGAGGAATCTCCTTGGATTCTTTAAATTTTGCCAGCATCACAGCTCTGTACTCTTCCTGCAAAGCCTGGCCTTGTTTCCAGGGATCACATAGTTTCCTTTCTGTCTCAAGTTCCATGAGGAGTTCCCTGTTCAGCCAAGCTGGTTTTTTTGCTCCACTTTCTTGACTTGCAGTAAAAAAGTGTTTCCTGGCATTCAGAAGGAACTATCTGTGTTTCAACTTATGCCCATTGCCTCTGGTCCTGCCACTGGACACTACTGAAATAGGTCTAGCTTCATCCGCTTTGGACCCTCCCTTGAGGTATTTATATACATTGAAGAGATGCCCTTGGACCTTTTTTACTTCAGGCTAAACAGTCCCAGCTCTCTCAGACTGATATGAGAGATGTTTCAGTCCATTCATCATCTTAACGGCCTTCCAGTGGACTCTTTCCAGCCTGTCCATGTTTTCTTGTACTGTAACTGAACACAGTATTCCTGGTACAGCCTCATCAGTGCGGACTGTTGAGTGGCCTCACCAGTGTTGATAGATCACCTCCCCTGGCTTGCTGGCAACACTCCTCTTAAAGCAGCTTAGGATACTGTTGGCATCTTTGTCTCATGCTTAACCTGCTTTCCACCAGGACCCCCAGGTCCTTTGCAAAGCTTATTTCAAACTGGAGGTAGTCAGATTTTCAGTGAAGCCACTGAGATGAAGTGCAATGGATAAAGGATCAGGTTGTGGGACTCTTCTTAAAGCAGCAAAACTGCAGCAAAACCACGAAGGCAAAAATGCAGGGAGAGAGGGAACCCCAGCTTCCTCACTACCAGAGAAGGAAAGAGCAAGCGTCTGATAATCAGCAGCACTGACTCAGCATAGATGGGGACAGGATTGATGATGCCAAATCCTCCTCATATACAAGAGCAGCCCTAGGCAGCACAAGCAACCAGAAGTGCAGCAGACAGGGCATGGCCCAGTAGTTTTGTACAACTTTGTGTTACCGATCATCATCCTCTGGGCCTGGCCATTCTAAACAAAGCAAGAAGTTTATAATTAAATCCGTATAAGAATATGTGTATAAAAGGACTAAATTAAATCACACAGGAATCTTTGGTCTTTATCTTGTAATCTTTATGTTCTTTCAGCATAGTTATCTTTTTCGTGTAGCATTGTAGTATTGTACATGAAAATGAGAAAACTGCAGTTTTATTAACTAATAATGCTGAATTGAGGTGGATAGATAAGAATCCACTTACAAGATGGAATGAATAAATATGAGTGCTACAGGCATGAAAACAGACAAATTAGTCATCAACTATTATGTTGTATTCTTAAGGAGGCACACAGAGGACAAAATATAATTTAAATAAGCTGTTGCAGAGCAGAAATCACCATCTAACATGCTTTCTAAAGTCAGAACTAACGAAATTGATCCTGGACTCTATTTGTGTCTATAAGTAAAGAAAAAGCACAAATGTTTGAAAAGGAAGAGCTACTTCACTCATGACATCCACAATTATTGGAATAAATTGTGTAATGTATGATGTAAAATTTATTTGAGTAATTATCTACAAGATTCAGAAGGAGATTGAGATTTTCAAGAAATGTCCACATGAAAAAGAAAAAGTTCCTTTCTCATAAAGGATAAATTTTTTTGGACAACTTTGTATTGTATTTTGTCATAACATGAAAGGGTGACTAAGACGACACCCAAACTTTTGAAATTAAGTTCATAAACAAGAAAGAAAGAAAAGATTGCTACAATAGTATTGAAATTGGGCAAGAAGGCTGTTTATGTATATTTTTCTATTTTTATAGAACATCAGAGCTTGATTTCAGAAGTTACATGACTTACAGGGAATCTCTTTACAGGGAATTTCAATAATTTCCCCAATTTTTCCCTACATCTATTTTTCCAGAACTTTCAATGGGTTCTGCATTGAATATTATATAACTAGTGTCCAGTTTTGGTTTTGCTACTTAATAGAATCACCAGGTTGAAAAAGACCGATAGGATCATTGAGTTCAACCATTCCAATCAGCCACTAAACCATGCCCCTCAGCACCTCATCCACCCATCTTTTAAACACCTCCAGGGAAGGTGAATCAACCACCTCCCTGGGTAGCCTGTTCCAGTGCCAAATCACCCTTTGTGTGAAAAACTTCCTCCTGATGTCTAGCCTAAATCTCCCCTGACGGAGCTTGAGGCCATTCCCTCTTGTCCCTGCCACTTGGAAGAAGAGGCCAGCTCCCTCCTCTCTACAACCTCCTTTCAGATAGTTGTAGAGAGGAATGAGGTCTCCCCTCAGCCTCCTCTTCTCCAGGCTAAACAACCCCAGCTCTCTCAGCCATTCCTCATAGGTCCTGTTCTCCAGCCCCTTCCCCAGCTTCGTTGCTCTTCTCTGGACTCACTCCAGAGCCTCAACATCCTTCTTGTGGTGAGGTTTGTTCACCAGTTGTATGAGGAAGTTGTCTTCCATATGCTCCAGGAACATCCTAAATTGCTTCCTCTCCTCTGTATTGTACTTGCAGCAGATCTCTGAAAGACTGAAGTCTCCCACAAGGACAAAAGCTAGTGATCTTGAGACTTCTCCCAGTTGTTTATAGAAAAGCTCATCAGCTGCTTCTTCTTGGCTGTCTATAACAGACTCCCATCACAATATCTGTCTTCTTCTGGGTTCCTCTGATTTTAACCTACAGGTACTTGATCCCGTCATCACTATGATTGAGTTCAAGGGTATCAGAGCACTCTTCAACATAGACGGTTGCCTCATCACCTCTCCTACACTTCCTGTCCCTCCTGAAGTGTTTATATCCCACCATAGCTGCACTCCAGTTACATGAGTTGTCCCAGCATGTTTCTGTGATGGCAACAGCGTCATAGTCTCCTTGCCCTACAATAACTTTCAATTCCACCTGCTTATTGCCCATGCTGCAGTGAATTGGTGTACAGGCACTTCAGTTAGGCTGATAAACTCTCTGCTTTCATAAAGAAAATAGTGTTCTTTCCCAATTGACTGATCCTTTGTAACCGTAATATCTTAAATAACTTGATAAAACATTGTAAATTGCAGATTAACTTATGACATCTTGAAACATTTAGCAATCTATTATTTGCAGAGTATACATTCCACTATCTGGATGATTGACTGATTGAGGGCTATGACTTGAAAGACATCCAAACATAAGACTCTTTTATGCTGGGTAGCCGGATTTTTAAAAAGCATCCAAAGCTTTGCAGTTTCCAATTCATTCTGCAGAATCATCTAGGATACATTGAGAAATTGCAAAATATTGTATGTTTCAAAGTATTTGCTTCCCACAGTTTAATAATTTCCCATTTGTATAATATTTTACAAAAGAACAACCTGAGTCATGTAACTTAACAGCACCTATGATAAACAGCAATCTTAAATAAACTTCATATCTAGACAACTACAAACCACAAAATAGTTCTGTGTGATATCCAGTGATGGTAGGTTTGTTAAATGTTAATAAGTCAGTAGCAATTACATATTGATTTTTCTTCAGGGGCAGAACATAGAAAAATTCCCTGTGATTTAGGGGTGAAAATTATGAAATGCACTTTTATACACCTATACACAAGAAACAGGTGCAAAGGGTTTCTGTGTAACAGGAGACAGTTACAGAGGATAAAAATTTCCTACTCTGTGAGTGCTTTCCATTTCCATAATCCCATTGGTCCCCGCTGAGATGAACTGAAAACTTTATCTCCCTCATTTTTCTTAAGAAAAACACCACATGCAATCCAGGACAACTAACAATTTTCTGGATTCAACAGTATAATACTATACACATCTCTTTCTCTGTTGAAGTCAAATCAAAACTGGAATCACACTCTTATATATTTCAAGTGAAAGATAAATGAAATTTCTTTTACTGTATATGACTACAAATGAGTGTTTAATAGTAACAAATGCAGTACGAGGTATGAAAATCTGGTGGATCAGCATTCTTATCCTTAGTTTCTCATTTTCAGACTGTGTAGGATTAAGCAGTAGATGACAGGCAGACAGTAATTGATTCTGGAAAAGTTTCACATTGCTCTTTAGCTTTGACTGGAAACTGCTGTATAAGAAAATGATGTGTATCCATGCAAGTACTCCAAATTTCCCTGGAAAGTCTACCAGAAACAACTTATTGTTTCAAGCCAAAGAGGTTCAGTCAGATGTGAAAAATAAAACAAAAACATCTGTCACAAATTGTAAATTTGAAAATACGAGAAACTTCAGAAAGGAGCATTTACCAATGAGCTTAAACCTTTAACTGATAATATCACAAGGTACAAAAATACGTAATTTGTCCAGCCTGTCAGTCACAGTAAATACTGTTATTAATATTTATTATGTATTAATATTTGTCCAGCTTGCTCTACACACAGTTTCACTTAGTTTCTTATCAACAGTCTTGCAAAGATGATCAGTCTTGTCTGGCTTACTGAGTTTGAATCAGAACCTCCCTTTAGACCCCTCTTAAAAGTTAGAGAGTTTCCTGAGGCTTGTATATGTATAAACAAGTCAATTTAATTAAGAATAATTGATTATAATATCTCATGACTAAGTAAGAGTTTGGTGGTGGCTGAGGATGCGATACCACAAAAATATGTTGAAAGTCAAGCATAAAAAGGAGCAATGTGCAGTTAATAAATGTGTAGTTAAGGTCAAAGTATACAGAGATACTGGTAATTAGCATGATGTTAAGATAAATATTTAGTGCAGATAACACAAAGGCCTTACGTTGGTGGTGTCCCGGGCAGAAGGGAGATGAGGATGATGCCAAAATTTTTGATGACATTTTCTCCTTCAGAATTTCCCTTTTGTTTACATTTTCATACTAACTTGCACATTTGGGGTGGAGTTTAAGGTGAAGCTTGAGTGTCTGAAGTCATTACATCAATCCACACTGACTGGTGGAGAAAAAATTCTCACTTCACTTGCATGTCCAGTAGGAGTGGTTATGGGAGTGGTTTACCTCAGAGGCAGGGAGGAGGTGGGTAGCCTTAGATGTGGAGGTGTGTATTAGTATTGTAATGATATTACAATGATGTTTTAATGAATACGGGTGAACAGGAAGCCTGGATTGTCAGCACAACAGATGCAATTATTCTTCTTGGAAAATAATTGTGTATTTGTACCAGACTCCTTGCAGAGGAATCATGTTCCTTACTGACAGCATGGGTTGGCTACACCTGTTCCCAAATGTCCAATCCTCCAGTTTAAAGAATGAGATCCACTAGGTACATTTTGTTCTGATGAACAATAAGCCATCCCTGTGTGGGTCACTTCTCCACAGACTTTGCTTTTGAAAGCCTTGTACTCAGCCCATGTTAGAGGAAGACCACTCGGTCCCATTTCTCCATACATTCAGCCCCTTTCCATATTGAGCTTCATTCCCATGTTCAGCCTTATTCCTACACCATCCTTCTCTCACTCTATACTTCATGCTTGTTTCTGGAGACCTCTAGCTGTCTTCTTCAGCTGCCTGTGAAATTATCATTCACCATAGTTACTGCCCAAATAGTTGCATTTTTAAATTCAGTGGTCTTACTGATGACAGATTGTCATCAGTCAGAGATATGTTTTTTTAAAACCTTTTTTAAAGTGTAAATTTGTTAAAGTAGTCAAGAAAGCAAAATAGACTACTGATACTTCATTTTGAAACACAGTTCAACTCAGATTTTAAATGCGAAAGGTCTTTTACAGTCTTTACTCAAGCAGACTGCTATGTGATATTTTTTTATTCTAAATTTGAATTTAACTAAGAATCCAGAAGCATTCTCCATCAGTGGATGAGCTTACTGGCTGACTTTTATCACTCAACACACTGAGTATTATATTCCCCTCCTAGTTTCTTAACAAAAGTGTTTAATGTATTTCTGTGACTGAATAAGAGAGTTAATGTCTGCCTAACTATTATACATTTGACATTATGACTGGCTATCTTCCTCTACTCTTTGACAGAGCTCTTATTTTAGCATACTGTCAAGGTCCTGTAGGTTAGTATAACTCAGCATTCAGCAGCCATATGCTTATCAATTACTTTCTGGGACATGTGTACAACAGTAACATGCCAATTAGTTTAAAATATATGTAAACACCAAAGAAGTCTGGGATGCCACACCCCTGCAGGTGCTCAAGACGAGGTTGGATGAGGCTATAAGCACAGGATCGTTGAGTCCAACCATTCCTATCAGCCACTAAACCATGTCCCTCAGCATCTGATCTAGCCATGTTTTAAATACCTCCAGGGAGGATTCAACCACCTCCCTGGGCAGCCTATTCTAGTGCCTAATGACCCTTTCTGTGAAATTTTTTTTCTGATGTCCAGTCTGAGCTTCCCCAGTGGAGCTTGAGGCCATTCCCTCTTGTCCTGTCCCCTGTCACTTGGGAAAAGAGGCCAGTACCCTCCTCTCCACAACCTCCTTTCAGGTAGTTGTAGAGAGCAATAAGATTTCTCCTGAGCCTCCTATTCTCTAGGCTAAATGACCCCAGTTTCCTCAGCTACTCCTCGTAATACTTGTTCTCCAGCCCCTTCACTAGCTTTGTCACTCTTCTCTGGGAGCACTCCAGAGCCTCAACACCCTTCTTGTAGCAAAGGGTCAAGAACTGAACACAGTATTTGAGGTGCAGTCTTACCAGTGCTGAGTACAGAGGGAGAATCACGTCCCTGGACCTGCTGGCCACGCTGTTTCTGATACAAGCCAGGATGGCATTGGCCTTCTTGGCCACCTGGGCACACTGCTGGCTCATGTTCAGTCTGCTGTCAACCAACACCCCCAGGTCCTACTCCTCCTGGCAGCTTTCTAGCCACTCCTCCCCTAATCTGTAGCACTGCACAGGGTTGTTGTGACCCAAGTGCAGGACCTGGCATTTGGTCTTTTTAAACCTCATCCCATTGGTCTCTGGACAGTAGTCCAGCCTGTTCAGATCCCTTTGTAGAACCTCTCTACCCTCCAGCAGTTCAATACTTCCACCCAACTTAGTGTCATCTGCAAACTTGCTAAGGGAGCACTCAATGCCTTCATCCAGGTCATTGATGAAGACATTGAACAGGGCTGGATCCAGCACTGAGCCCTCGGGGACACCACTTGTAACTGGCCTCCAGCTGGAGATAACTCCCTTTACCACCATTCTTCGTACCTGGCAATCCATCCGGTTGTCCACCCTTGAGAGTGTTCGCCTGTCCAGTCCAGAGACTGACTGTTTCTATAGCAGAATGCTGAGAGAAACTGTGTCAAAGACTTTACTGCAGTTGACAGCCTTTCCTTCATCCAGTAGGTAGGTCACTTTGTCATAAGAAGCAATCAGATGATCTTTAAAGTCCTTTCCAACCCAAACCATTCATTGACTGTATGAGTTTAATGAATTCTGACTTGCCCAGCAGTTAATAAGTTTCTAGGCTAAGGATAATGCAATTCACTCACCAAGAATTCCATCCACTTGGATTTTACAGACAGCAGGGCTGTTTGATATCTGTTTTTAAAGAAGTACTCCATCAGATCTTTTAAAGAATGTGACATAATGTTCTCATTTTCTGCTGATTTTGGTAAAAACTGATAAAAGAAGTCTCAGTTTATGCTTACTTGCTTCATATTCTTTCTGAGGAAGCAACTGAACTTTGGACAATACAGGGAAAGTCATATTTCACAATGAAGTGTCCTGAACAAATACAAATAATATTCTTAGGATGAAATTTGCAGGGAGTAACTATATAAAATTTGACACAATAACCACAATGACGCTTTGATATTTCTTTTGTTTTACAGAATTATGTTAGTCTTTCTTTGCCTGAGAAGGACTTGGATATCGTATGATTTTCCTGACATGTTCTCTGCTGGTAACAGAATGTTTGGTATTTACCCCAGATTTTGGTATGAGTTTCACAGTTTATAATTCTTTTTACATTAAATTCCCTTCATTAAGCAGCTGTTAACTGTAAGTGATCCTCTTATTAATCTTGTAACACCCATTCTTTTTACTATTACACCTTCAGATATTGGTATTAACTGTATCTCATATTGGTTAGGGTTAAAATGTATGAGGCTATATGCAAATATATAGCAAAAATGATCCCCCACAAGAACAGTCATAATTGCTGAATAAGACAAGCAAGAGCATGAAAGCAGAGAAAGATGTCACATCAAATGTCAGAAAATCAAAACGAAGAGAGAAACAAAAGTATTCAGGAAGGACTCAAGAATTCTATAACTCAGAGGCCCATGAGAGTGCTAAGCACCAACTAGCACATTGCATACATCTGTCATACTCATGCGTCAGGTTTTAGCATATATCTATTTACTGGTCAGCTAATGTAGCACAGCGTATACATAAGAATGTGTGTTTGTGCCTCCTGAATATTCTGGTTATCCTAGTTATGTGAATAGCAAACAATTCAATAGCACCATTGTTTAACTTTCAGATATAATGAAGTGGTAATAGACCTTCCAAGCTATGAGAGCATTTGAGTTTCTGTGTCTAATTACAATTTTTTGAACTGTAGTCATGAAAAACTAATCATTGTGACAATAGTCATCTGGAAATTATACTGTAGAAGCATAAAATGCAGGCAATTTAATGTTTGCTATGGTTCATCAAATTCAGACGACTCATGCATAACTTGGTCAAATGTATTTGTGCTCCACAGGGGTGTAACTCCAAAATGGAAAGCCAGACCTAGAATGAGCTTCACAAAAAAATGGCGTTGCCTTGACAACTAATACAGTACTAAATGTTCTGACAGGTAGAATATCACATAACATTGAAACACATCATTCTTGTTGTAGAGAAAATACGCAACATGAATTCCTAGTCTAAAAGAGAATGTAGTAAATGCCCCTTTCCATTGCCCCCAAAACATTTATTTTGCCCACAGAAACTTGCCTTCCATTTTCTGCCCCTCTGTCATTTAATAGATTTTTTCCCAATGTATTCTTTATTTAATGTATCGGTCTTTTTCTCCAGCTATTTCTTCCTGCCCCTTTCTGTTTCCAAAATTTTCATTTCCTTTGTTTCTCACTTTTCATCCACATGCATCTCAGTTTCTCTCTCTTTTCATCTGAGCTGAGGGAATTCTTAGAAAACATCTCCCCCTTTGAATTTTGATTTCTTTCCATTGTTTTGCCAATAATCTTTAATTTAGCTTAAAGAGAAAATTTCAGCATCGGCATACGATCTGGATTCACAGAGACCAACTGGGATTCATTTGTTGTGTCCAGAATCCTATCTTACAAAGCTTACTGACCACTTCAAGCTCTGAACTTGACCTCTGTAAGGCATCCTGGCTCAAAGTGATTATTAGGAAATATATGACACATGAAATAAGGCAGACAAAGAAAATTAAGTGAATGGGAAAATGTAACAGTCCTATCAGTGGTGAAACTTTTCAGAAATAGGGTGACTGGAGAAGTAAATACTTTAGGAGTCATATATTCTGTATTTAGAGTCCGAGCAAACAAAGATAAGAAGTGAGCTACTAAGATAATTTTTGATACTGACTGTCTTTTAGGCTTTCAATATTAAGTTTTCAATTTACTCAGTTATGAAAAACTAAATGTGACAATATGTTTCATGCATTTCACATGGCTTTGAAAAAAGAAGGTGCACTTGAGACACTAGTTTATATGATGGGAATATCTACCTGCTACTAACATAAAGATTTTCTTCTTTTTTAAAGATTTTATTTGTAAATCAATTTGTCATCATAAGAATGTTTACCTTTTTTCCTCCTTATTTGTAGGATATGTTTTCTTGTTTGTAGATTTCTTCCCTCTCTTCACATTATTTATTTTGCACCTATTTTTCATAGTATAGTTTCAAAAATATTGCAGGTTTAAATCTATTGCACTCAGCATTTTGATTCATCAAACACTGATATTTAAGGAAGCATTCTACTGCACAAATTTCATTTAAATTTTGTTCACTGTTTGAGGCTGTTGTAAACACATACACAAATCATCCAGGCAAAATCTTAGGCTTATTCTTTTCAACCTTTGGTTTAGGCTTAGGTTTAACAGCTTTCTAGTTTCCCAAGCCCCCTTTTTATCTTTTATAACCCTCGGCTGTAGCTCAGTCTTAAATTTTCTTACGTACAAGATTGCATAGACACAAGTAAAAATAACTGAAACATTTTGGATAGCAAATATGAGTTGACCCTGGATGGATGTCAGGTGGTACTCAAGGTGCTTTATCCCTTCTCTTCTTCAGCTAGACAGGAAAGAGAAAAAAATATTGAAAGGTTTGTGGGTCAAGATAGGGACAAGGACAATTACTGTCACAGGTGAAATAGACTTAGGGAAATTAACTTAATTTCTAAACCCAAGACAATAAGAAATTAGTATTGCATTGTGCTTTTGTATAGTTTAGTAATATGTCTTTAATGTTTTCTATTCATTTAGTCACATGCTTAGATTCTCTTTTGTTAATCAAAACTAAAAATGGGGGAATTAACACACCACAAAACCAAGAATTTGAATTTTTCTAACTTTATCAATGTGCTGATATTTCAGTAATCTTACCAGTGAATGAATGAAAGAATGAATGAATGGAGTTTCAAGTCAAAATAAACCATCCCTCTTTCAAAAAAAATTCCATAAAACATTTTTTTTTTGCATCTTTCTACACAAAAGAAAACACTAGATAGCAGTTTACATAGTTTGGCAGAGTCAGTAAGGAAAGGAGTTTCCCCTATATTTAATGCCTGGCCTGCCTCTGCCTGACCTCCGCAGGCCCCGGACAGACCCTTTAACAAAGGGAACAGCAGCTGCTACTTCAGCTTCTGTAGGTAAGATTATCACCAACTCCAGGCTGAGAAAACTAGTGAAGCTATCTTTAGCAGAGGTGAGTGGGCTAATTTTATCTGGCTCACAAAAAAACAAACAAGGGTATTTATTGGCTACTTTCCCCCTCCGCAAGTCTTGATACTGCCCAGGACAGCCTGCCCTGATGAGCCTCCCAGATTCTGAGAGGAATTTCTTACTCTAAAAACCACACTTAATCTCTATGAGTGGGTAGCCACTGATGCCCACAGAAATGGGAATGAAATGAATACACCGTGGACTGTTCTTTCTTTTTAAACTCAGTCCTGTCTTGGACTGAGTTTTCTTTTTCTTTCTTTTCCTTTCCTTTTATCAGGAAAAAAACCTCAATGATCCACCAATGAGCCATGTGAACTGAGGGACATGTCCAGAAACACCCTGTTATAAGCTCAGCCGCTGAAGATGGGCTGAGAGCTTTTCCCACAACAGTTGATATAATTAATGTGGCTACTGCCACTACACCTATATTGAGATTTTTTGCCACAGCTGTTGATTTTGTGTTTATGTTTAATATGGTTAATGTGTCTACTTTTGCTATACTTGTATTAGCAATTTTGGGTTTCCCTCAATTGAATGTTTCCTTTCATAAGGAAGTTGCATATTTCTCTGATAATATTCTCTGTTAATGCTATTATTGCTCCTCAGGGAGAGAGGTCTAGACCCACAGATCACACTGGTAGCAAGAAAATGGTAGTGAAAGATACTCTTGAGGATGTCATCATCACACAGTTTTGTGAGTTCTGTCCCTGGGATCCAAGATTCCATCCTTTGGAGAAATCAGATTACTTTGAGACTTTATATATACCTCAAGTTTCCTAATACTTTGGTTTTAAGCCCCCTAAATTTATCTGAGCCAGTGGGATTCTGGTTACAAAACTGAACCTTAAAATTTTGGGGAAAATAAGTGGCACCCCTTTGAGTGCTCCAGAATTATTATTTTTTGTGGGTTATGCATTAAGATTGGTGTTGTTTATTTACCATTGCTGTTAATCTAAGGGACAGAAAACCAAGGAAAATAACTGCAGTTTCAATCCTATTTGTTAAAATATTATTTTTTGATTGTTAGATATATGCTTATATTGCTTCACTCTGCTATTGTTACATTAATCCTGATCCTTGTATAATCATGGAATCATCATATATGGTATATTCCAATTCCAAACTTCTCTTGTCTTTTGACTGAAGAAATCAAAAGAGATCTGTGTGTTAGTCGAGAGTTTGTGGATCTGGAAAACAGTCCATCCTTTGACTGGACAAATACATCTACTTTAATGCTTGTACATCTATTTACATCAATTTACTTAAAGTTTTTGAGCATTTAACAACTTTGTATGTAGCAAATATAGATTCATACTATAACTAAGATATGTTTAAATCAACAGTTTTAGGCTTCATTTGCTACTACACTTGTTTTCATTTTAAGCATATAAAACAGAAAGCTGAAATGACCAAAGCTGTTTTCAGCAGACTGGAACACATTTATTGAGAAGATGTTAATTTGGAATGTCCGTGATATCTGTGTCAGACTAATAAAGCAATGTAATAAAAATCATATTGGTAATACCTGTATGTGGGATACCATGTGGTATAAACTCAATGGAGAGCAAAAGATGTGAATTTTAAACCGTAAATTTTGTGAACAGAAATTGGTTTGAAATGTGTAATCTTTCAATTATGAACATATTTTTCATCAATATTTATATTCACTATTTGATTTGCAGTTTCTTCAATTTACATTCTGTTTGACTGCCAAATTAGTAAAAACCTTCATGTAAATGGAAGACTTTGAGAAGTATGTTTTTGCATATTAATTACTGTGGGCTAATTAATCAAAGCCTGAATTTTTCAGTGGAATTAAATTTTTAATTGACACATACAAACTGAGTTCTTTAGCTTTTTGATTCTTAGTTTTCTTCCTTTAATTAACAATGTCATTATCCTCTGACTATAAGGACAATGTTTTGTTATTGTGATTTACAAATCTGATGTTATTTATCTTGATGAGTATAAATAACTTTTTATTTAATCTGTTCCTCAGTAAAACTCAGCTGCTTATTCTCACTGGTACTAGCATGTTGTACTTATGTACCAACAATGTCCTTTAGCAGTGATGTCACATTCTCTTTTTGTATCCTTTTCTTCCTTTTTGCCCTTTTTTCCCCTGCTTTTCCTTTCTCTTTCTTTTTTCTTTCTTTTTTCCCCTTTCTTTCTCTTCCTTTTGGATTCTTTTTTTTTTTTCTTTTATTTACCATAACTCCTGTGTTGAAAACTTCAATGTTTGAATTCATGGGAGGTTTAAGACACCTGTAAACTAGAGGTAAACAGTTGTAAACAACTCCTCTTCCAAAAAGTAGTTTATTAAAAAGAATTGGTAGGGAAGGCATTGCTTAGTGAACTTTGTTCTGGTACCAGTCTTGAAAAAAATAATTACACTTTCTCTGGAATTTTATTTATATATTTTTAGTAGAAGGCTATGATACATTGAATTTACTGCTTTGAGAAATATGCCTAAACTTAGGAAGCAGCCACAACAGGCATGAAATTCAGAATAGAAATGACAACAAAAGTCCCCAAATCATTCACTATATTCTCATGACAGTAAGACAAGCTAATAGATCCAAGCAATATTCCCATATATGTCCAAGTCTAACTTAATATTGCTGCCAGCTTGTAGATGGTTGCAGATATGTGTCTTAAATAGCACTTCATACTGAAATTGCTTAATTTTAAGTTTATATAAAAGAAAAATTGGCAAATCTTCTCTCTGGGTTAATCTTTAAAGACATGAAGATTGTAGGTGTTTAAGAGGGTAGAGGCAAAGATACAAATAAGGGTGTGTGCCTGTGTAGAAAGGTTTGTAAGCATTCATAAGCATATTATAAGAAATCCAGATGGACCACATAGATGGCATTACTGATTAGAGTGAGCAAATTATTCTTCAGCAGAACATCCAGTTTTGATTAGTATAGTTAATTGCTATTACCAAGTTTGTATTGTTAAAGTTGTATAGGGGCCATTGCCATGGAAACATGGTTTATCATCTATCACGTAGCACTTTATTACATCAACTGCCAAACGAGACCTAATAAGTTATTGCAGTTTAAATTAGGCTGTTGATAAGATGCACACTTAGATACAATATGCAATTGAGTTAAAGGAAGAAGGAATTTTCTTCTTGTATTCTAATGTACAGTTGACAACCACAAAGCTTTCCAAACCATTGCACTGGAAATATCTGGAATTCTGCATGATACAAGATGTTTTATAAGCTTTGACTTCTATTTGTCAATTAAAAAAAAGCAACAAACTTATGGCTTTTGTTAGTATACCTTGAAATACAATCTGTCATTCTGAGAGATTCACGTACTCTACTTCCCTGCTTATTAAAACACTCATTGAAAATTCAGCTTGAAGAAAGAGTAACGGTAATGACATGCTACAGACGAACAATAATAGCTATTGTAAGGCACATGCCTCTGCCTACTGCTCAGCCAGGCCTACCTTGAGCACTATCTGTTTTCTTTATTTAGTGTGTTAACTAAGACAAGAAGAGATAAAAACCTGAGTCTTGGATAAGAGAAAAAATTATAGAAATTTTAGCATGCTTTGAGAAGCACAGGGTTTTTCTGCAGCAAAATATTTGGGATTTATGAGACTTATGATTCTGCTACAAGAATGAGAGGCTGAATTATTGCAATATTATTTCAAATTTTTTTCATTAATCTGTGAGTAAGTATTCAATTAAATAGAAGTCTAGTTTTTATTATTTGTGCAACAATTTTATGTAAGGGCATTTTGTTATACTTAGGGCAACTCTGATTTTATTGAACTATTGGTTCCTTCTCATTAATTTTTTCAAATAAAAAATTAAACAAATATTGAAACCTTGATTTACCAGACCAGTGCACAGCAGGAGACTTTAAGACCTAATATCCTTGATTCAACAATATAAATTTGACGAAAAGTCTGACATAATCTACTAAATACATAAAAACATGTAAATAAATGCAATAGACTAAAATACAGTATTTATCTTGTTTGATTTGGAAGGATAGTGAGCTGGGCTGTATGAAATAGTACCTGAAGGGACCTAAGAGAAAGCTGAGGAGGGTGTTTTCACAAGGACACATAGCGATAGCATGAGGGAAAATGGCTTTAAATTGGAAGGGGGAAAATTTAGATCAGACATGATGACAGTGGTGAGGCACTGGAATAGGTTTCTTAGGGAAATTGTGGATGTTGCCTCCCTGGAAGTGTTCAGGGCCAGGTTGGATGGGGCCTTGAGCATCCTGGTTTAGTGGGAGATGTCCCTGTCCACAGCAGAGAGGTTGGAACTGGATGGTATTTAAGGTCCCTTCGAACCCAAACCATTTCATGATTCTGTAGATAAATGGGTTTGTGTCTTAGGAAACAAAATATGAAGAAAAGAGAGAGGGATTCAGTAATGCACTGCTACTATAAAATACAAAATTCTAAGATTAGCCACTTTTTTGTTAAAAAATTGATGTCAGGAAAGATCTTATTACCAAAACCCTCTAGCTACCCCTATGTCAACTGCAACCATTGGTTCCGTATAATCCACTTTTTTCTTCAGAATAGCTCTTCTCACAAATAACCTATCTATCACTCTCAGAAGGAGACCGTCCCCTCTATCTGGTTTTTTTCGCTTTTATGGGGCTGAAACCTGAAGTCTCATTCAGTTTCTTCAAATTCCACTTGAAATTTGTCAAGAATACCAAATCTAATAAAATTCTAGCCCAGACAGAACATGACTTACCTAGTACAGGAGCTAGGAGAGTAAAATTAAATTAGTAGGTTTCATACATTACAGGTGTCCATAGCAACAATGACAAAATACTGCTTTTCCTTAATGTTTAGAATGTTATTCCCCTGAATGTCTCCCCATTAATGGAAGGAGTTGAAGATTGTTGTTACTGTCTACATTATTTCTCTTTTGTGTAGAATTTTGAATAGAATCCTGAGTTTTTTACAGGTTGTAGGCCTGAGAATGAAAATAAGGCAGCAGGAAATAAGGCATATATAACTCACTGTGTGCATCCATGGGCTCTAATGCTTTGGATAACACCATAACACCACTGAAATAAAGAACTGGAACAAGTTCAACTTAAACAACACAAAACAGCTTAAATTCAACAGTGCTATTTTGAACAGACAATAAGGAGTCCTGTGTAAGGTTCCATAGGTCTGAACACGTCCACTGAATATACTACTGTACTCTAATAAAAGTAAATGAGAATGATGACAACTAATTAATATGTCTGATAAAGCATAGTGTCATGTATGAGACCACAGAATGAGTATCAGTGTAGTGAAATATCTGAGTGAGTCAATCTTATTTCTTGGGTAGATAAATTAGCTTGGATGTGGAAGCAAGTTTCACAGGGGTAGGTGGCTGATATTCTGCAGGTAATTCTGCTACTGGCTGCTACTTCCTATCTTCTCTGCCATTGAATGATGTAAGCAAACCCTGTACTTCTTTTAGTGTGCTACAAGCTGTGTGTATGGCAGCTATATTGTAATTATGATCTCTGGAAAAGGATCTCTCTCTGTCATCCTCTATTTAGTATTATGTTACATGTGTCTTTTCTGTAAAGAAATGATCCTGCCTTTCATGTTTATAGACACCTTTGATGTTCTTTGGAGATCTTTATTAGCAAGGAGTTTTAATCCCTTGGTGTTTTTTCTGGAAGAGCTTATAAACATTTTTCTGCAATGGAGTTCGGATTCTCCTTCGACCTTTATTTTGACATCTGTTCACAAATCTTGCATACCAAAGTCTGTAGGTGATGCAGGACTGAACTGTCCTATCTAAACCAAATTAATTGAATTATATGCCAAGATAGATACTCAGATTCTACTAAGCTATGAAGGATATATCATCCATCCCTAAAGCAGTCTAGAAACTGGACCAGAAAAAGGTAGAAGAAAAGCAAAAAGAAGAAGAAAATAAAATAAAAATTAAAATAAAAAAGGTATCTGACACCATAATTCTGTCAAAGACCTTGTGATTTGACAACTCACTTTATTACTCTCATCAGACATAAACCACTAATATTAACATCTGGATCAACAGTGGAAATGAAAGCATTATAACAGGAAAAGAGCAGAAACTGGGAAATGTGTGCATAATAATTTTAATTGCATTCTTTAGATTGAGAATTGTTCTGTATGGTAGCAGTTCCTTTATTTCCATTTTTATTCTTTAATAAAACTGGAAGAGAAACATTTCTTAAGTCAGAGTAGTAAGATTTCAGTTAGAATAAATATATAGTTTTGGCTTTACACATGAAATAAACTTCCTTTATGCCCATAATAAGATTTTGATTCAGTAATGTATGTTATCCTGGATAATATACTAAGCTGAAGAAGATGAGGCATATAGCAGAACAGAATAGGTAGGTTTCTGTAGTGCAGTACAGATCCATAAGAGGTAGGACCCCTGTGAATATAAAGTGGAATAAAATAACACTTCCACAATTTTCACCAGTTTTAAGTAGATATCTCTTCTTTAAGTGCTAATACATAATACTTCTTGGCTCTCATTTGAATTGCTGGTGGAGAAGGTGATGTCATGTTTTTCCTCCCTACATGCCAGTATGGTCATAGCTAAAAAGGGCCTTTTGAAAACATATTGAAACATATATGTTTGCCAAGAATTAGAATAAAAGGGATAAATCAGGCAAGGGAAAAACTGACAAATTCATTCATAATAGGTTCACTTTACACTGTGCTGATTACACAGCAGCAAAACATTGAGAGAAATATGAATGTGCTCTTGTGTCTATGATGATAAAACCTGTGGGACTTGTACTCTACTTATAAATGACAACTGAAACCAGGAGAAGAGATAAGGTCATCCACATAATTTTTTAAGGGATTAATCATAACTTTCTGTGGCATACTTTGACCATGGGAAAAAAGGCTAGATCTCTTTCTTCCTTCTCAGGCAGGTGGTTTTGGGGGAATGCAGGGTGAGTGAGCATTGTTAGGATTTAAGCTCTTTCTCTATTTAATTGATCCTACAATTCTGAGCACTGTAAGAAAAAGTTTAGTAATGGCTACTATAAACTATTCTGTTCATCTAAGTAGTTGGTTCACTCAAAGCAAGTTTTCATTATCTTCCCATCTGTAATTGATGAGATAGGGGCAAACATGTGACATATGTATCTCTTCTTAGTTGAACTCAATGACATATTTCCTCCAGGAAAGGACTCATCCACCTATTTGTGATCTTTTGATCTTTTCTTCAGGTTACAGACATCTTGTCCTGGCAGTAGCTGGAGGAAGTCGTCACTTACATGGAGGTCATATTAGGTCAGAATGTGGTGGTAAAATGGAATGTCATGGGGTTTTTTTTTTTGGGTGCTGTTGTACTGGTATGGATTTCTCTATTCTGTGTGGAGGTGGGAAAGTGAAAGTGGCTCTTTGGAGATCAGAAATTTTCGTCATTTTACTTTGTTGCTCACACATTAACTGTAATACAATGGAGGAAAAAAGCAGAAGGAACAAAGAAGCAGACAAACAACAAAGGAGTGGGAAGAAGAGGAAAAAACATGTAATGGAGAGTGGGAGAAAGAAATTAGGAGGAGAAAATTATACGTGGTGGGGTATTTTCATGACTAAAATAACATTTTACATAAAGTTGTAGGTGAGGTTGTATTTAAAATAATGAGAAATTGTGTTGAACAAATGATGAAAGAATGAGCACAAAGTTCTGTGTAGCTGATAGTTTAGGATGCTGGAGATAAAGGGAATGGAAAAGCCAGGAAATATGACCTTGTATATCAAAGAGTAGATTTGCATCCTAAAACACATTCTACTGCAAAATAAAATCAGACTAATTGCTCTCCCCTTTTCTGTCACACCCACATACTCATTTTCCTTTCAGTTTAAATGTTTCTCTAAGACCTGTAACTATGTTCCCATGCATGCTCAGAACTCAGGTGCAACCTAAGAGTTGTGCATCTCCCTGCTAAGTTCTTCTGGAGCTCAGAAAAATACAGAACAGCATCTTTCCTTTCTTCAGATACAGAGTATTATGAGCACAGAGTACAAAGACAACACCTCAAACAATATATAGCTCATTTATAAAAAAGTGGTGATGGGTACCTCATTCACAGAATAAAAAGAATTTAGAGAACCAGTCTAAAGATTCAAGTCCATAGCTTTCCTATTCTGAGAGTACCTTAGGCTATGTTTACATTATCAAGAGTGCAGTGGAATTAAACAGATGGTGCTGATGATGTGCATTCAGGAAACCTATGCTTAGGAGTGGCACTCAGTGATATAGTACTAAGGACTGAATGTGAGTTAGCAGCTGGAGTGTGTTAGATGAGTTCCAAGAGCCTATCTTTAGTTTTATCTGAAAGGAATCATCTTTTATCTAAAAGGAATTCAGTTTGTGCCCTCTGATACAGTTGTACAATGTGAACAGAAATGTAGCGTGTAAATAAGCTCACCTTTGATAAAAAAATGCATGAGCTACTCTAAAATTCTGATGTAGATGCAACTTTACTCCCCATGCTGCATATATCTATCTGTCCTTTGTTGCCTTTTTGCACAGGATGATACTTGTAGTATGCAGGGAGTGTCTGATATATAGTAATCAATTGTAATGATCAGTCTTTCATTCTTAGCAGAAATTATAGAAGTTTGATCCCAAATGCACTTGCAGTCCTGCTTTGAGTACCTACATTCCAGCTTAGGAGCAGAAGGAAACCATATTTTGCAGGTGTACTTAGAATTCTGTGAGTGGGTGATAAGTAACTTCCCATCCAGCTCATCACATTCCTCAATTTTAATACAGTACCTTACCTCCCACAACAAAGGTTTTGAAGCAACCTAGAAAACCAACACTATATTTTTATTCTTTTTTGATATCCACTACATAAAAATATATTACTCATCTCACTTGCAGACCCTTAAAGTTTCTTTCTGGATCACATCCTCATGTGGAATTAGTCATGTATCTCATACTTAATGTGAAATGATGAAAAAAAGAAAAATCTCCCTCAACTCTGACAATAAGTATTTGCAGTAGATAACTATATAACTTCCAGATATATTTCCAGTATTTTATTGTGCGGAACAGCACAATCATTCTTTGAACATGGTCACATGCATTTAAATAAACATAAAACTTCTCATCAGTTTCAGTGGGCTTACATTCAGAACAGATATTACTGAATTCTCTTATTTCTACATTGGAAAAAAAATGTCTAGAGGTTCAGACTTTGTTCAGGTAAAGGCTTTGTAGCTGAAAGCCTATAGTCTAAACAGGCAAGACAAAAAGAATAGAAGGCAGAGGGAGTTAAGAAAGTTTTTTGAAATAATGTAGCAAGTTAATGGCAAAGAAATAAAAAACTTGTATTCTGAGACTTAAACCCTTTATCCTATTCACTAGAGCAATGACATCAGTGAATACTTGTTTCAAAGAATGGAGGAAGATGAACAAAGCAGTGTTGATTAAGAGATAATTTCCTATAGCTAAAGGAGTTGTCTTGATAGGCTGATTTAATGAAGCACTAGTACCAATTAATTTATGAAATCTGTGACTAGATCAAACTGCTCTGGATTAAGAGTGTAAACTATAAGGAACAGAGTGACAATCTAAATACTGTGATGATTGTAGTAGTCATGCTGTAGTATGTCAGTCACATTTAGAAAGAAGTTGAAGGGGGGAAAAAAGATTTTTGAAGGAAACAAGTGTATCCCATGCAAATTATGAGCTTAAATCATAGCATCATAGAATCATAGAATCACCAGGTTGGAAGATACCCACCGGATCGAGTCCATCCATTACCATCAATCTCTAAACCACGCCCCTCAGTACCTCAAATACTGCTGAACACACACATTCCCCAGCACCAGAAATACAGGGCATTGGGGTTTGCTACCGATTTATAGTACTTGAAAAGCTGTGCTTCAGTTCAGATACTTTGTATAGCTAGTTAGTCACATTAATCATTTCCTGACTTTCAAAGTGGTGCAGCTGCCAATCTGTAAAATAACTCTGAATCTAGACATTCAGATACTTCTATGCAAATATTCCTAACCCTAGAGATACACGATAAAAATGTGATGTCTTCTCTAATTACAACATAAAGGTCAAACTCACATCTGTTTACTTTCATACTTTCCCAGACACGATAAACAGATTTAGATCTAGCAGTTTCTCTGCTGAAGTATTTTCCTTGACCATACTGGCAGCTGAGAAGCACTGCCTTTTTCTTATTTTAACTATATTTAGGTAGCATAATCTTCCTTTACATGTTTATCTCATTGTCTTAGCACTGGACTTAAACTTCTTACTCTCTACCTCTGTGCTCAGCTTTTGCAGACATGTAAGACTGTGACTCAATAGTCAGCACAATTAGCCATGGCAGTTGCAGCATAGTTTTGTAACACCCGAGAATGCAACTGCCAGAAAAAAAATAACAGCATCTAATAACAAGTAAAGAGATAGATACAACAACTACTATTCCCTGATTTTTAAAAATATCTAATTTAGAATTTTAACTTGGACACTATCTAAGAAGGGTGGACAGACAGATAAAAGGATAGAAAATGGTGTTCTGTTCTGGGAAAAAAAAAATACCCCCCGCTCCAGATTCTACTATATGTTGCTCACAATATCTAAATGCTTTGCCATATAACATTCTTTAGACATTTTGGAAAACAGCTTTTAATGACTTAGTTCCTTTCTAAAATTAAATTAACAATATATAATCTGAAAATATTCTAAATATTTTTTATTTATATTTTCTATGTATTTCCTGAGGTACCCATATCAGCCACTAGAATGGTATCTTCTTTCAGGACTTCTAATGAAACTCTTGGTGTACTGTGTTTGCGGAGATGGAGCTGAGATGCTGCAATAGACTCAATATGAATGCTACAAGTATCCACTTTATTGATGTTTCTCTAACATATTTATATCTTTTCTATGATATGTGCTTATCCATTTTTGCTATGACATTTTCATAATAATTACTTCATAAGGTACAATTAGGTATATGTTTACTCTGGTGGCATCTAAAAGCTAGCCAATACACAGTTAATTAGGTCTAACGAGACATATTATTCATAAAGATCCGGAACAGTCTTTGGCCCACTTCCTTCTCTTCTGTCCTTCCTGTTCTATGGTTCATCCTTGGGATAAGGAACTCTTCAAATCTTCGCTAACTGGGGAGCAGTGAGACCCACAGTACTGGGAATATATCTGACTGAAAAACTGAGGCATCTGCAGATTTGTGACAATTCCCCAAAAAAGGGAAAATGAAAGTCAGTTTCAAAAGGGACACTTTTTTATTTACCTGCAAACCATACTGTGTTTGCATAGTAGAGCACAGAAATTATACTGCACATTAGAATGCTAATTAAAGTCTGCTGCCAAGCAATTAAATTCTGGACTTTTTACTGAAAAGCCTTTAGTTCCATCATGGGATACCTTCTACCTTGGCTATGTTTCATTTTGGGGTGGTGATTTAGAAACAGACTGGCAGAAGTCTGGAATCCCTACCTACAACTTTTAAATCAAACAAAGCTTACCAAAGAAACTGGGGATCACAAAAATAGAAAATTCTGGAGTCACAGAACTATGGAGGAATTTTTGTCATGTTATACATGACTTACAACATTTTTAGAAAGCATTTGTTAGTTTAAAAATTACATTTTTATGGTCATAATCCTCTAAATGAGATATAATGAACTTGAAAACTGAGTAAGTGGTGACCTGATTTACACAAGAGAAATGGAAATATTCAAGTTGTCACCTACATATTGTATCAGTAGACACAATTTAAGTATATTCTTGTGACTTGCCCAGACTATTAGAAGAAAATCTTTTTCTAAAAACTTTAGGAAATAAAATAAGATCAGTCACTGCAGCCACCTTTTAAGAAGAAAAAAATATTTTATGAAAATTCACAATTTTCTATGTGCTCTAGTTGCTTTATCATAGCAAATCAATAATCATATTACATAATAACACCACCATGAAATATGCTTGAATTTCAGGTGAGGAAGACAATTGTTGAAAGGAGTGGACTCACAATGCTAAGAGATTTCATATAGAAAAAGCATATAAATGAACTCTGGAATCTTTTTGAAAACTTTCTTTTAAATTTGATTTCCCCAGACATGATCTCACAATGACCATAGTGTAAGAACTCAATTAAGTATGGTGAAGGAAATTTCATTCTACACCTTCTGTTTTTCTTGTTCATTCAGGTAGGAAGTGATTCCAGACAGAGAAACTTCCTTGAGACTCAAGTGATACAGTGCATTTTGCCTTCACAGAGTATTCCAACAATAAATATTCCAATATGATTAAATAGTATTAACATACTTCAGATTTATAGAAATATAACTATTTTAATTGTGTTTATTTATTACACTTGTCTATGCAGTGCTTAAAAGCCATTTGCTATGACATTTTATGAAAAGATCAATTTCTATGGATATGAAAGGATTTTCCTCAATGACATTTCATTGAAATAATTTGTTATGCCTCCTACAGGGAAGATCCTAGCAGCTGCTTTATGCCTTGTTAAGTTTTTAACAGCAAAGATTTTCAGGAAGACTTACTCCTATTAGTTCTTGGGTTTGTATTTGTTATTGTTTTGTTCTTTTATCTCACATAAAGAAAGAATTTTGGAATTCAAAAAAATACGAGCTGCTCATGAGGGTTAAAGAAAACCAAAATCAGTCTAAATAGACTTGAAATTCAAAAAGCAAAATTATAGAAATCAGAACAATCATTAAACGATATTGTTCATCATCAAGTCAATTTAAGTACAGTAGGTACACTACAACACAAAAAGATACTGTGTGTTTGACAGTGTCACAAACAGTTGAGCAATGGAATTTATTACAGTTGTCTTGTAGAGCAGATTGAAGGAGCATAGATGGAAACTGAGTGCACTCTAACTGTTGACTAGGTAGACATGCACTGATTTTCCACTTCAAGTATTCGAATATTCATTATCTTAGTTTGAGATGTTCTTGCAGAACTCAGGTTAGCATGCTAATGACAAACAAAAGAGAAATCATAGTTAGTCTGCCATCTAATTGATGCTTATTTCCACAGAAATAGCTTCAAGAAGAAAGGCTAAGGGAGGGAGAATCTTAAACCAAACAAAAGCAACCTATCAGAGAACTCTAATAATATGGAGTAGTAGAGAGAATATTATTCAGATGAGTAAAATTACATTTTCCACATTTAAGATGGACAAGAGATTTAACTACTGTTTTTGATTGGAAGGGACCCACCCTCTTTTAGTTTAAAATCATTGCCCCTTGTCTTATTGTAGCAAGCACTGCTAAGAGGTTTGTCTCCCCCTTTAAGATTTAAAATCCACTTTAAGTATTAAAAGGACACAATAACGTTTTCTCAGAGCCTTCTCTTCTCCAGGCTGAAGAACCCCCAGTCTCTCAGCCTTTCCACACAGGAGAAGTATTCTATTCCTTTAATTTGTCACTCTTTTCTGGACCCAACCCAATATGTTCATGTCTTTGCTGAGCTGAGGATTCCAAAGTTGGACACAATACTCCAGGCAGGATCTCATGACAGCAGAGTTAAGGGGAAGAATTACATCCTTCAACCTTCTAGTCATGCTTCTTTTGATGCAGCCCAGGATATGGTTGGTTTTGTGGGCTGAGAACACGTTACTGGTTTATGTCTGTCATGAACTTGATGATATCAGGGGGAGACACTGCTTAGGAAGTAACATCTACGGACACTTGGAGTTACACATACAACTAGGAAAGAAAAATCACGACCAAGTCTCCACAATAGCAACAGCAAAATAATTGTTTTTCTTTAGATTATATACTTCAGGAGAATTGTAGGTATTAATAAGTGGTCTGAACAATAGAATGAATGAGATTGATAAGGACTGGAAGCAAACATCTTCTCTACAGGCGGACACTCTATTTTCCTAATACTGGCACTAGTATGTGAATTTTTTGTCTGTTTTCTAAAACTATTTAGATGAGGATCTGGTAGAGAACACCAAGTTTTGCATGCTGATTTTTTATTTCTGATCCCCACATTCCATAAAGTTTTTAGTAATGCACTACAACTGCATGATTTATGGATAACTATTGTAACTCACTTGGGAATACTGGCAGATGCACAGCTGCATTTCAGTAGCAAATAATTTAGAAGATGTGCTAAAATTAGACCTTTCAGTAAAAGTGGTAAATTGCTTACATTTCAGATTTTAAAGTAGATTAAATAACAATAGAAATGGAAGAAATGCAGTTAATCTATTTCCAATGCATTTTAATAGATCAAAATAAAAATTAAGAGAAAAAAAAATCAATGCACTCTTGTTCTGTGTTGTGAACTCTGTTGGTTACAATAAGAAAAGTCTGAACATCATTTATATGTAGAGCAGCTTATTTCAATGTAATCATTACAAGCAACTTCTTTGGATAGTCTCTTGTCCTTCTTTACTAGAAAACTTCTCTGTTCTCAACTTTTGCCTTAATTTTCTGTTGCCTGATCTTATGCAGTGTATGAACACAGTGGAGCTTATGTTTACTTTTTATTTTGTGGCTGTTTTATTGTGCTAATAGTCATGATGTGTTTCTTAATTAGGGGTAAGAAATGAACTGAAGATTGCACAACAAAATGGATGCCAGAAAGAATCAGAGTGATCACATACAAATTTTCCAAGAGCTTCATGGATACATCTGTACTAATATTTTAAACAGGGACAGGGCAACAGTTGAGTTATGGCATATCTTAATCTGTATTATTTAACTATTAGCATACTCTTGAGCTTGTGTTTATCTCTGCCTTAAAAAATTCTCCGGTAAGTTCAAGGGATGGAAAAGGGCAGAGTCAATTCTCAGCCAATAAAACAGATGTGGTCAGTCTGTTTTTCATCTGGATTTGGGAGGGTGGTGAATTAAACCTCAAAAAAGGAGTTCTATGGTAAGACTTTCTCTCAGAGCCAGAAATAAAGTCCTGATCTGTTTCATTTACGAAAATGTAGATCAGAGGATCAGATCTCAGATATGCTCTTTCTAGCCTATCAATTCCATTGTATAGTAGTAGGAAAAGGTGAACTTGACTTTACCAAAAGTGTTTATCTCTAGAAGTATTACAGTTTTAGATGGAGGCAGGAAGCAGTAGAGACATTGGTCGTTAATGAGCCACCGTAAACTAATGGTGGTTCACATCAGGCTGTATACAGACCCTGGCATGCAGTAGCCAGGCAACAGTAAAGCCTGTCAGTGGGGGCACTGGACTAAAATGTTGTGCAGCTTACATTGTCTAAGGAAACACACTTTGTGCAGAGCTAAGAATTTACTCAAAGTGGGGTAAAGTGGCATCCTGGTCCCTGGGGATGGTGTGAGGAGTCCCAGGAGTTCAGACAAGGATACTTGGGGCTGGCAGGGTCCTTAGGACTCTGACCATTGCCTCAGGAAAAAGGGTCCAGGAGGATGGCAGTAAGTGATCAGCATCCCAGATCTTCAGCAGGGTGAATGTATTGTTGAAGGGAAGTATTAAATTCTCCTTACTCTTAGGCCTGCTGGGTTTATTTTTGTATGTTTTCTGACACTGTCAAGTTACTTGCTCTTCTTTCATTGAATTATAATATAGTGACTGAATCTGTTATATTTAAGTTTTACTTGTGTATGTTATATTTTATCTGTTGAATTGGGTTTTTTTTCTTTGTTAAGCCTCTGCTTCAGTTACCTACCAATTTTTGTGATACTTTAATGAAGAGCTGTTGACCACTGGAAGTTGTTATTGAAAGCCTCAGGGCCTTCTGTTTTTTTTCCATTTATTCCTGCACCTGCCCTTTCCAAGCCTGTGTTTTCATTTGTGCTTGCATTTGTTAACAGCCATTAACTTGTTAACAATTCTGTTTTTCTTCAGCAGACTTTGAACTGTGGTTTTCATTGAAACACAACCTACTTCTTATTAGCACAATGTAATGAAGCACACATTCTTGTCTTAAGGTCACATGTTAACTCTACAAAAATAATAATCCACTAGAAGATATGTCTAGATTTAATGCCTTGATAACTGCTTGTTAATAGAATCTATTAGTTAGAGCAGGATCAATGGTGAGTTAATCGGTGTGCATGAGAATTGAATGATTTTTTTTTTTTTAGTCTAAATGTAACTTTCATTTCTGACTGGGGAAAAAAAGAGCAAAGTTCAGAATGAATAGTGCTGGCAATAATTTGACTAGATGCATGGATTATTTTAAACAGCCAAAGCAATATTCTGCAGAACATGAGAAATTTTCCGCTACAGATCTTATTTTTATTATATCCCTCCTTGCTAGGATTTCTCCTGTGCAGGACATAATACTTCTGAGACAGACAAGAACAAAGTATGATGAAAAATGATAGTCATATTTAATAAGGGTCTTCTGCAAAATCCATTTATGTCAATAGAAAGACTGTTCTGCCATTAGGAATTGGATCAGCCACAGACCTCACTGTGTATGTGCTGTAGTGGGTTGAAAAAAAGAAAATAAACTACAGCGAACAGATAATGAACAGGACAAGAATAAGTACCGGTGGCATATTGCTGACCATGGTTCAAGTTTATATTCTAGCTTACTTTCACTCAATAAACATTTAATTCAAATTGAAACAACTCCAGTAGAAGAGAATGAGCCAGGAAAAAAGTTACCCTAGAGTACAGTGGTTAGTGCACATAAGTGACGGGAAGATGTGAGAATTTGTCAGCCTGAATAGATTTCCTTGCAGCAATATGATGAAAAGTACCCTTGTAGTTGCAGAATTTATAGGATCTTACAGCATGTAAGGAAGAATATTATGTGAAGTAACATTATTTTTTAAAATGTCTCTGCTAAAATTATGAACAAAGATGAATGCTAAATTGTGCTAGAATCCCTGTGCAATTCCATGCATATCACATAAAAATCAAATAATTCATCATGAATAATGTTAGTGCTGAACAAGGAGCAACAAAATAATTTTAAATAATAATTAGCCTGATGCTGTAGCAAGCTCCTTGAGTATTTTGTTAAATTGAGTAGTAAGTTTATACTCCATTTGGCAAATGCACATTACAAACTAAGAATATTACTCTGTTTCAAAACCTTGATACTAATGTAGTCTGACTTAGCCTGCACATAGCACCATACATATAGCACTAGGTTGTGCTTCTCCTGTTGTTACCATATTAGTATGTTTCTTTGGCTGTCTCCATCATGTGTGCAGGTAATGAGGAAGTGTGACATTAAACTAGTATAATATATTCTGGGACCTGAAAGTGGACAGTTCAATGATGGCAGGACACCTAATTTCAAAACTCCTAGTGTGAATCAGTTCATTCTTCCATTGACATATGGATTAATTCAATATGCCTACTTGCACAGGGTAAAGCCTATATACACTTTCTGTTGAGCAGAGCAAAGCAGTAAGAATGTCCTTTAACCTAACCTGTTCTTTTTTCTTCCACCTTTACCCATGGAAATTCTTCACTTTCTTTTCCTGTGTTACTGCTCTCTGTTTCTAAGCATTTATTTTTACAATTGAGAACATCTGTAAGTGGATAATCTTTTATTCTTTGTAAAATGCCTATTTTGGGCACTGCATATCTCTGAGGGATACTATGGTGGTTGTAAAATTTACGCATAATAGCTTTGAGGTTTGGAGGATAGAAGAAAGCCAGAGAACTTCAGGTCAGAGCTCACAGTAAATTCATTAATTCCTTTTCTAACAGAAAGCACATAAAAAATAAATGAATCGGGCCTGCTGAGCTTAGTATGCTATACATTGTAGTACACTTTTTTTTTGTTAAGGATTTCTTGTAGCTTTATGTTTTTAATCTGCAGACAAAGATGAGGAAAGAGGCAGAAAGAAGAATAACATAAGGGAATAATTTATCCTACATATATTGTGCTATGTGTTGCAGTTAGTACAGTTACTGCTGTTCTAGAAAGAGATCAACCTAATATCCTTCAGTCAGTACAAGTGTAGATATTAGCAGATACACATGCAGGGGATATTCATGCTGAAGTCTACATAAGTGCAATGGCTTGGCATAAATTAATGCTGAAATACAGATACACAGAAAACATCCTATAACAACTTTCAAGGGCAGGTCAGTACAATGTATTCAGTTTATTACCCAGTATTCCTTCTCCCCCAAGGCAGACATATACACAGATACTAGTACCAGCTGCTGTGGCAAACACAGCAGCATCTTATGATGAGTTTATCCAATACTCCTGTACTGAATCTACTGCTATTTTCAGAATATAGAGCAAAGATACCCAAATGATTTGACAAGAATTTTAGCCATGTTCATGAGATGCTGCAGCTAAGTGTTATCAACTTCAGGGTGACATTTTGCCATCTTGATTAACTGGCTTAGGTTAGTGCCATTTTAGGAATTTTTATGCCTCTGTTCCCTGAAAAATGTACATATGTCCTAAGGACAGATGGAAATAAAATATGATTAAAAAAATAATGAACATCAAATGATTATTTAAGAAATAAATTGGAGCTTTTAAAATGCCAAATTAGTGCATTTTAGACCTATGGTTTCTCTTACTTCTTTAATAATGATGAATATTTCTAGAGTGAATATATCCAGTACTATATTGTGTGTTTAATGGTATTATGCAGTGGAAAAGCCCCTAAAATTAAAAGTTGGCTTCAGGTCATCTCACTTACCATAGCAATGCAGGTAAAAATCCTCAAATTTCAAAAGACAGTAATGTTTATTAAAAAAACATGTGTCATAGGGGGATCTGAAACACCCAGAACAAAAGATTTCAGAGCACAAATAATAATAGAATAAAACATCTTTTAAGGAGGGGTATACAAACTTGTATCAGAAATTAAACCACTTTTAAAGTTAGGAGGAGGAATATTTCACTGATAAATTTTTAGGTTATGTTCTTCTGTGTGATGGTTTTTGCAGACAAATGCATTCAATCTTTTAAGAAGATCATTCACTAGTAAGAAATTCTGTGAAATAAGCTGAGGTTGCTGTAAGAAAACCAAACAAAACAGACAAACCCAAACTTTACCTCTTAAGTTTAAATTTCAGGAAGAAGACCAGAAGTTTATACTTTCAATTGGAAAGAAGTATAAATGCAATACGATAATTTATATTTCAAAATGTACGGCATTTCAATTACATGCATTATGATTTAGTGTTTTTTTAACAGTGGTACCATCCTTTTAGGCCACGGTTCCTCTATTCTTTTAGCACCAGTTGTAAACGACGTTCCATAACAGAGATGGATACAGACTGCAAGAAGTCCTCCTTGAAAGATATAGCTGACAGAGGAGAAAGATCTTGGCCATTCTGGCTATTTCTGAAGACTGAGTGTGAGACCAAGTCCATTGTAGGTCCAAACGTATGTAAGAGATATATTATCTGGGAATAGAAAACAGATTCCACAGAGCTACAACACAGTTCTGTCTGCTCAGTAGATAACTGAATCTGGTCTTCCTTAAGAACAAATATGCATTCAGGTATAATCAAGAAATAAACAAGTATGGACAGCTGGTAAATGTAAGGCCACTCATTTATAGCAATAATAGAGATAACCATTGTCTTTTGTACATGCCTGGATTGGGAAAATTAGGAGATAAAAAAATTGGTTTCTGAAAGAAATAGATGCACGAGAGGGGAGAAATATAGGAATTTAAATTTGCCCCTGCAATAGTTAACAGATTAGATGTCTACACATTATTCCAGTTTTTTTAGGACGATCATTTAGGAAAATGATTTTGTCATTTATTTTCTGAATCCATTTGAGGAATGTATATCTGAAACAAATTGATTTCCAGGTATAGTATCTTTTGGCTTTAACTAGTATTTTAATGTTTGGAGGATATATTAGTAACTTTCAGCAACTTCAGTTAGACTGTAAATATTCAGAATGTCTGAAAATCAACAAGCATTTTAATATGATTGAACATAGATTTTAGTGTTTTGTGTTACATAGCAGTTTCTGAAAACAACCTTCAGTAAAAGCATTTGGAAATGTGTAACTCAATCATTTTCTGTAATGCTGTGTCTTTTTATGTTGCATTTACACTTTACAGATTCAGAAAGGTGCTTATAAAACAATGTGATTTTCTCTACGCTAGAGCCAAAGAGAGTGCTAAAATACAAGCAGGTGATGTACTGAAAAGGCATTCAAGCACTGTACATGAAATTGAAGAGGTGGAAAAGATGGATTTCTCAATTTTTTTTTTCCAATGCACTCTATAACATTTGCAGGTTTTGTCAGTAAATAATCACAATCAGATATGATAAATGAAGTTGTTTGTTAGAAATATAATTTGTTTTCCCAATGGAGGAGAAAAATGTTTTCTCATTCAAAAATGGCTTTTATTTAAGAT
Source organism: Coccyzus lansbergi (assembly GCA_033558105.1). Classification (NCBI taxonomy): domain Eukaryota; kingdom Metazoa; phylum Chordata; class Aves; order Cuculiformes; family Coccyzidae; genus Coccyzus; species Coccyzus lansbergi. The sequence continues at coordinate 4,898,434 of JAUMJK010000013.1, read as the reverse complement.
TAAAAGAAAGAATGTGCAGTAGATAGAGATCCCAATGAGAAAGTGATAGGAGTCTTGATCGCTTACTACATACATACAGAGAGAAAGCAGCAGAATATGAAGGTAAAATTTTAGCAGAATTTTGTAAGATGGAAAACTGTCAAATATGAAACTGTGCTGATATCCTTGAAGAAGAATGAATACAGTGTCTACTCTTAAGGGATGTTAGAAGCAGCGACCACCTCCAATGGTTTCAGCCCAGGACACTGCCCAGCATCTCTGCCCAGCCTGGGGGACATCGCTTCCATTTTTCTGTTTGCAGGTTCAATCGGTTGAAGCTGCATGCATCCGATATACATACACAGAGGACATTGACACAGGCAATTACACAGGCTGTGGCAGACAAGGCATTGCCTTCCAGAGCATATATATCAGTACTCCTGAAACACATCTTCAGCTGATGAGAGTCCTCTCCTCCTCTTCAGCTCATAGAAACAGAAGTGAAGGCTCATGCACATCACTTCTCTGGATTTACAACCAGTAGCAATCCCATTAGTCCTGGCATGATTGTTTTTTTGATCCACTGCCACTAACCAGATCCTGGGCCTTCTTACTGGCTTCACAGATCTCCCACTTGCTCTCTGGTCCAATTTGGTGCTCACCAGCAGATAAGTGTCCATTTGCACACTTACTCACCAGTTGGTCCTTCTTGATATTTGCTAGTAAATAGATCCTCACACCCTATGCCCACTGAGTTTGGAGGAGATACAGACCATGAGCAGTCTTCCTCCAGCAACCAGCACTGAACTTCTCACTCACATCTGTCCCTCTCAACAGCTGTGTTTTCAGGGCACATCACATTCACATTCCTGTCGCTCATGGCCATGTGTTCCAAGAGCTGAAACTTGGCATACCACATGCCAAGGATGCTTGCATCCCTTCTCTCACTCCAGTATCTGGCCCCAAATACACTCACTCTAGTTCCTCTAGTATTTGAGATTTAGTCCTTTGCAGCACTTTCATACTCAGAGGACAGAGTGATATTACACAGAAAAACACTTAAAAAAGAATTTAATAAGAAGATCTAATACAGGACAGACTGTAGAGATCAGGGATGGACTCAGGCAGACAAGTGTGCTGTCTGGCCCTGTTTTGTACCTAACTGACCCTTTTTATAACTCTTTCTGTGTATTCTTTGTTCTGTCTCTGCTCATTTCCCCATCAGTATTCACAGTTCCACTGACCTTAAGCCTTTCAGCATCTCTCTGGATGGCATCTCTTCCCTGCTGCACATCAACCACATCTTGGTGTCACTGTCAAGCTTCCTGAGGGTGCACTCAATCCTACTGGATTCAATGCATTTCTTATTAGGACAGGAATAATTTAAAGGCTCCGATACATAGAAATTTCTTTCTTATATACCTGACAACACTGTGTCAGGTAACTGGTATGTAGCATTACACGATCATATTATTTTATGAATTTATTTAGTGTTGATCATTTTGAATTTTAATTCTAGTAAGAAACAACCACTCATGGCTGATAATAAATGATGTTAGTAATTGTCTAAATAAAAAATGAGAGTCAGAACTTGAAACAGGTAAGTCAGAAGAAAAATACTAATTATTTTAAAAAACTTGAAAATTTTCAACTTCTTTTCTTTTGCTTTAAAATGTGGTTTCATTTGTGATTACATTTCAGTTGGACTTTGTTCAGAATGAAGCAAGTTTATTCTTCAGCTTATGAAAAGAAGCACACCTCTCCCCCTCCCCACTTCCAGTATCGCTAATATAGACTCTTGAAAATGTCATCCTTATTTCAAAATTCAGCCATTATATTCCTCATCATTCTTGGTTTTCTCTGCAGTTAACTAATGATTTTCTCCTACTTCTACATCCAGTAAAGGAAATCTCACTAAATTCCAATGAAGAGAAATCAGGCCAAAAACCCAATAAAAGTGTTCAGTGGACGCTACAAAATAAGTATCTCTAATTAATATTAATAGGGTTTGTGCATTTGAAATTTACTAAATAATTTTAGCATGTATTTTCTTTATATGGTTCTTTTCCATCTGGAAAGTCAAGATGACATTAACAGAAATTTTTGCTCTAAAAAATTTTGAAGACCACAGATCTACACAATGGAATTCTCAGAAGGAATGTGTAATGATGACTCCTATCTTATTAAAGTCAGAGAAACTTCAATAGAAATCTCAATAAGAAAGTACCAAATGCTTAAAAAAAATCTTATGATACCTTTTACATTCAGATAGTGGACTTCAAAACACAATACCATTATCTAATTTGCATAACTGTATGAATGAATGTCTGTCCCATTTCATAGAATCATAGAATCATAGAATCATAGAATAACCAGGTTGGAAGAAAACCACCAGATCATTGAGTCCAACCATTCCTATCAAACACTAAACTATGCCCCTTAGCACCTCGTCCACCAGTGCTTTAAACACCTCCAGGGAAGGTGAATCAACGACCTCCCTGGGCAGCCTGTTCCGGTGCCCAATGACCCCTTCTGTGAAAATTTTTTCCTAATGTCCAGCCTAAATCTCCCCTGGCAGAACTTGAAGCCATCCCCTCTTGTCCTGTCCCCTGTCACTTGGGAGAAGAGGCCATCACCCTTCTCTCTACAACCTTCCCTGAGGTAGTTAGAGAGCAATAAGGTCTCCTCTCAGCCTTCAGTACCACCTAGGACATGTTATTAATTCAGGTTAAATTATTTTAGGCATCTAGTCTATGATAATTTAAATGCATACTGAATTTTTCTAAACAAAAACATTGTATTTTTCTCTGCACAGCTTAAGAAGTTAATAATTCTTCATTAATTGTTTTTGCTATTGAAAAAAATCAACACAATCTTTCATTAATGAGGAACATTGTCCTGCTAGATTTTGCATAAACTGAGCATCTAAAAACACCTATGACAACTCAGATTTTCAAATGTCTTGACAAACTGAGTCCCAAAACATCAGTCAGCTTAATAATGGAAAAAATTCTCCAATAAATTAAGAGGCTCAAAAAAACCCAAATAAATTAAGTAATTCTCCATAGCCTTGCTTCCTTGCATTATTTTTCATACATACCTTCAACACACCTAGTTATCAGTAGACAGAACCGAACAATCAAAATTGCTTAATGGCTTATACAGCTTTTAAATCTTATCATTCCTGATTAAGCAACATTGTGAATTATGGTTTTTATGCTTTGTTTGCTTCACCTGACTTAAATACATCATGTAATATTCAAATGCAAACAGCAGCAAGAGCTTTTAATAGAAATTTAATTAAATCTATTTGGAAGCCACTACAAAATAAAACATTCCTGAAAAGCCAAAGTTACCAACTGTTCTTGAAGCTGTTGTGGAGGAGTAGGTGGCTGTTAATGGCAGATCTCTGCTAATATGGAACAAATAATTTTTGGTTAAATAGGTTTCTAATTATAAATTTATGTCTTATACGAATAACAAGGACAGATGTGAGAGATGGGAAACACCCAATCCAATGTTTCTCATAAGATCTGTGTTTTAGTCTTAAATATTTTCCTGACTGTAGCTGTTTCATAAATGCATTCTGTTATTTTTCATGGTTTTTAAGCTCTATGCTTTGAAAATAATTCATTGAATGAATATTTGTTATTATCAGTATTTTGTCATAATAATAGTTAGATGTTTCAACTGAGACTAAGGCCTGGTTCCATTATAAGGAATATTGTGCAGGTGCCTAAAAGTCCTGCTGCACAGTTTGTGCTATGTAAGCTGAGGACAAAGAAAAAATAGAAGCTGGTTTGTTTCTACTGTAAATTAAGAATAAAAACAATTGTCCTGCTAAACGTTATATATGAGAGTTTTTGCAGAAATGCAAGTAGATCATAACCTTTTGAGGAGAGCAAATCAAATACAAGGTTTCCAAATTTCGTCTTTGAAATACACATATCTGTAATGTTAGATACATATGTACAGTTCAATATGTGACATTACTTCTATACATAGGCATTTATTAGTTCTCTTATATTTGAAATATAAGATTATATATAAAAATATTTTCTGTCACAGCTGTCTTCACAGAATCACAGAATCACAGAACAACCAGGTTGGAAGGGACCCATCGGATCTTCTAGACCAACCATTCCTATCTAACACTAAACCAAGTCCCTCAAGACCTCATCCACCTGTGCCTTAAACACCTCTAGGGAAGGTGAATCAACCACCTCCCTGGGCAGCCTATTCCAATGCCCAATGACCCTCTGTGTGAAAAACCTCCTCCTAATCTCCAGCCTAAACCTACCCTGGCGGAGCTTGAGGCCATTCCCTCTCGTCCTGTCCTCTGTCACTCGGGAGAAGAGGCCAGCTCCCTCCTCTCCACAACCACATTTCAGGTACTTGTAGAGAGTAATGAGGTCTCCTCTCAGCCTCCTCTTCTCCAGGCTAAACAACCCCAGCTCTCTCAGACGCTCCTCATAGGGTCTGTTCTCCAGCCCCTTCATCAGCCTCATCCCTCTTCTCTGGACTTGCTCCAGAGCCTCAACATCCTTCTTGTGCTGAGGGGCCCAGAACTGGACACAATATTCAAGGAGCAGTCTCACCAGTGCTGAATACAGAGGGAGAATCACCTCCCTGGACCTGCTGGTCACACCATTTCTGATACAAGCCAGGATGCCATTGGGCTTCTTGGCCACCTGGGCACACTGCTGGCTCATGTTCAGTCGGCTGTCAACCAACACCCCCAGGTCCCTCTCCTCCTGGCAGTTTTCCAGCCAGGCTTCTCCCAGTCTGTAGCTCTGCATAGGGTTGTTGTGCCCCAAGTGCAGGACCCGGCATTTGGCCGTGTTAAACCTCATGCCGTTGGACACTGCCCAGTGGTCCAGCCTGTCCAGGTCCCTTTGCAAAGCCTCCCTACCCTCCAGCAGATCGACACTTGCACACAGCTTTGTGTCATCTGCAAACTTGCTAAGGGTACCCTCAATGTCCTCATCCAGGTCATTGATGAAGACATTGAACAGGACTGGACCTAGCACTGAGCCCTAGGGGGCACCACTTGTCACTGGCCTCCAGCTGGACTTAACACCATTTCCCACCACTCTCTGGGCCCGGCCATCCAGCCAGTTTTCTACCCAGGAGAGTGTGCGTCTGTCCAGGCCAGAGGCTGACAGTTTCCGCAGCAGAATGCTGTAAGAAACTGTGTCAAAGGCTTTACTGAAGTCCAGAAAGACCACATCCACAGCCTTTCCTTCATCCAGCAGCCGAGTCACTTTGTCATAGAAGGCGATCAGGTTGGTTTGGCAGGACCTGCCTCTGGTAAACCCATGTTGACTGGGCCTGATCACCCGGTTCTCTTGTAAGTGCTTCATGATAGCACTCAAGATCACCTGTTCCATGACTTTCCCTGGCACTGAGGTCAGACTGACTGGCGTGTAGTTCCTGGGATCCTCCCTGCTACCCTTCTTGTAAATGGGAACTACATCAGCCAGTCTCCATTCCAGAGGTACCTCCCCAGTCTTCCAGGACTGCTGGAAGATGATGGAAAGGGGTTTAGCCAATACATCCGCCAGCTCCCTCAAAACCCTAGGATGTATCCCATCTGGCCCCATGGACTTGTGGGTGTCCAGCTGGCCAAGCAGGGCTCTGACCACCTCCTTTTGGACTATGGGAGCCTCATATTGCTCCTCTGTTTCCCGGGTATCTACACAGAGGGAACAGTTTTCTTTTCTCTTTTTTCTTCCTATCATGAAGCTGACAAAATCATCAATTTCAATGAATATCAACTCAGGATATGTAGTTACACAATCTTTTCAGGGATGTTAATCTTTTAAAGCCATCTCAACACTGTAAATTTTTGTCAGTGTATAAAACAAGAAGCCATGTGCCAGATCTTGAACTAGTCCAGGATCGCTAGGAATGCTGAATTTTGCTCTCTAAAGATAGAAACTTTTCTACCTAAAGATAGAAATTTTTCCAAGAGTTCCTCAGAAGATCTGACTGTCCCCAGACTATGACTCTGCAATTTTGGTAGGTCCCAACTGATACAAATATTAGATTGCTAAAAAGAGTTGTTTGGGGTTTTTTTCTCTAACTACATGAAAAAATGAATATAATCTCACTCACTACATTTGCAACAGGCTGTTTATGAACTAAAATAAAAGATTATGAATATTTTTTAGACTTTCTATTGAATATGTGCTTTAATTTTCTTCTCTTATCACGTCTCTACAGAGAAATGAAATCCTTTGAGTATTCTAAATTGGTGCTGTGCTCAGCTGATATTCATTTATAAGCAGGATATGAACAATTCACACAATATTAAGAGAAACTATGTATTAGCTTGGTAATACGAGAGCATTTTTACAGCTTCTTACCAAAGGTTTTTTATGTCAAGCAGACTCACAATATAGGCAGAAAAGAATCAGCTGTTAAAACACTACCCTGTAATTATACATTTGTATATTCTGTTACCTTCCAGGACTCTTCATGTCTTCATGGACAAGATTTATTTTCTTCTATATGATATTGTTAGTGAGAATATTCTTTTTATTCTTCTCCTTACTAATATTACTATTTGCCACTCATCTTTGCCAAGTTTCAAGGAGAGGGGCAATAGAAAGTAGTCTCATTTATTTCTTTCTTCAATTAATTTCTTGTGTTTCTTGAATGTCCCAACCATCAAGCAGGGAAAAATTTCGGTCTTCTGCCTCATGTTCAGAAAAGTAAAGCTGCAGAAATGGTGTAGGAAGGCTAGTGAACAAAAAAGAACTGTAATTAAATGGAATTATGGACAACTATGCTACAATCAAAACCTAAGGAGATTGATTCACGGACTACTGCCCGATGAGCAGAAGACCCTTATTCACGCTTGATGACTCCTTTATATATGTAAACTAACAAGAACATGCGCAGTTTTTCTTTAAAATGATTGGCTGCTTTTGGCATCCGTCCTCGTGCCTAAGCCAGGCGTACAATGTGCTGCTAAACAATTGGCCAAGATTAACTGTTCGTGTGTCGCAGTGTTATATGAGTGGCTATCATTAACTGTTCATGCCTTCTTCATGCTGCTTCTTCTCTCAGCCAAGGTCCCTCAAGAACAGCCTCCATTTTCCTGTGTCCTTCAACCTGCAAAAACCTCTACAAAACCCACATATTTTTAAAATTGTCCTCTCCAGGGGACATCTGGGTATTGTGCATACCCTTAGATATTGAGGAAGTTGAAATGTCTGTATCAATTATTTATAACACCTTAAGCTTCTCTTTTAAATTTGTCTAAAAGTGCTTCAGTCCTGCTGTAGACTATTCAGCTTGGCATGGAGTAAAGTGTCAAACCTGATCAGATTCCAAAAATTTCCAAGTGGAATTTGGGTAAGGGAAGATGATATGAGGCTACTCAACCCTTTAACTATGGTCGTTCCATGTGATGTGAGAGCATAAACATCATTGCAAATGCAATAGCCATTCTTGCCTAGGAAACACATCTTTTCCTCTTCTGATGTCCTTCATCAGACAGAATTTCTCATAAATAAAGCAGTAACACCCTGGATTTCCTTTAAAAAATAGACTGAGGTAAAAGTAATGTTGACTCCTATTTATTATCTAATCAATGATATTTTTGTTCTTTTATTTATGTGAAATGATTCACCTGAGAGTATTCCCACTATGAGCAAAGGACTTGAATTTCAGAAAGGATGGGATTACAGTATATGTATAACTCAGTAAACTGATGTTTGAATCCCTGTTCATCATGACTGGTGGGAATATTTCTGTTTTTATTTTTCTGCAAAAGTTAACTCTCCTTGTACCTTGAATAGGTATATTGTCTAAGGCATGAAGGAAACAAGCTGTTTCAAAATTGAACTTATATACTTTTTTAAGTTTCAATCTCAGGGACGTTTTTTAAAAATGTTTAAAGCATTTAAGCATTAAAAGTTGTGAAATGAAGTTTAAAAAATATTTTCTCCTCATAAGACTATGTATTAATAACCCACAGGTGGTTAGATAAGAAAGCAATGAGTTAATAAAACATTTCAGAAAAGCCCACATTGTAATATAAGAATTTTTTTTAAGTCAATGAAGTGATGCATGTATAAGTCTGTCTATGTTTATATTTGTTTTAAGCTCCTAAGGGCATTAAATGTAAACTCAAGGTTTCTAGGATAATGTGAAAGAAACTGGGATTGAGCAGTGATTCGGCAGTTCACAGAAGTTCTGACCATTCTTTCTTGGCTCCTGAGTGCTTGCTAAGTGATACAAGTGAAGATTTACATTCTTACTTAATATGCATGACTTTTAGATTATATTTATATATTGTATTTTATGATGTTCATAATGAAATTTGCAGTGGTTTTCTGTTAATAAGCAACTGGAATTTAGCTAATGGCAGGTATCTGTATCTATACATGAAAGTAAATGTTAAATTTAACAACTTGAATATGACACTCTCAGTAAAAAAAAAAAAAAGAAAAAAAAGGTCCTTCTTTTCACTTTTATAGCTCCTCCCCTGCTGTTAGCAGAGGGTTATGAAATAATACTACTAAAGAATAATGGGAGCAACTATAAAAAAAAAGTGTAAAGCTATAAAAAAGCAACAATCCTAAAATAAAGATATTCCTGAGTGCACAAAAGCACCTGCTGTATTGATGTTTGCAATCAATTACTATACTATAAGGCATTCGCTCCTCTTGAAGAACCTATTATTTTGAAACATAATGCAAAGTCACAGCAGGTGTCACAGTACTGGGCGATGCATGCTGCATCTCAGCCAGATACAGAGAGCCTTAAACTAGCTAGATTCTGAATGCATCCTATATATATTTCAAAAAATCAACAATTCCTATATGACTACTCCAAAACTTTTTACCACATTGTTTTTTGGGGTCATGATATTCATTACTGAGACTAAAACCCTCATTATGCAGTATGCTGAAGCATTTAAAGCAATATATCAACCCAAGCAGAAAAAAATGAAATCAGCTTCTGACAGCGTCACAATTTCAAGGTATTTATGTATTCATATGTCTAAATGTATGTATCATGTAGGTAAATCCCACTAATCAGAATTTTGTGAGTCTGTGCTCTTTTTAATACCAAAAAAAAGTCTTTCAACTTGTCAGAGTTTTACTATCATATTTTAATAAAGGGCTTAATTTTATTTATATTTTTATTGTAAAAATAATTTGCTAAAACAATTGGTCACATTTGTAACTTTATAGTGAAACAATGCCTTAAAAGAATAAAATTAAACTAATAGGCAAATTAAAATGTAAATCAATTTCAAAATGTTTAAATATTTATATACACACCTATCTACATCCTAGACAAATATAATTCTATAAAATATTCAATATTTGCATAAGTTTCAATATTTGAAAATTTAATCATTTCTATTAGGTCTCACGTGTGTGTATTTGTGTACCACATGAATACATCTCCACAGAAATATTATGTTCATCTGTGTACATCTACCATCGATACATAAATAATTTCAAGGAAGTATTATTATGCAGCTGTTAAAATAGATCTTGGTAATGTGATTGAAAAAGTATTGCAAAGGTCATGTAATAAGTCTAGGATTAATATTTATGCATTAAATACACTCCATAACTTTTTCCCATAGTATGAAGTACAGCTATCAGAACCTTTAACAATTCCCTGGATGTTAGTTCTGAAACTTCAGAAGTATACGGAACAGAAGTGTTAATATAGGTTATTGTAAAGATTCCAAAATGTAACATTACCATTTTAATTTTTATTTTCCAGTGATTTCTGTTGGGTCAATTTGTGCTAGTCATATCTTAGAGGTAGAGAGGTGAAAGGTAAAGTTTTCTATATGCTTAAAATCTCACCTGACAGGGTGTTTTGTTTCTTTCTTTATATTTTCCTTTCAAATATGAGTTGTCAGGAGTACTTGGTAACATACTGATTTATATTCTGGAAGAACTATAACTTTTTATATTATTTTATTAATTGCAAGTAATAAATTGTAATTATTTTATTTTTTTTTACTAAAAACTCATAAAAGATTTGAACATATGCACTACTGCTCTTCTACAGCTCCCTTAGCAAACTTGATTCCAATCAACCTGAGGGAGGTGACCTTTTCCATGCACGGAAAGCCTTTTACAAGAAGTGCATGGTGGAGGCAGATGCACATTTGTATATTGCATCAAATATGGTAGAATAATGACCTTAAACACCGCACAGTTCCAGACTCCCTGTCATGGGCAGGGATATCTGCCACAGGATTAGGTTGCTCAATGCCTCATCAAATCTGGCCTTGAACCAAGGATGGGATATCCACAACCTCTCTGGACAATTTCTTCCAGATCCTCACCATCCTCACAGTAGAGAGTTTCTTTGATAGATCTCATCTAAATTTACTCTCTTTCAGCTTAACAGCATTATCCTTCATCCTATCACTGCACTCTTTGATAAAGAGCTCCTCCTCATCTTTCTTGTAGGCCCCCTTCACATACTAGAAAGCTGCTACAAGGCACCCTCTTCTCCAAGCTAAAGGAGCCCAACTTTCCTGTGGGAGGTACTCCAGCCCTCTAACCATCTTAAGGGCCCTCTTCTGGATTTACTCTAATATTGCATTAGAGACACATATTCCTTATCTTCTCACAGTCGATAGGGTTGTTCATTTCAGCTTTGAACTGGAGAGTATTAAAAAAGAGAAAATTCTTTGTCTACTGTACAAGAAAGTAGGTATAAATTGCTACTAAAGTATACCTGATTAGGACTATTTCTATATTATGCTGAGATGAAGTCATTTGCAGAGCAACAGAAGAATTTGGACAGAAGAGGGAGACAAGATCTCTGAGGCAGAGAATTCCAAAATAGAAAAAAAAAGGAGAAGAATTAAATGAGAACCAGGGGCCTACAGGGTGTAGTTTCAAATAAGTGACCTCTTTTTTCTAACTGTTATCTGATGTGTCAAGTAGAGCGTCTTACTGTAATTGGTGTTTAAAGCAGGTAATTTACATGTTATACATATTAACCTGAAACAATCTTTTAGTTTATATGAATGCAGTAGAGAGTATAAAGACGTTTCAAATGAATATCTGTGAACACAATATCCATAAAAATGTGAACCATGGCATGTCTGTACAACTATTTATTCAATAGATACCTAGCTAGTTTTAATAGCATCTAGCCATTTGACATGTCTGAAAAAAACACTCTCCCTTGTGCTCACACATGTCATTCCTGCTTAAAAAAAATTAATTGTAGGTATAAGAAATTATTTCACTACAGGTTGAAGAAAACTGTTAAGTTATAAATTTAATCTGTCTTCTTAGGTCAGTTATATTTGTTCAGGGACAATTTTATTCAAGATTACTTTACTTTTTCACTTTATTGTAAGCCATGCTATTATAAGCTCATTTTCAGAGACTAAGGAAATCAGCCCTATTGAAGACAGGTAGAATACCATCACCTAAATTGTTAGGAAATTAAATAACTCAGCCTTGTATATCTTAAAGGAAAGAAATACTGTGGAAGTGGTGTTCCTTGTGATTATTTTTGGTGGTGTTTCAAGCACAGTTTTGAAGATTCTTCAGCTTTTCAGCAGCAACTTTTCTCCAGAGATAATCCCAGATGCTTGAAAAGGTCTTTCATATATTCTTACACTTTTGAATTTGCTGAATGTATCTATCTTGAATTTAATATTTTATGCACATTTTAGCAGTCATAATGTTGAAGAATCTCTTTTAAATACACAAAGAGATAATGTAATTGTTTTTCATTCAGTTCTTTTGGATGTCAGTGTTTTAGTTTCAGTCACAATATGATCTCGAAAACCATATATTATTTTTTTATTACAGCAATTCAAATAGATTTATTAATAAAAAGTTAAGACAGCATTTCAGTTAACCTATTCAATTTGATTTTCCAAGATTTATAACTATAACATCAAACGTTTTTTCCTAATGTCAAGCCTAAATCTCCCCTGGCAGAGCTTTAGGGCATTCCCTCTTGTCCCGTCTCCTGTCACTTGGGAGAAGAGGCCATTACTCTCCCCTCCACAACCTCATTTCAGGTAGTTATAGAGAGCAATGAGGTCTCCTCTCAGCCTCCTCTTCTCCAGGCTAAACCCCAGCTCTCTCAGCTGTTTGTTCTCCAGCCCCTTCACCAGCTTTGTTGCATTTCTCTGGACTTGCTCCAGAGCCTCAACATCCTTCTTGTGGTGAGGGTCCCAGAACCAAACACAGGATTCAGGGAGCAGTCTCACCAGTGCTGAGTACAGAGGGAGAATCACCTCCCTGGACCTGCTGGTCACACCGTTTCAGATACAAGTCAAGATGCCATTGGCCTTCTTGGCCACCTGGGCACACTGATGGTTCATGTTCAGTCGACTGTCAACCAACACCCTCAGGTCCCTCTCCTCCTGGCAGCTTTCCAGCCAGACTTCTTCCAGTCTGTAGTTCTGCATAGGGTTGTTGCGCTCCAAGTGCAGGACCCAGCATTTGGCCTTGTTAAACCTCATACCATTGGTCTCTGCCCAGTGGTCCAGCCAATTTAGACCCCTTTGCAGAAGCTCCCTACCCTCCAGCAGATTGACACTTCCACCCAACTTAGTGTCATCTGCAAACTTGCTAAGGGTACACTCAATGCCTTCATCCAGGTCATTGATAAAGACATTGAACAAGGACTGGACTCAGCACTGAGCCCTGGGGAACCCCACTTGTGACTGGCCTCCAGCTGGATTTAACACCATTTACCACCGCTCTCTGGGCCTGGCCATACAACCAGTTTTCCACCCAGGAGAGTGTGTGCCTGTCCAGGTCAGAGGCTGACAGTTTTCATAGCAGAATGCTGTGAGAAACTGTGTCAAAGGCTTTACTGAAGTCCAGGAAGACCACATCCACAGCCTTTCCCTCATCCAGCAGCCGAGTCACTTTGTCATAGAAGGTGATCAGGTTGGTTTGGCAAGACCTGCCTTTTGTGAACCCGTGTAGACTGGCCCTGATCACCTGGTTCTCTTGTATGTACTTCATGATAGCACTCAAGATCACCTGTTCCATGACTTTCCCTGGCACTGAGGTCAGACTGACAGGCCTGTAGTTCCCTGGATCCTCCTGCAATCCTTCCTGTAGATGGGCACAACATCAGCTTCCAGTCCAGTGGAACTTCCCCAGTCTTCCTGGACTGTTGGAAGATGATGGAAACGGGTTTGGTCAGTACATCTGCCAGCTCCCTCAATACTCTTGGGTGAATCCCATCCAGACTCATAGACTTGTGGGGGTCTATTTGAACAAACAAGTCTCTGGCCACCTCCTGGGCTTTTACACAGGGGGAACAACTTTCTTTACAATTAAAGACTGAGTCAAAGAAGGCATTAAATACCTCAGTCTTTTCTTCATTCCCTGTCACTGTTGTTCCTTCAGCATCCAATAGGATGCTTTAATGCTGGATTTCCACATCATTGCTGCAATAACAAGTCATCCTTTTAACTTTTCTTTCTAATTTTGCAAATATTATGTAAAGAAAGAGAGTTTATGTACACACAATAAAATTCACAGTAATACTTTACTTACACTGTTGCTAGAAATCAATACAGATGTAGAAAATTATTGAGTAAAATTTATTTTTATTCCTTTAGATATCAACACAGCAAACAAGAAAAAGCACCTGATTTCATTCAGACTGTAAGACTTTACTCTTGGAAAAAAGTATTATGTCACTAAGCATTTTCACGACATTAATCTTAATTTGTATCCCTCATGTATACCTATTCTAGCTATTTCTGTGCTGCGCTCATTGATTTCGTTGATTTCATGCTTGTAACTGCACTAAGATATTAAAGTGCGGTATTCATAGAAGAAAACTGTGAAGTATCTACATTAATGTTCATTAATCGCTATATAATAGATATTAACTTTCCTAAAACTCAAATATAAGCATACTGAAATAATGGAACCAATGAAAGTATTTAAGAATTTTGTAAGACTGTGATGGCATACCAAAATACCTAAGGTTTTTCTGTATGTGATCAACGTGATCAACAAAAGAGAAATAAAATATGTGTAGCATATCCAAGGGAGACAAGTATAAAAATTGATTGCTAACAACTGCAAAAATGCTAGACATCCTGAAAACTCTGCAAGAAGAATGAATGACAGGAAAAAAAGAAAGAGAAACATTACCAGTAGCTGTTGAACTGCAAAAGAATGTGGAGAGAACAAATAACAAAAAAATTCAAGCACAAATTTTTTTTTTTGTCATTTCACATTCTGAAATCAAATATCAAAGGCTGTTGTAAGAATGCAAGGAATGATGTCTGATCTGATTTCATGTATGTGCATTTCACATTTTAAGATAGTTTTTATCTTATTTGTTAAGAAGAAAACTGTTTTCCACAGGAAACAATGAAATGGACATGTTTCTCCTGAGAAGTTCATCCTTAGAAATTGGTAATAAAACATGCAATAGAAACAGCCTGAACAACTTATTTATGTTTGGACGTATACAAGCATACTGAGATTGTGTTAACACTGAACTGGCATTAAAATTTAAGCAGGCATCACTTTAAATTTTACCAAATTTGTCCAGTAAACTGCTACCAACTGCATAACTCAAAATGGAATGATGATAGATTTGGGAGCTTATTATCTTGTTTGTGATACCTGAGAACTATATATAGGACAAAACAGACAAAAGATGTATTTGCCATTATGACTTAAATGGCAAAAAAATCCAGAAATCTATTAAAAATCAGAAATGCATTTAATGCCACAGATTATGGTGGTGCTTAGCATTCATCCATTATTACAGAATGTTATTTCCTTTTCTTCTGAAATCAGAATCAAAATTACTTAGATATATGTTCTAGCAAAAATCTGCTCTGACTTACTAACCTGTTGATGTTGTGAACAAAAATAAATCAGGCTTTGTAATACTTGTTCCTTTTTTCTCCCAAATGACTTAGGAAATATATCCATTCAGTTTTGGAACCAATATCTCATATGCCTAAGAACTTGTTGATTTATTTTTTAATAGTTTTTTAATTAATTTTATTTGGTTTCAATTAAAGGTACCCTTTTCAGATTTGTAGCAAGGCATTATAGTGTTTCAAATACATACATACTCTGATGGCCTCTTCCTGGCAACTTTAATTTCTTATTTCAGGTACTTTCTAGCTTGAATATTCTGTTTTAACTTTTCCATCTGGGAACCTGTAGCTTCTCTGTCCTTGCTCTTATTATAGCCAAAATGCAAATTTTCTCCCTAAATGAGATAAGGGTCTCTCATTTTCAAGAGGTTGAATATTATAACTAATATCCTCTTAGGCAAGTAATTTGAATGAGATAAAAATATGTAATTTTGCTATGCTGAATGGAAGCTTTTGAGCTTATCTTTTGATGCAATTAACAAATTTTATTAAAAATAAAGTAGATAGGTTTGGGTGCATTTTTTTATGAATGAAGAATGACCTATAAATAACCAGACATTTGAAATATGAGCACAAGAGGCATAGTTGCCAGTGTAGTCTAACCCAACTAAAATCTTTACTAGTAACACCACCATGAGATTGCTTACCTTAAAAATCAAAATACTTTTTATCCAGATGCAGTAATGATCCTCTCTTGGAGTATAGATCGAACATAAAAAAATAGTTATGTAAATGTTCTGAAGTTTTTCAATCTGAGAAATGTTATTTTTCTTATTTTTTTTGTTTTCTATCAGTTAAAAACTTATTTCTATGAAGAAATTTTAATCTGTACTCAGCATCATAAAAATAATTATCTTTTAAGAGTTTCGAAAAATATAATTTAATGAAGAACAAGTCTTGCAGTACTTCTAATGTAACTTTTTGACTGAAAGGTCTCTCTGATCACATTCAATTCTCTTTGCAAATACACATATAACACCCACTAGAAAAAAAATCAGAAAAATAACATGATGAAATGTCATTATTCTCTCTAATTTTACTAACAAAGAAGGAGCTAACTTTTGTGAGTTCCTTTTAATGCAGCGCAAAAAAATAAATAGGTTGGATCATTTCAAAATTGAAGATATATCTGTCTGAATGTCAATGTGCTATTTAAGTCTCATAGAAATATTCTAAACTTCATTCAGTCCTAGTCCTAGTCTTAGTCCTATTCATTTGCACTACTGCACTAATATCTGCACACAGCAGGTTTCAAGCAAGTACCTGGTTGAATCATGGCTAGAGACCTCACAAAATTTACATGTTGTTACTAGGTAATTACAAGTGTAGATTGCACAGAGGTACTATCCCAGCATCTATGTATATTTATGTTAATGCGTATTAGCTTCTAATACATAACATTTTAAGTATCTAACATGCTGATTTTACAATAGTGACTGAATGTTCCCTGGACCTAGATTAGGACTGCCTCATTTTGTGAAGTAATATAGGAGGTTGCCTAGAACTAAGTATCATTTCCATCTGAAACTGTAGTAAATAGTTATAGAAAATATTAGTTCAATTTAAAAGCGAGTGAAAGGTAATACTTTCATCTAGTTTCATGTGTGGCACAATGACAGGCAGTATGGACAGTGAAATATTTTCACTTTTACCAAGCTGCAAATTTCCACCAACTGTACAAGTTAATGGTTGGCAGTATTACTATTATTAATATTATTATTTAATTAATACTATTATTAGTATTATTAATATTACATATTAAAAAATCCTCTGAGTTAAGGAAGTTTGTATTTTTGATTTTCTATGAAAGTTCTTATGTCCTTTAGTACCTGCTAGCTAAGAAACAAAATATAGCACAGCTTTTACAGTAAACTGCTTTCTGATGAACCAAGACCACTGGGAAATAAAATAAATTATATTGAAACCATTAAAAGCACATGGCATAAGAAATAATAGAAAAGGCCAAAAGATCAATGAGATGTACATCACCAACATGTTAGTAAAACTATAATCATTAGCAGTCCTTAATGAAATTAGGGAGACAGTGATTCAATCCTTTCTCAGTGCAAAGAATCCACACATATAGTAAAATCAATTTACTTATCATTTCACAAGCAAAACTATTGCAAAAAAAATGCTTGCTTACAAATTAAAATACTAATTTAATTTTTAAATGCTTTCACTTTTTAACAAAAGTTTTTTAAAAATTGTAAAATGAAACTACAGTTTTGGAAAGAAATAACTAACTTGATAAATTTCCTTGCCAAAAAATATCCTCTGATTCAAAAGGATGTAGCTTATTATTAATTTTTATATTTAAAAATGCAAGATGAAGAGTGAAAACTTGTAGAACAACCAAGTACTGCATACAGACTGATGTAAAGATACAAAAAATAGTCCGGGGAGACGCTCCTGAAACAAATCCTGCAACACATATTTCTTACGAAAAGAAAATGACACATCAACTCCTTCAAATCCAGGATATATTTTGGGTTTATTTTCAGTGGCTGAGAAGGATTTCTGATTTCCATTATATTCTTATTTCCTATAGGTTTTTCTCCCTTGTTGATATCTAAGGATTTTTCTTGCTTTTCTCTTTTACATGGTTTCCAGAATGGAGTGATATAGCACAAACAAAAACAACTAAATATAAGTCTTGCTTTCTATTCTAACCTGGTAGCTCTTACTTATGTAAAATATGGAAAGGAAATATATGCCAGTGGTTTAGAACAACTTTCAGGAATATTATTTTATCAGTTCAACATCATGAAAATATACCTGTATCACCAAAAATAGAGAATCAAGCCAAAATTAAACTTTTGATAGATTCTTTCAATTCCCAGTCATGAAAACTAATTATCTGTCCATGGTTCAGATGTTGCAGTCCCTCAAAGACAGCTGAGAGCTACTTCCAAGCTATATTTATTTTTCCATTTAACAAACCAAGATTTTGATTTGTCACACTACAAAAGTAAGTTTCACTGAATATGAGTCATAGGTCAGCATACCAGCACTTCTCTAACCCCTGAATCCTGAAGGAGGCAAGAAATTATTTCATGTTCTTTAGAAGACAGATTTACAAAAACACTTGTCTTGCTGTAGCACCATTATCCATTCTTTCAAACCATTGCTATGAGTGTGATTAGAATGGACTTGAAAAATATTTTCTTCTTGGAAAAAAAAAGATTAACAAAAGGAAAACAAAATAAAGATGTATCTTGACTTTTTATATATAAAGCAAAAACCAATCAAAATTTAGATCCAGTCTAAATTTTTTCACACTTTTTTTTCTTTTTAATTTCAGAGTAAGTCTTTTTTAATTGTAAGAGGTAAAGGCTATGACATATTTTAACTTGAAAACAATAGTTTAGCTATGTAGTCTCAAAGTGAATGCATTTGAAACATTAGAATTTATTTTCTGATAATTTTGAAGGTAAAATGATAATAATAATTAGAAAAAAACCTTCCAGAAAATAATTTTACAATTCAGACTGTATTTTCTTTTTGTGTACTGCTTCAGGGATATGTTATTTCTTGAGAAGATACAGCAACCCTGGCATATATTTGGCTACTAAGAACTCAGGTGCATATAGCTTTGTCCTATGCTACTTACAGCAATGAAAATCTAACAGATATGTTTTGAAATGGGCAGAATTTTGTGAATAAAAGTAGCCTTCTGTTGAGCTGTGGCCATTTTAAGGAATACAGATGGTGCATTCCTACATTACATTCATTAACAAATGTTGTTTCTGTCTTATGATTTTAGCTGTTGCATATCAGCGTTACTGCAGGTATCCTTAACAAGAGGAGAAGCAGATTCACTCCATGGAAATATGAAGTTACAACTTCCCAGCACAAGTTAACTGTTTGTTTGCATCCTTGGAATATCTGGGAATTCAGTGAATTATTGAAAGCTCTTTCATATACTGTGATCTTATTCTTTCCTTATAAGTAATTTCCCTTTTTTTTTTCCCAAGTTGTCCAGAATCATAGAATCATTGAATAACCATGTTGGAAGAGACCCACCAGATCATCGATTCCAACCATTCCTATCAAACACTAAACCATGTCCCTCAGGACCTCATCTACCAGTCCCTTAAACACCTCCAGGGAAGGTGAATCAACCCCCTCCCTGGGCAGCTTCTGACAGTGCCCAATAACCATTTCCATGAAAAACTTCCTCCTAATCTCTAGCCCAAATCTCTCCTGGTGGAGCTTGAGGCCATTCCCTCTTGTCTTGTCCCCTGTCCCTTGGGAGAAGAGCCCAGCTCCCTCCTCTCCACAATTTCCTCTCAGGGAGTTGCAGAAGGTACATTAATCTTTTTCTTCTCCTTAGCATACATGGATCCTTATTGGTCTTCATTAACAAAATGATCCCAATGAAAACTCAAGTCCAAATCATTTGGTTTCTTAGAGGTTCAGGAAATGTTTCAAAGATTTCTTTCTTCTTCCTTCTCTGTTTGTAATTGCATAGTAATGTCCATAGCATTGCTGTACAGAGAAGACAGATCACTTTCTCAATTACCATCTGCTTTTTAGGCATTTAATGTTATAAATGAAATTATTTATTGTATATCATACAGAATAACTACAGGCTTTCCAAGACACCACCCTCTTGTACATCCATCTACATTATTATTTCCTAAAATTTCCATCAAAACTTTACGGATATAACTTGTCTGAATTCTAATGTGTTTGTTTGTACAGAAATTCAGTGGGTTTTTTATTCACTCCTTTTACCCAAGATACTAAGCTTGCAGTAGTAGTATCGTATCCTTTAATCCATTTACTCCCTCCAAGTTTCTGTAATTAAGAAATTTTATTATGGAAGATCTCTATATCTAGATCATTGGTAAAATACTTAATATCAGTATTTGAGCTGTGCCGCTAGACTATGCTATGTGCATTTATATGTCATCATGGCAATGACACTTTGAGGTGCCATATTCATGATACCAGTCACAAAACCAGAGTTCCACTTGGTGGGAGATAAAGCAGATGAAAAATGTTTTGGCTGTTTTGGGATTTTTGTTTTTTTTTAAAGAAAGGAGTGGCTACTAATTGTTTTAGACTGATCTGTAGTAGGTTACTTTCTATTATAAATTTGTGCATGGATATTGATAAAAAGCAAATGCCTTGGCTGTTGGTTTATGTTTGTACATTTTGTTTACCGCTTCCTCTGTTTCCAGCTAAAAATAACCCACTTCTACCTCCATTTTAGAAACTATACTGTACTCTGAGTTGTGAACAGACAGAATCTGAAATTAAAAAAAAGCAAACCTTGTAATCTTAAAATATGCAGAAGCAGAACATGCACAACTCAATAAAATCTCACACTTGATAACAATAAGTTGAATCTGAAAATTTAGATAAATGCACTCCTGTCTTGCACAAAAATCAGGGGGAAGAAGAAAGACAGCTACATCTAATGTTTCTGGAGCTTCCTCTTCAGTTCTTTTATTACTATAATTTAAAATGAGTTTAGTGCTAATAAAGTTTCCCAGCAAAACAATGTTTCAGATTAAAGACAAGAGTTTGATTGTCTAGGGAAAAAGGCTGAGGACTGCACAGGATCCAGCCCTCTGTTCAAGTGCAGAATTAGATTACTTATAGAAGGTTAGCTTTTCACAGAATCACAGAACAACCAGGTTGGAAGGGACCCATCGGATCTTCTAGTCCAACCATTCCTATCTAACACTAAACCAAGTCCCTCAAGACCTCATCCACCCATACCTTAAACACCTCCAGGGAAGGTGAATCAACCACCTCCCTGGGCAGCCTATTCCAATGCCCAATGACCCTCTGCATGAAAAACCTCCTCCTAATCTCCAGCCTAAACCTACCCTGGCGGAGCTTGAGGTCATTCCCTCTCGTCCTGTCCCCTGGCACTTGGGAGAAGAGGCCAGCTCCCTCCTCTCCACAACCACCTTTCAGGTAGTTGTAGAGAGTAATGAGGTCTCCTCTCAGCCTCCTCTTCTCCAGGCTAAACAACCGCAGCTCACTGCAGAGACTGATAAAAACCCATCTTTCTTGGTTTCACCTACTCACTTATGTTATATGCATACGGAGTTTAGTAATTATATCTGCTATATAAGGAAAATTGTGACATCCTTTGTTCTGTGGTTTTTGTTTTTTCCATATATGGCTGATGAGGAAAAAAATAAATATGTTCAATTGAATTCACAGAAAAGCCTGACATTGACATTAGTGTGTTAAAGAAATAGAAATTTTGACCAAATTTAAAAAGGTAACTATGCTAACTTGTAAAGAGACAAGAAGATTCCCAAACTTGATCTTTTCAAATCAAATTATTATTATTACTAATTGTAATAATTTTGTCTTGCTGCTAATATGTTTTTGCATGCTGGCATCCCATTTGACCTTTTCCAAATGTCAGCAATAATATTTGATATGAATATGCTTCACAGACACTTTAAACACTCATGTTATGTTTAATATTAAAGATAATAATCTTGGTATTTGTACTAAAAATGTCACTGAATATTGCATGAACAGTGATCACACTGGCTTAATAGCAGGGTATGAATTGAATAGCTGAGGAAATTAGTACAGAAGAAAATTGTTGCTGTTTTCATGCTTTTTTGTTTTTCTAATTACTGAAAGCTAATAAAACATTCTTCCTGTGTAAGTAATTTGGTCCTATGTGCCTGTCTTGAATGATTACCTGGAAACAGGTAAAAATGAAAAGAAAATATTAGTTCCTTCTGTTAATGAAGATGTATCTTAATGCTCTTATATTATAGAAACTCCTACCAATGGGTACAATTGAAGAGCATATCCAGTGAAAGACATAATTTCAAAGACCAAGTTCCCAACTGAACTATGTACTAAGACAATTCAGCAAGTAGAAAACTCAGACAGGTGATTTGAAAACCCTGACACTTTAATTGACAAGAAACTTACAATGACCTACTAGGAAATTTCACTTACATGTTATTTGCTTGAAAAAGAAGAGAATGAAGGCACATCCTCTGAAAAGCTTCTCCATCTATGTCGACTTAAATTTTAGAATTATTTTTCAAACAAGTTTCCTAAAATCACCATTTCCATTACAATTCAGTAAGATCCATTAAGCTTGTTTCAAACTTGAATCTGAACTAAAATCCTTCTCTTTAACTTTATAAAACTGTCACCAGGAAAGGGGAAATCTAAACTTAAAGTTTTCCTCAGATTTAGGATGCTTATGTCCAAATATCCTGGAGAGTTATATATCCATTGAAGATGGATGAGCCTTGGACCTAACAGCAACTCACTTTCTAACGAGGATGGATTAAAAATCTGAATGTACAAGGCTGTGTGGTTTAATACTCAGGTTAAAAGAGGGGGAAATAATATTTAGATTAAACAAGAAAATCTTAGAACAAATGAAAAATGCTACTTAAAACAAGATTCACATCTCTGTCCATGAGTGCTCTTACTGCTACATAGTAGTATTATACACTTTCCTTTATTCTACAAAGAATAATAGAACAGAGAAACTGTCTGGTACGTCCTGGAAGAACCCAAAAAACCAAAAAATTTTTCACCTGCTTTATCTCCCACTGAGTAGAACTCTGGTTTTGTGTCTGGTATCACAAATATGGCACCTCAAAGTGTCATTGCCATGATGAGATATAAATGCACATAGCATAGTCTAGTGGCACAGTTCAAATACAATATGAAAACTCTCTGTTAGATGTTATTTCTGAAGTTATATAGAGACTCATCTATACCTGAAATTGAGAAGATTGATGCCTCATATCTTCATAGGCAAACGTGTTTTTAGCTATATTTCACTAGTTTACTGTATGTTTGTATAAGTTTTCTGGAAGTTTCCTCTATTGTCTTGCATATTTTTTAAATAAAGTCTACGATCTATTTAATCATTATCATGAAAACAATTCTTTTTCAGGAAGCAAAGCACATAACTAATTTCCATTTAATTAAGGTATTGCATATAGAAACAGAACAATAAACATCTAGAAAGTGAGAACACATAACCCCCTAGAGTTGTTGGAAAACTCTTCAAACCTTCCATCACGAGAGGTTCTGTTTCTGTAATACATACTGTTCTGCAAGTCTTCAGAAGACTGGGGAGGCATTTGTCAGTAAAATATAAGTTATTTATGATATTCTATGGCTTTCTTATAAAATAAATGGACATTAAAATTGTGATATGGATATTTGTATATGACCAAAGGAGATAAAGTTGAACCTTTGGTTATAATGACCACCTTATACACATTTTTGTAGCTAGAAGAAACAGTAGGGATGCTTTGATAGCAATAAACAAAATAGATGCTTTTATGCTAAGACCTCGAGTCAGTTTCTTATGCTTTCTTGAGCTGCTTCCCTGACATCTTCTGCTATTAAATTTTTGGGGGTTTTTTTATTATTTTTACAGCAGGTACTCTTCTTCTCCAACATTTTGGAGATTTTTGCATTTATCTGGTGAACAGGAGCTTTACAAGGCAACTTCTTATTTCTCCTTCTGAGCAGGTATTTGATGTTTAAAAATCTTAATGTACCATGTTTTATTCTGCCAAGAAGTTGCAATAGTGCAGTCCCCCTGTACCACTCAGGATAAACCCTGTGTGTCTTGGGAGAAAGCTCTGGTTGTTTGGTTGTTTTTTTTTTTTTTTTTTTTTGTCATGGTTACAGGTGCAGTTAGCTGGGATGAAAACTGGCATGGTTAGGTGTTCCTTGACATACTTGGAACTCTAGCTGCACAAATTGTTGTCAGATATGAATGTTATCAGGACCATACAATCCAGAAAGTACTTTAATTGTACAGCTGGTAGAAAGTACCACAGTTACCTAACATGGTTTGTGTACACAATAGAAAAATACTGATGAAAGTCAATCATATTGTGATCTTAAAAACAGCAATCCTAGGTGAGACCCTTTGAATTCCCCTGAATCACAGCAGGCTGTGACCATCATCTCGCCCTGAGCTGGGAAGCCCCTCAGGCGTAGACTTCTTAAGGTTTAAAGACTATCTGCTATCAAAGCTGATGAAGGTGTAGATTTCTCAAGATTTAAACATTTTTCCAACAAAGGAAAAAAGTTAAGTCAGACATTTTGAGACTCACTTATTACCCGTGGATGAATGCTGATGCGTTAAGAGTGAGTTACTCACCAAACCCAAGGAAAGTGAAAATTTTATTATAGGCTAGCCTCTGTGTGTTTGCATCTATATTTCTCTTGGTGATTGCGTTTGTGTGTGACTTAATTTAGGAAACCCTGCAGTAAGTCTTGTGTGAACCTTGCTATTCTTGAATCTTTAATTAAGTAGCTGTTTCAATTGTTTCCATTAAATCGCTTTGTTAAATTGGCACATTTACAGCACCATATTAAGCTCACTTTTACTGATGCCTTTGAGAGTGGTTCTTTAAGTAATCAAAAATTTTTAATTTTCATTAAAAATTGGCATAGTTATCAGGATACTACATCAAGATTCAAGACGGTTGTTCTTTAAGCAAACAAAATCAAGCACTCATAACAGAAGTTCAGTGCTACTTGTGTTAGTAATTCACTAAAGGCAAGAGTTAACATTATGGGGTTTTATTATTATTTTTGCCTATTGAGAAAGGAGGACTTAGTAAAAAAATATATGTTTTCCTCTAAAACTATTTTTTTTTGCTGTGCAGGAAGATGTTGGAGATTTAGATTTTCCAAAAAAAATCTATAATTTTTTGGGTACAATTAGTCAGATAAAAAAAGAGAGAGAAGAGTATGAAAGAAGCAACACCTTCAGAAGAAGCAAAAATGTATTCAAAGTCTTTTTTTTTTGAATCGTATATGGAAAGTACAAAGGAGATAAATATATTTTTATAGTCTGTGTTTGTTCATGTGGCATTCAGACTTTTATGACTGTCAGTTAGAGTATTATATAATGCAATCACTATTTTTTTGAAAGGGTGGTCCTAATAATATGAAATAATACGATTATATTTTTATAAAAATAAATCAAAGAATAGGCTAGATTGGGTTATCTGTTGCATAAAATACAGACTTAGTTCAGGAAGTTAAGATAGGTAATTAACAAGGAAATAGGGAAGACTTCATTTTCACAGAATCATAGAATCACAGAACAGCCAGGTTAGAAGGGACCCATCTGATCTTCTAGTCCAGCCATTCCTATCTAACACCAAACCAAGTCCCTCAATACCTCATCCACCCGTGTCTTAAACACCTCCAGGGAAGGTGATTCAACCACCTCCCTGGGCAGCCTATTCCAATGCCCAATGACCCTCTGCGTGAAAAACCTCCTCCTAATCTCCAGCCTAAACCTACCCTGGCGGAGCTTGAGGCCATTCCCTCTCGTCCTGTCCCCTGTCACTTGGGAGAAGAGGCCAGCTCCCTCCTCTCCACAACCTCCTTTCAGGTAGTTGTAGAGAGTAATGAGGTCTCCTCTCAGCCTCCTCTTCTCCAGGCTAAACCCCAGCTCTCTCAGCCGCTCCTCATAGGGTCTGTTCTCCAGCCCCTTCACCAGCCTCGTTGCTCTTCTCTGGACTTGCTCCAGAGCCTCAACATCCTTCTTGTGCTGAGGGGCCCAGAACTGGACACAATATTCAAGGAGCGGCCTCACCAGTGCTGAATACAGAGGGAGAATCACCTCCCTGCACCTGCTGGTCACACCGTTTATGATACAAGCCAGGATGCCATTGGCCTTCTTGGCCACCTGGGCACACTGCTGGCTCATGTTCAGTCGGCTGTCGACCAACACCCCCAGGTCCCTCTCCTCCTAGCAGTTTTCCAGCCAGGCTTCTCCCAGTCTATAGCTCTGCTTAGGGTTGTTGTGCCCCAAGTGCAGGACCCGGCATTTGGCCGTGTTAAACCTCATGCCATTGGACACTGCCCAGCGGTCCAGCCTGTCCAGGTCCCTTTGCAAAGCCTCCCTACCCTCCAGCAGATCGACACTTGCACACAGCTTTTGTGTCATCATTTTCAGCTGACTTTGCAGAAGTTCTTGCAGTTGGTAACATAAAGATTTGAAAAACCCTATTAATACTGTTAAAATTATGCTAAAATGTACGAAGGAAGAAAGAAAATATGAGACTATATTGACAAGCACTTTCATTTAACTTAGTATAAATTTAGTCTGTTTACATAAGAAATTCCAAAATAAATAAAGGAAATTTGTAGATTATATGTAAAAAGTAAACAGGAATACCATACAAATAAAAAAACAAAAAAATTACAGGTTTCCGCAGAATAGTAGTTTTGAAATTTCGCCTTACTAATTAAGAAATCGAATTTATGAGAGAGAAATTACAATGAATTAAGAAAGGAACAAGTAAAACCTTGAACTTATTAAGCATGAGAGGCTCTGAACATTGATCGAGTCTCCAGAAGCAGTCATCTCCCAAGAGGCACTAATGGGAATAGGAGCAGAAATTAGAGAAGCCAACAGAATACCTTTATTTAACAAAAAGCCTAGGGACACAGCAGGAAATTAAAGACCAAATAGTTTAACTTCAGTTTGCAGAAAAGTGTTAGGATCTATTTTAAACACCAGATCTGAAATTGCTTAGAAAAGCACAACTTGATTAAACAAAGATTGCAATAGGAAGGTTATGCCTTACTAATTTGTTAGTTCTGTTAGACTATAATTGCCAAAGTAGACAAAAGAATTGCGGTGTAGACATCATACTTAATGGCTGCTCAGGAAGCTTTTTAATATCAGAGGTTGTGTAAGGAGCAGAATCATTGAACAGGAGAGTCTAGCATATTAATTTAAAAGAAAATGCCTAAAGGACTAAAGGACGGAGAACAAACCACTATAAACTTGGAACAATATCATTT
The DNA here is from genome assembly GCA_033558105.1 of Coccyzus lansbergi. Classification (NCBI taxonomy): domain Eukaryota; kingdom Metazoa; phylum Chordata; class Aves; order Cuculiformes; family Coccyzidae; genus Coccyzus; species Coccyzus lansbergi. The sequence goes on along the minus strand of JAUMJK010000013.1, from coordinate 4,871,757 downwards.
GAGAAAGAAAAAATGAAGAAAAAAGAAATATGATCCTATAGAAATAACTTCTGGTCTAGTGCCTGGAAATGCGATAAGCTAGGTTCAGGATAAGATAATACAAAGGCCTTGCATTGTATATAAAATTCTAGAAATAAAAGAAAGGTCAAAATCTAATAAACTATCTCAAAATATTTTATAAAACTTTTTTTGTATGACAGGTTTTTCTCTCCAACTTCTAACAGTAAAAAAAAACTGTGATGGAAGTGCAGTCCATCTTTCTTTGTGATACTCTTAAGAAACTTATCTACAGTATGTTACAGAACTACCAACAGATGTGCTTTAGGTTTTGGTAAGGGTTATAAATGTCAGTGTAGATCAGGAAAAACTAAAATTCACTGCTCAAAAATGAGTTGTATTCTTCTGTCTCTTTCAATCCAGAATATATTTAAGACTTTGAAGTAGGAAAAAAGACCATCTCATCTTAGAGGAGAAGTTCAAAACAAAACAAGAAATAAAAAATCAAAACCACTCATGTTAAATGGAAGCAAAAAGACTGCTTTCATCTAGCTCTTCATCTGTTTGGAAGACTGATGTGGTTTTCACTTGCCAGAAATTTCTAGTGAAAATGACAACAATATCTCATATAGCCAGAAAATTGTTGAGATCCCTTTTCTATCCTTTCCATGACAGTTCCTTATCATTACAAAAGTGAAATTGAAAGAAGAAAATTCTCTGTGTTTCTGGACACTAGAATATAAAAAGATTTGGGAAAAAAGAATTAGATCATGGTAATTTTATTCCTGGAATAATATTTTATACTAAAAAATATGGAAAGTTTCTGCAGAGTTTACAATGTGAAATTTGTTTATTAGTACAGGTATAATTTCTTGAGATAGGGAAATTAAGATTATTGTACCAGAATTATACATGCTTTTAAAAGAATTAAAACACTTTCTTATCAATCTTTAATAAATACTGTATACTATTTTATATCATCTTCTAAATAACAGAATTGCTATTGAAATCTAGAATGTGATAGGTGGTAGGTTTTTTTTTTCTGTTATTTATTCTATTCAGCTTCAGCTTGCTAAATAATGCTTAATATTTGTGGAAGTTTGATATTGGTCAGCTGTTGGATGCCCTCCCATCCACTCTTTCACTATCCCCCCTCAACAGGATAAGAGAAGAAAATAAAACAAAAAAGTTATTGCTTTGAGATGACTGCAGGGTCATCACTTACCAATAAATCACAGGCAAAGCAGACTTAGTTTGAGAAAGATTAATTTAGATTATTACCATTTAAAATGGGGTTGAATAGTGAGAAACAAAGACCAAAACTAAAATAACTTCCCTTCAGCCTATCCTTTTTCCCAGGCTGCAAGCTCTTCTACCTCCCACACCAGCAGCACATAGGAGATGGAGGAAGGGGATAGCAGTCAGTCCATCTCTGCCACACCTTCCTCCTTACACTCTTCTGTTGCTCCCATGTGGATTCCTCCCATGAGCTACAGTCCTTAAGGATAAACATGTTTCTGTGTGGATCCTCCACAGCCCACAGTCCCTGCCAGAAAACATTCTTCTGCGTGGGCTCCTCTCCACAGGCTACAGCTTCTTCCTTCAGGACATATCCACCTGCTCTGGCATAGAGTCCTCCTTGTGCTGCAATGTGAGTACATGCACTAATTTGGTCCCTTCTGTGAGTTAAAGGAGGATCCTACTGTAGTCCTTAAAAAGAAAGCACATTGTAGTTCAGTACATTTTTTTTCCATTACGAGTAGACCAGTAATACTATGTTTACTTGAAAGCACAGAAATCTCAGGACTAGTCTGTCTTAGCATGGACTCATTTTTTTTGTCCTTGTTTCAACTCATTTGTAATTGATTAGCTGCTAAATAATCACTGCCCTGTGCAGTTATCGGAGGTAAAGAAAGAACGCATAGGCAGATTGTGTTAAAATATCGTATAATAATCCAAGGTGGGCTCAAAAACTTCCTTACTGCTAATATCTTAGTAAGTTTATTTTGACAACTCAGTTCTGAGACTTCATTTCTCTTGATCTGGAGGTCTGGCTTCTCCTTGAATCGCTGGAACTTAATTTCTCTCTTGAATAGGGAAGAAATAATTTTATGCAGTTGTTTCCTCTGAGCTAAAGGACAAATGCAGAAAGTAGAAGCTTTTCCAACCAGTTATCCAGACCCCCCAGATAATTAATTCTTCACACATTGCTTCTGTTCTCTCTACCTCATCTGTGTATAATCCTTAACATATTTCCTTGCATGAATAATTTCTGATGGTCAAAAGTTTATAATATTTACTCTGTTTTCCACCTTCCTATGTTTGGTGAGCACTATAGGAGCAAAAGATAGTTAACACCTAATTACACAGTGTTTCTGGGACAGGATGAAACCATATTTCTTTTTCATAGGAAGGTTACTTCTAGAGATTTTTATAAAAGCAAAACATTGAGGGTTTTCTGAAATAAGTAAGCTCCTATATCATTGCAAAATATACTCAACAGACATCTCTCAGTGGATCTGAAAAATGTCTTTTCAATTAGCACACTTTACTAAGCAGGACATACGTGTCATAAAACCAAATGTTTTTAACAGTATGGTTGTATACACATACATATTTTTACTTTGTGAATAGAGAGCAACCTGACCACTAAAATGTCAAAGAAAGAGAGGTGCGCATAAAGTACGTAAAGTATCAAATGAAACAAAAATTGCCAGAGGAAGAACAAGAAAAGCACAGGGAACTGGAAATAAGCAGGACACCCTCATGAATATGCAAAAGATACTACCAAGAGAAAAGAAAATCAAGATAAGCAATATTGGGAGCAGATGAGATAACACACCCCACTCCCTATTTGGGGATAGAAGCCAACAGCATAAAAGCATGAAGTATAAACAAGGAAAATTGGAGAAGAAAGACGACAAGCCCATTTTGCTTTGATGTCTCTTGTCAGACAACTTTCAACTCTGATCACTCAGAGCTCAATGACTAAGAATCACCATGCACTGCAGTTATCAGTGTTCACTATGTGGTACCAACTTCGTGGTTTAGTACACTCATGAGTAAGTTGGAAAAGAATTCCTAAAACCTAAAATGTTTTCATGATAACAGAAGAGAAAAATGACAATGTCAGGTCTTTAGTCTCATTCCTTCCTGTAGTGGAAAAGATCTTGACCCACTATCCCAGCAACCAAGAAGATGCAAGACTGATTAGAAAAATTTGAAAGCAGGAGGGAGAAAGGGACAGGGCTACCTATAAAACAGACGTAAAAAACATGAAGGGAAGAAAGAAGGAATTCACTGAAAGTGAATGTCTGGGAAGAGCATGACAAAAGAGATGTACAAGAAATCATTCTTACTGCCCTGAAATCTTACATTTTCTCATAGCTTTCTTCCTACTATCTATAGACAGCCCATACCCTGGAATCAATAGTGCTGTAACCATGCAACAAATGTTTGTTCTTTATATATATATATTTAATACATAAATATAAACATGAAGAATGATGGTTAATATTTCTTAGTTTTAATATAGTAATGAGAAATTTGATTTAGCCTTATTCTTAGCTAGTTGAGTCTTTAAAGAATAGATCTTTGTAAACAGAAGACTTTGCTTATATATCAGGGAGATAAGACTACAATACATGCTAGGTTTAGTGCAGTAGTAAACACCTGGGAATTCCTACTAAAACAATGAAAAGTGGTGCAACACCAGTTTAACCATTCCCTTATGTCTCAGCACAACTAAACAATTAATTGTGGTGAAAATTTAGCTGTTACGGTTTTGTTTGCCATTGGGAACTTATAACAAATCATACCCTTAGAAAATAAAAGCAGTTTCTTTCTAAATTTTGATAGCTCTTTTTTTTTGATAACCTCTTTATCACACTTGAGAGTTTATTTTTTTAGTAGATCTTATCACCTTTTAACATCCCACTACATCTTAAATGGCTTGTCTAAGGCCATATTTCAAATTTTGCAGGACTGTAAGTATGGCCATGCTTATATTTTTCTTTGTCAAATTATTATTACCTCATTCTTGAGTAGTTCCAGGAAAGTGCAGCTACACATAATTCCAACATTAATTTGAGGCCACATGGTACATTGTTGAATTACAAACATAAGAGGATAGCTGTGGCTTCTTTGAACACTTCAAGAGTTACTTCCATCTATTTGACCTACTCTGTTTTCTCACAGAATTATTCATTGTATTTCATTCTTTACCTGCTGAACTGAAAGTTATTTCCAGATCTGGATAATGTTTGTTCACTCACTGCTTGGACTGCCATATCTATAAGCATCTGTTGGGGGAGGGAAGCACTTCTGGCAGCTGATGTCCCCAAAAGGACATACTTAAAAGAAGGATATAAGGGAGATGAATGCATATATGGCTAAAGACAAGTTGTATGGCAAATCTCTGTGATTCATTTAAATGCCAGGAACATGCAAGGGGAATAAAAATCTCCAAGGCTTATAGAATCCAAAACGGTTCCTGGATCCAGTATCCTTTGGTAATCTGTCTTGTTTGGTACAGATGTTTATGCGATATTAAACATAATTGAAGTAATTTGTATTAAAGAATGCTTCATTTTTTTTTTACTCTGAATTTATACATATATCACTCCTGCAGTATGAATATACAGATTGTGTGATTTCCTGAATGTGAAAGTATTTGTTTGTTTGTATTATAAATACATCTCCTAATAATTTTATTGAAGAAAATATAGTAATTCAAATGAGTGAAAGCTGCATGTACTTCTTCCATGTTGAAAGATCCCTTTTAATACTTGCATGTTGAGTATTTTCTGGTCCCTGACATTATCTGACTTGCTAATTCTGTCTTCTTGTGGCCTGATGTTATTGAGAGTGTTTTGCACAGACTGACACTGTCAGACCACTTAAAACTCATTTAGAACTTCATAGGAATTATTTGACAAGAGCAGTGTTTGAAAGTTATAAAATAAATGCAAAATATGAACTTATATGCTATACTATCTACATAACTGTTTATGGTTTTCGCTGTCTCCTTAGAGACCTACCTTATTCTTGTATTGTGTTTTTCAGTGATCTTTCTAGATGCTTCACTATCTTAATTTCGCAAAATCAATATACAGTCTTACAAGTCTCACCCACTCCAGGTGAAATTTGCTTATACATTCCTTTCTTCCATTTCTCTTACCACAGTTCTGGCATTGTGAATGTTTGCAAGATACTAGGCTGTTCCACAGGGCGAAAATGGGAGATTCCCTGGCTAGTGGTCAGGTATACGATCCCAGGAAAAGCAGAGGCACTGTGAAGGCCTCTTCCTCAACAGACCACTGGAAAAGGATTCATTCTGAAATGAGTGCTATAGACTTGTGACTCAAGTTTGAATGTATCATATCGGTGGTCTTATAAATTGTTCATGTAAGAGATATGAAAGGAATATCATACAATCTAGTGCATATATAAATTTACATAAATTGCATATAAACTCCATAAGACTGAGAAACTCGTAGAAGTTCAAGTAAGCAAAAAGCATTTTCTGTAACTGTAATTCATGCTTTATTGAAAGGAAAGAATATATTGTCTTTCTTGACTTATTTTTTAAACCTACAATCTTGGATTATGTTAGTTTACTAAATCAAATCGCTAATTGTCTTTCATTTAAGCCTCCAACACAATTAAAATTGATAGGGCACAGCAACAAGATTATAGATCTAAGTGATCATCAAGATATCATGATCTTTTTCTCCTTAGCCACAGTTGCAGAAAAGCTGTCTCTTATATAAATTAAAAAAAAAAAAAGAAATATTTTTGGAAAAAAATGGAAGATTGTGTGTCAAAAGACAAAAAAGGAGCCAATCAACTAACATAGGAAAGGAAATATTTAAAGTATCAGGAGATAGCATGATGTTAGTTGATCTTAAGTCTGTCTCTTACTTCCTTTCCATAGCAGGCCTGTATTTATTAGTTTATAAGTTATTAAAATTTTGGAAAAATAAGGAAAGGTAGAAAGACAGACACACATAAGTTGGCTTGAGGGAAGAAAACCAAAGTCAGCATATCTATAGTGTTTCATTAATTATTATTCACTAGAAGTATAAAGGGGTGAAAAGCCAGGAATGATAAAAGGCTAGTTTACACTTCATAAGTTGTGATATATCAGCATATTTATCACAAATATGCAGAGATGGTATGAGTTGCTATCCTACTCCAAGGTTTAGTGACTCTTGAAAATATCAGCATGATTATAATGTACAAAGATAGATCCTCTATTAATTCTGATGTATTATAGCTCATAAATTCACTAAAGAAGTAAGTCAGATTGACTAATTAAAACTTCATTCTATGTAAAACTTCAAAAATGAAATTGCTGCTCACCCTTTCATGTTATTTTCTGACAGACGGCAGACAACTTCAGAGACTAGCTTGAACTGTCAAAATAATTTATATGTATTAAATGTCAATGCAACTCAGGAAGAAGATAAAAATTTGCTTTCAATATGACATTTATATACCAGTGCTTGATTTAGATATGCAGAGGTAGTAAGATATGTTAGCTAAAAGTAGTTATGCAGCATATTTCTAAACATGGTGTCCCATTTATGTTCAAAATTATGTGGACTGAATCAATTAGGAGAAACAAGTGAGTTCCAAGAAGTACTTTAAAAAACTCTGGAGTTGCTTAATAACCTGATCTCATACTTCATTTCCCAACAGAACTATAAAGCTGTCAAGTCGGTAATGGGGAGCTCCCAAAGATAAATGGCAACTCATATGTTCTGCCAAAACCATGATTCCGTTAACTATATTATACCTAAATATGAGGAGTCATGCATATGCATGTAGTAACACATGCAACAGGACAGTTATCAAAGAAATGACGTTTAGTTGCACTTTGTCATAAATATCCCATACTTTCCCTCCTTAAATGCATTATCTTGTCAAACAGGAGAAGTCACTGAATCCAGAATGCCTAAGGGGAAAATTTTAATCCAGCTCTTTCTTAGTGCTATATTTACCTGACATCAACTTTGTTCTTCACTGACAGTAATCTAGCATAATGTACTATATGCACTCTAGTCTTGGAAATTTAGCTTTTACTGCCTGAAACCGCTTTGAGAACTTAAAGAAATCATCACATAGTTTACAGTCATAGAATTTGCTTTCACAGGACAGCAAAATAGATGTGTCTTGAATTACAGTGAGAATTCTAAGAGTTTTCAAGTATATTTAGTGAAAGGTGCAAAACATACTGAAAGGAAAGAGTCTTCCTTTCTTGACAGAAATGGTATCTGGAATCAAGAGGACTAAATCTAGTATTTCATGAAAAACCATGAGTTCTGTCAGTCTGAGATGAATGTCATTTAGTTATTCCAAAATCCCTTATAAGTAAACAAGAACAAAAAATATCTAATATAATAGGGTCAGCTTGTCAGCTGAAGTGAATTGGACTGTTGTAGTAGGTCCAACTATGTTGATTGTATTTACTCAAGTTCAGCCAATTGGGTTTTGGCGGTTTGCTTTGGTTTGGTTTTTTCCCCTCAAAAATACAGTAATTATATATTTACACAGAAAAATACCTAAATGGAACAGAAGGTTCTTGTCCTTTTTAAAAAGAACTTTCTTGAATTCATTACAACTAACTTTCACCCTTTCCTCTGTTCTTAAGCAATTTAAGAGCTCCTGGAATTCTCCTTTTTACCACATTTTGTTGTATACTTCTGAAAATGGCAGAATTATCATAAGAAAAATGCTCTAAAATACATAGTGAAAGACTAATGATTTTTTTTGTTTGTTTAAAAAGTGTGCATATGTGGAAATATCAGATGAAATGGCTCCAGTCAGATCAAGGTGCCAGGTATTTGTGGTTGTTTAAAACTTTTAGTTGAATTATAATTGAATTAAACAAATGTGAGAAGGTAGAGTGCCAGAAGTCAGTGTGGTTACAATTGAAGAGACCATATTTGATCTTCCTTTCTCTTTAAAGACACCATCTAGGATTTTTAGCATATCCTTTAAACCAATAATCTTCATATTGCTTCATTTTTATCCAGCAGAAATCAAAGAATAAATACTTTCCTACTTCCTTTGAACATGACATTCATGCAAACATTTTCTTCTTTCCTAGTGCAAGCAAATGAATGGTTGCAAGTTCATGATTTCTCAGCATAATACTGCCCCAAAAAAAGGTCCATTAGGAAATTCTTATTTTGCACTGCCTTTCCTTTTCTTGATGTTTCTCAGTTAACTAGTGGATTCTACCTTTTCAGGAAAGACTCCAGAAATTGTTAAAAGACTCAACAAAATTTAAACATAAAATATTGAGACTGATCAGATTTATGTTTTTCTTCTGAACTAATTCCTTAATATTAGTTTGCACCCTTAGTTAAACTGATTAAAAGTAGATTAAAGATTCCAATGTACTTGGGAAGGTAACATCACAAAAATTTTTCTTATTAGTATACTTATAGCTTGATTTACAAACAGCAAACAGAAAATTTCAAAATATATTATTTTGGCTTTAGATGAGTCACCTAGCTGATGGCTCTATGTTAGCAATACAGCTAGTTTTAATTCCATTGGCAAATTCGTTTGCACAGTGTAATAAAATTTCCTCACTTTGACAAGACTTTGACAAGTCTTTCCATGTCTTATTTGGATAAGTTTTCTGAGCTAAAATGCTTATGCATTATTCATTAGGTGCAGTAGTTATTCAACAAATTAAACAGCATTTTTAAAAGACTTGGGTAGATTATTTACTACATGATACAATTCTGATTGGTAACATTTTTTTTTCAAAGTATGTTTTAAGGACAGCATGAAAGAAATCTCAGAGTTTGAAATTAAAATGCATAATAATTGCCTATAAAATATTCTTCACATTTTTTCATCTTATTGTTATGTGAATGTACAGATTCAGGAGATGCACTCAATGCGCTCACAGTACAAATTAAGTTTGTTTGTAAAAATATGACTGTGAGGTAGCTTAGAATATATTAAAGCAGTTTACAAAATAAGAAAGTAATAAAAGATTTTTAAAGATTGCATTATGATCTTTCTTACTTGCATGGACTAGTCCTTATCAGTCTGGAAATGCCCATTGTAAATGATGTTCAAATGTATGCTTCTTATGTAATACATTAATAGATGATACAATCAGTGTGAAAATACTGCAGGCACTCCTATCTTTGTGTAAACTCTTTCAAAGGGAAGAGGGACACTTGACACTGCAGATCACTTTTGAAACGTGTCTCCAAAAAGCAATGTACCCCACTGACATTAGATGACAAGGTAAAATTGCTTTGATAGAGTGAATCCTATTGAGAACAGTAAATAAGAAAATCATATTCCTTATTGAAAAGTTCAGGTATTCACATGTGCATATTTGGAGGTTTGTGGGTTTTTGTTTGTTTGTTTGTTTGTTTGTTTTTTACTTTGAATTGAAAAACTTCTTGTTCAACTTTTTATCACAGAAAATACTTCAAAGACACTACACTAATGGGAGGAAAATTGGATTCTTCTTATTTTGTACACTTGGAGTAAAAGGTTAAAAACTTAGGAGCGTAATTCTGCCATTGTCTACACAGTTATTTTTGATATCAATACCGTTAGTTATAGTTGGAAACTTACATTTCTGTCTTTTACCTTAACACACAAAATTTTAAATGTATTTCTTCTATCTCCTTGCCACTAAACATCCACTTTTGGGTAAAGGCAACAGAAAATATATGGAATAAACAGAGACATTCACATACAGGAAAATATATCAAATTGACCCTAGACTTCATACAACTAACATATGAGAACCCATTTAGACAGTGTCAAAGAGTAACTAAGGTCATTGTAATATGACAAATGAGATTCTATGTTGTTAATTTGGTGGGTTTTTTGCAAACCTATGGTAGGTAATTTCCCTTGGTTTTTATGATAACTTGTTTCTCAGATCATAAGGAGTTATATTTTCACATTATCTCCCTCTGCTATTATCTTATTTTGTATCTCATTCTAGTGCTGTCAACACACAAATATACACATATGCATATGTACATATGTACAGATACACTATTAAAGTCTGAATGTGGGGAGAAATTTTTATCTGTTGTCAGAAACACTGTAAATCCTCTACTAATTTATTGATGTGCATTCTCTCTAAAACTACCTGGAAGCCTCTCTACAACTACCTGAGGAAAGGCTGTAGAGAGGAGGGAGTTGGGCTCTTCTCCCAAGTGACAGGGGACAGGACAAGAGGAAATGACCTCAAGTTCCGCCAGGGGAGATTTAAACTAGACATCAGGAGGAAGGTTTTCACACAAAGGGTCACTGGAACAGGCTGCCCAGGTTGATTCACCTTCCCTGGAGGTGTTTAAGGCATGGGTGGATGAGGTGCTAAGGGGCATAGTTTAGTGTCTGATAGGAATGGTTGGACTGGATGATCCAGTGGGTCTCTTCCAATCTGGTTATTCTATGATTCTATGATATCTACAAACCCTACCTTCAAATTCTTAAACTTTATTAATATTTAATAAGAAATTGAGTACATTAATTAAAATAATTAATCTTAGAATACAACTATAGGCACCACTGAATACTGGGTTTGGGTTTTGTTGTTTATTTGTTTTGATATCGTATAATCCTTTGGTATAAAAATGTATACAGACTTAAAAAGTAAAGAAATTGTTTACAGGAAAAAGCCTTAGTTTGGGATGTCTTTCTTGCTGAGGAGTTGATAAATTCTCCAAGAATTCTGTCTGGATTTTTTCCCTGTTTCTAGATAGAGTATCAGATTTCTAAATTCTCCATCATATTTATATCTGAAACTAACTCAGCTGAGCTTGTAATCATCTCTGCAAGTTTTGACATAGAAAGCATGTCAATAGCAGTTTAGAGATCTTGCAACCTGCAGTTTCTATGTATTTATGAGTTTTCTCCTTTAAAAAATACTTCTCCAAATATTCAGGTATTTACAGTTTGATGTATTTTCTAACTTCGATTTCTGTGAATACAGTATATTTTTGGTTCCTCCCTGAAGCAGTGTATAGAAGAAAGTCACATTATTACAATTTTTTCCCCTATCATTTGCCTAACATTATTCAGGTATTTGGTCCACTGAAATTGTCCCAGAAGAATAAGGATAGCAAATATTATTGTAAAGAAATCAAATAAATCTAAAGCAGTTCCCCTCCCTTGAACACTGTAAGATGACAGATGCCCCTATGAAACATCACTTTTCACTGTTCTTCGCTTGAACATTGAGACATTGATCACTACTCTTTGATGTGACCATACAGCCAATTCCTTAGCCGTCAAGTCTGTAATATGAGGACTGTCAGTCTAGAAGATCCGATGGGTCCCTTCCAACCTGGTTGTTCTATGATTCTATGACATCTGTGAAAGATACTTAATATTCAAATGTTGCTGCGTGGAAATAAATAATCATATAACTACCAGATCTAGAGATGGAAAGAATCAATTATGGTAAAATGCCTTATTTATAGTCTTAGTTATGGAGCCCCTTCAAATGATTCTAAGTTGAAATTCACACTTTCTTGCATCACCTCTTGTATCAAAAAGAGAGAAAATACTTTTTTGTGGTTTTGCTGGAAACTGACCAGATGCACTGAAAAAGAAATGTAAAGGTGATGCTATGGACACCAGTAAGATGATTAATGTTGACTTCAAAGAATGAAGAAAATAAGAATCTGTTAATAAAAATGTCCCTGGATTAAGAATACAGTAATATTATTGAATTTAGCAACTATACATATAACAATTCTTCAGGTGTGTAAGTATTTTCTCTCATCTGTAGCATAAACACTACCAGCATTAAATCCTGATTATCTTTTATGATGAGATGATTGGTGTCGCAGATAAGGAAGAACAGAGGAAGCTACACATATAACTTTGGGAAGGTTTTCCATGTAGTCTTGTATAGTGACTATATGGTGAATTGCATCCTGGGTAAGTGAACAACAAAGTGAGAAGACTGGACTGTGTCCTGCCCTGAGGGTGAAGGAAAATGAGTTAAAAGAGAAAGATAGATGATTCCAGGTTCTTTATCAATCTCAATAAGAATGGGCCAACAATAAATGGCTTAAGGTGATAAATTCTTTAATAAGATGGTGAGTAAATCCCAGCATTTGTGCAGCATCAGAAGTGCGCAATACAGAGCAGATCCTGCCCGTGGACAGAAGCTCTACCTTTCAATCACTCCAGGTAATATATAATTTCCTCACAAGAAAATAATTCTACTCCTACAGAATTCTTTAATGAGATAAAGGCAAGGTTATGCCAGTGGGATAATCACTGGCACCAAGAGGGAGCTCCCTGCAAGCTCTTTTATTGCAATATTATGACCAAGTTTATCCTGTGGCCTAGGAATATTTGCAACACAGCATAGATCTGAAGAGTACAATGGATGAGACCACAACACAGGCCTTGGAGTTCTGTTGTGTCATGACTCAGGGGGAAAAAATATGATTTGATTGTATGGAGTCCTGAGACATGGATTAAAGTAAATAAACATTAAGTGGTTAATTTGAACTAATTTGTTAACTCTAAGGCAGCTTGCAAATATTCAACTGTTTATTAAAGTAAAATAAGCATTGATTCATGGTGAAGGCAAAGCTGCATACATAGAGTGATAAAAGGGAAAGAGGGGCAAATTGAAAGAGGAGAAAATAGAGAATTAGTGATAAAAATATATGGTTTCATTTCCCTGATACTGAGATGAAAGATGATGCTGAAATCCTTGGGAAAGTGGGAATGTTCATTTAAAATAGGAACCACTTTGTCTGACAAATATGACCTGAAAGCAGTGTTTAAGATAAAAATAAAATGAACAGTTCACCAACAGTTTGCAATTTTGACAACTTCTCATGTTAAATGCTGTGTTATTTACTAACTCCTAAACCCACAATGGTCTTTGGGTCTGTATCAAAGCATTCCACCTCTTGATACTCACACAGTTTATCTTTCCTAAAGACACAATATAAATCACAGATTATATTAATAAAATACAGATTTACCAAGTCCTAAGTATGAGCCCCAGCAGAGCAATCATGGGCTCTCCAAGTTCACCAACTGCTCTATTTTCTGCAGGTCTCCCATACAGATTCTCAGGGTCCAAGCGTTTTGATCAGTCCAGCTGACAGATGGTTACTGGAAATGGTCCTTGTGGAACAGTAGCACAACCAATATTGTTCAAAACCTTTATTAATGACCTAAGCAGTGAGATGGAGTGCTCTCTCAGCAAGTTCACATATAATAATAAATTGGAGGGAGTGCTTTGTGTTTGGGTATTTGGAACACACAATATTTGATGTGCTTACGGAGCTGGATTTGCTTGGCCTTAAGAAGGCTAAGAAGAGATCCTTTTATTGTCTGCAGCTACCTAATGCAACCCTATAGAGAAGAGAGATTCAGACTTTTCTTGGAAGTGTAAGATCTCTTATAGAATAAGAGCCAATAAGCACAAAACCTGGGGATTTTTAATGAAGAAAAGGAAAAAATATTGTGAAATTTTGAATTGCGAATTGTGAAAGTGGGCTAATATTGGAAGAGAGGCTCAGATACGTTGTGGAGACTCCATTCTTGGAGATATTCAGATCTTGAATGAGGAAGTCATTGACTAGCCTTATGTAATCATACTTGTTCTGAGCAGGGGTTTGAACTAAGCCACCTTCAGAAATCCTTTCCAATTGAAATTGTATGTGATTCTACAAACAGATATCACTGATAAATTTGCATCTGAATGCAGTTAAAAACCTCAAGCATGATAATTATTCTTATACCATTTACTTCATTTTCAGAGACTATCACATATTTTTAATTAAAAACTGTCTTCTGTGAATGCAAAGAGTTAAGTTTTGATATGAGAAAGTACAACGTTCCTACATACACATATTTTCTAATGAGACCTAAGCTAATTTATGCATTTCTGTAAATGCTTTGCACAGCTAACTCAATGTAAGAACTCATTTTGTGTACTAAAGCTGATGGCAGATTTGTATTTGTGAAATATTTGAATTAAGTGAAGGAAATGGTGCTTAAAGTGTGGCAACTGTTTAATCAGTGAGTAATTTACTCTTAATGTGTGAAGTATTTTTTATGGGTTCATTTATGATAACAGGCATTCAAGGCTCAATCAATGTAAGCAATAGATTTATAGTATATTTAGTCCTAACATAATCCAACATAAGTACTCTTATTTATTACAATTCACAGTTTAATTCTCTTTTTTTCTCTACACAATTTACAGCATGTAACTAAACTCATGTAAAGTACTTATCAGAATTTTTCAAAAAGCATTTATTCACTTTTGCCTTAGCATATTTTTACATTCAGATAGTGAACTTCAAAACACAATGCCATTATCTAATTTGCATAATTGTATGAATGAACGTCTGTCTGTCCGATTTCATAGAATCATAGAATACCCAGGTTGGAAGAGACTCATTGGGTCATCGAGTCCAACCATTCCTATCAAACACTAAACCATGCCCCTCAGCACCTTGTGCACCCATGCCTTACACACCTCCAGAGAAGGTGACTTGACCACCTCCCTGGGCAGCCTGTTCCAATGCCCAGTGACCCTTTCTGTAAAGAATTTTTTTCCTAATGTCCAGCCTAAACCTCCCCTGGTGCAGTTTGAGACCATTTCCTCTTGTCCTGTCCCCTGTTACTTGGCAGAAGAGGCCATTACCCTCCTCTCTACAACCTCCTTTCAGGTAGTTATAGAGATCAATGAAGTCTCCTCTCAGCCTCCTCCTCCCCAGGCTAAACAACCCCAACTCTCTCAGCAGTTTCTCATAAGACCTGTAAGGAAGAGAAACAGAGAGAAGAGGAAGAGGAAAGAAGAGAAACAACTAGAGAAATCATCAACCAGGAAATAGACCCATTCCTCTGAAACTTCTTTCTTTTTGTCAAAATTACTGGATTTTTCTGATTTTTCCTCATGAGCTATTCATTTCCTTTCTGTTTCTTCAACTACCATGCGAAAAAGAGAAGAGATTGTCACCTAAAGGGATATATAGCCTACAGTTAATTTTCCGTAATTGTTTATATACTACTTTCAATTTTGATTCTTCTCGTTTAGATAAAAAATTATTGTGATTTTCATAAATCGTGTAATTGAATATTCTGAATTAACAAGAAACAGATACTGCCACAATAAATAAGAGCAATTCCTACCATAGCCCGTTTTATATGGTATCCAAGATATCTGTACAATAATATATAATGGCTAAAGTCTTCTGCTTCACTAGCAGAGACCAATCAATTAGCTAAATATTGTGTGGTATTACTTGTGACTCTTGACTGCGAAATTACTCACAGTATCTGAGGGGTCTGTAAAATAATGAACATCCTGACATTCCTCTCAAGCCCTGAAAACTACAGTTGATATGGAGGACACATTGCAACTACAAGATAAAGTTAAAGATATTGCTACATGCAAGTGTAGAATTGAAAGTATAAACATTATGATGAAAATTTGTGTTTAAGTAATTAATAAAGGAATAACAGTAGAGAACTCACTAACAATTAAAAAAAAAACAGTTCCAAATCTCATTTGTGATGTTTTTGTATGTTACTCAAATGATCATTTAGTAAGAAAGTGTAAGGTGTTTGTTATCTGAGACTGCTTAGGAACTGTTCTCTTTCAGATCTACGTGAAAGTCTAAATCTCTGAATGGTGATAGATCAGAAATAATTTTCCCTTCCTCAAAAAACTGCAAAAAAGCTTTCTAAGAGTCTGCATAATTATGACTTCTTGGGTTTTGACTTTTAAATTGGAGAAAGCCAAATACAGTCAAGAGCCTAGCAGAGGCCAGGGTCCAATATTTTGTTTCATTTACACTAGACAGACATATGTTTCATATCATGTTACCCGTAATTTACCGGAACATCTTCCTTTACTTTTGCCCTTCTTCATGTTACTGTGCTTAATTTCAACAAAGCTTGCCCCAGCTAGATCTGGAGTAACATTTCTTTGTCTTTTCTGACCATTTTAGCTTCTCCCTATAGCTTTCTGTTACGTTGAATTTCTCTGCTTTCTTAAGTTATAGAAAGACTCCTGTTTATCAGTCTCAAAACTCATAACTTGGGATAGATTTTGATCACGTGTAACTTGGGTTGTTCCCAACTGCTAAACCATGTGGCAATCAATCATGTCAGTTTATTTGTGAATGTGCCAGTTTGCTCATATTTTAAGCTACTTAAACAAGATTAATTTGCTAGTGACTGTTCAGTTATACACTGGGAAAATACCTCTCTGGCTATACAACTGGATTAAAATTCCTGAAGGTCACTATGACCAGAACTTTCCTTTTGATTTAAAATACCTTATCCTTTTTTTTTCTTTAACTCTCTAGTCTAGTCCGCTGGTACTTAAATGCATATGGGTTTCAGTAGCTTTGAGTAAAAACGGAAGACTTCTAGTTTTCATTTCATTTTTATTCTAGAAATGTCTTGAAGATTATTATGAAAACATAAATAGAATCTAGAACAAGAGTATTATTTTTATATGCAATAAGAGAGTTGATAATTGTTGCCAGTCAGAAAGATATGTGTGAATGCCTGTCTAGAACAAGAGTATTCTGTAATGTAAATTAATGGTAAAAAATTCTACAATCAAAGGAAGCTAAATTTATTTCAGTTTTGTAAAGTTAAAGGTATTACATCAAGATATATCCTCCTATGTTAGTGTCAGCAGTTATCCTCCAACCACTATCATATTTAGAACCACTGGAAAAAAATTAGTATAAATGAATGTTCATAGTGTCTTTATATTTGGATTCACAAGTGAAGTACTTGCATCAAATGAAATTTTATGTTTGCCTGCACGAATGATCAGCTATAATGGTCATGTGAGACACTTTGAAACTAATTTAAAGAAATTTAAATAAAACCTGTATTACAAGTCATCCAAGATTCTGAGTTTAAACAAACTTCATGTAGTTAGCCATTATATCAAATCTATTATCAGTAACTAATATGGATTAAGAAAAAAACGTGAGATTATCAGATAGAAAAAAAAGTTAAATAGAAATTGTATACTGATAGATGATGTACAATTTGTCATAACTTTCCTGCATGTTTTAATAAGATTAAGTTTACAGGTTTTCCCATTTTGTTTATGTTGTGCATCAGATTATTTACACTGTATTCAAAACACTACTTTCAGGCTATGAGGGTATCTGATTTGATAAACACTCAAATATATTAAAATATTACATTAGGCTTTTGAGAGATAATGAAATTGAAAGAAAATGCTAAAATATATATGTCAGATTTTCTTAAAAATTATTAGTCTTATAGAAGAGTCACATTATACTATTTGCAAATATTATATTTGATAGTAGTTGAAATTACTGTTGTTTTCCACAACAAAATACATGATCTTAGTCAATCTAATGTCCATATTCTGTCTACCCTTTTTTTTCTGGAAACTTTACATCCAGGTAGACAGTAATAGGTGAAAATCTTTCAAGACTTTTTTCATGATTTCATGAAATATGCACATTCCTAGTGACAATAAAGTACAACCATGCAGCACACGAATCACCTGTTGGTAAACGTAAAATAAAACTCTATTTGATAATATTATATTTGAATAAAATTAATAAAATATACTTTTTTATTTTTCAATTACCACATAAAGAGAAGACATTTCAAGAAAATTAATAAGAGATAATGGTTTGCATTGAAGAATTAAGAATCTTCAAGTCCTGACTTGTATCAGAAATGGTGTGACCAGCAGGTCCAGGGAGGTTATTCTCACCCTGTACTCAGCACTGGAAAGACTGTTCTTTGAATACTGTGTGCACTTCTGGGCCCTTCACCACAAGAACGATGTTGAGGCTCTGAAGTGAGTCCGGAGAAGAGTGACAAAGTTGGTGAAGGGGCTGGAGAACAGACCTTATGAGGAAAGGCTGAGAGAGATGGGGTTGTTTAGCCTGGAGAAGAGGCGGCTGAGGGGAGACCTCATTGGTGTCTATAATTACCTGAAGGGAGGTTGTAGAGAGGAGGGAGCAGCCCCTTTCTCCCAAGTGACAGGGGACAGGATGAGAGGAAATGGCCTCAAGCTCTGCCAGGGGAGATTTAGGCTGGAAAAAAAAAAATCACAGAAAGGGTCATTGGGCACTGGAATAGGCTGCCCAGGGAGGTGGTTGATTCATCTTCACTGGAGGTGTTTAAGGCATGGATGGACGAGGTGCTAAGGGGCATGGTTTAGTGTTTGATAGGAATGGTTGGACTCGATGATCCAGTGGGTCTCTTCTAACCTGGTGATTCTAGGATTCTAGAATTCTGTGTTGTCTTAGGGGGTTTTGTTTGCTGAGTTGTATAGAGGGAAATATTATTAGTATTCACTGTCAAAATTGTAAACCATTATGGAAATCATTATAAGTTAAGGTATTTAATCAATCTATAACAGATTTCCAGAAGGTAGGCCAGGTGGTTAAATGTGTTATACTGCAGATCTATGCTGACCCATCCTCAGCACTCCAAAAGTCACCATCATCTCTCTGAGACACTGTGAAATCAATAGTAATGTCCTCTGAGGCACAGTGTACTACAGGATTACCAAAGATTGAGAACACCGATTTTTTTTGCACCTAATTATCAAGATTTTTTTTTTTTGAGAAATTTCTTCAGCTCTCTGGAGAATTTATTGAACTGAGGACAATTAGAAACTGACCACTCTATAGAGATTTTCTAAAGTAGTACACATCTCTTAGTGTAATGTACTCTTTATCTAACAGATTTTCCCAGCACCCTGTGTCACTTGTTTTGATTCTCTTTTTTGAAGGGGCAACTTTTGTTTTGATAGCCTTCAGCTGTGTTATTAGCCATATGTCTTCTCTTTTGAAAAAATATTTATAAACTTTTAAGATTAATTTCACTTAAAAGTTCAGAAATATACAATTTCCTAGACATAAAGGAACACTGTAATATGCTAAGAGTGTAGCAGTGTAACACTAGGCTAACTCAATGACTACTGTAATTCCTGTCACTTTCTCAAAAGCCTTTATGAGTGTTACTTTCCCCGGTATAGAACTGTACTTTCATGAAAAGGTACTGATGCAACAGTAAAGTGAACTAATCACTTTATTTATGCAGCCAGTTCCCAATAGAAATGTTTATCTAGAAGGCAACTGACTAGGATTACTCGATTTCCTGCTTCATGGAGGATCATACCATCTTAGTCAGTTCCCTTGGCTCTGTGCATAAGGAGCTTAATGAAGAGGGAAATTAATCCTCAGTGGCAACCACCTGTAGCTTCTAACTTATTCACTCATTCTGTCAGTCCTCCTTGGCCCTCATCAGACTGTGAGAGCATTTGTTAGTCACCTAAATCCCATTTGCTGAGCACTCCATGATGATACTTGGGTTTCTGGCATATGAATGATTTCTCATATATAGAGGATACAAATATGTAGTCTTTTGCATCAGCAATAGATGATAGTAGTTTCACTGCAGTTTCCTTGCAATCCTTCTGGCCAACAAGTCTAGGCACTTTCCAGTCTGTTCTCTATTGGATGAGGCTACTAGACTTCCAGCAATCGCTTGTGCTTGGATATCAGCAAAATTTGAACAGCTAAATAAGATTTGGCAGTCCAAAGAGAAGTTCTCAGTTTGGAAATGCTTAAACTTGAGAAGAACTTGAGTCTCTGATTTTAAATCTGTGCAATTGTGTCCAGTACTGCCCTGGTGGTTCTGAATTTTAGCATCTTGCTCGCTTCTAGGCCCAATCACAATCCAGAAAGGAGGCATTCTATCAAATTCTATTGTTGTGCCCCAAGTGTAGGAAGAGATGATACCTTCCTTCAAAAAAGCAGATAATTTAAACTTAAATACAGGCAAGTTAATGCAGCTGTATCTTTTCTGGGCCAAAGTGTTTTAAGAATAAGGATTATTGAGATTCTTTTGCTTTCGTCCTTGTAGTATTAGGCAAAAGGAGTTTCCTGTATTCATTGCTGAATTCACTGAATTAATCTTTAGAGGTTTCTTTAGAAACAGAAATGGAAAAAGAAAACAAAGACTTCTCTTCAGTGATTGAAACACTCATCTTATTTCAAATCTGCTGCTTCTTGAGGATTTTATTCAAGCAGAAATGAGATGACTAGCCCAAACCTTTTCATTTTGCAGGAAAATTTTAATCATACTAAAGAACATGTATAATTCTTTTGGAAAATGTGCTCTTTATGGCATCTGTAATCTTCTTGGAAGGACAGGTAGTTAAAAGTGTTAGTTAACATCTGATGCCAAAACATGTTTTAAGAAGACTGAAGTTATAATTTGTGTATATGTGCATAAGTGTATACACATGCTTAAACACATGTTTCAGGCTTTCAAGGTCAATTCAGGTCTTGCCTACTGTTTATAAGTATTTTGATGGGAAAATATTCCATCATCAACACTTTGCACTGTAACTTTGTAAAGTTTAAAAATTAAAATTAAAAATTAAATTTTCTTTTTAATTGTAAAGAAGTCCCTATGGTTGTCAGCTTGCTTGTATAGAGAATGCTTAAAATCTCAAAAGACTGTATTAATACTGTGTTAAACTTTGGTTTAATTTATCCCTATCCTTATTAACAAGCACTGTGTGAATGCAGTTCTTCCTAGCTGTTATGACAGATGTAAAAGAAACAGTGATCCATCTCACTATTTCCAGAAGCCTCATTGTAAACATCAAGACAGTTATTTTGTATAATCCATTATAAAAACAGAACAAAGACTGAACACTTCTACCATCAGTATCAATGTCACTACATATTTCAGAATCAACATCCGTTATAGAGAGTATTAAGTAAGAACAGACATGACATCTCTGTATTTTCATATAAAGAAAACCAAAAACCCCACCAGTATATGCAGACACTACTGCAAATTGGAAGAGCATGAAAGAGATTTTATTTTTCTTTAACATTTTATTTAGTTTATTCTTGCTCAGATCTTGCAGAGGATTTTTTAGCACAATACTCTTAAAGCATTTCTTCTGTCATCCATTTCCCCTCCAGCTTTTTCAACTCTGTAAATACCTGTAAAGACTTGATAGAAGTCAGAACAGGAGAAAATCCATATATTGCAGAGTAACTGTCCTGTCAATGATGCTGTTTCACCTGTGATTAGGATATTTTAACACGTTCCTAAGCAATCTTTAAGAGAACAAACTGGTTTTAATAGTATGAGGCCTGCTTGGCAGAAGCTGTATGGGCACTGGCAAATGAAATACTATATAATATTAAATTAGTAGTGCATGAATTGACAATTTTTTATACATATTTGTTATTAAATATTGCTGTTAACTTATAAACTTTTATTTTATTGGGAAATGTAAGTCTTAAGCAAGCTTTTACCCAGAGTCCAGAAACTGATTTCTTTTTCCTTCTTTTTTTTTTTTTTTTTTTTTTTTTTGCATGATATCCTCTTTAACTGTATTGAACAGTGGCTGATTGTAGAAGAATTATAAAGTGGTATTTATTGATCCATACTAAAGTTTTCCAAAAAGATTCCTCCTAATTCACTTTAGAATTAGTTGTTTTACTTAATGAAATGAAGAGAGAAGGAAAATACTAAGATGTAGAGAGATTTTTTTTCCTACACTATACGGATGGGGACTGAAGAGACCGAGCCTACAGTGGATGTACTAGCACATTGGTGTACCAAATACGACATTTTTTCTAGGCATAAATTCTGTTGCTGATCTACAATGGACATGTTTGGTATTATAGATCTCACATATAGTGAAAAAGAAAGTGTATGGAGTGCAGCTGATTTGAAATATGAAAACCAATACTTAGGTTGGTTCTGTTCTTAGGTTCTGTTTCAGATATTGACCAGTTCAAGTCAGCCTATTCACAGCTTTAGTAGACTACTGGGAACACAAAAAAAGGCTGATTCAACAGCTGAATTCTCTTGTTCATGATTTTGAAAACAACTGTAGCCAGAAATGGAGAACAAGTCTATGAACTATCAGTAGTCCGATCAGGGTTAAACACAAAGTTTTGACACTTGGTTTTAAACTATAAACATGCATAAATTAACAGATTTAGAGGAAGAAGTGAAATGCTTTCTTTATAATTACAATGATAAACTCTCAGTTTGCCAATATACACTTGGCCTAATAATAGACCTGTATTTTCCATAGAGGACATGAAATAAACCTAATCTGCTGTTTTAAACTAATGATTCCAAGTCTGGAAGAGTGTGAATGGATGGATTGGGTTTTTATTTTTCTTATTTTTCATTTTCTATCTGTTTTTGAGGTGCTGTAATTAAGTATTTAAGAGGAATATTTTTTTTTTTGGACACTGATTTTTAACAGTCAATGGATGATATAAAAAAAAAAAAAGTTCTGTGGAGTAAAACAGAGAATGTGGAGTGACTGAGGAAAACAGATTGTAATGTATATTATTCCACACTGTGAGATCCTTAATGATGACAGATTGCTGTCATCATTAGAGACTGAGTTCCATTATTTGCCAAAATGATTACGCAGATCTGACAAGTAAGCTGGAAATATGTCAGTACAGAATACTGAGATGGCAATATACTTCACAACAAAAATATTTGTGTGAATATTAGAATATGTGAAGCATCACAGGTGGCACAGTGCCATGTGCATTTTCAGCTGAACTGATCTGCCAATTTTCTTTAGCTTCAGAACAAGCTGTTTAAATCAATCTTCTTTTTACCAAGAATTGTACATCCCAATCTTGCTCAGCACAGCTCTTCTTTTTCTATCTTCTCACCACCCACTTCCTTTCTTACTTTCAGACATCCCTCTGCTTTTTACTGTATATGTATGGCTAAGTCATATGGAAAAATGAATTATTTTTAAACCATTGTCTATACAATTGCTTGCTTGTGGATTTGTGATGGTTTTAAAAAGGCAGTCAACTATGTAAAACAGGAAAAAAAAGAACATGTGGAGCACTGATTTCTTCATTTTGAATATATCTGATTTCCTTGTCCCTTCACACCATCTGTTTCAAATACTTAAGTAATTTTTCCATAAATTTTCCATAAATTTTAATTAGTTAGGATTTATTTATTAAGTGATTCTGCCAAGCATTTATTCTATACCTCAGTAATACTGACTATGCTATGACAGAACAAAATTGTCTTGTTCCTTATGAATAACTACTGCAACTGCTTGCAAAGATCAAATGCAAATATGGTTTAAAATCCTATATTATAAGAATCTTTGTATAAATGTAGAAACAAAATTCAACCATTATTTACAATGAAATCTGAGATTAAAATAATTTGTTTAACTTTCCTCCTAAAAAGGAAAGTGGATTAGATTATTTCACATTTGCTATTAAAGTGAATACACAGAAGTCAAAGGGGATATAAAAAGTTTTCAGATGGTAATTAGAAGTTGTTACATTGTAAATGAGAGAGCTGTTAAGTTTTGAAGTCAAAGGAAGGTCATTGACAAAATGACAATTTGGAATTTAAACTTGCAAAATATCTACATTATTTATATACTGAATTTTTGCAAAAGGTGTAAAATTTTTCCAGTAAGTTATTTGTAGGACAGAAGAGAAACAGACCTGAACCAAAACCAGACTTCTGTCACATTCTGACAAGCATTGTACTTGAAGGTGTGGCCCTAAGCCCTCTAATTGCATTAAAATTCTACCTTCCATATAAGTAAGTAAGAAGCATGAAAGTTATCCTCATATATGAGGAAAACAGACACCGAGTAGTTATAAACTCAATATGTAACCATGATAATGCCTAAGTTTCAACAGTACTTAGGCGAAGGTCCATTCCATAGTTTAGATGCAAAAAAAAGAGGAAAATCTCTTAATGCTGGAAAACAATTAGATGCAGACTGTGGTGTATTGTGATCCTAAAGAGTGATGAACTCTGTAATATATATGAAATCTAGTAGTATATTCAAGCTATTTAAAGCTGCTAATGTATAAAATTATTTTTTTGAAGGAATGTATTAAGCTGATCTTTATTTTTGAATGAGAACTGCTCAGTGCCACTTGTAAGAACAGATGATATAGAAAAAGCATTAAAACAAGAGAACTGTGATTTGTATCATCAGTGAACAGATTGTATTACAATCACACGTTAGTCCCAGCTCAGCCCAGTAGGATGTTAAAACAGTAGTAGGGCTCACAATTCCCTTCCTTCCTGCCTCAGAGAAAGGGGAAAGGGAAATGAGAGGAAAAAAGAGTTTTGGGTTGGAAACTAAAACAACTATAATGAATAAAAATAATAATGAAAATACTGTTAATAAGAAAATAATACAATATATACAAATATATGGAATTGCATCCTTAATCCATGATCGGGGAGGCCGGAGCACCTCTCCTGTAAAGACAGGCTAAGAGAGTTGGGTTTGTTTAGGCTAGAGTAGAGGAGGTTCTGGGAAGAACCTACAGCAACCTTCCAGTACCTAAATTGTGCATACAAGAAAACTGGAGAGGGACTTTTTACTAGAGCATGTAGAACAAGAGGTAAATGTCTTTAGACTAAAATAAGCTAGATTTGGAATAGATACAAAGAAAAATAATCTTTACTATGAAGGTGGTGAGACACTAGAACAGGTAGATTAAACTCATTCAGAGAAAACGGTGTGTTAATGAGCATTTCACTATGTAAAAACACCACAAATTCTTTCGTTACTGTCAAAATAGCAGGCAAAATATAATTTGATTGCTAAATCATAGTTTAGATCTGTTTGTGTAAGTAAGAATGGTCTCTCAGAGACTGTAGTAAAAAGTTTCTGATTCACATAAAACTACTTTTTCCTCTCTTTTCTCTGCATTGAATGACTATATTCCATCTGCAAATAAAACAAGACACAGTGGAAATGGTTCTGGGAGCCAAATATTATACAAAAAGCAGTCAAGTTATTGTGAATGTTATGGTATTATTCAAACCATTCCAACTCAGGTTTACATTCTACTTATTTATCCCTATGCTACTTGCAGTATTAAACACTGAAAAAACATAGTTAGGCACCACGAAAAAATCACAACTTGGATCTTACTTTTTCTTTTTGCTTATTAAATGGTAGTGCCTTTAGTTAAGCTTCTTTTGGAAGTATAAGGTTTAAACTCTAAAATAAAAGCACCAAGGAAAAAAATAAAAAAGCAGGAACTCCCGAAGAAATACAGAACAAGATGTTACAGGATGTAATATAGGCATCAGGCTCTGTAAGAGTTGGTTGCTCAGCATTAGACTTTGTAGAAGGAGAAAAGTCACACAGACAACTGAAGACTCAGGAGAGGAATCTGTCCAAAGATTGTATATCTCTGAAGTAAGGAAAACTTCAGCTTCAGGAGAGTAGTTCACATCTTAAAGCCAAATGTTAGATTTTATCTCTCTATATGTTTCTATGATGTAATGACTCTGACCACATTCTGCTGCAATAAGTAATTAGAGACAGCAGAAAGGACAGTTTAATTTATCTGTCTTTCCCCATACTGATAAAATATTTCACTGTCATGCATAGTAGTACATAATGCAATCTAACTAAAATCCCCAGTTATGCCAGTGACTTAAGCACAATTGCTAATTTGCTAATTTGTTAAAAAGATATCAATTGGTCTGCTGAAATATCCCACAGAGGCTATTGCTAATAGTAAGATGATGAGATTCCTTTGAGGAACAATCAAGTTTATTTAGATGAGAAAAGACCAAGAGTAACACAATGATAGCTTTGTAATAAGTCCAACGTCTTCATAAAGACAACAGTGAAAACTGGCTCTTCCTTTCTGTGGCATTTCCTTCATTGAAGTAGTTTCTATTTGAGAGATATTTCTTTGTGTTCAGAAAACTGATTGAAATGAATTCTGCAACATTACTGGGCAATGAAAATTTTGTTAATTGGAACTCTTTCACTATGCTGATATCTATTACTTAGGACAAGAAATGGTGCAAAATAATAATGAGATAAAAGTAAAAGGTTAGTGAGTTGTATTGACTGTTAATGACCGAATTATGTCTCCCTCAGCCTTAATCCTTCTCAGAGAAACTAAAATGAGCATGAAACACAAGAATTGAAAACATTTTGGTGATAAATACACAGGCTAAGTTCATCTAAAACAGAAAGGATAAAAAACTACTGTTTTTGGAGAATGGCCAGTATTTGTTAGCATGTGTATAAATCTAATACCAGCATATAAATAAATATACATACACATATGTCCCCTGACACATGTCAGGATAACTATGACATGCCTGGACTTCAGATATCATCTTGTGTCTACACTCTTCTACAACAATTTTTATTTGAGAGTTATCAACAGTTCAATATACACTTTTTTTTGTCATTAAAATAAATTTCACTAAAACATTTTCATGCTATAGTTACTTGTCTGCTAGGCAACTGATACTACAGCTATCACAAACTAATGTCAGTTCAGATCAATAAAAAGTCATTGGCCTTTTGCTGATATTGCCAGAAGCCATATTTCCTATGCTGTATAATATGAGAATAGAAAATTAAACCGGTCAAAAATTTCATACTGCATTGTTTATTATTATTCCCATTTTTTATATTATCCCTATTATCTACATAAATTGGGTGAAGACAGAGAAAACACACTTGATAAAATTTGGAGTTTGAAAGTTTGAATACCAAAAAGAAGACTGAAATTGAAAGAATATGATCAGAAAATGATGTGTTTTATAAGAAAGCCGCTATACTAAAATAGACTAATAAAATCGGAAATGAATGATTAAGCCTCTGCATCAAACTGATGCTGCATTGTTTCTAGGAAGCAGGAGTGGCCATAGTTTTTATTCTCTACAATCCTTGTGTCTGTCCTTATCATTGTGTTTACCTTTCAAGAGCCTTAATACCTTTGTTCTTTGTTTATTTCTCTACATTTTCTATTCTTATTAATGAAAACTAAAGACATTTCTGTTGCCTACTTTTGAAGTTTATGTTTAGTTTTTTGAAGAGAAAATGTGGAAGAGATCAGAGAAGGGCAGTTTTATAGAAAACGTCAGATTGAATAATATGTGGCATTTGTATATATGGTGAAAAATGGAGAGTGAATAAGCACATATTTTTCCATATTTGGTTAACATCTATCTTAATACTTCAGATGAATCTGTAGTTGTGTGTAAGTATAATACTGAAAGCATGTAATCTGAAAGTGGCCTTTTCTCACTGTAGCAGACAATTTTTAGGCAAAAACACAGTTTGTGAGTTTGTATTGGAGAGGAAATGTAATTTGTATGCATTCTGGTGATCAGTTTTTCTGTCTGAAACTTAATCAACAGCTACTTTAATTTCATTGATTTTTATGATGCCATATAGGAAGATTTATGTGGTGATTCTCCTCCAACATGAGTTACTTCAGAACTTGCACAAGTGATTTTACTATATTTTTATGTGATCTGTGGTTTCATTAGCTATCATTAAAAATTAAATTAAAGACAGTAGTGTTTCTAAAGAAAATATATTTTTGTTCTTCCTTTTTGCCCTAAAGAGATGCTGTAACACAGAAATAGCGTCTTGGTATCACATACCATCATTTAACAACAACGTTGATTCAGTGCAAGGATCAGGATAATCAGTTTCTAAAAATCTCTGGTATGAGTCAATTCACATCAGGTCACTGATGATATACCTGAATATAAGAACACTCTAGGATACACAGCATTTAAACAATTTATTTCTTCTCAGAAAATTGACATGCAACATTCAGAAAGCTGTTACTAAGGAAAAAGGCATAGTTGTCAAAGGGGGAACATTTATTTGCAAGTGTTTTCACTGGGCTTGCCTCAACTCCCTTCCCTCTCTATTAGTAAAATATCCAGGACCTCAGAGTAAATTAGTCTATGTGGTTTGAACTCTCCACTAGTTTTAAAATATTCTGATCTTTAATCTACGAGACTTACCTAAAAAATTACAAGCCTCAAACAGATATTTTGATCAGTCAATATATATCCAAGGTGCACCACAGGTTTGTCAGACATGTTCACTTAAAAAATCCTAGCATAGCTACATAATATGTGTTTTTGTAATATTAGCAATAATGCAGTTACAGTTTTTCCCCCCTATCAAGCAATTTCCAAAGTGGAAGTTCTACTTAAATGACTACTACAGCGAACTTTCTTGGCTAATGAGATTCCATGTTAATCCCGTATGCTGCAAATCAATTATTTAAAGCCTTTCACAGCTAATGGATCATATAGTCCGTTCTGATTAATGCCAGGAAGCCAATTTTAATGCACTGAAGAAATCAACAGTCTTAAACATTCTCTTTTAATACTAGTTTTCCGTGGTTAGAGAAGAAATATCACAAAATATTTTTTAATAAAATAATTTTACTCGACAAAAACACAGAACTCAAACTGCAGGAGATAATAAATGGTTGTATGCTCTAGTAAAAGACAAAAATCCGTTATGTATTGAATGTGAATTCTGTATCTTCTATTAAACAGTCAAATATCGATGCTTAGCAATTTTCAGGAAAGTCTGCTCCTCTGGGGTATGTATAATATCAACTGTTTCTCATTGATACTGGTGTAATAAAGTTACTACTAATGTAGTATAAATACTAAGCATTCTGTATATTCTACTAATACAACTTAATGTAAGTTCATATGTCTCTCCTCAACTTCTGTGTGGTGCATTGTGGTGGATAATCTGCAATGGTGTTAAATAATATTTTCTCATTGAGTGTTTATAAGACTGATAAATTATTGAGGAAGGAAACCATTGAATTCGAGTCATTTGGTGAGACATCCAGTACACCTAGAATCAATTGTCCCAGGGTTGGAAAGACAGTCCTGCCATTTGCCATGGACTAATACAAAGTGTACAAAATTAATTACAATTGTTATAAAGGGGCTTTTTATTTAATTTAAAAGTATTTAAGAGATTTGGGGTTAATTTTGTGCCATTTTATCGTCATCCAGAGAAGGACTTGGGAAGGAACTATAATGTGTCTTAGGCAGTTATCTAACAAATAGTTGACAAATTTGCTTAGAAAACATTTTGTTCCCAGATCCTTAAGTTGGGTCCTTGATGTGTAATTATTAATTATTTCCTGGACCTACTCAGGAGCAAGGCAGCAAAATTCTCATTTAAGTTTTTTGTCCCTTGAACAAATTTTCAGTTGTGTTGTGCATGGCTGTGCATGGATGTCACTAGTAGTATTTGAAACATTGCTTTTTTTCTTTCCTTAAGAAAGCAGACCAAGTACAAACAGTAGTGATTCTGTTCAGCTTTTGCAGAATGGCAGATGTTTAGACAAATTCCAAAGTAGGTCTACTTTCACCAGAGCACAAAGGAATTAAACTTCCATGTCACTTCTGAAATTCATGCCCATAGAACATTCATGCTGAGGGTACTTCTATCTTTGTAGCCAGCAGCTCTAGAGTAGCGGGATGAGAAGTTAAGCAAAGTGGAAGAGCATCATTGATGTCTGGTACTACTCATATACAGAAGTGAACAGCTCAGTTGTGATCTCTGCACCAAAGGATTAGTTTTCTTTTTCAACAAATTGTTCTCGAAGTAAAAAAGGGAAACAGTGCAGAAAAATGCAGGAAAGATAGAATGTAACAGGACCACGTGCTAATTATGCCATTTACTCTTGAGAAAAAAAAAATGCAATACTCCTACACAACCCAAAGACTGCAACATGTGAAAAAAAAACAGTACAAAAATTAATATGAACATAATTAAGCATTTAAATTAGAAATATGGAAATACTGAAAGCAACTATTTTATTTTTGTTCCGTTTTACCTGTGTTTTAGACTTTTCTAAGTTATAAAAGCATTTAACAATAACTACACCTAATTACATGTTTTGAAAAGTACATCAATTTTTCATACACTCACTGAATTTTTTGTGGATTTTATTCATATAGGGACTTCAAATGAACTGAGAAACTAAATATGCTAAAACTGTGTTAATATGGGTTAATATAGAAAGGAATTATTTCCATCTCTTTTAATGTCATTTATTCTACAACTGACATGAGTAAATCTACTGCTACAGAACCATCATTAAAATGTGAGGATGTTGGTTACAATATATGTATTTTATAAAAGCACTTGGAGTAGCCTAGCAAGATAGCAAATAAGTAAAACTTAAGCAATGTGTGTAAAATGATATCAACTTGATTCATTCTGTGCACATATGGAAAACAATGTGCCTTCTGCTTTGCAGTGATCTATATTGATACGTCCAACAATATCATGGATGTATCTTTTTTGAGTTTACTATAAGAGTCTGCTTTTTTTTGCCTTTACAAATCTTTTTTATAGCTGCAAAGAGCCTAGACTTTTTGAAACAAGTCTTTCCTATGAATAGTAATATGGTAAAGGAGATCTAGAGTGTGATGATGTGAGAGACTTGACATTTGAAAGTTTCTGCTGACCAGGCAGTAATTTTCAGATAACTTGTTAAAGGGATTTAAACTACTAGACTGAAGGACTAAGAAGAAAGCTATCAAAGAAGTTGCTGAAATATGAGCTGAAATGTGAACACAGGGAGAGGAACTCTTAAAGAATTGTTTTCCCCTAGGATTAAATGCTGACTTGCTATATGGTATCAATAAATGTGATAGTTCTGTATTTATAACGAATAGCTGTTACAAGGTGACTTCACTGGAACTGTAAAGATCTGTGTTTTGATTAATATAAGTGGGACAGATCCTAAATAAACACATATAGAATCACAGAACCCCTGGGTTGGAAAAGATGTCTGAGATCATCAAGTCCAGCCGTACTTGCCCACTACTAAATCATATTCCTAAACACTTCATCTACCCATATTTAAAATACCTCCAGGCATGGTGAAAGGAATGGCAGACTGCTCCAGTGCCTGATCATCCTTTCAGTGAAGAATTTTTTATCTAACGTATAATCTGAATCTCCCCTGATGCAACTTGATGCCATTCCCTCTTGTCCTGTTGCCTATAACTAGGGTGGAGAGACCAACATCCACCTTGCTACAACCTCCTTTCAGGTAGTTGTAGACAATCATGAGGTCTCCCCTCAGTCTTCTCTTCTGTAGGCTAAACAACCCCAGTTTCCTTAGCCACTCATTATAAGACTTGTTCTCTAATCCCTTTATCAGCTTTGTCACCCTTCTCTGGACACACTCCAGGTCCTCAACTCCTTTCTTGTAGTGAGGGGCTGATAACTGAACACAGTATTCAACATGTAGCCTCACCAGTGCTGGGTACAGGGGTAGAATCACCCCCCTCGTCCTGCTGGCCATGCTGTTTCTATACAAGCCAAGATACTGAGCTCACTGCTGGCTCATGTTATCATCTGTCAACCCTCAAGTCCTTCTGTGCTGGGCAGCTTTCCAGCCACTCTTCCCCAAGCCCATAGGTCGGCACAGTGTTGTTCTGTCCCAAGTGTTAATTCTGTATTTGGCCTTGTTAAACCTTGTCCTGTTGGCCTCAGCCCATCAATCCAGCCTGTTCAGATCCCTTTGCAGACCCTCCCTAACCTCAAGCAGATTGACACTTACTCCCAGCTTTGCGTCATCTGCAAACTTACTAAGGGTATATTCAATCCCTTCATCCAGATAATTGTTACTATTGTCATTGTTTTCATTACTTTTCTCTTCATTTGCTCTTCTGATGAACTGTCTTTATCTCAACCCAAGAATTTTACCTTTTTCTCTGTGATTCTCTTCCCCATTCTACTGCATGGGGGAAGGAGTGAGGGAACATCCACATGGTACTTAGTAGCCATCTGAGAAAAAAAGCTAACTACACCACATTTGTATAGAGTCGCATCTACAAGTGTGTGAACCATGAAGAAATATAGGTTGTAAACAGAATAATTGTTCATGCACTCTTGTGATGCTTTTTAGTAATTAAGTATTGCATGCATACTAACAGAGATGCTTATAAAAATTCTCATTCCCTCTAAAAGTTATTGTTATCCTCCTTCTTAGAAGCATGGAAGTGAAGCTAATTAGCTGACTTTTGCTCTAAATAGTTTGAAATGTCAAGTGGTATTTATTGGTGGTTGTCCTGAAGTATAAATATTGTCAAGTAGCTTTTAAAAAAATTGGATTTTAATGGGAGTTGCCCAGCAAACAGTTTACATAGATTTAGCTTAACTGCTGAGGTCTGGGTTCTGACTTTGTTTCATCCTAACAGCAGATATTTGCAAGTACAGGATAGTCTAATCACATATATAGTAGTTTGGGTGACTTGGTAACACTCTGTTCAATTGAAAGTTGATCATATTCTGAAGAAATGGGGATTTCATTTTGATTTTGTCCTGTGAAAAATAACATTTACTCAAGTTCCAGTTAAAAGAGGAAGTTGCAACATGATAAAACTTAGCATATCATACGGTTGAAAGTGCAGTCAGGCAGCATAAGTCCACAAAAGTAAAATGCACTAGGGTATACCCACAGGTGACTGAGTGATGAGAACACTTTGGAGGAACAGAGAGGTACCTTGGGTTTTGAAGCCATTAAATGAGTCTCTAAATAAAGCCTCTGAAGAAATATTTGTTATTAATAAATTTTAATATTAATTGCAATTTGATAACAGTTGTGTGTGTGTGTGTGTGTGTGTGTGTGTGTGATATATTGTGATATATTTGTGGTTTTTGGTTTTTGTTTTTTTTAACAACAGTATTATTCATTAGAGAGCCCCAAGTGTGGCTATGGTGAATTCATGCACAACTTATTAACCAAAGAAAAGTAAATGCTGAGGGCACTATTATACGTACATTGGTTGTTTCTACAGAGTTATGATTGAATTTTTCTTTAAAAATACACTTCCTCAAGAGGATGCTATTAAAAGTTCAGAACTATATCAGTACACCAACACAATTTTTCTTTGGTGAACTTATCTGATGAAGGTACATTGAAGTCTGCACATTGTACTAGGGTAGCAGATTCAGACAACCTGTTTCCTCACACAGAAAGGGGAAAACTAGTTTTTACCTGTTTATCTTAAGATTAGATAGTGCTATTAAAAGTACTTACCATCTATATCTACTTCAGAGTTTAGAACAAACCAAGAAGGAAGGAAAAGCTTTGCTTTTATAAGTGCAGACAACAAGATCCACTTCGTCACATTTAATGGAATTATGTGTTCTTATGTTAATATGAACTTTTTTCTCTGAAAATTAATTGGATGAAACTATTCAAGTCACAGTATATCTGACCACGAGTAAATTAAGAACAGAAACTAAAATTCATTATATTAGTCTACCAACTGTGTGTTCACCCTGCTCAATGCTATGCTACTCCAGATATGCTTATAAGCAAGAGTATTTACATATTTGTATAATATTCAGTTTGTCTAGCACACTATGTTTTCACATTTGTATACTAGTTTGCTTATCCTGAGATAGACTGGATATCTTTCTTATGTCTTTCTTTGTGCCATAAAAGCTTAATCAAAAATTACCTTCTTGTATATTATGCTAGCAGTGTTGATTACAGGATAGTTTAATTGGTAAGAGATTGCCATATTTCTCTGTAAAGCCGATTCTATTCTGTAAATGAAGACTTCCAAGTATGGCTGACTACATATGTCTCAGAGAGATATTTTCTCACTGACAGTTGGATTAACTTCAATTGAGTAACTCCTGGAGATTATTTTGATTCAACAAGGCAGTAGAAAACCTGGAAATTATATCCATGAGATCATTCAGGTAAATCAGCAAGCAGGTATTTTTTTTAAAATCTGGAAGAGGTATTGGGTGGAAAGTATTGCTGTAAAGTTCATGTGCACTCAAATTTGTGCTACTACTTAGATGTATGTTCTTCAAAATCAATTTAAAACACTTTTCTTGAGTATCATAAGTACCATGAGTATATATTTATTAACATATATGTAAGCACGTAATCTGATGCCTTCATGATGAACAGAATTTTTTTAAAAAGGTAATATTGTCTAAAATAATCTAAACTTTTTCAATCACTATGTCTTTATCATGCCATTAATTGCAACAAGATTTCTCTAGGAGGTATTTGGTTGATTTGAACCTGAAATCTAAAACAAAACTAGCCATTTTAATCACAATCCTTGTATTATAACTTCACAATTCATTTTAAAATGGACTTTTAATCGTTTAGGAGTCAGCAGTCTTACTATTTGCTGCTACTCTTAGTGAGTGAATATTACGGAGCACGATGATTACTTATTTGAAAGTCATTTCTTATTAATGACAAATAACAGAATGTAAAGTGGGTAATGACCAAGAAATAATCATTCTTTACTGCATTCATGCATTTAGGTGTTTTATGAAGCTACTTATAATGAGGACATACCCTTTTGTTGAGACACTGGTGCGGGTTGTCCAGGGAAGCTGTGGCTGCCTCATCCCTGGAGCTGTTCAGGGCCAGGATGGCTGGGGCCTTGAGTAGCCTGGTCTGGTGGGAGATGTCCCTGGCCATGGCAGGGGCTTGGAACTGGATGATTTTCAAGGTCATTTCCAATCCAAACTATTTCATGATTCTATGATTCGAAATAAAACTACTAGTTAGTCTTTTGCTGCTGACATACACATTATTTAACTCTAGGGGAGTATTCAAAGCTTTCTGCCCATTGCTAGTTATGATGCTAAGAACTTACTAAGGAAAAAAAAGCTTTTAGTTTGTTAAAAGAAAAATTCATATGCTTTCATAGAAGTTTTCCCTGTATAGAGACAAATGAAGATTTAACGTGGATTTTAATATATAGTCTGTACAAGACATAAACAAAAGCTTTGAGACCGAATGATTAATAGTGAATCAAGATGTCTTTGAAGCTGTTGAAATTGTTTAATGAATTGCATATTGTTTAATATATACATGATGTATAGATGTGGGTTTCACAAAGATTTCCTAATGTCTAATTTTCTAAATAATTATTTCCATGCTATACTAAAACATATTTTTTTTTTTCCTTCTGGTGTGCCCTCAGTTTTACCTCTGAAAATATTGAGTCTGGAGATACCACGTATGTTTTAGTTTGACTTGTAGCATAACTAACCTCTGGAAAATTTTTACTGAACAAGATAATCATGTGGAAGTCTATGCTATAAATGGAAATAGAATTTTAAATCTCTAGGTGAATCTTTAAAATTGATATTACAGTTAAGACACAAGGATTATAATTTGATAAAAGAATATAAGATGAAAGTTCATTGACTTAATAGAAAATCAGTACCAGCAAAAATCTTTAGTATCAGTTTACAGCAAAAGCAATTGCAATTTTGTGAAACAATTCTTAAGAATTTCCTAGATTTCTGGTTAATATTACCAATATCCTGACCTAATACTTAAATGAGACAATTTTATTACATTGATTTTGTTACATTGGTTTTGTAACATTGATTTAAATTTTCATTAATCTTCAAGTAATCATTATCTCATTGTAATATTTTGTTATTTGAAAAAAGTGAACTGAAATACTGTTTTTGTGTTTTAGCTGTTTGCATTTCCTTAAAGTAATCACATTTCTAAAAATGAAGGAGCCTCTGAAAACTAACTTCATTAACAATGATTCTTTAGCCCTTTAAAACTAGATAGTCCTATAATTTAATAAAAATATTATATATGTACTTTGAATAAATAATACACATAAAAACCACACATAAAAAACATTCTTTAAGGATTACAAAGTGTACATTTCAGTGTGTACTTCACACAGTCAGCTATTTAATGCCCTCTTAAGCATTGCATAATTGGTCTTGAAGAGGAGGAAGACAGGTTCTGGTAACAGCTAGACAAAGAAAAATCATATTAGAGCATGAAACTTCATTGAAAAGCTTATTACGCAAGGTTGCCACTGACAATGCTGCAATAGAAATGTCAGTGAAGCATTACGCAGTTTGCCTTTGAAAGACATAGCTTTGCAAAGAAAAGTAAGGAACAGTTTCCTGCAGCTGAAACAAAAGTAACAAAGGAGGATAAAGAATTTTTAAATAAAATAGTATATTCAAAGTGGTTCTTTAATTAAGAAAGTCAAAGTTAGAAAAATACAGGCCTGTGTTACGTGAACAATTGCTTGATATAAGTTATCTAACAACCCCAAAATAGCTATTGTTTTCAATGTAAATAAACTACTATTATGTATAACTGTAACCTTCACTTAAGACCATGCAATTTTTGTGTAATGAATACTCAGGGTTCTTAGCTGTTTGGTTGTCATGTATCTTTTGAACTGATACATAACAAACTTTTCCTCAGCATTATTAACCACTTACAACTTAAAGCAATGGACTGAATTTACTGCTACACAGCAGTAAATAGTGCTCAGCTACTTTTCAAAAAAAAGATAATCTCTATTTTTTATTTTTTGTGTATTCAAACTACACTTTTTTCAGTTAAAATATTTTAATCAAAAAAGTTCCAAGAACTTTTACTGAAGATGTGCAGGATCTTTGAACACTATGACTGAAGACCAAAATTCATCATTTTGCAACTAAGACAAATATTATCAAAACTATTTTCCATAAATGCAGCATTAAGGGTCAAAATGGTGTTGAGAGTTTCCTCAGAAGTTTCCAGCAGTAATAAAAACACAGTTAGCATTTGCAAGATAAGAGTCAAAAAGATTCAGAGTTACCTGGAATTTAGATTAAGAGTATTTCTCAAATTTGTTTTCATAGAGTGGAAAGACTCTTTCTGATATCCTGAAAAGAGAATTAAAAAAAAAAAAAGCCTTAATATAAAAATCAGTTTTCAAGATGTTTTCCCTATTTCTTTTAAAAAAATAATTTAAAAGAGGAGAAAAAAAACAGATGTACATTTCAATTTTATGGGTTTAAGAGAGAGTCAGTAGGATGAAGAGACACAGACTGCTTTTCTGAGTTACTGAACACTGTTGACCATGCTCTCTATGAAGATCTCAGAAGTGTA
This sequence comes from Coccyzus lansbergi, assembly GCA_033558105.1. NCBI lineage: Eukaryota > Metazoa > Chordata > Aves > Cuculiformes > Coccyzidae > Coccyzus > Coccyzus lansbergi. Next base: position 4,834,951 of record JAUMJK010000013.1, on the reverse strand, counting down.
GACGGCAAACAATTCCAAACATGCACCAGCAGCTAGGTAAGGCAATCTAAGACAAGACTGCATGATTCATCTGTGGTCTCAGTTAGCAGGAGCTTTCATCTACATTGCGTATTTCATAATTGCTATGATTTTATAAGTACAGTCAGCTAAGTGCCTTTGCAAACAAGTATTTGCTATGGCTCAGATTTAAGACAGTTGCATATAAGACGATTTAGTTATTTAACAGGTTAGAAGTTCTTTAGAAAAAAAATGCTTTTATACAAATTAACTTCAGTAGTTTTTTCTTTTTCACTTTTTTTCACTGTGCTACTAAAATGAAACTTGCTACAGAACCTGTCTAAAACAGATGATGTAGAATATTCATCCCGTAATTAGGGATGAGTAAAGCTCGGAAAGCTTTGAATTCTGGATAATCTTCCCAAAGTTAAGATGATTAGCATGATTTTTTTATGAAACTATTTGACAGAGGTGATGTTTTTGCAAGTAACACTTAGCTTCTATCATCTTTTAGATACTTCACATACATGGAGTAGTTACTGCTTAATAATGGAAGAATTCTCTAAAGTAAGCAATTTTAAGCAGGCATGTGAGAAGATATGCAAAGGTCTGGAACAATTCATAACAGAATTAAACAAATTAATATTTCCCGCATACTTCTATCATTTTCCTACTTAATATTTGATATTCTATTTTCTCCATCTTGAGAATGGAAAAAATAAAGCACTTGTACTTTGGCACAAGGTAAACTTTATTCTTTTCACTGAGATGACAAATCCCTTTTTATCTTTACTTCATGTTTCAGAAATTGTATATATATGACCATAAGTGGATGTGTAAGCTTTATGACACATAGAGGCTTGCATCATCACTTAGTTTATCCAACCATTTTAATCCTTATAGATCAGACAGATTTCTGTGCATATGACTTTGAAGCTGTTGCTGTTAAATTCAGGTGTAATAACACAAGACTCAGCATCTGCAATATCATCTCATCTAGAACTCTTTTTGACAGACAAAAATAATGGAGATTCTTAATAGGTCTTGTAAGATATTATACCCATATTTCATCCTACCTTAAAACAGACCTCTCTAACTTAATCTTTTGAGGGTTTTTTCTTGCTTTCTTGTTTCTTAAAAAAAAAAAGAAAAAAATCATCTCATGAATTTACATACATTATAAATTTTTAAAAAACAGTATCTCCTTGCATATAGTGTCAAATTGTCTAGTTGTAATTAAATTCAATCATTTTGAATATATCTGATTTATAGACATAAGCACTGTAGCATGAGAGGTACATTTAGGTGTCATGGGTATTTCTTGTCTAAGTAGTACTTCATCAGCTTTATTGTAACACGCTGGCATTTTTTTTTTTTTAGTCTTAGCAGGGGACTCATTGTTTTAAATTCTCATTTGCCAGACAGTTACAGACTAGCATTGGGAACACATCTTTTCTTTCTTTTTTATTTCCAGCACAAATACTTTTATGAGGACTGTTCACTCATGATCAAAAAAAAAAAAAAACAAAAACTAAGTAAATGGACTTTCTCAAAGCTGGTTGAGTATCATTGTGAAAGTGCTAGGTTTTGGCTGATTTTTGTCATTGTTGATGGTGGGTTTGTTTGCTTGTTTGTTTGCTTATTATCTTATTTTAAAAGATTAAAAATGTGACAATAAAAAAGCTTAAAAGGGGGATGTGGGTTTTTGTGTGTGTGTGTGTGTGTGTGTTATGATTTTTTCTAATATACTTTGTAGAGGGAAATGTACACATAAGAAATTGTTGTATAATCTCTAACTACAGGTAATTTAAGTTTGTCTCTGATAGGTAGTATCCTATATATAATGTTTTTAAAAAGCCTTCAATTCTACTAAACATCATCTTGCATATTATCAAAATCTGGAACGAAAAGGAACACATTCTTGCTTCCCATACAATTTGCTCACAATTTTAGAGAACAGCCTTTCAATAAGGTGAATTATTTTGTCTGCCATGTATATACAAATACTAATTTTGGTGTATTATGTTGTAAATAAACTTAACACCTTTAACTTCATAACTTCAAAGCTGCTACAGAGTGTTTAACAATGTAATGAATTTGTTATGTTCTTAAATCTACTGCTTTTATGGTAATTTTCTCTATTTATATATTTTATGTAGGAATGGAATAAGCATCAGATCTATTTTATATTCTTTTTTTGGGCTAAAATTTTGTAAATGTTAATGCAAGAAAATGTGTAGCGGCATCAATATAAATCATTATAACTTCAAAGTTTTCGGTGGTATTCTCTAAGAAAATGTGAAGATTTACAGCAAGAAAATCTGTTTCTGATTGCAATTTTGGGGAGATGAATTGTATGTGTCAGGCATGGCAGGCAAGGCAGGCCATGTCCTAGAAGGCTTTGTAATTCCTCCTGTGCCTGCTGTCACTGAAATATCTGCTCAGGATAGTAAAAATAAAAGGGAAGAAAACAATCACAAAAGCATTTTTTTTCCTTCTTTGTCCTTTGATATAAATTCTCAAACGAAAACTTTACTGATCCTTTATTTCTCTCTTCTGACCCTAAAGCTAATGTTTGTGACCATGTATTAGGCAGGATATTTTTTTTATTTCTCTGGACATATCTATTGTGGAGTGGACTGACTTAAGTAAGGAAGCTTAATTTAAATAATTTTTTTTTTTTTATATAAACTATGTATTTCCCAAAGGGATGCTTTGTGTGTAGAAACAAGTTCTTACCAAATTTATGCTCTACACTTGTAGTTTTTTTTAAATAAATTATGTAACAATATGCATTTATGCAGATACTTCTTAACTTCTATTTTGTTTGGAAGTAAGAAATAAAGATCTCAATTATACCTAAGTGATGGTTCACTTTTATTCATTATTTCTGACACTTTCATTAAAAAGGAGATTGAAATTCAATTATAAATAGGTAAAATGCCAGTTTGATAAATAAAACATGTCTCAGATACTAGGAAATGAAAAAATGTATCAAAACTTGTTTTTCAGTAAAAAATACTGGATTTATAATAAAGGAAGCACATTTATAATGGAAAATTTATTAAATTATGCATAATTTACCTGGCTTTTTGGATCAATTCTTGTGACTCCTTCTTTCAATTCATGTGTTGGGAAAATCTTTCCTGATGTTCAGTGGTCCTTTGTGACCACTGCCTTCTATTAACTGAATAAATTGATGTTAAAGAAATTTTTTTTCTGTAAACACAAAAATTTGTTTAGAAGTTCAGGGCCCTTTGCCTATTTTATTATAACCCTGAATGAATCTTCTGAAATGATAAACATCTTTAGAATTTCAAATAAACAAATTAACAGACACATGGAACCACAAAATGTACCTAGGACATGAACAATTTAATATCTCATAGATAGAACATGCACTAACAGAGTCACATGCAGTTTAAAAATACCAATTCATCTAGCAGCCAACCTAAAACTACCTTGTAACTTGATAAGAACTACAAAGTCTTTGATGCTAACAAGTTAAAGAAGGTTAACCTATTTTCCCTGACTGAGAATACAAAAAGGTGCAAGAGACCAAATGGGGATAAAAAAGGCCTGTGACAACATACAGTTAGAATGAAAAACAATTTACCAAAGTAATTATGAATTGAAGTACACCGTAGAATAAAATCCTATGAAGCAGCTTTTAAAAAAGTTTAACCAGTGAAATTTTGTACCTTATAGCAACTTGATGTGAACAAGTTTGGTGTAGAACCTAAAATGTGTTTTAGTGTTATGAGAATGACTTTGTTTTTCTTCAAAATCAAAAGCCTTCAAATATAAGCTTATAATTTTCCTCCTGATACTCACTAGTTATTGTAGCATATCTGTTTGCTTATTGCATGTTTTGTCTTTCAGTTCACATGCTTTTAACTTAGGGACAGTCAGTTTAGAGTAAGTAGAGTGAAAAGTCAAGACAAGAGGGATACCACAGTCGCTGTCAGATTTTCATTGTGTAATAGCTCGACTACATCTACATAACAGCTAAAATAAAACATTAAAATATTCTGTACATAATTTTTCCTTTTTACCTTAATCCTCAATAATTTTTTTTCATACAATATTATCTGGCATTGTCTGTATAAAAATTTTTTTCAACCTGCAAATTACACCTTTCTTTTTGTATATTATGTGTCACCCCACTCTCCTGTCTCCTCCTCATTCCCTCCACACCTTCTGCCTTCAAAATCCATGGCACAGTGAACCAGAAATGAACTCCACCCTATTTAAGAGAGAGGTGATTCAGAGAAGATCACAGGTCTAGAGGTTTTAAACTATGACACAATATTCAGTATCTGAGCAGAATAAGATCTAAACAAACAGTCTATGAAAACTCGGTCCTCTTTCTACTTCTCAACACACAAAAATGAATCATGCATATTATGTACATTCATATTCCTTATAGAACCCTGAACTATTAATCAGCTGCTTTTCAAAGATTCTCCTTTACATTTAAAAATTCCTTGACATATTTCAAATAATAGACATTTGAAAACTGTCATTTAATAATCCATTATTCATTAACAGCAAAGCATAACTACCTATCCATATCTTCTGCTAAAGATTAACATGTCTTTTATAACACATTACATTGGTTCACCTATCAGTAACGATATTTATTGTATGTGGAAAACTCAGCAGTCAGACAGTGTCTGGAATTTAAGTAATAACAGGAAATCCTTAAAAGCTGTTCTTAGTCTTTCATACATATTTAAATACTTGAATATGATTACGTCTGGGGCTTTAACTTACATTCATTTCATTAGATTGCAGAATGTCTGATAGTATAAAAGTATGAAGTCTGTTTGAAAGCAAAATAAATACTTTTCATTTATATTAGCAGCTTTAATTCAATTAATTACTACTAGGAAAAAAAATATAATTGTTTTAATTTGTACATAGATATGTGTAAGCATAAAATATAAATTTCTTATCAATTTCTTAACACCAAATTATTTTTTTCTTTTCCTCAGCAGACCAATATTTTTTCTTCAATACTTTATATAGAAATCCCCTTGAGAGACATTAGGTGTTTCAGTAGGATATTAGCTGACAACCAACCTGAAAAGTAGAAGACATGACTCCTAGTCAGCAGAAAGCCCAGTGATTTATTGCTTTTGATTAGTTTGAGATTCTCATTTGCCTTCAAGGACCTGGAAAGCCAGTCAAAGACTTCTGGGAACTGGTAGACTTCTAAAAAGTTCAGTAGCTGCTAAATATGAGCTTAACAATTGATTACTAAACCACAGGTTCATGTTATTATATGAGCTACTTTAACTACTTTACAACTGAAATACTTTGTATTAGTACAGTAATTATATTGTAAAAAATGTTAAAGTTTATATACTGTAGTTGACTCACTGTGAAAGCACAAAATGTTACCTGTTCTTCAGATCTCTAGAATACCTCTAATTTGGATAATTTTCTCTAAAATAAGGGAAAAAGCAATGGATTTGTGTCAGGTGTGCAAGTCAAAAGAAACTGAGTCAAAAATGGTCACGCAGTTGTGTCATAGGAAGAACTGAATATATTTCTAATTCTACATCTCTACTTGCTTTGGTATAGCTGTAGTTTGCTTTCTAGCAACCCAGAAAACATAATTATCTTCAGTGTTTTAATCAAAAGCAGTATATGATTTTGTACATAAACAGACTGAAACGTACCAATGAAACTCTGTTTTTTCATCATATATTTTCCCAGAGAAGAATATAAAAAAGTCTAAGAATTGTTCAGATTAATCTAAACTGTCTGCTTCCATTCATGGTTTTAAAAATGATACTTCCTTTTCATCCATTCATGATTTTTCAGGAGATATTTCCTTTTAACCAACTCTTTTCCTCACATATAGAATGTCTTAGTCTCTTAGTCTCTCCTCATGTAGAAAGTAATCCCTCCTTACAAAATAACCCAGGCCTTAGAGCTTGGGATCATATATTTGAGACTGAGCCTGAGGAATGTTTCGTTTTACTCAATGAAAATGTTAATTAAAATCTCATATAGTCAGAGACATTAAGTTGGACATGAAATTTAGCCTAATCTATAATGAGACATGCCAAATACCCCAAATGTTTCAAATAGTAACTTCTGTGTCTTAACCTAAAACACTGTGGCAGATGAGTAAAAGAATAACCAGATACCAGTTCAGTGGAACATGAAATGGAGTATCCTTAGTTTCAATTGTATTTCAAGTCAGTTTTGGATACCAGGTTGAGTAGTGGTTAAGTGTTATTTTCATGGGTACCTGTAAATTAAAACCCACTAAATTCGAATGTCATCAGATATATTTTTATTAAAAAGGATATACTGAGTTAAAGATGACACCTGAGCTTTCAACTTGAAGCTGAAGTAACAAAGATGGTTAAGCTAGTCTCCTTTCAAAGAAAAGGTCTTGATCCCTATTGCTACCTTGCCCTCTACTCCCTTTTCCTTCCTCCCTCTTGCCCTGGTTCTGACAGTACATTTTCTTTTGCTTCTTTATACCATTACTAGGTAACTCATTTACTCAGAAGAATGCTATTCATCTAGGGGAAAAAGGAGGAGAAAGCTATTAGTTTCAACCACTTCATGGAAGAGACGTGTTGTGCTCCAGTTTTAGTACAATATAAATGACAGTTACAAAGGAGGAGGAAAGGCAGAAGGATGCCATGAAGCAAAAGGCTGCTTTGTTCAGTGATACTATGACATTATATCAGCACAATCTACCATGTATACTTTTTCTAAGCATACGTTAGCGAAACCACCACTTTTCTTTTAAAATGCTCACTATATGTATATATTACATGGTATGTTTGCAGAATATTGAATGCAGCAAACTATGACCATGACAAAGCCTTAGCTGGTACAAAAATGGCACAACTACATTGAATTCAATCTATGCTGACATAATTCTAGTGGAATATATGTGATTAGTCAGCTTGTTAAATAGATTTTGTCTTAATGGACAGAGAACAATAAGTTTCAAGAATATTAGATCGTCATGTGTTTATTTTAAAATAGATGACCACCTTGGAGGAGAAAAAGTTTGTTAAGCTATTTTTATACTGTCGAATAACCCAGAACAGTGGAGTGAATTTGGTCATAGGATCCCTCCACAGGGAAGTCTGTGAATGGATTCACTATTTAGTAGGTATAAAAGGACTAGAATAAGAAATCAGTTCTCAGCTATGAATCTTTAAGAGACAGGTTTCTTTACTTCAGTTTCTCGATGAACTACTAAGAAAATTGTTGTAGTGTTATAAGTTGTTGTGTAGATTAGTCTTAGATTTCTCTCCAAAGTTCATCTGTTGTAGATAATGAAGGCATGAGGAAACAGATTCAATCATGAGGGAAAACTAAAATTGCTTTGCAACCTCGGAAAGAAAATCTAAAATATTATATATTTTTTATTGTTATGGCTGTATGTGGATTTCATTCTGCCTTGAGTATTAATCAGTAATGCCTATAATCTGTGAAAGTATATACAGGAAAATAAATAGAAAATAGTAAATTGCGGCTAAAAGAAATGCACTCTTTCCCTCTATGGAAAGAGAGCATATTTTGTAACAAACAATTCCAACTACTTTTACATGGTCTCCTACAGGTGTTCAAATCTCCATAAGTGAGACCAAGATTCTGAGAAAGCATATAGTTTGTCACCACATGAAAAGCAGGACATATAAACTAAGGCTTTGGAGAAATATATTCCTGGAGACTAGATGCAAGCAGAAATAAATAAACATTGTAAATATAAAAGCCATTTCCTTCTTCCTGTGGTGGTACATTTTACAAAGTGCTCTCATTATTGTACTGCATTTCTACATAACATTTGCTTCTGGAATGCTTTCTACTGTTCTACTGCTGTTGTTTTTCTCTCCTTGCTTCTGTTTTTCCCATAAATAGCAAGAACTAGAATATTGACGTGATTCTTAGAAGAAATGAACCATGCCTTTCTTTCAAATTATGGTCCCAGCTAGTAGTGGAAGTAAAAATCTCCTTTGATAATATGGAGATTTTTGCCAGATAGATGTATGTTTAATGTTCATTGTTTGGGTGCACTGCACAGAGATGCAACTACACATCTTCTTCCATAAGAAGTAGGATAGTCATTCTCATTCTCATAAGAGGTTCAGTGTTAAGATTGTGGCTAGAACACATGGTGTAAGCCTGTATGTAAACAAATTCTATGATTAATCTGATTCCATATAATATTCCACTTATTAAAGAAGCAGAACTAGATGATATATTTCCTGCTCATATTTCAAGGAAGTCTTAATAATACCTCCATGCACTAAAATGTTAAGCAGGTTATATTGTTCTTTTTTTTCAGAACAGAATATACATTTGAGCTAATATATGAGGTCCAAAGCAAAAAAAAAAAAAAAAAGGACAAAAAAATATTAAACCTATAGAATGGGAAAGGAGAGACAAAGGGGTGGTAACATTACATGTTCTATCCTGTCATAATGAGATAAGCCTCCACTTTTCTCAGTGCTAGTTGATGCATCTTCAAATACAGACCTTTTTTCATTACCACTGGGTTTCAGCACTCCCCCTATTTACCATACCCAGCTTTCTGCAATTTCTACCTCTTCTTAAAGATCAAGTCAGTGCTCAAAGGAACCCATTTTTTGTTCATAGGAAATATGAAAGCAAAACTGATGGTGATCCTCAACAGCCTTTCAGAAAATGATCTGCAGAATTGCTTTGACATGGGCTTTGTTGTATGCAGCTGTATGTTCACACAGAAGGAAAGTATTTTGAAAGCAATTGCAATTGATTTTCTTATTTATTGCATAAAAAGAGTTACAGGTACATTCTCAATCTTGGTGGTTTTTTTTTGTTTTATGGTGTTGTTTTTTTTTTTCTTTTTTTCTTTTTTTTTTTTTTTTTTTTGTGTGCAATATGAATAGTTAAAGCATTAGGTTGATGACTCCTGAAAAAAAATGTACCAATGTAAGTGCAAATCTGCACTCCTAATGGATCAGGCCTTTGAATAGACTAATGTGACTATTGTTTAAACACTCCTGGGCTTTATGTAGGACTTGGATCTCCAGATGCTCCATCAGTGTAATTCTAGGCAAAGGCACTACAAAGAATTTCAAGTACTCAGAGAATTCCCTGCTCAAAATGAGCTGGGCTGGATGGCTACAGAATAGACAGTTTCAATCACATCTGTGTATTTAAGTATCCAAAGATCACGTGAATGTAACATGTGTCGTAACAAAGGACTTACATTATTCTTCCTAATGAACTGCCACAGACACTGGTAGTAGTAAATGGATGGTACTTGGAAAGTTTAAATTAATGTTGCTAAAGCAGAGGTCTTTTACATCTGTAAAGGCAGAATTACTTTAAGCAGATTTTAATGCTAGTTTGTTTTGAAGTTAAACATTAAGCACGTTAATATATTATAATTGTATAAATATTTTTATATCTTATGCTCCAGTGAAAATATCATTTCTATTCTTATTGCAGGACAAATGCCTCATGCTTACCATGCCTTTTGTGCAAGGCCCTACTTGTGACCTATTAGGCTTGTTATCAGCTCATCATGAGAACTTGCTATGTGAACCAGAGCTTGGGATCTGCTGCCTCTTCTTATGATGTAAAATTTTATCATGAGATAACAATAAAAGCATTGAATATGGGAGCACATATTGAAAGCAGAGCTCCCAGAATGATAAACAATTCACTGATGGTCAGTTATGGATCACTGAGTAAACACAGCCTTGAGAGCTGGGTCAAGACAGGTTTGCTTTTAGAAAAGGAACAGCAACTGAGCAAAGCTGAAAAAGACCAGAGCAGTAGAAGGTACATGCTGTGGCCTAGGAAAAAAAATCCTGCTTCAGGGTGGTAGAATGCATAGTCTAGAGGGAGGGAAGGTCAAGGGTTAGCAAGTCTCTAGAAACTCAACTGTCTGCAAAAAGAAAGTAAGATATGGGAGGAGAGGAAAACAACCCAAGAACTACTGCATTTTCAGCTTCTCTTATTAACAAGATCTGAACACTGGCTACCTTGACAGCTAAGATTTATCAAGAGCTATAGCCATTACCTGTGCATAGTGTTGCATGCTCACAGCTAGTACAGGATGTGATTATTATGAACTGACTCTTTGGAATAACTGCTGCTAATGATGAATAATATGTATGAGCTATATACATGCAGTGTGTTATTAATGAATACCAGTCTAATTAGTTTTATTTTAAAGATTAAAACTGATCAGGTTTAAAAAAAATTTTCAGCTTTCTAAAGAATCCCATCCCAACAATGACTAATTTCCTAAGTGATTCATGCCATCAGTTAAACCTGTGAATATGAGGTTCACAGGTCAGAATATCCCATCAAATGAAACAGAATCTTCATACAAATGAAACAGAATCTTCATGCAAATGAAAAAGAAAACAAAACATTTTATAGCTCTGCATTTGAAGTCCTGAAGAACAGTGTCTATAGTATCAATTGAAAAAGTTGTCATTTCCTTTTTTTTCCAGACTCTCAAATTCTGGCTTTCACTGGGCTGGCCCTTAGCCACAGTGTTAGTGACCTCTGCTTTAGCTCTACAAGTTTATTCTGTCTTGTTATGTGGCTTCATTCTCCTTCCTGAAGTACTTTTCTCAAAACATACAATGACTATAACAATCAGGAACTGCAATTCACAGACATTATTTCTCAATATTAGTTGATTGATATCTTAATGCATGGGCTTAATAAAATATCCTAACTTTAATTATCCTTCATTAAATTTGTATTCCTAAATACAATGAACTTCATAACACTTATCTTTATATGTATCAGGACAGCAAGGTACTGGTTTTATAGTTAGGGATTAAAGTAAACAATGTCAAAAGTATTAGCTATTACCTGTGTCCAAAATCTGTACCTGTTACTGTTCGTGTTTACTATCTGTACAATCTGCACATCATTTTTTTTCTCTAGCAATCATTCCATTCTGTAGAAAACTACTGTTATTAACATTTATTTTATTTCTTTTCTAAACATACTGTATAGTAGGCCTGAACAGAATCTCTCATACAGAAAAAAATGTAAAGCAAATAACACATTCACAGACATTTCTTTATATAGCACCATCTATGATGAAGTCATAAGAAAATATTTTACTGTGTGAATTTGCCACCAATTGATAGTTAACATTAAGAAAAATATTTTTATGTTAACTTGCCAAATTCCATTACCATGTGCACTTTATAAGGCACTGAAGCAAAGTGTAGTTCAGCTAAATGAACATACATTAAAAGGAATTAGCCAATTAAAAAAGCAAGCATCCTCTGCATCAAATGTAAGATGCAACAAAGGTTTCTTTTCAAGTACTTTCTTTGTTAACAGAGATACATTCTCCATGTGCCAAAACTGAATTTATTTGCACAATTCCTGAGTCTTTTTAAAGAAGTATCTTCAAAAAGAATTCACTTGGCAAAAATAAACAAACAAACAAAACACCAGAGAAAAAAGACTTTGCCAGCTTGTAATATACTGAGAAACTCTATTAGTCACAGTATGCTAATTGGGATTACTTTTCAGAAATGTGACACAGTCCACCCTTCCCTCTACTTCAGAAATAATAAAACATCATGTTCACAAATATTTCACCTTTATTTCTGTATCTCTTATTCTAAATTTAGTTACCATCATTAGTAGGAACTTCACTTTACCTCTTTTCTTAAGGTGAAATATAAACAGTGAAATTGTGTTTATTTCCAATGTAGTAATCACTTTAGTAAAGTTATCTAAATTATTCTGAAAACATGTTCTACATTAAGTTCAAACCTAGTAGCATGAGTATACCACTATATTATAAAATTTATAATACTCCTTTCACCAGACAGGTCAGATATAATTCAGGTTTACATGCCTTATGCTAGAGTCCTATAGAATAAACTGAGTGTGGGCAGGCTCTTTGCTGGAGATACAAAACAGACAGATGTACAGGATTAATCATACATTAAGGTGGTTCATGTGAGGATGGAGTTCTTTATCGGTATGGTTTTTCCAGCATGGGTTTACTGATTCTTTTGCAAAAACCAGTTCTAATAAAGTTCTGGAATGACAGACATCACGATGAATTGATGTTGTTGAATGGAATCAGAAAAAAGCTTTTTTGAGACTATACATAAATCAAATTCTGAGCATACTTTTCTCTGAGTTTACATAGGCTGGAGATTAGGAGGAAGTTTTTCACAGAAAGGGCCATTGCGCATTGGAATAGGCTGCCCAGGGAGGTGGTTGATTCACCTTCCCTGGAGGTGTTTAAGGCACGGGTGGATGAGGTCTTGAGGGACTTGGTTTAGTGTTTGATAGGAATGGTTGGACTAGAAGGTCCAATGGGTCCCTTCCAACCTGGTTGTTCTATGATTCTATGATTCATATAATAAAAACACAGCTTATGCTGAGAGAAGGTACATAGCTTAATAATCTTATATTTCTGTTTTTTCTCTTTATGGGTTTCATTTGTATTGACAATCCAAAGAGATTTCTATGGGTGATAGAAAGTAAGCACATGGAAATCAGTGAGCCACAATCAATAAGACCTGTTCTTAGGTTTTCTGACTTGTCCTTTTCAGTGAGGAATTTCATCAGAACAAGGAGTTAGCAAGGACCATCTTTATTCGTAACTTATTGTGATCATTCACATAAGTTAATATCAGGCCATCTTTTGTACATTTTTCATTTAGCACAAGATCATCCCACAAAAATACTGTCTCAGGTCAGAACCACATGGTCATAAAGACATTTAATAATGCTCGTTAGGGAGAGAAAAGTTGCAATTGAAGAGATTCGGAAGACATAATGATCAGCGGAGGTGATTCAGAATGCTGTCGTTCCCTGATCAGTGCCCTGCAAAGTGTCCCACGTTCCACATAATTTCAGAGGGGAGAAGCTGCACTGTGTCATATCATGCAACTCCCTTCCTTAATAGGAAGTCCTGGATGATGAATAAATGCAATAGTCCTGAGAGATAAAAATAACTGAAATTACTGTATAAGTTAGGGCAGATAAAAAAAAGGAACGAACACATGGGATATGCTTTTTTTAATAGGGCACCTGAATTAACTAGTTTTATGACAGCAATCCTTCCAAAGCACCAGAATAGAAGAGATGAAGGAAGCAGACTGCTATTTGAAGAAGTTTTGACAGAAGAGAGAACAATAAGTGAAATGATTTTTCTAAAAAGCTGTTTTAAGTTATTATCTGTGCACTTCTCAAGTGAAAAGAAGAAACTCTAATTACTCTCTGTTACTTTTCCTGGCAATCTTATCACTCCTGTCTTGATTGTGTACAGTATCATTGCAGTTAGCTACAGTAGCCAGTACAGTAACAGTTGTACTGAGCAAAGAAATAGTAATCTTTAATCAATTACATCTGAGTAATCAGCATTATATACTTGCATATATTCTTTCCAGATCCAGCAATCTGGAGCTGCTAATAGATTCTCCAGGGAACTTTGACAGCCAAGTACACCAGCTTTTAAGTCATGATTAAGCAAGTGTGAAGTGTCTGTCTGTAATATTTTCTGGATTGTACAATTCATAAAAATCAAGGTACGTGAAAACTAGATCTAGTGTTTGTATATGCTGAATTACAATACTACTTGTCATGAAGTTGCAAACTTGTAACAATATTATATTTCAGTATTTAATAGACTAAAATCTAATTTTCAAATCTTGAAAGCTACTACGAACAAATTGTCATAACTATTTGGTATAAATATTTCTGATTAACTACTTATTCCTCTCAGAAATTCAGATCCATTTCAAAGTATTTGGTGAGAAATCCATCTTCTAAAAGAAAATGTAAAAATTGATGTGAACTTTAGAAATAGAACAGAATTATTTAAAAATGTGATAGAGCATCTTACTTCAACTCATTTGTTTTGTTCACTTTGATACAATTTCATTTCAAACCACTTTATGGATAGGTTTGTCCAGCCATGTTGTCTATATTTTCCTTCATTGAGTGAGTTTGATTGTAAGGCTACTTTGGCTGCTTTGATTGTGAGGTCACTGATGGGAGAGAAGTGAGTGGTATCTCTTTGTACAACTTACCTGAGTAAGAAGGGTTGAAACGAGGGCTGTGATTGCACAGCTGTGACCCAGCATTATTAACAAAATGGAACAAAAGAACAATGGAAGAAAATTGAGTCACTCTATCTCCTTCTAGCCCTGCTGAATATGCTCTTTAAACTACATAAAGTCTGACACTGAAGACATTAATAAGCATTGTAGATTGAACAATTTACTTTTAGCAATGGCAAAATCTGTCTCTTTTTTAAGGTTATTCTAATTATTTCCTAAATCAAAATATCCTCATTGCTTGAACCAAAAATAAGTAGTAAAATTTACTTTTTCAGTGCAAGTTTTTGTTTTCTAATTATCTCAGATTTCAACAGAAACTTAACATCTATCTCATTCTCAGTTATGCATTGATCACTTGTTTTGAAGCACGGGCAGCATTTTGAAGAGTAGGATGATTTTTCTTAAAATAATGTATGAATTCCCCATCAGTTAGATCTTGCCATAAATCCACTGTGTTCAGTGCTACATGGTTTTGCATTTACTTTTTTTACGGAATAATATCAACTCAACAGTCATTTAATGTCCATATTTTATTTGGTTCCTCTGTTTCCATTTATATTTTTTTTATATCCAAATTATAATTATCTACTGCAATCTCATTCCAGTATTTTTTTGAAGTGTAGTAGATTTTAAAAATGGAATTCTTCATATATTATGTGTTATAAGAGAATTAATATTTTTAAATTAAGTAACATAGTACATATTGGATGACTTTGTTGCAAAGATGGCATGTTAATAATGCCTTATGGTTTACAGTCCATATAACAGTGATTTTAGCAATAGAAGAATTAAAAAACAGCCACAAAATTGTCACTCTGAGTTCTCTGCAATATCAGCTGCATTCTATTGAAGACTATTGTGTCTGCTGGTTTCTCACACATACTATAATCAGTAAAGCTCCAGCCAATACATTCAGTTATAGATTTTCAATGCTTTGTTCCTTTGGGTAAGAAAGCATGACAGTTAAGAAAATCCAATTGGCAAAAGTAGTCAGATAGCCTGTGATGTAAAAACCTGGTCCAGTAACAGTGGCAATAACAGTCACTACTAGTACTGTTCATATATAATCTCATATTTTTCTTGACATTTCAATTACTGTTATTTTAAGAGAAATTCATATTCAAACCTAGAAATAAAGAGAACTTCCTTGAACAAAAGGTGATCTAAATGTTAAAATAATTATAATGAACCAATTGTCTAATCATCAAATAAGCAGTATTTTTTTACTCGCATTTTGTAATAGATACAGAGCAATTACAGTGCAATATTTTAATATGGCTTCTTTATACATTTTCACAGACATAGTCTTTATTTAGAACTACAGTTCAAGTTTGATTAACAAACACAGTTTCTGATTTATATGTAAAAAACATTTGCAATCATCAGTTCATTAGAGCCCAAGTGCAAGGAAAGTGATGACTAACACTATATGTATAGGTGCTTCCTATATTTCCAGTAGCAGTCAATCAGAAACCCCACTATCAGTATTATAAAGCTGCAGTTTATGTAATTAGAATCTCAGTTACTTTTTAATGATATAATATTCAGCGTCCACTATTCCTAAGCCAGCGCTCACAGAGACAAAAGAAATATCTCTGTAACTACTATATGCTCTGATGGAGGTTGTAATTGTTTTGGAGTCCTTGCCCCAGTTCATTTCACTAACAGTCTTTTACTAGACTTCATTTAATCCTAAGGATACTAGAGGCATGCCTAATTTTTTACTTCCCTGATGATTTATTATATTGAAAAAGAAAGTCAGTTTCTAAATTTAAGTTCTACCCTGATTTTTATGAAATGCTGCAACAAGTAGGATTGTGAAGGAGTCTCAGAGCAAAAGGAATATCAACTGGTTGTAGGTTCTGCATGCCCACTATGCACAACCTGCCTTGAAGGTTCACATATTCTCCCAGAGCATCTGTGTAATGCACTATGTGATTAGGCCCTATTTTAAAATATTTTCTTCATTTGATGTATTGTATATCAGGATCTCGTTATTACTTATCTTCTTCCCTGAAAGTATTCCATTTCATCTTCTGGTGAGATATCTGTGCTTAATTAATTATTGTAGACATAATAAAAATAAATTGTAGAAAATGAAATATTATTTGATCAGTAGTCCAGTGACTACTAAAATAATGTTCTCTGCAGAAAGCAAGACTCTCATTATCTGGACCCTAATTGTACAGATCAGCATTTTATGTTCTCTTGCATAATAACTACCTGAAAACAAGTTATAGAGAGGAGGGTGCTGGCCTCTTCTCCCAAGTGACAGGGGACAGGACAAGAGGGAATGGTCTCAAGCTCCACCAGGGGAGTTTTAGGTTGAACATGAGGAAAAAATTTTTACAGAAAGGGTCATTGGGCACTGGAACAGGCTTCCCAGGGAGGTGGTTGAGTCCCCTTCTCTGAAGGTGTTTAAGGGACAGGTGGATGAGGTGCTGAGGGACATGGTTGAGTAATAGGAACGGTTGGACTCAATGATCCAGTGGGTCTCTTCCAACCTTGTGATTCTATGATTCTAAGATTCTATAATGTTAATGTACACTGAAATGTGGAGGAACCCCAAATAAGAAATATTTGGTAGTGAAGTTTAAGGACAATTTGGTTTCACAGATTTTTTTTTTTGTTTCCCCCCTTCTCTTTCAAATATAGTAGTACTTTTTGATTCACTTGCAATTTGTAATAATTCTAACTGTGAAAATCAGGATTTATGTTGTTCATAAACAGTGGTGGACTGAAAGTAGGAGCACTTGTTGTCTCTCTTAGTCAAATTAAAAATAACAATAAATAATAGTTTCATATATAACTTTTCATTTTTAAATTTTTAATATGACTTTTATCTGTGTCTTCTTAAGATAGTTTTGCAGTCCTAAAAAAAGAGACATTTCTTGCATCCATGTAGTCAACTGCACAACAAAAACAAAAGCAAAACAAAGAAGACAACCTTATGCTTAAATTGTCTGAGCTGCATTCAAGAAGTTAAGTTCTGATTTTCAACAGTTTCTGCTATGATTTGTCTTTGGCCTTAGATTTAGGGACAGAGCAAAGGAGAAAATTAGAAACCAAAACACAAAATAAATATGGAATTGGTGAGAGTCGGTGTCAGGGATAATAAGTCTTACACCTGGGGCAGGGTAATCCATTGTTTCAGGATGGGGGATGATGTGATTGAAAGTAGCCTTGAGAAGAAGGATTTGGGGTGCTGATTGATGAGAAGATTGATATGAGCCAGCAAAATATGTTCTCAGCCCAGAGGGCCAACTGTATCCTGGGCTGAATCAAAAGAAGCATGGCCAGCAGTTCAAGAGAGGTGATTCTGCTCCTCTATTTCTCTCTTGTGAGATCTCAATAGGAGTACAGTGTCCAGTTCTGGAATCCTCAACATAAGAAGTATATGAAGCTGTTGGAACGGGTCCAGAGAAGAGCTACAAGGACAATTAGAGGATTGGAGCGTATCCCATACAAGGACAAGCTGAGAGAGTTGGAGTTGTTCATCCTGGAGAGGAGAAGGCTCCAAGGAGACCTTTTAATGACTTTCCAGCACCTGAAGGGGGCTTACAGGAAAGCTGGGGGGGCGGGGCGGGGTGGGGGGGACTGGTTACAAAAGCTTGTAGTTATAGGACATGGGAAAATGGGTATATACTGGAGAGTGTCAGATTCAGATGAGACATGAGGAGGAATTTCTTCATTGTGAGAATGGTGAGGCACTGGAACAGATTGCCAAGGGAAATTGTGATTGCCCCATCCCTGGAGGTGTTCAAGGCCAGTACAATCTTTCAGTACAATCTGCTTCTTGCTGTTTATCCAGAAGGTGCAAAATACAACACACTTAAACTTACATTGGGCTGCTAGGCACATCTCTAATATAAATGCAAATAATAATATTAGAACAAGGAATCCCAATGAAGTGTTATATATTTCAATACATATAAGTCAAGTAGTGTTTCTCAAAGTCTTTCCTGAAGATAATGCTATCCCATTTTATTTGTGCATCTTGCCCTTATCTTAAACTACATACAAGAATTCTTCGTAGTAAATAAGAAAACTTAGGATGTACAAGGCAAGAATTAACAGCTTCCCAAGGGAAAATGAAAATAACAAATAAATTCACAAACAATGAAAGAAATAAACCAAGCAAACTGTTATTTTTTTTAAAATATATTATACTTCATATAGGTAAGCACTTTGGAGTTAGTTCAATAATTTTAAAAAAAAATTAAAAAAACAATTCAGTCAAAGAAACTTGGGTACTTGCTCCTATGGTAAGAGAAATCCTGTCCTCAATGCAGTACACAGGAACCGAAGATAACTATTCTTTCAGTGCTTGTGAAGAGAAATATTTATCTAAACTGACCAGTAGGAAATGCTGAAATCATGACGAGACATTTTTCAACACTGTTAAACATTAATTGTCATCTCTTTCTTCAGACAAGTCCTCTCTTTCTTAGAAAGTTTCAGAGATCTGGATTCTTTCACCTTCAGAGGCTTGACCCCTTCAACTGAGAAGCTCAACTCACCTGAGCTCAGCAGAGTATCCAAAGAGATAAAGGAAGAAAACTGAGAATTGTGTCCAGCTATGGACTAGACTTCTGAGGGTGAGAATTTAAATTCTCCATTAGAAATAGAAGGCTATGAAGATCACTTTCAAAAATGAAGACACTGAAATACATCAGACAATGTGCACAAATTAAAAATGCTTTATTTGAAGACAGTCTTCCCACCATGGTCCACAAAAAAGCCCTTAGCACTAATGATACTGGGCTTAGAATGGTTTTAGTATTTGAATTACTTTTCCAGACTAATGGGTTTCTGGAAGTCCCATCAATATTAATGATAATCCTAAACCATTTAGACTGGATATTTAAAAAGAAAAGTTCAAAAGGTAATAACCTAGGATATTAATACAAGATATGTTTAATAAAACAGCTGAATTACTCAAAACTGTTGTATATACAATGGTTAGAATACTGGAAAACCTAGCTAAAGTATTAGAAATACTATCCTGTATTGTTTTACACTTGCTGAAGAGTGCTGCTTTAAATACTGGGACTTTGAGACTTTTTCTAATCAAAAATGTCTAACAGACATTAAGGAAATAGCTTTTAATGTTCTATTCAGACAGAGATAACAAGGACCCATCTAAAACATTAATTTAAGCAAAGTTGTTTCTTAAGGAGTGCTACAATGAAATATAGGATCATAAAGGATGAAAACCAGATGTTCCTGAGTTGTACAGGTCATCTACACAAAACATCTTCTTCCTCAGATGTTACAGGACAATTAAGAATATAATGGAGATATCACAGTGTATATACAGCCTCCAAAAGTAATGTGTCCAAAAATGAGAAAAACAGTGATGTGTACAAATTTAGAATTAAACAATTCAAAAACTCAGTATAGAATCATAGAATCACCAGGTTGGAAAAGACCCACTGGATCGAGTCCAACCATTCCTATCAAACACTAAACCACGCCCCTCCATGCCTTTTCTACCCATCCCTTAAACACCTCCAGGGAATGTAATTCAGCCACCTCCCTGGGGAGCCTGTTCCAGTGCCCAATGGCCCTTTCCATGAAAAATATTTTCCTAATGTTCAGCCTAAACCTCCCATGACAGAGCTTGAGTCCATTTCCTCTTGTCCTGTCTCCTGTCACTTGGGAGAAGAGGCCAGCTGCCTCCTCTCCGCAATTTGCTTTTAGGTAGTTGTAGAGAGCAATGAGGTCTCCCCTCAGCCTCTGCTTCTCCAGGCTAAACAACCCCAGTAAAGAAGCAAACTACTAGCAAAAAATTAGTTTTGACAACATATAGAAAAAAATTAATATACAATTAAAGGGAATGTTTTTCTTGTCAATCTTACTAGCAAAAATTCTGACTCATTATTATTTTTATCTATATCATATAGAATGAATGAAGTTAGTGCTTATATAGTTTATCTGAAGAGGTATGTAAACTACAGTTTAGAACAATAATCATTGTCCTTTAGATTCTGAAAAACTTTTCTAGCTGGTCATTTAACCTTCCTGATAATAATTTTAGTTCTTTAGTCTCCTCAAAGAAGGTTCTTAACAAGGAAACTGTTATTAATAAAAATAATTACAAGATCCTGTCCTCCAGCCAAAGGTTTCTACAGCCTTAGGAAGAGCGTAGTCATGTCTTTCCACACAGTTTAATCTTCTTGGAAGGAGCATGAAGGTAGTGAGGGAGTTTTTGGTTCTTAGCTGTAGATGAAGTTGAGGGCTTCTCCACTTCCTCTTCCAAATGTACTCCTTTACAAATGTTCAGGAGGTTTCTGTACTGTCATCTGCTGGATATAAAATGTGTTGGTTTCATAACAACTCTCTGAGGTGGAACAAACTGACAGGAGAGTGAAAAATCAGCATCACAGATTTAAGAGAGCCAGAAATTTCTTACTATAATAAATAATATTATCTGATAATTTAAATGTAAAATTACATATTTTGTCATTCTCTATATCTCTTGCAAATTATTGTGTTATCCTTCAATTTCCTTGTCTAACTGAATCTGGATAGATAAGATGGATAGTTCTGAATGCCGTTTCTCATAACACACATGCCTTAAGCGTTTCTGAAATAAATCGTATGTTTTGACCCTGGAAAATCTGTCGAAATTAATTCACAAATGCTTCCATACAGGAATAAATTGTACTTAACATGGAAAACATTCAAAGGATAAGGAGAATGCTAATAGATCCTTCATAGTCTGTGTCTAGTCTTTCTTTATGAAGCGTGAATTTTGAAAACTCAGCCTTTGAGGAAATTAATTTGGTTTCCACACCACACCCTGTTGCATGCACATATGACTAAGAATTTTTGCATATACCATTTCCAAGAACATTTTTTTGAACCGTGTAGCTATATTTTAACCAGTAGAGACTGGGAATGACCTGGAAATGTCAAATGTATTTTTAAGCTTGTAATGAGTGAAAATCAGCTTTCAAGCTGATGAGAAAGTCAGGGATAGTAAAAGTTTTGCATCTGTTGCTCTGTTTTTCCCTTTTTACCAGACTGGTCAAATTAAACTGCAAACAAATGTGATTTATAATCTGGAAAAACTGCAAAACAAGGTAGTTTAAAATCTCACTGTCTTATATGTGGAAGCATCAACAAGGAACTGAGACAGGTTAGACACCATAGCTATTAGATTTGATTTTTAAACAACAATAGGAGGTATGATATTTAAGGTCAAGTAAGAACATCAGAAATCAATTCAGACTAGGAATAACATTCAGAAATGGACTTGCAATAGCACTCAACTAAACACACTCACAGATATATGATGGACTGAAAATGCATACGTGTGATGTTACTGCCTCTAAGCTCCATGCAGCAACCTTGTATTATTCCTAAATGCTGAAAGCTGGTAATTTTTTTATAGTTTTAAATTAAAGAAACACTCATGCCAATAAACATTTTCAGTGAAGAGAGGTGCTAATAAACAAATTAAACTTATAAAAGCATATGTTTGGAATATGTTTGGAATTTTTACTTATTTGTGGACTATCATGTAATTATTTGATGGAAAATTATGCTTCACATTCTGTGTAGTTTCTTTGGAAACCAAAATATAATCCCACTGATTTTCTGCTTTGAATTGTTAACTGCAGTCAGGATTTTTGGTAAGAAAATGTTTTGTCTAATGTTCCTGAAGTTAGCAAATAAATAAATGCTTAAATACTTTTTCTAAAAACAAACAAACAAACAAACCTGAAGGGATTTTATTAAAAAACTTAACTAAAAAAATTACCTTCAAGCAGAAATTAAGTAAAAAGTATGTCAGCCTCAGAGATTTAAGGTAGTTATGAGAAAGAAAATTAAGAATATAAGTATTTTTCAGTATTAAGTACATTTCTTAAAACAGTTGCTTGAACATTAATTGTATATAGAAACATTTAGTTTCCTTAGTTTAAAAGAAGTTTAAAAGTTTTCCTCCCATAAGGACTTTACATTTAGAAGTTAAATTATGTAATAAAGTTTTATAGTTCTGTAATTCTGGACATGCATACTCTACCGAGAATTTGTTATTGCATTCTCTGATCAAAATATTTTATTATTGATGCCAAAAAGGGAAAGTCTAATAATGAAAGAAGGTTGATGAAAAATGAATACTGTAATTTTAATTTGCTTCATTCATGTGGGAGGTGTTTAAATAGTAGGATGGAAAAATCTGTATAATCATCTGAGTGTATCAGAATACATAGTATACTGAAAAACTAGGACGTTGATACAGATTTCCAAAGGAAAAAAACAATCTTTATTTTACCAGATAATTTTCTTTTAAAAATAACCAATTGTAGCAGGTTTGGTACATTTATTAAATTAAGATATATAATATAAATTAATAAGAACTTTTTCCCTTAAAGAAAACATAATCTGCACAATAAATTCAACTAAGGTATTAATATCATTATTCCTTCTATTATTGTGATTTATGGTTAATTTAGAAGATCTACTGCTTATAAACATATACCTCACTAAGAGATATGTCATTTAATGCCTCACCAATTAGGACGACTCTACACACAAATGGCAAATTAATACATACCTAAAAAAAAAAAAAAGTGGAATATCACATCAAAACTCCACTTTCTTCTTAATCAGTTTCAAATTTACTGGCATTTTTTAAAGATTAATTGCTTAGGCCTAACTGTTTTAGAGCTTGGCTTTCATTTCATTCCACAGCACAACATCTGTGAGCATTAGAACAAAGTTTGTACCCACTTCTGAATAGGAAACTTCCCTTTAAAATGAACTGAAGTACCCACAGTTAAGGCATGATACCCTGAAAATTTTAAGGGACAGTGGACTATTCTAATGCTGCAGGACTAATGATTAAAATGGCAAATAATCTCACGAAAAGAGTCAAAGGTTTATTTCCCTCAGAATCTTTTTTTTTCCCATCAAAATTGAAAGAAGAAAATTACATATATAGTCTTCAATTACCTGTGAATGATCTGTATGAGCTATGCCATCAAAGGATAGTTCAGCTCACAACATTCTCATTTCTTCACAGGAAGTCTTCAAATGTTTTAGGGACACACAATTCCTTTAGCACATTGCACTGCAGCATCACAGCCAGCTTCAGTAAGAAATGTTACTGAACTCATAACTTATTTAGTCTCCTGAGTAATCAAAATTTGTTATCACAGTTCACTCTAGGTACTACACATTTAAACCATATCATGCAGAGATGTCTGGATTTGTCCTTGAGACCAACATGTCATTTCTTTTTATATTTCACTTGCAAGACATTCTGCTTGCTCTTACTTTACAGCCTTTTTAATTAGAAAATAATATAGAGTGACAGTCATTCAAATAAAATGTAAGGCTGTTAAAAAAAGTACTTCTTGCAGTGTTTGTTAGGTATGTGTCTTAACAGGATGTATAATGACCACTTAGACAAAGACAAACTGAAAGAAAGCTTGGCAAGTTATGTAGAATTGTGTATACATATTTTCTAGAAAAAAAAAAAATAAACAGTCTTTTAACAACTACTGATAAATTCAATCTGCTTTACTAGAAGTTTTGAACATACATTTCTGGTATATTTTGTGCAAAGTGAATAAAACTAGGTCTTGATCTAGTACTGGATTAGGAGCACATTTTATTAGGTCCTGTACAAATGTATTTTTAAGAGAATGAGCTAATTCTGAAGGACAAGAGGGATAAAAATGCAAAAAAAGAAAGTAATAGTTTGCCCAAATCCAAATATATAAAGATTAAGACAGGTATATAGGGCTAATACTGGACCATACAATTTCAACTCCTAAAACCTTCTTGCCTTAGGCAGGGAAGCTTCAATATAGAAGGCATATTCTACGCTTGCTCTGCTTCATATCCTTTTTGGAAGCATCCAATGCAAATCACTAAATATGAGCAAGTTCCTGCTATTTTCTAAAATCTATTCCATTTCTAACCATTTTTGATGTCTTAACTTGGTCTGTCATGGGCAGGGAAATCCCTTTCCCTACAGACTACTAATCTCTCTATACAATATAGCACTGATAGGTTTGATTTGAAGTGTTAGACATGTTTACTTAACACCAGTACCAAGAGCTATGTTTATAAATAACACTTATATTTGCTGCTCTCACAGTCATAATTGCAAAGCAGCATGAAGAAATAAATATAAGCTGGAAATACTGGACATTTTATCAAGTACAACGTCCTAGCCAGCAGAAAACATTGCATAACCTTGTTCTAGCAATCTTATACCCAGCTAGTATAGTTCAGGAGGCATTTGCCACAAACACCATTAGCTCACAGTATATTTCATCTGGTCTGAAACCTATTGTGCATAATGATTCAATGTCTAATCTGGAGTACAGTACTCTTCAGATATATTTAGGATTAGATCCAACCCCAGAGAGCTTAAATATCCAGCATGAATGTTTAAGAGACCCTTAAGATTGTCAGCTGAAACTAGAGCCTGGCCAAGATTTTCTTCCTTACCACTTCAAAGAGGTATACACTAGTAGTCATATCTGCAAGATAAACATAGCAACTGCACTTTTGCAGACTGTGCAAAGAAGATCCATATCTTAACTAACTAGTGAATGGTGGGTTCACACAGGATAGTTTCAGTCTTAAAGAGTTTCTGGCACTACTAAATGTAGCCTTCAAGATGATACTACATGCACACACACTCTACAAGCCCTTTACTTTAAGCTGGTGACAGGCCCTATAATGAGGTTGTTGGCAGCCAACGTCTCTCAAACGTGGTGCTGATAGTGAAACAGCTCCTTTTAAATTACCTGTACATCAAGATAGAAGAGATCTTCTTTCATACGACAGAAAAACACAGTCTGATATGAGAAACTAGTTGTTAATATTTTCTTCCTTCTAGTGTCTGCAAGCTCCCAGGTGTGACTTTGATATAGACATCAGAAAGCCAGCAAAATTCAAACCTAGGTCGATTATGCAATGGCTTCCTTGCTCCCAATAACATGGAGAGTTATGTTCCCTAATACAGAGTAGAAATAATTTTCCTGTTCTCTTGCACATTTTAACTTAAAGCCTGAAGTAGAGATATGATATCAACTCTTATTTAAAGCCATGAGCAAGTACAACCATCTGTCCCAAATGAAGGAAGCTAGCAGTCAGTCTCCAAATCTCTCCAATTTCTTTAAAAGCTAGTATAAGAAACAACAACAAAAAATGCTTTGCAATATATGTAGTTTTTCCTACAGTAAGTACAGGAATGCTTAGGTAAAGTTGTGTCTGCCTAGGAAGATCAGCATTCATGTGATTTTATGTTAACTACTTCCTTGACACTGAGAGGGCGATTAATGCAAGCTTTTTAAAGATGTGTACAATTCAGTAAAAGCTGGGCTTCTAGAGAGTGGGAAGATTAAATACCATTTACCAAAATAATTGCATATTATTTCTTTTGATGATAGCTCACTAGCCCTCTGTAGCCTGGCACTACAAAGTGCTTGACAAACACAACAAGATTTTTTGAACCAAGGAAGCACCACATTTTAGCAACTGAGCTCTGTTATCTAAAAAACACGCCTTTCTGGAAAGAGTTGATTCACTGGATACAAAAGAAATGAGACTATAGAGGTAAAATGTTGCTGAAATGCATTCAGCAGTCTTTGTGCTCTGATCTTTTATCTTAACAATTGGAACAAGTGTGAAATGTTTGATTAAAATACTTATGACTGTCAATTAGGTTTAAATTTAACCAAAGAATACATAAAATCTTACTTATATTTTTCTCAGCAACAAAAGTATTCAAATGTGAGAAATTTTTTCCTATGTTTCTAAATGATGCATCTAGAAGGATAATAGGAGTCTGGGTTTACAAATTTCAGATCATCTTTGTTGAAACACGAAGTGTTATTAGTTTCTGATATTTCTGATAACAGCTTTCACTCTTTTGCTAAATCTTCCCACACACTTATTAATTTCTCTTACATTAGTTTGGTATACACAGAAGATCCATGTCTGTCATCATCAAAAGTTTTATCTGCCAATAAAAACGTAGGAGAGGGTTGACTCTTTTTAATACTGTCCCATGGTTGTTTGTATTGAACTGAACATGTAATTTAAACCATTAGAAATATGATACTTAAAATGGGTTCCATAGTTTGAATGACTCCTTAAGTACCAATAACTATATAACAGATGAAGAAAAATCATCCCTCTTCTCTATGGATACAGTTTCACAATTAATTTTAAATCAATCTTTTCAAAGAGATGGCTCAGCTTTTTGCAGATCCCTTTCTGTGTAGAAGTTCGTAATTACTGAGTCATGGAATTCGATGATTCTGCTAAAAATTAATTGGAGGAAAATGAGAATATCAGTAAGATTATTAGACTGAATTCATCCCTTGTGCATCACCAATGCTAACATAAACAAGACCTAATTAATTTCCTGGCTTAGAAGGGAACAGAAGGCCAGTATTACCCTATTTGGTATTACCCTGTTTTGGTGTAAGAAATTATATTCTGAAAGTTTCGTCATAGTCACTCCTGTTTCTGTCATGGTTCCTGTTTCTGTTTTTCTATTCTGCAATTCTTTGCTGCTTCATACTTAAGTCCTGTCTTTAAAAAGCAAGCAAATAAGCAATCTTCCTTACTCTACTGACCTTTCAACCTTTTAGGCATGACATGAACAGAAGGTTTCTAAGTGCTGACTTTAAAGCATCAGTCCCTTGTGCTCAGGAAAATTCAGATAAGTTTACTAGGATAAAGTAACTTTGAATAAACTACTTGTACCTATGGGATCTCTCATGTGGAAAAGCTTCTGAAAAGGGCTTTATAGTAGCACCTATGCTGTCATCTTTTGGTTGCTATTATAGAAAAACTGCTGGAGAAAATAACGTAGAATTGAGTGCATACTGGACTTCATTCACACTGTATTGATTTTTGCCTGAAGGTGAAAGCTGCTCTCTGCATAACAAACATTTTAAACATTAGTTTGTATTTTTAAGAAGTTAGAGACAGAATTATAAAGCATATTGCCCTACTTGTTCTTTCCATTTGTAACAATTTGTACCAGAACAAAATACAGAGTTTGATTTTTTGATTATTCTTCTCATTTGTGTAGCAATCATATTTGTTTGCATTAGAGTTGTAAGTTCTTCAATTTTATCATTAAACAAAAAAATGTACAAAAGAAAATTTATATTATGTCCACTCACACAACTTCTGCTTGAACGCATTACTACTGTTGTAACTGTCACTTCAACAAGGTTTTACACTGTAGTATTTGCATAGCAGGGGTGGTCCAAGTAGCATCTCGTACGGATCTGTGCAACCATAGCACAATCCTTGCTTCATAAGGTCCCCTCTAAGCTGCTTAAGTTACGTGATTTTTCTAGATTTGAGCCTAGTGTAGTATTCTGTTCTTGAAAAAAACATTTATTTTGTTCTTTTCTAAACATATGAGAAAATTATTTGTATTAATAAAAATGGCTACAGTTTCACCTACAAGTATGCATTATATATGTATGCAAATACCTATTTGAATGTTCATTCTGGATTTCCCTGAAGTTCATCTAAATCATATACAAATTATGCTCCTATTTTAATGGATTTGGATCTGTTGTAAACAATTTAGTATTTTATATTCACAGGTTCAAAGAAACAAAGAAGTATTTGTTTGAGGTATAATGCATGAGGTAAAAAGATGAAATATGTCTTGTCCAAAACACCTTTTTCTTCTTTAGGTTAAAATATATGGCTCACTCTTTTTTTGTGGGAGTACCTTGCTTACTCTTTTAGATATTGTGAACTGTTCTGTATAGTTGCTTGCCTTTTAGGAATTTAAAAAAAAAAAACAAAAAAACCCTAGGTATCTTCCATGATGAATCTGTGGATAAATAACCCTTTTACAAAAGAAATATTTATTTTCACACTAATTTGATCTCCAGTGAAGCAGAGTACATAACTACTGAGAGGAAGGAAGAAAAGCAAAACTCTGACATGATTTGATGTTCCTCCCTACAGTAAGATCAGAGTTATTTCTGTCTCATATTGGCAAACATTTTATCTTCCTATAATACATCAGATCTTATTAAGGGTCTTATTATCATACTTAAGAAATGTACAAATGCATGAAAAAAAATCATCAGTTGAAAGAATAACCTTTATTTGATCCAGAATAAATCTTTCTTTTTAATAACAGCATTTTGACACTTGAATAAACATGACCTATCTTTCTTCATCAAAGGTCCTTCACTTTTGGTAACAAGGCTAGTAAATGGTTAAACTGCAGACTCTCAGCTCCTGTAAACAGAAGAGCTTATTGAGATACCGTGTGCTTTTCAGCACATTTTAGATCATCAGAGAACAAGGTATGTCACACTATTATAATTTTCCAATATGCAGAATTCTGAAATGTTTTAGCAGTCAGAAAATGTATTTTTTTTGTCTTGCTTCTTTTTCAGTGATAACTTAATTATTTTGCAGCTATAGTGAATCATTTATTTACAGCTCTGTTTTGTTTCTTTCTTTTTTAAAAAAAAAAAATGTAAGCTGTTTTCTGCTTTGCCAATGCAATGGTTTCTTACTGTTTCAAAAGTAATATAGAGTAATTTGTTTTTCTGCATGATTTAACCCTGACCCACAGCTAAGCACCACATAGCCGCTTGCTCACTCCTCCACCTCTCACTTAGTGAGAAAGACAGAATCATAGAATGATTTTAGTTGGAAGGGACCTCAAAGATCATGTAATTCAACGCCCCTGCAATGGGAAGAGACACCTCCCACTAGATCAGGTTGCCCAAGGCCCCATCTAGACTGGTCTTGAACACTTCCAGGTAACTTATATGGATATTCCAAGGGCTATGCATAACTATTCTTTTTGCTCATCTCTTCAAATTACTTGTGGCTACTAAATGGGTTATAGTTCAGTTAGAGCATGACGCCTGTTTGTTTGACTAATGCTGTTGGAGGTACTTCTGCATGGAAGGAAATAAATACATGTAAGCTCCCTGATTGTATAAAGAGCAGTAACTTTCTTTCCAATCTCTCCAATATGTACTATGTTATTGCAGCCTCTGCCATTTGCATCAAGAAAAGGATTCTGCCATCACTGTTTACTGTTTCTTTATTTCTATCCATAAAAGGTCTTTGGAACAGATCTTTGTATTTCTTACCATAACAAGGATTTTCTTTGACTTTTTTTTTTTGGCATTTGTGTCTTTCATTTCCATTCATTATTTACTGAAGACAATAGAACAAATTTTCCTTGTACCACAAAAAAGAAACAACTCAGAGACTATTCTGATACTAATCTTTATCAATATTAAGAACTTCACATCTGCTGTCAGTCTGGAAGTAGTTTTATCACTTGTATATTGTTTTATCAATTTATCATGAGTAGCAAATATTCATCTTTTTAATACCTGTGCTGTTGCTTGGTGTAGTTAGGATTAGATGTTCCTTAGAACAATAATTGTGGTCCACACGCTGATAAACATCAATATCTCCATTAATGTACTTTACTAGCAAGATAGTAAAAATGTAGTTTTGTACATAACTGTACACGATGTCAGACATTAGAAACACTCATTTTCTATAGTATACACTGTGTAATTTGCCCTTGTCCAACCAGACTGTAGCGTTGTCGCTTGGTTCTTTATTATTATCCTTAGTTGACAAAATCAGTTGCATCACAAAACAATTCACATTCTCTTACAGTTTTTTTAATCAATATTTTAACCATGAGTAGCAGAATTTTCCTTTCTCACAATAAAGACTAAAGTTAGAGTTGTCTTTACTTGTACTGAGAGAGAGAGGTCAAAAAGCAAAAACAATTTGTCTTTCAATCTGAGATTCATCTATAAATGTAGTTATTCTGTTCTTTATGAAGAAACACTGACCTATTTCACATGCAATAGTTCGGGCTACATATGGACTATGGGCTGGTATGAACTTTCAGACGTAGCTGTAAGATAAATAGGCCAACAGAGTTTCTATCTGCAGAACAAAAGCTCATTTAGTGTTGATGCTATTGATTTACAGCTAATGTGGCAACAAGTGAAGACCTTCAGAATAGAGTCCTATCATTATCACTGAAGTGTCATAGGGATGGCTTCAGATTTCTCCTCTGATAGCACCATGCAGATAAATCGTATCTTTCTGCTCATATTCTCCAACATCACTTCTAGGCAGCATATGTAAAAGTTTTGACCTGCATATATATTTCAGCTACTCCTAACTGAAAGAACTAATATATAGCACTTGATCCACAGCTTAATTTCAGAGAGTCTGTTTCATGCTATATTCCAAACAAATCTTCTCTTGAAGTCATCTCCACCTAGAAAATGAGATGGATTTTTTCGTTTGTCTGTGGTGTTAAATTACATTCAATGTATCTTAGTTCTACTGTAGAAAGGTGTTTCCTGCTTGCTACTTATCGTAGTGTATACCTATTTGTATGTAATATCAAATCATTATGCACTAAGATAATCTATTTCATTATTAGAGGTACAGGGGAATTTTGTTAACTGCAGTTAGTCTTGGCAACAATTCCAGTCAAGAAAATACTGAAATTTTAACTCTGCTGCAAGCAAAAAGAAATGTATTAAATTTGGCAGTAATTAGGAAAAAAATAGTACAATATTAAGTTTCTGAAAAGGTATGTCTCAAGTACTGTCCTTAAAAACATATGACATCTGATTTCTTCTGGTACTTGAATCTAAACTTCAGCTTGGGGCGGTATAGTATGCATAGTTTTCTTTAACATGCTTCATAAGTATTATAAACTTTACCTGTGCTGTTCATCATCTGTCAATACTTTTTGAAATTAATACAGTTTCTTGCCCTCACCCTGCCTCCCTATATATAAATCCGTGAAATTCTGATTCACTTACATTTTACTGTCTCTGTAATAATATACATAAAATGGGTGTCTTCTTCCCCTGCAGTATTGCCTATGAGGATAAATGTAATGTTGCTTCTTCAAATAGGTGCTACAAATACTACTTTTAAAGTGCAGAAACAGCATCTATATATCAATTTGTTAAAAGTTACTATGATAACAGTTTTCCAAAAATAAAATAAAATAAAATAAAATAAAATAAAATAAAATAAAATAAAATAAAATAAAATAAAATAAAATAAAATAAAATAAAATAAAATAAAATAAAATAAAATAAAATAAAATAAAATAAAATAAAATAAAATAAACAACACCTTGCTTAAATAGGACAAACATCCAGAATCCTAACTTGACCTTAATGTATATTGACCTTCAAATAATAAACAGCTAGACACGTCACAAAATTGTTCAGTGTGTAGAGAACTGACAGTTCCATAGTTCCATAGCAACAATCACCATTAAAGGTTTTTAAAATTTTTCATTAAATATACAGATAAAGGAAAGACACGGGCAACGGAGAGACACAGGAAGGAAGAAAAGGAAGGCTGAAAGGAAGGAAGAGAGAAGTAGAGGGGGAGACAGAGGGAGGGAGGGAGGGAGGGAGGGAGGGAGGGAGGGAGGGAGGGAGGGAGGGAGGGAGGGAGGAAGGAAGGAAGGAAGGAAGGAAGGAAGGAAGGAAGGAAGGAAGGAAGGAAGGAAGGAAGGAAGGAAGGAAGGAAGGAAGGAAGGAAGGAAGGAAGGAAGGAAGGAAGGAAGGAAGGAAGGAAGGAAGGAAGGAAGGAAGGAAGGAAGGAAGGAAGGAAGGAAGGAAGGAAGGAAGGAAGGAAGGAAGGAAGGAAGGAAGGAAGGAAGGAAGGAAGGAAGGGAGGAAGGAAGGGAGGGAATGAGGGGAGGAAGGGAACAGGGGAAGAGAGATTGAGAGAGAGAGAGGAGGAGAAAAAGAAGGCAAGATTTTGATAAAGATTTCCTCTCCTTCTGGTGGGACAGAATTTACAGTACAGTGAAGGAAGGCAAGGTGAACCAGAAAACAAACATAATGAAATAACTCCTTGTTATCTTTATTTGTATGGAGAGTGATAACAGTTGAATTTCTTTTCTCCCCAAGTGGTGCAGGGAACTGGTGAATTTCATGAAAAACCAATCATCTCTGCTACTCTTTCTTTCTCATTCTCTTCCCCTGCTACAGTATGAGATCCCTTCCATACAATAGCCCTTGGTGAATTGCTCCAACATAGGTCTCCTCACTGTCTGCAGTTCTTCAAGAACTACTCCAGTATGGATCTTTCCCCAGTCCATCAGAAAAAGACTGCTTAATCAGAATTCCTCCACAGTCTCTAGTTGCTACAAGGAACATGTGGGCTGCAGTTCCATGACCTGCAGCATACTTAAGGGCACATCCACTTGCTCCAGAATGCGGTTCTTCAGAGTGCAACTATCTGTACCGGAAGAGTCTTCCATGGGCTGCAGGGATAAAATTAGTTTCAACATGATCTTCTTCACAGGTTGCAAGGGGAACACCTGCTCAGGCACCTGAGGCAGCTTTTCCTTCTTTCAGGTTCAATTTACCCATGTCTGTATGGCATGTTTTGTCATTTCATAAACATATTTACACAGAGATGCTACCAGATTTGCTGAGAAGCTCAGATGAGCCCTGTTGTGGGTTTGTTGGAGCTGTGTATAAGTGGTTGGAACTGGTTGTGTCCAAGATAGGGTGGTCCCTGACCTCTCCTCACAGAGATGCCCTGAAACACACTTTACTCTTTGCCCTGTCTCACCTTTGTCCCTTAAACCAAATACAATATGTTAAGAAACATTCCTGGATGAAAAAAACTAACACTTTTGAAATAAAAACATTATATAGAAAGGCAGAAAAGTAAAACAGAGGAAAAACAATGTGGAAAAGAAAGGAAAATACACTAGGAAATACAGTTTTCCTTTTCAGTTGCTTCGTCAATGACCAGGATGAAGGCATTGAGGGTACCCTTAGCAAGTTTGCAGATGACACTAAGCTGGGTGGAAGTGTTGATCTGCTGGAGGGTAGGGAGGCTCTCCAAAGGGATCTAAACAGGCTGAAGCACTGGGCTGAGTCCAACGACATGAGGTTTAACATGGCCAAATGCCGGGTCCTGCACTTGGGGCACAACAATCCTATGCAGAGCTACAGACTAGGAGAAGTCTGTCTAGAAAGCTGCCAGGAGGAGAAGGACCTAGGGGTGTTGGTCGACAGCCACCTGAACATGAGCCATCAGTGTGCCTAGGTGGCCAAGAAGGCCAATAGCATCTTGGCTTGTATCAGAAGTGGTGTGACCAGCAGGTCCAGGGACGTTATTCTCCCTCTGTACTCAGCACTGGTGAGACTTCTCCTTGAATCCTGTGTTCAGTTCTGGGCCCCTCACCACAAAAAGGGTGTTGAGGCTCAGGAGCGAGTCCAGAGAAGAGCAACAAAGCTGGTGAAGGGGCTGGAGAACAGGTCTTATGAGGAACGGCTGAGAGAATGGCTGGGGTTGTTTAGCCTGGAGAAGAGGAGGCTGAGGGGAGACCTGATTGCTCCCTACAAGTATCTGAGGGGAGGTTGTAGAGAGGAGGGAGTTGACCTCTTCTCCCTATTGACAAAGGGAATGTCCTCAAGCTCTACTAGGGGAGGTTCAGGCTTGACATCAGAAAAAAATTTTCACAGAAAGGGTCATGGAAACAGGCTGCCCAGGGAGGTGGTTGATTCATGTTCCCTGGAGGTGTTTAAGGCATGGGTGGAAGGGGTCCTGAGGGACATGGTTTAGTGATTGATAGGAGTGGTTGGACTCGATGATTCTGTGGATCTTTTCCAACATAGTGATTATGTGATTCTGTGCTATGTGGGATGGAGACACTAAATATGACTACATTTTCACATTTTCTTAACTTTATGAATACTTTAGAAGAACTTTAGATCCCAAGATAAACAGAGTAAGAACAAGTAATAAGAGAAGCCAAGAAGTCTGGCATGTGTACAGCTGGAAGGGCAGCCTTCTACTCTCTGTATTCAGCCTCAGTGAGGACAGGTGGCAGGTTTGCTGCAGGGCAGAAAAAGGCAAATTATTTGAGTACTTAGCTTTCCTGAGGGAATACTATTAAGACAAGTTTGACTCACACTGGGTCAATTATGCTTGGAAATATATAATTATAAAATGTTAATGAAGTTGCATTCTAATTAAACGAAGTTAAGATATGATCATCCTACTTCCTGCTGCCTCCTACTCAGAATTTTTTTCATATTAAAAATCTTCCCTCTACCTTTCTAGGAAATATCATTCCCATATTAATTAGATGTCTGGACCAAAAGAATATCATACTTTCTAAGGAGAGATTTTATTTCTCTGCATTTTTTTGATGCTGACTTGTTTTGTTTCTATCATGTTTGTACCACATCATCAGCCTCCTAATGTAGTTATGTCCTGCTTAGGATTTTTGCCACATTTGCTAACTTCAAGCCCACTGCAGTCCAATATAACTTTCTTTCTTGCATGTGCAGTCAGAGGACTATTAAAGTCAATGACATTTCATAAACATATTGGTGATGTTAAGAAAAAACAACAATATAACCCCCGAGATCTTATTGCCAAAGTCCTGTGTAAATGAAGCTAAGTGCTAAAGAAAGGATAATATAAGATAGTAAAACCTTTTATAGTTACTCCACTTCCATCTGAGATATCCTTGGACTTCCGGGATCCTAGCAATAAAGTCATGGCAAATCATCTTGAGCCAAGTTCTGAGATCTATTTTGAGTTTCTGTTAAGTAACACAAGATGTGCAATATTTTAACTGAAAACAGAGCTGGAGAAACCTTTAAGCTAGATACTGTGTAATGATCCTCTAAATTACAAGTAAGAAGAATGGTATATTGCTACAATATTACTTTTACAGACTAAGAATACACCAATATATTCTTAAATTACCTTCTTCAATGGTCACATTCCAACAAATTCACTGTGTGAGAAAGAAGTCCTGCAGAAGTAACATAAGGCAGACGATCTACTTAAGACTGTTAAAAAAAATAGTTAAAGATTCAAGTCAGCATGTGCATTTTGCATATGCAATTTTTAGACTTATTAACAACTGCAATGTGCTTTCTGTGGAAGAGATATTTCATAATTTATATTTCTACGTACTTGATGGTATCAAATTATATATATTTGTAACAGTATGATTGGCAAGCAGAGAAATGTGTTATTTCAATAAGTAAGCAATAACAATTTCAATTATTTCATTAATTAATTCTTTAATTCTTGCAAAGAGATATAATTTATGTTTTAAAATCAACTAAAACTTTT
This sequence comes from Coccyzus lansbergi, assembly GCA_033558105.1. Taxonomy (NCBI): domain Eukaryota; kingdom Metazoa; phylum Chordata; class Aves; order Cuculiformes; family Coccyzidae; genus Coccyzus; species Coccyzus lansbergi. The sequence goes on along the minus strand of JAUMJK010000013.1, from coordinate 4,799,699 downwards.
CTTAATACAGTCATGTTTGCTGAAAAAAAAAAATTGTTGAAAAATAAGAATCCATGAGTCTGTTTTGAATTCCCTGGTTTGTTATTTGGTTGGTTATAGGCTCCATGGAACCTAAATTTAACCTCCAGTATTTTTTTTTTCCCCAAGACCATTTTGATGTTAGACTTAGGTACCTAGATCCTTTCTTTTCAAGTTAAGATTCAACCAGACACTTCCTTAAATTTTTTTTCCTTTTTAATAAATAAAACATAGTCCACAGAACACAAAGATGGTGTTCCTTGTGCATCTTATAAGTTTAGAGAAGAACAACAGAACAGTGAGAAGAGAATTCTTATTTAAGGAAAAGAAATGAACTATCATTTACCTAAGACATAAAAAAGGAATGGAGGGTCTCAGGATCTTTAATCTTACTGGAGACATAAGTATGATATGACAGTTGGTCTTTTTTTTAATACAAACCTACAAGTTGCAATGGCAGATAATACCATGTTTAGCAGCTTTGCCTCTGATTTGTATTTGGAACAATACTTGACAATTCCATTGGAGACAATAAAATAGTTGTTGGCATATTTTAATTACTATATAAAGGCACAGTCATTTCATGGAACTTCGGGGGGTAAAGAAGCCATCAATTACTGTGCTCAGCTTGAGTTTATTTAAACAAATGTTTTTCTATTTCTGGATACATAAACTATACACTTCCAGTCCCTTGTGATATTTACTTCCAGGAGCTTTTCATTTGGGTTACAAAATATCCCAGGCTAACCATATATACTAAAAATCAATGTTACAAAGGACAAGGTGATTATAGGCACCCTACAAGTGCTTTGGAAACAAACATACATTTGTAGAAATCTCTGTGCCACTATTCATTGAGCAGAGCGATATGTTTAACACTGAAGCCCTCAGGCATTTTAAGCCTTTAGCAGCGGAACACAAAATCAATTTCAGCTCATGGGTCTTAAAGCTCCCCCTACTGATTCAGCTCATTTTCCATAAGGTATAGTAATAAATAAAAATATAAGCTTACTATGGAAACACTAAAAACAGAAGATACAAATCCCACCAGGTAAATATGACATGACCTTATTCAAACTGACTGTTTGTAACACTTCATATTCTTTCTAAATTCGGGATACTTGGACACTGTGCATTGCAGTAGACACAAGATTTACATAGAGATAGATCTCTTACTTATATTAAAAGCACAATTTGTCAGTTATGATAACATAAGTGGAGGACTGTTACCTGTTAGTAAACAATGCATTGGTTGATATTTTCTGAGCTACCTTAGGATCTCAATCTCCAGTTCAGATTAATAGTAATCTGTTAAAATGAATAAAGATTGTACTACTACTAGTAGCACTACCAATACATATATAAAGATATATATGTATAAAATTTATTAAAACAAAGAATATAGCTATTCGTATTGGATGCCGTGAAGGAATACTTTTACTTTCATTGGACTGTAAGATGTCTTGAGCTCAGGATGACTTTGTAAATGCCAACAAGAATTTCCTAAGTGAAGAGTCTGACAAAGGCACATAGAGGAACTGGGTACCTCAGCCACTATTAGCTGTCAAAAAAGCAGAATAGAGTATTTCCTGTGTAGAAACTCTGGACCAAGGGGAGAGCTGCAGTCATGGAAGTCAAAGAATGAAAAACTCTTCTACAGTAATCAGAAGTGACCAGGATGAATTTCTAACATGTCACAAGACAAAGAGAAGTATTTTTAAACTCAAGGGGTGTTTTGAGATTCTTTCAACACTTGGCTGGTTTATTATATAGTTTTACTTTAAGTGTCTAAACCTCCGTTGCAGTGGCTACATTGCATAGCTGTACACATAAACTTTCTAGAATGTATGCTGTTATTTATGCAATATACATCTACCCCTTGATGGATTGCAAAATATATGTATTCTAGCTTATGTTTTTTACTGGTTTGTTTGAATAATATTGAATCATAGAATCATAGAATAAACAGGTTGGAAGAGACCCACTGGATCATCGAGTCCAACCATTCCTATCAAACACTAAACCATGCCCCTTAGCACCTCGTCCACCCGTGCCTTAAACACCTCCAGGGAAGGTGAATCAACCACCTCCCTGGGCAGACTCTTCCAGTGCCCAGTGACCCTTCCTGTGAAAATTTTTTTCTTAATGTCTAGCCTAAATCTCCCCTGGTGGAGCTTGAGACCATTCCTTCTTGTCCTGTTCCCTGTCACTTAGCAGAATAGGCCAGCTCCTTCCTCTCTACAATCTCCTTTCAGGTAGTTGTAGAGAGCAATGAGGTCTCCCCTCAGCCTCGTCTTCTCAAGGCTAAACAACCCCAGCATAAATCAAAATCCGATTAATCAACATAAATCAAATCCGATTAATCAACTTTTTAGAACTGTGTAAAAGATATTTTTTAAAATAATGTATCTTGTTTTTATTCAGTGTACCATTTGTTAATAATTACCACCTTTTAATGTTAGTAATGGAATAATTATGTACAGTCAATCTTGAATTATAATTTTATTGTGTTTCTTTCTGCTGAAAATGGTGCATAAAGGCTGCAAGTATCCTACTCATTTTAGCCTACCAACTGTAAAAATTATGTGATTATAGAACATTAGGTATAACCTGGTTGTTCATCTAAATGAGAAGTTATTTGTGAGATTATGTCAGCCAAATCTTGTATACTATGGTCTAGATTAAAAATTAGAGAGATGCTCAGTCTTAGTTTTACAAAAATATGAACTCAAAGTCCTAATTTTTCCTCCTGGGCAACATTTTTTTCTCTGTGCACTTTTATTATTCTAAGAATTAAAACAAACCAATCCAAAACATGCATTAACTACATAATTATGTGAGGAAATTAATTTATTTTGACATACAATTCAAAATTTTCCTGTGTATTCTAGGAGCACTCATAAATAAAGGGATTCTGTTGTTGTCCACTAGTTGCATACAGTTAAATCTAGGGTGTTTTAAGTCAGCTTAATGGTTCACTACGTACTCATAAAGAGATTTTTGAGATCTGTAATGTCTGCAGAAGATTATATCAGAGGAAAGAAAACTATCTGCTTCTGTCTTCATGAAGAATTTGTAGTTAAGAACATGCTACTTCATTCAACAGTGTCTGCCTAGCACTCTCAGTCAGAAAAATTAAATAGAGGAAAATCACTAATAGTTAACTGAGAAGTCTCAAAATGTCCGTTTTGACATGGGTACAAGAAGACTTTCTTAGTAACTTCTGCTATGGATGGTGTACTTAGTTTTCATAGTATTGAAACACCCATCAGGCCTCCATGAGTCTAGTCCTGCAAAATTCTCTTCTCATTAATACCCTTTAGAAGCAATGATTGGTCATATTTTGGATGAAAAACAAGCCAAAACAACAAAGCTCAAAACAAAACAAAAGAACTACATCTCCCCCCTCCCCAAAAAAACCCCAGACAATGAAATGCAATTGTTTAGGCTGCAAATTAGTAAACGATCAAAACTTTAACATATAATCCCATTGACTATAGTGACATTAAAAATATTGTATTGGAATTTGTGTATTCTTTTCAATGATACTAAGTAGTAAGAAAATAGTTCAGTCTTTCCAAAGAGCAGATGCATATCCTGTTTATGACTAAACTGTCTCTACATTGAAAAGCTTTAAAAGAAATGCACTGGGGAAGGCAACTTGCAGCTGAATGGGCGAAGTATAAGGAAAGTTCAGAGGTAGGTGGGGCTGGTATAAAAATGATATAGCACTTACTGAAGGGAGTCAGAATTCACTGCACATCTGAGTAGCACATGTCCAAATGAGACTTCTCTGTATTATCCCAAGAGTAAACTCAATGCAATTCATACAAATGATTGCTAGTGTACATCTCCATCACCACACATGACTAAGGGGGAAACAGTATTCCCAGGTGATTTTAGCCATTATTCCTTGATGTTGAGGAGAATATCATCAGCTTGTCCGTTGAAAAAGTTTGTTCTTGTGCAGTTTAAACACCTTTAAAATAATTTAAATTCAAGTAGAAGAGGTAAAAATGAAGGCGATCTCTGCATTTATACTCTTGTTCTGAGTTTCAGAGCTAGTTGTAATGATTTGCTTGAAGCAAATATTACAGGTTGTTTTTCTTCTGAGAGAAGTCCAATGAAATGATCTTTTCATCTGCTATTCTTTTCAACTTTTGAAGTTACTTCTTTTTGAAGAGATAATCCATTTATCTGTCATATCTGCATGAAAGTCATAAAATTATGTAATAAAGACTCTAGTAGTTTGTTTTTAAGATGATTATTCAGATTACAGTCCCAAGCATTTTTTTTGTTAAATATTGTTAAATGAACAATTATAAAATGAAAGACTTAAAATGATTAGCATAAGAACCAGACTCTAAGTGAAAAAGGCTTCCTATAGCCAAAAACAGGCATGAGGGGAGAATATTTTAAATTGTGTCATTTTCCCCTAGTTTTGGGGATTGCACTTTACTAGATCAACTCTAATATATATCAAGTGTTCATGGTGCCAGGAGCTGGTAATAGAAGGTCATTAAATGGAATTAGTAGGTTGGTGAAATCCAAAGCTATCAATCAGGCAGAAAAGCTAATGAGGATTAGTAGACCAAGATTATTACCTAGAGGTTTCTCTAGCAGTTGGAGCCATATTTACATGTAAGCACATGCAAACAAGTACATCGTATGAAAACAGGAGCTGAAAAAGGCCATCTAGTTTTAAATATACACGTATCGGAATTAATGTAATTCATGATCGTGACTTATACGCTCTTCTTACTGCAGAAGAACTGTTGTTTAATGCCTAATTCAAAATTTATACGCAGCAGGAATGGATTCATTATCTCTTGTGTCAAAATCCTTCTTAACAAGTAAAATAAGGAGAGAGAAAAAGCATGAATAAAAGAAGAAGAGTTTCACTGGCCAAATTACTCCAGTCCTCATAAATTCCAAAGAGTATTTTTTTATCCACCTCTGTAATCGATTGATAAGACAGTAAATGGAGAATGTTTGGGAAAGACCTGCACCATAAGTGTATTCTCAGAGTAGATGAACTATGAAGGAAGAAATAAAGGGTAAGTTCAAATAAAGTAAATTCCAGTATATTTTTTTTCCCCATTGACACTGGATTCCTGGTAGAAATTTTTTTCTTCATTTACTTATACCGAATTACTGTTCCTAATCAGTATGCAACCTGCCTCATCAGAAATAATTATTCTAACAGCAAAACAATATTTCCTTTTCAATTGTCATAAAACAGATTGAAATCAGGATGAAGCTGATTTAAAGAAAAAAATTATTATTATCTGGTAGATAACTGGCATAGTTCTCTATTTGACCTTGGCATTATTCCAGAGTAGGCTTGGATTATAACAGTAAATATATGAAGATTTTTACATTTACTATTATCACTTCATTTTGAAATGCGTTAAAGACAAGGAAGAATTAAGCTGTTTCTGTGCATACAAGTACACAATTCATTGCTACTATTATTGCTTTTTTTATCATTATTTTATTTGCACCACACTAGCACTGGGTATTTCATTTAATTGTTTTGGCAAAAAAGTAGCTAAACTAAAACTAAAAGTAGCTAAACTAAACCTGCATAAGATCATTTTTCTTTTTTGACAGATATCTGCAAAAACAAGTGGAAAAATCCTTACTTTTCATGTGGATCAAGCCAAGGTGTTTGAAAGATATCTACCAACTTCTTAATGGAGACAGAGACATAAGAACAGTCAAATAAATAGAGACTCTTAACATGTCTTGAATTCAGTTTCAATGTAATAGTCTTATATAGAACACTGTTATGATTTTGGTGGCATATGCCCTACACACATATCTCAGTCAGAGGTCTACAAAATCCTGGGTGGAGAGCTACTCTGGTCTTTAACAAAAAACATGTCCACGTGAAAATAAGTCTGCTTTCTTCAACACTAGCATGGCTAATAATTAGTTTTAGAAATCAAAACAAGGAAAAACGAAAGAAAAAACTCAAAAGCCCCAAACCAAACTAATTCCTGGAAGTTTATATTATATATGAATTATAACACATACTTTGTCCTGGACACCTTACAGTCACTATACATGAAAGATAAAAAGGAAAGAGAAATAAGAAAGTAGAAAGGTGACTTGCTAAAGATGATGGAAATAAGCAGTACTACTAAGCACAGAAACTGTTGGCATAGTAATCTATTTCTGACCACCTATTGTCTCCTGAATAGCTGAACTTCTATCTTCCAGTGAACAATTGTTCTCAGCTTTTTAGTTAATAGTTCGTTAAAGTGCAAGAATATAGGTGTGTTTCAGACAAGTAGATTCTATAAAAGAGGTAGCAAAGCATGTAATAGAGGTTAAGGTAGTTAACATTCATATATATATATATTTATATTTATATATTTATATATATTTCTTAGATCTCAATGTAGTTGAGATGCACATTAAAAAAATCCTCAAAATGACAGCAAATCTTTGATGTAGAGATGAGCCCTGGTATGGTAGGCATGTGGGTAAATAATAATAAGTAGCTATGTGAAAAAATTCACAAAGGACCTCTAAGATTATCTCTTGCTAAACAGAAGAAACTGAAGCCATTTATTACCTTTGAAATGTAGACCTGAGAAAGATAAAAAGAAAAAACCAAAACAAAACCAACATGAAAATCTAAGAAAGATGGAAGAAGGTAAGATACATCATTACTTTGTCTTACTGGTTTTTTTGGGTAGGCTGAACATATTGTTGCAACCTACATCAGGACACATTTTCTGCTTTACCATTTCTTCTAGTGGTGGTAACTAGCTCCCTTGTTTGCAATCCTTTTAGTGCTGTCAAGGATTTGCTGACTTCACTGACATCCGTGACCACCTCCAGATCATTCCTGCTCATCAGAGAGACTCATGACTGGTTGGATTTCCAGTTTGTAAGACTATAAGTTCAGCATGTGGAAAGAAACACCAGAAGAGGAGACCTACAGCACAAGGGGGGATTAAGTATTTTAAATATTTTTGTTTGAAGTTTTTAAGTATTTTTTTTAATCTCCATAAAACATAATAAGCCCTACAAATAATCATAAAACCCACACTGATCATTCAACAATTTTCTAGACAATTGCTTGCAGATACTCAAACCCCAAGTATAAGTCAATGAGGCATAAAAACCTGAAGGAAATACAATTTTCTAAAATGATCACACAGATATCACAGACCTAGAAAAATTATTGCTTCTAATAGTTATTATTATTATGTTATCACCTGAAAGAACATCCTTGGTTAAAAACTCATTCTGGTAAAAACTGCAAAACTTGGAAAAAAATTGATATGTGTACAGGTAGTTAGATTCTGCCCTGTATTTTAACTGTATGTATTTGTGTTACCTTCTTGTCAAGACTTTCTCCTCTTCTGAATGCCCCTTTGCCTAAAAAAGAGTTATGAGAAGGGTTTATCATTTAAATAGAACTCTTAAAATAAGATTTCCTTGTGTAAAATACCAAAATATTAGAAAATATATGATTAAAAATCTCTCTATTCTGAAGGTATGCAGTTATTTTTTACCTCATTGCATATAGCATATCAGTTGTTAAAAAGCCTGTGTAGTTTGAACACATTAATTTCTTATTTTATGCAACTTCTTGGTACTCCACCTCTGGAGTAGAATGTGGAACTATTTGCTAGATACACAAGATGCTAATATTAACCTTCCCATGTTGATTGATGCAATATTATGGGACAAAATCCTTATTTTGAAATTTAAATGCCTTTTTCCACTTAGGAATCCCACAGAGTAAACCCCTTTAGAAATAAAATGCACTTTACATCATTGAAAATAATGGAATCATCATATGAAGTACTGTACTCCATTTTGTCTCATCGGCTGCTGCTGTGACAACTATTTCAGACACTACATTGCAGGTAGTAGCTTTATATAAAAATAACTGTCTTCTTCAGAATTAGGTGTTCAAGGCAGGATAGGAGACCTCTAATTACCATTTATGAATTACTTTTCACATTAACAATCTGATTTAAAATTATTAGAGTTTTTGGGATGCCTTGGATTTATAATTAAAAGTAAATATGAAAGAGAGAGAACAGTATATAATTAATTATCCCCTGAAGTTTAGAGAAGAAATTAGTGTCTTTTTTATTATGTTTTTAAAATAAAACAAATAAAATGAAACAAATAGACTGTGTAGTCTGTACTGAAAAAAATCAAAATAAAAAGAACTTTTTCAGTTGTGTAAATCTGAGGTATTTAAGGAAATGAAACCATCAGTAATATGCTTTCTTGTGTCAGAGGGACTACATATGAACCAAACCACTGTACTGAACTAACAACTAGTCTGTGTAGTAACCATTTGTTGAAAACTTTCTCATACCAATAAGTAGAATTTTGAGAAAAAACATTTTTTTTAAATGTTTCCCACCCTCCAAGTTAAAAGTAGTGATTTTTTCTAAGGAAACCTGAATATTCAGAACCTCAGTGTCTTAAGACTATACAATATACATCTCAAAAGGGAGGAAGGATTCATTGGACAGAGTTTCTCTTTATGCTAGGGTTTCGTAACAGTATATTATAGAAGAGAGAAATATCCTTTCAATCTCCACCTCACCATTCATTCCTGCTTTGAATACTTCAAGGCATTTAGTAGATAATTTTTTCTGTGTATAATTCTTAGATTTCAGACTCCTCTAACTAAGAAAATTACTTGAATAGATTATTCCATAAAAAAGACATGTCATATTTCTATAACTAGCTACCATTTTAAAAATAGAACAAACAAATCTGCAGAAGAGACTGACAGATGGAACAGTGTATTTAGAAGGTATTTGTCAGGCTTCAAAGCTTTTCTAAGAGGCACTTGAAATGATTAAAAAAGTATTGTGACGCTGAAAGTTAAGATCTTATCACAAGATCTCTTTTTTTAAACAATTGACACAGTATGACCATCTTCTATATGGTGCTTTATTTTATGGACTCAATAATTGGAGTGTCCTATGTTGCAGTTTAAGTTAATACAAAGTTCACAAAAAAATATTTCACTACTTGGAGAAATTTTGCTCATAATTCTTTTGATGTTGTATAAGTAATTAGGAAGAATAACAACAACAGAAAAAAAAAGATGGTGACTGTCTATGATGCTATAAAAAAAAATCATACACTTAATTGACATACTACCATTTTTCACTCTGCAATAAAAAGCTGTTTGGAGTGAACACGTGCTTGGAGACTATGTTTCATCTGACCCAGCTCTTAGAGTGATAAAAACCAAGTAAAATGCAAACTGGTGCTAATTCCTAAACAACCCTTGATCAGACAACCAGACAAAAAGAATTGTTCTCAAATTTGTGTTTGTTTGTTTGTTTGTTTGTTTGTTTAATTTACTAGTTGTCCAGGGAATCCATAATGAGAGGGTAAGACTGAAGTATCTTGCCAGAATTTGTATTGCAGTGTTTCCAGTATCACAACTGTTTAGTCATTGTTCTCTCTAATATTTATGTGATGTGTTTTTTCCAAGTCCATGCAGCTGAAGCCATTCTCTTATTAAAGCAAGCAAAATCTGTGTGTTGAATTTTGATTTTCAGTGGTGGAATGAAAAATAAGCTGCAAGATTTTCTTATCTCTTTTGCTATCTCCCCTGTTTTCACCAGATTTTGTATAAAAAATCTGCAAAACAGGCAAAAAGACTTAGTATATTCATATGTAAATATTTGGATTGGATCTGTAAACACTCTTTTCCTAAAGAACAGATCTAGAGAAAAGCTTCATAAAGATAAAACATGATTAGACCTAGAAGAGGTATGTAGAAGACGCCTTTGATAGAAGACGCCTTTATCCAGTTATTGCACTCAACCAGAAGCAGCTCCTGTTTTTCCTTAAATTAGTAGAAATACATTTGCTTAGCACTTGTACTGATGACACAGCCCCAAAAAATCCAAGAGAGATAGTTTAGAGGTATCTGTCAAAAAAAGTGTATGTGAATTCCCTGAATTAAAGATAACTGTTCTATCTCAGTTTATATAGGCAGTTTTTATGTTCTGAGTTTTCCCCCTTATTATGAGTGGAATGAACAGGGGGAAAAAAATAATATTGATGCAATTGATTTTTATCTTAAACATGGTGAAACTTCATAATATGTCTTCAGGTACATTTATATTGCCCCCACAGAAATGGCCCATGGTTAAAATAACCTATGTCCTCCTTTTTAGTGTTCTGGAAGCTGTCAAAAATTTGTCATGACTTATAAGATCTGATCATAGCTCTTTCCTGCAGTAGCAATACACAAAGCATGACTGTGAAGACATTTTCAGGGACCAGAAGTGTATATGGGCTCATGAGTGACTGCTGGAACTCAGGGCCAACTTGGACACAAGGCAGGGGCTGGCTTGGATGATGTTTGTTGAAACAAATCAGTTGTAGTTCCTCTCACTTTTGCTCAGAACAGATTTAAGCTGATACTGTAGGCATGGTCTGAACCTGAGCTGACTATAACCTGGCCTGGCCAGGACCTAGACCCTTATCCTGACACCCAATCTCATCCACATCTCCATGGTTCTGCTGGGGTATCTTGATGTGGCGTTTGGCTCTGTTTCCTCTCATCAGGTCTTATTCTGGCTTACTCTTAGCCCTGGCTGCCAGGCCCTGGCTGCTGGCTACTCCTGTGGCCTCTTGCACTGCATGAGATAGGAAGTGCTCAGGGATTTCTGATGGTTGAGAAAATGTCCTCACACACACGAATCATTCTTGAGAATAATATTTCATAGATCTAGCTAAATTTAGCTCTTAGCTAAACTTAGCTCTTCTTTTTTTTTGAACAGGATAAGAGAAATTGGGCTCCTTTTTTTCACAAATCATTCACCAAGAGGTGGGTAAAATTTCAAAGTAAAGCAAAGGAAACAAAAAGTAGTTAGCAGATTGATAAGAAGAAAGAGAAAGAAATCTGTGAAGTTGGAGAGGACTCACTGGTCTTTTCATTCAATGTATAGAATGTTTGGAGATGGATAGTGCAGATAGTGTATCAAAGTCAGTAAGGTAAATTTGACTGTGCTTCAGTAGCACTTTTTGTAGCTACAAAGATTTTTGGCAAATTCTTCTTAGGTTTTTGGGAAATATTTGCTGTTTAAGCCTTGCTATTTTTGCTCTGCGATGTATTTTGCATTGGTCACACAGTGGATAGATTTCATGCTGCTTTTCATCACCTTCTTCCACCCCATTTAAGCAATCCTCACTTCACACTCTATTTAGAGAGGCTGAGCTGAATGTGCATAAAAATGCTATTCTTATTTCTTTTCCTTTTTCTCACATTGTTCAGTACTCTTAAAAGAGGATTAGTAAATCCCTGGCTACTTAGAATTTCTCAAATGTCACTATGCCTTATACCATTTCTCCTCAGTACAGCCATTTGACAAAATGAAACGAGTACAAAATTTGCTGAAAAAAAAATAACTGAGCTTTTCTGACCACATCTAGGATGAATGATATTTCCATGTTGTTTTTTAAAAGTCAAGTCTTGAGTTAAGTGAATGGGAGCAAGCTGATTTACAGGAATTTAAGATCTGACTCATAAAGTTTCTTTTTTTCTCTGTAAATCTATATTTAAAAATTAATCACTAATAGTGATTAATAGTGCTAAGCAGTATATATTTAGTGGTAGGTTGGTTTTTTTTCAATAGAAAACCTCACTCTGACAAAACCCACAAAAATAATCTGACCATGAATACTTGGAATAGTTTATCTGTTGATGGTTATTAATGGTTAAATCTATTATATATCACATTCGCTTTTATTTGCTTTTAAATAATGGGTATAAGATTATTTTTTTTTTTTAAATGCATATGTCCTTAACTAGACGGAAACTAGCAAAAAAGTCCCCAAATCTGTGGAAAAAAACCCAATCTGCATTACTGATGCAGAAATACTTGTAGTACATGTTGTCGATTTGAACAGGTTCTAAAAATGAGTGTGTAGAAAAGATTGTATAGATAATTAAAAGTACGTGGAAGAGGTATTTGAATATGCATGTGTTATTTTTTTTTATTCTTGGGTGTAAAAATGTACTTTCTCTTTGTATGAACTCTCTTAAAATAATCCTGATTAATACACAATTTATTGATATCTGATATTGCTTACAGTTAAAATATCTAAAAATATAATTTTCAGAAGAACATTTATATTTGTAAATAATGTATTTAATAGTGCATGAGTAATTTAAGGACTAGTGCTGAAAATGTTTACTGATATAACTCCATTGATTTAAAAAAGTTTAGTTCAGGAAATAATCTGATCTGCTTTTATGCTGTCCGTGGAAGTTCATCCTAAAACCTTTGTCATATAAAACTACTCTAGTTTACTTGAAAGCTGTATAAGAGTGTAATGGTAAGAGATGACTTTAACAAAGCTATTCCCAGTACATGGGCTTGGCTCAGTGTAGATATTCCTTAAAAGGGCCAATAAAGAGGATGCTTTTGTTTTTTCAGACTTCCAGAAAATCCCTTAGCAGGTAGGTCATGGTCAAAAAGCAGCTAGCAATAACACCTGCTTGAAGGCTGATGCTCATAAGAGTACAATTAAGCAGAAAGAATTATTTCAATTCCACTGTGAGAATGGAGTAGTTCTCATAGGAGTTATACAAACAATGGCTTCATATAATTACTTGTAATTCAGCTTAGTCATTGCTTTAGGTGAATGAAAACTTCAAACAAGTCTTGAAGCAAACTAGATGCCAAGAATATCAGCTATCAATACTGCCTTGTTGTTTCTCCTTTTTTGCTGGAAAGGACCAATCAGTGAAGAGAAAATCTATTTATACCAATACGCATTTCAATGAAAATACTCACTTAATTAAAACTGAGGATATGTCAAAAAAGATCCTCAAATAAAGTTTGTTTTTAAGCTTAGTACTGATAGCTATTGATTTTAAATTTTTTTTGTTATTTTAAAATTTGAAAAATGAGATATTTCAAAATATTTCTATTCTGGTTCTCAGACTAGAATATCTCATCTTCTAAAACACAGATACACCAGGAAAGAAGAAAGACTCTGCAAAATATGTTAAACATCTCTATTTAATTCTCATAATGCTTTTGATGAGATGATTGATAGTTCAGAACACAACCTATAATCATAACATTTTACAGTAGGTAAGATTATTCTCACAGATGGAGTATCAATGCTGATTAGTGTGTAGTAGGAAAAAATGAAAGAGAAGAGAGAAAAAAAAGTAATAAACAACAAAAGTAAGTAAATGGCATGGTGATGAAACCTGATCCTGAAGGAAGACAGTAAGAATTATGTGGAAAGATGACGCAGTTCTATAAGACACATTTGTGGTTATTCCATGATGCGATAAGTCAACTAATTTAGATTCTCTACTGGCACATTACAAAGATGTGAAAGTGAGAGATGTGGTTTGATTACTTTTAGATTGAATTTATTCTCCCTGGCTCTCCTTTATCTATAGTGTTCTGATGGGTTTTGTTGCCATAGCAATTCACTAATTTTTAGTAATATACACTTATATCTTTATCTATTTATGAAGTTTGCCATCAATATTAAAACTATTTCCCCTAACAAGGAACTGAAAGCACAAACATGTTGAAGGGACTGTATAAAACTCACCACTGTTGAAGGCTTAAGACAAATACTAAAAGAGAAAAAGACAATTTGTGTCACTACAGTGCCCTAAAACAAAAAGAAAGGTAATGTAATAACAGCACTTGATTATTTGTTTACAATTAATTTGAAGAAGTAATCATACCATGGATGGATGACTAAATACAATGCACCCAGATTAAATCCAAGGTGTTTAGTAAGCCATTTGTAGCTTTGTGTTAAAGCACCTACATTTGCTTTAAAATCAACTCAAGACCAGGAACAGTTTAGCCACACACAGGTCTGAAGCTCATAAATTCTATCGTATCAAGTTGGCTTTACGCAGCATTAGCCTGGGTGCTTCTCAGGTCCACTTCTTGGTATATAAACTACATTGTTGCATTTATATTACCTTGATGTTTTCACTGCACAAAGTATTCCAATGTGTTTGCAAATTATTGTTTATGTAAATAAAATTTTGTTATAGCTTATTAAAAAGCAGCCATCTTGATTCTGTGAATTGCAGCAAAATATCTTGCGCACTGTTTTTTAAAAACGTGATTCACAATAAGTTAGAGGACATAAATAATAATATTAGTGATATTACTATTACTTTTATTCACAAAGTGTCAGTTTACCATTGTCATGTGACAGACAAAGCATGGAGGTGCTTGCTGGAATATTTAACTTTATTAGAGACTGGCATGATGGGCATATTGAAAGAAGCACGGATGAGTGAAAAGAGGTAATAGAGTAAGGCATGAAGCCAATGGAATAAAAGGTAATCAGGTTGTGTTTAGTGTAACAGAACAAGAAATGTGGGTAAAGACGGCATGGCGAGAGCAGAGAGCAAGAAAAAGTCCTTCTAGATGAAAATACCTTGAGATGTTTCTTTCACCAAAGCAAAGTACATCACTATGTACTGAGGTGTCAAACAGTGGAAATAGCAATAGCTGTATATTTGCACTCAAATGGTGGCAAAAAGATGAGCTATGTTTCATTTTTCTTTGAGGCTACACTTACACACCTTTATATATATTAAATAAAAATTAAAAAAACTTGAACATATGGTACATTATGATAATCTTGTTGTGTTACGTTTAAGACAAGCTTGTAAATAGTAATTTTCATCTGAATGTAATGTTTCATAATATACTTTCTAATGTTTTGTTGCTTAGCCTAAATACATGTTTAAACAATGTCTAAATGGTGACATTATCCATATGACATCCAAAATAGCTGAAGGATCCACTATGTTGAGATTGGAAGAAAGTTAATTTTGATTGCAAACTCTGTGCTCATGAATATCTCTTTTTTTAACAGTAATCTAATCTGGGCAGAGTCTTGAGAGTTATTGTATATGATTTACTTGAGAATCTGCTTAGATTAAAAGTGCTACAAATCACATGCAGGAAAAACAATGC
This sequence comes from Coccyzus lansbergi, assembly GCA_033558105.1. Classification (NCBI taxonomy): domain Eukaryota; kingdom Metazoa; phylum Chordata; class Aves; order Cuculiformes; family Coccyzidae; genus Coccyzus; species Coccyzus lansbergi. The sequence goes on along the minus strand of JAUMJK010000013.1, from coordinate 4,784,691 downwards.
TGCCATCAGAAATAGCAAAATTATGTCTTTTTTATTTAGAAAACATTACTTGAAGAAATTGATTTCTACAGTATTAGATTCAAAATTCCATCTGAAATCATAAGGCTCTTTTGAGACAGAAAATTTGTTACAAGGTATTTTCAGTCATTAAAGCAAACTGAACAGCTTGGTTTAGGTATTATCAGTAGCAGATGTATGGTAAAAGAGAGCATGAACTGAAATATTCCCAGGCTAAAAGAGAACTTCTCAACTAGCCTGCAACATTTTAGCACCAGGATGCTGAAGAAACAGGGACATTTTTGCTCCTTCACTTTCTCCTGTCTGCTGGTCCACCCTTACAGCTCTTTAAGTTTTTCTTTGTCCAAGATTTGGCACAACTCAAAACATTTTTCTTCAGATTATCATTACCTAGTGGAACAGACTGTTCCTATAAAAGATACTTAACATCTTGCAGTCAGCTTTTCTTGGGAACAAGATATTTTGTGCTGAAGAGATAAACCTTTAATAATTGAAATTATGTGTACTTACGCTTGTACAAAGCAGAAAGGACAGAAAACCCCACGGATTTACATGATGCGAAATAGGCACTTCTACTGTGAATATAGACTGATGAGCAAACATATATGTTGGTATGCAACCAGATTAATCCAATCCTACTTGACTGTCATAAACAACCAAGTCATCTGCCAGAAACTGGCAGGTTACTGACAAACCCCTAATTTTTATTAACAAATACTATTTTGGTACCTGCTGGAAACTGCATTATGGATATCTCAAACCACTATCCCCTCACGCGTAAAGTCACATTAGCAAAAAAGTGAGATGTGTATCTGTTCAAGAAATTGAATTTATGGTAAGGAATGAGGCTATAATGTTCTGATGTGCAGTTCATTGAGCATTTCTGGGCCATCACTTATAAAATAAACTTGCAAAAAGTCATACTTCACCTTTAAGGAATGATATCTACTAGTTCTATGTTTTTATATGTATATATATATATATATCTGCCTTAAAACTGTTAAGAGATGACAAATATTAGGCTAGATTACTCAATTTCTAAAATGTAGAACTGAGATCACAACAAAGATTGCACTGAGGCTGACCTATGAAGCATAACATATAGCTCCTATTTTCATGCCTATTTGTGTTTATATCTGTGTGTATATGATAGATGTATGTCTATTCTTATTGAGATAATAAAAAATATTTATACAATATTAGTATTATTATCCTCATTTTAAGGAAGAATAAATGAAACATAAAGGACTGAAATAACTTTTCAACAATGATCAGAATAGGAAACATTGTTAAACAAATGTAAATTCAATCCTTTCCTAGTAAATTAATTAGAACGGAATAACTTGATTCTAACATGGCTATTCATTAATCTATAAGTATATGGCTTGTTATTTTATTATTTTCTGTACTACAGAAGGATGGTTTACATAAATTAGGATGTATCTTTGAGAGGCATGATAAAATTAAATTGAAGGCCATGATAAACAGCACAGATCTGTTTTGTTTATGACAGAGATAATGATTCAATACGCTGAGCAATACTAGCACAGAATTAGCCAAAATATTAATGAAATTTTTGCATTAAAAAAGTGTTACAAGGAAAACACAGCATGGAGAAAAGAAAAGCAGAAATATGATACATATGAATTGGGTTTGTGAAAAAAAAAATATATTACAGTCTGTGCTTTAAATATGCAGGGGAAAAACCCTACAAATTATATTGCTGGCATCATAGAAAGTTTTTAAATTCTGTCTTTGGTCTCTGTTTAAAAATCATTAGGTATTTAATATCAGTTGGAATATTATGAGTTTGAGGAAAGACTACAAAGTTATGATGATGAGTCACTGCCACATACAGACTTACTTGTTTGTTCAATCTTTGAATAAGAGAAACTGGTTTAACTAATTTATACTTGTTAAGTTTTCTGCTAAACGTTGTTTGATAAACCAGACAAAGAATATTAATCAGGTAAGCTATGTCAGAGATCAAAAACACCTTAAAAACAAATTGGAATTCTTTCTTATTCCCTTTGATATTTCATCAGAGAGAGGCTGGATATCTTGTAAAACTGAAGTTTCTTAAAATTTTCACATATTGTAAATGATGACCTAAGGATAAACTTAAACTTTGTAGGAATTGTTGATGAAGCACTGCCACCTTTTGGTTGTACAAATAAGGAATATGGAGGAAGGATGTAATTGTCACAGAAATAAGGAATCAAGTTGAAACCGTAAAATAATTGTTTTATTCTAACATTTATCTACTTTGCTTGTCTACATAATTGGCTGTCATTGTCCATTAATAGACTTCTTCAATACATTCTAATTTCACCACCCTCCCAGTGAAACTAGTACGACAAAATGGCTGTGATGTTGATGAAGACTTTATTGGATTTGATAGAAAATCAACAACCTAGGTTAATATAATTTTCTGTAACTCTTCAGCTTGCCTTAGTCTTTGCTATTTCCAGAAACTGTCTAGGAAGGAAAGTTTTCTTACTTTGCTAAATCAGATAAATTTGGAAATTTTGAAATCTAATAAATAGTAATGTAGATGACAATTATTGTGTAAGAATCATCTAAGAACTAGTTAGTGACTCTAAAATCATCAGTGTCTTATATTAATAACAGTGCAAATTGTTCCTAATTCCTTAAGTTATGAATCCAATGCTGATACTTTGAGACTTGAAAATATATTTTGTCAGTAACATATTTAATAACTTGAAGAGGAAACATGATTTTAAGTAAACAATTTAGTAATATCACAGACTACTTTTCTTGTATGTGGAAAGATTTGTCATATTTAGCAAATTAGTAAAGTTGCTAAAAATGCAGTGTGTGTGTTTTGGATGTAGAAGCTCAGTTTGACATTCTATTGTATTTAAGATATGGAGGGGGGGGTTTCAGTCTTATTGTCATGTCAGTTTATTACCTTTTTTAAAATGAAATATTGGTATCATAATCTTATAATAGCCAAATATATAGAAGAATAAGTAGTATTTTCACATGAATTTTACTAAAAAGCCTACCTTCATAAGCAAATTATGTCACACTAAAGTATTGCTAAATTAACCACTAAAAGCATATAATGATCAACTAGCCTCATATTGACTGTAAATTGATCAAAAATTCTGCTTGAAAGAGGGCATATCTTTAAGCAGTACTTTCAAACTTGCTTTGAGGAGAAAGAGAGATGAGAATTCTGCCATATGCCTAGGAATTATGATATGATACAGTTCCTCTGAACTCCAATATGGGCAAAAGTGTGAAGTACAAAATATGCTTCCACTGCTAAGGACTGACTATCAGGACATCTATTTGAAAATTCTGTCAGCAGGAAACATTTGGAAGGTCAGAGTTCTGTGATACGAAATAAAATAATTTTCTGATATGGAATGAAAGATGAGAGGTTTTGAAAGAGTCTTAAAATTAAAACAAGAAGCTTCTGCACATCTGCTACCTGAGATTAGTGATAGAAAAGTCAATATCAACATTTGGCAGGTCAGAGCAATTGTTACTTCAGTTTCAGTTACACTGGTACCACTGGCAGAGAAAGCTATAGGTGAGACTAATTACCATAATAGCAGAAAATCTGTATGCTGGACAGTCTGGGTGTTTCTTGGCACATCACATCCTCCCATTCTGGTGTCTGAATCTTTTTGGCTATGCTGTATTGAAGCATAACACCATCCTCTCACCCACTCCACTTCATCTCCTTCATTCTCACTCTCTACTGTTTGCTTACACTGACACTGTCTGGATACCTGCAATAGGCACTGTTCATGCTTCAATCCAGGGACCTAGCTGCATTCATGCTGCCACTGGATAAATGCAAACCTTGTAGGTATAATTGTTCAGAAGTAGCTCCCTCTGTGTGGGCATTTACCACAGTACTTAGCTCCTGACACAAAGAGACAGTAATTTCGTCTGCAAACCACATTGAAGCAAGTTATGTCCCCTCAATGGTAAAAACTAGAAGTATTCAGACATCTTTGAACAAAGAAAGTGATCTATTCAGAATTCTGGTTAAATATAAGCAGGGAAAGATATATTTGTGAGGGGTGCAGCTTTTTAAAAGTAAACAAATTAGGCTCTTCATTTGTCTTTTAGATGACATGAGAGAAAATGAGATTGTATTTTCATTGCATATATCAGTTGGAAGGAGCAGATACTAAAAATATCATATAGAAAAAAATCTGAAGAAAGAGAATTTGCCTTAGTTTGGAGGGTTGTATGGAGACTGAGAAATATGAAATAGTCTCAATACCTAAATGATAGACTAGAGTTATGTTTCAGTTTTGAAATCTTACTCTGTAAGAGGAAAGAAATGATGTACTTCATATACACCTACAGGACACTTTCCACAAAATGTTGCAGATTGTAATACTAAGATCCCTCATGTCTTCTTTAGATCACTCCACTTTGCTGCCTTTACCTTTTCTTAAGGAATAGAGGCTACTTACAAGGGACTCAAATTACTATAAACTGTCAGGATTTAGTGTACAAAAAATTGTCAGCTGAGAGCTCTGAGGGATATGAATACACAGGGAAATTACAGATGAGCAATTTAATGAGAAAAAAATAGAAGTGTTAACACCTGTGCACTTTCAGTACTTAGCAGACTAATTTATTTCCCTCTCAATATCCACACATAATTTTCACTAACATAATTGGAGTAACACACATATATTTTTAGTGAAAAAATAGCCACAAGTGTTTCTGTGGCTTCCCTACATATCATCATCATCACTCAGTTTCTGTAGTACAGGAGCATAACAAGACTGCTAATAAATCTTCCCTTTTTTTATGTATATCTGAATTTATAACTGAGCAGTCACTTAGAAATGCACATCTAGGGCTTGGTTTCCAATAGGGACTTGGCCCAAGCTTCCACATATGTACACCTGCATGAGCATTTCCAAATGCTAACATCTGCGCATTAGTATTAAAATTGATTGATTATATGCATCAAGACATCACTGTTTTATCATGCAAGAAGCTTATAACAGGAAAAAAAATCTTTTTCTTCCAATGTATAATTAATAACAAAAAATCATTTTTTGTAAAAGTTTTCAGAAGATAAAACTCAGAAAAAAGAGATTAAAAACAGTTCTCAAGTTACTAGTTCCCAGATTTGAGAATCTATATTTGTCAGGTTCGAATATTCTTTCCTTTAGCACTTTTTATTGCCCACTTCAGAGACAGGCTGTTGTGCCAGATAAATCTTTAGTTTGGCTCAGCATGATCATCATTTATGTATGCATAGAAAGGTATATGTAGTTACACTTGAGGGGACAGCAGAGAGCCAAGATCTTAAAAACCTACTTCCTAAGTCTTAGGAGTTGTATTTAACTCTGGTGCACTGGTCGTCTTCTTTAATAAAACTGCTTCGGGTTTCCAATTATATGGATGAGCTACTTCCTAGTACAGGAAGACCAGTGTATTCTTTTATAAAGGCATTGAAATTCTTATCTGAGAGCAAAAAACTTATAAAACTGAATACTGAACCTGTGGTGGGGATATAAAGGTTGCAGAAGTAAGCATGCAAATGTCAGTGTGTTCCTCACAACTACAGGGGAACAATTTTATTCCTTTATTTTTCTCTTGTGAATTTTTACATTTGCAGAGTATCTTGGAGAAACTTTACTTAACTATTATGTACCTGATTTTACTCTTTCAAAGCCTTGTCCTGGGCATGTTAAAGTCAAATAAAGGTCTTTCATTGGCTCCAAATTGCTTTCAGCCTAGTTTACAATGAGAAACAATGTCATACCTTTTACATTTCTTGTATTCTAACAACATCATTGTAAACTGATCAGTCTTCAGTATCACACCAAAATGATATCAGCAGTGCTTTAGATGATTAGTATCCCTGTTTCCATGCACATTGTTAAAAGCAGGAAGTCAGGAGGCCACAATCTTCACCTTTTTTTTTTTTTTTTTTTTTTTTTTTTAGGTATGTTAATCTTGCTCATTTAAAATATTAAGGTAATTTGATGATATTTCCTAGTGATTCCTAACTGGTGATGATGAAAATTTTGTAATGCTCTCCCCCAAGTGGCTGATTGGCATTTCAGAAAACCCCACAGAGGAAGGACTACAATGATACATAGTAAAAAGAATACTTGACTAATTAATGTGAGGAAAACACCAGAAAAAAACAAGCATAAAGCCTGTTTTGCAAAATATGATGAATAAGCTTGTAAAAAAAATCAATAAGCTTTTTCATGTCTGTTACATACCAGCAAACAGAAAGCTTTAAAAAAGACTGACAGGCAGTAAAAAATGCCATTAATATTAGTTACTTAAATGTGCCTAGCTAATTAAAGGATTTAATGTGCATATAGAAAGTACCACTTCTCTGTAAGGAAAACCTGGATATATTTTCTAGATGAAATAAAAAAACTCAAACATACAAATAAAAACACAGTCAAGAAAAATGTCCATAAATTAAATTTTATCTCATGATTTTTGTCAAAAATATGTTCATTGGAAAAGCATGGTGACTTCATTTTCTTAATGTACTTTGATTCTTCAAAATTATTTTCAGTATTCAGTCCAATATTTCTAGGCTTAGTCAATGTCTCTGTAATTCCACTTCTTTTAAATAAAAGAAAACCTTAATTTTAAACAGACAGGATGAGCTGGCTAGTAAACAAATATCCTTCTCTGAAATATCTTATGGTAGAAGGAAAACCCAAAAAGATGAACTTTAGACAGGAGACTCAGGATGGAGACTAGAAAATATTGTTTCCAGATTCTGCTGTTGAGATATTCTGTTGTAGTCAACCATAAGAATTTTGTTTCCATATCTGTGAAGATGAGAAAACTGGACTCATGGAGTATGATGGAGAGTAGTCTGGAGAAAGAAGATCCTTTTGCTATGTAGTAACTTATGTGCATCTACACTTCAGGATAATTTTGCAAGTTTCTTTTAAGATTACAAAGTAAAAGCATTTTCTAGAGCTTCTGTGGGAACCTTCTGCAACTACAAGTAGTAAAAATCCAAGCACTTCATTATGTTTGAAAAATCTGACCCTATTCAGGAGAAGTTTAAGTTGTTAGGAATGGTATAAAAACTGACTTTTGTCCTATTTAGTTTTTCTTCATAAAACAAAATATCTCACCAGCAATTAGGTACTCATTTTTATTGGAAATGTGACAGATATAGGGGAAAAAAAACCAAACAGGTAAAATTGAATTAACGGTTGTCTACATTACTAATTGCATTTTTCAAAGAACACTTTTCCTGGTTCTTCAGATAATATATGTGAAAAAGAATGTGTTGTGTAATTACTGATGTTGATTATGTATTCACATCTTGGAACATCTTAAGGGAAAATATGTTGAAAGAAAAGCCTTCTGAATTTGAAGTGCATATGTAGTCAAAAGTGAAAATAAAAATGAAGCAGATCTTTGCCTAGTAGGTATCTCTCAGAATAATCCTACTGAGTCTTCTATAAAAAAAGATGGAGTATTTCTCTCTCTGAAGTAATAATATGCATCTACTTTATTCATCCCATCTTTTCTTAGGTTTATAAAATACGGCTGTGTGATAGGGAAGCTGTGAAATAGAGGGTGAAATGCTTCAGAAATACAAAGTAAGAAATTCACAGTCAAATTAGAATAGCCCTTTTAATAGAATCATAGAACAACCAGGTTGGAAGAGACCCATCGGATCATCAAGTCCAACCATTCCTATCAAATCTAAAGCATGTCCCTCAAGACCTCATCTACCTGTGCCTTAAACACCTCCAGGGAAGGTGACTCAACCACCTCCCTGGGCAGATTATTCCAATGCCCAATGACCCTTACTGTGAAAAACTTCCTCCAGCCTAAATCTCCCCTGGCGGAGTTTGAGGCCATTCCCTCTCGTCCTGTCCCCTGTCACTTGGCAGAAGAGGCCAGCTCCCTCCTCTCCACAACCTCCTTTCAGGGAGTTGTAGAGAGCAATGAGGTCTCCTCTCAGCCTCCTCTTCTCCAGGTTAAACAACCCCAGCTCTCTCAGCCATTCCTCATAGGGCCTGTTCTCCAGCCCCTTCACCAGCTTTGTGGCTCTTCTCTGGAGTTGCTCCACAGCCTCAACATCCTTCTTGTGGTGAGGGGCCCAGAACTGAACACAGTATTCAAGGAGCGGCCTTTTGATTTCAGCAAATATTTATTCGTTAATAGTTGATGCATGGCTTAACCATTCACACTTCTTCTCTGGTTACCATTGTCACGTACCTTCTGTAATCATACCACTGCCATTAAATGACCAACTCACCTCTGCATCTTGAGAAGAAAATAGTTTTCAGAATATTTTCAGTACACTTAAACACTTGCTTTCAAAAAACCAAATCCACCTCTAAACAAAGTATTCATGTTCAAAATGAATGACACACAGCTTTTTGCCACTCTTTATGGAATTTACTGCTTTGCTCTTAGAAATGTGATTCTGTACAGTGAGGTATCAGAGATGTCTTATTTCAGGTTAATACTCATGTTGTGGAGGATTCAGGTCTTAACTTCATGCTATGGTCAGAATCATTAAATAAGGTATTTAAATTTACCTTCTGTTTTCCAGGGCTTTCCAATGAAGACAGACATTCTTTCTGGAAACTGTACTTTACCGAAACTAAAATTATTGAAATCAGTTTGAGGATAGTGGATTAAATTTAAAAACCTGCAGTATAAAGGATAGAACAGGTGACAAAATAGCATCCACAAACCAGAGTATTTTCTGACTTGTATGAACCTTGTATGAAGTGCATGAAATTTGGACTGTCGAATAAGATCTTGCCAAAATTTTTTTAATTACTATATAATACTGAAATATTTTTATGATAAATTCTGATGCTATTGATGTATATATACATGTATCTATAAATATATTTATTAAAATAATCAAAGCACTATCTGATTTATAAAAGTTTAGAACTGTGAATGAAATTGTGAAAGTATTGCAACTAAAGTTGGGACTTTCTGAAAGAAGATATACCATACTCACAATCTAAACTGTAGTAAAGAAAAAAGGTTTTGCAGTTTACTCCTCATTGGAGTTACCTAGTCCTAGGAAAAACCTCAATCTTTGAAACCTTTTGGTATCTTTTGATATCTTTTTGTAACTTTTGATGACTTTTGGAACAGACTGTATTCTGCAGCTCATTGAATTTACTCCCATAGAGACAAAATGGTCATATTCTATAATCTTCATAAACAGCATAATGTCATAAAAACTACAGTACACTACAGGTAAAAGGTTGTTATGAAACAACAGAATAATACTCAGCTGCTAATTGTTAAAAACTTTAATATTTTAACTGTGTTACACCAAAAACACAAACAAACCAAATCAAATCAGAAAACAGAATTGTTTTACAAGTTTGTTGATTTTCTGTGCTTTTGATTAATTTTGGAAAAACTAAGCTAACTCTATTAAAACTAGTGCCTAATTCGAATCCTCAGTAGTTACAACTGGAAGCTTAATTATTTTATAAATAAACTGTTTTTATCACTATGGCACATGAACAGCTTTGGAAAACATGCTATACGATTCTTCATCACTGTAATAAATACAATTTAAATTAAAATATTTGTGATAACAAGTATAAACTCCTAGCGTAGATGCTGAAGAAGGTTTGAAATATTAATCCTAAATGTCTCTGAAGACTTTGGAAGGTAATTGCTATTATAAAAGGAGGCTGGTATCTATATCTGAAAGCATAATTCATCTTTAGAATGGAAAAAATACTGCTTATTGTTTGCCCCTTACATGTTCAGGAAAAGCATTCTTATATTCTTTATAAATGGATAGGACAGCAATCAAAACTTTTGGGTGAATATGATTAAAATCTATCTTGAAAGAAGTACTTCAGGTATATATTAGTATTGACAGGAACACTGGTTTCAGGCAGAAAAGACAAAAGGGAATATAGTTGGAAGGAAAGTATATTTAAATAAGAGGAAATTAATAAAATAAAATGGACTTTTCTTTTTTCTAACACATGAAATGTTGGCATAGTATTTTTTTAAGTCTAACCTGAGTTAATGTGCACTTTTCATTATTTTCATCTATGCAATATCTTTTATCTTCTACTTCCAGTGTTTAATGATCTGCCTGTTTCTTTCTACCATACCCCCTTTCTTCTGCCCTCCTTACCTTGCACACTTCTTTTCCTCTTCCACCTCTATTGTAAGCTTTGAATTAAAGGAAGTTTTGTTGATCAGCAAAATGACAATATTGGTTAAAATAGGAGAAGGGGAACCAAGACAGATGATGATGACAATTATAAACCAGTGCTTAAGAATATGGTATTTAGTGGAACTAACGGCCCCAGAAAGAGAAATGAATTAGACAATATCCTTCCTAACATGTCTTGATCTCTCCTGGGGTGTGTTTCGTTGTGTTAAGTTCTATTTCATTTTTGGGGCTATAACCTCTTTGGAAAAGAGTTTTTACTATAGGCATTTTAAATATACAGTGATCACTTAAATAAAACCCAGTGCTTTACACTGGAAATAATTTTCTCATGGATCAAATGGCATGAACTCTATAGGGTTTGGGGTTTTTTTTCAATTTTTAAAGAGAAAGAAAATCACCTTGAGAAAGAAAAATAAATTTGAATAAATCTACAGAAAATTATTTTGAATGTTATTAATTTGGAAAGCTCTTTTTCTGCTAATTGTCTGAAGTAGCAGGAAAATATTGAATGTAACTGTATTTTATCATAATGTTCTGGTTTTGCATAAGAAGTCCTATAATTATATTTTTTTTTCACAGAATGAGGGTAACAGGACATGACCAAATGATTGTCTGAATGTGACCTATTAACATGTTGTTTGGAGTACAGCTGTTATAGTTTCAACATTAATTTAGCTAGAATACCTGCCACTGTAGTAAGTACAATATGTATGCTTAAACAAATTTAAAATAGCTCCTCTACGTGAAATAAAATGCATTTACTAACAGTGATTAGTCCAACATTTGACCTGAACATCTTTTTCCGAAACTGTAGTTTTAAGCAAAATGACAGGATTAGATTAAGTTTTATTTCTTTTCTAAGAAAAGAAAATAATATGAAAGAAGCAAGAGAAAAAAAAAATCTATTTGAGATGGAAGAGAGGTTCTCATTGGTGTCAGAAAGAGTAGCATTGGATAATAAAAATGGGGAGCCTGTGATTGTGAGGAAAGAGTCAAACTACACTTGAAGAAAAACATTAAAATGATACAGTTTTTAATGTGCTAGAGGAAAAACTATTATGATAGCACATGGTACATAGAAATAAATATTTTTCTCTACACATTTGTACAAATGAATACAAAATTGTTAGTGTTCCTTGCAGTCTTTGCTGTATGATTAATACATGCTGTATGATCCAAGATTAGCTATCCCAAGTTATGCTTTGGTTTGCCACAGTACAAAATGCACTGGAGGGTTAATGAGGTAATGTTAAAATGGTACAACTGTAAAACCTGAAATCCAACAATAAATCAAAGAGAAAATTGAGAGGGTTCTATTTTCTGTATGTACATAATGATACATAAGCTAGTTAAAAGATAGTATACTATGTCTTCAATATATCTTTAAGGCTTCATCATTGCCTAAGAGGTCCTTTTAGGGGATCTGTTAAACATGGCAGCTGCCAACAGATACAAGGCTGCCACAGTTCTATGCTCTCCATGTCCAAACTTGCAACAAGCCTTTACAAATATAAAAAACAGATGAGTTTTTGGACAAGTGTTTATTGCTTGCTGCTGTACAGCTAGGTCTTTTAGTGTTTATTATGACCCAAGCTGGACCATGTTGGGGTGGCAGGGGAGGCACTACCCTGCAGCCCTCCTTCCCCCCTTGTAAAATTTGTGGGTTCCACCTGGGTTAAATTAAGATGAAGCAAGACAAATTGATTTAAAATAAATTTATATACACAGGCACAGCCTTAGGAGTAACATAGCCTTTGGCTCCTTAAATCTGTAGCAAGCATAAGATACCACCACCTCAGCCTCAAGCATTTTCTTTTAGGATCCTAAAATGGTGGATGCACACAAGCACTATCTCGTGAATGTTACTTACAGATGAGGGTCTTTTATGGGAGGAGTTTTGGTGCATTTGTGCAGTGCCCCTTCTGGAAAGTTCTGAAAATCTTAGAAATGAGACTGGAGTCTTTAGGGGTCTTAGGTGGTTTTCTTGCTCCTTTTATTTGCAGGACTTGTCTTGGGACACAAGCGCAGCTGAGCTGCCTATATGCTGTCACAGAAAGAGGCACTGTTTCACCTCCATGTCACAGAATCACAGAACAACCAGGTTGGAAGGGACCCATCGGATCTTCTAGTCCAACCATTCCTATCTAACACTAAACCAAGTCCCTCAAGACCTCATCCACCCGTGCCTTAAACACCTCCAGGGAAGGGGAATCAACCACCTCCCTGGGCCGCCTATTCCAATGCCCAATGACCCTCTGTGTGAAAAACCTCCTCCTAATCTCCAGCCTAAATCTCCCCTGGCAGAGCTTGAGGCCATTCCCTCTCATTCTGTCCCCTGTGACCTACCTCTTCCTGTGGTTCAATGGTCAAAATCAATTGATGTAAGCGATAACATTTCCATCGCAGAACTAGTCTCCTACAGTGGTGTAAATACTATATTGTATTTCTATATAGTAGTTACTACTATTAGTGATTGTTCCAGTGATGTTTTCAGATAGTTGCCTACAGGAATTTCAAAATTTCCCTTCTGAATGATAATAACTCATACAGGTCCACCCATTTTGTACATGTGACTTTCATATATTTTTGCACTACAGCTCTGATTCCTTCAAAGTTGCCACCATACCATTCCTTTAGTTTTTTGATGACTTGCATATCCTATTGACAAACCCAAAATGAGTTTGAAGGATGCATTGTGAACTGGAAAACTATGCAACTTCTAGAAGAGGTTGAAAGAAAGGAATAAATGTTTATGTTAAGGGAATGAACTAGCTTAAGCAATAATAAGAATCAAATCTTGGCCAGTTTGCGATTAGAAAGAATGTGATTGCAACAGGAGTTTAGCTTATTTATATTAGATGAAACAAAGAACAAATGAAGTATTGAAAGGACAGTCCTGCAGCAGGAACAAAGGACAGACCTGAGCACACCAACAGGGCACAATGAAGGACCATCAGAGGCTTCTGAAGACACAAAAGTCCTGTGATGTGTATACAAGAGTGGGAGATAAAATATGACAGTAAGTTCTTGAAAAAATAATGGACATGTAACATGTTTCCAGGAATCTATATGGAAATTCATGTTTAAGCAGTATTTCCAAGAATCAACATGAATATGAATGTTCAGCCAGTATAAAAGCCATGTAACCAGTCTCAATAGTTGGACACATTAGGTGGTTTACCCCATGTGTACACCAGCACTGTTTGTTAAAGGAATACCTGATTAATAATCAGATCGACATTTCTGAAGTCACTTATCCTGCTACAAAAGATTCATTTATATTTTTGGCTATTTTAATCACAATATTGTTGAAGTGTTGCAAAGTCCGACTTTACTTCTTTCTTTACCGTAAGCATTTCATCTGAGGACCGATCATTTGTGCCCTAGTTTTGTGGTGCCAGCAATTAATGGCAGAGGGAGTGCAACAGCAGACACTCCTCAAAGACTGATCTTAGTATATCGCCTTGTCCATGGTGCCGAGTTCAGTGGAGGCAGGTGCAGGAGTAAGCACCGCTTCCTCTTGCCCCACTGAGCTCATGGTCCTGCGGGCACTACACCCCCACTTCCTCACACGCTCCTGAGCCCTCTCAAAGGAACTTCTGCACACACGTGGCAAGACCACCCCCCACCTGTTGATGAGATACAGACTAATCTTCTAAAAGAGCTTGTAAGGAGCTACGCTGCATGACCATTCCTCCAATCAGATCAGGCTGGACCACATGGCCTGGAAGAAGCTGCTCCTTAAGTGACCACGTGTTCCTGAGGAAATGCTGCTGCCTGTGGATGTGGTGATTCTCTTTCCCTTTTCTCTCTCTTTCTCTTCCCCCTCTCTCGCTCTCTCTCTGATTTATCTTACTGTTTCTTGACTGGCATCAGTGTGTCAGATCAAATCTGAGTGACCTTGGATGCATTCAGAGATCAGATAGTGATCTGAGCAGATTCAAATCTGTTTATCTGCAACTTTGGGAAGGTGCAGTTCAATATCTCTGCTGTGGACACACATATTATGATCTTTTTATTTTGGTCAAAGTCAGAATAAGTTTTGCTTTTGATTTTCGCCCTAAGAGTGACCTTGTCAGACTCCAGGTCACTGCACAAGTAAATGAACCACCTTCTTTCAAATGTGCAGGTTGAAAGAAGCCCAGATGCAAGCCTGTAGCTCATGGATCTGGGGTATGACAAATGTAAACCTGGAAAATCTTCAGATTTTACCAAATTCTTGGGGTATTTTCTTGGATCTTGATGTAGAATAATCAATTCATAATAAGAACAGCTATAATAGCGTAACTTCCCTGATTTTAATGGTAGAATTCCATCAACACAGCAACATGGGAGAGAATGGAAAAGTTCATTTAAAAAAATCTAACAAATGGATAAAAAAACACACAGTGAACTTGAATTATTATGTCTTGATATTGGTGGTATTGATATTATTTCTTGAGCTGTGATACTCGTGCTACTGAAATAAACACGTCATATTATTTTGATATATCTCAGAGTATTTAGTATCACTATAACAGGTGCTAGGAGTATTATAACCATTTGTTAATGTTTGTCACAGTATAATAGCATTAAGTAATCCTGTGATAATTTGTAGGTGCAAAGGATAATTATAATGAACAAAATAAACACAACTGCTGAATACATTTATTGATTTTCTACAGTCATAATAGAAACATTACTATGACGATGATGCAGGAATGCCTTTTGAAATCAGTGATAATGTCCATAAGTCAAATCTCTTTTTTTCTTCACGAGATATGGACTAGAATTTAGTTTCTGCAAAGCAAATCAGATTAAAATGGCCTTAGAAATATTAACCATAGTAAAGCAATGAGGTATATTTGGCATACCAAAATGAACAAACTAAAAAGTTAATTAAATAAGGTGCAATTATGTAGAGAATGGAAAAAATGCCAGTTATGAAAGCAGTGGTGGGGACTATGGATTATTTATATTGTGATTTTAAGACAATGTATGTGGTGTTATTTCTGAATTTCACCCTCTTTTATCTAATTACATTTCATGGTAACTCCTTACTTTATCTTCTAATTAATTCTGCTTTGTTGTTTTCACTCCCTTTCACTGCGTCAAGGGCAGGTGATGGAAAGAGCATTAAGTTTTACTATATATCCTCTTATAAGTTGTCACAGATGTTTGATGCTTAGTCAGTAGTAAAAAGTATGCAAAATTTTGGTGAAAGATTATTATTCTGGGATTTGGATACCAAAACCCTTTTCTATGGAAGCATTGACAAACACTTGTAACTTTTCTGGAATAAAACTAGGTCTATACTGGAGTTTTATGTCTTGACAACTTTCCAAGGAGTCACCTGATAAGAAAGAGACAAGCAGCTTAAGTTGTCTAAGAGGTAGTCATGTATCTAGCAATGCTTATATCTCCTCATGTCATTTGCCAGAAAAAAATAAAACTAATACTTTATAGTCAGTACCACACCATCTTGGACTTATTTCAGTAGCGATAACGTCCATTCTTTTTTTGTTCATCCTAATTAAAATTCTGTCTTCATAATATTCTTTAATACATATTAGTTATTTTTATTTGCATAAATCTTATGGACAGCTATTAATTCCAAGTTCACTTAATTTATGTTGATTAACATTTAAATCCCATCAAATTATTTAAGAACAGAAAATTAATTCAAGAAAATCCAGATATACAAAAAATTATTACTTTTACACTGTTGGAAATTATAACTTAGGATATTTTAGCTCTGATGAGCAGAATGGTGGAATTTATCTTAGCTGAATTTACTTGTTCTGCTTAACAATGTTATTGTGTATATAATAATTCAATTTCATTTATGCATCTTACTAGATCTTTCAACACAGTGGTAACACTTTCCTGCCAAAGTATTGAAAATCATCCCACTAATTATTTCCATATCTGCAAACTGTCTACAGTATTTTAGTTTGCCACAGTCCTTGTAAGCAGCAACATACAATAATATTTTATTCAATTCAAAAACACTACCTTTTTTTGATCTAATACATTTGTGTGCAGGAGAGAAAAAACATGCAGAGAAATTCCATTATAGAAGCAACACCTGAAAAGACAAGACTTATGATACTCACCTGTTCAGAATAATGTTTAAATGTGGAAGCTTTTGTTTTGAAATGTAATATAGCAGTAAATTGATCCTGGGCGCATTTCTCCTCAAAATTGCTAATTAGTACTCGCTCAAAGTGAGAGAACTGTTGAATGCGTTCAATGCTTTACTAACTCCAAAGAAAATGAGACTATTTCATAATTTGAGAAAGATTAACCAGAGAAGTCATTTTAACTTAATATTCTAATTACACATCATTACCTTCACTATGCATCTTAGATTTGTCCAAATTCCTGATGCACTTCTCTAGAAGGGTGTTACATCTTGTAGGTCTCAGAATCTCAGGTAATCCTAATTACTGGAGTGATTTTTAATGAGTGAACAGACAGCAACTTCAGTCCTTTTTCCTGAAATCAATTTATGTCTGTCATCTCATTTGTAACTAAGGTGACAGGAGTGATGTGCTTAGCTCCGTAGTTCTCTCAAACTTGCTACTCACGAGATGATACTCTTATAGTATAAGCCTTATTAATGTATAATTCAAGAAAGCATATGATTGGCATGAGTTCTTATCCTGGATTTCTAGTGTCTTCTTTTCAATATTTACACTCTTACTGACAGTTTGGTACCTACTTGCTTTGAGTTTCGAAGTCAGCAGGTTAAATTCTTAAGTCGCTGTTTCAGAAGTCAGATGTTATAGGATTACAGTTACAAGTTAAAGAAAAAGTGAGGTTGTCCTCCCTCCCCCCACTACTGAGAAGAAAAATTAGGCTTAGAAAACCCCCTGGAAGCTTTTGTAAATAAAACGCTATCCTTTGACCAAGCAGGATGAAGCACCAGGTACTTTGTCATGAAAGCAGCAACTCCTCTCCCCATTTTCACCTTTGAAATGTTGAAAGAGCTGGTGAACTTATAATCATGATTGTACTGGGTTTTTTTCTGCATTATCTCCCTTCATTCCTTTCAGAAACTGCCTCTTGTGTATTTTACGTAACAAAACCCATTTGTTTTGTGATTAGGAGCAGTATAGGATACAAGAAGATCAACATTTATGAACTCTTACAATATCATAATATTATTTAAAATCCTATTCTAGTCTCAGTAGTATCATTACTCTATAGATTCTCATTAACCCTGAGGACCAGTTGTCATGTTCTAATCAGCTCATTCAAAACTGACTAATGTTTCCACTGTTACTTACTGAGCAGAAAATACTTTCACCAATTTTTGGACCTGCAATCAGAGACTTAGTATCCAAGAATGTCTGATTAGGAGACATTCATTTCATTTTTTATTTCAGTGAATCAATTTAGAAATGACTTCATAGCAGTGCAAACATCCCACTAAATAAATTGCAACTGTGAAATATAGTTTGAATTTTGAAATAAGCAGTTTCTATTTCAGAATAGAAAAATTAAGATACAAGACTACAGAATTCTCATTGCTTCACTGTCATAAATCTAATATAAGTCTTGACATCACATGGTCTACTCTATAGTTATATTGGGAAGGAAGGAAGGAAGGAAGGAAGGAAGGAGGGAAGGAGGGAAGGAGGGAAGGAGGGAAGGAGGGAAGGAAGGAAGGAGGGAAGGAAGGAAGGAAGGAAGGAAGGAAGGAAGGAAGGAAGGAAGGAAGGAAGGAAGGAAGGAAGGAAGGAAGGAAGGAAGGAAGGAAGGAAGGAAGGAAGGAAGGAAGGAAGGAAGGAAGGAAGGAAGGAAGGAAGGAAGGAAGGAAGGAAGGAAGGAAGGAAGGAAGGAAGGAAGGAAGGAAGGAAGGAAGGAAGGATTAATTTTTGAAGCAAATGTTTCAGGGGTAATGAAATGTCAACAGCTTCTTCTTCTGTTGATAATTAAATAAGTAAAAATAATTTTGTGTCTTACAAGGAAAATGAGGTCATAATTATGCTAGGGTTAGAAAAAAATCCCAAGAAATTATTTATAATTCAGAATTAGCAATTGATTAATGCTGGAAAATGTTGGCAATATTTTGGAAGACCCTAGGGGGGATTTTGTAGTACTTGCATTAACAGATTTCACACTCAAGTCTTCATTGTTTTCTCCTTTCTCATCCATCCACTCATCATTGGGTGTGTTCTTGAGAGTCAGAAAGAAATTTGCCTTAGGAGCTGTTGTTTTGATATATAAGGTTCTTTGGCAATTTCAACTTTTATTCCAAGGTAACCTTATTCTTTTCTACCCCATTTACACAGGATCAGACCTGACAGCTACAGGGCTAAGAAGTCCGTGCTGAGTATAGAGACTTCTTGCTGTTACACCTGCATCTACCTTTTAAGACAATCTAAAAATTCTGCTTCTGTTTAAAAATGGAAAAAAAAGAAGGTATATTTTAAACCTGCTAAACTTCTGAGAACAGATAAACCTTTCTCCACATCACTCAGAGAAAAGATTTTTTAATTATCACAATCAAGAAGTATTGCTTTGCAAATGCAAGTGAAAAAAATTTGCTAAGGCTGAATAAACTCTAAACTTATAATAGAATTAATTATCAGGGACTGATCTCACATCAATTGGCACTTTTGTTGATGAAACTTAGCATCTAGTGACAAATCACATGATTTAAATCCATTAAATCAAATCTTGTTCTAAAAATAACATAATGAAACACTGCCATAAAGAAAGCATACATTTTATTCTCAGAAGGCACTTAAAATGTCTTCTCAACATCAGGAAATGTTAAATGGTTGGAAGTGGCTGCCAAAAGCATAATATTAAAAGCCTGTTACTCTAAATAATAAAAAAAAAAATCTTATCTGAATCTATCTTCCGTCCTCCTAATTCTTTAGTGCACAGGCAGTTATCTGCTTATTGTCTGATTTTATTTGCCCTAAATTCCAAAAAGATGTTGATGTTTTAATCAAAACCAGAGCATTTTTCAACACTAACTTCCTTTTGTTACAATCTGATTCATCAGAAAAGAGCACAGAATGTGAACCAGTCAAAATCCTTAGAAAAATGTAGATCTCTAACTTCAAAACTGCCATATTTTAACTTATTTACTGGTCTTCCCATTATATTTACATAAAATTAAACAGAAAAAAATCAGATTTCTCTGACAAATAGAAATTTTAAAAAATTGAAAATCAGTGTTTCTAGAATTTGGATAGTTTTTCAGCTGGTTCAGATTCCTATATTTTTGCTTCTAGGCACAATGCAGATTAAGTATTCTTTGGAAACACTGGAAAAATATTAGGATATCATAAGAACTCTACATTTACCACATAAGATGTTTTACTCCACAGAAATAATACAAATTACTAAATAATAGAACTCAAGTACAAAAACTTTAACACCAGAAGGTATTGCACAGTCCCAGTAGGAAAAAACCCTCATGAGCTCATGTCACTGTTCTTTCATTTTATTTCTCATTTTCAAAATAATTTTATTGTCATATGTTTACACTAGTAAAATAAATGTCTTGATTCTGCTAAGGAAAGCAGGAGCTGCATGTTTTCTCTGTCATACCAAATATTCCTGGCTTTTACAAAGCACGCTGACATGCAGTAATTCAGCAAAACAGGGTAGAATATTCTTTATACAAGATAATGGAACAATGGTGTCTTATTGCTTGCAAAAGTTGTAGCTGTCTGGACTCTAAATTGTAGTGATATGGATTTAATGGATGGACTGCTTGGTGGATCAGGAATTTGTTGGATGGTTGTATTAGAGGGTAGTGATCAACAGTTCAGTGTCCTGATGGAGAACCGTGACAAATTAGGTCTAGCAGAGGTTCATACTGGGACTAGTATCTTTTAATGTCAATGACATAGACAGTGGTATTGAGTGCACCCTTAGCAACTTTGCAGATGACACCAAGTTGAGTGGTGCAATTGACATGACTGGGAGATGGGTTGTCACCCAGAAATGGGTTGTTCCCAAGCTGGTGAAGTTGCCCATGTGAATCTCATAAGATTCAACAGTGCCAGGTGCAAGTTCCTGAACCTGAGTCAGGGCAAACCCTGGTATCAATAGAGGTTTGGGGATAAAGACCAGTCCTTCAGAGAAGGACTTGGGGTACTGGTGGCTGAAAAGCTGGACAAGAACTATCAATCTGTGTTTCCCACTGAGAAAACCAAGCATATCCTGGGCTGCATCAAAAAAAGCATGATGAGCAGGTTAAGGAAGGAGACTCTTCTCCTCTCCTTCGCTCTATTAAGACCTCACTTGGAGTATTATGTCCAGTTCTGGAGTCCTCAGCACAGGAAAGACATGGACCTATTGGCATCGATGCAGAGATGGGGCATAAAAGTGATAAAGATGATGGAACACCTCTCCTATAAGAACAGGCTGAATGTGTTTGGGTTGTGCAGCCTGAAGAAGAGAGAACTCCAGGAAGACCCTATTGAGGCCCTTTAGTACTTAAAGGGGATCTTAAGAAACGTAGGAACAGGCTTTTTAGTAGAGTCTGTTGTGATAGGACAAGGGATAATTGTTTTAATCTAGGAGAGGATAGATTTAGATTAAAAATAATAAAAAAAACAGTCTTTTACAAAGTGGGTGGTGAAACACTGGAACAGGTTTCCCAGAAAAATGGTAGATGCCCCATCCCCAAACACATTTGAGAGTGGGTTGGACAGAACTCTTAGCCCTTCTACTTGAAGTTGTCCCTGCTCATTGTGGAGGAGGTTTGACTAGATTATCCTTGCAAGTCCTTTCCAGCCCAAACTATTCTATGATTCTAGGAAAGATAAGATCTCTATGAGAACTAGATCCATCCCTCTAATGAAAGACATGGAACATCTTTCCAGAAGAATAATATCTACCTATATGAGGATTTGGAGGAGAAGGATTATGACAATATTCTATTAAATAAAGTTTTAAAAATAAAGTTTGGAATAGAGAAGGTTAATTTGTCTTCTAAGTCAATTTGTTCTTCTAATAAAATAACTGGTTATAACTGCTTTTATTGAATTACTTTAGGGGCTAAACGTGGCTTTACTAAAAGCAGAATTTGATCTGTACATTTTGATCCCTAGTCATTTGATGATTCAGACTATCTTGGGATTAGTCTGTAATACAGTGGAGTTTGTTATGGTTTTTTTCCTTTTTGTTTTATTTTTTTTCTTATGCCCATTTGGGAGCCACGGAGAAGGGATAATTTTTTTTTTTCCATTTGTTGTATATCCTACTTACTTTAGTGGAATTTTTTGCTGTTCTTACAAAGTTCCGAAAGACCTCTTCATTCTTTTATATCTTATTCTCCATTTCAATTTTACCTGGCCTGATTTATCTATTGAATTCCTTTTTCTATGCTGAATTGTATAGTTATTTTCTTCATCTCGTTGTTGGTTTTCTTTCTCTAGTTGTGATTCACAAGAGACACTATTTTAGTTTTATATCACAGCATGTTTGTCCTTTTTATTGATTCTGAATTTTTTCATGCTTCCATTTCAAAACCATTTAATAAAATCTTAAAATATAAAAAGCAGTAATTCACTTCAGTCAAAAAATAGAACATGCATAGTTTTTATAAAAAAAGAAAAATAAAAAGTTGAATGAAAAATTACCATAATCATACAAGATGAGAGAGACATAGCACCCAAAAAGGATGGTGTGAGCTAAGGATGATAGTCCAAACCATAAAGGAATATGACAACACACTATAAGTGAAGGCTTTATTAAGGTAAGAGGAATGAAGAAACACGCCTATATGGCAACTCGCCCAGTCTACAACAGCAAACACAGGGTCACAAGCAATGCTGTGGCTTCAGTGGACTGCAGGGGACACTTGGTGTCCGGGTCAATCTGGTTGCAACAGCCAATTAAGCAAATGTCTTTTGAATGAGTGCAAGAGTCATACTAAAGCTAAGCTCTACTAATTGTAGTGTGATGTGAGAGTACTATACCTTATGCGAATAACATGGGAGGCATCTTGCCTACACTGTTAATGTCTGTCAGGGGACTTAGTGTTGGCAGTCTGTCTATGCTGCCAATGTTGGTGAAGGGGCAGTATGTCAGGAGGAGGGGTCTCAGATGACACGGTGAGTATAAGTATACAGATATTTATGACCTTTTCTATTTTTAAATCTAAACACTTCTGTAATTGGTAAATCCAAAGTACTTTGAAAGTATAAATATTTTTAGTTGTAAATGGTAATTTGAACTTTTCATAAGAAAGAAGTTATTATGCAAATAATTTATGTTTTCCCTTTCCATAAATCAACAGAAACAAGCTTCAATTAACCTAAATTTGTACAAATTAAGGATGTTTTGACATCCTTGGAAATGCATTCTTAAATGTCCTGAAAGAATATTTAAATCTATGAAGTATTTGCAAACTCTTCTGTATATTATTTTTCTCCAAGCTGCTGTTTGTTTTTTAATCATAAAACTTTTATAACCAGGAAAAGAATGGAATAAATAATGATGTTGCCAACAGTAACTTCCATGTGACAGTGCAAATGTTCTTGATATTAATCTTAGTTCAAACAGATGCTAGAATGAAAACACAAAAGACCTCTAACTTTCCGAGTACCCTTGTGTAGAAAACCAGTGGTAACATTTCTGTTTACTCAACCAGCTCACCAGAAATGACTAAAGAGTTCTGCATATATTATCTAAGAGATGTTTCATCATGGTTTATAATGATCATATAAAAAATTAACAGTACAAGTGCCCAGGCAAAGCTACTGAAATGTAACTATTTTATTTGAGGTGGATTTTGAAAAGGCAGAAATGCATATTGAATAGCTAGGAAGCATCACACTGATTAATGTTGGAAGACCCCTCTATTATTCTTGTTGTCTTCTCACACTCTCATCCTCCAGTCTACAAAACTCTGAGGGATATAAAGCACTGAGACTGCAATATCCAAGTCTTTTCAGCAAAATATTAGGGCTTCATCACAGAATTCTTCAATTTCTCTTTTTTTAAGGAGTACTTCTTCAGTGACTGGAGATCAAGAATTAGAGCATGTTGGGTACTGAGCAGTATATATCTATCATCTATTTAATACCACCACCAGAAACATGGTGCTATATTAAGACTATTTATATGGACCTGTGAAAACCTGGAAATGACAAATAGTGCAAGTGGGCCAAAAAAATTTTCTAAGACAATACTATCTGAAAAAAACCCTCTAAGACAGATCTTTTTGGGATATTTTTGCAATATCTAGGTCAATGGTTCTACATCTGTGTATTATGATAGTAAGAATAAAAGTCACGTGGTCGTGGTCTGTTAAAGTTTTCAAAATTTGTCTTATATTACATGCTTTTCTTTTCAGCCTATGTTTTTTCATGTTCAGTCCTAAACATGTTGGGGTTTGGGGTTTTGGGTTTTTTGTTGTTTTTTTTTTTAACTCAGCAAAACGATTCTAGTCCACCCCAAATGGTTTAGTAGCATTGCTTTATATTCATAATACAATGAAATAAAAATAATTCAAATAATGTACCTTAATGAAGTTTTCCCTAGAAAGTGAAAATGCTGAAAATTGTGTGAGATAAGCATTTCATTATGCTCTTATTATTATAAGTTTTCTAGAAAAAAAATGAAATATCATTTTTTTAAAAAAGAGAGAGAAATTTGCTAGTCAGTCAGGACTAACTATCAGTTCTTTCTCTGAGTGATACTAAAGGTGATTTCCTTGGGGAAAATCCGCATGTCATCAGCTCAGCATTAGGGATGACATTTTCATATGGTATATTTGGTGTCAAACATAAGTCACATCAGTGTCAACAACTGTGAGATCTCTTTGGGGAACACTGCAGATCAAAATATTAACATTCCTTATTTTTATACATGAAACAGTTGCTCTTAGAAAGTCAAAGTGGAATAAGGAAGTCAAGAAATATAAAAAAAAAAACCTGTGAAATGATGCGTAGTCTGCATGAAAATGTTATCCGACACCAAAACCTGTCATAATGAGTACTAACGAGATGATGTACTGAGAGAGAATAAAAAAGAGGCTCAGTTGAGACACTAGTAATAAATACAAAGGGATTCAAATACAAACTGCTTAAACAATGCAGGGAATGATCAATGAGTTAGGTATTATTCAAGACAAGTAAGTGCAGCAAAGGTGGGTCCCAAATGATAGTTCAGACTATCTAGTGAGACCTGATAATTAATAATGACATCTATGGCAGAAGTTTCTACTGTTAATACATAAATCTTATCAGAGGTTTAAGAGCTTGTTTGTGGAATGTTTTCTCTGTCTTCCTGAGTCAAGATTGTTACAAAAGACAGTACTGATGATAATTTAAATATAGCAGAAGCATTAAAATTTTAGGTCTGAATAAATGACATAAAAATAGAATTTTCTTTAATTTGTTGATAGTGTTATGTAAATGAAAGTATTTTATTACATTCTTACTAGAATGTGAGGTCAGTAAAAAATTTCTTACACCTGCTTTCTGCAAGAAACATAAAATATAAAACAAAATATATGGTTTATAGTTTGATTCCTGTTAAAGATTTCTGCTTCTTTGAATCATAGTTTTAATTTCCCTCATTGTGATTCTGTTTCACTTATGTCACTGCCAAAAGATTTTACAACCTGCATATCAGTCTATCTTTATCTGCATTTCTATCCTGAGAAACTAAAGTTAAAGAAAATATATTGACTACTGTTTATTGGTGCATCAGTGCTTGAAGACAGGTTTTTTTTTTGGAATGACAAAAAAATGCATCTTTCTCTACTTGTCTTACAGACATTAAAATATTCTATGATAAGAAATTCTGAAGCATGTTGAAAAAGGAAACAATGATACTAAACTGTCCTTTGTCATTGCTGCAAGAGATGCAGCAACTGATCTGCATTATTGAGAAAAGGGATGGAATGCACAGTTTCAATGTAGCGTAAAAGAAATTACAGATGGCAAATGAACTCTTTGCAGAGCAGGGGAAAGAGTCTTGCCTTTTTCAAATCAGAACTCTAAGATTCTCAATTTGTTTCAGCAATTTTTAGACCAAACTTTTGCTTCATTTTTTTTCCCCGGAAGACTCATACTTGTTCAAGACTACTTACCTACTTGCTATTATCTTCTGTAAACTTACAGAAGCAAGTACCATTTCTCTGGCTGTCTGGGTTATTTCTCCTGGTGATGAAGCTGTAATGATATTTCACTGGCTGTTCTAGTGCTGTTCTTGGATTTGTTGTTCTAGTATTTGTTCTTGCACATAATTAGTTGTACATTACTGAACAGGGTTAGACATGCATAGCATTTTGCAGTGTAACACCTTACTCAGTAACATATCTCTAGAACCTACTTACTACTGAGAATGTAGTTTTTCACTTCTGAGTGCACACTTGATTATGAAAGTCTACTGTATGTATGTTCAATTTCCTACTGTCTTGGACTGGATTTTGTTTGTTAGTAGATAAAAATAAGCATATTCACTCATTTGTGACTTGCT
Source organism: Coccyzus lansbergi (assembly GCA_033558105.1). Taxonomy (NCBI): domain Eukaryota; kingdom Metazoa; phylum Chordata; class Aves; order Cuculiformes; family Coccyzidae; genus Coccyzus; species Coccyzus lansbergi. The sequence goes on along the minus strand of JAUMJK010000013.1, from coordinate 4,759,046 downwards.
TGGTTATGTAAATTATTGTCTTACAGATGAAATCTTGAATTCTTTAGATGCAAAGAAAAGATTCTACAGTTTTCAGTGAAGATAGAATTTTCCATATACATTCACTATGAAAGACATTTGACTGGCACACACTGCTTTATCATCCTTCAACCTTACCAAATGCCCATCAATTTAATAGTGGTTTTGCTTACCAGTCCTTAGAGAAGTATACCCTGACAGCTGTTGAATGTTTTCAGTTCCCAGCTCTACTGAAGCTGAAGGGACTGAAACACTCAGAATAGGACTATCTCTGCAACAATTAAAAGAGAAAAAAAATCCTTGAAGGCATTGAAAATGTTTGGTAGAAGATTTAGGACTAAATGTGTAATAACCTTCATAAATATTACTTGAATTTGTGTAATTTCTTTTTTATTTTGTATTTCTAAGAATAGTGTAACCATGCATATGTATCATAGGAAATAATAAATATGATATTATTTAATTCACTTAAATTCTATCATGCAGTTAAATAGGTTCCTGAAATACTTATTTCAAAAATTGACATGGGCAAAATGGAAAATGTCCAAAAGTCTCTGCAATTCATAAAGTGTAGTGGCCAAGGAAAAGAATTTACTTACAGTACTCATACTTCTCTAGAGCCACAACAGCAGTAGACTGAACTATGCTCCTTTTATAGAGTTAGGAGTTAGCTTTCCAATTGAAATCAATAGTATGTTGTATGAGGTCACTGCATAGTAATCCCTAAAATGCTTTGTGACAGGGTCTTTCTGATAGATCTGACTATGAGAGAGCTTTGTAGGCTTTATCTGGAGGTAATGAATTGACTGAAAAAATGAAGAACTGATGAGGTATTATGAACTTCAGTAGATATTCCTTTACTCTCTCAGAAGTCTTCATTACATCTGTATGGTTTCCATATAGTGCTTATGGTTATGTGATTTGCTGCTTTAAAAACAATGGATGGTTTGTAATAGAATGCATGAGAATAAAAAGAGTAAATAAAGAAAATAGGTTAAAGTAGCTATGATACTTGCTGGCTGCCCGTTATACTATCATAATTTATATGATAAGATAGTGATAAGTTCTGGTCTTAAGCTACTGTACTTTTGTAATTTTTTTTTTCTAAATTTTCCTTGCCATCCATTTCCCATGCCAAACATAAGATCTCTTATTTTATTGCACAAATACATATAGAGTTCCTGGAGCATGTCAAGAGGGCAATGAAGCTGGTGAAGGGTCTGGAGAACAAGTCTTATGAGGGGCAGCTGAGAGAGCCGAGGTAGGTTAGCATGGAGAAGAGGAGGCTGTAGCAAGGTGGGTGCTGATATTTTCTCCCAAGTAACAAGTGATAGGACAGAGGAAATATTCTCAAGTTTCTCCAAGCATGGTTTAGATGGGATATTAGAAAAAAATTCATTACTAAAAGAGCAATTAGAACAAACTGCCAGGGGAAATAATGGAGTCTCCTTTGAAGTTTTTAAAATAAAGTGTATATGTGACATTCCCTGGCATGATTTAGTAGTCATGGTAGTGTTGGGTTGACAGTTAGACTGAATGATCTTAGAGGTTTTTTCCAACCTTAATGATCCTATGATTCAATGATCTTCTTGTATTTTCCAGCTCTACTGGACTGTCTTCACATTTAATATTTTTTTTCCCGTCTCAGTACTTCTGAGTTTATTAAAAAATACCTTTTGAAATCTTTTTACTTTTATTCTTTTGCCTCCTTTCCCTTTGTAACATTGCTGTCTATTTTCATTGCCCTGTGTCAGAGTCAAGTACAACCTCACCAGGTTCTTTTAGATATTCCACGCATAGAGAATCATAGAATCATAGAATCACCAGGTTGGAAGAGACCCATCGAGTCCAACCATTCTCACCAATCTCTAACCCATGCCCCTCAGCACCTCATCCATCTGCCCCTTAAACACCTCCAGGGAAGGTGACTCAACTCCCTCCCTGGGCAGCCTCTGCCACTGCCCAATCACCCTTTCTGTGAAGTTTTTTCCATATGTCGAGTCTGACCCTCCCCTGGTGGAGCTTGAGGTCATTCCCTCTCTTCCTGTCCCCTTGTCCCTTGGGAGAAGAGCCCAGATCCCTCCTCTCCACAACCTCCTTTCATATATAGTGCTTAATATCAAATTTATTTACTAAAGGTGTTACTCAAGATTTCTGACTTAGCAGAGTGATATATATAATATGCTGTAAAACGCTATACAAATGTAAGACATACTCAGCAAAATATATAAAAATTGCAATACACAGTTCCATTACAATACCAGTGTGATTCCTATCAGCTGTCTCTATAATATGCTCAGTGTAATAAAACTGGGTATGCCTAGTCGCTGGAATGGAATACATAGGTTTAAGCCTAAACAAAAAGAAGGAAGATTTAAAGTAGAAATAGAGAAGATTTTTTTTTTCTTTTATGAAGAGGGTGGTGGATCACTGGAACAGGTTTCCCAGAGAGGTACTACTTATCTGTCACAGTTTGGCCCCACTCAGCTTTATCAGAAGCTAAACATGAGCAGTTGTATCCCAGTTCATGCCCCCCACTCCCCACCCCAGGGGAAAGGGAAATGAGAGAAAAGGATTTGTGGGTTGGAAACTGAAACAGTAACATCATTAATGAAATAATAACAACAACAATGAAATTTCTTTTTTTCACTGAGAAGTACCTGTTATTGCAGAGCTTGGTGGATGATAAAGAGTAAAGTAGCAAAGTGACCTGCATTACAGCTGAGCATAGAACTCACCTTTGAGGAGTACCTGAGACCAAAAGTCTATCACTGTTATTGTCCCAGAGGGGCTATGCAAGGATCAGATGCATAATAAACTGTGTAATACCATGACAGTTTTATCAAAATGTTAACTTCAACTGTAGTCTTTCACAGTAACTTTAATGTATGTTTTAGTAGATCCTTTTCAAGTACAAAAAAAAAATTATAATTAACATGATTGTAAGAGAAGAGTAGTACTTTTCAATATCACTAGAGTATACATCTATTTGAATTGTGAACAACTAATTTAAATATGCAGAGTTAATTAATGATGCAAGTATCTCTAGAGAGGAATTATGGAGCTATCTAAAGCAATCTATGTTAAAAAATACATTACTGAACAAAGCATCATTGAATAATGGATTATGACCTCTTGTGGGTGAGCTGTATCTTGTTTTGCGTATGGCACTCTCATGTGAAAGTACATTGGTTATTTCACCTTACGTGAGTTTTGAGGAAGGAATATGGAAAGATGATAGCACAGTAGTTGAGCTCCTGGCTCAGAGATTCTTTAATCTCTTGCATTGATTTAAAGAAAGGTTTTTGTTTTCACATGTTCAACAAGAAGACACAAGTGCAGAAGAAATTTTTTCCATGGTATTAAATATATCTATAAAAATATTAAAGTTTAACGTTAAATGTATAAGTTCTTTGGTTGTGAATGTGTTTTGACTTTCTTAAACTGATACACTGTTTCATAAAAGATGAAATTCTATTGTATTTTACACCTTGACATGCAACAAGACTTGATGATACTGTCTGTAAAAAATATTTATGAAGTAATACATTTCATATCACTCTGGAGTAAAAAATATATTTCTAAGTTGCTGCTTTATTAAGTTGTTAAGTGTCTAAGATCTTTGACTACATTCAGACTACAGGTTCAAAATACTTGTAAGATTTGTGCATGCATGCACACAGAGGAAAAATTACAGATTTTGTATTCTGACTTTTAAGAACTGTTTCTGCTGAAACAGTTACAGTGTGATGTAGTACACAGATGTCTTGCAGGACAAAAATTCCTTTCAAAAATTTATTCAAACATTTTCTGTGATAGTGCATTTCTGTATTTATTAGCTACAATATTTCCATAAAGAGTTATTTTTCATTCATATGTATTCTACTCATATTGTAGCAGTAACAGAACTGTAGGTGTCATTGTGTATTATGTGTAATAGCATATATGCATTATTAGATATTATAAACTACCTAGACCAATGAGGAGTTTTTTATTTGGTAGAATTATATGATTTTTTTATCATTGCTTATGATTGTTAAAATATTCTATATAGTAAACTATATATACCCTAAAGTGGAATAAAAACAACTGTGCTGATTTTATTCATTGAACTATTATGACAGTAATTTCTTATATGTGATTTATTTTCTGACATTGGTGTGAAGTACAGGTGTTCTAATCTAGCATTCAAACAAGAGAATTATAATATATAGAATATATAATCTTTTGCAGTATTAAAATCCTTGGACTGAAATTAAGACTGTAGTGTAGAACCTAATAATGTTTAAACAATATGACTCTGAATGGTACAATCATGAATGGTATATACACAAAAATTTTAGTGCTCTCAGGGCACCAGACTTTCAATTTTCTGTGCCATTGATTCATTAGCTGAGAAATATAAAATTAAGAAAACTTTATTCATTCATAAGGCAATAAAATGTAAACACTCACCTTTTTTAATTTATTTACTTACTGCTACTTTTGTGGAAAGATAGAATAGCAATATTTGATTTGACCCACATTTGAATAATGGGTCCTTGACATTTGAATAACAGGTGCTTGACTTCAATAACTGTTGGCAGACCTGAAAAAACAGAGTAAGACCTTGAACTTTAATGCATTCAAACATATTTTCAGTCTATTAATTTAATTTGTACTACATCTACATGACAACGCTATAAAATTTGCTTTTCATTCAGCTTCGGGAATAATAAATTTTCTTCTATCCTGTGCATTCTTTATGTCCATTAGGTCTATATTTATGGGAAGTAATTCTTGCACCAACTTTTTCCAATGTAGCTGACAGGAAGTGCTACATTGAAGAACTACCTAAATTTCAATAGTGAGACTCTTAGTTCCATTAGAAGCATACAATACACCCTCTGCCATGCTGGGAAGTTCAGACTAAATGATCTTTTAAGGACCCTTCCAATCTCAAACTTCCTATGATTCTATCGTATATAGGAGAGCCGGCTGGAAAAATAAATGGACATTCTGCTGGGCATGGAAAGAGAGAAAAATCCAGCAAAACTGGATATAGAATCCTCTTTGAGAGCCTTCTCAGGGTAATTAGTGATACTGCCTGCAAAATACCTGCTGTGGTTAGTAGGGACTTCCTGTTCTTCATTAACCAAATGACTTTCAGGTCATACATTATAATTCCGACAATAAAGTAATTTTCATGGTTAATTGCTTAAATAAATTGCATAATTAATGCATAGCAATGGAATGGTAAATCTATATAGAAATAATATTTTAACAACATGGGCAAAATTCCTTGTTAGGTAATACGTAATTAATACATACAATATGTGTTGTTTGGTTTTTTGTTTTGGTTTTAAGAACATTAAATAAGCCATGTTTTACTTTTTATATAAAAGGATGTATCCCTTCTAGGAAGTACAGGAATGTTTTGTAACAACCTTAGAAAGTTGCAGACAGTTAAAATGTCAATTACTTAAGTAAATGCAAAAAATTTAGGAATGACATCCACAAAAAATGAACAACAGAAGTATGTAAATAAATTGTTGCAACACTAGCTAAAACTATTTTCATAACTTATTTTCTATTTTCCCCCCTTCTGCATTTAATTTCCTCTCTCTTGCTTTCACTATCTTTTTTTTTTTTTTTTTTTAAGGAAGAGATGTCAAAGACGAATGTGTGACTAAGTCATGAGTCTATTGAATTGTGGGAGTTTTGCAAGTGATTTAATGGGATTTTATGTGTCATAATTTTACCCCTTATAATTCTTTAAGTCTTCAAGGTGTACTGCACCTTTCTGAGGACGGAAGAATATATATGTCATTGGGCATTGGAACAGACTGTCCAGGTAGGTGGTTTAGTCACCCTTCCCTGGCAGTATTTAAAAGATGAGTGGATGAGGTGCTCAGGGGCATGATTTAGTGGTTGATGGGAATGGTTAAACTCGATGATCCAGTGGGCCCTTTCCAACCTAGTAATTCTATGATTCTGTTTTCAATTTATTTTGTGCATGTAATCATCTAAAGGCTCTTCTTCATTGGTCTGGCACATTAGATGTTCTCAGCCAGCTTCTTCAAGAAAGAGTTTGTGAAGAAACTGTAACAAACTGAACATCAATTTCTGTTTTCTATAAACATATAAACCAATCTATTCCTAATGAAAGCTTTATGTTTACAGAAAGCTGGAATACTTAATGAGGTAAAATAAAACTGCTCATATTCTCATAATGAAGTGTCAAATACTGACATTGAATCTTGGAAGGAATACAAAAATTTTAGCATGGTAGAAAATCTACCACGAGGTCAAAGGGGTTGAAGTGCCAGATTTAATACACAGAAGGTCTAAACTGGTCATGCTGCTTTTTAAACAAACTTCAGTTACAAAAGTTTACAGTCATGCTTCCTTGTTCAGTTTACTACTTTCACCTATCATAGTGAGAAAGAATAATGGAATCTGATCTTTAGCATAAAAAGACAAAGATTTTTAACTCACAAGTTTCCTTCAAGATTATATCTTTTTAAATAAACTGAACTGAGTATCTCAAAGCAAATTTCAGATTAAAATTATGGAAAATATATCACATTATTACTCAGGTTGATAGCTTAAGTATGCTAATTGATAATGTCTGTTATTTTGAATGTGAATTTGTCTCTACATCCTAAATCAGATCCTCAGTCAAATATGAGACCTCAAATGTGAACATTTTGCCAAAAGAGGTGTAGTACAAAATCAGTCGACTATATTTCTAGACAAAATGTGAAGCTCTGCAAGTAGAAACTTACTTGAGAAATTGTAATTCCCATATAATTACATTAATTTGTAAGGTTTGTTTTTTTCTTTCTTTTATGTCCATCATTGTGCTAGAGATCAATCACAATATTTTCCTTGTCATCCTTTCAGTCACTTTTATTTCGCTCAAGTGTAGCTTATTTCCAGTCTTTTGGAGAGACCCCAATAATAACTATTCTTTAAAATAAGCAAAATTTGCATTAATAAAATATGCAACAATTTTTATTTGAAAACGATTTCTAGGATCTGATGAGTAAAAATCTTGGTTTGTTCTATGTTTCCTTTAAATTGTAGCTAGGTAATCATATTTTCTAATATCATGTAAAGAAGAAGTAAGGTTATCTGAAGAATCTGGAATCCAATGTTTACTTTAAGATTGTTTTAAAAGTCCAAGGTTTTGTGGGTGGTAAAAGGTCTGTTCATACCTTTGTTTCCAGTTTACAAAATACATTGTAAGAACAGTTCTGGAACTTCTAAAAGATGATAATGTAACTAAGCATGAAATAGAGCTGTCTGTTATTTTGAATTCGAAGAAACAGAAGAATAGAAGCAATGCTTCTGGTAAATGGAATATCTGAAGAAGAAAACAAACAAACAGAAAACCCCAAAACAACTTGAATTCCTACGCAACTCAAGATATTAAAGATCAAATATATTGAAAGCAAATGACCACAAGAGAATTAAAATTTACACAAAAGAATAACATGGATAGGCAAGGACTGATTCTTCACAGAAAATTTCAATTATTGGAAATGCCAAATATGTTGTCCAAGGTTTAGCTATGCTAAGATAGAGTTAACGTCCAGAGAAACAAAAAACTAAAAGTCTTGTATGTAATAAAAAATCCCATCTAAAATAGAGGTAGTCCTGATTTTCAGATTTTTCCAGAAATATAGATAATATAGTTCATGTGGTTTTATGGGTATTACTACTCCTATAAATCATGTGGTTTTTATCAAAACCAATAAAGCTGAAGTGTTGTATGCCTATACGTCATACAAAAAAATTTAATCTTGGCACAGACTGTGGATTAGTAAATTTCACCCTTGCCATAATTTTATGCCTAAGTAGATGTCTTGGTGAGAAAATATTGCATATCAAAAACATCTGTCATATTAAAATGCAATACAAATTAAAGAATAATTAAATCTTCATGCAAACAATGGTACTCTGAGTACTTACAATAATTCAGACATCAAGAAGAATCATTAAAAATGTACAATAGAAAACAAATGGATGATTTAATGTTTATACAGAGACAAAGCCTGTGAATAGAAAAAAACTTGTTAATTCGATTCAAGTAATTGAAACATAGTAGGGAAATTAGCTCCAGATCAAAAATTCAGAAACATTAATTTGTTAAATATGTTGAACTAAGTATTAACTAAAACCAGTAGTGTGTGGACATCTGAAACAAAACAAGCAAAAAGTTGACTCTCAGCATGACAACGGAGACTGTAGTAATATCACTTCACTTATTTGTTTTACAGTGTAAATTTGGCCTTCATACATTTTATCCACAATCAACTATTTGTGATTATAGATTTACACAATTGTTCCTTGGATGTCAAGTCAGTGGATTTACAACAAGTTTACACTTTGTGATCTTTTATCTTCAGTCTCCATAATACCTACTGTACAAAGACAAAAATACATTCAAAGATGTCAGAAAAAGGTACAACAGAGTTGTTGGTTCTTCAGAACTGGAATTGATAATTATAGACTGAAGTTTCATTTAGGAATTGTTCTACTGTGATATTTTATTAGTATTTAAAAAACAAACAACCTAAGCAAAGTATTATCATATGATTACATTTACTGACTGAAAACCAACCTTGGAAAAAATGTGAGAGACAGCTAGATGTTTTCTTAAGCTACTCATCATTTCAAAGACCTTGTTACAATTTGCTTATTGGTCTCTCTGATTTTTGAAGAGATTGAAGTAATACATGCTCATAATTAATTTTAACAGGAGAAAGAGTCAAATGATTATAGTCAGAGTTATGGTACTGAAATAGTGTTTCTGGTACTTTCATTCAAAAGTGGAATTGCATGAACAGAAAGAAAATGTGAAGAGTTGGGGAATGAGAAATTCTTAGAAATTCAGGTTCCAGATCAGCTTATAAATTTGTGCATGGAGGTATTTATTTGTTAATCCAAACCTGCCTTTTAAGAGGGAGATTTAACAGAACTTCTTTAGCAAAATTCCGCTAACAAAGCTGTTCTGGGTTTGTTAACTTTCTTTCTTGGTGTCAAAATTTACTTAATCAAACAACTAGAAAGAAAACTTTGTGCTTGCTCAGCTATCTGAGGTTTACCTACTTAGGAAAGCAATTTGTATGCCGTGTACTCTGTGTCCCTTTTCCTTTCAAACTGTAAGAAGAACAAACCTACAGAGTAACTGCTGAAAAAAAAAAAAAAGTAGGTAGGTACAAATTTTCTGTGTTAGTAAACCACATTTATTATAAAGTAATGAACTGAAGTTAGGCTAGGTTAGGCTAGGTTAGACTAGACTAGACTAGACTAGACTAGACTAGACTAGAATATTTCGTTTGGAAAGGTTATACGAGGATCATGTAGTCCAATTGCCTGACCAATTCAGAGCTGACCAAAAGTTAATACTTCTTATAATGGGCATGGCATTATCCAAATGCTTCCTAAATAGTGACAGGTGTGAGACATTGACCACCTCTAACAATCCTGTTCCAATGTTTGACCACTCCCTTGGTAAAGAAATGTATCCTGATGTCTTGTCTAAAGCTCCCCTGGTGCAGCTTTGAACCATTTGAAGTAAATGTGAAATAGAGTTTATTTCTAAAGTATATTGATCATAAAAATAATTGATTTTGGATCAAGATGATAACCCACTTATTTCCATGAAATATTCTAATCAAATATTACAAAATCTAGCACATCTGTATGGCTTTGGGGTAATATATTCACAGACCTGTCTTTATAGTTTATAAATTTCCTAAGAACATAGAAAATATTTCAGTGCTGTTACCTAATGTGGAATTAAAAATGTAATATATTAAATTTATCTTTCCATTTATTAGTTGTATCCAATGGTAACTTGTGGTTCACAATAATACAGAGTTCAGCTATCTAGCAAAAGCTGGGAACAATAAAGTTCAGATAAATGAAATCAGATTTTTTTTCCTTAAAATTTGAATTGCATTTTAAATAAGAAACTCCATCCTGTATGTTTACAAGGTATGTGTGATACATTTTTCATCCTCTGTATAATGTTAGAATCCATTCAAACATAAGGTTGCATAAAAAAGACCAAATTCTCTCATGTAATAAGTATCTATGAAAGTTAATTTTTGTGGAGAGGAGTTCCAGTTCATCAGGAAAGATATGTATATTGATAAAGCAATCATCATGTACCTAGATTGTGGCATACAATTATCTTTTGCTTATTCAGGCTTAATATAAAAGTATTTACAGCGTCCTAAGGAATCTATGCTTCTTATAGTTGAGAGAATGCAATAGACATTAAGCTGTACAAATTAAGGATGATTAACCACTTAAAAGGAACTTGTTTCTGTTTCAAATATACTCCTCCCTGTACTATTTTTTAATCAGATTACAAATGCTTAAACACTACAAATTAATGACTGTCACAGAGAGTAATTCTAGTTGATGGATTGATTTTGTGTGGAGAAGTATCTTATTTTTAGACACTATTGGGGATTTTTAAGGAAAAAATCACTCATACTGTGCCAGACATGAAATTCACTGGAATAAAATAAAGCTAGTGATTTAAACCTTTCTACCTTTTACTTTTAAGGAGATCAACTTAAATTTCCATCAGAATTTTTCCTAGAAAAATCTGCACTATAGTTATGTATAAATGTGTGCTAATATAACTAAACAATTAGGATTATTTATTATCTGTGTGCATAACAAAAGCTGTGTTCTGAGAAAAAGTCTAGAAATCAAAACAGACAAAAAAAATCAATCTTTAATTTTCATGTGGCAAAAGGGAATGCCACAGTGCTCAAAGCTGTGAAAAACATGTGGAAAAAACCTCCCAGCCCGACTAAATACAATTGACAAAACAAAGGTACTTAGTTTTGTTGTTTGTATTTATATGCAATTGGCATCTATAGTTTGTAGAAAAAAATCCAAAAATGTTACTAAAGAACAAAAAAATCCTAGATATATGTGTTGGAAATCATATGCCAAAAATAGGCAAAAAAATTTTGTTAGTACATTAAGAAGCAGATGGAAGCATTAAAGGCATGGGTGGATGAAGGCATGGGTGGATGAATGATAATCATTTATCATTCTCATGAGAACAGACGTGAATTTGCTTGAAGTGACTTTGAATGATTTTGTGCATGTTCCCTGTTCTTTCCTCCTTTCACGCACTAAGGCATGTAACACACAGAGATATGAAAATTATTTTGTAAGACAAGTTGATTTCATCAGCTAATTTTAAGAAAGTCTGAAAAATTGCATGGATAGAGATTATTCATACTATTATGGAATGGTAGAAGGAAAGTTTCTTACAAGGTTCTTGCCATGACAGTTAAAAAAGGGACACGATATTTCTACGAAGTCCAGCTCCGTCTGTAGCCCATAAGAATTGTGTTTAGTAGACATAAAGGTGATAAAGCTCTACCAGTTGCAGGGTTACCTTAGTCCTGTTAGCGGGAAATTGGTCAATGCTGTTCATTTTGCTTAAATGCAGGCTGATCTTTCTCATTATTCTTTTTTTATTATTACACACAAGGACATTACTAATGGAGAAAACCACCATATATGTTGGGAACATTCTTAAATTACAGAAATAGGGTTTGCATTATATATTTTTAAAACTCTCTTGACCTAAGTCACACATATTAAGATTAAACTTATTACCTGGACTCTTATTTATAAATTTTCATAGAATCATAGCATGGTTTGAGTTGGAAAGGACATTAAACAGACCCTCTGTTCCAGATCCTTTGCCACAGGCAGGGACAAATTTCACTTGTTCAGGTAACACCTGCCTTACTTATTTTTTGTTTCAAAGGAAATATAACTTTTATCTCAGTCTTACATTAAATCACAATTTATTATTGCAAAGATTAGAAAGTATAACTTGGTTTAACCACAAACACTGTTTTTATATCTCCCTGGTAATAAGACTGTGCAGAACTCAGGATAAACATTAATTATTCATGGAGCAATTAGTTTTTATTAGCACTTTTGCAGAATCCCATACGATTTCAGACATTGGTTTACAAATGCAAACCATTTGAAAGAAGATATTGTGAAAGACTGAAAAGCTTTGCAGGTGTAAATAAATGACATACATTAAAAAAACCCAAACAATGACTTTTTATACACACACAGAAAGAAAAGTTGTACATGTTCTTGTATTTACATACTGATTCTGACCTTTCATACTTCTGAAGTGCAGAATAAATTGCAAGAAACAACTGTTTTGGCTGATCACATAGAACTAAACTGAAACGGAAATATTTTATTTTTCTCCATTGGTGATTACATTGCTTACAGTTTAGAAAAATGCATTTGATTATGCTATTGCAGTGTTTCAGAATACTTACATCCTTTTTAGCTATACCATTTTAGTATGTCTGTATTCAGGTTCCAGGAAAGCTAGTACTAATTATATTCTGAGTACTGAGCTTTACAGGTCTTCAAAAGGCCTCTGATGTGGCTTTCAGTTCTCTTATTCTTCCTCCCAGCTTTTAGAGACAAAAATGCAGAGGGAATAACCATTAGAAGTAGAAAGAAAATAAAGATTCATCTGTACCAGGTCAGGTAGTTTGAAATGAAAGACTTTCAAACGATTTTGAGAAAGAGAGATTGTAGATTATGCTATCAATGGGAAAGGCAAACAACCAGAAATTGGGAGTAAAATAGGATGACTCTAGGTGAGATAAAGTGCTAGAACAAGAGCACTCTGGTTGTAGTTTGATAAGAAACAGTAATAAGCTTATTGCTTCAACAGTATCAAACAAAACTAGAAGCAATCAGATGATTCAAAAAATTATCTTGACTAAAACTTCTGTGTTAGTTCACAGTTTGTGAAGTACTGACCAATTATATAAGTGTAAAATTTCTGTTGCAGTCATTCTATGGAATTTGCCCTACAGCTTGTTGCCAATCCCTACTCCTTGCTCTGTTAAGCTGCTGTACTGCATGAGGAATCTTGCAGAATAGCTTTTATTCAAGGAAATATTGATCCTGGCCCAGCCATGTGCACTCCATTGGACCTTGTACTTGCAACTTGAAAAGCCTTTATGTCAGCATGAGTGATCACTTTATAACTTTACATACAATAACACTGTATGAGAAATATACTGGAATAACCAGAATGTACAGTGTACTTGGATATATTTCCTAGGTATATGTAGCTGGATATGCTCTGATGAACATTAGGAAAAAAGATAACATTCCTGCCCATCAATATTTGACTTAAAGGGTTTTTTTGTAACACAAGATGCATGAAGGTAGAATGAACCTCTCCATGGATAGGATCAATGTATCATCAGTGTCCATTAGAGGCTCCAGTGTTGTATGACAGCAGGATTCCCAGGATATGAAGGGATTTACTTACAGTCTGTATTTCTCCTTCTCTTCTTATCTTATTATTGAAGCAATTTTATTATGCTATTTACTGTAAAATCTTTCCAACTGAGAAAGAACCCATGTACTTTCCCCAGTGCAGAACATGTAAATATCTTTTTAAGTTTTCTGAAAACTGAACTATTCGTGTAATGAAATCCAACTACCAGGAAAATAGGATCCTGTCTGCAAAACATTAGTTAGTCTGAAGTTGGAACCTATGAAACCTTGACTGTATGGCCAGTCATCTATTCCTCTGACATGCAGCTGCCATAGTCAAAATGTGGCTGAAAGGGAACACTCATTGCTCCCTTGTCCAATCAATAACAAACTAATAATCCAACTACTTTAACAGAGAAAAATATAACTAAAAATATGGTTAAAATTGTTATGCGAAACCCTTCCAGTGTTCCTGTATCCTCAAGTTGATAATTTCACTCTTGTCCAAAGGAGGAGAGTGTTTCACCAGCTTGAAGCATCTATGAATGCTTCCTGTGGTCAGTCTGACAAAGGGAGGGAATCATTACACTTGGGTATTGTCCTTTCTATGAGTTTAGCTAGGGTAAGTGGTTGTGAAACTTCCAAACTACCTGGAAAATAACGAGAAGGTAAGAGCATTGTATTCCAGGAAGAACTTACGAAAGTAGCCAAGGTGAATTGTGATACTGAAAAGAAAGAAAACGTAAACATGATGATCTTCCCATTAAACACCTCAGAAAACTGATAACTTCTTGTAATTCCTCTCCCCTCTTTCCTGAGAGAGATCATCACCTTTATCCCCCTGCGGGCTACTGGGAGCCATAACACAACACAATAGAGGGTGAATAGATACTAGCTTCTTTTATAAGCATTTTAAATTTTACTACTTATAAGGCTATCTTGTATTTATTTAGACCATGAATGTTAATATTATCATAACTAGACAATATACTTGCTGTATTTTGATTTGATTGTTAAGAGTAGCCTAACAGTAAATTTTGGCTACATATATATGTCATACTCCCTTTGCACATTATATAAGATTCTGAGTGTGGCATGGTAGAAATGTCTGGCATGACATAGTAAAATATCTCAGAGATCTCAAGAAATAACACTTTTTTCCTAGGTGTAAATTGTATGGTTCTGCGACATTTTCAACTTGAACCTCAGGCATTGGAACAGGCTGCTGAGTCATCATCCATGGAGGTATTTAAAAGATAGGTAGACAAAGTGCTCAGAGATATCGTTTAATAGTGGACTGGTACAGTTGGACTCAATGATCCCAAAGGCCTTTTCCAACCAAATGATTCTATGACTCTCTGCTGCTCATTTATGTTTCTGTCACGAACCAAGTGACTCTGTGGAATGTGCACTTGTTCAGCGTGTCCTACAATGCAACAGGCACCCTTAGTAAATTCCATCAAAATGACCAACCTCAGAAACATTGTCTCGGAGCTATAGGCAGACTGTTGATGTATAAGCTTAATGAATTTTAAAGCAAATTATATAGCTTCTTCCTAGCCCTTTTGTACTCAAACTATGATCTACAAAAATTTAGACACATAATGTCATTGCTACTTAAATAGAAGGTTATAAACAAACTGGCAGGCCAGATACAGCTGCTTCCTGTAACAACTATTGACCGTGAAAGTAGAACGCAGGAGCAGCAACCCAAATTCTAGTGTTCCAGGAATTTCAACTGGCTATCCACAGGAAAAGCTAAAAGCCTCTTGGAATACAATGTTTCACCTCCAAGTCCCTTGTTTGTGTAAATGGTTTGATATATGATCATGTTGAGCCAGCCATAATTCTGGCAAACTGAGCATGTAACTGTACCTTGAATGATTTTCATGAATCAGCATGTGTAGACAGGAACTCCAATAAGAAATGTCATAGTGGTATCACCAGATAATTTAGTTCCACAGAGAGAAACCTTAACAACTTGCAAGTTTATGAACATATTTTGTATTCTGTAGGGTAAATAGATAAAAGCATTGAGGAATTAGGATAAGAACTTATAACTTTGGGAGAAGACCAGTTTGTCAAAGTAAAAATATTGGTTCTCATAGATCAAAGGAAACCAGCTCTGTATTGGGATGCATGTACTCATTTGCACTGAAAGAAGGACAGAACAGAATGGCTTTTAACTGGTGGATGTGGTAGAAATAATTAGGAGCCATATGCACTTACATTGACAGAAACAGTAGATGGCAAAGGTCTAATAGAGAAAACACATATCTCAGGATTAAGGAGTTCCACATCCAACATAGTTACCTTCAGGAGAAAACTTCAATCCTAAGCAAGCAACAGCTGATTAAAAGCAGAAGTTAGCCAGAATGGCATCTTTGAAAATAAAAAGCCATTGAGGCAGGTATTAGTTGGAAAAGAGAAATTAAATTATGTAGAAATGAACAAAATACCCAAGGGAAGATGAATAAGTGAGATAGTGCAAGTACAAATGACATGAAAAGAAACAAAGAAAATATTGGGCAAACAGAAAACTGAATGTGAGAAGATGGAACATATCTTAAAGGTCAGTGATGTCCTGAAGGGACTTATTTTTAATGAAAATATGATAATATTAAGGAAAAGAATATGCTAAAGCTAGAGAGAAGGAAGAATATAAGGAGAGAATATTTTAAATATATGAAAAAAATATTAAAAAACATTAAAAGTTGAGACACTTGGAACAAAGTTGTGGATAAAGTTTCAGAAATAAATGTACATATTGGTTTAAACTTAATGAAATACTAAATATGGAAAATACTATGAGAGGAGTAAATTATTTAGAACAATTCTGACAAACTTGTATAAAATAAATAATGCATTGTAATTTATAGAAACACAGTAACTTAATTTATTTTAAAAATTACTGAATAATCCTTTATTAATTTTAATATTTTTCCAGGTTGATATCACAGAGAAATTGCAAATTATATTAAGCTAACTATTTTTTTAATAAAAGAACATAATATTAATGCCCCCTCTTGATGTTACTATGCCATAGTAGCATGGCAGTTAGTTCTAATGAAAGAAATGGGATCAGAATTATTCATAAGAGAAGTATTTTAAAAGAAACAGCATTCAAAGTACCCTGATATCATACCCAACACCATGTGTTGGAATGGTTATCTTTTTTTTTCCCAAGGATGGGTGGTGGCAAGAAGTGTCCAGTCATGGCCTGTAGAATGCTCAGTGAGTTGTAAGGGGGGAGTGTGTGTATGAATGGACTGAGTAATTGATCTTTCTCTGACAGCGGTCAGACCTCTCTGAAGCAGGAAAAATCTGTGCTATAACCTAACACAGCCACTAGAGATCTTCATCTTTCCCTCCAGTTTTTCTCAGTCCCTAGACTTTTGTGATAAAATTCTTGAGATGGGCAAACAAATTGAACTCCTTTACCTAGGTCAAAGGAGAACTAAATCTGAGCTGAAATATCTGTTATGAAAATGTCCTAGTCTGAATGAAATGCCTGTCTTAGCATGCTCAAACACTAGCTCTGGGATGGGAACTAAACTGTGGAGAACCTGCATAGAATCATGTTTGTATCAATCTGGCCTACAATCCAGAACAAATCTTATTTAGAATTAATTTAAGAATTCGTTCACTCATTTTGTGCTAGGGATAAAGCAAAATAAATAATATTTTTCTAACAAGTTAATAAAAAGGGTCGGTTAAAAATTAGGACTTACAAAGAATGTAATATTCATTAAACGTAGTTGATGTCTTTGGAACAAAAGTTAAAATTCTATATATGCTTATTTTAAGAGTAGGCAAATGAATGGATAAGAAAATAATTTTTACTGAAAATATAGAAAACGCTTCTCTCTCAGGCAGATCCTGCACTGAATACTTGATCAACAACACATCATTAAGGGAAAATATCATTCAAATTCTACTGTAATTATGCTGTTGCAGTATTCACTTATGACCATTATTGCAGTCTCAACAGTCCTTTGATTTAACTTGCTAGAGACCATCCATGATCTTATACTACAATGCTTATGCTTGCACATGGGTAAGAATTTACTGTGATATGTAAGGCACTGATGGACCTATAAATTTGACACTATAATGCATAGATGTTATGCGTACAATCTTTGGAACAGAAGATGAAGCTTCCAATACAGTACAGGAAATATGACAAGCTTCATTCCAAACTAGTATTTACCTATGTAAAGAATACTCTTTCGTATCTTTTAATTTAACTACCATAACTGAGCCTTCATCCCCAATTCAGGACTGAGCTTTCATCACTGATTCTCTGTTTTCAAACAATGATTGAGTTCAGTGCCTATGTATTATATGATTCTCTTCTGGTTAGAATATGTGTCCAAGCAGAAGACACCAAAGACACCTGAATTTGCTGTTTCCATGACCAGAAGCATATTCTACAGCAAACAGTCAGCTTATGTCAGATTTTAACTTTGGCTCTTTAAAAGTATAATATTGTTTCTATTTACTTAAGATTTGTAACTGTGAGTCTGAATTCCAACCATAAAGTGTCCTAAGTACATAATTGAGTTGGTTGAAAAAGTTTGGAATTTTCATGACAATCAATGAAATATTGTTGAAATGAAAGGATAATTAATCTGTTGTTTAAAATTCATGTAAGCATGTATATTCAAACAAGTACCATTTCTTAGGTGGGAAAATTTGACCCACCAATATTTTTCTAGTTGGCTTAGAAAGTCAGCATTACATTCATCTGAAATGATTCTCAGGCAGAGATGCCTTTTCTCCAACTGCTCATGCAAATACTCAGGTAACATGATGTGACAGTGTGGTTTTATCACATTTAATAATGAAGCAAATGTTTCACAGCATCACAGAACAACCAGGTTGGAAGGGACCCATTGGATCTTCTTGTCCAACCATTCCTATCAAACACTAAACCAAGCCCCTCAATACCTCATCCACCCGTGCCTTAAACACCTCCAGGGAAGGTGAATCAACCACTTCCCTGGGCAGATTATTCCAATGCCCAATGACCCTTTCTGTGAAAAACCTCCTCCTAATCTCCAGCCTAAATCTCCCCTGGCGGAGCTTGAGGCCATTCCCTCTCGTCCTGTCCCCTGGCACTTGGGAGAAGAGGTCAGCTCCCTCCTCTCTACAACCTCCCTTCAGGTACCTGTAGAGAGTAATGAGGTCTCCTCTCAGCCTCCTCTTCTCAAGGCTAAACAACCCCAGCTCTCTCAGATGCTCCTCATAAGGCCTGTTCTCCAGCCCCTTCACCAGCCTCGTTGCTCTTCTCTGGACTTGCTCCAGAACCTCAACATCCTTCTTGTTGTGAGGGGCCCAGAACTGGACACAGTTCAAGGAGTGGCCTCACCAGTGCTGAGTACAGAGGGAGAATCACCTCCCTTCATTACATGATCTAGTCAACTAGAAATGTTAGTTACATTTTACAGTAATTTTATACAAGATAGTATGGATTCTAAACATATTGTGTCAAATAGCCTACCTACATGTTTGACGTTAAGCAGATGCTAAAGTGCATTGCTAGTTCTTGGCATAAATGACTACATAAGGTGCAGTCAGAGGAGAACCATTTGTTTCTGAGATACGTGCTCTTGAAGTTTTCCCTGAGACAATCTCAGTGTGCAGCATATTCTGAGTTTGAAAACTGATAAAACTGCAAACCAAAGTATACTGCTTTTCTAACATACACGGGTTTTTTTTACCTCTCACTATGCCACTACATAATTGAGAGATCTTTATTAGTACTTGGCTTTGATTCTCGTCTTCATTAGTAACATTTTCTGGGTATCTGGCACTGCATCTGGTTTAGGCCTAAGACCCCTAGTCATTTAATGCAGTGCCACTGCAGTTCACATTTCCCCGTCTTCTCATGAAAGGTATTTTTGTTTCAAGATACCTTATACTTACAATCTTTTGCAGTTCCCTATGGCATTTGCAGGTAGTAAGACAACTGACCTAGCCTTATCATATTTTTAAAGGTATAAGGGCATTTTTACCTCCTGTATCACAGGATATTATCAGTAATCCATTCTTTTCAGAAACGTGACATCCCAATATTCAGTTTTTAGTCTGAATAGGTAGCTCTCTTAGGATTCCAAGATGTCCTTAATTTCCAAAGCCAAAATCATGCCATAAGTAACATACCTTCTGATGTTTGTTTCTGACAACCCTGTAAATGAAAATCTGCCACATTGTGACAGATCAAACAATCTGATAGTGCACCAACATTTAAACAAAAAATGCCATTTCGTCAAACTTTCTCTCAGAGAACATTAAAAGTAATCTGATCAATTTATGAAGCTTTAAAATGTTATAATAAAACCTTAACAGACAAACTCATTTGAAGTTTGTATTCTATAAGAAATATAATTTAGAGTTTATTTTGAATAAGGGTCATTTGTTACTAAGGCAAAGTGATTAGTATGAATTCTAGTAAAATGAATAATTATTCAAAACAACAGGTTTTCTTATATGGAGGAAAGCATTTTATTTCAAAATAGATAAACTCTATGAGGCATATAGAACAAACAAAACAAAATCCGTGAGTTTTGTACAGACACTAGTTATCTAGATGTAACTTTATATCACTTTAGATATATATATCACTTGCAAGTATGAAGGAATTTGCTGCTCCAAAACTCATTAAAGTCTGCAAAAGTATTTTCTTTGGCTATACCAGGCACTACATGCTAAAAGAAATGGATTTTTTTAGAACTAGCATTGTAGCAAAACTTCAGATCTTGATTTAGAAGAAAACTTTCATAACCCAAACAATTCACACAAGCATGAATAGTTATGTAAGAGATCACACTTTGTCATATTTTATTAATTAGACTTTACAAACCATCTGTGCAATGTTCTTTGCTAACATAAAATAAATAAATATCATTATTTAGATGTTGGTTCATAGTGTATCAAGTCATTTTATGTGTATTTGTAGTACAAAAAAGGAACATTGTGTTATTATAGAGAAACAGAGACACTGTAGCTGTCAGGATCAAATAGTCAAACTATAATTTTCTTCTGCATGGACATACGAGCACTTTGAAAAAAAATCCCCAAAGCTTCTTGTTAATCTTCAAGTTTAACTCATCTTTCTGTTTATTTTTGTGGTTTTTTTCTCATACCTTTTCGATTGTCTATCACTAAACATAAAAGAAAAAAAAAACAGATTCAGAAAATAAATTTGTATTCCAAGTTTGTATCTAAGAAGGCAAAAGTAGTTTTGGACAATCTTCAGATTTTTCTTAATTTATATATTACAGAAATTCCTCAATGTAGACTTTCATACAGACACAACTTGTTTGTGTAGGACCAGGAAATGTTATTGACTTTTGGCACTTTATGTATCAAAACCAGATTTTATACAATGCTTATCCATGGAAAAAGTTTGAAATGTTATGACAGTTATTTTGAAGAAAACAATATGGAATAGTGAAATTAAAATATGAGGTATAGAACGCATGAATATATACTAAATATTGGTAAAATACAGCACAAATTATCTGCATTAATTGTTGTAACTTTCCTTGCTTTACAATAATCCCCAGGTTGTAATAAAATATCTTTTTACCTACATTTCAAGTGATTTACTTATGAATAGTTTAGGTGAAAATAAAAGCAATTAAATTAAAGTTGTGTTAGTGCAGTCAGCACCTGGTGTGGTATATGAAGTTTCAGCTGCAATGCTCCCATCAATATTTGGACCGTTTTAGCTCTTTCTTTATGCTTTCCTCATCATCCCTGTATGATCCCTGTATGATCCCTGTCACAGTGCAGCTCACAGATGGATGGTCGCAAGGAATGGTCTGCTTTCAGACAGCATCGAGTCACATATTTCCAGTATTTCCTACCAACATTAACTGTTCCACAATACAACTAGGACTGTAGTTTATCACTTTAAGAAAATATTGATCTGGTTAATATTTTAGTCACAGTCAAAGCCAGTATAGTTCAATTGTAAAGAAATATCCAACTACTGTAGGGCACTGCTGTTCAAAATCTTATACTGCTCTCTTATACCAGGAAGGACAGAAAGTTAAATGGTACAGATCTGGGTAAGTGGTAGCATGGAATGACTGGAAGTTGTGCAAGTTTTGCAGCCACATAGAATAACAATAATTGTCCACTACGCAATATATGTTTATTTTTGTGCTTGGAGTCAGATGCCTCTCTCATTCCTACACTCTACTTTCACCTCCCAGAGTGTGAGTCAGTTTTTACTGTACTCTGCATGGTTTTATCCTGAGGTCTAGTAATCTGACGCAGCGTGCGACAAAGGTGGTGGATTTTTTTCTATTGATGCTATTCCTGCCTTTTCAGAAGTCACTCATGGCTCAACGTGTTTGCCACTGAGAGAGAGAGACCTTTTTTTAAAAAGGTAATAAGTGGTGTGAACTACATATCATGCAATGAATTCTCAGATAAATTAATACTTCAAAAATCTTTGCAAAGAATGAGCCATGGGTCACACTATATGAGGTCTTTTATTATAGAAAAAAAGTTGCTTATTCAATTAACTAAATTTATGCTATTATTTACACCATTTTATATAATAAATATGTGCAAGGAATGCAGACACTTTATAATTATTTGGATTGGCATTACAGATATACAACTGACTGATTCTGTTTCACAGATGAAGTAACAAGAAGAAAGCATATCAGTGAACATGTTCTATCTTCTTTTAAATGCAAAATATGCACGACTTTCAAATATATTTTTACTTTTTTCTTTTATAAATACTTAGCGGGAGGGCAGAAGCAACAAGCTATAGAGAGAGGAGCTAAGGAAGTTCTGTTAATCAGCAAGAAACATGTAGAGGCATAATAGAGGAAAGGCACTAGTAGAGAGGTAAATTATTTCAGAGTCACTTTTGCTTTATTTTTGCTGTCTGAATATTTAACTACTCTGTAAATGTGGCATAAACACTAATAGTAGTGGAATGAACTCATTCTATTTCAGCAGGGAAAGAAAATGCAGTGGAAGTTCAGTCTTCAGTGTTAGGTTCAAAATTTTGTTATGGATGAAAAAGAAAGAAAGAAACATATAGAGATAAGAATTTATAATTAGTATAATTGAAACCTTAATGATCTAATTGTAGAATTATTATTAACCAAGATTTAATTATTTCAGAAAACACAAAGAAAAAGAAAATAAAGAATATCACTCTTGCAGGTAAAGTCCTATGAATAATGACAAAGTTTAAATTGCTATGCACATTATAATACTGATTACCTAGTGTTATGCTGGGGTCAGGTAAAAGCAAATCACTGGGTATCTCAAGACAAGTTCAGACAGCAAGTCTGGAAAGTCTTCATACTGAGGTCCTGCAAAATCAATACAGCACCCGTGGCCTGTTATGCCCAAAGCTAACACTCATGTAAAGTACAATATCTACAAAATAAAGTGGAGTGAGGGAAAAACTGTAGGTCTCAAGCATAGTACAGGCCTAGCAGTCCAGCTCTAGTAGAATATTTTAGCTACTTTGGCTCTTCTAATAAAATACAGAATGATAACAAGCCCCATCCCCTTACTTAAAGAATAAACAGTTCACAACAATTAAACATAAACACTTAGTACTAATTGTGCCAAAATAGTATTATGTATCATTAGGGGTTACATACTTTTTTGCCTTCTCGTTTAGTAACAGCTCTTGCTCCAGTAACATTAGTAGTGCTCTTTTATTCAATTACAGCACTTAAATGTGGTCTGAAAAAGGAACTTTCAGAATATCATTTTTTTAAATTAATAAATCAATGTGAAATATGAGATTCAGCAGAACATCAAATATATTGTTGCCAAGCAACTAATGAGAGTCCATTATGTGTTTTATATATTTTAGACAACAAAACTGCATTCTTAATTCTTAAAAAAATGTACTCACATTTGTAATGCCCTTTATTAAAAAACACCCACATCTCTTGCTGTGTTATTTTTCAATGCATACCTACATTAACATATCTCAACTTCAGGTGGGAGATAGCCCTGCATAAGGCTTTGAAAATGACTTCCCATCTTGTCTTCAGTCCAGAATCACTGAAATCACTGGATTTTTGTTTCTTTATCAAGCTTTTAAAAAATTTTGTCAGTTGCCAAAACATTCAGAAATACTTTGGGAGAAAAATAGTGGAGAAATTAAGGTCAAAAGAAATACAAAGAACCGAGAATATTTAATTAATTAATTAATCAATTTTCTTAATTTCTCACAAAACACAAGGTCAGAACTTTCTAAGCATTACTAAAGAGATTCTAATTTTAGAGAAGAGTCTTACCTTTGACTCTGGCCATAAGGCTTATTGATTATTCCTTATTCTTAATCATATGCTATAACATCATAATTGATTGTTTTTCCTGTTTATTCAGAAGAGAAAAATAATCTTTTTTTTTTGATCAGCCTTTGAAAAAATAATGTAAGCAATAAAAGGAAATAACAGTTATAGTCTCTACATCTTTAGAAAACCTAGATCTGATTTCAATGTGGAATAAATATTTGAAGCATCTTTTGTAAATTACTGCATGCATTTCCAATTAAAGCAAATGCTGAATTTTAAGCTACTGATTTAAAAAAGCAGATCATAGAAGAAGATTGTTGGTAATATTTCCACCTAATGCTTGAAAATATAGGGGTTTTTTTAAGAATCACATTCACATATAAAAGAGACCTTAAGAAATGAAACTTAGATCTTCAATTAACATACTAATAAAATAATGTAAGTTTTAAGAGTTTTACTGGAACATTGATGTCTGTTGAAGATTTCCTGACAAAAAGTAATTAAATGGCTGGGTAATACTTTCTATTGTTTTAAATTATTTTACTTGAGTATTACTGCTGTTCTGGAAAGATTAATGTTTTAAAAGCCTTAACAGCAAAACAGACTTCATTGAGAAACACAACAACCTCGCTGCCTCTCTAAATGAAAGACAGATGTAGAAAGTACAAAAATATTCATTGTGACTCTACTAAATATCAAAAATGTATTCTAGGAACAATTATCTTTGCCCCCATAAGAGCTTCTGAGCTTTATTTTTTTATAACAGATTATAATATATTTTATTTTTTTTATTACACTGCATTACTGTTTATTATCAATATTGATTAATATGGTGATGTCATCTCAAAGGTATAAGAAAGAATCAGAATTCAGTGTTTCTTATTTTGCAAGTGAATTTAACCACTTGCAGTCAAAGGGAAGACAATGTCCCTGAATCTTTATTCAAGATGGCATGCTGCATATTTGCTATTAATTGTGGAGAGTGGTAAATCAGAGAAGACTTAAATGAATTTTGCAGTAGACCTGACAGAGTTCATGCCAAAATACACTGACGAAATAATTCTGAGCATTTCAGTGTTGGAACCTAAGCTAATTTTATTTTAATTTCTGACTTCTGAATTATAGAAATAAAAATACCCCAAAACTTATTCTACTTTTGGAATTTCTGTTGCTCCATTATGGCTGAAAAGCAAAAATAATAATAAAAAAAAGATGACAATACTTCAGTAGGAATTACTAATCTATGGAGAAATAAAATTCTGTAGAATATTGGAAGTGATTTTACTGTCTATTAATACCTTTTTCACTATGTTCGGAAATGTACAGTCCTAGTTTGTAATTAGCTAGGAATAGTGAGTAATTCAGTAATTTTAATTTCTATGAGCAGACTTAGTTATTATCACCCTAAATGAGAAAAGAGCTTGAGTTTGTTGAACTTTATTATGTTACTCTGACCAACTCTCTAGCCTCCAGGTGTTACCAAATGTTAGAGTGAGTCTAGAGGAGGGTCACAAAGATGATCAGAGGGCTGGAGCATCTCCCATAAGAGGATAGGCTGAGAGAGTTGGATTTGGTAAGCCTAGAGAAGAGAAGGCTCCAGGGAGAACTTATAGATGCTTCCAGTACTTAAAGATTTAGCAACAGGTCTACATTTTATCTAGTCTTACTTTTACTATTGACGTGCTTGAAGAAACCCTTCTTCTAGTCCTTGATGTCCTTTGCCAGATTTGAATCCAAGTGGGTATTAGTCTTCCTCCTTGCTCCCTGCATGGTCTGACAGTATCCCTTTATTTCTTCCAACTGATGAGTCCTATTTTTCCACATTCTGCAAATTTTCTTCTTCCATTTGAATTTTCCCAGAAGCTGATTGTTCATCTCTTGAAGGTCTCCTGCCTCCTTTCTTGATTTGTTACTCCTAGGAATGCACTAATCTTGAACCTGGGGGAAGTGGTGCTCAAATATTGACCAACTCTCTTGAACCCATCTGCCTTCTATAGCCCTAACCTATGGGAGTCCTCCAAGCATGTGTTTGAAGAGACCAAAATTAGCTCTTCTGAAGTTCAAGGTTGTAATCCTGCATAATGCCCTGCATTGGTCACTGCAGCCAAGGCTGTCCCCAGCTTTCACGTACCAAACAAGTCCTTCTTTGTTTGTTAGTACAAAGACTAGCAGCACACCTCCCCTCATTGTCTTCTCCAGCACTTGTGTCATGAAGTAATCATCAGTGCTCCATAAGAATTTTTGAAACTATGTGTATCTGGTTGTGTTAGCTTTCTAGTAGATACCCAGGTGGTAGAAGTGTCCTATGAGAAACAAGGCCTGCAATCATGTGTCTAATTCCAGCTGCTTATAGAAGGTCTCATTGATCCTCTTCCTTTTCAGGTGTCCTGTAGTGGACACCCACAAGAGTGTCACTCACATCAGTTTGACCATTACTTCCTACCCATAAGCTCTTGACTTGTTCTTCATCCACCCCTAGGCAGGGTTCATATATTCCAGTTGCTCCCTCACATAAAAAGCAACGTCACAGTGTTCTTATTCTGGCCTTTCTTATCTAAAAGGTGTGTAACCATCCATGAGAGCATTTCAGTCACGCGAGCTATTCCACCATGTCTTTGTAACTGTGCTGAGATTATAGCCCCGTGACTGCACACAGATCTGAGATGGCTGAACTGGTTCTTGTCACAGGAAGCAGCTAAGGAATATTTGACACTGTGCTGCTTGACTTGTCTTATTTCCCAATTAGATGCATGGGCATGAGCTTTGCCATTTTGGACTCCACCCGCTGAGTCCTTCAGTTTAAAGTCTACTTCACCAAGTTGGCCAGCCTGCTGCTAAATGTATCTTTCTGTCTTCTAGATAGGGTATAGTCATCAAAGAATGTCCCATTGTCATAAAATCAAAAACCCTCACCATAGCACTAGCCACATAACCAGAAACTGTATGCTCTTTGGATTCAGTCTGCACTTCCTTGTAGCAGGGTGCCATAGTTTAATACACCTTTTGGAAAGAAAATAATAATATATGACAGTCAAGGTGATTTAGAACATAGCCCACGTGGAAATGGGGCAAAGGAACGTGCTCTGACACATGAACATCTTGGTTTAAGTAAGTGTCCAGGTGCAGACTTTTGGGTGCAGAATGGAGATGGAGACAGTGTTGAGTTTTTGCAGTGACTGGAAGTGGTATTGGAATAGCAGTATCATTGACTGACAAAGATTATTGTTGTGTTTCGAAAGAGATCTGAGGGAAGGACGCTCAAGGGTAAGGATCTAAATCTGCACCAGATGCTGATAGAGGATGATCACTGTTATACTCTAGAGCATTGTAATGTGATAGAACTTTCATGTTGCTGTGTAGCATGGGCAACAGGGAAGGCCGGAAAGAGAGTCAGATCAAAAACAGTTCTGTTCTCTTGTATCACAGAGGAGTGTGGCAAGTTGTATGCAGATTTCATAAAGAGGGAAATTAAACCACAAAGGAAGACAGGGATGAATGCAGACCTTGCTCTCTGTTAACTGGGATAAAATCTTTCCCAAAAATTTTACTGTAAAAGTTTGTATAGTAAAACATGAAATTCAATAAATATTGTCTATTAGAAAAAAAATACTGGATATACTTTATCATTCCATGTAAAATTGAAGATAATGAAGAAGAAGTGTTTGTAGAAGTAACTGAATAACACCTGGAATCCCAGTTCTCTACTAATGTGTTCTGCCAGTTTGATTTTTCTGATTTGGAAATTGAGAAAACTTAGTTATTTAGTGTCCAATTCAGTTTTATGGTGTGGACAGGAAAGGAAAAACATAGAATGGCCAATAGTGTTTGTAAAGCAGTAGACATTACAGCCAATCAGCTGTTCTGATATTTTTTGTTAGTTTAACACATTTCTAAATTGTCACAGGTCATAAAATCTTTTGACCAAGGAGTGATATAGCATTAAAGTTGTGCCAGGAGAGGAATAGATAAACAAATAAACTGATTTTGCAGAATCAAAGAACTTTTTATAATTACTATTTGAAAAATACTCAACATCATCATAGAAAATGTGGAATATAAGTAAAATTATTATAAATATTGGAATTATTATTATAATACAACATAAACCTCTTTGGAATCTTTGGATAGTGCAGCCATATTTTTAGAATGTATTTCTTTTATCTATGAATAGATATTATACACAGATTATACACAATTTCCTTTAATTTTCTGAAACATCTGCTGAGATCTAACACTTGAAAGGTTTGAAAAGACTTCTATCAAAAACTATTAATCAAAATCTGTAATAACCTAATTTTTTTACTAGCAGTATTCGAATCCATACCTTTTCAGAATCCATGATTTTCTAAGTTGCTGGTATAACCTCACAGAATTCTATAGTGGTTGTTTACACAGAGGGGTTAATGCCCACAAAGGATACAATTTCTTATTTGAAAAAAAAAAAATTTCTCTTATATTATCAATAACAAAATAGAAAAGGTGATATTAAAAAAAAAATCTCTTTTACTTAATTAAGCACAGAAGGGAGGAGGAAGAGGGAAAGTTCATAAATTGACCAAATTTGAAAGCTTTAAATCTTCCCATATGAAGTTTTACTGAAGAGAACGGGATACATTTGCAAGGAAATCTGGAATATGTACAGGATTTACACAACATCATCAAGCAAGTGGTAAATGAAAATAACACTCAGAGCAATAACAACCTTAATAAATGCCTTTAGAGAACTACTTTATCAGGTTTTTTAAGGCCAGACGGGTAGGAGTGTGTACGTGTCTTATATCTAGTGCTGCACAGGAAATAAAAAACTCTCCAGCATATAAACAATTTCTTCTGCAAAGTCTATGGAACATGAATTTTTCACTTGCTGGTCCAATGAGCAATTAAATTTATTGTCTTTCTTTATAAATGATTGAGAAGTGAATTGAAAATTTTAGGAAAAATTACCGTGACATGAAGAAAAATTGACATGTTGGAGTTATGAAAGTTCTTCTTGTTCACTTGTAGGTGTATTTCTTAGATATAAACAGACAATAAATTCTAAAAAGGGGGTGGGAAGATATTAGTCACAGGTAAAGTTTTTTTCTGATGTAATGTTTATAATTTTAGAATTTATAAAGAACCCCTACAAATCAATGTGTTCCACAGAAAACAGGATCTTCACCGAAATGAAACTAGTTTTGTACAGTTTTTCAGTTGGATTTTATAGAAAAGGCAAATTTGGATTTGACATTTTATTTTCTTTATTTTGAAATATAAAACATTTTAGAAAATATTTATTTATCCATTCATTTTCCTGTATACTGTTATTTCACCTGCTTTCCATCCTTTTTTTTTCACTGAATGGAGAAAAAAGGAGCATAAATTGTATATAAGACCAGAATGAGCCTTTTATTGTCTTCCTATGCCTTTTCTTTCCTTTTTGAACTTCCCTTAACTTAAAAAAATATTACACTCCTTAACTAAAAAATAATTATTCCAAAATGCAGTTATATGAAAAATTTAGTTTTTCATAAGCTTTTGAGGTTGTGATTGGTATTTTGAACTCTATGCAAGACTATATCAAACTAAAATTAGAGAATAAATTTTTTTCCCTACCATTAATTCCTTTAAGATGAATAAAAATGTATAGAGCTGCTGAATAGTAAGCATTGACTAAAAGTTGTCCTTTATAAAACATAAACATTCAGGACACAAATATCTTGTTAAAATAAATGGTTTAGATAAAAATCTAAGTAGCAGAACATTGTGGTCAGTTGTTAGAATTGATGAGGGATATTCCTTGGAAAAGAACCTGGAAGTTACAAAGGTTAGGAAAGCACCATTCAGAACCTTGATTTCATCATGAAGAGAGGTGAACAGAGCAAGAATGGGAACAGGCTTTTGTAGCATCTTATTAGTATAACTTATAGAGGACAGAGAAGACAAGCTTTAAGCTTTGTCCTACAGGAGTTGTCAGAACATACAAATTTTAAAGAGAAATGGGAGTTATAATGTGGGGTTTTATACAAAGAGTGGCTGCATTTCTCAAATGAATGTCATTCTCATGCTTTTCTGGTAAGAAATGAAATGTTTGATTATGTGTGCGGCTTTATCTCTTTGCTTTATATATGTCCTGCCTTCTCACAGGTTAAAGTCAGACTAGAATGTTCACAGCTTCAGACTGAAAAAAGCTCTGAAAGTCCACTGAAAGAAATCTGGAGAATTAGCAGCTCAACCTAAAGGCAGGTAACTTCCTTTCACAGGATTAGTGGCTTAATGTGACTTGTGTATGGGAATTTTATTAAGATCCTGAGAGAAAATTAGTCCAAGATTTTGTTTTGTTCAAGGGAGTGTGGTATAGAATCATAGAATCATAGGATTGTAGAATGGTTTGGTTTGGAAGCAACCTTAAAGATAGTCCAGTTCCAACTCCCCTCTGTGAGCAGGGACACCTCCCACTAGATCAGGCTGCTCAAGACCCCAAACAGTGTGGCCTTGAACACTACCAGGGAGGAGTCATAAACAACTTCCCTGGCCAACCTGTTCCAGTGTCTCACTACCCTCATCATGTGGAATTCTTTTCTAACGTCTAATCTAAATCTCCCTGCTTCCAATTTAAAGCCATTGAGGTAGAGGAGAAACACCTAAAGAACAACAACAAACACTATGTAGGCATTCAGGATCTACCTAATTTGACCTTAAGAGAGAGAATTTTCTAAACACATTAGAAATCTCATTAGAAGATGATGAAGTCATAGAATCACAGAATCATAGAATTACCAGGTTGGAGAAGACCCACCAGATCATCGAGTCCAACCATTCCTATGGATCACTAACCCATGCCCCTCAGCGCCTCATCCACCCATCCTTTAAACACCTCCAGGGAAGGCGACTCAACCACTTAAATCCACTTTGCCACATTTTAGGAATCTTGGACAGAAATGTGCTTAGATCCAGATTTCACTGGGGATCTTGGTGGGCTACAGCAGCATGTTCCACAAAAGCAAGACCCTCCCTGCTGCTGTCAGCCCATGGGAACAAGATCCTTAGGGCAAGCACAGCTACTACTGTCATCAGGGACATCATCAAATCTTGTAGAACAGCACAGGGGCACGAGGTGAGGAATGTCTGTGTGAGTGCACACTCCCCGTGAACTTCATGAACAGCTTTCTAAACACTCAAGAGCCTCCTGAGAACACAGAAACTGTGATTCACACCTTTAAAAAATGGGACTTCTACCTGGCAGCAACACAACCGTAGGCAGAAAAACCATGAGAGATCATCCCATCCAGCTGCTGCTCAAGACAGGGGGTGATCCCATCACGTACGAATACTCCAGGGTTGTTTTCATCTCAGATACTATCAAACACCAGATCATCCACCAGGCTTTGGTGGAGGCTTCCACGAGGGATACAAAGCATCAAGATTTTGGATCTGAGATTGAGCAGTTAATAAAACAGCAAGCCAAGAAGTCCTGCAGAGCCTGTTGCTGTGTAAAATAGGTAAGGTAACAGGACTAAAATCCACAGAGCACTGAAAGCCACATGAGTTTCACTAGGGAGACACATAGGCTGCTATCCTTTTGCCTGGATTTGGAAACTGCAACTATTTGCATGGCTGTCATTCTGCTAAGTCATTCTGCTAAGACATGGTTATTTTCAGTCTTGCCTTTGATAAGCATTTTCCCACTCTGTGTAAACTGCTTTATGTTTTTTCTGTTGTCACAGTGGTGCAACCTGTTAGGAGTATGTGTAGAATATGCATTCTGAATTCTGCGTCTTCTAGATGAACATAAATGTTTTTCATCTACTCATAGCAGAAGTATGAAACAGCCTATTTATGGAAATAACTGTATAAACAAACTTTCATAAGTATAGATTAATAGGAAAATATTTCTTGACTGGTGTGAACATTATATATCTTACATTAGCTTTTTTCACTGCCTTTCAAAGATACATTTCTCTTAAAAGCTCTGTAAACAGAAAAGCAATGTCCTCTAAATTTCCTGTTACTATCTAATACGTTGTTTCACTAGAGTAAAACAGTAGTGTGCAGTTTTAATGCTACCTCTGTTCTCACTATCCTAATACTTAAGTGAAAATGCACAAGAACCAAAATATTTATTAGGGAAACGCCACTATTTTTAAAGCACAGTTATGACCTACTGTTGATTGTATTGTTTTTAAGAGTATTTTTGTTAGCATTCATTCAAGAAGCATCATATGTATCAGAAGGTTGGGCCTTTGGTGGAATAATTTATTCCCAAACTTCAGTTGATTGAAACTATAGGTTAAAAAAATGATGAGAAGATGGAACCACAGATCAAACTCTAAAGAGAATAGTTTGCTTCCAAGGTTTGTTTAGTATTTTTAAATGTACTTCTAAATTGTAGGGATAAAAGTGTGTAATTTTCATCATTCTCAGAGTTTAGATTGTGGTCTGAACTGCAGAATTTCAAATGGAATCCCAAAATGTAGATCTTTGCATACAATCTGCTTACCTTCTTGGTATTAAAGGAGCAGACTGCATGCACTAAGTTTAGACCTATTCCTAGCCTAGGGGAACTCTTTCAGGTCTTGGTCCTGTAATTTTTTCTCATCATCTGCTTAAACTAAAAAAGAAGGTTCTTCCACCAGTCTGGTTAAGATCTCCATGACAGTAAAGATGTTTAAGCATCTGTAATGTTTATGTAGATATACTTTATTTACATTTTGGGGTTTGGGGTTTTTTTTGCTTTACTACTGGTACTGTTAAACAAAGCTTAATTTGGGGGGAACATGTCTATGGCATTTGCATTTCACTTGCAGGTATCAATTAAGATCAAATGGGAACTAGATGAGTTCCATTATGAATTAACATGTAGTATTGAAACAATGTGCCATATGAATTTGTAGTCACAAAATGCCATCGAGTTGCATGAATCTATACATTTTGCTGCTGTTTTATCTTAATTGCTTCTTGGAAAAGGGAAGTTTATTCTGAATTAAGCATTATTTATTAATTGTTCCCCCACTGCCCCTCCACCCCCTCTTTTTTTTCGTTTTTAATATTATCTTTCCCATAATACTACATGAAATCATAGGAAACCAGGAAGCATAATCTTCTGAGTGGAAGCATTAACCACATGTTGATATTGGCTTCTTTAAATGCTGTGTTTGACAGGAGTAACTGAAAAATCATATGCATTGACATCTACCTAAATACATCATCTGTGGAATATAAATAATTACACAACTGAATTTTTTAATACATTTTAAAATATGTGAGTCTTTGGTCCTCTGTGAGGCTTTAATATTCTCAGTTTGCTGATTCAGTCATACTGAAGCACCCAAGTAAAATTTTAATAAGCTACAGTCATATTTACAATTCAGTTCTGGTCTCTAAGTTAGATCAAAAGTCACAAATCAGTTCAGATTCTATAACCTACTTCATTTTTTATTTCTAACTCCTTTTTAAAGCTTTGCATATTTTTGCCTGAACTGTTTTTAGTCTTATGAATTTTCAAATGTATATGAGTAGATGTTTACAGAAATATATTTAGATGATAGAAATGTGTATTCCTACTCTTTTATTTAGGCATAGTCACACTACAATTCCTGTATTCTTTCCTACTTCTATCCTGAGAGAGTTAATGAAGATATACTTCTTAAAAAGACTAGAAACAGAATATGGAAAAGCAAGGGAAAATTTACATTATGTAGGCTTATTTGGAATAAGGTACGAATGCCATTACCATTTCTTTATTAATTATTTTTTAAGAGGATTAATTTTTCATTTTTTTTACAATGGGAGACTACTTTACTCATGTTCATTTAAAGCAAGTATTTATTCTTAATATACAGATAGCATATACAGTTCAAAATTCAAATACAATACTTCTTTTTCTTCTAAATATGCAACTTTTTTGATTTCTCACTAGTTCATTGGTATAAAATTGGGTAACGATGAAATAAAAATAACCGATCATATAAAATCCATTTAACAGTGCCTGTCACTACTACAAGTAGCATGTTCAAATTTTGCATACACCAATGCTGTGTATTTTATACAAAATACCTTCAATAACGCACTGTATGGTTTCAAATGAATCAGAAAAGTGAGTGTTAGTTGTTTTAACATTTTAGGGGCAGACAACCATTGCTTGAGAACTGTCGTGTTACTTCTAAAACTTTTAACCCCTTATGTTTCTATATTTGAGGGTTAAAAAAAAATAGAAGTGGATTCTTTTTAGAGTAATTTAGAGATCTGTTAGTTTATGATTGCTGTCACCTGAAATTCTATGCTTTCTTCTTGAATTCACTTTTGTGTTATAAGTATAGATGGCACAACCATTCTTCCATGCTGCTTACTGAAACAGAGTTCTTGAACTTAAAGGAAGAGAATCCATGTCTCAGTTTTGTCCAGCCACAGAAGATTTAAGACTTGATAACAGGTAAATTAAGGTCATGTTTTCATCTTAGCTATGCCTAGGAAGCAGAAAAAGGGGGCCGAGGAGGGGAACTCATTCACGTGATTATATCTACCTGAAATCAATTAAACAGTACCTGAAAACTCAAGAAAGTACATTTGGGGCTTTTAAGAGTGAAGATAATACTGTAAAAGAAGCGGATCTTATCTGTTCTTTTATTACTAACTTAGGAAAATGCATTTTGTAATGCATAGGTAGGTGAGATAAAATTCCATTTCTGTAGGGAAAGCAAAGACTGTTGCAAAAAAAATAGGAAAACCAGAATTTATCAGAAAACAGAAATTATCAGAATAACTAATACAAAATATATTATGATCTTTCCAGCTAGAGGAACGACCAGTGTTTCTTTTTTTTTTGTTTGAGATCAGTTCTTACTTGTACTAAATGTAATGAACTGCAATTTAGTACTTTATGTGTTATTCTGTTATTTCTGTCTGTTGCTTTGAATAGTGTCTTTACTTTAATCCCTAAGGTGTAAAGATTGTGTGGTGTTTCAGATACCAGTAGGGGCTTAATACCATTCTTGGAAAGATATGCTTTTGAACTGGCAAGGAGAGCATAATTGGCATTGCGAGTAAGTAGTTTTTATGTCAAGGTTGTCAAACTTATTTTGCTGCCAGCTCTTGGCTACAATTCTACTTAACACCAGATGGCATTGTTTTTCAGATGTTCTTGAATAGAGCAGATCATTAATTCCCCCTGGACTTTCTCAGACACCCTATATGATGAATTCTACTGCCCACATGCCTGTGCACTTTGTAGAAATCTATGTAATTTCTTTCCTTTCACTGTACAGAATTCATGATTCATGTATACAAAAAAAAAACCAAGAAACCCCACATACTCTATATACCATGCAATGTAACTTCATGCACTTTACTTTTTGAAGTGAGTGCTTTATTTTTCAACGTACAATTATTTGCAGAAAGAGTTGGCACTGTTTTGAGACTTAAAAGGGCATCTAATTACCTTGGTTGCTCTGACAAATAAGGTAGAAAAGAAGTTTACTGCTATAAAATATCCTTTTTGTTTTGTGAAAAGACAGTTATCTTCCAGTGTGAAAGAGCTAGCACACACTAGGTGGTTGATTTGAAGTCCCTTCAACTCAGGGCCCCTGAGATCTATTCTCTAAAGCTTCACACATTGTATATTTGCACAATGTGTGCTTGATACAAGATTGTACCTGTATATTCCCAGGTTTAGAGTTCATGAAGAGGAGTCTTTGTCAGAAACAGTAGAAATCAGTAACAATGTTTCCTTTGCCAAGAAAGCATACAGTTCACATTAACAAGAAGGCCTGGTGGGGTTGCCAAGGTAGGCAATGAATTACTTGTCACTGTTGGAGGAGTTTTAGTGATTAAAAGCGGTCTTGTTACAAATTCTTAATGGAATTGTAGTAATGGAAATTACTCTGCACTTTTGTTGTGGGGGTGAGGGAACCAACTAAAGCAAGAGATTCATTAACAGCTGTTTGTTTAAAGTTTTTATCAAATGAGATTTAGTGGAGAGAAAGAATCTGAGCATCTTGTGAAAGATACAAAAGTCAATGAAGAATGGATTTTTGTCTAGAAATAAAACCAAACTATAGCAGCAGCTGAGAGAGATTTGCTATCTAAACTAGGCAGATTCTGATGTGTTTTTTTTTCTCTTTGAGAGTTGGAGGAAATTATCTCCTTCGTTAACTTTTTTCCTTTATGTTCTTGTCCTGAGTTTGCAGCCACAATCCCCAGAAAAACTTTCCCTGGGATCCTATTCAGGAATAAAGCTGTTATACCTTGCCCTAAGTTTCTGTTTCTAAATCTTATCTTTCTCAGCCATATATTTTAAAATACATTTAAAGCTTGTGTCCTGTGTGTAGCAAGGTCAGTGTATACTGGAAAGAAAAATGTTAGAGCTTCATCACTCTGAAGCGAGTGATGCAGGGAAGGAAAACTCAGTCTGTTTTGAAGCATGGGAGGAACTATAGTAGCAGTTCTTTTGTGTTGACATACTGAGCTCCACTCAAAGTGATCGTTTCAATTTTGGAGTTCCCAACATTTTTTCAACATATCATCATACCTGTGGGTATTTATCTGCTATCTATCAAGGTTTATTTTTTCAATACCCCTTTGTCTTCATCCCATCCCATTTATACTTGATATACCAGGGAGAATCCTGTTGTTGGCACTGAAACAGTGTCTATTATCCCTAGGGGTATTTTTTAATTTGTTTAATAAATACCATATGGATGACATTAGGAATTTAACAAAAAAACCACCTTCTTTTTTCTACTACTACGTATTGACTGGATTTACAATCAAATACCTTGATTTCTAACTATGTAGAATCTTCTTGCATTTGAATTCTGGTAATTAACAGCAAACAAAATAAAAATGTGAGGGCCTTAATGGATTTAGAAAAGTTTTATTTGAGGAAAAATTCATTTACCAAAGCAGAAGCAGAATCATCTCATGCATATATTTAAATTCTAAATGAAAAACCCATGCTTTAACATCTCTTGTGCACATCCATTTCAATCTCTCCAATAATATTAGTTTTTGAAGTAGCTTTCATCCTAGTAACTCTAGTTATTATCAGCCTTTTTGTACACAGATATGCAGAATCTCTCATGCAAATTAGTCATTTTTTCATTTTCAGGGCTACCAGCCTTATGCATTCTTTCATGTGACTGTAGTTTAGAAAATGTTGCTGTTGGTGTATTTTTATGAGACAAAAGCATAATGATCTGAAAAGAGTAGATTTACAGTGATAAATGCCTTTTGGTCTCAATTAAGTTTAAAGTCCTTTGAAACAGAAAAACACTAGAGATTTGGAAAATACTGTCAGAAGTTTAGAATGTTTCTCAGAACTTTTTTTACAATTTGTAGTACCAGTTTTGTTACATCAAACTGCCAGCCAGGAGCATTAGCAGTGTTTGGATATGCTTCACATTTGGGATCACTTTCAATGTCCTAGTAATGCAGCTGAAGAGAAGAGAGGAAATGGCAGGGTTGTTGCTAAAAAAAACCAGACCTCTTTTACTCTCTTGGATAGCAAAGGACCAAAAATATGTGGTTTATAATACACTTCTGCATAATATTTCCTTATTACAATATTTTGTGGCAAATGGAGCCGATGTTTTGACTTTCCTTGTAGCTGTGATTCGGCATTGTTGCTAGATTGTTTTTAGCATTCACCCTTATATTTATCTTTAAAGATTCCTGATACAGAACAACAGTCTACAATAATGCTACCAAACTCCATGGTAAAATGTAAAGTTAACATAACAACGATTATTTTTTTTTTAAATAATTTTCCCTCAAATAACTATTTTCATTCATCTAATAGAATCAGCTGTCGAGATAATGTGATTGTTAATTGTATTATAGCAATACAAGAGTGTAAAGCGGGAAAGAAAAAATATAAGATGAAAAAATAATGAAAGCAAGCGCTGAGACCAAAAGGCTTTTATGACTTGAGATGACCAAAGTTTTTAAACCGTTGCAGTTTCCACATCTTGGAATACTTCAGTCCTTATTAATAAATTATTTCATACTCCCCTGCTAAGTCATTTTTTTATAGACATGAAATATATCTGAATTTTATGAATTCTGCTGTCAAAAAAAATATTCTTTCATGTGCTAGGAAGTCAGTCTTTATGTTGTTGTATTTTACTATTACATATTGTTAAATATTATTATTAGTAGTATCATCTTCAATATTTTATATGAAATATGTTAAGAAATATATTTAATAAACTATTCATTCTGAATAAAACTTTCATATTCTTAATGTTGTTGATAAATGATACAGAACATCAAAGAGATTTGGTAATGCATCAGTTTAATGTATTCTTATAATAGAAGCTCTTATTCACTAGCATTATTTTTGTAGAATGTCTTGTTCCTTCAATAGCTGTCATTTAAACATGAAAGGTTCCTGTAGTGCATTGCCTGAGGATATGATTTTCTAGTTTTATAAATAAATGATATCCAGTCTAAGATGATGGAGTATCAGGCATATGGAGGAAAATGCTTATGGAATACTGTCAAATTAAAACCGCAGTAGAGAAAATCTGCATTGGTACAAGATTAATTTTAAATATAATACAACTGTTCATGATTTAAAAATTAAATTTGAAATTGAGAACTTTACATATGAAAACTGTTTATTTTATCTAGTTAAATGTTTTCCAGTAATCTTCCTTATCTTTTTTTTCAGCTTCCTTTCATGGTTTCCTAGTAATGCAGAATGAACTACAAGGTTAAACTGTGTTAAACATTCTGACTTGGTTGCTGTGGCACTTGTGACATAAGATACTAGTATTTTTTTTAAAAAAAATCTTCTTGCATACAGACAACTGAAATAAAATTCAAAATGTATGTACTCCTTTGTAACAGTTTCCAGGAATTTTGCTATGACTTCAAAACAGATTTTAAAGTAACCACAAAGTTCAACTAGAATTGAGAGGACTCAGTGTTTCTATACTAATGTTTTAGTTTAGATCAAGAATATATTTTTTAAACAGTCCTCCTGTTACTCCTTCTCTGCTTATTGTGCTTTGATGACAAGAACCAGAAAGTCTGGGTACATAAACCAGATGCCTCTTGGGTGAAACTGAACTGGAAAATGTAATTCCAGACTGTACCTAATGCAGTCTATGCACAAATGGGCATTCAGAGCATGGAACTTCAGAGAGAGTCCAAAGACTTAGGGGGAAAAAAAAAAGAATTCCAAGAGCCCAAGAAAATCCTAAAATATGATCCAGTTATCAGATGCTCAACAGTATCTTTGTTTGCTTTATTGATCTGCTCATTTTGTTTTGGATCATTTGCTAAAGCAGACACAGGGTTTTGTTTACATCATACAATATTCAGGATTATATCACATTTTATTGAATGCTGACCTTCCAATGTGCAAGTTAGCAAAACAGAGGAAGAATACTATAGGAGGATTCTGCTCTATTGGATGACCTGCTCAGGGAGGATTAAACTACCACAAGCAACAGTTCACACTTAAATATTAGTGCCCTCTCAAGACTGCAGACAAGATACAGGAGAAATCTATTCACAAAATTTTTATAAAATATTTAGAGTGATGTATCTTTTTTTTAGATCTAGTATTTCTACACAGCTTGGTTTATCTAGGCTATTCTGAACTGGAACATCCCCACCTGTACATGGGCAGTTTCTGCAACAGAGCTCATTAATTATCAAACTCACAAAATGAGATAAATGTTTAGATGATCTACATTGTAAGTGGGTATCACGAGTTATTCTAAACCAATATTTTCTTTAAAAATCTTATGCTTTGATAATATGCAAGCAGTATGATACATAACAGCTATGTAGCAAAATGAGGAATTTACTAGTTTTCATAGAATCATAGAACAACCAGGTTGGAAGGGACCCATCGGATCTTCTAGTCCAACCATTCCTATCTAACACTAAACCAAGTCCCTCAAGACCTCATCCACCCGTGCCTTAAACACCTCCAGGGAAGGTGAATCAACCACCTCCCTGGGCAGCCTCTTCCAATGCCCAATGACCCTCTGTGTGAAAAACCTCCTCCTAATCTCCAGCCTAAATCTCCCCTGGTGGAGCTTGAGGCCATTCCCTCTCGTCCTGTCCCCGGCACTTGGCAGAAGAGGCCAGCTCCCTCCTCTCTACAACCTCCTTTCAGATACTTGTAGAGAGTAATGAGGTCTCCTCTCAGCCTCCTCTTCTCCAGGCTAAACAACCCCAGCTCTCTCAGACGCTCCTCATAGGGTCTTTTCTCCAGCCCCTTCATCAGCCTCATCCCTCTTCTCTGGACTTGCTCCAGAGCCTCAACATCCTTCTTGTGGTGAGGGGCCCAGAACTGGACACAGTATTCAAGGAGCGGCCTCACCAGTGCTGAGTACAGAGGGAGAATCACCTCCCTGGACCTGCTGGTCACACCATTTCTGATACAAGCCAGGATGCCATTCATCATCTTGTTGGGAATAATGAACAGATCCAAAAGTCAGATTCAATCAGAATGAAGGTTTATCTAGATACAAAGCTTTGCATCCCATATTGAACAAGTTGCTGAAAGTACATCACCCATGAAAACTACTAAAAAAAGAAGGAATATATACTTTATTGAATTAAAATTAAAAATACCCCACCAACAGATGATGATGATGATTTGGCTTATTTAAAAGTTAAATAAATCCCAGAGATATTTTTTATTTGAGAACACTTATTAGTAAAGACAGAAGCTAACAAAGAGTTTGGCATACCAGCTTAAACCGTAACAAAACATAACTAGGAACAACTACCTTACATCCTGAAAACCTGCAATTAGGGTCATTCTTTGGAATACCAGAGACCCAGGTTTAAACTGCTTTCCTGAGGAATTTAAAAAACTTATTTGTTATGCAGTTTCTGTTTCCACTGAAGGACCTACAGGGCTGCATACTTTTAGGGTGTACAGTTGTATAGATTTTTAGTAACTAATTCCAATTTTGAACTTCATTATGAAAACTACAGGCCTGAAGGCAAATGTATGCCTCCACAATGCAGAGGGATAAATAGACTTTAACTCTTATACAAAAATCTACAGAGATGAAAAACTGTAATATTGAACAGGAAAAGTTCTGGTTGATAGACCAAAAAATAGGACTAATGTCAGTCACATAATTGTTAGAAGTATACAGTCAACTGTAATGAAAATAATGTCAGCAAATCTCTGGAAAACAGGTAGAAATTAAGAAATGCCTTTTCTTAAGGCATAACTGGCTACTTGTTTACTGCATACTGGTGTGTCTGAAGATTGGTCTAATAACCTGCTTATTATCTGTTTTACAAAAGAATTTGAATTTTCCCTTATTGAAAGAAAAATGTAACCTTTTTGACCAATACTTATTAATTTAGTGAAATATGTAGAAAACAAGGTACGAATTACATCTAATAAGAAGTTGCTAGGCTTCTTTTGTTACTATTCCATGGAATTAAACCTGTATACAATTAACAATATTAAATTGGAATGGGAAGTCAAACTACTAGGAAAAGACTCTTTTATAAATTAAGAAAATATTTAAGAAAATACATAGGTCTTCAGAGTCACTACACAAAGCCATAGGTGCCCCATAACTGTTCCATGTAAATGCAAATATGAACAGTCTTTTCAAGGAAACTAATAATAAGCAGTTAGAGCAGAAATCTGACATTTTTCCTTTAACACTATAGACAAAACCAATGAGCTAGGATGATATATTGAGGTCTCCTTACTGATCTAGGGACAGTCTATTTAGATACACTGACAGGAAACTAAAAAATAATGACATGTCTATACAGTTGTTGTGGCTCCTTCTGTTCATGTTTGCCAATGGTCTGTATACAGTTTCTATACTTGCTTTTATAGTGCACCTTTGTCTTATGGGACAAGACTTCCACTGTTTAAATTTATTATTTTGTTGAAGAATGGGAACTATCATAGACTTTGTCTTCACTTTCACTCCAGAAATTAAAATTTGCCTTTATACCTATCTCATTTAATTTAAAACAAGATTAATTAGGAAGTGGGAGGAGGATGAGTACCAAAGGAATCAGTTCTCCCTCATCTCTGAAAGC
Source organism: Coccyzus lansbergi (assembly GCA_033558105.1). Lineage (NCBI taxonomy): Eukaryota > Metazoa > Chordata > Aves > Cuculiformes > Coccyzidae > Coccyzus > Coccyzus lansbergi. The sequence continues at coordinate 4,717,413 of JAUMJK010000013.1, read as the reverse complement.
TTTTAGGAACTTCCAAATTTGTCCAGTTTTAAATAACCTCTTAATTTTCCTTTCACACTTTTCATCTATAAAGGTCCTAACATCAGCACCATAATATTTGCAACTTCAAATTGTTTATACAGAAACTTTTCTGAGAAAGTTACTGATTCTTCTTGCTAAACAATTATATAAAGTTATTTTGTAATGCAGCTTTGCAAATTAGCATAGCATTTTAATTTTTCTGCTACCTTTATTCTTCAGGCTTATATTAAGGTTTTGTTCACGCTTTAGCTGTCTTCTCAGTGTGGATTTGTGTTTCTGTTTTCTGACAGATAACTTGAATTAGTTGAGACTAACTATTTGCTAATTAATAACTTGTCGTGATAATAACATGGTCATCATTTCCTTATTTGTCTCTATTCATAGATCCATCATAATATATTTTTCTGTTTTCTTCATATGTATATTTTTTTTATTTTATAGAATTTGCACTCTGGGTGAAATACAGATTAGTATGTATAAGATATCTGCCATTACAAAAAAATAGTAGCATAGCATTATTCTGATCATAAAACAGCAGTAAATCCTAAAATCCTATACCTCATGCAACTCAATATGTTTGTAGGGGAAAAGTTAAAAATTCATTTCAGAAATGAGAAAGACATGATGTGTGTAAAGATTATTTTGAGTAGCACTGGAAAAATTTGAATTATAACTGGTCTAAATATGGTACAAGGCACTTGATGGCTCAGTGGTGGTACAAAAATTGATGACTGATCTCAATGATCTTAAAAGTCTTTTTCTATCAAAACCATTCTGTGATTCTGTGTGATTTTGTAATTACAATCGTTTGTGCTATGCACAATATAGGAAAAAAAGCTTAACTGAATACACCATGCAAACATACAAAGAAACAGTTTTGCAGATGTGAATAGACTGAAAGTAAAAGTTGATAACCTTTCAAATATCAAAAACTAAACCAGTTTTTTGTATACTTGTAACTTCCTTGGTCTATGATGAAAAGAGATCCTTTGGCAAAAAGGGAAATTATTCCGTAAAAAGGTACACTCAAAGGTGGACAAAGTAGAAATTATAGGCTGAAGTTACCTTATTGGTACACGCTTCAAGAATTTTGTAAGAATTGTGTTAAAGTACATTTTGGTGTGATTGTAACATAAATTAGACATGCATTTATGAACACTGTTAACATCACCTGTCCAAAACACAAAAGCAAGAAAAATAAAGCATATAATTCTGCTTGTGTTTTTGCCACTGCATTTAGTTATTTCACCTTGGCTAATGTTTACTCTCTTTGCATGTAATTTGTTGTTTTCAGTTTGAGTCATGAGAGTAAGGTATTATTAACTTTTTAGTTTTAAATCTGTTATCCCTATTTTCCATTTGGGTTTTTTTCCTGTTTTATGGATGTCTGTTGACTTAGAGAAAGAAAGTATTTAGAATCTTATATCACATTAAAAGTTTCTTTTTTTAATGCACTTCTATAGTCGCTCTTTCTGCTTTGTTCTTGTTCTCATTATCTGGAAACTAATGAAGCAATTTTAGTTATGTTTATATTTCCATGATACTTGCCCAAATACCTAAACAACAAAATATAAATGTCATACTGTTTACCCACTACTACAACATAATAAGCCTACTTACAGTCCTCTCAAAAGCCAGTGATTTTATTATTTGTGAGAGTAATTTTGTTAGTCATTGACCACTAGTTTAATCGCAGTATTTCAGTGTGAGATGGTAAACTACAGACAATTGAGAAATTTCTGGATCTAAATTATATATAGAGCTATTATTGAGCTCCCCAGCACTTCAAATAGTATTTATGTAATCAACTATGAAGCAATTTCGAGTGCTTATTCCCAGATCCTCTTTTAATGACAGACTTCAGAGGTTTTTTTTATGTAGCCTGTAAGAACTGCTAGGAGAGGATAATATTTTTCCTGACAAAATACATGCATTTCTACATTAATGGTTCCACAAGGACTCATATAACAAGAATTCAGAAAGTCAATACAGTCAACTTTGCATGTCACTAAGAAATGCAATCATCCATTAGGAAAGCCTAAGTTTTAAAGAAACCAGAAAACATATTTCACAAATATTAAATCTACTTGGAATTCTTACTTATAATAGAAATAGCTACATGCAATTTATTATTTAAAAAGCTGACATGATGTTTATTTAACAAAAGCTGAATTTATTTGTATTTAGAAAGGAAATGAATAGTACTACTACGGTGATGCACGGTTACACACTTCAAACTCATTAGAAGACAATTTACCTTAAGAAAAATGAATGAGGAAAAAAGGTTTCATCACTAGCAATATTTGTAGGTAACATTGAGTAAGGTCTGATACATTTTCCCAAATAGACCAAAAAAAAAAACCACAGAAAAAAATTGCAATAGTTCAAGAAAAGATATCATCGCAGTTTTTTTTTTTCAGTAAGGAATAGGACTATACATTTTCTAAGTGATAAATAAACCCTGTTATTTGTGCAGCTATAGAATTAGTGACCGTATGACATTGCTTAAGCTTTGATTACAAGAGGTCATTGAAAGCACTACTTTAGCTGCACATAACAGCTTGAGGCATGGAAAGGTAAAATTTTTAAAGACATGCCTCACAGTTGAAAAGTTAGTGTCTCAAATGACATTTCTTCAGTATTAGGAAAAAAAAAAAGTTTTCTATGCTTCTTATGGGCTAATAAAGGCTAAAACTGGATTTACAAACAAAGTATTGAACATGACTTTATGTACTCTCATGCCCAAGTACTATTGCACTGTCACTCTACCATATGAATGAACTACAGCTCAATATTTACATAGCAATGTTTGATTTATTCTCTTAGCCTGCCTTTTTCTGTGGTGTGCAGATGTACCTTAAACATATCAAAGGCTTAAAAATTATTGTAATTTTTGTTTTTAATATACTCACTGGAATGCAATCTAATGGAGGAGTAGTGCATTTTGGTTTTAAATTAGGCTATTACTGTCTCTTAGCTTTAGAAAGGGTGTCAGGCAGTTTCCAGTACATTTTCGAGTACATCTAAGCATCTTTCATTTTAAAATTCAGACTTTTTTCAGAAATGATCCTTTTGTTTTCTGTGGGTTGATATCAATGTCACATTTTTACCTGGAGTTGTTATTTCTGTCCTGAAACAGAGTTTGCCTTGGTCTTTTTCTTAGGAAGTCCTGGACAACTGGAAATTGCATCCAACCCTGGGTCAGTATTGCAAACTGTAAAGTGCTAGGTGGGTTCAATAATTGAGTTCAGCTAAAATTAGAATACTTAAAATGTCCAATTAAACATACTAACAATTTACATGAATATTCCTGTGCCACTCACAGGAATTTTTTTTTTTTTTGTCTTCTTGCAATACGGGTTCAGTTGTCTCTATGTGTGAAGTGAATTTCACAAGATGCCAAATTTTATTATTAATTTCATAATGTTTTCTCTCCTGTTTTGTATAATTTTTAGGTCGATGTCACTGACCAATTATAACATTTGAAAATATTGTATAGGAATATATAGTGTATATCAATATTTATACTCTAAAGACTATAGCTTTTGTTTACATTCTGTTTCTCAAAAAGTACATCTCAACATATTTATTGGATTAATTATCAATTACAATATAACTAGGAGATATTTACTTATCTATCAGATGCTAAGACTCTGGGGTAGATTGTGACGGTATTTATGTACCTGTGTATGTGCAGGAATACTTTTTATAGTATATTTGGGTTTGGTACCCTAGGTTTTATATCAGATTATAAATTTGCTTCATGTCTTTTTTCATAGGAACACATTTTACAAGTTAATAGAAAAAAATCATGCAAAAAGAAATGCTCATGCATAGTCTTCTGTGGCAAAGAGTCCTAACTGTTGAATCAATGTCAATTTCTTCAGAAACCTCAAATGCCTCTTACTTAAAAAAGAAACTTCATTTCCTAATACAATCTTCTTCGTTTCTAGAGTTGTTCACAAAGTGCTTGCAAGTTTTCACTTGATATTTTTCGTAATGGAAAAATGTATATTGTTCACTATAGAGACTGAAGAATTCTGAAGCTTTGTTGATGTCACTTCCCAAAAATATTCCTCTCTGGCAAAGGCAAATCACAGAAGACTAAGTTAAAACTTTTAGAAGTTACAGCACATGGAAACAGATAACTTTGGATAATAACTGTAGCGATCACTGCCACTTCTATACATTTGACTTTCTGATTAGTAAAACACAAAAAAATATGAAGTAGATTTTTCGTATAGAATCATAGAATCAGCAGATTGGAAGAGACTCACTGGATCATCAAGTCCAACCATTCCTGTCAGTCACTAACCCATGTCCCTCAGCAGGCACACAACAGGGACCCCCAGTTCACGAAGCAAGGAGCCCCAATTCCAAAGGGAGTCTGTCCCACCACTGACCCTCACCCATCCCAGAATGATAACTCCTCACAGCCCAAGGGCACACAAAGGTGTCAGCCCTGCTGAGAGGTGAGACCAGAGCAGCCACCAACCCTCCCAATCATTTCTACCTGCCTACCTGGCTGGGGGGCCACCAGGCCCCCCAGCCTTTCTTCCCCCCCTGCAGGATGCAGGGTGTGCCATGGGGACTCACCAGTGATGCCAGGGCAGCAGTGATGCCAGGAGATGCATCCCTCACTCACAGCCCAGCAGGGCACAGCTAGAGGCTGTTGGGCTTTGCTGGGAAGAAATAGGGATCCCTTGGAGAGGGCAAAGCAGCAACACCTGGGGAGGGAGGAGTCTCCAAGAGAGCCCAGGTGCCCTGCAGCTTAGAACCAGAGAAACACAGAATCACCAGGCTGGAAGAGACCCACCAGACCAGGGAGTCCAATCCATGGGGAGATGGGGGTGATGGGGGGAGATGGGGGTGATGTGGGAGATGGGGTGATGGGGAGATTGTGGATTCCCAGCTGCCCCCACCCCCCAAGTCCCGAGGCCCCCAGCATCCCTGGGGGATGGTCCTACGGCAGCTCAAATCCCCTTCCTACTGAAGTGGGATGTACTGGGATTCACTGGGAAGTCCTGGGGTGTTCCCAGCATCCGTGGAGGGATCAGAGACCCTGCTTCATCGTCTTGTGTAAAATCACAATTTGGCTCTCAAGAGAGAAGACAGATCCCAGTGAGTCACCAGTAACACTACCAGCATTGCTTAGGATTTGTATTGAGGAACCTCCCTTCCAGCTATGTAGTAAGTATCATTTCCACCAGACAGAAGTGATTCAGAAACCCATATGTTTCATATAGTGTGCATACAGTGCATTACACATTTTAGAATGTACATTTCATATGCAGTATTTCTGCTTTTTTATAACACTTGAATGTAGGCGTCTCATTTGAGCTCTTGTCTGACAGAAACAGTCAGAAAAGAAGAGGGAGCAGAAATAGCTGGAGGGTAGCCAATAGGGGAACGGAAAGAAAGTAAGCAATTTCATAAAATGTCATGTAAAGATAGAGATGGCTAGACAGAAGGAGATAATACAAGCACAAAAGTATTCATTACTAAGAAATATTCCCACTTTCTTGTATTCCTTGTTTTTCCCTCATACATTTTTCTTTGCCTCACCTACCTTAGCTTCCGTGTCTATCGCTATTTTCTGTTTTACTTTGTCACATTCATACTTCTTCATAACTTTTTCCTTCTGTCTCTCCTTACTTCTCTCTCATTTTCTCTTGAACTTATCAACTACTCCATCATTTTATCTGAAGTTTCAACAGATATTCTTTTCACTCTCAAGATTACTAGCACTCTTCTCCACACCTTTGCTGTCAAACTTTATTGTTATGTGTCTTGCAAAAGGACTGTATTCCTTTTGCTTTCTGAAATTGTAAATGTTGGATGCAGGAAACAGTGAAATCAAGTAGCTTTCAACTGCATCTTCTAACTTGGACTTCTTATTTCGGTGTTTTCTCATCTCTATGATGCTTTCTTGGTAAAAAAATAGAATACTAAGCATAAACAAATAGAACATCAGAAATTAAATGCTTATCTCATATCAAGCAGGGGATTCTGGTGGACACCATGTTAAACATAAGTCAGCAATGCATCCTTACAACAAAAAGCCTAAGGTTTTCCTAGCCTGCATTAGGAGAACTGTTGCCAGTAGGTAATGGGAGGTGACACTTCTCTGTTTAGCACTGGTGAGACGTATCTGGAGTGCTGGGCCCAGGTCTGGGCTCCCAAGTGGAAGAGAGACACGGAGATACTGAAGCATTTACAGCTTTGGCCAGAAGCTGATCTGTCTTCAAGCTGTCTGTATGGGTCTGTCTGACTTGGAGGCAGCACCCAGTGTTTCAACACAGAAGACATCCCTGCAGCCCTCTGCTACCAAAATGTTGTCATATGAACCCAATAAATTTTCTCATTTGGAAAAACATTCAGTGTAACATTTTGATCTATAAGAACTCAGGTATTGTTAGAAGATTTCAACAGGTATATTTATAAATATAGTAAAACTTATTCTCAGTAGAAGCAGTCTTAATAAAACCTTTTTGTTATCTTTGTGATATTACACCATTATCTTACCCAGAAAGCTCTGCACATTGATGGTGAGAGGTGAATGGATGCAAGATTTTCACTGGATAGACTAACTGTACAAGTTAGATTTACATGTAGAGTTTTTTACTGACTGTAACTGCTGTTTGCTTGTGGTGTTTACTCCTCTGAATTTTTGATTACACATGGAGATCAGCTACACTAGTTCACACAGTGTTAAGAACATTCTCAACTGTAGCTTAAATACATCTGTGGGGATAAATACTACCTGGAAGATGTCCAAATTTAGAGCAGTAGCTGGTAATTTTCTTACTGATAATTGGAGGTATGTGAACCATAAAAGTGAAAAATGTTTGCAAACATATCTTTGAATTTTATAATGAATTTTGCTCTCTATGTGCACTGTATTACTTGCCATATGTGAAAAAATACCAGTAGAATAGAAAGCTGCCTCTGCTTCCTTATTTGTTCCTAAACTGAGATTCTGAAATTTTGTATCCTCTACATGCCAGACAAGTGGACCTTTTTTCTGTCTAGCTTCATGAAAATATATAAATGGAGAAATTAAAAATAAATAAATAAAAACCCAAACAAAAAGAAAAAAAAAAAAAAAAAACAAAAACAAAGCCAAACTCTTTTACTTGGATACTGTCACAACAAGCTGTGGTTTGAGTTAAAGTAGAATCAGCTTTCTAACTTCAACTAAGTCTTGTCTAAGAAACTTCATTTTCTGAAAGTTAACAGCAAGTGTTTCAGACAGTGTTTCTGCCTAGAAGTGATAATGCAGGGCATTGCTATGCTGAAAGGCCATTTCTTAGACTTACTCTAGTAAATATATAAACAAACAAGACCGTGCTCAAGCTAATGGAGTGCAAAAAGGTGATAAAAGCTTATACCTGCAGGAAGGGGCATACAAAACAGGTGACCTCTAAACAACCAGCAGAATATTCTATTCCAAATATGTCATACTCATTACAAAATTGAGATCACAAGTGTCTCACTTTTCTGCAATGGTAGATGCCATAGTGAGGACTTCATCTGCGTATTTGCTCCTGATTTTGCATATGTGCATTCCTGAACCCAGTTCCTGAGTCCAGCTCCCCCCTAGCCTTGGACCCTTTCCCTTATGTCTGCTCTACAGCATTTGTGGTGAAATGTAGTCATCGAGGACTGGGATGGGAGCATGATTAAATATAATATAATATATTTTATTATTTTGTTATTATTGTTGTTGTTATTATTATTATTTTAATAAAATTGTAGCTTTAGTATTCTAACCCATGAGTCTTTTCCTCTCATTTCCTTTTCCTCTTTCTCAGGGGGTGGGGGAGAGGGAAGGGATTTGGGAATTAAACTGCTCAATTTTAGCTGTCAAAATTGGCCAGGCCAGGGCTAAACTGTGACAGTACAACTTCTGTAGCTGATTTTTCCCAACTGCATTTTAAGAGTAAGTTTCACAACACTACTGCTTATTATATGCATTAAATGTAGTGCAACCTGGATGTGGTTTTGCCTGCAGCCTTTTAATTATATACTAATAAAACTTAAAATACTAAATGGTTTGTGATGTCAATATGGATTCTACAACATCAATAGTTTATTTTCCATAATCTTTTCTTTCTGCTCTTTCTTTTTAATTTCTTCAAGGAAAAAAAATATATATAGTTTCAAAAAGCAACAAAAATTTAACCTGCAAATAACTCATGCACCTTGGAAAAATAAATTAGTGACCACATTTGACATGTGGATATATTTATTCATCTTTTTAAGTGCATTTATTTTTGTGATTAATTGCATTTTCAAGTATTTAAGTACTCTGATATTTTGCAAAGACTGACACTTTGTAAATTTGTTTTCTTAACACTAAAACTTTGACCCTACATGAAATTTCTAATGTTGTGTAATTACATATATATTTTGAAAGAGTCCTTATGTGATGTGATGAAAGGTTAGCAAAATGTCTGCAGCTTACAGCCTTTAGAATTTTAATAACCTGGTCTTATACCAGTCCTTATTAAGTAGTGAAAAATACTGACAGGGAAAGGTGGTAATACTTTAAAGGAGTGGTAAGTTCATAGTTCTGTCATTTCTTATAAATGGCTTGTTTATAACATATCATTGTTCATGTTTCAAGCATAGAGAGCAGATAGACAAGTAATTTTTGGACTCCAGGAAAGATAATAAAGGCTTTGAATTCCAAGCAGCAGCTGAATCTACTTTGAAACCAGCTTTAGCATTCAACTTAGTGTTCTTCATGCTTCCTTTGCATTTAACAAGAAAAATCTGTCAAAATACTGTATGTAATGTGGTAACTCAGACTCTTGGTGTGCAGAGTTTTTTGCTATGGTGAATACATGCTCTTCAAAAATAATGTTACATGCATCAGAGGTTCTTTCTTTGCCTGTTCACGAGAGTAGGAATTTCTGTAATAGCCAAGTAATTTTTTTGAAGAGTAGAAATATAAGGAGAAAAGAGAAGCAGAATTTTAAAAAGTACAAAGCCAGACCATTACTTGATATGCTATCATTAGTGTAGTTCCACTGATTTTATTTGGGCAGCTACTAATTCTGCCACTAAGCATCTGAAGTACTTGAATTCCTTCTAAATAGCCTTTCTCAAACATATATATACAAATCACTTGCATGACCTTAAAAATTGTCTTAAAGTTAGAGCAGTAGAAAGAATTTAATTGTTTGGAATTGCAGCTTCAGTATGGGGAGTTTTTCTTTTGTTTGGATTTGTTTGGGCTTTTGTTCAAAATAAAGACATTTGGTAGATTTTAGTCACCTGAATTTCATAAGTTTTGTCTTAATATGTTCAGTGTCATAGTTTTGAAATGTTTCTGATCTTTAAATGCTTCTTCTAATTATTCAGTGACTGGCTGCAGACTTTTGGATAAAGTTTGAGAATACTTGAGGATTAAGTTTAAGGATATCAGGTGTAGTACATGTTTAGAAATTGAAAATATCCTTCACTCAGTATTATAACTATCACCTAATCTGATTGGATTTTAACATTCTTGATGGCTAAAACTCATAATACCAGAGGAGCTACTTTCAAGTTGCTGCATGACTACACCAAGAGTGATTATCAATAAAAGAAAAACTCACATGATTCAAAAATATTCAGGAATATTTTTTTTCCTTTAAGAATGCGCACAAAATTTAGTATTTAATGAAACAGAATTACTTGAGATAGGCTTGTTTGAGGAATGCATTTTATTTCCAAGACACTGTTATATTCACTGTTTTGTGCACCTGTTGTACTACCCTCTTTCTAGCAGATACATTAGATATATTTCTAAAGTAAGAACAAGTTTGCTTCTTGCAAAAGCTCTTTCCTTCTGTTTGAAGACCTTTCTTTAACTGAAGACTATTTGAATGTGTTTGGTTTTGCCTTGTATGTATAATGAGACAATTGTGGACAAATGAAGGCTGGTGTAGCTGAAATCATAGTCTTGTATAAACTGTTCTTTCCTAGATATTTTATGGGGCAAGAAATTAAATTGTACTTCTACATGTATAGTATAACTTAGAAAATTGATTAATTGCATGACTTCAAAACCATGTAAGAGTTTAAGTTTGTTTTAAAAAGACTGATTTTTTTTATTAGTCCTACTTTTAATTATTCTTTAAACATAGACTACAGTATCATAGAGTATCACAAAATGAGTACTTGTTACACCACATGAAGTCAAATAGGAATGATATTGCCTTCTTTAAAAATAAATATATATATACATATCCTGAAATTATGTGCAGCACATAAACAAAAGAATTCTAGTATCAACAATAAAGGAAGAGGAAATGTCTGTGTTGGTTACTTTTCAGTGTGGCAAAAGCATAACATCAATGCTTTATTACTTTTTAGTGTTGACAAGGGACACAGAAGAGCCATGAAACACAGCTAGTTCATCTTATAACCCATACCTATACAAGAGAGTTGCTCTTTTTTAAGGTATCCACTGGCCTTTTCTGTTGTTGGTCTTATGTTTTTCTGGTTGTAGTTATTTGTAGGAAGGAAGGAAGGAAGGAAGGAAGGAAGGAAGGAAGGAAGGAAGGAAGGAAGGAAGGAAGGAAGGAAGGAAGGAAGGAAGGAAGGAAGGAAGGAAGGAAGGAAGGAAGGAAGGAAGGAAGGAAGGAAGGAAGGAAGGAAAATTCAGATTTGCAGTGACTTCACAGCTGGGATAAGACTTTGAATTATTATAATGTAGAGTATGTAGAGTTGGGACAATCTTTTATCAATACCCCAGATAATCATAAAGCAGCTAAGGAGAGGTTTATAGGGAGAATAACTATTTCTAAGATCAGATGATAAAATCAGAAACAGTAAAAAGTGAAAATATCTTAACTGCACGACAAGTTTAAGAAGTCTTTGTACTCTTAAAAGTATCTCTATTAACAAAAGCCATACATTAAGAAAAGATACAACTTATCTCAACACTTACTTACTCCAACTTAATATTTAATTTGCTATCTAGGAACTGCATCAGATTACTATATGTCTGAAATACAACATATTATTAGTCAGTAGTTATTGACACTAAAGAATTTACACTTACTTTTGAGAAGATAAAAATAGCGCAACAATTTTGCAGCTATTTTTTTTTCTTTCCAGACTAAGAAATGGAAGGCTAATACATGGATATGCTATTTTATTAAGAATGGAAAAATATGAAAAATTTCAGATTTTACTGCTGTTCACCTAACTTCCAAAGAAGCTGTTTTTTCTCTTTGAGGAGTTGTTTTTCTCTCTTTAAAGAACTAGTTTTATATTTAGCTCAGAAATACCTGAGATGCTTTTGCTAAATCTTTCAAAATAAATTTCAATTTTAGGATTCTTACAGGTTCCAAAGGAGTCAGATAAAAGGATGATTGAGGAAAAAAAAGTATAGATTGAAAAAATATGTGACAGTAAAAAAAAATGTAAAGACAGAACAACAATTCAGTAGCATCAGAATAACTTTACTGAGCATATGAGCTGTGTGTGTTTGATAGAGAGAAAGGGAAGGGGAAGGAAAGAGAGAGGGAAGAGCATTGAAATGGAAATGGAGAAGATTAAGGTTTCCTAGCTACTTTGACCATAACTTGTTAGAGCTTCAGAAGAAAGTTTTGTGGTGACAAGATATAAAGATTATGAGCATAGATATGTCTTTTGAAAAGAATCATCTGATGAGGTGCCATTTTCACCAATGGGGGTTTATAACTGATCACTATTGGAAGGAAAAAAAATGAGAACCTTAACTTCATCTCTCTCTGTCTCCTCTGAGATAATTTCCACCAAAAATACCACTACGTGTCAAATACCACATTGCGATTATGGATAGCAATTCAGGAGGGCGAGCCAGCAAAAGCAGTTCTTTGTGCAGTTTTCAGCAAAACGCACTCTTCTTTAACAACCTTAATAAAGATAGGTCATATTGTTCTGAAGTGAATGCCCTTTTCCCTTGACAAATGCAAATGCTGCTTTCGTCCTTGAATATTACAATAAAATAATGTGTAAATGGTAAATGGAGTTAACCCCAGCTGGAGGCCAGTGACAAGTGGGGTTCTCTAGGGCTCAGTGCTGGGTCCAGACCTGTTCAATGTCTTCATCAATGACCTGGATGAAGGCATCAAGTGCTCCCTTAGCAAGTTTGCAGACAATACTAAGCTGGGTGGAACTGTAGATCTGCTGGAGGGTAGGGAGGCTCTGCAAAGGGACCTAAACAGGCTGGACTGCTGGGCAGAGTCCAATGGCATGAGGTTTAACAAGGCCAAATGCCGGGTCCTGCACTTGAGGCACAACAACCCTTTGCAGTGCTACAGACTAGGAGAAGTCTGTCTAGAAAGCTGCCAGGAGGAGAAGGACCTGGGGGTGTTGGTTGACAGCCACCTGAACATGAGCCAGCAGTGTGCCCAGGTGGCTAAGAATGCCAAGGACATCCTGGCTTGTATCAGAAACAGTGTGACCAGCAGGTCCAGGGAGGTGATTCTCCCTCTGTACTCAGCACTGGTGAGACTGCTCCTTAAATCCTGTGTTCAGTTCTGTGCCCCTCACCACAAGAAGGATGTTGAGGCTCTGGAGTGAGTCCAGAGAAGAGTGACAAAGCTGGTGAAGGGGCTGGAGAACAGGCCTTATGAGGAGCGGCTGAGAGAGCTGGGGTTGTTTAGCCTGGAGAAGAGGAGGCTGAGAGGAGACCTCATTGCTCCCTACAACTACCTGAAAGGAGGTTGTAGGGAGAAGGGAACTGGTCTCTTCTCCCAAGTACCAGGGGACAGGACAAGAGGGAATGGCCTCAAGCTATGCCAAGGGAGATTTAGGCTGGACATTAGGAAAAAAAAATTCACAGAAACAGTTATTGGGCACTGGAACAAGCTACCCAGGGAGGTGTTTGATTCACCTTCCCTGGAGGTGTTTAAGGAATAGGTGGACTAGGTGCTAAGGGGCATGGTTTAGTGTTTGATAGGAATGGTTGGACTTGATGATCCGGTGGGTCTCTTCCAACCTGGTTATTCTATGATTCTATGATTCTAAAAATCTTGTTATAGAAAAAAAACCAAAAACAAAAATGAAGCAACTCTTTTGCAAGTCCAAGAACTTGTTATTATAATTGATATCTTAAGAGTATAATCAAAGTTTTATTAGTACAGATTAAATTATTACAGAAAAATGAGAAATTATGAATATCTAATGGTCTCAATAAAGATACACTTAAAATTGTTTTTTCTACTTCTTTCTTCATTTTCCTGCTGCCCACTAGGATCCTAAAGCTGATGATTTCTGTCTGCTGGGGTAGGGTAGGTCAATTCATCAAAATCCTGTGTACTCCCTATAGGAAGTTTAATACTAGTTATATCTTCGTCTCATTTTAGAAAAATGATTAAGTACAATTTTCATTCTTGCTGAAATACTTCAGTGTCTTTCATTCTTCATGAGTTCACCATCTATAGAGCATTCTCTTTTTCAGCTTTCTCAGTTTTCTGGATCTTTTATCCAGATCCAGGCCTGCTTTTCTTTAGCTGATCACGAGTGAGGTTTTTATAGATGTTTGTCTTTGAATGGCAGGCTTGCGACCTGTCTCTTATTCCAGACCTGTGATGCTCTACACCACTTCTCAATACCTCTGCTGTCATACCATATATACATACCTCTGTGCCGCATCATCATGATATAAATAACATTATATGCAGACATCCAAACTACTATGATCTGTATAAGAACAGCAGTGGAACAGTACAAAATAAAACAAATTAAGCATTTCTTAGCATGATTGTAATTTAAAAATTGGTTAAAATTAGAAAAAAAAATCTGTTATATTCAAAGAAATTTAAAACAAAAGTGCTGACAGCTCAAGAGACAGGCAAAGCAAGCATGGCAAGTCTTCATCCCGACAGTTTGGAAACTCATTCTAGTGCCCATGACCTCTTACAAATAATGGCAATAAAATATTTTTTATAGGGTATTCTTATTTGTTCAAGATTTACAAGATTCTTTCTTGTTTTTTATTAGTAAAGATGATTATCAATACAAAAGGGTTTTCTTTACAAGAAGAGATGACATGTTTCTTGACTAAAACTTCCTTTTCTCTGTTTCAGAACAAGTAAGAATGTACTTAGAATTGCAATTGGCAATCACATGCTATTAAAAATACTTAGAAGGGAACATTTAGCAATAAACCATAATGCTAATGGCAAACTAAAAGTCATTAAAAATATATTTATGAAATATGCTACTTTCAAGAGGTTTTGCAACTCATTAGGCTGACAGAAGTTTCTAACTATCATAATTTCAGATACATCCCATTCATTATGGATCAAATGTAACATTTTATAGCACTATATATGAGCAGTACTGTCATATATTGAAATTTAGGGAGCAATGTGGCAAAAGCAGCAGAATCTCCAGTTGATACTGATCTCAAAAAAAGATTCTGATCTAATAGTGGAAATTCCCTCTTAAAGTCGTAGACAACTCTACCTGTTTTCTCAGATATCATATTGAGGTTAAAGCATTTTAAAACCTAAAGAAACTTTTGAAATACGAATGTGCATTTTTTAAAAAATAATCTAAATTTTCATTTGTTTAAGTTTTGATTTAGAGACATCTGTTCAAAAAAATGAAATTAACATTTCCAGCTTTAAAGTGTTTTAAGTTTTTAACTCATTTAGAATCTCCACTGGGATTCAGTTTAGGTATAGATGAACTCCTGAATTTGCTTGAGGACAATTTATTTCAACAAAAGGTATTTAGGTTATAAGATAATTTATAATGGAGTATTTTTATATATATATATAGTCTACTAAAAATGTGAGAAAGACAAGTTTATGGGTATACTCGTGTGTGTGATAAATTTAAGTAGAATTCTACAAACTTACACATGAATCAGCCAGATTTTTTTTAAATGAATAAGCCTCTAAGAATTCAGCCATGAATTTTGCTGATGAAAAGTTCTGGTTTTTGCTTCTTGACTACAATAAATATTGTATCTTTGGATTCTGCACAGGTCTAGCTGCAGCCTCTTTATGACCATGGTCATGACTTTCAGCTTTTAGTCTGCAGTACAAATATAATGATTAAGTAGGAAGGAGACATTAGTTAAAAAAATAATTACTCCCTATCACTCCTAGTCTTGAGTTCAGCCCAAGTAATTTAAAATGGCACACATGCCCATTATAGAATACTTTGTTTTATATGCCTTAGGTAAGCCTTCCAACTTCTGTAGAAGGGCTGTCATTTACCGAAAAGAATAAAATTCAGCTCAAAATTCTCATTTTGTCCAGACTTATTTAGTGTAATTAGCTGAAGTTAGCACTTTTTTTTTTTTTTTTTTGCACTTGAGACTAAACCAGGACTTTTTAAAGAAGAGAAGGAGAAAACAAGTTGGTTGGATCCTCTACAGTTTGGGTTCACAGGACTACTTTGACGCTGTCTTTACTTGAACTGCTTTTAATTTGGTTAAACAGTTGACTGGAGCCAACTGCCCACAGCTTCATCTGTTTTAGCTGAAACACCGCAAATGTTATGTAAGTAAAGGTGTGACTCACCAATGTAGTCACTAAACTACATACAAAATTTCTTTATGCTTTTGTGCCTACTGTGAAATTTATGAACTATAGCTCAGAGCCAATGCAAAGCAGACAGGCTGTGCTCTGAGAAGATATAAAGATAGTCACAAATAGGTCCCAGTCCTGAAGAGGTAGGAAGCCCCACCATGAGCTTCTCGGCAGACCTGGCCAATGGCTCTTGAAAACAGCTTCCTCCACAGTTTGTGGGAAAACTGATACCACTGACCTTTGGACCCTAAACCCACACTGGTAAGAAAGCATATCACCAAGAAAAAGGAACAGATAGAAGAAAACCTTGCATGACAGCTTTAAATGTGGTATTCATTTAGCTCCTTTGTACTAGTTTGGGTGTTGAGTAGAAGTGTTACTAGAGTGGACTAGAGACAAATATGAAGTGTCCTGTTTAGTTTTAATTAGGCTGACAGTCACAATTTCCTTGTATATATGGTGTGTTCTGTTTTGCCCAATAATATTTTGTGCCTGTGTATGCATGTTTATAGATATCTGTGTGTATACATCGATGTAATAGATATATTCATCTCATCTTTCTTTAGGTGTTTGCTGAAATTTATTGGTTTATTTTTAAATATATTAGGAACTAAAGTTTTTCCCTATTTTTCTGTTTCTACACACTGCTTACCCATCCTTATTTTTAATGTGTTTCGTCCACTTTCACAAATCCTTCCATTACAGGTGTTCATAAATCTGTTGGCTCCCAGGATATATTCTTACCCCCTAAGCTTATTAACTCTTAATCCCTACTTCCTAAACTTGTGAGTTAACAGATTTTCCATCCCTCCCATAAATGCATTTCCTTCAGTAATCCATATGTTTCTTCTCCTCTGCTGAAGTGGAAATTCCCTGTTTAAGACAAATAACATGCTAAATGCTTCTCAGGTTGCTACAAAGAAGGAAAACTGACCAATTTACTCCCAAGTTGTGAACAGAGCAAACAGTGGATAGTAATGATGCTCGGGATTTGATCATCTATCCAAGGCTGTCAATAGCAACAAAACATGTTACCTGAAACTTTTTAGACATTTTATACACACACACACACACACACACACATGTCAGGAAAGGAATGGGGAATGATATTAATCTGTCTTCTTTGAAATTAACAGATGGTTGAATGGATGTCTTAAGCATCATCTTAGAGAACCATTTCAATATTTCTGAGATAAATTTTTTCTAATGGCATTTTTTGTTTTAAAGGCGGAAACTTGCAGTATTTTTCAAAGAATTGGAAAAGAAGAATACATGTTGCCTAACAAGTTGGGAAAAATAACAGAACAGGGGTTAGTTTGATATGTGATACCCTATGCTCACGATTATTGCAGTAAATATTGGTCTGAGCCATAAGGGATAAGCAGGTATTCCACCTCACAATATAAGAAATGTTTTTGACACTACTGGGCACTTGAAAGCATACTTGAATAAAGTGGGAAACAAAAGAAAAATACAAAGCTGAAACTAAATAAGAATATCTTCCACTTCCTGCTTCCTTTTGAGTCCTTGCCTACATCCTGATGGAAAGAAGAATCCCTTTGATCAGGGATCTGGTGGTTGTCTCTGTTCATGTTTCAGGGAGCTCAGGGTGTGATTCCACCAGTCTATCTCTTGCTCAGACTCCCTGATGCTCCTTAACCAACCTATTTCCTCTCACAGCTGTCACTAGGTAGAGGAGATAGTCCACCTCATTGTACTTTACACAACTGTTGCCTCTGCTGCCCTCTGTTTCTGACACAAGCTGGTGGCACTCTCTACAGTCAGAGACCTGGATGTCTGTATGTTTTCCTGAGAGTTCATTCTGGGTGGATGCACCTGTTCTGGCAGGTGTAAAGGACGCAACCTCCCTCCAGGTAGGTACCATGGCTGGGGTTCTTCCTGCTAACTGATTTTATCTCCTGAGATTGAAGAGAGACTGTGCCCCCCCTGCTCTCCCTGCCTGTGCGAACTTCCTTGCAAACTGCCACACCAAGCCCTTCTGATGTGCCATGCTTTGTTTGCCCATTCTGTTCACTTCCTTTCCCTAGAGGCTAAAATCTCCCACAGTGGCTCCTGGGAACACCCCTCCTGCATCAACACCCTTTGTGAGAGATGCTGCTTCCAGGATTCAGGAATTGCTTGCCCCTCTTACTTGACAGGGAGTCCCTTGCTCCAGGGATCACCTGATAACCTTAATCGAGTGCTCAGCTGCAGATCTTACTGTCTGTGCTGCCAATCTATGCCATCTGAGTAATACTGCTGTTTTCCCCCTATATATTTGTGACTAAATATCTATACATAGTAGATATCTATTATAAGTTATAATCATAATATGTATATTTTTATATTTTATGTATTTCCAATTTGATGATACAGAATATCTTCATCTAGCATAAATTCTGTTTTTCAGTCATTGAAATGATATCATTTGTGTATGAAAATTCCTCCAAAAGAAGTTTATTGGAACTCCTCACAATGAACACATTGCAGTGACGTTTTCCATGATTTTTGCCTTTCAAAAGTTCTGCTGTTCAGTGAGGATGATGATGAATATTTTGTTCCACGTGTGTTTGAAGGAAGTTAAATGATTACAATCTCCTCTAAATCACTACAAATCTGTTGATCTTAGGTGCTTTTCATACTTCTTACATATAGTGTTTTATACTTGAAACATGTTTGTGAGATACAGAAATGGTACTAGTCTCTTTTTAAAAGTGAAAAGAGTGTGACACTAAAATGAGATTGTTTTGTAGAACTTGAAAGTTATATAAGTGGTCTTGAAAATCTACATTTTGGTGACTCAGTCTTAGATGCAATGAAAGACTGGCAGAACAAAAGTTATTTTGAGGGTTTAAAAGCTGAGACTAAAACCCTGACTGCTGAAGTACCTTTCTAAATGAAGATATTTTCTATACAGGAATAGTACTTTAAAGAGTCACAATTTTGTTTTAATATGTCTCTCAAGTAATATCAGTAAGCATTATCAGGTGTCTTAAAGTCTGCAGAAAAGAAGAGGTATCATGCAGTTAAGCACATAAATAAATTTTGCTGAATAAATACAAATGTTTCATAAATGCTTCACATGTATAAAGACAAATTATATACAACATATTTTAGATAATACAACCACCCAAACTCTAGTTTGCTTTAGTCAAACATAGAACTACTATAGAGTCATAAAATGTTTTGGATTGGAATGGACCTTAAAGATCATTCAGTTCCAGCTTCCCTTATATGGGCAGGGACATCTTCCAGTAGGCGAGGTTGCTCAAAGCCCAATAGATCTGTACTTACTTTAATGCATACATTTGTAATGTAAGTCAGACACTTAGGACATGATTCAGTATCTCCTTTGTGAGCATACTTTGATCCCACTGACTTTTTGGTTTGTGAAGAATAAGATGAAGCTTTCTTTTTTGAAAAATAATCATGAAATGGTTTCTGATTATGTCCATTTTTAACAAGGAAAGGGTATCACTTTATTGAAGACTGTGTCATTTATGTTATGCTCCAAAGGACTCCCATCTCCCTCCATCTCTCCCCATCTCCCCTATCTCGCCCCAATCCTCCCATCACCCCCATCTCCCCCATTACCCCATTTCCCCTATCTCCCCCATTTCCCCCATCTCCTCTCATCTCTCCCCATCTCCCCTATCTCCCCCCAATCCCCCCATCACCCCCCAATCTCCCCATCTCCCCATCACCCCCGACTACCCCATCTCTTCCCATCTCCCCATCTCTCCTCCAACTCCCCCATCACCCCATCTCCCTCATCTCCCCATCACCCCCCCTGTCCCCCATGTCCCCCATCTCCCCTAATCTCCCCATCTCCCCCATCTCCCCCATCTCCCCCTATCTCCCCCCATCTCCCCATGGATTGGACTCCATGGTCTGGTGGGTCTCTTCCAGCCTGGTGATTCTGTGGTTCTCTGGTTCTAAGATGCAGGGCACCTGGGCTCTCTTGGAGACTCCTCCCTCCCCAGGTGTTGCTGCTTTACCCTCTCCAAGGGATCCCTATTTCTTCCCGGCAAAGCCCAACAGCCTCTAGCTGTGCCCTGCTGGGCTGTGAGTGAGGGATGCATCTCCTGGCATCACTGCTGCCCTGGCATCACTGGTGAGTCCCCATGGCACACCCTGCATCCTGCAGGGGGGGAAGAAAGGCTGGGGGGCCTGGTGGCCCCCCAGCCAGGTAGGCAGGTAGGGATGATTGGAGGGTTGGTGGCTGCTCTGGTCTCACCTCTCAGCAGGGCTGACACCTTTGTGTGCCCTTGGGCTGTAAGGAATTATCATTCTGGGGTGGGTGAGGGTCATTGGTGGGACAGACTCCCTTTGGAATTGGGGCTCCTTGCTTGGTGAACTGGGGGTCCCTGTTGTGTGCCTGCTGAGGGACATGGGTTAGTGATTGACAGGAATGGTTGGACTTGATGATCCAGTGGGTCCCTTCCACCCTGCTGATTCTATGATTCTATGACTGGACTCCTGCTTATAGTTCAGTAAGCAGAAAGACATTCCTTACTTAGAGTGTTCTATATAATCCAATTGACATATACTTGTTAAAATATTAAGTGTGAAGTATTTAGGCCAGATTTAAATGCAGTAATAAGTAAGGGGATTTGCATAATATTGGGCACTGATGCCAGCTTTGAAATGCCAGCATAATTTTTCACAATTGAAAGCATGGTGCCTTTGTAGAGAATCATTTATTAAGACCAAACCACTGTTTCAATAAAGCATTACAATTTCCTGCATAGTGTAGCCCTTGGGCAGTATTCTGAAGTAATAGTGAATTGCTATTCTAATCCCCAGTGGAACATTTTAATAAGTGTGATAAATGACTCACAAAGGGCTTCAGGTTTCAGTGTCAGTAGCATTAGAATCAGGCAGGGACTGGGTCTGGGTGATAGATGCAGAGGATTTTTGTGGTGAAGAGTTTGCGATGTCAGGACAATACCAGTTTATTGAACTTTCAGAGGCTTAATTCCTGTCCATTTGTCACCTTGTTGCCAAAAGACATAGATGTAGGTAGAGTAACATTCTTTATCAGCTGATCCATATCTGTAAATCATAGACCAATTAAAAAGAGATAAAAAAGGAGACATTTAACAAATAATAGGAAATAAATCAAAGATAAAATAAGACCTGAAATGTCTAAAATTAAAAAATACAAATAGTGTTCATTCTTTTTATCCCTGGAAATCATTTTATCTTGTAAGTACAAGATAAGACCAATTCCTTATATAGCTAAAATTTCCACAAAGCCACTCTACTTGTTACAATAGTTTCAAAATTTTATGAAATTAAACTTCTTTGTTTTCAAGAAAAAAGGAGGAATTATATGGCTCCAATATTGGTTGGTTTTAGAGTTAAAAACTGTTTTAATATTTCTTGAAAGAAATTTTATATTTCTCTGAAGTTTTCCATCTTGTTTTATATTAGTATTGGAGGTAATAATATTAGGATTTCAAATAATGTAAAAGGCAAGAGAAAGAAAAACAAGACACTTCTTACTTATGAATATAACAAAGGTATGATTAAATTTTAAAGAGTTAATTAACATATTGAGGATAGATCTATCTCACCTAACTTTCACTATCTCAAACTTTATTGTTGAGTGTAAATTAGTTGTTCAGGCTCCCTCTGTCATTATGAGAAAGAGCAAGAACAACAGTTCATTTTACATTACTGATATTTCCCCTTTAAGTGCCTTTTTCTCACCCTGCACTACCCAGGACATCTATCTTAGTCTTGGTAAATATTGGCAAGCTAAATCCAATAAGCAGAAAATTTTCTGTTACTGATGTATTCCTTGGTTAGGATATTATCTTTCTGTAATGGCAAGCTAATAGGAAGGCAAATGAGTTTGGGTTTATTGTGTTTGTTTGGTTTTTTTTTTCCTCACCACAATGACGCAACTAGTACCTTTTAAAATGACTGTTAAAATGGCCATTGACACCATGAGTGGTGGTTACTCAACAATTATGCAAACCAATCTTATCAAATTAATCTTTTTTAAAGTAATCTTGAAATACTTAGAATCAACAGGCCATATTTCATACAGTTGGCCTGTTTCTTTATTGCCTTACATAACGTGCAGTAATGAAAAGAATGTAGAAGATATCAAGGGAAGCAACAAGAGTCTCATGTTATTAGTAAAAGACTAAGCAAGTAATGCTTTAAGTCATTTACTTAATGCAATGAGTGATTCAGAGACAGTGAATAAAGGTAAGGCTGGAGTGTTTAATACTTTTTGTTCTTCAGTCTTCACCAAAGACTCATGGGCTCTATGCCTGGCACCTGAAAGAACACATTTAGAGCACTGCTTCCAGTTTTGAACCACCTAGCGCAGGAAACACTCTGACAAGTTGAGGTGAGTTTAACAGGGAACACCTGGCTGGGCAGGAGCTGGAGTACTTATCCTATAAAGAGACCCTGAGGTACTTGAACTTGTTCACCTTGTGGAAGGGATGGCTTTGGAGAGACCTAGCAACAACCACCCAGCACCTAGGAAGTTGCTGGTCCATTATGATTCTAGTAAGAAATTCAGATTCTTGGGTATCATTTAAAATGTCATTTATTAGGGCTAATGCTACTAGAGGAGAAAACTGTAAATACCCTTATGTCCTTTCAAATACTGATAAGTCCAAGTGGTGTGACATTGTACAAGACTCCAACCCATGGGCAGTATCAGTTTTCTTCCTTCATGCTTTGTGTTTTCTTTTCCAAATATATTTTTTTCTGTTCTTCACCTTAGCTGTGGTGCTCCTTTGTCTTGCACTGCCTGATTTGACTCCAGCAGTCAGAATCTGTGAGTTCTCAGCTGATCAGAATTTAACACTTCTACAGCAAAATTAGTTTAAATGTAAGGAAGGGTCTTGCATCATGTATCCAATAATGTTTATTTTAAAATGACAAAAATATATACAATTTTTATGAATGAAACTCACTATTAGAATCTGTATTACTTTTTTTAGTACCTGGATGATTAGAAAAATAAATGAATACATATCGGCATTTATGCATAGACAGACTACCAAGACAGGTAAGAGTGGGGCTTTTTGCTGGGTTTTTTTACAATTTTTTGGTACTGGGTTTTAAAAAGGAGAATCTGGTTGTATATCACTAAAGCCTTTGTTATTTTGTAAAACTTTCTAGTGAACTTTGCACATTCATCTATTCATTCACCTACCTACCAACCTGTCTATTCTAATACTGCACAGGACATGAAATAAATTTGTGGTTCCAATTGTAGCATTGGAGAGAACAATTAATAACTTATCATAGAATCTCTCTTAGTTTTAATATTTTATAAATATGGGGGGAAGAGAACAGGTAGTTTATGCTTGTGTTACTCTCTGTAATGTTTGGATTTGGTAATTGTGTTTTGTTTGGTCTAGGATTAGATGTCTGGAAAAAATAAGATCTTCTATAAATTCTTTACAAAAACTCTTTGATAACATAAATCCAATCAGTTTCATGCTTTGAAGGTTTTCTGTATAATCATACTAAATCTTTTTCCATTTTTTTCTGTAATAAACCATTCTAAAACATAAAATTATAGATGAAAAAGTAAAATTATTTAGAAGTCACATACTCTTATTATAATTTCATCTGGTGCCTATTTGTCCTGTTTCTCCAATCTAGCCTTGATTCTTTCTGAAAAATGCTACAGTTAGTTAAAGTAAATCTCAGTTACATCATGTAAATGTCATTATGATAAACCAGTATGTATAAACTCAGAAAATTCTGTAATAAAGTTGATCCTACACATCTTTTAAAATAAATTAACATCCAACCTTTAGGGTTTTGTGTTTGTTGTAAGTTTTGGGGGGACAAGGTGTTGATAGTCTGTTGAAAAGGAAGAATAGAGTAAATATGTAGATGTAGATTTAAGATATTATTGTCAAAGGATAAAAATGTATCTTTTGTGCATTACAGCCTTGAGATCAAGCATGGTACTAAATGAGAATCTCTGAACCTGGAAATATGCAATAGGAATTTCAAAACATCTGAGCACTATAGTAAGGATGTTGTTGTATTGTCTGTTTCATGGATTTCTCTAATCTAGTTGTGCAGAAATAGATGCTGGAGAATAGGTCACATGGTGATAATACAGTACGTAGCAGCACATCAGAACAGTTCTTCCCGTTGGCATATGGGCATCAGAATGTGATCAACAGCTGCTTTTGCTTCCTTTCAGGTTTTGCTAGGTACCCTTCATAGCAAGTATGACATAACTTAAAGTCTTTAAGAAGACAGAGTAATGTAAATCTGAGAACATATTTGTAGGTTAGCAAGGCAAGTGCTTTTGTTGCAGTATCCTCATCTTAACTCAGAGTTCCAAGGCACATTTCAGTACATAATATTGGCTGTGTTGGTGCCATTCCACTGTGATTGATACAGATTTCCCTGCACAGAAAATGATTAGCTATGTACTTATAAAAGGTGCATTTTGTTAGTCCGAATTGTATCATTAGAATTTTTCCATCTGACGTGTAATGCCTTGAAATTTGGTTCTTTTCTTAGGTGCATTTTCTGCTGAGTAAAAATGCTTTACGATTTCATTTTTTAATTTTATTTTAATCCCCATTCACATGGCAATTTCAGCTAAATGTGTTTCAACTAGATCTGCTTATCTGCACCTCAAGTCCTGACATGCATTTATTATTTGACTGAAGAGATGTGATCCTCAGATTTTAAAGCTGTTTTTCTGAAATTTAAATGCCTGCATACAAATGATTTCTTTCAAGGTGTAAGCTTCTCCTGACAGTCCTGTGCCTCTGACAAACCAACAGATTGCTGATAAAATGCTTACGTTCTCAGTGAAGTTTTTAATATTCCCTTAGATTTTCAATATTTACCTAAAATTTGTACTAAATAGGATCTTCTTACATAAGAAAGGATAAATAGGATCCTGTACCGGTAGCTGGAATTTAGATTACTAACACTGACTGTATTAGTAAATTCAAAGCCTAAAACATTCCAAGTCTTTTTAAACATTTGGCCATGTCACTACAAATTGTCATATTGTTGTCAAATATTTTATTTTAGACCTGTCAAAACCTGACTTTTTAAATTTTTATTAAATTGAGTGAGTTTTAAGTACAGTGTTGGAATATTCCTCTCATTATAAAAACAATAGTTCTTAATATAGTGTAGAGAGATGCTTATTCAAGGGAAAAAGAATGAAATGGCATTGCAGTTTGGTTTTCTACAACCACAGAGAGGTTATCAGTTAGAAATTAGTATTAATAGCTTATGGGAATTAGACAGTGCACAAAAATATAGGCAGAAAGCAATGGATTTCACACCTGCAGTGCATCTATGATTTATTTAGCGAAATTCTACTTTGGAAAGGTTTAATAAAAAAAAACTTACTTCTACTGTTTAGGTGGTTTATTGGATTTATTTTTCTGTATGTAGGAAATGAGGTTTTTATTGCTCCCTTGCCATGTGAGATGAATTGGTGGTAATTTAAATTATACTTCAGATGTATAATGGTCAGAATGAAGAGAAACAAAACATAGTAGGAAACTTTAAATGGACAGCATTAGCAATTCCTTGAGTTTTTAATAGTGCCTCAATTATGGTATTTGTTTCTGATGTTTCTCTTGTTCCTTGAGACAAGGAATTTATCAGCCTGAATGTTTATTCCAAGAGATAACTATACATTGCTGTATTTTTTAGGATACTGCCAAGTAACAAATTAAAAAAAAAAAACCAAACTGCAAAACAAACCCTTATAACAGTTTCTGACTGATGCAGTGGTACTCATTGCTTGTATACTGTTTTATCTAAGAGAACTGTTGTGTCCACAGATGCTTGTCCTGCTAAGAGGCTTCAACCACCCTGGCATCTGCTGGAAAAGTAGCACAGCAAGTTGTAGGTGGTCCAGGAAACTCCTAGAGTGCATAGAGGCACCTTTCTAAGGCAGGTAATAGATTACTCTTCCAAAGGGGATGTGACAGTGGACTGGATGGTCACCAATGCGAGTGAGGTCAGCAGTGACATCACACAATGGTCGAGTGTACAGTCCTGAGGGATATGGGTCAGGCAAAGTAAAATTAGGACCCTGAATTTTTGGCAAATGTATTTCCAGCTCTTCAAGGAGTTAACTAATTAAAATCCTGTGGGAAGGATGAACAAAGGAGCAGAAGAGGGAGAGCACAAGAGCCTTTGATCTCTAGATATAAGAAATCGAGAAAGTAAGGCAGGAGTCCAGCACATCTGAGTCAAGGCCTGCTGGTCAAAGTACAGGGCAAGGAGGAAATACACAGGCAGTGGAAGCAGAAATGGGTAACCTGGAAAGAGTATAGAGATATTGTTGTAGAAATGGGGTCAGGAAGGCCAAGGCATGGCTGGGCTGAACTCTGCAAGAGACACAAAGAACAGTAAGAAGGAATTCTACGGGTATGCCACTCAGAAAACAAAGGTTAAAGAGCATGTATGCTTACCCACCTACCCCTCCAATGAACATGTCTGGTAAACTGGCAACAACTGGAAAAGGCTGAGGTTCTCAACAGCTTTTTTGCCTCAGACTTCACTGACAATCTCTCTTCCTGCACCTCTTGAGTAGATGAACTGCAAGGCAGGGACTGGGGAAGCAAAGCCTTCTCACTGCAAGAGAAGACCAGGTTTATGACAGGAACATGAACATACATAATTTCATATGCCTTGAAAAGATACATTTCAGAGGGAATTAGCTGATGTAGTTGCCAAGTCACTCTCCATGATACTTGAAAAGTCATGGCACTCAGGTGAAGTCCCTGATGTTTAGCTCTGGAGCCCTCAGCACAAGAAAGTCATGGGCCTGTTGGAGTAGGTTCAGAGAAGGGCCAGAAAAATGATCAGAGGGTTGGAACACCTATCTTATGAAGAAAGAGTGAGAGAGTTTGTGTTATTCAGCCTGGAGAAAAGGCTCTACAGAGATGCCTTAACAAGTCTACGCTTTTTTTTTCGTACTGAAGACTCCAGAGCTAGATGCAGCACTCCAGATTGAATCTTAAAAGAAGGAATTAGAGGGGGAGAATCACTAGCTCAATGTGCTCACCGAATTTCCTTTTATGCAGCCCTGGATGCTACTAGGTTTCTGGTCTGCAAGCACATATTGATGGCTCATAACTTAATACTAGTTAAAGTGATCAGAAAACATGAAAATATCCATAAACATATAGTTAATATAGTTTTTTGCATTATTTACCTTCATAGCTCTTTGATACAAAAACTTAATTCTTCACTGTGCTTCTTTGTAAAATAACTGGAAGTTTTGTGAAGTTTAAGTTTTCTTGATTTAGTAGTAAAGTAAGAGTATGTTCAAATCATATTGATCTGTTAAAAATACATAAATGTAGATTTTGGGAGAGATCTTTCAGCAAATTCTCAAACTATTTTGAAATTACACAGTTAATAAGCAATAAAAGTAAATGTACTATATCAAAGTAAATTACAGTAAAATTAAAGACATGACTGAGGAAAGCAATGAAAATGCACTTTAAAAGTTCTGTATCTGTTCTTAGTTGCGTTCATGTGAAAATAGTTCTAATGATATTAAACTATTTCATAATCATTCTCTGAAAACAAAAATTACTGCTTTGTAAATATGAGTCTAAATTTTTCTTCTTTACATCTTTCCTCTCTTCTGCAATGCATGTTCTTCATTAAAGGAATTAATCTTATTAGTAAATGGATCTGAAAATCACTGGTATTAGTTGCTAGCAATCTCAACTCACAACATAATTATGCTTTCCTTTACTTTCTCCTTGTTGACATGATTCCCTAGACAATTGTCCTACTACTTCCTGCTACATGCTACCTCTTTCTCCCAAAAGGTAATTTGTGATGATAAGAAAAAGTGTCAGGCTGACTACAGAAGCTGTGACTCTTTTGGGGATTCATCCCTGAAGTAACATGTTTCCTTAAAATTTATGCAGCAGACTGTCGGATGCTTAATTCCATCTTACTCCCTCTACCACCCTCTGAAGAAACAACACTGCATCGACAAGTTACAACATGGAAGAATGACATCAGAGTAGTGAAAGAAATGTACAGAATTCCAAGCAAACTAGTAACCTGAACTGGTTCCTAAGGCACTATGAGTGCTTTTTAGGAATCAGATTCATCTAGTCTTAAATACCAAGTTCAGACAAATTAAATTGAAATTAAAGAACTTAACTACCCCAACAGAAAACAGTTTTAAAGGTCTTTTACTTAGAATTTTCTTCCTTTCTTGCAGACTCTTCAGCTCTGATAGTAGTCCCATTATTGAAATAAGACTATTAAAACACTTTTTATGAATACCAGTGACAGAATCTTGACTTTTTAGAGGACTTGAATGGAAGTATTACTTTTATCATTTGATCTGGATGTTCATTTTCTTACCTGTAATTATCAAGGGGCCATGCTAGTGTAAGGCTTTGTACCTACGGCACGGAACTTTAGTATCTTATGTAACATCTGTGTTCATACAGAAATGCATATACATTAGGGAGCAATAGACATTGGAGGTAAAAATGGCAGAATCACTTACTATCTCTCTCAGCAAGTCTTTTTGTAATCAATTTTCTCATTTTTATTTATGTAGCTTTTTTTATTTTTATCACAGGCATAGATTCCTGAAAATAGATGATAGAATCAAAAAGGTAAGGTTTGCATCAATTAATAGTAAACTTCACTACATGTCTATGCACTGTGTCCCTCCCCTGAAAGTATGAAAAGCAGGAATCCCATTTGTTACTAATATATATTTGGAAGAAAGAATCAATATTTCTCATTTTCAGCAACTACATTAGCTGTCCACTCGAAAAATTGTAATAGAAATATTCATATATATGCATGCAACTGTCACAATATTGAGGATTTTAAATAGCTTTGACTGTCTGAACAGAATGCAAGTTTACTAGGTACCTGAAGGATAAACACAGTCAACCTTTGTAATTTTATTAATGACAGGATTATGTCACCTGTTTCTATTTAAAAATCAAACTCTATGTTCATCTACTTGGACATAAAAGTTCAAAAGGATACTTCACTAAAAACTAATCTATTGCCTGGTAATCTACAGGAAAGAAATGCTACAGTATAGCATACAGCAACTGTTAATTCAGCATGTTCTAGCTGCTGATATGTTTCCAACCCTGGAGAATATTAAATAAAATCATGAAGTAGTGGAAAGGATGAGCATGTTAAAAGGGCTGAGGCAGAGACCAAGAGAGACTGATGATGCAATTACCTTTCTTCTAGTCTATGCGGTCCTAATGTGATAAAGGCCTGCCTAGTTCAACAGTAAGGATGAAAAGGCTAACAATAATTCTCAATTTAAAGTAGGTTTTCTTTGTGCTCATGATATACCCTGAATCTTATTGATTAGAATTCCAAGAAAGTTCTTCTTTGTGTCATGCTATTTGCAAAAGAAAATGCTAAGAGAGAGGTATTCAAATACTACTTAATGAGAAGTGAGAAAGCTGAAGAATGGAGGAAGAAATAATTCAGTTAAGTTTAACACCACCAATACATTACTAACAACAATAATGTGCTGAATATTTATAGAAGCGGTAGATTAAAGTTCCCTGAAAATCCCTCCATTGTTACCCACAGGCAAAATTCACATTAAGAACCTGCCTTTCTTTCTAATGATGCTTGACTTTGTGAGTATCTTTCATGTATGAGATAACGTTGCTAGATTGACCATTCACTTGCTGTGCCTTTTATAATCTCTTATGATCTGTAAAACTGAAGCCTCTTCTTGACCTGACCCAGAACACACAGTGCTGGCTGACTAGTGAAACTGATGTGGCTTCATTAATATTTTTCCTGATTTATTTCAATGAAATTGAGTGTAGAATTAAATCTGTAGTTCTTGCTACAGAGTAAATCTGACCATATGTGATATTAGGCTTTTGCAGTAATTGCAAAACAGCTGGGGAAACAGAATTAGTCTTACTTTGCATGAAAGGCTATATTACACCATAAGGAACTGTCATGGTTTAACCCCAGCCAGCAACCATGTGGGAACTCAAGGTTTCATACAGCTGGCATGTAAGTACCACAAAGCCACTCGTCCACTTCCCTCCTGTGGGATGGGAGAGAAAATTGGAAGAGTAAAAGTGAGAAAATTAATGGGTTGAGATAAAGATAGCTTAATAAGTAAAGCAAAAGTCACTCCTGCAAGTAAAGCAAAATAAGGAATTTATTCACAGCTTCCCATCAGCAGAGAAGTGTTCAACCACCTCTGGGAATACAGGGCTCCATCATGTGTAACTGTTACTTGGGAAGACAATTGCCATCACTTCGAAAGTTCTCCTCACCCTTATTCTTTCCTCAGTTTTATAGGCTGAGTATGACTTTATATGTAATGGGATATCCCTTTGGTCAGCTGGGGCCAGCTATCCCAGCTTTGTCCCCTCCCAACTTCTTCTGCATCCTCAGCCTTCTCACTTGGTGGTGTGGTATGAGAAGCAGAAAAGGCCTTAACACTGTGTACTTACTTCTCAACAGTAATTGGAACATCCCTGTATTATCAGTACTGTTTTCAGCATAAAGCCAAAACACAGCCCCATACTAGATACTATGAAGAAAATTAACTTTATCCCAAGCCAAACCAGCACAGTACCTATGCCTGGTTTTCTGTACTATTAATGCAAAAAACTTTATCTGTTCTTCATCTGTTTTTACAATAAAATTTGGAGACATCGTCGTTATTTTAAGAGAAGTTAAATTAATAGGTTGCATTATCGTGGTGTGATATATCAATGAATTAATCTTAAAATTTAACACTGATAATTTATGCACTGTTGTCATCAATGTTCTGATAAAAGAAGCCATGACAATTTTTGTACAAGATCTTTTGGAGGACCTGAAATTCACCTTTCAGTAATAAGACAAGTTATTTCAAAAGAGGATCAAGACTAAGGGCTCTGAAAACTAAGTCAATCTTCTCCTTTTTGTGCCCCAGGTTCGTTGTTAAATATAACAGTCTTGATTTTCTCTGTATAATGACTTCTGGTTTCCTATATTCACTGTGTTTCATGGGGAAAAAAAATTAGTGCCCTGGTAAAACATGATATTTAATTATGTGTCACCCTCAAATTTAATACTACACTACTATATAAGTTCAACATGCAAGAGGCATTTTAACCTTTCATGTATATGTAGCTTACTATAAAGTAGATTTACAGTTTTAATTGACTGCAGCTTATTACCTTTTGATATCTCTTTAACAGTCTAAAACTGAGTTTGATCTTTTGCCAGTTTTAGTATTTATTTATACTTATTTCCTCAAAGCTGGGAGCTGTAGGGGTTGATCTAGCATTTTGGGCAATTTCCCTCATAAATTACAAAATAAACTCCAAGTCAGAAATAAATGTTTCTCTATAAATATCCCAGAATTTACCCCTGTTCCAAACAATTTAAAGAAAAAAAGGAAACATAGTAGAGTGGTAGAGGGTGTCTGGAGTGTGGGTGTGTTTCAGTGTACCCAGAACATTAATAAATCCAAGTTTCTGAAGATCAAAACTATCCAGCGATATTTTTCACCATCCTACCTAAAATGAAATCTATGAAAAACTGTCATGATCAATGACAATCAATTTATTTGCAGCTTCAGTAAACACAAACTAGGAGATAATGAAAACTGTACAGCTTGTCGCTCACAAAGCTAGTATAAAGACACATTAGGCACCTTGGAAATGTGCATACAAGGTTTTCTCTGTGCCACTGGTACCTATATACACAAATTTATTCAATTTTCAGCATCACCAACCATTGTTGCAAACACTCTTTCATAAAAAATGAAAGCACTTATCAGAGTTGTAGCTTTTTTCCTCATAAATATTATCAACTTGTCTACTGAGCTCTGTTCTCTTGAGTTGCCCCTGAAAAGTGTTTTAATTACCCTGTTCCTACAGAATCAGTTATGAACCATCTGTTTTACAGTCATACTGACTATGTCTTTTATGACTCTACAGAATCCTTTGACTGAAGAAATTGAGGGTCTCCTCCTTTTTTTCTAAAGTTAAGAAGTGGACAGCTATTCAGTTATTCACATAGGAAAAATACCAGAGGAGATTGTTAATTACTCGTCCTTTGCACCAGTGTCCTTGAATGCCAATTTTTCAACATAATAATTAATCCCTGGGTTTCACTTGAGCACAGACTGAATATTTCCTCACTAAGAAACAAGGAACTAGGGTGAGTTTTCATCTATAAAACGAATGAGGACAAAAACTGTGCTAGGTCTCTCCTGATATCACCTGATCTACCAGAAGGATATACCCTGAAGATCCCTTAACTTTAAATGCTTTGTCTAAAGCCTGTTTATTGTACTTTAGTCAATTCAAAAAACCCCAAAGTTAAATCTAGTGTGATTCGCTGATAAGCTTTGTAAATTTTTAGGAAGCAGCAGGTGAGATAGCAAGTGTTGTGGCAGAGGCAGACTTCAAATAAAACAGTGAGGTGTGTTGCTTCTAAGCAAAAATTTAATAAATAAAGTCACAGGTATGTGCTCAGAACACAGAAGCCAGTCCACGAATAGAGTTAGTCATTGCCATGCATTCTAGATCAAGCTGTATAAAACTTTTGAGAGGACTTTCTCCCTGTGGGGTCAGGGCTACCATTGTGTATAAGTGTTTAAGATGTGAATAAGGGATACTTTGCATCTATTTTTAAAAAGGGTAGAAAGGAGAATCCTGGGAGATGCCAACATGTCAGCCTCTTCTCACTGCCTCAGACAGTAATGTAAGAAATACTCCTAGAAGTCATTTTAAGGCATTTGGAGGACAGGGAGGTGATTTGAGACAGCCAAAATGGCTTCACCAAGGCCAATTCCAGCCTAGTCAACCTAGTGGCCCTCTGTGAGGAGGTGACTTTGTCAGTGGACAAGGGAAGAGCTATGGATGTCATCTGTCTAGACTTCTGTAAGGTCTATGACATGTTCCCTTGTAACATCCTTTTCTCTAAACCAGAGAGATATGGATTTGATGGGTGGACTGTTTGATGGATCAGGAATTGGTTGCACACACAGGGTAGTGATGAATAGCTCTGTGTCTGGATAGAAATCCATGGTGTCACTCAGGGGTTCATACTGGGACTAGTACTGTTTAATATCTTTATCAATTACATACAAAGTGGGAGATGACACCAAAGTTTGCAGATGACACCAACCTGAGTGGTGGCACAGGAAGGACAGGGACCTGTTGAAATATGTTCAGAGGAGTGACATAAAAGTGATCAAAAGCATGGAACACCTCTTCTGTGAAGAATGGCTGAAAGACTTGAGACTGTTCAACCTGGAGCAGAGAAGTCTTCAAAGAGACCTTACTGTGACCTTTCAGAACTTAAAGGGGGCCTAGAAGAAAGATGGGGACAAAATTTTAGCAGGACCTGTTGCAATAGGATGAGGGGTAATTGTTTTAAACTAAAAGAGGGTAGAAACAGAGTAAGTATAAAGAAAACATTTTTTCACAATGGAGGTGGTGGAAAACTGGAGTAAGCGGTCCAGAAACAAATTAGATGCCCCGTCCTTGAAAATCATGGAATCATAGAATCACTAGGTGGGAAAGGACCCACTGGATCATCAAGTCCAACCATTCCCATTAATCACTAAACTGTGTCCCTAAGCACAGCATCTACATGTCTTTTGAATACCTCCAGAGAAGGTGATTCAACCACCTCACATGACAGCCTGTTCCAGTGCCCAATTCTGTGAAATATTTTTCTTGATGTCAAGCCTGAACCTCCCCTGGTAAAGCTTGAGCCCATTCCTTCTTGTCCTGTTCCCTGTCACTTGGGAGAAAATACTCAAAGTGAGATTGGATGGGGGTTCTGAGCAACTCGGTCTAGATGAAGATGTCCCTGGTCACTGCAGAGGTGACTGGAGTAGATGACCTTTAATGGTCTCTTCCAATCCAAACCATTCTATGATCCTATGATGTTATGTTTTTATTCTTTGGCTACTCAGGTATATACAAATAAAAATCATCAGACACTAGAAAGCTCCAAGAAAAAAATCCAAAAGGACCTAACATCGGCACACACTACCAGTATGGTTTAGGTATGTAGCTTATGTGGTTGGGGGAGTTCTGGGAAAGAAAAAGATAAAAGGCTTAAGTATGCAACACATCTTCACTACAGCAAGTGGTTTCTGCTGGTCAAGAGATGAATGTCATTTGGAAATACTGAAACAGAGGAATCATACTTATACAAACACATTCCTTCCTTGTCCATGTTCCCCACAAAGAAAGATACATATGGGCTTTTCCAGAGGAGCATCCTGTTATTTTTGCATTGCTTAGCTCATTTTTCAGTAGAAGTGACAGTGGGAAGTAACTAAAATATCAGAGAGTAATATAATGTTTAATTAATGGCTCTGTTTAGTAATCTCCATTAGTCCATACAGCTTGAAAAGTCATACTAGTCTGCATATAGGGAATAAAATAGAGTACTAGAGGGCTTAGGGGATGGTATTACTCACTTCAGAGAGAAACCGATCTGAAAAGTACACGCTTTCCCCTAACGTCTTTGCAGATGTTGAGGCATATATTGTCAAACTCAAAGAATTCATTTATTTGGGGATACAGCTAGTAAGGAGAACAGTGTATATTCTCAAATGATGACACTTAATGCATCACTGGGACTGAGACACATCCAAGCCTAAGATCTGAATTAGCTGGAGATGAAGTATATGAATATGGAATAAACTGATATATTGACAGCAAGACAGAAATTCAGGCATATAGTACAGGTACTCCAACTTCTTTTCTGTAAGTACTACTAATTTTTTTAATTGTCCATATATGCTTATCTAAGAGAGCCATGATATAATTCAGAGCAGATGATTAACAACACAAACTATGATTTCATTATAAAGTTCTTTTTAGGTTAACCTAGCAAACCAAGGGCAGAATAAAATAGCTACTACAATAGCTGATTTCAGCATATGCAACCCAGAAGAATGCTACAATAATATAGAATCACCAGGTTGGAAGAGACCCATCGGATCATCGAGTCCAACCACTCCTATCAAACACTAAACCATGCCCCACCGGACCTCATCTACCCGTGCCTTAAACACCTCCAGGGAAGGTGAATCAACCACCTCTCTGGGCAGCCTGTTCCAATGCCCAATGACCCTTTCTGTGAAAAATTTCCTCCTAATCTCCAGCCTAAATCTCCCCTGGCGCAGCTTGAGGCCATTCCCTCTCGTCCTGTCCCCTGTCACTTGGGAGAAGAGGCCTTGATAAAAAGGAGTCTT
Source organism: Coccyzus lansbergi (assembly GCA_033558105.1). Classification (NCBI taxonomy): domain Eukaryota; kingdom Metazoa; phylum Chordata; class Aves; order Cuculiformes; family Coccyzidae; genus Coccyzus; species Coccyzus lansbergi. The sequence continues at coordinate 4,682,619 of JAUMJK010000013.1, read as the reverse complement.
GCAAGCCACAGAAAAGTAGTCCTTTTAACAGTTTTTACTTCCCAAGGCATATTTATAAAAAATATTAAAAGGAAAGGAATGGATTTTGACTCATCTGCCTCAGCTTTACAGTAAATTCACTACCCTCCAAGTTTATTGAAGTATGTCATTAGTATTTTGGGTATTTTTTTCTTTTTTACACTTAGGATTTGTGAAGTATTTTTTTAATTGTAGAACTAATTTACAATTTTTTTGTCTTTGGGTGAGCTGTGGTCTGTTTGTGTATCACTCAGTAAAGACAATTATAATTTGCATATTGTTTTGTGAATACATATTTTTATGCTCAAGACAGAAGAAAGTTCTGCAAAGTTCAGTTCTAATATTGTTTTCTATTTAATTAATATAAGTTTCCAGGTGGAATACTTTTTTTTTTTTTTATGTCTTCAGGAAAGCAATCTATCCATTAATCTTCCACTAATGATTCCAGTACATTTATCTTTGTGAAAAATACTTGCTAAGAAATTGATGAAACCAGACACTTTGCCACTTTGCATATTTAGAAAAAAAAAGCTTTTCTATTCAATAAAAAAATAAATCTGAGAAGTGTTTCTAATCCATTTAATGATAATCTTTGCTCTGTTTCTCATTGAATATTGTGATACATATAGTGTCATGACATTTTAACATTTCTACTTCACCTGCAGCATATTTTGCTACCTGAAAACTTAATTCACTTATTAGCATCATGTTCCTGTGAAGGAGTTACCTTTTGCCTTCTGGACGAGTTGGTTTATATTCCTCTGATACTATAAACGAAAGATTACTATGCATGAAGTGCATTGAATTATTATTGAATTATTTTGTTGAAATTCAATATAAAAATACAGCATCACAGATTACTCAGAAAGTTATAAGTAAAATAGAAGACACTGTTTCCAAGTGGAAGACTAACAAAATTTGGTTTCGAATTTAATCATGCACTACTCAAAATGATAGATTAATTACTACTTTGATAATTTTTCAGATAATCTATCAATTTTCTAGTGATGTATGCTTCCTTCTCAAGTAAAAGATTACGAATATACTGACAGTTAGTTAAAAGTGTGATAGGTGATAGATTTTGAGATTGGGGGGGGGGCTGGGGGGAAGAAAAAGGAAGGAATATGGACCTTTGCTGCCATATTAATCTTTCACAGCCATGCCTGGAATCATTTAGACAAAATACAGATGGTTAGTAGGCTGCCACATGCATTTATTGACTGCTTCATCTGCAATTAATGGTTATGAAGCATTGCTGTTAATCACAGGTTAATGCAATCAGGTCATTGTGGTCTTGTGACATCTGAAAATTTGATTTATGCCAGCAGACTTGAAAAAGTGTTGTGAAACTATGTAGTGAACCCTAATGCAGAAAGTGAGGGGGTGGAGGTGGGGTGGAAAAAATTCCTTTATGCATAATCCAGCGACATTTTTCTTTTAAAGGTCAATGAATGACAGCATGAACTTTTTCAAAACTGAGAAGGAGTAGCAAATTCCTTCTACCATACATCATGGATCAGGTATACTACTGCATGTATTTTAATTTAAAATCACCACTTTTCTTGACAGAGAAATGGATTCCTTTTCTTAAATTTCCACAATACTGATATTTCTTGTCAAACTGTCAATCAAATAGATTTTATATTAAAATCTTTCAGTCTTCAAAATTCTTTTGATAGAGAAGTTCAAATATTGTCCATGATGAGAGGGACATCTATAAAGTCCAAGGCATGCTATCCACAAGGCAAGATCAATTTTTAATCAAGCTAGGTAAATATTTGAATAAAAGAATCAAATCAACTTGCATTGTTTGTACATTTAGCTAAAACTGAGAATTATTGCAAACCAATAGGAGGAGTTTGAGTAAAATTTGAGCAAAACCTGTCATTTAGACACATTTTATCATTTCTCTGGAATATCTTAGAGTACAACTGTTAAATTGCTTCAAATATTGCCAGATGTGATGACAGAGCTTACAGTGAGCTTCATCCTAGTATAAGGAATAATGAAACCTGGGAAAGGAAGCTGGCAAAGTGACAGGTAACTGTAGCTATGGAAACTGCTTTAAATCTAAAGCTACTTTAATGCTTAGGGAACAAGTCACCTAAGGGGTAGATTTACTGTCGTTACATCACGTAGATTAGTTAGGTAAAGTAAAAAGGATTTTTAATGGCTAAAGTTAATTAGTGTTTCAATTTATTTGCACCTATCCTTAAAATTATATTTTAAATAACTAAATTTATTAATTTTATTGTCTTGATCTTATTAATGAAAACAGTGATAGCATGTAATTAGCATAAATGCTAAGAAGTAACACAGTATTTTTGTTGAAGCTGATGTTGAAACAGGATATGTCACTTTATTCTTGACTGTGAAAACTGTTTAGTTTTTGAAAAGACAATAATGGCAAAACAGGGATATTGGAATATGTATCCTGTTGGAATATGGTAAAAAGAGGCTTAAATGTGGCACAATGATTAACAAAAACCTCTATTATCTGAGAAACTTAAAGAATATGTTTTACAGATTAAACTGAAGAAAAACCCCTTTACTCTAGCAGCATAATAATAATACAAGACAATATTTTGGGACAATATTCTGGTTAATTGTGCTGCCAGTTAAAATTAGAAAAAATAACATGTTATTTGAAAGTTCATGACTGGTGCTCTCTGTCTGTTTTACACAATGACTGCAAGGAAATTACCTTGGTAATTGCAATAGAGGTGTTAACAGAATGTTTTCAGATCACAAAAGCTTAAGGATAGTGGAGTAGATGTATGTGATTATAATGTTAGGATATTATTTAAAGTTTAGCTAAAGATTACTTAAATGTTTAACTTCTTGCAAATTAAATTTGGTTTGTTAGCAACAAGGTGTATAGTTTAAGTGACATTACATATGTTATGGTATGAGTTAGTGAAAAGAGAGATAGAAAGAATCACAGGTTGACTGTTGTCCCAATCTGATATCAGGGAGGGTTCTTAAATGATCCCAAGAGCCCGAGATTGAGATAGAAAAGAGGTCAGATACTGTACAATCTTGTGAGCTTTATTTTCTAGAACAACTGATAACAGCGATAGGACAGAGAGGAAAAGAGGAAAAGTTAGAATCCCTAAGAAAGAAGACGGTAGAGATGCAATTAATTACCACCACCACGAATCCAGCGATGTCCTGTCGGATCAGTCACGGTGCAGGTGATGATGCTCCAAGCTCCAGGAAGACCTGGAGGGGGCGGGGGTGGAGCACATGCAGCAACACACACAAGACCGAAACAACCGAGAAGCAGGAGGCCCTTGATTTATTGCCCCAGTCCCCACGATTTCCCCAAACAGTCCACCCATTTCGTGGAAGACATTGTCCTCCATGCGTTCATGCACAGGTGTTCATGGTGGTCCTCTCTACCCAGCTCCAGTGCAGGTGCAGCTTGGTAGGCACAGCTTCGGGTGGATGTCATGTTTTTTGTTGGGGACAGTTCGTCTCCTTCAGAGCAGCAACAGGATGTCAGTGGTTCAGTGATGTTGAGGCAAACAAAACAGTTCAAGAACAGTCTCTTACACCCGTGTCTTCCTCTTTCAACTAACTGACATTGATTGACATCCCAACAGAGGATCCATGTTGGTGTAGATATTGGCATAGGTACCTTATATTATACTCTGGATAAAGGAAAATGGGAACTGAAGCACTGCTTTAACTCCCTGCTTATGTGGAATTATCAATTATATTCCACTCAACTTTCTTTTCTACTCCATCTCATTCACTTCCACACACAGCATACACACATAAATGCAGGCAGTGAAAGGTGACCTTTGCTGATGGAAAATTACCTCATTCTCTACTATGAGGTCTTGTATGTAATGTGACCACCAAGTTTTGATCTGTTTCAGGAGAAATGATAATTTTGGAGGAGCTATTTAATTGCTGTATATACTAAATATATGTCCAAAATGCATACCTGAAACAGTGCCATTTAACATCACACAGATAATACTACTGTACTCATCTATCTTCTGATGGGTCTGTTTCTGTACTTGTTTTGTGGTATATGTTTGTCTGGTTTTTTACAGTGTATTTAAATATTTTATAGAAAAAACATTGTCATATCCTTGGTTATTTAAACTGCTATTATTTAATCTATGGAAACTAAGAGTATTTCCTGGGAGTTCTTCTGGCTTGTATCAGAAACGGTGTGACCAGCAGGTCCAGGGAGGTGATTCTCCCTCTGTATTCAGCACTGGTGAGGCCACTCCTTGAATATTGTGTCCAGTTCTGGGCCCCTCACCACAAGAAGGATGTTGAGGCTCTGGAGCAAGTCCAGAGAAGAGCAACGAGGCTGGTGAAGGGGCTGGAGAACAGACCCTATGAGGAGCGGCTGAGAGATCTGGGGTTGTTTAGCCTGGAGAAGAGGAGGCTGAGAGGAGACGTCATTACTCTCTACAAGTACCTGAAGGGAGGTTGTAGAGAGGAGGGAGCTGGGCTCTTCTCTCAAGTGACAGGGGACAGGACGAGAGGGAATGACCTCAAGCTCCGCCAGGGGAGATTTAGGCTGGACATTAGGAGGAGGTTTTTCACAGAAAAGGTCATTGGGCATTGGAAGAGGCTGCCCAGGGAGGTGGTTGATTCACCTTCCCTGGAGGTGTTTAAGGCACAGGTGGATGAGGTCTTGAGGGACTTGGTTTAGTGTTAGATAGGAATGGTTGTACTTGATGATCCGATGGGTCCCTTCCAACCTGGTTGTTCTGTGATTCTTTGATTCTCTAGAAAGATTCAAGGATTCTGAGGAGATCTTCACTCCAAGAGGAAAAGTATGGAGCTCAATTGGCTCCTGTCAGCTCCTTTGCTGACAAGAGCTTTTGTGAAGTGAGTTGTAAGCAAGGGCCAGCTCCTTCTTTCCTTGGGAGCCAGATTTGAACTGGCACTGCATTGCTGCTCCCTCCTGTGTTACAAGCAGTTTCAACTGTACCTGGTTTGCTTCCCTGACTCTGTTACTCCTGGTTTGCCCTTGGACCTGCCTCTTCACTTCAGCCTTACTGGGTGATCACTGGACTGTGTCCGACATTATTCTGGACCTGTTCTTAATGAAGGCTTGCTGCTCTGCATCCCTGCTCCCTTTGGTGCAGTCAATACTCCCTCTTGCCCTGCTACTGTGCTCAGTTCCCAACTTACCTTGACCTATGCAGGAGCAAATCATCACTGACCATGTCTGCAGAGAGCTGCTGACCCCCCACCTCCCTGCAGTGTGAGCCGTGGTATTTGACTGGAATGGCTAGAGTCAATGATCCAGTGGGTCTTTTCCAACCTAGTGATTCTGTGAATTTTGTACTATGCTCTCAGTCCTTTAAATACATGCACCCATTTGTCAAGCAGTATTACATTATCAATAGTATACTGAAAAATCTGAGGTTTGCGCATGAGTTAGAGGTTCATAACACATCTGAATGCTTTTCTTAAGGGGGATCTCCCCTCCATTTGCAGGTACTCACACTACCATCATATTGGTTTTGCTTATGCTCGTACCCAGTTCTCCGCTTCTCTCTTGATCTTCTCCTCACAATTCTGCTCCTCATACTTCTCTACTCATAAATTTCAATTTCTGATTTATAGCTTTTATTATTTTTTTAACCTATGAGGAATGACAATTAGAGTTGCACTTCTGAGTGTCATAGAGGAATATATTTGTTTCTTGCATTTATTCCAAATAACCTTCAACACACAACCTCTAATAACATTGCAGCTGGAAAAAAAACCTCATAATAATTCAGTAAAGAGAAAAGTGGAACCTTCGTGCCCACTCACATGTTCAAAGTTTTTCAACAACTAGTAGAAAAAACATCAAATCTAGGCCTTGAGGACTGGTGTACTTACTAATGCAATATATATGTTTCCTAATATTTTTAGTATTTCCTGACAGCAATAGGAAGCTTATATAATGCAGCTAGTTAATATCCAGTTTTACTCAGTCATATCTGAAAGCAGAGAACCTTTGCCCTAACATCATAGAATTTCTACTTGTGAAAGATCAAAGTAAAAGACCAAGGCTTACAAGTGACTGTAATAGAGCAAACTCAAGAATATGTGGGTGTTTCTACTAGATGCTTTGAGTACTGTAGTTCTTTTGTTCATTTAAGGACAGTAAAGCTTATTATTGTCCTCTTAAGTTCCATCAAAATGTTTCAAAGCTGATAATTTAGTGGGAGTGAGGCAAAAGGATCTTGTTTGAGCACTTATTTATTATGCAGAGAGTAGAACTGTGGTGTGATTACTGCATTATCTGATCAGCTGTATCTTCTAATGAAAACTTGAAGATAAACCCCAAAAACAGCTTAGGGAGGAGAAACTGTGAATCCTCACTTTTACACGTCTAAGTTTATAAAATACTGTGTTCAGTTTCCGTACCTAGTTCAAGAGACTTAGGATATTCAGAATTAAGTTCAAAAGAGCCAACATCTCAACTGCCTTCAAACAATGCACCAAATGGGGTATTGCCCAAAACTAACTGACAAGGACAAGAATGAAGAAAAATTAATTGAAATGTAAACTTTAATCATTTCAATATTTTTTTTCCTGCAGCTAGAACTGATTCTGAATCTGAAGTCTCTGCTCATACTGAGATGGGATTGAACCAGATACATATGGTTCTGACTGCCATGTGAGAAAAGAAATATAACCAAAAATGTATAAAGTTCTAAATTTATGTCAATCCTAAAAATTCTTTCTGATTATAAACAGATATTTTGGGATTCTTCTTGGGTCTCTTTATACACTAACTTTTTATCACTCATAAGAGGAATAATTCATCTCTACTTCTTTGCCTTTCATTCCTTATTCTTTCGGGTTTTTATGATTAAGAAGGCAAGAATTGAAGAAGAAGAATACAGCTATGTGAAAATAGAATCAAACATATGATGGGATACCAAGGAATTCTGTAGTGGGGACAGAAGACAATCATCAGATTTTGAAGGTATAAGATTGTGCTGGATTAATTAGAACTGGAGGGATCAATTTACTTTCTTTCCTGTCAGACTCATAAACCACTTAGAATCTCTGTTCTAAAAAAATATATATATATATTTATATATATATACACATATCACTACTAAACTAGAGTTTGACTTTATCCTCTTATCTCCACTTTATATTCTGAAATCTAAGGAGAAATCTGTAGTTTATATATAAAATAAATTAAAACCCACATTTTTACATGTTTCTGTATTACGGCAGCTATGTAAAAATTTCTCTAATCTCACCATGTAAAATTCAAGAAGCACTTTTTCTGTCAGAAAATTAATTTGCAAAAGCTTGTTAGGGAGAAAAATAAGGGATAGGACTACACATTACTGAAAGTCTCCGGAGAAAGACAGAAATCTTTAAAAAAACATCTTAATCTTTCCCTGGTATTTACTTTAAATTATTCAGTCCATCAACTAATTCTCACAATTTGCACTAATATTTAAGATTAAAATTACACAAAGAAAAGGGAGAAATAAAATACAAAGGAAGAATTTCCTTCTTCTTTTATAACTGGAGTTTAAGTGAAGGAAGAATCAGTTACTCAGCTGAGAAATCAAGAAACCTCATTCAGTATGAGGCTGATGAGTTTACTTGGAAGACTGGAAACTATTTTTTTTTATAATATCTTTATACTTTCCCCCCTACACTTATTAGCAAAAAAGTGTTTCACAGAATCAGTTCAGTATCAGCTAAAACGAAGTATGTCTTCATTATGTAGTCATTGTTATTAATTCTGTCATTGGTTAAAATGTATTTTACTTATTTTACTTTTTTCCCTTCTCAATTTTCCCCCTAAATCAATGATCAGAAGACTACATTACTAGTCCTTTATAATAAATGCTATGACAATGTTCTCCCTGTTTAAAAATAATAATTATTTTTAATTATAATATAACATAAAAAAGATTTGCATGTATTGTATGATGATAACAATAAAATAATCAATCTCAAAATGTGAGTGTAAAGCTTGTAGAATTATAACCAATTAAAGAAACTGATGAAAGTACTATGCAGGATGAATAAAAACAATGTAGTTAAAATTACTACAGGTAATTAATTCAAATAAATAAGAATATAAGGGGTTTTTTACATGCTCCTTAAGAATATAGAGTGCAATAGAAGTCTTGGTAGTTATATTTTATTAGCCTTTTTGTGTATATGAAAATATAAAGCTACCAGTATTATTTATTGAAATTGTCACATAATACCGAAGAATTCAAAAAATAAATTAACACTCTAAATATTATCACCTGTTCCATATTGATGTAGTAGAAAAAGCTTCCAAAGCTATTTCATTATATTCTGCTATTTAAAAGATTTCATGGCTTTAAGCAATTGTACATATTTGATTTCTAGTCCCACAATTATTTGCATGGATACGGCTTAACGTATTTTGTGTTTCAACCATAGGTTTCTGAGGTCAATATAAGAGATTTGAATTTATAAGCCCACACTATGCACAGTTAATTTCTTTCACAGTAAGCACATAAAAGACAGACAGAAAGAATAAGGTCCAGGTAAGTATTAAATTTTAAATTTTAATTCATCTTTATTGCAGATGATGAAGTGGTGGGGTCACTGCAACTTTGATCTTAATGTTACTTTATAAGTTTTAAAGCAAACTTATTTGTATTTTTAAAATCAACATTATATATTCATTGCATTATCTTTGTAATAGTACAATTACTAATGCAGTTAGCTACAGTAAGTACAGGTAACTTCCTGAGGTAGCTATAAAAATAATTGAGAAATAAAAAAAATCTTCCAATAAATGAAATCTTCAGAATAATTTTTAAAAAAGGCATTTAAAAGAGACATCAAATTAGGTAATTGCATAAAAAGCTTTAAGAAGAAATATGAATCACATTTTTGAAAGACACAATGCAGATACCAAATATGGTTCATACTAAATTAATTTCTCTAAAACACAAATATTTTAAAGTAAAGTTGTTAATGTTGTTTATTCCTTGCATTTTTGTGTAACTCTGCAAGAGTTGTCCACATTACAGGGATTTCTAATTCAATATTTTTTCTCAAATGTCTCAGCAACTTGGAAAATAAAACTATTATGGAAATATTTTCTCCAGAAGAAGATAACCTAAAAGTAACTCCCTACCATGCCTTCTAGTTTTGCTCTCTCTGTCAGAAGACATGCTACAGGAATGAATTAGTCAGCACACTGATAAACGAATGCACTTCCCCTCAAATCTGGCCCAGATGTGGACATGTGCCTCGTGAGTCTGGACTGTGAAAGCATCGCATAATTTTCTTCCATAGATTACCAAGACCAAAACAGATATATGTACCAATGAGAAAGGACAAGACTGGTACAAGAACGCAAAAGCATGTAGAATTCACATTTTCATACCTGTACCTCAGTAGACTATAGAAGGTATATAATGCTAAGAACATGGTATCAGTCTTCACTCTTACTTTCACTGTAATTCTTTCATTATCAATGAAATAAATCTAGAGGTCTCTAGAAAACTCAAGTTCCAGAGCAGATCAATAGTACAGATTATAGTGCCATACTACCTAAGCCTTGGGCACATTTGGTTGCTTTTGAGCTCGTCAGAGTTTCTTATGCTTTATGACAACAAAATTTGGAATAAGATCTTGATCAGCAAATATGCAAATGTACTCATCTCTTTTCCCTAATTGTTTCCACCTTTCTTTTTTAAAGATTCTAGTTTCCATTATTGAAGGCAATGCTATGGTCAAGCTGGAAGCTGCCCACCAGCTAAACAAGGATAAACAGAACACATCAATTTTCTAGTCCTAGTCTTTGCATAATTGCGTATTCTCTTGAAAGATGTAAAATAGCAGCTTATTTTAAAACTATTTTTCTGAAAAAATTGTTCACAGAATAAGGATTGTGAAAAGGATACGGATTTTATGTACGTAAAATATAAATGTTAACTCCAATTACTTATTAAATAGAAACAAATATTCCAGCTTCACATATCTGGGAAGGGGAGCATTGTTGTCCTTTATTTCTGCTCTCACTTCATGCCTTGGCTGAACAACCCCAAGAAAAGCAGTGACGGTAGCAATACTGGAGAGGTACCAGCGAGTAGCCTTGAGAAAATCAGGGGTTACCAGGTTTCCCAACTGGTTTCTGAACTGGGGAAGCTTGCTTAAACATCCTTGGATGGTTACCCAGAATGAAGGAAGCAAACCTCCCCTTCACAGTCCTAAAGCAGGCCCGTTCTGGCAAAAATAAGTTGGAGAAAAACAAATTTTGGGCTAGATTTCCACTGAAATTACCAAAGCAAGGTGGGTGGACAAGGTGGACAAGGCGCTGAGGGACATGGTTTAGTATTTGATAGGAATGGGCTGGACCCACTCCGGTGGGTCTTTTCCAACCTGGTGTTTCTATGATTCTATAATTCTATGATTCTATCTAAAATAAGAGTGTTAAGCTGTTATTTTTTTCTACTTCAAGCTGAAAAAGTTTCAGCTACAGAAATGTAATCCAATCAGATATCTGCTGTCTTATTAGTTACTGCTTCTTTCCTTAATCTATGCATGGTTTAGAGTATCCTGTTATAACTCCACAGTGAACGTATTTTGTAGGTTCATTGCTTTCAATATACTTTCACTCATACAAACACTGCCAGCTGATGTATAAGATTCATGGTCAAATCCAGTGACATTAATCCCTTCTTCATCTTCTCTTGGTTTCAAGTCTGAATAGCAAATTTAATAGAAAAGGTAAAATGTGCCAATACTCTAAACTAGATCCTATTTTACTTAACATTATACTACAGGGCACTGTCTGAATTCTTCCTATGAATTGACCATAATTAGGAATTATTTTACAGTAAAATAGAAAAGAAAATGGCTCTAGACAAAGCACTATTTAATAAGATGACAATAACTATGGATATTCAGAAGTAAAAATTATGTTCAATTGTCACTTTTTTTTAAAGTTTTCAAAATGAAAAATATGTGAAGTTTTTGTTAATTTGTTTGCTTCTTTTCCTACTGAGGACAGCAGTAGATGGAACTTCAAAAGTTACTATTGAAAATTATAATAACACTGAAGAAATAATAAGCCAGTCATTTCAGACCAGTAGTACAGTTACAGCTCTTGTGTTGAAATTGCATTTTTGTATACACATTTAAGTCTACTTAATGTATATAGCAGAATATTTTATATCTGAACATTAAAATCAATTATAAAGTAATACATAATTCTATGGGGCTGAATGGGATCCACCTGAGGGTACTGAGTGACCTAGTGGATGTGCTTGCTTTCCATCATCTTCCAGCAGTCCTGGCTACTGGAGAAGTGCCACTTGATGGGAGACTGGCTGATGTTCTCATCTACAAGAAGCTTCAGAGGGAGGATTCAGGGAACTACATCTCACCTCAGTTCTGGGGAAAGTCAGGTGATCTTGATTGTCATCATGAACCACATGCAAGAGAACCGGATGATCAGGACCGGTCAACACAAGCTCATGAAAGGCAGGTCTTGCCAAACTAGCCAGATCTCCTTCTATGACAGGGTGACCCACTTACTGGATGAAGGAAAGTCTCTGGATGTAATCTTCTTGGAATTCAGTAAAGTCTTTGACACAGTTTCTCACACCATTCTGCTTAGGAAACTGGCTGCTCTGGCCTAGATAGGTGAACACTCTCCTGGATGGAAGTTCCAACTAGATATCAGATAGAAATTTTTCACAGAAAGGGCTACCAGGCACTGCAACAAGCTGCCGTGGGAGGTGGTGGACTCATCATCCTTGGAGGGGTTTAAAAGATGGGTAGATGAGGCACTCAGGGACATGGTTTAGTGACAGATAGGAATGGTTGGATTCGATGATCCAAGAGGTCTTTTCCAACTGGGTGATTCGATTCTATTCTATTCTATTCTATTCTATTCTATTCTATTCTATTCTATTCTATGCCATGCCATGCCATGCCATGCCATGCCATGCCATGCCATGCCATGCCATGCCATGCCATGCCATGCCATGCCATATGCTTTATCTCCTTGAGTTGTTTTGGAAAGAACTCCTATCAATTATTAGAATGAGATTTAAATGTATACAGATTCATTTGTGTTATCTAGCTTATTTCCATACAAAGTATCATTTAAGTGAATGGTTAATGAGGAATTAGTACTATGAAGATTATAGCAGGCGTACTAGGAGAAAAACTTCTGTGTAAGGCAGAGTTAGGACTGTAGTGCGTGTAACATATGCTATGTAATACACACAGCAATGTTGTTTTACACGTGGAAAAAAACGAGTGAGACATGAACTAGACATGTCTTGATTTTGTGCCTACTGTCTTGGCTATGAGTTAGGTATAGCCATATCAAGATTAATTGAAGTTCACATGAGCTTTATTTTTCAGTGGAGGGTAAAATTTAAACAAGAATGGATAGTGACAGAACTGTAGGAGGGTAATTAGATAATATCTAATCTAATCTAATGAGCAGTAAATTCCTCTCCTTTTGTGATATTTGCTGAACAGAACAATAGGAAAGCATAAAGACTGCAGAAGACCAGCATGTGGCCAGTGCTTCAGGAACCAAAAAAGACTAGGGGTTAATAACCCTTATTTCAAACCTTATATGGAAATTTCATAGGAGGCCAGATGCCAAGGAAATACTGTAGGGGGCTGCTTTGCAGATGTCAGACTCAAGAATGAACTGTGGGGAGCACGTGTGAGGAGGAGGTCACTTATTATAATTGGTAGTGGGAAATATGAATAATACACATGATTTTTATGAGAAATATGACACATATGCATAAAGTCAGTGTATAAAAATCTGCTATTCATAACCCTTGGTACATATGGTAGGAGGATTCATCCCTCTGTGTATCCAGTACTGAATTAAAAGAATGCCTACTTCTTAAAACCCTCTGTTGTTGTTAAGAAGATTTTTCCCCAATTTTGATGACAATAGTAATCTCTGAAAAACTTTCTTTTTTTTTGGAGGTTGTTCTTTTGGATTCTATGGTAATAGCCAAACAATCTTTTTAATACCATGATCATCTTTTTATTTATTTTAAATTGATATATTAGATTAAAATAAGCTTAGACCTCACTTACAGGTATGAAATCATGCAGATAAAATTAAGGAGACTTATTTTGTCCCAAAATACACTAGTTATTTGATATCATTGAACTTTGGATAAGACCTCACCGTAGACCTGATCAGTATTTGTAGCTAAGTGTTTAATAACAACTAAGAGGTAGCTATATATCACACAAGGAGCAATAGTGCTGGAACCAATGGAATTAATTGGCAGAAGATCCATCTAGGAGGTATTATTTTTGAGACAACTTGTGTATCTGAATACTCCTCAGCAACTATATTGGCTCCAACAGAATCAGTACGATCAAGACAGATACATCTGAGTGTCATCAAAACAATAGTGATGAATTAGCCTATGACATTAGAAGATTGAAATCAATGATTGATGGATGATAGGAATCAGTTTTGTGAGCAGGCAACTTTTCATGGAAAGCAGATTTCAGAGATAAATAGATAACAATTTTTAGGTAATTTCATGTCTAAAGTATCTCATATATTCACTGAAAACTGAACTAAGCAAAGCTTACATGAATAGGCCTAAAAGAACATATTGTTTCAGTTTTCCTAAGATTAAATCACAGTTTTAAAAATTAGGAGTATATCATTGCCTAGAAAATCCACTGAAAAATTATTAATATTTACACAATTATAACTCACAATAAAGTATGTGCTATCACTTATTGGTGAATAAAACTTACCCCTCTTGGGTAAAAAGGGTGCATATACTTAAATTATGTCTTGCACAAGCAGTGACCTCTGAATAGATATATATATATGTGAGGAAGCTTTCATCTCTCATTTTGACAACACAGCATACTGACAACTAAAGGTCTTTAAGGTCCCTTCAAACCCAAACTATTCTATGATTCTATGACATGGAAAAATGTTATTTTTCCTGTGCTCTGTCATATGAACTCAGACTCGTTTTTTGCACAAAACCCATAGAGTCTGTTACACGATTTCTCAACACAATTATATGTGTTTCAGAAGTACTTTAGCCACAACAATGCATGGTATGGTGTAGGGTTAGGTTAAAGGTTCAACATGGTGAAAAAGATTATGAATATCTTCATTCAGTATGTAGTATTAAGATGATGTATATAAGAAAGAGGTTATGTAAGCTGTATACAGGATTACGTGACCAAAGTAATCAACTTGTTTGGGCTGTGTATGGGCTGCAAAGCACACTATGTTTTGCTGTGAACACTACAGTCCTGGCAATATTATCAGAGTAAATGTTTGTAACAAAATCAAAATACTGCCTTTTGGTCAGATTCCTGTGATTCAGTTTCTTGAAACTGAGATCATAGAAAACAGGGCTTCTATTAGCTATTTCATATTTCTTTACCTTAGTGTTTCCTCTTTAAGAAAAAACACTTATTATTTACCTATTCAACAAACTTGGAGAAATGTGAGATATGTCTTACTACTTGTTGGAAATACATAAGTATTTAAAGAGAAAGTTTCTTACTATGTGACTGTCTGCTGTAATGGAGAATTTATTCCATAAATAACCATTATCATACATGGTTAAATATATAATGGTGAATATCAAGAATTAAAATATCTTTCCAGAACCAGAGTAACATATCTTTTTAAAAAATAAAAATAAAAAATTACACTTTTTTTTTTTTTCATTGTTAAGGGAAGAACAAATGATAATATGGTGTTCTCTACAATGCCTAGAGTTACCTGATCTGGAAAACACAGATTTAAAAAAATCTCTGTAACTGAGAAGTTATAGAGAATTACAATTGGCAAGCTGAAAACTTCCAGTCACCATTTCAATTTTAGTACATACACCTATATCCTGTGACTTAGCAGTTCTTTGTGAATTTCTGCTAGGGCATACTGAGAGAATGTAGGTTTAATTACACTGAATGACCAAAATAATAAAGCATTATATCAAGAAAAATATGTTTTCTTTAGAATAGTTTAGTGATCTGTTTTCTATTGTGTGGAAGCTAGGAGAGAAACATAGCTAATATGTTCATTGCCTGAGGATGTGCAATTCTCTGGTGCCATTCACCTGTGACCCTTCTGACTGAAGGATAACAGACTACCTCCAATATTAAAAAGCAACTTTCAGATAAAAAAAGTTTGGGTTAATCTCGGGGATTTATTTCTTTTGTTTTATCTTTTCTGTTTATAAATGGCTTGAATAACAAGTGATGGCACAGTATTACTGATACTAAAGCTACTTGTGTACTGTAAAAATTGGGAATGAATCCCTAAAAGGATATGAGATGTAATTAAGATAAAGTGTATTCTTCCAAGCTCACTTTTGCCCTATAGCTATTGACTATTTATGATGTTTGCATGTTGTGCAATGCATAAGAACAATATCACTCATTACAAAAGTAGCATCAAAGAAATCTGTCCAAAGCAATGCTATTAACTCTTCAAATGGAAGAAATACATGACAAGTCTCTTGTACAAAGTCCTATCAGACCTTTCACTTAAATAATGTCCTGTCATGTGAAAAGGAAGAGTTTTACAGGAGTCATATCTATCTAATAGCTTGGCTAAAACTGGGTTCTTTTAAATCCTATTGGTTCAAGATGTATTTTTTTATTTCTATGCTTTAGTTCATTTGATGGATTTGACATAAAACTCTTTTGTACATTTCAGTCTCCTTTTTTTTGCTAGTTTTTCACCTTGTTTATTTGGACTATTTGTCACACAGAATGACTAAAATTCATTACGTAGAAATATATTCTGACTTCAAGATCAGAGGGATTTACATCAGAAAACACAAGGTCCGACACAGAATCCCCAAGAATATGCCTGTAATTCTTTTATTTAACAAATTAATAACATCAAGTGAACACATCTTCAGTATAATTCCTTTGTGAGTTGACACACATACGATGCTGTCAACATTCAAAGCAATTCCTCAGAGCTTTATTAAAGAACTACATCATTTTTGCTTTCCTTACAAAATCGGGTTTCTCTGAGCATTGACCTGAACTTTAGGAAGGGTAGAAATTTCAGGGAGCCAGGTCTGATGAACAGGGTGGATGCTCAAGGAAAGTGATATTTCTATTAGCTAAAAACTGCTTCATAAACAAAGCATTGTGGATTGGCATACACCAACATATTTTCATAATGAGGGGAAGTAAACATATATATTTTAATACATCTGCCTACCCTGAATCAAGTGATCAAGTTGAGTCTTGTCTCACTGTGAGAGGTCAGAACATATTCTGTAACTATCTCTTTGTCCAAATTCACTCTTGGTCCAAAACCAATGAGTCAGACTCATTTTTTCTTTTGTGTCAGACTTCACATTCATAGTAGTTTTTAGGATTGCATTTCAAGATATAAGTAAAAAATCACTTTATTTTTGAAGTCTAGGATTCTCCAGAGATAGTTGTTTTATGAGTGGGTATCATTCAGTTAAAATAAATGTAAACAATCACAAGCTGATTATCATATTTCTGTGTTGTTTTAATCGGTAAATATATTCCTTTTTCTTTATATCTAAGTAGCATATATATATGCTTTCATTCAAACAATGCCTTAATTTAAAAGAGTATATGTTACTTTAAGTAAAACTCGGAGTAAGAGTTCCTAGTTTCTTGTTTGAGTTAGAAATTTATTTAAAAATCCATTAGATCATATGACAATAATTTCCTTGGAGATAGGGGAGAACATGTGTTTATTCTTCATATAGTACCTAAGACTAGACACCTAAGTGTGGTTTATGTAATGGCTTAAATGCAGAGTAAGGTCTCTGACAAATCTGCTTAAAGATATATACTGTCTTGAGGTTACAGATGAGAAGAGTGAGCTAAGTACATCTTGTTTTTATATTCCTTGTTTCTCTTTCAGGTTCATCCAGCAAGAATACTCAGGATTTATTGACCAGGATAACTAAGCCAGCACTGGAGATCTTTTAGATGGCAGATCCTACAAGAAAAAAAAAAAAAGGAAATTGCTAGGCATAAGCAACCAAAATAGTAATATGATTTTCTAAATTATTCTAGATCTTGAACGGTGAGACTTTTATACAGGTATTTTTTAGATCAATGTGAAAGCCAGAGTCACAATCTAGGCAAAAAAGCTCAATATGTAATGTTATCAGGTTTAAGTATAAATGGAAGTGTTCTAAAGCATCAAATGTTATATAAGAAATAATAATATATTTTATCATTTTATATGATTGAGAAAAAAGACACATTAAACTAACAATATGATTTCTAAAAAGTAATAATTCATTGTCTTTTAGAACCTACAAGAATAATCCAACTTTGTTACCTATTGTATATGACTTTGTTCTTTGAAAGGAGTTCAATTCTTGCCATGTTTGATAGGAATGGTTGGACTCGATGAACCGGTGGGTCTCTTCCAACCTGACTATTCTATGATAATATAGAACAATGGTCACTATTGCAAACATCCACTTAAATAGAAAGCTGAATAGGCACTTATAACCTAACCAACACCTTTTAAAGAGAGACTGATTTGAAAGTGATGTGGCTAAATGGAAATTACGGTTCCAAAAGTATGTGAAAGATATTTAACATCATCCAATGAAGACATGGAAACAATAAGGTGAAATGCTTTAATACAATAGAATGTTGAAGCTTTTCCTTTTGTCCTGTTCAAAATATAATCATGACACTTGTGTGAATTATCAGAAGCTTAGAAAAATATTTCTTGACTTTTCTCATCTTTTGTAGAGGTCCAAGACAGCAACAGGCTTTTTTAGTACTAGTTTCTCTGTATAAGCTAGATGGAAGATCAGCCATTCAGTGTTCATTCTGTAGGCTAGTTTCCAGGTATAGTGTACGGCCTTCATTCACAATTTGATGTTAACTCTTCTAGAAAACTGTAGTGCTTGGGTAGGGAAGATTCCCACACCAGTGTCATGGTCAGAAAATCAAATTCTATTCTGAATTCCATTGACAATGGATTATGGAATAATCTGGGATAAGAAAAACCTCATCTGCACCTTCAGTATTACTTCAGTATTCCTGACCTAGGCCAGGAAAACATATAAAATATTAAGCAACTGCTAATTAGTGGACTGATTCTCCAATAAATAAAATCAACAATGTATTTCAAATTCAAGGGATGAAATCCTAGTGAAAACTAACTTAACAAAATGTTTGAGTTTGTTCATTTTTTTTTGTCAGTAAGAATTTCTTGGGGTTTTTTATTAACAAAACTTTTTGCACAGTCTTAGCGTCTTTCTACATACCACAATTTGCTGGAACCAATACTGCATGAGATAATTCATTAGGGACAGATGATGTAAAGTCACTAGCTCAGCATGTCCCTAGAGATGATATTGCACTATTAGATGTACACAATTCTTTTGTTCTTCTTTCTCAGGAATTATCCTTACTGATATAGTCAGTGTTTCATCTCAGCATGAAATAATATTAGATAATGTTGCAGTCTGAGGAAGTGGAAAAAAACATCTCCATAAATGAGAATGAATTAGAAAGGCTCTTGCAGTAGAGGCCCTGAATTTACAATTAAGAAACTGATGAATGTACTTAGTAAGGGATTTTACATAAAATCTTACTCTTTCTGTAATTTTTTTATCCTTTGGTACATTCTGCTTCTGAAAGGCAATTTTGGACAAGTGCTAAGATGGAATTTCCATACATTATCTGGGCTTTCCTATCAGGTTTTTTTTGAAATCTTTTCAGTAAGAAGTTCCTGGCCAGGGGATGTTTCACTACTGCTGATATTCTGAAAACAGACACGATTTTCTTTGTATTCTAAGTTTCTTTTCTAGAAATATATAAAATGAAAATGTAAATAATGTAAATAAGTCTTAAAACAAAACACATCTAAGGAGCAGGAATAATCTCAGGTGAGCTTAAATATCTAGTGAAGGAACATCTTAGCTGCCTGATCAGGAACTTGATATAATTGATAAAAGTTTTTAGCATATGATTAATTTAACGTATTCTGGATACCTACAGTACAGTAGGTTAAATTACTTCACAATCATAACTATAGTGTTCTATTGATTTTAAAAGTAACTCGCATAACCAGATTGTGTCAACATATATGCTAGACCACATGAATTTAACTCATACATTCTCCTAATACTTGCTGCAAAACAGTAAGTTATGTCCTCCAAACATTTTTTTCCAGATAGATGTAGTTTCTGACTTCTTTTTATTTAGTCTATGACCACAGATGTCTTCTTGAATATTTTTTTCCAGCTACTGAGAAATCTTGGACTTATAGTGGAATAAATGTGGTATATGTGCGCATGTGTGTATATAAATATGTAAGTATGTGTATAGATTTGTGCACATATATGTATATATACTTAAAAAGTGTATTTATATGTTTATATATACAAAAATATATGTATTTATATGTGCTGTTCGTATATATATAATTTTATATGTACACAAATTAATAGATGCTGTATTGCGCAAAATTTTTTTTAATTAAAGTATTAAAGTATCACAGTTGAAAAGCCCTGCATTAAATCCTTCTTCTGCCTCTCTATATACACTACTTCTAACTCTAAAGATCAATCCTAAGAATTTTATTAATTCTTCTTTTACATGCATGTAATATGCATGTATAAACTCATACAAACATTTAAACAGGATCTATGTTTTCATATACAGAGTTTATTACAAGTAGTAAAAAACAAAACGAATCCTTAAAAGTCATTCAGATTTGGATTTTTTACAATACTATGAAGACCTATGAAAAATTCCACAAAATTCCCTCATTTTTCCTGGATATATAATCTCCATCTCCTCTGATAATCATGTATTGAGATATATCTTTTTTCCCTCCTAGTAGTTAAATAAATAAGTTTACTTCAACTGTGTTCAGCTTGTATGATATTGACATAAGAATGACATAACTAAAAGTCCTTAAAACATTTCTTCACTTTTCAGGAAACACAACAATTGAAATATTTACTCTATTGAAATTCTTACATCAGTGAATTTTGCCACTGACTTCAGCAGAATAAAGTTTCTATTACCCAGTACTTTGTCAATGAATCTTATGGAACATATGCTTAGAGAACAGAGCATTCTATTTTGCAACATATCATACTTATTTTTAAAGTTTCCTGATGCTGAGTGGCTTGCAGTGAATGTATGAAACAAAGGATTTTGCTTTTGCAGTACATCTATGTGATGAATTAGAGAATTGCAATCAGATTGATAACTCCTTTTCAGCTGGCTAATTCTTCCCGTTAGGACTCCCAAGGATGATTTCAGAGACTGCTGAAACCCTAAATTTTTACTGAATGACATGTATTCTTTTTTCTTTCTTTTTAGTTTTTTGTTCTCCTAGAACATACAATAATGTGATTCTTCTATAAAAGTTGGTATGGTCCTACAATTTCAATGACATTTTGAAAAGAGATGTTATCTACTGATTCTTTGCACTTTCAGAAAATCTTTTGCTACGTGTCACACAAGTAGTCATCAGGGTAATACTTGCATCAGAATATATTTAAACCTTTCATAACTGGAACCTTTGAATGTTGAACAAACGTTTTATAATACTAAGTACAATATTATACTATGTAAATTAAATTATTAAATTATTAAAAAATAAGATTCAAACATTCAAACAGAATTATTAAAATAACACAGAAGAAATTGCATGAACTCATTCCTTTATCTCAATATATGCTAAAAATTCTGCAAATCTGTTTTAAGAATTTTATTGATTCCTCATGCATATGACTTCTTGTTGCTTAAGTACTTCTGTGTATCTCATGGTAATTTGGTATTGTTCCTGAAGGATAATTCACTGTCCCAATACATGCTTTTAGCCATTAATATAGAGTATGACAAAACTTTGAAGAGTGTAACAAAAAATATATATACTGGAATGCATACTTCTATGAGACAATTAGAGGTGAGATGACTCCCTGAGCTTAAGTCACATCCTTCAGTTATGATAAGGGAAGGGTTTTTTTAGCAGAAGCTTGCAAGAACGATAGTATCTGTAATTCAATTACTCCAAATTTAGGCAAGGCACACTAAGAGAGCAAATAATAATGCTGCAGCTAATGAGCTTTTTGAGGCCTTTTCTGATGGCTCCTTCATGAAAAAGTTTTTGTGAGACATATTCTTCCCCAAGCTTGTGTGTCCCAAGTGCAGGACTCTACATTTGGCCTTGCTAAAACTTACCCCATTGGCCTCAGCCCATTGATCCAGCCTGTTCAGATCCCTATGTAGAGCCTTTCTTCCCCCCAACAGGTCAACAGTT
The DNA here is from genome assembly GCA_033558105.1 of Coccyzus lansbergi. Classification (NCBI taxonomy): domain Eukaryota; kingdom Metazoa; phylum Chordata; class Aves; order Cuculiformes; family Coccyzidae; genus Coccyzus; species Coccyzus lansbergi. The sequence goes on along the minus strand of JAUMJK010000013.1, from coordinate 4,661,324 downwards.
CCTCCCTGTTTAGTGTCATCCCCTCATCCAGGTCGTTGATAAAGATATTGAACAGGACTGGACCTAGCAGCAAGCCCTGGGGAATATCACTTGTAACTGGCCTCCAGCTGGAGTTGACTCCATTTACCACCACTCTCAGGGCCCCACCAGTGAGCCAGTTTTTAACAAAGCAGAGGGTACACCTGTTCAGGCCAGTGTTAGCCAGTTTCTCAAATAAGATACTGTGAGATACTCTGTCAAAGCCTTTACTAAAGTCCAGGTATACCACAGCCACCGTCTTTCCCTCATCCATCAAGTGGGTCACCTTATCATAGTGGGAATCAGGTTAATTTGGCAGGACCTGCCTTCAGAAACCCATGCTGATCACCTGGTTATCCTGTATGTACCATAAGACAGCACATAAGATGACCTGCTCCATGACCTTCCTTGTCACTGAAGTCAGACTGACAGGCCTGTATTGTCCTGGATCCTCTCTCTGGCCCTTCTTGTAAATGGGTGTCACATCAGCCAGCCTCTAGTCCAATGGAACTTCCCCAGTTAGCCAGGACTGCAGGTAGATGATGGAAAGAGGTTTGGCAAGCATCTCTGACAGCTACCGGAATAGCCTTGTGTGAATCCCATCTGGCTCCATAGACTTATGAATATCTAATTTGCCTAGCAGGTCTCTAAACATTTTCTCTTGGATCAAGAAGGCTTTGTCCTGCTCTTCCTCTCTGTCTACTGGTTCATGAGGTTGAGTATCCAGGGAACACCTCACCTTACGATTAAAGACTGAGGCAAAGAAGGCATTAAGCACCTCAGCTTTGTCCCTTGTCATTATAATTCTCCCTGAGCTTTGCTCCCTAGAAAGCTGAAAAAGAAGCAGTCACAACTGGAATGACTGAAGGATAATTTAGAAATCCCATTATATACAGTCTAGATTTGTATCTTATTTATAATTGTATCATTTATTACTGTGTATAGTATCTGTGTATTTTCATTTTAATTATATTAATATGATGCTGATAAGGAAACTATAGATTTATAACTTAGGAAACCAGGTTAAATACAAAGATTCTGAAGTTATCAAAAATATATATCTACTAACATTTATTTTGATTATTTTATCTTTGTGTTCTAAATTCCATGAGAGTCAACTAATTAGTTTTCAAGGTTTGGGTTATACAGCTGCTAGTGTGAGAAAATACAAAATTTAGCTAAGTGAGATTTTCTGGAATGAAGAAGTGCATAAGATCAATATTGTAGCTGGGTCAGGAGGGTATATGTAATTGGAAGCAGACTATTTAATGCAGTGTACCAAAATCAATCGACAAAAAAAAAGAAGTAAATTAGTTGAAGTCAATTTCTTACACTCTGACTTTTGAGTCTTAAAGGAATTGAATTGTGAAAGCACCATAAATGAAGAGGAAAATAAGAAGTTCTTTGATATAATGCAGAGTAAAGTTTACAAGAATCATGTATTGGGAGTTATTTGCGATTTGTTAGGAGTAATTTGCATCAGTTTATTGATCAAACAAGTTGTGGAGAACAGGGGAATTAAGCTTCCATCTAATGAATAATATTTTAAATATCTGTTGAAACAGATTTAAAAATTTTAAAGTAGGTCAGACTGTTGAGGAAGAAAGTCAGAGATTAGAAACCTCTTTCATACCTGGGATATCAGGTCAATTTACCGTTTGATAAACAGCAATGACATTAGATTTTACCTTTAAAAACTACATCTAAAAATTACTCATACTTTCTTGCCCTATTTTATACAGTAATCTATCAGAATAAGACTCTGTGGAACAACATAGTAACATAATTTCTCCTTTGAAAGTATGTGTTCAATTATTCTGTCAAATCAAGCAACCTCTATCCTAAATTTTGGTTAATGTTTGTACTTATTACATAATTTCTGTTCTTGAAAATCTCAGGACCAGAAGAATAGAGGCATTGAAAGCCAAACCTGCAGAACACAGGATGAGAAAGCTTGCTGTACAGCACAAGTAAGTCAGCTTTACTCAAGCAGAGTGCTTCATTTACAATACAGACTGGCTTATAACCTAAACAAGACTGAAAATATGTGCCCCATGCTTTCCAAGTGCTGGCTTTAGGCAATGGCCATAACTCCTACTATTACTAGCTCTGAGATCATTCTGTCAGAAGAAATGAAATCTGGTAGCTATATTGAAAAGAAAAAAATGTAATTTTCATGTAGTTTAAAAAATGCTTGTTCAATATAAAGCCATAATACACAGAAACTGCCTGAAGTAAGGGGCACAAAGAATTCTGACACAATTTTTTTCTAGGCATCAATTAAAAATGAAGATATTGTTCCTGAGTGATAAGATACATGTTTTATACATATGAGATGCTATTAAAGTTTCTACAGTGCATCAGACATTAGTGTATTTAGACACATTAGCTCCACATTATTCCAGATAAATGCCCTTAACAAAACTTTAGACTGATCTATGGAGGTGTTAATTAGAACTGGGGTTTGAATTCCTCTGTTGGTAAGTCAGATATAGAGGTTTCTACAGAACAGTTAATCTTCTACAGTAATACTTTACTGTATTTTAAAAAACTTAAATAGACCAGTCTTTAAAGTTAACATTTATTGATAAAAAAATACCTAAATAATTCTCACAATAGACTCATTACTTTACTTTGAAATAAGAAAAGAATACCTCTAAGAACAAAAGCTTAGTCATAAGGACTTTGTGAAAAAAAAAAAAAAACCTAAATAAGAAAACTGATATAAAACCCCTGAACATAATGTTTTATGGTCAGCAGTTATGCAGTGAATCTTATACAAAAAGTTTGAATGAATTTTTGATGCATTTTCACTTTAAGATCATCTGAAGAAGACACACAGAATGATAGAAACAAAGTCTGGTCTAATCTGAAAACTCATGAGAACAGCATGAATACATGATTAATTCAATTACTCTTAAATGTGACTGCTACTTATACACAGCAGCTTAATAACTAGATTTTTGCATTTGGAGCTTAATGCTAAGATGAGAATTGAAATTTAAATTTCAAAATCAGGATTAGATGAACAGTTGTTCGTACTGGCACATATTTCCCCTCTCTAGAAATGTATGAGCCACATAGGAAGCCATGGCCAAATCTACTCTCTAAATCAGTAATCCTAAACTTTTCAGAAACAAAACCAAATATTCACAACCTGTTCTGGCATTGAACTATACTTCTCAAATATTTTAAAAAGCTTTAATGTTTTTCTGAAATACAAAGTAAGGAGATTAAGGTGCCATTAATGTTTAGACCTATATTTAACTGTAAGCAGTGGTGTACAACAAAGTAGTTTCCCACATAACATGGCTCTAGTAGGCCATTTGCAGAAGAGGAAAGTCTAAACTTCTGGCAGGAACATTGTGTCAAGACCTACTTCATTATTTCTCTATGACATTTCAAACTGTAACTGAGACATTTACAAAATTACTTTCATAAAGTTTTCATAGAATTAGATATAATTATATAATTGCTGATTACTGGTTTTCTTCAACAAAAAACCAAACCAAAAATGTGGGGGTGAGGGAGGGTGGAGGTGTCAATTAAGTGTTTAGAAACTGTTTAAGTTCTCATTTGTATTCATAATTCCCTGATTCCTTTCATTGGCGCAGGTAGGACAGGTGACACAGAAATATCAAAAAGTGCCATATGGCTTACTCTTAAAAAAATGTACTTTTCAACAATACACATGCAAATGCAATGAAAAATAATTTTTTCAACAACACACATGCAAATGCAATGAAAAATAATTTTATTGTCTCAGTTCCTCAGGCATTTTACCTTTTCTTTATTTGAACTTTTACAGATACAATTTGTATATACAAACCTAGTGTTGTATATTCTCAGTAAAATCTGTAGTTAGTTCACTTGCAACTTTATTTAACTTTCATATTAGGCAGGTAGGCAGTGGCAGAAAGAAAATCAAAAAATATGAAATAATAACACAACTCAGACCACATTTTTCCATTTTTTGTTTGTTTAATACTAAAGAACAGTAACCCCAGTTTTACAAAAAGTAGAAAGGATGACCCTGGGAACTGCTGACCCAGTCAGTCTCACCTCTGTGCCTGGGAAGATCGTGGAACAGATCCTCCTAGAAGCTGTGCTAAAGCACATGGAGGATGGGGAGGTGATTAATGGCAACCAGCATGGCTTCACCTGGGGCAAATCCTGTATGAACAATTTAGCGGCTTTCTACGATGGTGTGACCACATCAGTGGACACAGGAAAAGCAATGGATGTGATCTATCTGGAATTCTGTTAAGCCTCTGATATAGTTCCCTACAACATTTTCCTCTCTAAACTGGAGAGATATGGATTTGATGGATTTACTGTTTGGTGGATAAGAAATAGGTTGGATGGTCACATCCAGACAGTAATGGTCAATGGCTTGACATCCAGATAGGGAACCATGACACGTAGTGTCCCTCAGGGGTCTGTACTGGGACACTCTTACACATATTTCAAAGTCATTGCTATGGAAGAATTGTTGATATTGTTTTATACTCTAAAGCTTTGAAGCACCACATCTGCAAAATGATCAGTAATCAAGGTCAATTGCCTCCAAACTAAAGTGTACCAGTCTGGTGATTTGATTTATTTTCATTAACAACAGTTTGCAGACTGGTTTCTTTCTGCTTACGGGATACCACTCTAATATTAAACAACCTTATTCTTAAAAAAAAAAAAAAATGTTTATTTTAATTAAAGAATAACTCCAAATTATTAATTCAGGTATGCAGTCTCTCTGAAGAGTTTTTGTTAAAGTTTTAAAAGAACATCTAAAATTCTCAGTATGAAAGAAATACATAATTTGCCTTTTTTTCAAGAAATGACTGGCTAGTACATTGAATTATTGTGATTAATCACGGCACTTAAATTTGAAAAACTAGTTGAAGATCTAGATGTCATGAAGCTTAAGATTTGCAGATGTACCTGTCCTTCTGTTCACTATTCATCTCCAAAATGATGCTAAGAATGTGCTCCTTTTTTGGCGGTCAATCTCACACTCTCTACACCTACCTTTGAGGCTCTAAAACAGTGTTTAAGATATCCCTCTAACAGCACTTTGTCTTTACTGGCACTTCCCCAGCCAAAAGCAGTGTCATATAATCCTTGTCCTTTTCTCCTGGTTTTCCTATGTATTACTGTTATGCTGATATATACAAGTAATGAGATAAAGAGGAATGAAAGACGGTCAGTGTGAAAGAGCATTCTCTTCTTGCCTTCCACTAAATAATATAATAATTTGCTGTATATAAACCACTCTCAAGGACTGCCATGATGTGTACTCTTTTTGTAGTATCATCAGATGTAATTTGCAGGTTTTCATAGAATCATACAACAACCATTTGGAAGAGACCTATCGGATCATCGAGTCCAACCATTCCTATCAAACACTAAACCATGTCCCTCAGGACCTCATCCACGCCTGCCTTAAACACCTCCAGGGAAGGTGAATCAACCACTTCCCTGGGAGGCCTGTTCCAATGCCCAATGACCCTTCCTGTGAAAAACTTCCTCCTAATCTCTAGCCTAAATCTCTTTTTTGTGTTTCATACTGTTTATCTCTGTATCAAAGCTGTAACATCCTGATCTTAGTCTCTTTGGTATAGTGAAGAACAGTTTAAAAACAGTTACTTATTTCATAATGACAAACACAGAAATGTAGAAATACCAGAATCAAGATTGTCTGTATCTCCTTTTCTGAATACTATATTACATTTAGGTTTATGACATAAGAATATACTTTTTCTATATTCCAAATCCCTGCCTCATTCAGTTTAGAGGCAGATAGTTCTCATTAATGTGCAGTTTTCCCTTTTTTGACCTTCATCTTAGTTTAATAGTTTGTACCCAGCTTTATTCACTGTAGATTATTTAAATCCTGCCCTGAAGACAGATTTAGTTCTTCATGGTTTTTCTTACAATGTTCATCCCTGCAGTACTGAATGCTCCACAAACACTATAAAACTTGATGATCAAATTATGGAATGCCTTCCACAGTGGGAATAATGAATAAGCTGGGATCCATGAGCTGTAAAGAGTAAAACAATGGGAACATGCTAAAAATTTGCAAACCATGAGTGGTTTGTCATGATTCTACAGGGAGAGATATTTTACTGTTTCTTCTGGTACCAGAACTAAAGACAAGTCAGATTCAAAATACCACCCCCTTTCTTTTTTTTTTTTTTTTTTTTTTTTTTTAATAAAAGACAAGAATTTATGTCTGAAGGATATGGCAAAAGAGTTACTGTCCTTTGTCAGTTACCAAATCCATAATGATCTTGGCCAAATAATGAAATTCCTGTGCTGAAAACAGAATCTTGGAAAATATTAAAGTGGATCACACATACTTTCCACAACCTTATTTTTCCCTTAAGCATGTGTTTATTGGTACTGATTAAATTAGGAGCTAGATATGCATCCAGTCTAAACTGGTTTTGCCATTCTTATGTTCTTAACTAACAATCAGATGAGTATTATTCTTTTTATTCTTTGTTTTTGTTTTCGATTCTTTTAAAAAAAGGAAATGAGACATAAAAGAATACACATTTTTTAATCGAGGAAAGTGTACAAAAGTTTGATCCTGATTAGTTCAGGGAGCTGAACTAGATAAACACTTGAGGACCTTTCCAAACTTATATTTTGTGAGGCAATAAAGTCAGAGAGGTTCATTTATTTTGTTAAAAAAATTCCATATGGTGCACTGCAGTTGAAGAAACTGTTTCAACAATACTAACTAGGTCTTAACTGCTTTATATTTGAATAGAGATACTTAAATTATTTAAAATGTGGTATCAGTTTACTCAGAAAGTGAAAATGTGTATTATGATGTTTTCTTTTGACTGGTAGAACACCTGTCACTTCTCCAGTTGTGAGAAAGGTAGACTCTCTTGTTTATGTCACCTTTAAGAACACAGTTTGCCATCTGAAACAGTGTTTATTCAAACCCCTTTTCAGCCAAGAGGACATTCCTCCTTAATAGAACTAGATTTTTGGTAAATTTGAAATCCACCAGTCTCATGCCTCCTGTTTATATAAGACAACTTCTGAAGATATGAGGAAGATACTGCAATTCCTTCTACACAAGAAAGGGGCCTATTTAGAAATCGGGTATAGGTACAAGTGCATTTTCAAGTTCTGTTCTTTATAAATATGATACTTGCTAAGCTTCCTAAATAAGACTTCCTCCATATCAGTGAATTTGTCCATCACCAGTACAAAGTGATATGGTCCTTAAAGAATTTATAAGGTTTAATTTAACATGTTTATTATGAAAAAAAATATCTCTGCTATTCCTTCTGAACATTGATTCAATTCCTTATTCCTCTCATGCAGTTACATATTCTCTTGCTCTCTGAGATGCACTGACATACATCTTTGGACTGTGTGGCAAACATTAGACCATCAGCTTCTTAAATACCATCAGCTTTTAAAATAAGCCTTTAGATGTAAGACAAAAGGTGTAAAAGACCTTATCATTTCTTGGTACTTAGAATCATAGAATCACCAGGTCGGAAGAGACACATTTGATCATCGAGTCCAGCCATTCCTATCGAACACTAAACCATGTCCCTCAGGACCTCATCCACCCGTGCCTTAAACACCTCCAGGGAAGGTTAATCAACCACCTCCCTGGGCAGCCTATTCCAATGCCCAATGACCCTTTCTGTGAAAAACTTCCTCCTAATCTCTAGACTAAATCTCCCCTGGTGGAACTTGAGGTCATTCCATCTTGTCCTGTCCCCTGTCACTTGGCAGAAGAGCCCAGCTCCCTTCTCTCTACAACCTCCTTTCAGGTAGTTGTAGAGAGCAATGAGGTCTCCTCTCAGCCTCCTCTTCTCCAGACTAAACAACCCCAGCTCTCTCAGCCGTTCCTCATAAGACCTGTTCTCTAGCACCTTCACCAGCTCCATCACTCTTCTCTGGACTTGCTCCAGAGCCTCAACATTCTTCTTGTGGTGGGGGGTCCAGAACTGCACACAGTATTCAAGGAGCAGTCTCACCAGTGCAGAGTACAGAGGAAGAACCACCTCCCTGGACCTGCTGGTCACACCATTTCTGATACAAGCCAGGATGCCATTGGCCTTCTTGGCCACCTGGGCACACTGCTGGCTCATGTTCAGGTGGCTGTCGACCAACACCCCCAGGTCCCTCTCCTCCTGGCAGCTTTCTAGACAGACTTCTCCCAGTCTGTAGCTCTGCATAGGGTTGTTGTGCCCCAAGTGCAGGACCCGGCATTTGGCCGTGTTAAACCTCATACCATTCGACTCAGCCCAGCAGTACAGCCTATTTAGGTCCCTTTGTAGAACCTCCCTACCCTCCAGCAGATTGACACTTCCACACAGCTTTATGTCATCTGCAAACTTGCTAAGGGTACCCTCAATGCCTTTATCCAGGTCATTGATGAAGACATTGAACAGGGCTGGACCCAGCACTGAGCCCTGGGGAACACCACTCGTCACTGGCCTCCAGCTGGATTTAACACCATTTTCTACCACTCTCTGGGCCCAGCCATCCAGCCAGTTTTCTACCCAGGAGAGTGCGCCTGTCCAGGCCAGAGGCTGACAGTTTCCAAAGCAGAATGCTGTGAGAAACTGTGTCAAAGGCTTTACTGAAGTCCAGGTAGACCACATCCACAGCCTTTCCTTCATCCAGCAGCCAAGTCACTTTGTCATAGAAGGCGATCAGGTTAGTTTGGCAAGACCTGCCTTTTGTGAACCCATGTTGACTGGGCCTGATCACCCGCTTCTCTTGCATGTGCTTCATGATAGCACTCAAGATCACCTGTTCCATGACTTTCCCTGGCACTGAGGTCAGACTGACAGGCCTGTAGTTCCCTGGATCCTCCCTGTGACCCTTCTTGTAGATGGGCACAACATCAGGCAGCCTCCAGTCCAGTGGAACTTCCCCAGTCATCCAGGACTGCTGGAAGACGATGGAAAGGGGTTTGGAAAGGACTGCTTCAGCAGTCACAGAATAACATGGGCTTCTTATGGACAAAATCAAAACTCCTGCACACACATCATTGAACAACAAAAGTCAGAGGCCTAGAGGAGTAAAAATAATAATATTATGAGATTATTTAATGGAGAGAAGAGATGGAATAATTTGTGAAAATGTGTTTCTCTCCATTAGAATTCTCAATGTACCCTTGTGTGCAGAAAATTTAGGTTTGCTTTTATATAAATAATATAATTTTTTTAAAAACTGTAAGACAGAGGGAGATCATCTCTCTACAATTAGGTTGTTCAGTATTCTGTTCAGTATTTATATCACTGTTTCACTGTGCAAATTCTAAGCATTTTCATGTGATGTGTGAGAATTGCTAAACCAAGAAACTCAGCAGTGTTATAGTGTAATAAAATCTCATCATTTGAAAGAAAATATGTTTGTTTTATCTTGTGCACTCATAAATTTAATTTACTATAGCCAGAGGCACTCACCTACTGGAGGTGCTAGACCATTTTGAAAGCTTTAATAATGAAAAGACTTACAAGAGAGCTTAAGAGAGACTTTAAAATGTCGTTATGTGTACCCCATTAATACGACTTTTTACAGATTCATTTTATTAACAGTGATTTTGTACTTTCTGTTTTGGAGTGTTCAAAGTATTCTTTAGATTTAACCTTAATTATTTTCATTGTGTCATGTGACAATTAGATATTATTTTTCATTTGACAACTATTTTATCAGTTTTTTCTTACAGATGCACTATTATATTTCCAACTCTTTTGTAGAATTCGATCTCAAAGATACAAATATTAACTATGAAGCTGCAATATTTCACCTCATGTTAAAAAATCAGGGGGAAAAAGGTAAGCCTTTTAAAACAGAGCATGCAAAAAATTATGGGTAGACACTATTTCACTTGAAAATCTGATATCTGTACCAGTATAGTTAGAGAAATATCTACTCCTCTTGCTGATATGATTTTGTTGGGTTTTTTTCAATTTTTTTATGCCTTTGCTATCAAGTACGGCTTGGCACTAGACTCCACCAAAACAAACAGGTTCCAGGTGAGCATGGTGTGAATGCAGTTTGACTATTAGCCATGCTTTGACTGCCTGCTCTACTAGTGTCACATATTTGGAAATCTAAGATGGTTTGTGATTTCCTGCCTTTGAAAGAGGTATCAGAGATGGAGGCAGGGGGGAAGGGACACAGTAGATACCTATAGGTGGGATTTGGCTTCTGTAAAACCCAGCAAATATTACCAGTCCTACACAGCAGCAGGAAACATATCTCTTCATGATATTCCTCCCTTCAGCATCTCTTCCCTTCTTCTTCCTTCTCTCACCCCTTTTGTCTACTGTTAAAGGTTCACCTTCTCCCCCTCTTATGTCCTGTATCAACTGTTTTTTAATTCCAGGAATAAACATCCATGTATACAAACTCTGTTAATACAAGGAAGATAAACTTGTTCTGCATAAAGTAGTGCCCTGTCTAACTTCTGACTAAGCTACTTTCTATCGGCCACAGATACCTGTCTGTCTGTTTACATGTGAGCTGGCAGGGAAGATGAATTTTTGTGGATGAGATTTCAAATTACAATCTTTTGCATATCTTACAGTGGAGAGAAGCTCTGTTTTGGGTACTGTTACTTTCAAAATTAAAGAAGTCCTAGATCAAGATTATTCATGTTATTACACAGGGGAGAGTAAGAAAATATAACACAGAGGTGAGGGGATGGGATCCTTCTTCACAAATGAATCAGCTTATTCTATAGATTACATATATTTATAGTTCTTGTCATGTATAAATGGTTCGGCATACACTCGATTTGATTTTAGTAAATGTAAGAGTAATCTGGGAATATAGAAGGGCAAATCATAAAACTAGGTGACATAAGCATCATGTCAGAACACCGGTGTTTTAAATAGCAAGACGATGAGACATTTCACAACAAAAGCAGCGCTGTCCTGAATTATTATGGTTGAGAGGTCTGTCAGAATGCCCTGCAGCCCCCACTGCCAGCACCTCTCCACATGTTGCAATAATAATGGATTATATCCCATCTTTCAGGTCCCTGATGCAAACACTTAACCACACTGCCCATGGTATTGGACTCTGAGGAGCACCATTCACAAGTAGAAGTCAGTCAGACTTTAAATCACTCTTCATACCTTTCAATGATACAGCCAGTTTTTCACCTAATTCATATCCCCTCATGTTTCCTTGAAAAGAAGTCTTGAATATCATGTGTTGGCTAAAAGTATCATTCCTTCAAATCCAGGGCTACCAGTAAAGTTGAGAGCAAAAATTGGGCTGTAACTATGAGATGCAATGGTAAAAATGAAGTATTTTTATCAGTTTTATCAGAAGTAGAAAATGAATTCAATTTATTAAATCAAAGAATGTTTTTATAATAGTATGGTATATGTGTTTTATTTCTCTCCTCATTTCTTAACAAAATTTAGCTAATAATCAGCCCACAAATGCAAGCTGCATTTGATATTCTAAAACTACTGGCTATCACTTCTTTCATGCTTTTTATGGGGACAAAAAATAAAAATAAAAAGTGAAACTTTTGTAGAGAAACAGTGTTGTCCTAGACTGCAAAGGCAACTTAAGTAAATTTATTATCTTTCATAATAAAATTATGCATAATCAGAAAATGAAATTGGTATATTGACTGTTCTAAGGAGCCTGTGGAGTACTGAAAATGGGTGAAAGCAGAAAAGGAAGAGAAATCCAGAAAAAAGATTGAAAGATATTGTGCGTTCCGTGTCTTCCTTATGAACTTAGACAAGACTTACCAGCCAAATAGATATCCATTTCTGTAACAGACATCCCAAACACTTCTGTTTGTCTTATGAAGTCTGTCACTTCAGAGATGCATGTATATTCATGTCCAAACCATTAAAACATGCTCTTTTATGCTAATTGTATCATATTAGGAGAAAAAAACACTGCAGAGAAAAAATATTTATATTTTAAGATAGTTCATATGACATTTTGCTGGCAGTAGCTGATTCAGCTACAGAGAGCTGACTCAGTGCTGATCCTATACACAGACAAGATAGTACAGCTGAGGTATTCTGAAAGTCAACATTCTGTTCTCTTAGCCATGTTTAAGATAACAACCAAGCAAACAACAACAAAAAAATCTTTTGTAAATGAGGTCTTGATTCTAGATAATAGCTCTTGCAGTAAAAGGCCAATGGAAAATCATCTACGAGTTTGGAACACTGTTATAAGGAGAAGACTCTTCATGCAGATTATCTGGTTTGCACCTGCAAATGTTCATAGACATGGCACGAGTACCCATGTCTATGAACATTATTAATTTCTATTCACAAGAAAAGCTGAGATTTCTCTATTTTATCAACACTCAATTTTATGGCCCAAAGAATACCACTGGACATTTTAAACTGGAAAACCAAAATACACATACGTCATGTTACTATTCTAACACACCTTTTAATTGTGTGTTTTGTGGTTTTTTTTTTTTTAAATCAGTGTGTATGATTAACATATCTTCTCAACTTTTGGGTTTTTTTTTTATTTTTTTCACTTTGCAAATCCTTAAAATGAGATTTTTTTTTTTTTAAAAGAATAAATATTTGTATAAAAACATGCTATCCTACTTACTGACAAATATTCTCTAATATTTAACTTCTCCTTTTATCCTCCACTTTTCTAAATTTAGTTTCTCTTGCTTTTTCTGTACAATCTGGTGAAGAAAGCCTGCTAAAACAACATACCACTACCTCTCAATTTTATTTCATTTTAGGTCTTAGCTGAAATCTTACATTTTGTCCCATGTTTACACCTCCAACTTTCACTCCCCTGCTGTATAGTTTAATTTGTCGCTCCACAACATGCAAGATATAATTGCATACTTTACAGTGAAGAATCTAGGAAGAACAATTTTAAATTTTATTCCTAGAAGAGGTTTCCTTTTTTTTGCTAGCACTTTCTTTTTTATAGGGCACCACACTTAGAATGATAGAAGCATAAAGTCATAGAATCATATAGTTATAGAATCATAGTCAAATAATAGTTTGGGTTGGAAGGGACTAAAGATCATCTAGTTCCAACCCCTCTGCCATGGACAGAGACATCCCACTATATCAGGCTACCCAAGGCCCCATCCAATCTACCCACTAGGGAAGGGGCATCTGCAACTTCCCCGGGCAACCTATTCCAAGGTCTCACAACTCTCATGATGAAGAAAGCCTTCCTTATACCAAGTCTAACTCTGCCCCTCTTCAGTTTATACACATTGTCCCTAGTCGTATCACTACAAGCCTTTGTAGAAAGTCCCTCCCCAGTTTTCTTGTAGGCGACCTTCAGGTAATGGAAGGTTGCTATGAGGTCTCAGAACCTTGTCTTCTCGAAGCTGAACAAGCCCAACTCTCTCAGCCTGCTTTCATTTGAGAGGTGTTCCAGTCCTCTGATTATCTTTTTAGCCCTCCTCTGGACCTGTTCCAACAGTTCCATATCTTTCTTATGTTGAGGATTCCAGATCTGGACACAGTACTACAGATGAGGTCTCATAAAAGAAGATCACCTCCTTCAACCTGTTGGCCACATTTCTGCAGCTCAGGTTACAGTTGGCTCAGGATATGGTTGGCTTTCTGGACTGTGAGTGCACATTGCTGGCTTGTGTCAAGCTTCTCAATGACCAATGCCCCCAAGTCCTTTTCTGCAGGACTGCTCTCAAACATGTCATCCCCTATCCTGTATTGAAATTGGGTATGGCCCTGGCCCAGGTATAGAACCTCTCATTGACCTTGTTGAACCTCATGAGGTTCTCACAGGCCAACTTCTCCAGCACCACAAGGCGCCTCTGGATGACATCCCATCCTTCTATTGTGGAAATTACATCACTCAGCTTGGTGTCATCTTCAAACTTGCTAAGGGTACACTCAATCTTGCTGCCTGTAGCATTGATGAAGATATTAAACAGCACTGGTTCCAGTATGGATCCCTGAGGGACACCGCTGGTCACAGATCTCCATCTGGACGTTGAACCATTAACTACTACTCTCTGAATACAACCATCCAACCAGTTTCTTATCCACTGAACCATCCACCAATCAAATGCATATCCCTCCAGTATAGAGAGAAGGATGTTGTGTGTGACTGTGTCAAAGGCTTTACAGAAGTTCAGGTGGTTCACATTCGTTGGTCTGCCTGTGTCCACTGATGTTGTTACCTCATCATAGAAAGTCACTAAGCTGGTCACACAGGACTTGCCCCTCGTGAAGACCTGCTGGCAGCCATTATTCACCTTCTCACCCTCCATGTGCTTTAGCATAGCTTCTTGGAGGATCTGCTCTGTGATTTTCCCTACTTGCCTCATACTGTTGGTTTTCTGCAAGTATATGACACAAAAATCTCAATTATATGTCTTGCAGACATATAGTAATTATGCTTGAATTCGTGCAATGGAAAATTAATTTATTTTCATGAAAAAAAGGTTTGCTCTCACAGGGTTATTTTTTTAGTCATAGCTTTCCTTATTTGTGTTGATTCAAATCTCAGCTGTGAATGTGAAACAGCACAGCGACTAACATGAGGAGGTGTTCTTGATCTAAATTCATTGCTTTTATCTGAAGATTAAAATGGATATAATATTGTCATTCTCATTTTGTCTCATGTCCATGATGCCTGTGACAGCACTGCAGAGAGTGGGAGATAAGTGCAGCTATATAGTATTTAGACTACCAACTTCTGTGATAATGTAATTTTGCTTTTATAGCTTTTGGACTTCTTTGTGTCTGCCTTCCTTAAGAAAAACAGTTTATTGCGCTGCCTTTTTTTGTTTCAGGAAGCTCTTCTTCAGATTGATTTTATTACATACAAAAAGCATTCCTACATTTTTTGATTAAAATGTATACTGTTGGTTCACATAATTAACTGTGATACTGGGTTTCACTGGTTTTCTGCATTTTTTACAAATAATCTTTTGTTAAAGAGGAAAACTTCAATTGTGTTCTTAAAGTGCACAGACATTTATGCTTGGGTTCCAAAGCTCCATCTAAGTGATTGAAGGTTAAATATAATAATTTTTTTATGGCAGCTTTTAATTGAGTAATGGTGTGTGAAACTCATGTGGAACAGTGGGAAGCATACAAAAAAGAATCTGAAAGGGTGCAAAGACTGCAGAACATCCATGCATTTGAAATTAGGAAGATGTAAGAAAAAAATGTAAGTCTAGTCAGTCACATAGCAAGGAGTAATGGGATTATGCAAAAATGTGATTAATAATACTTGACTGGAAATGCACCACAAGACAGTGTGAAACGTATGCTTTAAACTATGATAACCTGCTTAGAAAAGTTACCTTATTGTTTTAAAAATGATTAAGCAGTCAAATAGTAATTCACTTACAGAACAAAGTCTAAATATAGAGTATGTGGTTTGTATTTCCAGGGTTTCATCTACATTATTTTTTGGAGTTTGCTTTATTCATTCTGCTGAAAATAGTTATTTCAGTTCTTCTGTACTTAGCAACTAAAATTGTTAAAAGCTCTGAAAAACTATAAAAATAATGCTAAACTAAGGTGTGTTTGTACACATAAATGTGCGAACATGCGAAAAGTTACAAAGATTTCTTTAGTGTTTCACAGATTTCCTGGTGTTAAGAGGTAAGCAGGTCTATTTTTTTCCTGTCTCTCCTAGAGAAAGTAGGGACAAATTGGATCATTTTCCTGAGACTGCATCATTATATGTTCTATCAAGCAACATATGTTCTATTTGCTTCATCTTGGACTTATTTTGTGACCACCAAGTTACATATTTCTACACTGTAAGTTTGAGTCAACTCATGGAAAAGAGGTTTCCTTCTCAGTCTGCAAATTTTCCACAGCCGTTAATTTGCATGTAGGCCTGAACTGAGGAAAACTGTAAATGGAGATATTGATAGTTTTTGGCATCACATCTAGCCTGTAGACTTTTTGGATATGGGCCTAATCTATATCTTTCTTTCACTTAAATTTCCTACTTGAAAACTATGAATCCACAGGTAAAATTCTAAATTTCCCAGATCCTACAGTTCTGAATTCTGTGGGTATAATAACAAATGGAGAGAACAATGACTCCCTGTAGAGGCTAGATTATCAATTCATTATTTTATTGTAGGAGGACACTAGCTTCCTTACAGAGCTATCACTTCGGTATTCTGCTTTGGAGGTCTACTTCTAAATAAAGATCACTCATAGATGAATCATTTCAGCAGTTTGTGGAATATGTGCTTTCACTGAATATATATTTTATTACTTGCTTAGGTTTTAGTATATTTATTATATTTATATTTATTTAAATTTAAAATAATTTAAAGGCTAGTCACCATAAACCAGGAACAGTGTCAGAGCAAGGACCACAGGCAATCTAAGCAGTAAAAAGGGAGGTCACTTAGGTTGCTCCTAAGTCATGACCCATCCAACCTGGTCCTGAACACCTCCAGGACGGGGCAGCCACAGCTTCCCTGGGTAACCTGCTCCAGTGCCTCACCACCCTCAGCATAAAGATTTTTTTCCTAACCTCTAATCTAAATCTTACCCCTCCCAATTTAAAGCCATTTCCCTTCCTCCTACCACTACATGCCTTTGTAAAAAGCCCCTCTCCAGCTTTTTGTATGTCCCTTTCAGGTACTGGAAGGCTGCCATAAGGTCTCCCCCGAGCCTTCTCTTCTTCAGGCTGAACAAGCCCAACCCTCTTGGCACATCCTCTTAGCAGAGGTGCTCCATTTCTCTGATTATCTTTGTAGCCCTCCTCTGGACTGGTTCCAAGAGTCTCATATCCTTCTTACATTGGGGAATCCCAGAAATGAATTCAGAACTCCAGATGGAATCTCACAAGAGCAGAGTAGAGGAGAATTACCTCCCTTGACCTACTGGCCATGCTTCTTTGGATGCAGCCCAGAACACACTTGGCCTTCTGGGCTGTGAGCACACATTTCTGGCTCATATTGAGCTTGTCATCAATAGGCACCCTTAAGTCCTTTTCTGCAGGGCTGCTCTCAAGCTCATTGTCCCCCATCTTCTATTGAAACTGTAGATAGCCCCACCCCAGGTGTAGGACCTTGCATTTGGCCTTGTAGAACCTCATGGTGTTCACACAGACCCAGTTCTTCAGCTTGTCTAGGTCTCTCTGGATGACATCCCACCCTTCTGGTATGAATTAGTCAAGTGCATTATCTTGTCCTACAGGAACCAGGAATTAAATCAATACAGACCACCAACACTGGACATTTGCCTTCCATACAGAAAAAGATAACATATTGTAAAATAAAATCTGACTTTTAACATCATGAAACATACAGGAAACAACAGAAATACTGACCCCAAATTTTTCAGTTTCTCTTTAAAAAAAATAATAAAATATATCTGAAATGCCTCAGGAATGCAAGGAGCTTTCAGTCTCTTCTGGATTTATGATAAAGTAGAGTTGCCTCTAAATAGTTTACTTGACTAACTACCTCTAAAATGCTCAATGATTTCTGGGGAAAGAAAAGACAATTTACACTGTACATCATCACAGACAACTAAAGGCTTTCTGTAATTCTTTTTGTCTTTTTTGTTTCTTGCTGTACTAAGATTACATCTCCTCACAAACATCATTTCTTTTATGTGTATCATTGTGTGCATTTTCCAAGCACAGATATTTCATTTCAAGGGACCATGACAAATGGAACATTTCAAATTATTATTATTTTATAAATACAATAACACAGTACTATGTTTATGATTTTATATATATCTATATCAGCTTCAGACTTTGAAAGTTTCCAAATCCTTCACCCCATTAAATGACACTCTGGCAGTGATGCTATTTTTTGGCAATTTTTAAAATAATAGACTCCTAATCACAAACTTTTCCTATTTTTCAGTATTTCTCTGTCCTCTGGTTTCTTAAATGTAGAAGTCTTCCTGAGAATACAGTATTCTCCCTCTGTTTCCTGTGTACACTTCCATCCTCAACAGACTGCAGAGAATGGGTTTTTTGAAGCTTCTTTGAGAACTGACATTCATGAGAAAGAGGAGAAAGAGTAAGGGAGAGAAAAAGACTTGGCACATATAATGAGAATGGAGATAGAAAGATACTGAAGGTCACACTAAGAAGAGTGACAGGACTGGTTCTGGTTAAAATTGTTGAGCTGCAACAACAGCTTGTAGAAGGAGACGTATTTCAGACACGACCCCTGAGAAGTATACCCTTTATTTCATCCTTCTCACTAAATTTCTCTTTCATCCTCGTGATTCTTTTACATAGACTGTATTCTGTAATGTAGTTATCTGAGTGGTTCACATCTTTTTAGAGAATGTTAAACTCTGAAAAATTCTGCTTCTGCAGGGCTTTCTGTCCACAATTTGAGATGGTAGTGATTGACAGCTCATAAGAGGCAGGTTTTGAGATTTCTTCCTACTCTGTCTTTTCCATTCTTTCCGTGTTTATTGGTATTCTTCAAGGCTATAAACAAAATGTATTTTGTGTATCTATATATAGATACTGAATTTTAGGCATTTCAGTTTCAAAGTGTTGATCAACAGCCTAGCTCAACATAGAAATGTTAAGATTGGAGTTTAAGATTAACCTTTCTACTTTGCTTCTTGTCAGAAGCTCTTCCTTAAGGAATACCAGTAATTTCTATATATGAAGTACAGGAATCACAAACTCAGCCTTCTAATCTACTTAAATCACTGGACACAGGGAATAGAATAGGCCCCCTAGGTCAATTAAGGATCCTAAAGAATCTCTTCTTAAATCTAGATTGCCTTCTTTTTTGGCTAAAAAAGATGCTATTTCCAGATAGAATACAAGACCACAAACTAATTGTTAGTATTAAATATGAATGTTTCTACCCATAAGATATAGTCATCATACTGTTTTAATTTAATGCTGTAGCATTTATCCCATATGTGGAATACCAAAATGCAGTTGTCTTTGCCTGAACAGTTCCAAATATTAGAACGAGCACCATGTGTGTTATTTGATGTCACAAGAGAAATCTAGCACAGACTTTTTAGTGTTACTTACTGTTCCTACTATGTAAATCTGCTTTTTACTTCTTAGTTCCCAGAATACATATTTTGACTTCTAACTAACAATCCTAGCTGGTACTTTTGATACAGATGAAATAAATCAAAAAAACCCCAAACTTTTTAAAGAATTTCATAAAAAGAAAGACCTTATCTAATTGCAGAGATATTAATTCACTCTTAAGAACTGAAACAACACTACAATAAATCATCAAGGCATTAAATTTCCCTAGTTTCTGTTATTATATTTTGGTAAATACTGACTCTGAAAAAGTGCAGCATAGCATGCATGTCAGTAGTCATATACCAGCTCAACTTTATTCCTCCAATGACCTGCAAAATACATGTTCTTGTGCTTAATGCTGTAGAGTGTGCTAAATGAGCAGAATAATATGTACAAACCACTGTGCAAAAAGAGCAAATAGCCATGCATGTACATGACATCTTAAGAAAAAAAGGATCCCTAAAACCTCTCAAACCTCTCCTCCTTACCACCCCACACACCCCTTCCCCCCACATTTTGTAGCTGTGCTGTAATTTAGGAAGTTCACATCATCATTAGAAATCTTTTTTTTTTTTTTGATGTCTGATCTCCCTCCATCTCAGTCTGACTCATACAACTCAGTTCAGAAGCATTTATCCATATGAGAGTTCTTTGCTGTAATTCCCTATTTTCGTGATATCAGAAGGACCTTTCAAATACTTTGCATAAAAAAATATTTATAATTGCATTCACTTGCTTTTGGCTAATGAATTTGATTCTTTCCGTGATTTTTATATGCTATCCATGCACAATCTTTCCAATAGAGAGCACAAGACAAGTATTCCTTTGCTATTTAGAAGAAATAGCAGTAGATCTATCTAAAATATATAAATATGACTACAAGACAAACGATTTGTACCTTGTTTAACAAGAAAAAATGAAATAATTGAAGCTTTGTCACATGAAAATCTAATTTCCTTAAAACTGATAAAATGATAATGTGATAGGGTTTGTTAACCTGTTTTGCAAATTCTACATGACAGAAGGTACTTTAAGAAAGAGACATAAAGAACTTCAATCCTTGTGAAGATTAAGTCCTTGAAACTTAGAAATACTTCTTGTGAGATTAGCAGCTACTGGAAAAAATGAGGTCAAATCGTATTCACATACACCTAACATCAGACATTTCCTTTTTAAGGCAATACTGGTCTTGATTTTTTTCCAAGGAAAGAGAAGCTATTGCAGTTGACTTTTTCATAATTAACAAATAAATAAATAAATACTACTTCTAAGGAAAACCATAGCTGGGGCTCCTTGGGATTCAGGGAATTTCTGCTTTCTGGTCTTTGATGCAAATTTAGGAGAGCACACACCCACTGGAGTTTATACAGTTTCCATTACATAGAAGTGGCTGCTGCAGTCAATGGTCTCTAGGTCTGAGCAGCTTCAAGGCCAGGCAGAATTTACAATGATACAGATACACATGCTAGACCAGCATAGTCAGTCAGCCACATTGATGAACACTGACAGAAAACAACGCCTTTATCAGCATCAATACACAGAAACAGCATTCACATGAGTCACCAGAAGGACCCATCTTGATCCTTCTGTCGGGCTAGTCTGTAGTTTGCTGATGAGTACATCCATGCATGCATACACATGCCTCATTAAGAACCTTAATAAGTTCTGCTCAAACAGATCCTTTTATCTCCACTTATCTCAACTTTCCTGCACTTGCTGTTTCTCCACCTCTCCTTTTCTTTGTCCTTATCTTTTCACGGATAAAAAAAATCCACCCCTAAAAACTCTATTCCTCTTGTTTCCAGTTTTCCTCCCTCTGTAGACAAATTTGCTATTTCTGATAAAGTTACCTACAAAATCTCAGACATAGATGGTATTTCTGATATGTTTAGCTGGGTCCTGTGTGACTCCAAATTGCTCTTCTCCATTTTTCTGTGATATTTGCCTAAATTTCCCTTAATTGTCCCTTAAATCCAGCCATTCTTCACTCTCATTTTACTATGTTTATACTGAAAACTTTCCATAATCTTTTTACTCTATTATTTTGTTATGTTCAGAAATTTCTCATTTCATGTTCATGAATTTGCTACATTCTGTTCCATCACCTAACCTTCATGACATGGATATAATCTTTCTGCATACCTTAACAACATCAAGACCTTCTTGCATAATCTCTCTTCTCTCATATATGTGTAATTCCAGACCACAGTCTGCCTTCTAATTTACACAAAATACCATTAAGTTATCTGCGTGTTCTTTTAAACTTCTGGGTTTTTTAAGTACTCTATTTCTAACATTTTCTAAGAAAAAAAATATGTATTTTGTACTATTACTGCCATTATTTTAAAAATAATACTTTTTCTGCTTTTAAGAAGAGTTTAGATGACGAGTTGTCAATCAGTTATATCTACCACTAAATCTCTATCATCATAAATAATTAAAAAAAATCTTTGTCAGTTTTTTAAGACTGATGGCTGTCATAGCCAGGCTTCAAGTAGCATATAAATTATACTTAAACCTCTAATACTTTTCTGATGTCATGCCTCATCGTATTACCTCTAACAGCAATGTCTTTTTCGCTTGCTACTCTGCGAAACACAGCTCATGAGACTGCTTCCAGCTACCTCAGTTGTTTCCTGCGTATGTATGGCATGCATAAGCATTTTAGGGTTTTGTGTTATGCTGTAACTGTCTTACAGTGCTGAAAGGAATCTTGTTGGAATTTGGAAGTATAAGACTTACAAGTCCAGATTTAGAGAGTTGTGGCAGATGTGAGAAGTAAGAACCTTTTAAACTAGCGCTTTGATGAAGTTAAATTAAGAAAAAAGCTGACATCAGTGAGGACTGATTTTCTGACCTTATTTTTGCTATTTTGAAGAAAGACATGGAAAAGGAAGATGTAGGCAAAGAGGACCTGTATTGAACATCTGTTCTTGCTTTTTTTTTCTGTTACTAAAATTAATTTGTTAAGCTGGAGATTTTAAATAATTTAAAGTTGACAGTGCTAAGTTTAACAATAGCCAACCAAATAATGTATGTGGATATGGAAATAAAATGATTAAGTATAAATCTTAAAACTATCCATGTATCAATACCTATCTTTTTCTAAGCCTTCTAAAGGATGTATTGACCCATCACTTTTAATGAATGATATGGAGAGGTGGGATGTGGATTCTTCATGAACTTCTTATTACATGACTCATCTTGTGTTGTTTCTTCATTAAGAAGCTTATCATAAAGACAAATTCTATGCCTCCCAATATTCTCACTCTTTTAAGAAGACAATTATTTTATGCTCTTTTAATATTATGGTTTTTCTGTTTTACTCCGTTTTCTGCTTCTTTCCTGAATGTTCAGTGTTACACTCATATTAAAAAATGATGAAATACACCTGGAAGTTTTGGAAAAATTGAGGTTTTATGGCAAATCACAAACTCCTTTTCAGGAACTGCAAAAAAAATATAAAAATGTATGAAGGTGCTCAGATTCTTTGGCAATGATCAGGGCACATATCAGTGGGATTATTTCTGCATTACCTATCACAGATACCTAATGTTTATAACCTCAACTCTTCAACTTTAAGTGTAGTCTGTATAAAAAAAATATTCCTAATAATTTTTTTCTATATAGAATAACAGTTTTATGGTATTTAAACCAGAACACAATGAAATTTACCCATACATGAGTACTTTATTTATTGCTCAGACAGTATCTCAAAACAAAATATTTTACACAGATGGTTTGGATTTATATTATAACTAACTCTTCCATTTCATCATACTGAGATTTTTTTTTTTCTGGGTGGATGTCTGATTGGCCAAGTGACTCTGTATGCATGTGTGTGTATTTGTATATTTACATTAATTGAGGATGTAAAGACACTAGAGGTGAATCCAGAATTGGAGCCATACATAACACAGACATACATGATCTTTTCCACTAAATAAAACATTACTGTTGTTCATAATATCTCTGAGATATCTATCTCAAGATTGCTTGAAATAATTTTTGTATTTTGTACATATTGCTTATTACACATAGCAAGCGTAGCTAATTGGCATAACTGCAGTACATGAATAACAATGGCTTAACACTACAAAAGAAAAGGAAATTATGTTTATTTCTCATAAATAAATTATTAGCCACTATGTTTTATTTATAATACACAAATTTAAACAATGTATAAAACATGAGGATAAATTTACTATATTTGGAGCAAAATTCAGTGAGTTGTCTCTTAGGACCTTTATTAATATTGCAAAACTTTTATTATATTACTGCATAATTGATTTTTAAGGCTATTTTGCATATGTTTTCCTAAATCACATCACTTAAACTAGAAAATGTTACATATTGTGTGCTAGATTCATACTACAATGACAAAGGTGTGTTGTGAAGTGTAGAATCATAGAATAGTTTGGGTTGGAAGGAACATTAATGGTCATCTAGTACCAACTCCCCTACCCTGGGCAGGGACACCTCCTGCTGGATCAGGCTGCCCAAGGCCCCATCCAACCTGGCCTTGAATACCTCCAGGGATGGGACAGCCATACCTTCCCTGGGCAACCTGTGCCAGAGCCTCACCACTCTTATAGTGAAGAAATTCTTCCTTATACCAAGCCTAAATCTGCCCCTCTCCAGTTTATACCTATTCCCTCTTGCCTTGTCACCACAAGCCTTTATGAATAGTCAGCTTCCTTGTAGGCCACTTTTAGGTACTAGAAGGTCACTATAAGATCTCCTCAGTGATAAAGACCCTTAAAATTCTAGAAAACCATGTTAGCTTTGCACCAAATGTTAGACACAGCATTTTCCCAGCTGTCTAGCTTCAGATTATAATAGGTTTCTATAAGCTATGTATTCTATGCAATTTGTATCAATAAGATATCAGGGAAACTATTCTACAGGTATCTGAAATCCTTATGATGGATAGTAGTTCCACATATATTTGTTTTAGAATGATCAAACTGGAATTAGCTGTTCAGATCTCTGAAGTGTATTTTTTGTCACAAATTGGTCTTATCTTCAAAACATATTTTCTTCACAGAAATGAAACTTCAAAACAATGGAGAAATTATGTGGGAATCACTATTTCACTTCTATTTTAAAGAAATCTTTCCTTGGTTACATATTTGATGTTTTAATTATCTCAGGATATGTCAGTAGAAGTGTAAATACATATTGAAAATATAAGATGCATTTTTATATACTATTTTGTAGCACACATTCAAATTTGTACAATGCTAAAAAAAAAATCTGTTTTGTCAAAGCATATTTCCCAAAATAAAAGTGTTTTGTTCAAAAAGTTCAGTGCTGCTCCTTTCCACCTCTTTTACATAGCCACAATATGGGAAATTCAAATCTGAGGGAAGTATAAAATAGATCTCAAAAACATCTTGTAGGTATTTCACATTTGATACAAACAGTAAGGTTCTAAAAGTCAGTGTTAACACTTATATTGAAAATATATTACTAGAAAATCATAAAGCAAATTGTCTTATACATGGATTAGTTTGGAAAATCAGTGATAACTAAACTAAGCTACAGCTGAAATTCTCTAGGTGCTATGAACCATACACTTTAAAATTTTTACCATCCAAATAGCACAAAAAACCCAGAGGTGTACTATCAATAATTTTTTAATGTATTTGTTGCATTTTTTGTTTCTTTTCTTGCTTCTTCTGGCATTTCTGCTTTTACCTTTATTTTATTGCTGCCTTGGTCATCATAGTCTGAAATTAAATTTGATGAACTGAAACATGTCTTTATTACAAAACAGAAGCAGGGTTTATTTACTGTAAAACACTGCATGATTTTAACAGTGACAGAAAGGTTTGTAATCTGGACATCTATGTTCAGCAACATGGATATTTGCATAAAGTGGTCTAGATTGTCCTCTTTGAAATGAAGATGTTTTTTGCCATCTTATTTTGAAGAATAGGTGGTCCAAAAGACAGAAATGGAGAGAGAAGCAATTGCTTCTGTTCAAGAATCTCTCTTTTCAAGAGTGTTCTGCCTAAACTGATAGGAATGATGGAGAACACACTATTCATATTAAATATATTATAAAATGAATTTCTGAGTGTAGTATCTCAATATGAAACAAAGTCTCATTACATACTTCACACTTTTTTGCATAGTATTTAGAAGAACTTTTGTATTTGAAGGTAAGAAAAACTGTGTAACACTTGGTCAAAACTGTATTTCATTCATCAATCAATTCCAAATTATGATCCATTCTGTGAATTAGTAACAAAATATTTAAAAGAAAGTTTTCATTTGACCTTGTAAAATAAAAAATTTTATATTGTAGACCTACTCTGGATATTTCTGCCAATATTACTACCATTCTTCAGTTTACTGGTTCCTGAATATACTTTTAAACATAAGAGCTTAAAATAAAACATCTGAATTTTCAAAGACTTCTAAGAGTAGTAGTTGTCCAATAAAATCAGTGCTCATAGATAGTATTCACATCTTTGTAAATGCACAAAGAGTTGTCTTTCTTGAAATTTTCATCTAAGACACAGAAATACCCATATACAAAATCTCTAAAAACAAAACAAACCAATATTTCCCTGGAACAATACTGAAGTGTATTTACTGACATAACTTGAATGAGGGAAATCAGAATACTGTTGATTACTTCTCTATTTCTTCCCAAAGACTCTGACAGAAGCTGTGATGAGGTATAGGCTGTGAACTCACCATATAGCCAGGACCACAGATAAATGACTGAAAGCGGCTTGGTGAGCCCTCCTGCCTGTTCCTTTGGTAACCTTGAGTGCACCCAGCCTCATGCACTTGTGTGTGTCTAAGTGATGTAGCAAGTCACTAATCGTTTCCCCTCAGAATACATGGGCTTCATCATGCTCCTGGTTGCAGCTTCTGGCTTAGGGAGCTGTGTACCTGGACAACAACTAGTCTTTCTGCTAAAGACTGAGGCAAAGACTGGCACTGGAACAGGCTGTCTAGGGAGGTGGTTGAGTCACCTTCCCTGGAGGTGTTGAAGGGACAGATGCACGAGGTGCTAAGGGGCATGGTTTAGTGTTTGGCAGGAGTGGTTGGACTCGATGATCTGATTGATCTTTACCAACCATGTAATTCTATGATTCTATGAAAGAAGTCATTAAATACCTTTCCTCACCTTTTGTCACTAAGTTTCTCTTTGCATCCAACAAAGGATGGAGATTGTCCTTAGTCCTCCTTTTGTTCTTAATGGTTTTTTAGAATAATTTTTATTGTCCTTTATCTCAGTAGCCACATTTTTCAGTTGGGCTTTGGCCCTTCTAATTCTCTCCCTACATAAACTCGTGACATTTTTAGCCCTCCTGAGTTGCCTCCTCGTTCTTCCAAAGGCCATATATTGTCCTATTTTTTCCTGAGTTGCAGATAAAACTCTTGCTTCAGACAGGCCAGTCTTCTTCCTTGCCAGCTCATCTTTTGGCACATAAGGACAGTGCACACTTCTGCCTTTAAGATTTTGTTCTTGAAGAATGTCCAGCCTTCCTGCACTCCTTTGCCCTCCCAGACCGTCTCTCTAGGGACTCTGTCAACCAGGCATTTAAACAGGCCAAAATCTACCCTGTAAAAATTCAAGGTAGTAGTTCTGCTAACTCTCCTCCCTGCTTCTCTGAGGATCAAAAATTCCCTTATTTCATGGTAGCTATGCCCCAGATGGCCTCCAAACACCATATCCCCCACAAGTATTCTGCAAAAAACAAGTAGTGCAGCAAACCTTCCCTGGTCCCTTTAGTGACCGTGAGACGTCTCCGAGCTGCTTATTGAATATTTCATCTGTCCTTTCATCCTGATTGGTTGGTCTATAACAGATGCCTACCACGATACCTGCCTTGCTGACTGTTCCCCTAATTCTAACTCTTGCATCTTGTGTTCCTGTAGTCTTTTCAAGAAATACTATTGAGAACACAATTTTTGTCACAGTAGTAGCTGCTGCAATATCTAGACACCAGAATGTGTGTGAATTATGGAATGGAAATAACGTCTGTTGGCTCACAAAGAGTTAAAGATCAGTGCTTTGTCTTTAAGTTTAAATTTAAATTATTAGGGCTTTTTGTGTTTAGTACTTTTACCAGCTGAAGAACATTAGTGAATGGACATATTAAAACCTCTGCTGTCTATTTGGAAATGATTAAAGACCTATGATTTCTGCACTTCCTCTGGGTATTTCAAATGTCACAGTGATTGATGGCTAAACACCTTTTCTTTTGTAATGTTTTGGACTTTGTTACTTATTTTGAAGCAGATAATGTAGCCACAGCAAAATGTGAAATGGCAGATAAATAATTTGTCTTGTTTTCTCTCCTAAGCTGCAACTAGAGTAGCCAGGATACACTTGTTTGCCTACCACTAGATTGCTGTTCGATAACATTCTGGTGACTGACACCACATATAACAGGAAAATTATAGGAAAGAACTGCATTCCACTGGAAATGTAAGGTATTATGCTGCCTGAATAGTATAGCAATGAATTTCTTTCTTACTCAGTTTTCTGTACATGTAATGAAAAAATAAGTTTAAAAAAAAAACAACCCAGAAGCAAAAAAGTACAGAAGCAACCAAGAAAAACAGTAAAGGTATTTTTTTCTTCCAAATCTTCTCACTCAAGAATCTTACTTTATCTGAAATATTCTGGCCTGTCAATTATGGTGTGGTGGGTTTTTTTGTTTTGGTTTGGTTTGGGGTTTTTTTATGTTCTATGGTTTGTTTGTTCCAAATCTGAGCTATCACTGTGATATCTTACTTTACAACAGGTGCCACCAGCTAAACATCTAAGTTTGGTGTAGGTAGAAAATTACCAGCAACCGCCAGATATGATGAATGCATATTTTTTCTTCAATATTTTTATCAGCTCTGTTCTGATGCATTCACCTGAGAAAGGAAATAGTAAGAAACAGAGATGATCATTCAAAGAGTATCAGGGAAGATCAAAGCTTCCATTGACTTCTGCACAGGGAATAATTAAATAGATAAGACTCTTTCAGAGTGAAATAGACATGACTATGAAGTGCTGAGTTTAAGTCTACAAAATTATGTGTTGTATGAATAACGATGAATAAAGACTGACTTTTCAATGCTTCTTCAAATTAAAGAATAAAATGTTTAAAATTTACTACTAAGTGTCATGTTCAAAACATATGAAGACATGTACAGTTTAACTGGTGAACTTTCTTGTATGTTATAAAGACTGTAAGTTCAAATAAAAGTCGTCAAAATACCAAGACCGTTAAAACAGGTTAATGCAAATTCAGACATTTACATTTGTAACAGGCAGAATACTTTTACAATCAGAAAGAAGAAATAGTTATTTTCAGGATATAAATTACATCATTCTAAAATAGTTTCAGGACTCTCAGTTCAATCACATGCCTCAGTAACCCCAATTGGCTCACCTGAAATTAATACCCTCACGCACATATACATACATACACATACACACACATACTCATACATATACACTGCCCTTTGTACCCAGGAGCTTCCAGTCCCTCCCTGAGCTCTTCTGCAGCTCAGTCCCATGTTCAGCCTTGACTTCTGCTGATCCTGACCAGTTCAGACTTTTCTAAACTAATCTCAAAGTGGACCTGTTACCTTGCATTTGTGTGATGATTACTGAACCGTCAATAGGACCAACAGCTGCCACTATCCCTGCTATGCTTACCCTAAACAGAGGCTGTAGGACTGTGCTCAGCTGTGGAAGGCACTGTTCTGCCTGTGTGGAGTTCACCCTGGACTCCCAGCTCACCTTTGCTTGTTAACAACCTGACTCTTGCTGCTCCCTAACAAAACGCTGAAATAGATCGGAATAATAACTTCTTAAGAGTGTCTGTTCTTCTGGATTTAAATGATGCTACTCTGCTTTGGGAAAACACAGCTTGTTGATTAATCTAGTGTGAAGATCAACTACTTTATTTCTATTTGTCTTTATGTCAGACACTGTTCCACCTCCACCTGTGGTTGGGCTTCTGGTAGTTACTGAGCTGTCTGTGCCACTTGGAAGAGGTAGGAGAGCCCCTAACTACACATGTATGCTCAAAGGGTTCAACTGACCGTTATCTTGGCATGGGTTCTTTGAACTGTTAGTGACCTCAGGAACTGCCCACTCCAATTCTAGAACATTCCCAAAGGAACTACTGTGCATGTACCAATTTGAGAACTTTCTGTGCAGAGAAACCGCACAGGCACAGCAAGACCCCTCCTTATATGCTAATGCTGGACAGAGCTCCTCTATAAATACTCCTTCCAAGAAGCACAGGCACATGCCCTCTGCCTTGCAGGCTATGT
This sequence comes from Coccyzus lansbergi, assembly GCA_033558105.1. Lineage (NCBI taxonomy): Eukaryota > Metazoa > Chordata > Aves > Cuculiformes > Coccyzidae > Coccyzus > Coccyzus lansbergi. The sequence continues at coordinate 4,631,999 of JAUMJK010000013.1, read as the reverse complement.
TTCTTGAAAAAAACTCTGGTGGATTCATTGGGGTGGTGATTATTTTTATTTTATATTCCCTTTGTTCTGTTTCTTTTCTGTTTCTATCTCTCCTTAGTCTCTCCTTAATTCTGCTTCACTGTTGAGGTGAATTTGGTTGTGTCCAAGTTCTTATTGTAAACTGTTGTTACTTTGACTGAGCTCAAAGTAAATATTGGGATTTTAAGTAGCCCCCTGGAGTGATTATTGTCATTTCTGTAGCTGCCATGTAAATATTCAAAAGAAACCTACCCATCATCCTGCTGTTGGGGTCACCCCTTAACACATAGTCAAACACAAGGAAACTAATGTTTCTTGACAGAAACATGCAAGGTATCAGTCTAAAGAGACTCTTGGCCTGAACTCCTACATTCTTGTGCTTTAAGAAACTATAAACTCCCTGAGAAAATTGTTTGGGATGCCTTTTTCAACAATGTCTACCTATATCATCATTTTGGTTCTGTTAATAAGAAAGCTGACATGAGTACAAAAGCTACTTCTGGACAGATACAATTCATTGTCTGTGCATACTGAATAAAATGTGCTTTGTACACCTATAAAATCTTTTCTAATCCTGTACTTTCACCATGAAAAGTAAAAGAAGATGTTGGTCTTTATTGCACTTGATCTTTTTTCTACTATGAGGAAACAGTAAGACCTCTACTTTATTTTAACACTGTGAGCTACCAAATAGTCTGTTCATTGAAATTTCTCCTCCTTATCATGACTTGTCCAGTAATTGTGTATTCTTCACCTATTAATGGTACAAAGTTAATTAGCAGTAAAAATTGTCCTTGTAAAACAGATACAACTCTATGAAACAAAACACTAAGCGATAAGATGCAAGCAACTTTCAGCTGAGTGGGAGTATTAGAAGTAAAGATAGGGTGTCAGTCTTTGTAAAGAAAAGAATAAAATCTCATATCTTAGATTGATGGCATAAAAGACCTTGTATAACAGTGAAACAAAGTTCTCTATGTAAAACTAAAAGTTACTTATAGATTGAGTGTCAATCAGACCACATTTCATAACTGACAGTTCCTAAACGAACTGGAATAAAAAAAATCATATTCTAGTATCACAGCCTGAGTCTCTAAGTGCAAGATGTTTCCCTTCAAATTCTTCTGTCTCAATAGACTTTCAGTAGGCTTGAGTGATCCCTCTGAACATGAATTTGTCTTGGTCACTTAGTTACATAGAAAAAAGTTTTTGATTCTCATTATATAACTTTACTTGTAAAACTCAATAGGTGTGAACAAACATATCAATAAATTCATTAGAAACAATGGCCTGAAGAAAGCACTCATGGTATGAACAAGATATGTGTATTGGACTGGAGAATTGTCCTTTGCATAGTTATGAGAAATAAACTTCTGCTCATTAGAGATTTATATTTCTAAAACTGTATTCCCCAGATTATCCATGAATGTGGCATTATTCATATTGCACTAACTAGTTATTTCATTTTTTAAAATCTCTGTAGTTTTTAGAAAAGCATTCGGGCACCTTTTCTTTCTAATAATCACAAGGTATTCTAACATAGTAACTCTCCATTGAAGGAAAATAATGCCGTAATAATAAATTTGTTTCTATAACATAAAGAAGTGTATATCTGATGTATTTCTTAAATATGTGGGTATTCTCTAGCATAAAAGAAAAAAAAAGATAGCTATTAACATGAATGTCTTCATGGAGATACAATTAATAATGTGATCTTTCTTGTTTTAAAATATGTGCCTTCTTTATTCCAATGAATTTTTTTGCATACTTCTTTGACATACTCTCCCATGTGACAACACTCCAGAAATCCTCTGATTTATGGGACAGAAATCCTTTGATTTGTGCCCTTTGGATGGCAACTTTTAATAGCAGAGTGCTTGAAATATCTTGTATGTCTCTGCATTCCTTAGAGGTAAAAGTGGTTGCTTTCTTTTGAGAAGCTTTGCAACTTCAGTGCAGCTGAAATTATTTTTATTGACCACAGGCTTATATCATATCAAACGAAAAAGATCTTGAAAAGACATAAAATAACAATAAAAACAAACAAACAAATAAAAACCAAGCCATATAGCATACAGAATATGTCTCAGTCTTTATGGTTTGTAAATCTTTAGTGATTCTTCAACTTACTGAATCTGTTTTCAAATGTTTTTATTCTATTTTTTCTTGGAAAGTTTTTTTTAATGCTACTGTATTTCTTCTTTTGATTTGGTAAGATACCTATGTGTACAATTTAAATAACATCTCAACATTTAAATTTTACTTAGCTTGTGCTTATTATGGATTTTAACTGGTTACTATGCAAGCCATGTTTCCTAATGCTTCCTGAAGAATTGTTTGAAATGTCTAAGAGATTAGCTGACATAGATAAGGATTGCAGTGGAAATTTTCATGCACAAGAAGAAAGAGTACTTAGAAAAGTAGGTAAGAATGGTACCTGCAATAATGCAAGTCACATTTAAAATGATATTTCATCAAGTAGAAAGACCCGGTAGTAGACTGATGAGCTGTTTCCTTTATGTTGTTCTAGATACCTCTTATTCATAATAAAAGTAAAATGTTTCTTTTCTGACTAGCACTTAATTTTGTCTGTTAGTAAGGAATAAACAGGAAAAGGAGCACAGAGTCATATAACGCATGAAGAACATTTTACAAATAATGAATGTAAAACAATGAAAGAAGAATCACAAAAAGGCAATTTTGAAGACATGCAAAATACAAAATACAGAAATTAATCCTTTCTCAAAAATAGTAACAACTAGATAAAACTGTAAAATTCAAATCAGCTCAAGAAACAACCACAAACATGTAATATAAATTGTAAATAAAATTGGTTCCTAATTTTGATACAAATCTGTGCATAATTCAAAGTATGTTTCCTGGAGTGTCCTCCTTCTACAGTAAGGAACTAGACTCAGCCATCAATGGGCTTTCTAAATTCATTCATTTCAGCTAAAACTATATGAGCTTTTACTCTTGTCTTGAACACGTTGGTGAAGATGATGTCAACCAGAAATTCAGCTAATGGAAAATAAAACAAACCTTGTGTTGGTATCCACTCCATACTTCTGACTAAGAAAAACATATTAAAATATCACACAATGCAAAATATGGGATTTTGAAAAAGTCTTACATAATATTTACTAAGGAGAAAGCTATCCAATAAAGCTCATTTTACCTCAGATTCTAAAAATTACCATTTTGATTTGAGAGCTTGTATATAAAATAAATAAAATTTATGACATATGCCAGGAACAATATTGATAAGGTCAGATTATAGGCTGTCAAGTCTGTTAGTGAAGATAAATAACAGGCCCAAAGAAGCATATATTATAGTAGGCAAGATGTTTACTTACACATAATGAAATCTTTACTATTATTAACCAATATTTAGTTATTTCTGTGTTTTGATTTGATTCTATCTACCAGAAGTTAACATAATTTTTGATTCATTGGACATTTTCAATAAAAGAACTAAGAATTTCTGCTTGCCTACAAGCTGTTCTCTAAACATAACCCAAATATTTGGGGTTAATGTTAATTCACAATATTTTTTAGATATAAACCTAGTAAACTAACTGAATTAGATGCATTGAACTTCCTCAAAATAGTAGAAATCTGCACTCAACTTCCTAAATTCATGCATTATGCCAAATACATGCAGTAATGATATAGTGCTGGAACTGTCTGACCTGAAACTGAGATGGTATTTTAGAGTAAGGATATCTGTTTCCAAATGAAAAATAAAGAAATACATTATGGTGAAAATACATTTAACTAGAAATCTCACATTCTATTAATAAAACTTCATTGTCATCAGCAGTATTTCATAAACTTTTTTTATCCATATACTATAATAAAGACAGGAATAATGACAGGTATGTGTGATGGCAATGAATTATGTCTCAAATGAGAAACCAGTAATAAAACAGATTTGAAGTGAAGAACTCTAAACTCAATTTCTTGTTAAAGTGACTACTTAACAAATTATTCCTTCATCACCTAAGTTTACAGAGTGTTTTCACAGCAGAGGTCTAGTAAGCAGTGAAAATGATAATGGATTTTGAACATACACACTGAAACACTGATTTTGAAAGACAATAAAACACTTAGATATTGTTTGCTAATTTTTTTTTTTTTTTTTTTTTTTACAGTTACTAACAAATTCAGAGGTTGGTACAAGTTAACATGTTCTTTCTTCCATTAGAAGAGTCAAGTTCAACTGATGCCTCACAGGACTTAATGACCTGAGGGAAGAATCTGTTATCTCAGCTAACTGGATTCTTCAGTGGGAATTCAATTACCTAGCAAAAGGAAATCAGCTATTCTATCACTGGATAAGAAATAGAAGATAATGCAGGTGAGAGGATGGAACATATTAAAGCAGCAGGATGATCTGGAATTCTTCAGCTTTCCCTCATAAAAGAAAAACAAACCAACCCAACCAATCAACCAACCAACTAATCACACAAAAAGAAATAGACACACCAAAAAAACCCACCCTTACGAACACTCCAAGTTTATTGAAAATTACAGATTAGTTTAATGATCATAAACAGGTCTGTAAATGATTACACATACAAAATTATAGCTTTGCTTCAGTTGTCTAACATAACTGGTAGCCTGGCAAGGAAGTTGCACACAAATATCAAGTCTGAATCCTGCCTGGATAACTGAAAAGACTCTTTGTGTTATCATTTGCTTATACATGAAATGTTGTCAATAAAACTACTTCAAATGAAGATTGATTGTCTTGGAGTACCCTGAAAGAAAAAGGATCCTATGCAGAAGGATCTGACTGTCAGTCCATTTTACAGGTTTAGCATGCTGAAGAACATCTTGTGTTGTTTGGATTCAATCCATCCTTAAACATAAATGAGAGGAAGACTGAGATACATAAACGTGCAAATGCCACATGGATAGATATAATAAGGAATATGTAACCATCTGGACTCAATATGGAACCTAAAATATGCCCATTTATCAAATTATAATTTCCACACAACATATCATATCCATATTTCAGTGTTGATTAAAAGTAAATTGTTTGGAATTTTTCAAACAGACTTCAGAAGCAATTGTGTATATTTTTATTGATATACCACATATTCTTCAGAGATTAAGTTATTCTTCTCCACTAGAAATATGTAGCAGTGGTCCTGAAAAGACTTGTACATGTGCTTTAATGGCTTAGGAATTAGACTTTTTAACTTTTAACAAAAATGCAATTAAATTAAACATATGCAAGAATCTTCACAATTAAAAAAAAAAAAAAAGATTTAAAAAGAACTTTTCTAACACTGAATTCCCTCTGAAAGTGGTATACTGTCAAGGACCATGTAGGTAACAAGAGGCCAGTCCAGAAGTTGTCTGTGACAATCTTTGAATATTAGACGATATAATATAATAAGATAATCATTGCCTAACTTCTGAAACCAGGAGACTAGAACAAGCAACTTCTTTTACTTATTCCTCTTGTCTTAACCTCCTCATTATTTTTGACTTTACAATTCTAATTTATTTTATTATTATCTAATTGAATTAGTTAACTAACCATATTAAATTCATAAATAGAGTTGAAACTCTGTCTGTGAATATAATATGTACTTTATCAGGTAAGAACCAAAAAAAGATTTTAGCCTCATTTATATAACAGAGTGCTAAACTTGCAATAGGGATTTTGTTGGATAACATAAGACTACTAGACAAATGTCTAAAATTGCACTTTGGAATGGGAATTACACAAACAAAAACAAACTTTGCAAAGAAGAGAGTGAAAATATTCTGTTGTTTATAAAATATCAAAGACTAAACAGATTTCCAGTGATCTACATGTCAGAGTGGCATGTAGAACAATTTCTGTGTCACAATTAGAAGTAAGAGTATAAATATCAACATGCAGACTAAATGTAGTGGAACAAATAAAACCAACTTTTTTAAAAGGTTACTAGGCAATGAGGCTCTCAATCATCTTCACATAGTGAAAAAGGATAAGGTGAATGGTTGTAAGAGAAATTGAAAAAACTTGAATAGTTGCATAAAGTAAATGATTAGCAACAACAATGAAAGACATTATGTAAAAAAATACCCAGAAGGAAAAGGTCATATGAGAGCAACAATCTTTTTATAAGTCATAGGTCACCTAAATCATAATGATATAAGAATGAAATCCATTCTAGGAAATGTTTTAATGGTAGGGAAGGATGGAAAAGTACTATTCTGAAGCAAGCTTTGTTTCATATGGAAGCACATATTCCTCACACTACAGGACTGCTGAAAAAAACCAGACACAGCTATATTTTCTTCTGTAGAGCTTTATTTTGAAGGAGATTTTCATCACAATTTTGGACAAGGCTAGAATATTTCTCTAGGAATGAAAATCTTCAGTGTCAGTTAAGCGTTGTACTTAAAGAGTATCTTCTATTAACTGACACATTCTAAACCAATACTAAATTGCCCAAGGAAGTACTGAGACATCAAACCTCATTGGGAGACATCAAATCTCATTGTTGAGAATGTCATTTACGAACTCCAGGGGGTTACCTTGTTCTTACTGTTTAACAAGAATAAGAAAGCACTGCCATAGCACGATCACATAAAATAATTTTCCGAGTCCATTTAATCCTCTTTCCTTTTTAGTTTCTCAGCTTCACTAGTCGCTTCTCCTTTAGATTGTTTTTTATGCATTTACTTGCTGTAAGCAGTAGTAATAGCTATCATGACAGATGGAGTAACTGGGCAAGCGATTTAGACTGATGAATATTTCCTCTGCATAATCAAATAGCTGGCATTCACATGGACTACATTTTACTCCCAATTAAAGCAATCTAAACCAAAGTTAAGTCCTTAGACTTAAATAACTGTTGGTCTTCATTAAGGGATGCATCGATGTGTCAATGAATTCACATGAGTACTATAGTGTTTGACCCACTGCCCAGCAAAGCGTTATTACATTTCACAAAGTACACTATTGATCTTGACCTTTATTTTGATATTTGATATTTTCATTGATTTTGCTACATTTATTTTTATCTGGCTGCTTCCACTTCAGTTAAAACTTCAGTTCACTTACTGCGACTAATTGATATGCAGCTCATTTTGTAAAATAGCATGGTCTTTCTCCAGTGTATGCATTTAGAGGACAAATACTGAGTTATGATTCTCCAGTCTTAGGGTGATTCAATTCCATTCTGGTTTTCATTTTACAGCTTAAAGAAGGTAAGTTGTTTTTTTTCTGGTTTCTTCCTTACCTTCACTTTTAAAATCCATAAAAAATTAGTATACAGTTTGTTAGCTCAAATAACTATTAATGATATAGAATCAGGATATGAAATAATAAATACCCCTCCCCAACATATCACAGAATCACAGAATCACAGAACAACCAGGTTGGAAGGGACCCATCGGATCTTCTAGTCCAACCATTCCTATCTAACACTAAACCAAGTCCCTCAAGACCTCATCCACCCGTGTCTTAAACACCTCCAGGGAAGGTGACTCAACCACCTCCCTGGGCAGCCTATTCCAATGCCCAATGATCCTCTGCTTGAAAAACCTCCTCCTAATCTCCAGCCTAAAATATCAGATCAAACTGATTAGTTAAGAACTATTTTACTATGCATGTATGTCTGTACATCTCTTTCCTATGTAAACGGTATTTTAGACCACTCGATGGTATGTAATATCCAGCTCTACTGGTCCATGAACATGTTCATCTATGTGTGCGTGATATGTTTAGAAAGAAATTTAATGTTATCTTTAATGTCTCTCTGATATTTGAAATCCATCCTTTTTATAATCTGCAAACCACCAAACAATATAAAGACAATCAGCATACCCTGACCGCTGTGGCTTCTATTGTGAAGCACTGACACTATAAAATATTTCATTACTTCTTGGTTCTGAAATACAATAAGATCATTCTAACAGTTTGTTATTAACTTCAGAAAGAGAAAATTCAAGGCGAAAAATTTTGATGTCCTATTCCACCTAGTTATTAAATATTACTTGATAATTTCCTTATGGAAATAATTGAACTATCACATTCTGGCTTGAACTTAGTTGTAATTGCATTTCATACAGCATTCTGACTTTTCAGAAACCTCTGACTCACAGTGAAAACATTTCTTATTAATTTTTATCAAACCAAAAAAATCAGCTATGAAAAAATCAAAATTATCATGATGATAGTTTCACCCCACATTGACAAACTAGCACTAGTGAAACTTCATATGGAACAGTACAGTGTATCACACTGGATTATGCATCACTACTGTAAATATACAAAAAGTATGTTACCGAAAATACTCAACAGAAAGCATCTATACTTCTACTTCAGAAGAAATAATAGAACTGAAAGTGACAGGGGACAGGACAAGAGGGAATAGCCTCAAGCTCCGCCAGGGGAGATTTAGGCTAGACATTAGGAGGAAGGTTTTCACAGAAAGGGTCATTGTGCACTGGAACAGGCTGCCCAGGGAGGTGGTTGAGTCACCTTCCGTGGAGGTGTTTAAGGCACGGGTGGACAAGGTGCTAAGGGGCATGATTTAGTGTTTGATAGGAATGGTTGGACTCGATGATCTGGTGGGTCTCTTCCTAACCTGGTTGTTCTATGATTCTATAACATATCCTATACATGTAGTCCAAAAGAGCAGGGACCATAATTTCCTTCTTTATCCCTTCATATCCTCTTACACAGATTCCTTTGCATCCCAGTTATTATGGTGCTTGTTTAAAGAGACAGGTTCAACACCTTCCTTTATCTCAGAGGATTTGGATCTGCTTCCCCCATTACAGTGTACTGTTCTTTAAGCTAAGCACTTTGAAATACTTTTTTTATAAATCACTTCATTTTGCAGGGAACAGCTAAATATTAATCGGGTCTCAAAGAAAAGGAGGAAATAATACCTCAGAGAAGAGCACCCACTAGTGTGCCGACATCTGTGTTTCCCCTTATTTTCACAGATACATAGCATTTCACATTCAGTATTCATTTAACTTTATTGTCTTCAGCAAATTCAGTTTGTGAGTTCAACCAAAACAATTTTCAAATGTGCAAACAGTATGCCACTGACGACAACGGCACTACTGAGAGAAGTTGTATCATTCACATCCAGGCCTTACATCCCAACATGTTAAAAAAGGTTCAATACTGTACATGCATTTGTGATTAAAATGTGTTTCTTCCCTGTTTTTTTTTCCACAGTAAATATTTTTTATACAAGTCTAATGACCAAATTACCATATCAAAGTAAACCACTGAGGAAAAAGACGGTGATAGGTATCTTTTTCAACTATATAAGGAGAAGCCAGACTTTAAAGAGCACCCTTATCCTAGATGTTTTTCCCTCAGGGCTTAGAAGAGTCACATTAAAGGACAAAGTAGAAAGCACAGGTTTTTTTTAAGAAAAGGTATTTTAGATTTGATAACCGAATTTTTCTTAAATAATACTTTCTTTCTTTTTCTCTCTAAACCACTTTTCAAATGTTGACTACATCTGGAAAAGAAGAATCTCTAAAATTAATTTGGCAAAACTATCTCTTGACAAGAACAAGACAACAGCAAACATGCTCTTAAATCCTTGACAAAGGATAAGTATGCATATTGGGTTGGCCAACAGTTGAGGGGCTACATGGGTGGCTTCTATGGCTAATTTACTTCATAGAATCATAGAATCATAGAACAACCAGGTTGGAAGGGACCCATCGGATCATCGAGTCCAACCATTCCTATCAAACACTAAATCATATCCCTCAAGACCTCATCTTCCCTTGCCTTAAACACCTCCAGCGAAGGTGACTCAACCACCTCCCTGGGCAACATATTCCAATGCCCAATGACCCTCTGTGTGAAAAACTTCCTCCTAATCTCTAGCCTAAATCTCCCCTGGAGGAGCTTGAGGCCATTTACATTTATGTCTGTATGGTGCTACCATGGCTTTACAAGTCAACAGGGAAAAAAAACCTGGTGTGACAGCACAGGCTTTGGGAAGTGGAAACCAAGGCATAGAGGAGCCCAACCCCAGGATTACATAGGCTGGGGTACAGTCCCTGGAACTGGACACCTCACGGTTATCAAAAACTTATCAGATGTCAGTTAAAGAAACTCAGACCTAGAGCTGGATGAAACTGGTTGTAGGCTATACGTAAATAAAAGTCATTATATAAAGCAAAGCTGGGTGAAACATAAAGCTTTAGAACAACAAATATAACAAGATAAGCAGGCATGTAAAAATGACCCCAAGGAGATCTGAGATCTAAGATTAGCACCACTTTATCTCCAGTGAATGATGCCAAAGACTGAAAATTCACCTTAACATTCCTACAACCAAGGAAATGAAACAAGCAACCTTAAGATCCAGAAACAGCTATAAATCAGAGAGGGGCAGATTTAGACTGGACATAAGGAGGAATCTCTTCACAATGAGGGTGGTGAGGCACTGGAGCAGGTTGCCCAGGGAAGCTGTGGCTGTCCCATCCCTAGAGGTGTTCAAGGCCAGCGTGGATGGGGCCTTGGGCAGTCTGATCCAGTGGGAGATGTCCCTGTCCATGGCAGGGGGGTTGCATTGCCACAGATGATCTTTAAGGCCCCTTCCAAATCAAACCATTCTGTGATTCTATGAAACATGGGTGAAGAGTGAGCACAACACTAGCAACCGAGTATAAATTAATAAGAACTTGTAACAGTTCTTACTCTGGTTTTAGTACTGAAGCTTTTTCTGCATAAAATTATTCTTTCTTTTTACGGGATAATTAGATCCAGACTAATGGTGATAAGGATGCTAAGATTTCATTTATACAGTCATACCATCAACAAATTCCTGGCTTTAAACACAAGGTGTGTTTTCTTTTTGCCTGTGAAAAAGATAGTGAGTGTTAACATCTAGACAAAGAGGTCAGAGAAATCTTTCAAGAGCACATATTTATGAAAACTGTCCTTTGACCTGTGTTCCCTGAAACTATGAGTTCAGATGTTTGGAAGTTAGACTTAAGATGTCAGAATTTATGATGACCATTGCCACACACCTCGAATTGGCTTGACTCGCTTGCATTAGACTGTTTGCAAGAAGAGGTTGCATTGACTTAGACATGAAGTGAATTTGTCCCATGGTACATATTTAAATTAATTCTACTGAAATTTGTTTTAATGAACTACTCATAAAATATTATGAGCAGCTTACATAATTGCCTAGAATTTCTGCTGGAAAGATATACATCAGCAAATTCAAAGCACTGCCTGGACTTTCCTAGCCTGTCAGTATCTGTCAGAGTTATTGCCTAGGGGGTTACCTAAATGGAAGAACCATTAAAACCTGTCTGCCAGGTGAGGAAGATTTTATACTATTATTCTGTCGTTCTCTTTGTTCTTTTCTTTTCTAGATATGTTTGTCTGTCCCCATTTTTTCACAAAACTTGCCATAGCAATTCAAAAAAAGATAATGTACATGAGGGTTCATTCCATTCTAATGAAACTGTGAAGAGTTCATATTTTTGAGCTATCCATTTCTGTTTTCTACTAAAAGAAACAAGGTAGCAATGCCAAAATAAATGTTATACCATTTAATAGACTAGAAGTCAAAACACATTCTTACATTTCAGCAGCTGAACATACACCGTTAGAACCATATATTAAAATGAAAGAATAATTATCAAAATCTTCCTAGTGTTCCCTGAGGCACTGATAACCACTGAGATTTATTTAGTTAGAGTTCCACCCACCTTACCTACCTACTCTATGGCAATATGAGACAAATGACAGCCTGATCAAGTCTAACTGTGAAATCGTTATATATTGAAAACGTCTAAATCTTTTTAGGGTATAGTACAGTCTCTTAAAAACTTTATGTGTTTCTATCTTCAATAAGATAAATCATAAATACTGATCTTCCTCTGAAACCCCATAGACTGATAAATACAATTTCATTATGTATACTTGGAGAAAGAAAGTGATTGCTTCTTTCTGCTCTGTAAACTGAGTTACCTATTTGTATTCTTTGATACTTCCTAAATACTGAGGTAAAACAAACTGCTTACCAAGATAGTTAACAGTTGATCTTTCAATTTGAAAATTTAAATTCCAATGAATCTTTCTATATGTTCGTAAGATCAAGACCTTTGCATCTGAATATTAATATTAATATTCATATTTAAATGTGTGAAGATAAGTGTGGGGTTTTTATTATTAAACTAAGAGATCCCTAAATGCTACCCTTTTCTATTGTCAGCCTAAAAGAGAGCAATAAATTAAGCATTGTAGCTGGAAAAAGATTGCAAACAAATCCATAAGAACGGTTAACCCCAAATAGTAGAAACTATGTTATCTTTCTTGGGTTTTATGTTGTTAAGAAAAAAGTTTGATTGCAGTAATTCTCATACTTAACATCAATCTCTGGTTCATACAGTAATGAAAGACATTGTGGAATTATATTTGAAGGAGATGTTAGTAAAAAACTTTAAAAAGATGGTAATGTGGGTCTTTCAGTACTACCCAAAATTCTTAAGAGTTTTTTGCTTTTTTTCCATCTGGTTCCTGAGCGAATTATTAATATCATCGTAATGATATATAACTCAATAATCCTGATAGAAATAATGTACTTTTCGTTGGCTGAAAAACAGTTTCACTTCAGTCTGTTTTTCCAAAATGTGTTTCCGAAAGTATGTTCCCTCCTGAGATATGAGCTGTAGTACAGTAGATTCCAAAAGGGAACTCTGATGTTCTCCACAGCTTTATCTTTTACTATAAAAATGAAACCCAAAGGATGCTGTGCTTGCAAGGGAAGCCTTTAAAATTTAAGTGATAAAGTGTTACCTAGAGAGACATTTGCCTGAGGAAGTAAAGGGCCAGATGCCATAATCCTGAACTGTAAAAAGTCCTGTTTATTTCATATGATGCAGAAACTGAGAAAGAGATTTTACAGTTTGCATTATTAACTATTTCACTCATTCTCAAACCACATAACAAAGGAAAAGTTTTGTACTAGGAAGATTATTTCTCACAGTGTTTGTGTCAGGAGGGATTTGAGAAAATGTATAGATTAAGCTGTATAAGCTTGCAACAGAGCATGATGAGTCTGCAGTGGAGGTGTTATTGGATCCCCTAAGTGTATAGTAGAAATAATGATATGCTGATAGATTTCAATAAGGGTGAGGCATGAGATAACAAGAAATAAAAATTGACTAAATATCCTTCTTACCCCAAAATGGTGAAAACAATCTTGAAAACCACTTTTGAAACTATCTAAATTCAAATAAAAGCAATAAAAAACCCAGTCCTTTCAATTAAAAATATGTACACATTAATTAGCCATCTAAATAACAGCTGAGCAATGGCTTCTAGTGCCAAATGTGGGTCATCTGTACAAAAAGAACTTTTGCTGATGGTGATATTAAAACCAGATACCAACAGCTGTGTTATTCTGTGTCAATGTAATGTATTATAACAGTGATAGAGATAACTGAGCTACCATATAGACTCAAGAGGTTTTCATTGACTTAAAAACTACATATTCAAATAAATGTTTAAACAACTTTTTAGTTAATTATATTTATGATTGTGTCTTCACTTCTATACAATATCTTGGACTTCAAAAGTGATAATTTTGCCATTTCTATGACACTTGTTTTCATCTACTCATCTGGATTTCCCTCTCCTTCCTTCAACCTCACTATTATCTACTTTATGCACTGTGTATAAATATCAGGTCACATAAAGTATATTGATTCATAGTTTCAAAGAAAACAGAGAGAGCTGTTTCAGAGGAACCTTGTCAAACCATACAAACAAGAAAGAACCCTTGCTAAATAGATACTGCCCAGAAAAAGTTTATTTACATTTGATTTGGAAATGTCTATAACCTATCAAAATGAATATAGGTAGAATTTTTCTGTCTAAATTTAGATATCTGTCATGTAGTTGCCTGCATGACACCACTATCTCTAAACTCTGATTATAATCTCTGGAGATATGATCAACAGAGTTTGTGCAGATTTTGATGCAACCTATTTGACTATCTATGACAAAGTGACATGAACAATTTGTATTTTCTATTGATTATACTGGCTACATATCCATGGAGTGTGGAAGAAGAACAGACACTGAGGCTTGTGGTATGTCTCTAAAATGAGACAAAATTAAACTCTCCCTGTGTATATATACAGATGTAAAAAATATGGATGTATATGCAAAACAAAGTCCGAGTACAATGTGAGCTGTCATAATCACCCTAGTCTGTCTTACTCTGAGAAATAGATCTTAAAGACGTCATGTCACACACTTCCATATAGACTAGTAAGCAGAACACATTCCTGAGATTACCAGTAGGCTTGTAGTACAGTATAAAACTATTAAAAAGTAATTACTTTCTTTGATCAGTAGATGAAAGCCAAGATGAATAAATCTATCCAAATTACGAGTCTTCATCCACCGTCTGTTCTCATTTTAGCATCCTGTTAGTGATTTTTCTTGATATCTTAACAAGGTGAGGGAATTCATAAAGAAACAACAGCCTCACAAATTCAGAGATCCAGCTTATCCACACTTTGCATAGTGTTTTGTTGCTAAAGTGATGACAAAGAACTCTGTTGAATATTGTTAGATAAATCTTGAATTTGTTCTTTTATTATACCATGTCAATGTAGCCGATTTTTTTAATATATATGAAGTAATGGAAGAGCTAATCATGGTAAACATGACAAAAAAATCACCCTAGGTGAAGGGGCTGGAGAGCAGACCCTATGAGGAGCGGCTGAGAGAGCTGGGGTTGTTTAGCCTGGAGAAGAGGAGGCTGAGAGGAGACCTCATTACTCTCTACAAGTACCTGAAAGGTGGTTGTGGAGAGGAGGAAGCTGACCTCTTCTCCCAAGTGACAGGGGACAGGACGAGAGGGAATGACCTTAAGCTCTGCCAGGGTAGATTTAGGCTGGAGATTAGGAGGAGGTTTTTCACGCAGAGGGTCATTGGGTATTGGAATAGGCTGCCCAGGGAGGTGGTTGATTCACCTTCCCTGGAGGTGTTTAAGACACGGGTGGATGAGGTCTTGAGGGACTTGGTTTAGTGATAGATAGGAATGGTTGGACTAGAAGATCCGATGGGTCCCTTCCAACCTGGTTGTTCTGTGATTCTGTGATTCTGTGAAATTATTCATGCATTCAGAAAGTAATTGGGCAGATAAACTGCTCATCGCTGTTTAAAAATGTATGTTGTAATTATTTTTATTATTTTTATAAAATAGGAGATGTTGTGGTCTTTTTATTTGCCTTCTAGGTATTCTGGTTTCAGTATTAGTGACCTCAAGCTTTTCTCCTTAATCATTAGACTAGACACTCACTTTTAAAAATAAAAGCTGATTATCTTGCACAGTGAAATTATTTCAGAACCTAAGGCTTTAGGAGATACACTAGCCTCTTACAGATGAGGTAAAAGTCTGAAGTTAACAAAACAGCTATGCATTTCAGATCTATGGGATTTCAGGGTTTACATTGACTGCTTTAACTTCCTGGTATGAGAACTGACACAGACTCTTAGCCTCGGTGTCTTACAGAAACCCATGTGGCACCATGCTAAGCATTTCAGTGGTAAATCTCTTCTTGGGACTAAGTTCACAATGTTTGACTTCATAGGCATATTAAGAAGAAAACTCAGAATAAAACTTCAAACAAGATGATGGTTCAGAATATTGCCAGGTTCTTTTAGGACAAGTGGGTGGAGGATGTAATGTTTAATATACGTAGTTTAATTTTTAAAAACAAATCTACTTATTTCATGTTATTTTGATTTAGGAGAGTGATATGGCAATATACTTAAATCTCAATGCAACTAAAAATCACACCTTGCAGAACATGCCAGCTGCTATTCACTGTACTGATGTCTATAACATGCTCATTATCATGATGTTGGGTGTCCCCCATCTGTGGTAAGAAATAAACAGCTTGAAGCCAGGTCAAACCTACCGGTCTCTTCAAGTTCTTTTTGTTGATAGTCTGGTTTTTATACTTTATGATAAGTTGAGCCATACATCCTCTCCACCTCACTTCCCGTGCTTGCTGAGTCAGGAAGACATTTGCACTCCTTTGATTAATTTCAGGTCAAACATTTACACAACCAGGAGTTCTTATCAACTTATATAGCTATTTATATATAATAAAGGGCACCATCTAGTTTCCTGGTGTGTTAAGCCTGCCTTTCTTTGCAGCATGACTGGTCAGTTACTCCACCCATTCCTCCCTCAACTTCATGAGCATATTGCCCTTGCCCAATACCTCTGATTTTTTTTCCATCGTAGGGTTACAATCAATCAGTCACAAATAACCATGGAATCCAAAGATGAACAGTAGAAATTAATTTATCACAGGTCTTCCTATCTTGCACTTTTATGGAAGGTGGCAGCCATATGCACTCTCTATTGTATAATTTTATCCTAAATTAGTAACTCATTATAGTAGTGCTTTGAACACCATGTAATATATTTTAGTGAAAGTCATGAGACTTGTAAAAGAAGAAGAGCTTAAGCAGCTACGTGATTTTTTGTTCAAAGCATTCTGAGTAAAATGCCTATTGTCTGCCTAAAGTGTGCTTATGCACTTTAATGACTTCGTGAATGTCAGTCTTACTAGCTTTTCTGAGTGTGTCACAACCTAACAGGTTTCTAAGTCAGCCAGACATGTGAAATGAAACACGTGAGTCTGCAAGTCTTCTACAAATTCTGGAAAGGTTAGTAAGCTCTGATACTAGCCTTTTTCGGAATACAAGTTTCAAGAAGGTAATGTTGGAAATAAAGTAAGCTCAGTTATTCCCAGTAAGGCATATTAATAAAAAAATGTTCTTCTCTTTTTCTTTTCTCCATTCTTTTCTTTCAGGGTAAGTAACTATCTTTGGTGCTTCGATTTTAGTCCAGAAAACTTTAGTCATTAGTAGTGTCTAGAAGTACCAGTTACATTCAGAAACTTACTGTGTTAGGTGCTGTATGAATAACAGAAAGATGCTTGCCCTCAGATATTTCTATCTGTCTGTGAAGTGAAATGAGGGGTTATATTCATTTGATGGAGAATTTTTCTAATACATGTAATTTGAATGGTAAAAATATAAATTATAAATTCCCAGGTATGCACTTATGTTTACTTACCATACTTTCTAACCTTCTTAAGTATATTCTCAAAAAAACTGAGTTTTAAAAATACATTGTATGTAACTGTAACCTAAAATTAATATCTGTGAGAGAATGAGTTATTACCCTTCTACTAGAGATCAAAACAGTCTTACACACTACCTTTTCAACATATGTGTCTGCCTTTTTCCACCCTTCAGCTCCACCCAGAAATGTCAAACTTTCTCTCTTTACAGACGTATTTAGGAATCATGCAATGGTACTACTCTGACTAAAAGCTTGATTTCAAACTGACTATCTTAAGCAACTTAATGAATAACAGCCAGTACTCATTTAGAGGTGTGGAAATACTACTAGTGTAATATATTTGTGTTAAAAATAATTATTGAAATAAAGTAAAAAAAAAATACACTACAAGAAAATGAGTTGTAGGTTTACTTTTTTTTTTTTTTTTTAAGCTCTATCACTTTTCAGGGAGTTTCAGTAAAAATTAATTGAGGATCTCATTCTCAATCTCCTCCCAAAAAATGGAAAGGTATTTTTCCTGACCAGTTTTAGAATCTTTGTTTGTTCCTGTTCATTGCACAGATTTGGAAGCTTAAATTAGGTTTTCCTGTTCAAGCAGGAAACTAAACAAGCTAGACAGTACTGAAAGGTAAAGTGGCTCAAACGGCTAGCTGACACAGAGACAGACACTAGTATGTGTCCATCTACATCTCTTTATTCATTTAGGATACCAGTGTGCTAATTGCCTAATGTTTCACTAAGGATTCAGGAAGCTTAGTTCGAAATTATCACACTCTCTGTTGCTGTGCAAGATTCGACTTCAGACAACATGCTTTGTTTCTCATGCAAGGATGTACCCTTCCCAGGGTATTTTTTTCAGTATGACTTTTCTTAACATAAGTAATTATAAATTACAGATAGAGAAAAAGCCACCCAGTGCTCAGGGAACCTATAGCAAAAGTGAGTTCAGGTCTCCTCTCCACTAAGTTTTTTAACATCATGTATACACAAGCCTTTTTTTGTCCCCAAAGCCCACAATATATTTATGACTAAAACTAGGCAGATTTCAGGCACTTTATTTTAATCATTCATGTTAGTCATATTTTAGGTTTAGGAAGAAATTAACCCTCCTTTTCAGATTAGCCTTGTGGAGAAAAGGTTTTTCATTCTTTGTTCAGCAATGAAGGGAATCTGGGATATGAGGTTTAAAAAATTTATTATATCAATATAACAATTACACAACACAGAAAATAATTCAAAAATGTTACTTCCTCTGTGGCAAGGACTAGCTACGTCACAGCTGTAGTGGGATTCCTGATGTTTGGTGACGGCTATAGTTTAGGACATATAAGATCCTCTTAACAGTTCCATCAATCTGGCCACTATTCATGAGGACAGGATGGGGCCAGGAACAGCAGAGCAAACGTGCCAGCTACAGAGGTGGAAGAATCCATATTTCCACAGCATAAGTTCTTTACAGAAAAGGAAAGGAAACATGAGGACATAATAGCAGCAGTGGGGAAGGGATCGTGGTTCTCTCATACTTGATGTACACAAATGAAGACCATAGAGATAGCAAACTTGTATCAAATAGAATGACTAAAAGGCATACATTCTTTTCCAGGTAGATAACTGACAGATAACATATTGCTGCCACCTAATAACGTGAGTTTATATAGCTCATCAGCTATGACTACTCTTTTATCTTACATTTTGTAGCATTCGCTACAATGGTTATATTGGTAATGCATGAGGAGAAATGAAAACTGACCATATCAGCTTTACACCTTCTGACTCTACAGTTCAGACAGAAATAAGATTACTAAGACATTATTTTATAGTCAATGAAATCATCAGATTTTCTTCATGATACACTTAAGAGAGAATTCTATTTAGCAAGGAGTCATTAAGACATGTTTTTCTCTGAAAGAAACAGCCTGATTCATTTTTTACTACCCTGAATATGCTTAGAAAATTGTAAGGAGACCCTGGAACAACCACTCTCTACTATTTCTCAGAATCTGAACAAAAATTTTAATGACAGAAGATAAAAAATTATAAACTACACAACCATAATTTACTTCAAAATGTATGAAAGAGATGAAGATGTCCTTGAAAATACTCTTAGTATTCTAGCTGACTTTTTACCTCTAGGAAATAGTATGGTTTATAAAACTTTTATATTTGGGCAGGGCAGCCAAAAGATGAAACACTGACCAGCTTTCTGTCAGATTGTACCAATTGGCATTCACATGGGACTCTATTGAGCTGAATCCTTCAATCAATATGTAAATCATGTATCCTTATTTATTATCCAGGCTCTGAGCAAGCTTTCTACAAGGCAGAACTCCTGGCTGACCGATTTTTGAACTCTAAATGAGTAGTGGTATCAGCAGAGATACAGAAAAAACACAGAAAAAATGTTGTACAATTTTGTTAGCATACTAAAGGGCAAGAAGACCATATTCCCAGAAAGTCAAGCCTCTAGAAATAGTATAGATTTTGAGATACTTACAGAAGCTGAAGCAGATGTCATATATTGGAAAAGAAATTTTTCTTATAAAGCTTCGTTAACAGTAAACACAGACAAAAATAATTTGAGTTCATCTTGTCTCCTATCACAGTTGCAGAGGAGTGTAGAAGAGATACTGTGGTGAATTTGAAAAAAATTCAAGTAACTTAATCAAGGAGTATAGTAATAAAAGATACAGATTCAGAGACAACAAAGTTTATTATGCAAAACTCTCTAAAATACAAAGACATAAAAGCAGAAAGTAAAAGGATAAATACTTAAGGAAAGCCAAGTTTCCGGAATACAATTTTACAAGGAAAGAAGCCACAGAAATTAACCATAAAATAAAAACACAGCAGCTGTAATATGTTACATGAAAGATGATTTACATTTCCAGAAACTGGAGACTGAAAATACATAAGATGTACAGGAGGAAATGGGATGATTTATAAAAAACATAAAGGTCTGGTGGATCAGAGTATAAGAAAGAATGGATTGTCCAAAATAGATCAGAAAGTATCTAACATACTACTGGTAGAAATCTCTGTAAAATGCCTGTAAAAACAAGTAGATAAATAGATCCCAACCTGCCATTCTGAATGTTTCACAGATTTCAGAAAAGAAGACAAGATTATTTGAGAGGAAAAGGAGAAATATTAAAATTTTGACAGAATTTAAAAAGGGTCCAAAAGAAAAATACAGTTTAACTTCTACCTTTACATTAGGATTGCTAAGGTCAAAGTACAATTTTAATTAAGTGAACAAAGAAGGCTGAGCAAGTTTTTTCTCTGAAGAAAACCTCAGTGCAGAGTAATGGAGATGTCCCTATACTTACAATAGTAAGTGACTGATGTGATGCATTATATATAAAACCATCAGATTTATTCACAGACACACAACAAGATATAACATAATAGTATTATTTAATAAGTCAAGCATTTGCATCAGCAAAAAAAACAGGATGTATGCCATTTATGTTGCTTTCCACATCACAGTCCTGAAGGCGCCACCAGACCACAGATGCTCCCCAGAGCATTCCCCTTCTCTGCTCAGGTCCCAGGATCAAATTTTAGCCCCCTGGACCACGCCCCAGCAGTGCTGCAGTAGGGCTGGATTCCCCCGGCTCCCCACAGCCTTCCCAATCATGGGATCCACCAAGCCAGGCTGACCTGCAACCCCACACTCCAACTCAGCCTCAGCCAGCCTGTGGGCAAACATCCTAAACCAGTTCAGGTCTATGTTCAGGCCAACATCCCAGCCCAGTTTTGGTCTGTCCTCAGCCCCCAGGAGGTGCCTGATGCTAATATTATGCAGTACCACATGTGCAGATGAAAGAAATGATGGAAGCAGTCTTACATAGTTTTGTACTTATTAAGTTCTAAAAATTGAAACTGTAGCACTACACACCCACATATATACGTACACATACATGTATATGTATATCATCTGCATAGGAGATAAATAAACCTATATATGTATTTATATATGCATAACTACAGATATGTTTATTTAATTAAATATATATCAGAGAAGTAGAATACAATTTATGACCGCAAAATTCCAATGTAGAATTTGCCAATTATTTTTCACATTGAATCATAGAATCATAGAATCAATCATAGAATCACCAGGCTGGAAGAGACCCATCAAGTCATTGAGTCCAACCATTCCTGTCAAACACTAAACCATGTCCCTCAGGACCTCATCTACCCGTGACTTAAACACCTTCAGGGAAGGTGAATCAACCACCTCCCTGGGCAGCATATTCCAATGACCAATGACCCTTTCCGTGAAAAACTTCCTCCTAATCTCTAACCTAAATCTCCTCTGGCGGAGCTTGAAGCCATTCCTTCTTGTCCTGTCCCCTGTCACTTGGGAGAAGAGGCCAGCTTCCTCCTCTCTACAACCTCCTTTCAGGGAGTTGTAGAGAGCAATGAGGTCTCCCTTCAGCCTCCTCTTCTCCAGGCAAAACAACCCCAACTCTCTCAGCCGAGAGAATCGGCATCATAAAGATTGTGAAACTAGCACAGTAAATAATGTAAACATACTATCTCTTTTCAAAACTACCTGTTATAAACATTTTAAAGCATGCCATATTTGATGTCCATAACTGCTGCTTATTTATCTGTTCTTTACTGTTTTCATGTACCATATGATGCTGATAAATAAGTGGAGAAATACTATTAGAGCACTCCTAGGTTTAAGTCAAAATTTCTCCATACAAGAATGTCAAAGTTTAAGTTTTTATATGTCAAAATCTTATTTTTCAGGGGAAAGAGGAGGCTGTTTGTTACCTTTGTTCTATGTTGATGTATTTACTGTTATTAATTTCATCAGTTTTATGTACACAATGTAGTTAAGTTTTTTTAATCTGAAATTAGGGCAAAATATGGTTAAACAACATTGTACTCCCAATATGTTACTAATTCGCTGGTGAAATAATGAAGTCATACAAAATAATCTTATTTGGTTTCTTAAAAATGTTTGATTATCTCTTTCACTTTGTCATTTTGTTTCACATTAAGTAATCTAAAAAAAAAATCTGTAGTTTCCCTTAGTATTTTTATTTTATATTCAATATCCTACTATTAGATATCTAAGAACCCTTTTAGACTGTTTTCTATAATGAATAGTAAATATTATTACAGAAACAAATCTCTACAGTATTAGTTTCAAAAATTATAATGAGCTGTCCTGAGTAAGTGAAACACATCTAGGAAAACTGATTTGATTGGTCTTTTTCTGTTTATTCTTAAGTACAGTACAGGAATTGTGAATGCTTTCTCATCAGAGATCAGAAAAAAACACATATCATTGTTGTTGAGCCACACTTTAGCCTGTTTCTCATGCAGTAGGTAGTCTTGGTTTGTCATAAATATCTTTTGATTCACAACAATTAAAAAGAGAGCATTGTGTTCTGACATTATATTTTTTTGTGTTCCATATATTAATAAACAGCATGTTCTGACTCCCTGGCACAAGTATCTTTTTTTCTTACGTCTTTAAAATGTACAGAAATGGTTACTAAGACCTTAAAAATGGCTGAATCATAAAATCATTAAATCAGTTGGTTGGTAAAAATATCTGAGATCATTGAGTCCAACCATACCTGTCTACTACTAAACCATATTCCTGAGCCATTTTTCTACTTGTCTTTTAAATACCTCCAGGGATGGAGACTCAATCATCTCTTGTGTGTCCTATTCCAGTGCTTGAAAAAACTTTCGGTGAAGAAATTTTTCCTGATGTCCAATCTAAACCTCTCCTGGTGAAACTTGAGACCATTACCTCTTAACCTATCACCTGTCACTTGTTGAAGAGAAAACCCACCTCACTACAACCTCCTTTCAGGTAATTATAGACAATGATAAGATCTTTCCTCAGCCTCCTCTTCTTCAGGCTAAACAGCTGCAGTTGCCTCAGCCACTCCTCATATGACTTATTCTCCAGTCCCTTCACTAGCTCTGTTGCCCTTCTCTGGACATGCTCCAGGACCAAAATATCTTTCTCGTAGTGAGGGGCCCAAAAAGTGAACACAGTATTCAAGGTGCAGCCTCACCAATACCAAGTACAGGGGCAGAATCACTTCCCAGGTCCTGCTGGCCACACTATTTCTGGTACAGGCCAAGTTGACATAGGACACACTGCTAGATCATATTCAGATGGCTATCAAGCAACATCCCAAAGTCCTTCTCTTCCATGCAGTTTTCTAGACAGTCTTCTCCAAGCCTGTAACACTACATAGGATTGTTGTGTCCCAAATGCAGGACTTGGCACTTGACTTTGATTTCACACTGTTGGTCTCAGCCCATTGATCCAGCCTGTTCAGATCCCTTTGTAGAACCTCCCTACTCTCAAGCAGATTGTCACTTCCTCTCAGCAAAATGTAATCCACAAACTTACTAAGGGTACATTCAATCTCCTTGCCCAGATCATTGATAAAGATATTGAACAGAACTGGACCCAACAGTGATTCAAGTTAAGATCCAATAGAACATTGGAACACTAGTTCCAGTAATGACAGTAATTTTGCTGTTCAGTCTATAAGCATAATGAAAAGCAGGAATGATTTTACTCAAGTATTGAACAGTCACAGTGCAACTGCCTAAGTCATGGAGAAAAGCTATAACACAAGTTTTCGAGGGCTTGTTCATTTTCCCCTATCATACAACATAAAAGAAAAGTTCTCTCTATCATTAATTGACACAATATGTTGATCCTGTGAAGAATTTTGTTGCATAAAAAACCATCCAGTTCTTATACTTATTTTATCTCCTGATTTCACAGGATTTAATATCAGGAGGAAGTAATCTCCCTTCAAAACTATGACTACATGTGTTCCAATACATTGGAGTAACTTAGCGTTAGACTGTAGTTTATGTTGTCAAAACTTGTGTGTGTGAGCAGATGCCAGATTTCCACAGAGTTGATGCACAAAGGAAAAATGCTAGAGCTCAGACTGTCAACACCTCTATTTGTGAGCAGATGCCAGGTCTCGGCAGAGCTACAACACAATGGAAAAATGCTTCAGCTGTCAACACCCTATATGGGAGCAGATGCTGAGTTTTGGCAGAGTTAAAAGTAAGAGAGGAACATAGTACTAGCACCCAGTTTGCAATAAAAGTCTGGAGTTTGCCAGAATTTATATCAAGGAAGGTTATAGTGTAGATCTTTCCATTGACCATTGTCTCTCTCCTACATTGACAGCAGATGCCAGGAGTGAATAAATATTTGCATCCTGCTCTAAAAATGTGAATTGATGTAAATTACAGAACAACAAAACCAAAACAAAGGGCACAATAGTTATCCCCTTTTCTCACTATTGAATCTAAATTGTTGTAGCAAGGGGCTGTTAAACACTCAACATGTATCGTGATTTGCAGTGGTGAGAGAGAATATACATAAGTAAAAGGGCTAAAAGAGAAAAATCTTTACAATCATGTAAAAGGGTCTCACAAATGGGTGATTTAGACCAATTAAAAACATCACTGGAAGTATCAGCAAAAGTAGTTTTATTGCAATATAATGCTAGAAAAGAATAACTTAACAAAGTTGGACAGCAAAGTACAGTCCATTACTTACTTCACAAAAATATAACAATGATTCAAAACTACCAAGATAGAAGCAAATTTACCAAGAAAAAAATCAAAGTTACTAGTGCAGAACCTTAGTGCACTATAATACAAGGTAATACACGATATTGGTCACTTATCAGAGATCTGCAGTTTGTAAGTGTCCTACCTATATGAGCAATCTTGGGAGATTTTCTACCTCAGGGGCATATCACCACCACACACCAGGCGCTTAGCATGGAGAACTCAAGGGAGGCCCAGTTAGGGTTTCATATTTATGGAATAAAGTGGTGGTCTTGTAGTCAAGTCATATGCAGTAGGAAAGTCACGTATGAGACTCATACTCACAACTTATTTTGTTCCTGCCTATCAATTTCATGATTGGTGTTCCAAGCTTATATGCATCAATGCTCACTGTCTCACTCTGTTCCTTTATGGTTTTTCAGAGAAGGGATTGGAAGTAGATAAGCTCTTGACCTAGTTACAGCTTAGACCTTTGCCTCCTCTGGAACCAGTATCAAAGTCTGGTGGAGTTGGGTGCATCAATCACAAAGGAAAAATGTTTTGTCCTTTAACGCTTGCTTCTTCAATTACTTTACATCTTTGTATGTAGTTGCAACTGTATATTTAGGGAATAACAATTCAGCTAAATACTAAAAAATCTTTAAGCCCTTTGACTCAGAAAAAATTACAGAATTAGAATTTTGTATAAGCCCATTTCAAGTGATGAAATGAGGAGAATTTTGATGTGCTACTTGAGACCTCCACGTAACTACATTTATATAAAGACTCTCAAGAAATAAAACTTGTTCATATTATTAGTTCATATGCGTACATACACTTATATTTATACATACCCTACTACTTACAGATTTAAATGAACTTTTCTAAAAGAAGTTTATTTGTTTTTTTTTCTTGGAGAGTAGGTGACCTCTTCCAACCCAAACTATTTTATGATACTGTATATGAAACAAGTAAACATGGCATTACTCAATCAAAAAGTGGATGAACCTACATTTATTCTCATGTACACCAGTTATGTCACTATATTTATGCCAGAGTGAGGTCAGAGTAAAATCAGGAATCTTCAACTGAATATATACTGTGTAATTTCTGCTTATTATTTGTTGACCTTAGGCAACTGGAGCCAGTATAGTCTAACTCTGCAGTTACATGTAAGTTCCTGAAAATGTCACCTATAGTCTGACATTGTCATTCATGAGTAAACAAGGAGCTATGTTATTAATTTTACTGAAGAATAATGAAAAATGAAAAGTTATATAACTTTCTGGGGCTTTCTTTTAAGTAGCAACTAATAAATATAAGAAAGCCATTCAGGATGAGATTTCCAAAGGTAAAAGAAGAGAAAAAATATATATCTTAGCATTGTTAGCTGCTTTTGAAAAAGCTATATCCCGCTTTATTTCCTATATTGTCCAGTATTCAGCCTAGAAATTTGAAGGACAACCTAGAATAACTTTTTTCTGATGTGTAATCCAAGTTTTAACAGAATCATAGAGAATTAAAGTAGTTCAGACATTTATAAAGCTTGTTCTTTAGCTGAAAAAGTGTTTTCCCTTGCATTAGAATAGAATCATAGAATCATCAAGTTGGAAGAGACCCACAGGATGAAATCCAACCATTCCTATCAAACACTAAACCATGTCCCTCAGCTTCTCATCTACCCATGCCTTAAACACCTCCAGGGAAGGTGAATCAAACACCTCCCTGGAAAGCCTGTTCCAGTGGACAATGACCCTTTCTGTGAAAAAAATTTTTCCTAACGTCCATGACGGAGGAACAGGTTCATCACTTTGTGAATCAATGTGATTCCAGTGAGCCAGTTTATTGAAGTCCATAACAGATTCTTATACCTTACTTGATTAATACAAGCTATTGTTTAGCAAGCTGATTCAACAATTCTTCTTAAGCAACAAGCAATTAGTTACATGAATCTTATACTTTCCCATGAGAAACAGCTATGTGAGTATTCTAGCTCGATAGACTACAAAGTTACAACTCAAGGTCTGCCAAAGAAAAGTTACCAGTGGGAAACAAGAGAAGCATTACAGCAGAACAATCGCTTAATGTTGTAAAAGAAACTCTGAGCCTGTATAAGCCTTTTTATTCGTGGTGTGTATGCGCAAAGCTATGAGGCCTTACGCTAAGGTGCCTTTATTTCATATAGCATAAGCTGTTCAGTGCTTGGAGATGCTCACTAAATGGCCTCTGGCTTGTAACTACCCATCATGTTCAGCCTAAATCTCCCCTGGTGCAGTTTGAGGCCATTCTCTCTTGTCCTGTCCCCTGTCACATGGCAGAAGAGGCCAGCTCCCTCCTCTCCACAACCTCCTTTCAAGTAGTTGTAGAGAGCAATGAGGTCTCCCCTCAGCCTCCTCTTCTCCAGCTCTCCCAGTCGTTCCTCATAAGGCCTGTTCTCCAGCCCC
The DNA here is from genome assembly GCA_033558105.1 of Coccyzus lansbergi. Classification (NCBI taxonomy): domain Eukaryota; kingdom Metazoa; phylum Chordata; class Aves; order Cuculiformes; family Coccyzidae; genus Coccyzus; species Coccyzus lansbergi. The sequence goes on along the minus strand of JAUMJK010000013.1, from coordinate 4,604,842 downwards.
ATCACCAGCTTTATCACGACTTACAAAGCAACTTACAAATACATCACCTTGGACTGGAAAACAGAACCTTAAAACATGACCAAAGTGCCTGTTCAGGAAAAGGATTAAAAAGCATGCAAAAGATGGTGAGCTTTGCTTAATTTTCAATTTATGTTACAGAACAATAGATACCACTAGTGTTATTTTTCTGTATTTTTAAAATTACTATACTTAGTTTTTTGATATTCAGTGGAAGATGTACTCTTCAGTGTTCAGTGGCTAAAGTGAATGTTTTTTTTTTCTTTCAGATACACAAAGCCAATCACAACAAAAATGGGTTTGCTTTAAAGCATATATTGCATGATACGGCAAATAGAGCACAATTACAACTTTCTGTAATGTCCAACTAACTGCTTGATAAACAAAGACAATATAAAAACTGAAAAATGGTAAATCATTATCTAATTTAAGGCCCACAGCCATACTTAAAGTAATGAAATTAAGGATGCAACTGTTGATATTGCTACCGTTAGAAAAAGGCTTTAAAATATTATTTAATTAATTTCTATATTAATACATTTTTTTTTCAGAAGCAATCCTCTGTGTTTTTCTCTGTACTGAGATTTTAATAGTGCAGGCTTTCTGTATAATCCTTCCATAAATATCATAAATTGTTCCATAATAAGCTTTATATCCTTGTGGTTTGGACAGAAGGGAAGCAAAAGAGACCCTGTATGTAGATCATTGAATAATTTGGTTTGGAAAGTATCTCAAAGACCATCTGGCTCAAACTCCCCTGTCATGGGTAGGGATGTACCAATAGATTTGGTTGCTCAAAGCCTCATCCAAGCTGGCCTTGAACACTTCCAGGGATGGAACATCCATAGCTTCTCTGGAAAACCTGTTTCAGTGTTTCACCACTCTCAATAGGTTACAACGCACTTCTTAGTGATCTGACACAGGCCACACAAATACCTTATCTGAAATAATATATTTTTAATCAACTATTAATTTCTACATGTGGAAGTCTAAAACATGTATTTTATAAATGGAAATCACCTCCAACTCCTTCATCTACCATCCAAGAATCTACCAACCTTGGGTCCCACTTACCCAGCTAGGAATTTCCTGGTCATTCGAAACCAGCATTCATGATTCTGAATGGAGAAGTTTACTTTTTCCAATGTTATGCTGCCATAGTACATTATTATACCACCAGACTAAATGCTATGAAATGTGATGAAAAATCCAGTAGATATGCTTGCACTGTGATATTTTCAAAACAATTTTAAATATCATGGCTAGTTTGCTGAAAGTTTTTGAACATTCAGAAACATTTATTTTTTAATGAGACCTGAAATGTGACTGAATGATACTTGGAAATCTCACAAGTGCAGATATAAAGATATTGCTAAATATTTTACTTCAGTAAAGATTATATTAACAGTGTTTTCCACAGCAGAAGCTTCCATACAGAAAGTTTTGAAAGACTGTGGATCATGAAAAACCTTATAATTACTTTGAGAATATCATTCTTCTTCAAATAATGGGAGCATAATTTTGCAGCCCATGAAAAGTTTGTCTTAGTTCCATGTGAAATCAAGATGTTGCAGATAACAGTTATATACATATATTTTAAATTTTTTGTATTCTTAAAGTTCTTACAATTTTCCAGTTTCATGTTATCTTATAGCTAATGAAAATAATTATATACAGAATTCTGCTTTAGAATTGTGTGTACTTGAAATTTCATGCACATAAAATTAGTATACATGACAATTTCTTGCAGATCTGATACCTTTTCCTGGTATTAAATGTACAACTAATCCATTCACATGACATCAAATAACTATTTTTTATCTTCTTGGAATTGATTTCTTAAAAATACTGTATAACCAATGATTGCACAAGGTTCTGCCAGAATACCCAGAGAAGAGATTTTCCTTCAGTTGCACAAACATGAAAACTCACTTGGTAGGAGAATTGTTATTTTTCTTCACTGCAAAATAAATAAGAAAACTTTCAGGAATCTACATAGCTCACATGTTTACTTGCAATTAGTAGATCTACTTGATGAGACACTATTGACAACATACACATAGTAATTTAGGTTTGGTGAATCATATGCTCGGCTGTGAATAGAAGTGAGTGGAACTATTGTATCTGTTCAACTATTTATTTCTTCTACTGATGTAAATACATGTATTTACCACCAAGGCCTGAGTATTCTCACTTCTGAAAAGAAAATAGGTCCTAAATGGACATTGTGGTTAGAGATATTCAACAAATGAATAATCACTTGTTAAAAATTTTGTTACATAGCCACACTATGACAAAAGCAGGGGAACGTAAGAAGCTTCTTCCTGCTCAGAGCATTGCATGTCCTCCAATTAATGATACACTTTTAGCTGTACTGTTGAGAAGCTGTCCTCTGCTTCAATTATACCTTTGCTAAGAGCAGTTCTAATATAAAAAAATACATAAATAGCTAAAGTATTCCAGATACTAAGCCAGCCAGAGGGCAAAATATTGAGACACTTAAAAATACTTCCCAATATAGTAATTTCTTCGGCATACAGCAAAGTGCTTGTCCCAACAGTCAGCATAATTTGATCATTAACTGCACTATAAATGTTTGAACTTTTATTACCCTACTCATAGAATTAATGTGTTGAATCACCTACATGAAATTTATAAATGTTTAACAGATTACACGCAAAGATTATTAAGGTACAACATAGCCACCAGATCAATATCTAATCTAATTAAAAGTTAACTTAAAGTTATGCAAAAATGCAAGGTTGGCATTAGAAATTACTTGTTTTACAGTATGTGATAGGAAGAGAAAAGAAAAAAGGAATTATAAAAAAACCCACATAACCTTATCTACAAAGTTTCAGAGAAAATATTTTCCAAGCACAGTTTTGCAAATAATTAACAGTCTGTTTTAGAGAAAAAAACACAGCATTTCTGTGCTGTGTGTAGAGAATGCTTCACACTTCAGAATTGCTTGCTTTTTGAGGAATCTAATTAATCTTCACAGCATTCCTGTGAAGTAAAGCAGCATTATTAGCACTATATGATTGATAAAGAAAGGGTAGGTGTTACCAGATGTGAGATGGTTTAGAGAAATTTTAAGTGAACCAGGACCTAAATCCACATGACTAAACTACATGACTTTGAATTCAAAACAGTTGTATGTGGCAAAACCAACTTTCTTTCTTTCTAAACTGTAGTGGAGACCCTTTCTGTTGCGTTTCTCACAATCATATTGTTATTTTTTTCCAGTTTTATTTCAAATTATTTCTCTCCTCTCTATGCTCATGGTTATCACTTAATTATACAGATTTTTTTTTTTAAAAAAAGGAAAAAATTCTTATTCCACTGGATTTGATGATTGGAAACAGATTAACACAACAGGAAAAGTTTCATCCCTCAGATTGTATTTATTCCAGTTGTTCCCTTGATCCAGGTACAGGATCTTCTACTTAGACTTGTTGAAAACCATGAAATTCACATGATCCCACTTCCTGAACTTTTCCAGGTCACTCCAGGCGAGACAACATCCCATCCCTCAGGCTTGTCAGCTACACCACTCTGCTTGGTGTCATTTGCAGACTTGATGAACATGTGCTTGATCCCACTGTCTACGTCATTGATGAAGACACTAAACAGTACTCGTCCCAGTATAGAATCTTGAGGGATACCATTTGTCACTGATCTCCATCTGGACCTTGAGATGCTGACCACTACCCTCTGTATGGGACCATCCATTGCCTGATCCACTGAACAGTCCACCCATCCAAACAGTATCTCTCCAATTTAGAGAGAAGTATGTTGTGGGAGTCCAAGTCAAAGGCCTTACATAAGTCCAGATAGATAACAACTGTAGCTTTTACATTGTCCATTGATTTAGTCACTCTATCAAGAAAACAACTAGGTTGGTCAGGCAGGACTCAGCTTTGGTGAAGCCATACTGGCTGTCTCAAAAGACCTTCCTGTCCTCCACATTCTTTAGCATAGCTTCTAGGAGGATCTATTCTACTATCTTCCCAGGAACATAGGTGAGTCTGACAGGCTGGTAGTTCTCAGAGTCCTCCTTTCTACCCTTTTTAAAGATGAGCACAGTGTTGCTTTTCTTCCAGTCTCCAGGAACCTCCCTTGATTGCCATGACTTTTCAAATACCATGGAGACTGTCTTGGCAAACACATTGGTCAATTCTCTCAGGACTCTGGGATGCATCCACTCAGGACCAAAGAATTACAAGTGTTCATGCTCCTTAGGCGTTCATGAACCTGATACTCTCCTACAGTGGGATAGATTTTGTTTCCCCAGTCCCTTTCTTGCATTCCATGTAGTCGAGAGTTGTGGGAAGAGTGATTAGCAGTGAAGGCTGAGGCAAAAAGTTGTTGAGAACCTCAGCTTCCTTCTGGTCTGTTGTTGCCAGTTTACCAGTTTGCTCATCCATAGAGATGCAAATTCTTTGATATTCCTTTTCTGATTGACATGCCTGTAGAAACCATTCTTGCTATTCTTTGCATCCTTTGCCAGTTCAGTTTCATCTGCAACTTGGCCTTCCTGATCCCATCCCTACTGAAATGGATGGTGGCCATACTCTCCCCAGGATACCTGTCTCTGTTTCCAGTGCCTGTGCATTTCCTTCTTGCCCTTTAGTTTGATCAGCAGATCTCAACAATGCCATAATGATCTCTTGCCTTCCCTTTCTGATTTCTTACACCTGGGGATTAAGGACTCTTGCACATTATGGAAAGCCTTCTTAAAGATCTGCCAGCTCTGTTCTGCATCCTTGTCCCTGAGGGCAGTTTCCGAGAAGATCCTATTAACTAAGAAGAACTGGAGATATATTTTCCAAAAATTTGTGTCCTCTTCACCTGATCAATATCCCTCAGGACTGTGAACTCCATGACTCTGTCTGTGATCATTACAGCTCTGGCTGCCTTCAATCTTGATGTTACCATTTGGCTCACATGTTGGTGACCATAATGTCTAGTTTTGTTTCCCCTCTGGTAGGGCTGTCTATTACCTGGCTTGAGATGTTATCCTCCATGCACCTCAGGAGTCTCCTTGATTGTCTAGAGCTCACTGTGCTACCTTTCCAGCTGATGTCAGTGTAGCTGAAGTCCCAGCAGAACAAGAACCTGCAATCATGATGACTTCTTCAGCTGAAGTAAGAAGACTGTCAATAGGCTCCCCCTAATCAAGTAGCCTGTAGCAGGCACCAACTACAATGTTCCCTTTGTTGCTTTTGTCTCCAATTCTTACCTACAGGCTTTCAGCCTGATTGTAGTTATTCTTCAGAGAAAGCTCTCGTCACAGTCTCTTCATTTTTTGATATACAGGGTAACTCCTCCACCCCTGCTTCCTCACCTTCTGAACAGGCCGATAGCCATCAATAGCCACACTCCACTCATGGAATTTGTCCCACCACGTTTCAGTAATGCAAATCAATTTCCATTTGATCAGTTCTGTCATTTATAACAAATTGTCACTGGAGGGTGAAACTTCACTTTAGTTTTATGTTACATCAGAAATTGAGCAGGCTGTTTGAAAAGCTACAGTAAGACAATTCCAATTTTCTCTTCCTTGGCCATACAAAGATGTGAAAGACTGCATAAACCAGCCCTGATAGTCAATTTACTTTCATGGTTTTGATTTTATATCATGATTTTTTTTTTCATCAGCTAAATAATGAGACTTGACTGTAACTGGCTATGTTCTTGAAACATACTGCAAGTATAAGATAAAAAGTTTCTACCAGATTGTACCCTACTGCCTTAAGACAGTACTTGTGAAAGTCATTCTCCATTTTCTTGCAGTAAATTGCAAAAGAGTAAATGAAATCTTCTGGCCTTAAATCAGTGGGGAAAAAAAATCTGAGATCAACATAAAATACAATTTTTTTTAGTATATCTTGATACTTTCATCAGGAAAAAATATTTCTAGCTGTTTACCAAAAACTGTGTTTATACCCTATGCCTATTTTATGTCAAGTCAAGCCTTGTACCCTTGCTTGCCCACCAGCCAGCTTTGCAGGTGATCAGGTTTCAGTCTCAGCTGTGAGCAGCCATCAATACTCTCTCCCTGCTAAAGCTTGACTTGGATTGAGAGAGACCTTTTTTCCCCCTCTTATTAGTTCTTAACTGGTATAAATCATTGATCTAAGAAGAAATCAGTACTAGTGTCTGTATTCTTGCAACAGAATGAAGGGTTTTTCAAGTGACTAGTGTTTTTGTCAATGAAATGAATAGTCTGTTTTTCATGTCTGATTAATGAAGCTTTTTCCTTTCACAAGGGCAAGGATGTTCCAGAGTAAAATGCTACATAGTATGCTAAAAGTAAACATAAGGAGGGTGGCTTTTTTGATGGTGGTGATGTGGAGTTTTTTCTAAGCATTAAATTAAATTTTGAAAAACCTTAAGCACAAAGATATTTCAGAAGATTTTCAAAATTCAGGGAGGATATATCCATGCCTGGGAGAAACACCAAAGCCTGAGTGCAATTTATAAATCACCAAAATCTAAAATTACAGTTTACCAGGAAGTTGGAGGAATGACTCAATGTGGAAGCCTTGCTCCTACACTTTTCCCTCAATGTCCACTCCTAACATCCCACAGAGAAGGAATATTTAGTTAGATATTCACACTTTATTGTGACTCAGAAATTTAGATCTTGCTTCGATTTCACATTCTTCAAGACACTCAAATACTGATGTGATGTTCCCTACATAAGCCTATAAAAAGAGGATGAAAGTAAGATAAGTTGTTGCAGACCAGTTGCTGCATATTAAAATAGATATGAATGACATAGTAATTAATGACAAAATGGATTTGTGTTCAGTTATTCAATAAGCTGTAGATCAAATGTGTATCCATGCATGTCTCTCTTGGATTGTGGAAATAGCAAGCACAGCATGAAAAGAATAAATCACTTTGATTTATAGGGCTCCATATTGGATATAAAAGACAGGTTAGGTTAACAGGAGCTGCTGGGTGCCAGTGTGGAAGAAGGCTGTGGACTACTCTGTGCCACACACAGCAGGTTCCAGATAACTCTGAAAAGGAAGAAAACACTTTGTTGTGCCCCAAACCTTCAACCACTCAGGAAAGTACATAGTGCCTCTGCTCAGATGTACTTGAGGAAGGGTGGCAGCTTCTGTGGTCAGGAGACACAAGACAGAGAAATGTGCAAGGAGACACAGGAGGACACTAAAAAAAAAAAAAAAGCACTTATGAGGAGACAAGTAAAAAGCCACATTTGGAGAAAAACGAGGAGGAATGTGGAAGGGGATATTGGTAGAGACATGACCAAAGACATCTTCATGGAATGAGGTACTCCTGATGAAAGAAGTATGCTGTGGAGGACCCACGTTGGAGCAAGGAGTCCCATAAAGTGGCTGTGGCTTGTGAAGGACCAACACTGTGGCATGAGAAGAGTAAGAAACAAGGAATGACACAGAAAGAATCTGCTGTGCATTGACCATTGCATCACTGAATCAAGGAATTGAGTATAATGTATGGTGAAAACAAGGAAAGTTAAAACAAGAAAGTGGGAAGAGATATGCTGGACTGAAACTGATCTTGGGGAGTGGGTACATAAGTAATTTTTCTAAATGTTGATTCTAAATGTAAGTTTCCTCACTCCCCCTGTTAATACCTGAATCAATAATCATAGATTCAATTTAATTAACAGTAAATTAAACTGAGTGAAGTCAAGTCCATGAGTCAAATCCAAATTGCTTTGCTCTGTACAGGTTCATATGTGTAAATCTTCATTTTCAGTGTCCTTAATATAAAAATAACCTCATACACGCTTAACAACAATTGTATAAACAGCATAAATTTGGAAGCCAAAGATGTTTTATCACTTGTCCTCCTCAGCTAGACAGAGGAGAGAAAATATAATGGAAATCTCATGGGTCAAGATAAGAATGGGGAGAGAACACTGTGATAATTTTTAATGAATCTTCTGTATTTCAAATAAAGCTTACTGAAAGTAGTTTATTACCTTTTGGTAGAACACCTCTTTATATCTGTATTCTTTCTCATTAATTGGGCAGCAAGAACACTATCATGTAGAATAGTAATTCAGGAACTGGAAACTGAAATATCTTTAGAGCTGTTAGCCATGCTGAATTACATTTTGCCAGCTTCCTTTGAGCCTTAAAATGGTAGAAATCATTTAACATCTCCATTGAATTTCTTACTGCTTGAGAACAAGCAATTGGTATTTTTAAGTACAGTATCAATATTTAACATAGAAATTCCTGGCAACGAACAGCCCCAAATCAGGCAGTGAAACAATAAGAACTCTATAATGGTGTCAGTAAGGGGAGCCTCATTTCCACTGTGGGAAATTTGTCACCAAAAACCCTCTGCTTTCTTCTTCCTGTATTGCATCTACTCTGTAGTGGACGCCATACAAGAAACTGCAGCCAAAACACCCTCCATTCTTCACCTACTGGTGCATGAAGGAACCTGTGACAGATGCTGTGGCATCATGCAGTACTCAGAGACCAATATATTAATTTAATATGTCGTTTTGTGGCCTTATGGCCTTGCCAACAACTGCAATCCTAGTTAAAGACAAAAATTGCCTCCTACAGGAACTAAAGACAGTGTTCAACATGGTGTTAGATATTTTTATTTTTTTTTTGTGGGATATATCTAATGAAACAGCAGCAAAACAAAAACAACACAGGTAAGAAAGCAAAAGCATCAAAGAATATTTTCTTAACAATTTAAGTAGTGAGAACTTAGTGACAGGAGTTTTGTTGCACAAAACAGGTGAGAAATTACAATTTCACCAAGTATTTTAAGCAACAGTGAGACTGGATACTGGAGATCCTTTAGTGATGTTCATTTTAAGACATAGATTTATTTAAGTGCAGCTATATGCTATATACAATGCTTGGTCAACTGTGATCATTTCTTGAAAAGGAAAAGAAGTTACAAGCATGAATTCCCTACTTTGTTCCAAAGAATTCAGAAAATTAGAACATATTTTTTTAGTAAGTATTGTTGACTTGAACTCAATGTGCTTCAAATTTAGACTAATAAATGGATATTTGTAAATGAATAAATACAGACTGCAAGGACAATATTAAGTTTGTGGATAAGTAATCTGCAATTTGGAATTTAAAGTTTTGTGTGTATTTGTTTTAATTTTAGAAAGCCACAGAGGATAATTTTGTATTAGTTTGTTTATTCAAGTAAAACATTGATGACCTCATTTACTTTATTTGTGTGACCTCAGCAGATTGAAATGAAGATTATTCTAGGTTTCCAAAGTAACAAAATTATAGTAATAATAATCATTTCTAAGCTACTGCATGGTTGTTATAGATGTTATGCTGTAAACCAGAAATTGAAAAAAAAAAAAAAGGTAAAACTTCTATAAACAAAACTCATTAGGCATTTTTTCATGGTCTACTTATAAAAATGAGGGAAAAAAATTGTTTGATAAGAGAATCAGAAAATCAATGGGTTTAATCTCTATCTAAATTATATAGATATAGACAAGATCCAGCCTATTTATGTAATCTGTTATAAACACAAAACCAGGTGGAGTTCTTCTTTAGCATGATAGCATTTTTATCCTAACAAAATTAATTTATTCTAGAATTGTAGGTATAGATGTAGGGCCAGAGATGTACTAAGCTAAAAAAAGAGTCTCTCTAAGACCTCAGATAAATTAACGATAAAGTCAAGAACAGAATGAGACTCCTGAGTTCTTTACCATTGGCCTAACAAATAAACATTTTTTTCTTCGGCTTTACAGTTTCTGTCAGGTTACTTTTCCTGACTTTTTTTTGGAAGTGTGTATATATATACATAAAAAAAATATGCTCCAAAGTCTTTTTTTTTTAATCTTTATGTTGATGTTTGTTCAGAACACACACACATGTTTAAAAATTGTAACTGATTCTTTGCAGATCACTGGAAGTAAGTAAATTCTTCCTTTTCTTAGGTATACATCCCACTTGAACACTTAACTCTACTACAAGTCATAGTTCTTCTAAAAAGAAATTCTCCAACCAGTTTAATATCAGAATAAATTGATATATTTGGTGTCAGTTCAATGACTAACTACGAATTTAAAATGCTGCAGATCTCAATATCATCTTAAAATTCAAGCATCTTTTCTCTACATCCTATTAGTCCTTGCCAAGGGGCAACGAGCAGTCAGTAGGAAAAACACTGCTCTATTAAACAACTGGGTTTCCAAAGCCCATTTTTTTTTTGACAGGAAATTTTTTCTCAGTATCTGAATAATTTAATTCTTGAAGAAATAAGTTTAGTTTATTGTAAATGATAAAGTTTTGGGGGTTTTTTTTCAGGGTTCAACAGAGACCAAAGGCACAGTTTTCCCACATTGAGTTGGACAATAAAAGGACTGTTCTGTGCTGAGGGATTGCATGAATTGTGTTTTAAATCTGTAAGCCTCACAGTCATATGCTTATATCTGTTGTTTTATCCATCTAAATTCCTAGAAGGTAAGATTTTAAGGACTTCTATAATATCAGAAGTGAAGTCTTTGCGAACAGGAGGTATAGAGATATTTTAATGATGTTCCTTTTCTTTTTTAACTGTATGTGCTTGCCTCAAATACTTTTTAGAACCTCTTTAATTTTACATAATCATTAACAGTAAGATTTTTTTATTAGTTCAACTGCTCTCAACTGTGAAAAGGTAAATGGATTCTGACTTATATGATATGTGACTGTCATGTGTATCAGTGCCAGAGACAGTTAAAAATGTCAATTTTCTGTGTTTGAGCTGAGCAGTCACTGTGTTAGTTCACTGTAAGATAGCTCAACAAACTCCTTATATTCAGGCAAATTTGATAAACCATCTGAAGATTGTTTCCCTTTACAATACTTCAAGATGAATACACCAAAGTTTGAGTCAACCAAAAGTTGAGTCATTGCTGCTCAACACTTAGATCAGTCTTTTCTTGCCTCACTCTTTATGAATGAACATATTTTCTGATTCCTGTGTATCTCAGCTTTTCTCAATTTTCCCAGTACTCACATCTTTTCATCTTTTCATCAGATTTTCAGGGTTAATTACCATTTTAACTTTATGTGCACTTTTCACTAGCTTATGTGTATTAATGTCTTTCAATTTCCACGAATTAAAAAAAAAAAAAAACTAATAAAAGAAGTTAAAAAGCTGAGCATGTATCTTATAATAGTATGTTAGATTGAACCTGACTGGATGACAGGTGCCACCAAGCTGCTCTGTAACTCCCCCTCCTCAGCAAGAAAGGTTCATGGGTTGAGATAAGGACAGGGAGATCACTCAACCATTACCATCATGGGTAAAAAGACTCAACTTGGATAAAATTAATTTAATTTATTGCAAATTAATAGTAGAACAGGTTAATGAGAAATAGGAACAAATCTAAAAACACTTCCCACCCCTCACAACCTTTTTAGATTCAGCTTCACTCATGATTTCCCTGCTTCCTACTCCAGTGGTATAAGGGATGTGTTCATCACACATTCTCTCTGCTGCTCCTTGTCTTCTCTCTCTTTCAGTTCTCGAGTATGGTGTCCCTCTCACTGGCAGCAGTCCTCCATGAACTTCTCTTTCCTACATCCTTTCCACAGGCTTCATTTCTTCACAAACTGCTCCAGCATAGTCCTTTCAATGGGATGCAGTCCTTCAGGAACAGGCTGCTCCAGCGTTGGTCCCCAGTGGATCCACAGTTCCTGCCAGAAAACCTGATCCAGCAAGAGCTCCTCCCCATGGACCACAGTTTCTGCTAGGTGCTTGTTCCAGCACAGGATCTCCATAAGAATAATAGAATCATAGCATAACTAGGTTGGAAGAGACCCACCAGATCATTGAGTCCAACCATTCCTATCAAACACTAAACCATGCCCCTTAGCACCTCATCCACCTGTGCCTTAAACACCTCCAGGGAAGGTGAGTTCCTGGGTAGCCTGTTCTAGTGCCCAATGACCCTTTCTGTGAAAATTTTTTTCCTAATGTCCAGCCTAAATCTCCCCTGGTGCAGCTTGAGGTCATTCCCTCTTGTCCTTTCCCCTATCTCTTGGGAGAAGGTCACAATGTCTTTCAGGACACATTATTGCCTCCACAGATGGCATGGTTGATATCTGCTCCAATGTTGTCCTCCATAGGCTGCAGGGAAACAACCTTTCTCATTGTGTTCTTCACCACAGGCTGCAGGGGAATCTCTGTTCTTATGCCAGAATAATATGTCCATATTGAGATAGGAGTTCAGCAACTTAACCTAATGTATAGTGTAATAATCCTACTTTGAAATATATTATTTCAAAATATCTGTACTTTGTGACTAAAAAGGTTAATCTATACCTATCTTTATTGTAAAATAACTATTTCTTTATCAGAACTCCAATTTATTTACCTGAAATAATTATTAATTTTGTTTTAAAGATTATATTAAATAAAAATATAGATGTGTGGGTATTTAATGCACATAGAAATATAAGATAATAAAATACTCTTTCATAGTGTTTAGGGACATATATTTGAATACTCTCAACATTTTGTCTGGTCAGATCACATGGGGTTTTTTTTTCCCTTCCCACTCAGTACTTCCAAACATGTTCTTATGTTTTCTTCCTTTTCTCTCTTTTCCAGTTCAGGGAAATAGCTGCTAGAAGTATTGACTATATCTAGGAGAGTGGTGGATATATTGAAAAACATTTAAATCCTAATAAGTCACTAAGACTATAGTAGTCTGTTCTGAAAAATATAAATATAGTTTAGAGACCTGACAAAATAAGCAGAAGCAAAACAAAGAATTGTCATGCCAGCTATTGATACAATGACTTCTCCACTCTTGTCAGCTTCTGAAAGCCCACCTTTGATTCCCTATAATAGGCAACTGTGCTTCATATGAACAGATTGTAAATAGATATCATAAATAATATCTTTCTTTCAGGTTTCAATTATTGATTAAATTAAAAAAAAACAATGAAGATGAACTTATACAAACTAGTTGTCTATGCTTCACTGGATTCTCTTAAACTATTTTGGACACTTGTATGTGCTCAGGCACTAAGGTACATAACCTTCTGCCCAGTGAGAACCTAGTAAGGAGATGCAGATTTCTGGTGCAAGTCTGCATAGAAATATTAGGATAACTTGTGAATTATCTGGTAGATCCACATAGAAGGGTCAAATGCTACACAGGGTTACCAGAAAAGCGTGGACTACCCAATAGGATGTTCTTGAGGATACTGATGTTATGTTATGTTATGTTATGTTATGTTATGTTATGTTATGTTATGTTATGTTATGTTATGTTATGTTATGTTATGTTATGTTATGTTATGTTATGTCAACAACCGACTGAACATGAGCCAGCAGTGTGCCCAGGTGGCCAAGAAGGTCAATGACATCCTGGCTTGTATCAGAAATGGTGTGACCAGCAGGTCCAGGGAGGTGATTCTCCCTCTGTATTCAGCACTGGTGAGGCCGCTCCTTGAATATTGTGTCCAGTTCTGTGCCCCTCACCACAAGAAGGATGTTGAGGCTCTGGAGAAAGTCTAGAGAAGAGCGACGAAGCTGGTGAAGGGGCTGGAGAACAGGACCTATGAGGAGCGGCTGAGAGAGCTGGGGTTGTTTAGCCTGGAGAAGAGGAGGTTGAGAGGAGACCTCATTGCTCTCTACAACTACCTGAAGGGAGGTTGTAGAGAGGAAGGAGCTGGCCTCTTCTCCCAAGTGCCAGGGGACAGGATGAGAGGGAATGGCCTCAAGCTCCGCCAGGGGAGATTTATGCTGGAAATTAGGAGGAAGTTTTCACACAGAGGATCACTGGGCATTGGCAGCGGCTGCCCAGGGAGGTGGTTGATTCACCTTCCGTAGAGGTGTTTAAGGCACGGGTGGATGAGGTCTTGAGGGACTTGGTTTAGTGTTTGATAGGAATGGTTGGACTAGAAGATCCAATGGGTCCCTTCCAACCTGGTTGTTCTGTGATTATGCTATGTTATGTTATGTTATGTTATGTTATGTTATGTTATGTTATGTTATGTTATGTTATGTTATGTTATAGACATCAGTGTATACCTGACCAGTTGAAATCTACTTTCTGTTCCTAGTATCAGAAACAAAAAGTATTTTTAACTGGGCTGACAATATGTTGAATAAACTAAGTTATTTATGCAAATGGAGAAGCAGTCAAATAACTCCAAAATCTCTGAGAGAAAATAAATTTTCAAAGACATGATTTAATTTCTTTTCTCTTTATTGCATATGTTTTCCCTTTTAGCACTTGGTAACATCAGAAACAAATGATTCTTTTTTTTTTTTAACTTGGAAATAAAATACCTGCTGGAGATGTGAAGTCTCAGCTTCCCAAGTACCACTGCAAAGCTGAACTAGCCTATGACCACTGAAGTCTTGCTCAAACAAGTGTAACCAGAACATCAGAAATGTACAGCTTCCTGACAACTTAGCTGAATAATTTAGGTGTCCTGATTATAGTCATGAGAAATCCTCTTACCATGGAGTATCCTGGCTAAATATAGTCCTCCTAGGTGATAAGATGTATAGTTATATGGCAGATAGTTGACATTTTCATGTTGCCAAAGAGAAAGGCTTGCTGGCAAGGAACCTTGTCCTGGGAAATCTGCCTGGTTTCTGTCAGAATATTCAAGAAAATCAACACCTTCCTACAAAATTTGACAATTTTGTCAAGCTGACACCTTCTGATAGAGAAACAGAGGAAAAAAAATTATATTCATTTTACTCATAAGTATTCAAAATTAAGAAAGATCTGAAAAAAAATTGAAAAGATTTGTTCATTTAGAAATCTGCCTAAGTATGACTGAATGTTGAAGCTGCCACTCAACACTGTCTTTCACATAGACTCAATTATTTGCCTTTAATGAGGTTATCTTACTTCATAGGTATATCTGCAGTTTTACACTACCAATTAAAATATTATTTAACCAGCAAATAATAAAGTATAATTTTGCCATTTTTAGGGGTGGTTAGCAGTTCCTCTTTTTTGTTGTATTTTGTTGTTGTTGTTTGGGCTTTTGGCTTATTCTGTTGTTGGTTTTGGTTTTATTTTTTGTCCTGACTCTGGCCTTAGTTTTCACCAAGCAATCTTTCAAATCCATTTCGAGCTAGTACAGCAGACATGACTGATAGTCTATCAACAATAATGTTTATTTGTCCTATTATTCATTGTTTCCTACATAGTTCTTGTTTTCTACTTTGCCACTAAAGAATGATTGTGTAAGATACTGATGTATTTTAAAACTATATTCAATTCTCTGTTTTACTAGCTGAAATGTGTGTTCAAGGTTGGAAAGTGAGCTAAAAGACTTATATCTTTCGTATTTTGACGAAAGATTTGAAGAACAAGAGTCCTTTGGTATGAAGTTGTGTTCCTTAAAGCTTGAATCTCCTGTAATTTTCTTAATAAGACACATAACAAAACAAAACTAAACAAAGAATAATAAGACTTCAGATTCAAATCCCTACTATCTACAAAAGTAACAAGAGGAAGCTGTCATTTCAAAGTGCATTCCTGTCTTCTGTTTCAAGATAGTTTTAATAAGGCTTAGGCAACTCCTAAGAAACAATTTTTTAACTTGAAAAATGTTTCTACAGTCTTCTCTAAATTCATATTTTTCTTCCTAAGGGATAGTAAAATATATAGAAATTCTTTCTTTGAGATCTTTTCTTCCTGAACCCTTTATTACTGTATTTTTCTTCTGGATATAATCTAACCTTCACTTAAAGTGACCGGTACAATGGAATTACAACAAAACTTTAAAAAAAAGATTATGGTTGTATGTTCTCAGTCAAAGAAAATGGTGAAGGTAAACATTGCATACCTCTGCGTGTGTAAAAAAATACAGAATTTTTATCTTCTCTTTTTGGAATTTATAAAAAATAAACCCAACCAGTTTCTAAACCTTGAATTTGTTTGGTCCTACAAGCCAAGCCAGTCAATCCCCTTCCCCATTTACCTAGTAATCCTTATAACCATTTTTGGCATTAGATTCTATAAGACTTCATAGGAATTTCAGTGAATCTTTCAAGAATATGAGTGACTATATGGTACAATGTTGGTTTTGGGATGTCATGCATATGACTGCACGTTAATGCTCTAGAATACCTCTCCTGATACATTTCAGGGTTTATTTATGTATATTTTACACTTTGTAAATTTGCAGCCTTGCAGTGGAGGATCATACAGTAAGTTGAAACCTTTCCAGTTCACCATGCTTTTTATCAGTTTTCCAGTTTTCATGAGAAAGGACTTTTCCTACCAAGATAAGTAGGTCTTTGACTACGCTAGTAAAACTGTGAAAGCCTTATACTGATTTTAAGCAGTATTTTTCACCTAGTAAATAATGCTGAAATACATAGAAAAGTTCTAAACACTTACAAAAAACCAAAAATATATTTTTTATTTTTACAGTGAATCATTGCAAAGCAAATGAGATATGCAAATAATAATAATAAAATAATAAAATATAATGTAGGTGTTTTAGGGCACCCGGCTTGTCAAGAGATGAGAATAAAGGAGTTAAGAAAGTCAAAATATATGAAAATTGAAGTTAACTTATATAAAAACCAAACAAAGTGAAACTGAGAAAGGGTCATCAGCTTCTTTTATACTATACCTTTGTATGTAGCACAGCAGTTTAAGTCTTCATGGGCTTTATAATCTAAATAAGACTTTTTTAATCAATATATATTGCAATGAAAATAAGATGTGAACATGCACATTAATACCTTTTTTCCTGCATAATAATAGTCGTTAATTATTTGTAAAAAGTGAGTGCATATAATTATTTGTAATAAGAGTTAGTGGATAGGTTTTGAAACAGCATAGGGAGCATGTGTATGTATGCATATGTATGTCTGTGTGTGACAAGGGTTCAAACTCTATGTTATTCAAAGCACAATGGGTGATTCATAAGCCTTGGAAATCTAGGGGCAATTTAGACATAAGAGACAGTGGACCTTCTTGTGCTATTTACTCTTTTGAATTTGCAAATGTCCTGATTCTGTTTTACAGATCTCAAGGAAACACAGAAAAATTGAGAAAAGTTTCACAGTTGTTAATACCTAAAAGAAGCAAAAATTCATTTCTCTGAAATTTCATTAGAAGCCTTGTTTTTATGGTAATCCTCTTGATTTTTTTTAAAGCTTCATTAATTTATTTTCTGATTTTTAAGTATAACGATCCTGCCTGGTCATTAAGAGGAATATAAAGTTTAAAAGGCTCCTTTCATGGATATGCATGGATGGTTGCTGGTAGCAAGGATGAGAACATTAGAGAAGTTCTTATTCTCTCTTCTTGGAAAATGTATACACTTTTAAAAGCATTCAAGGAACTTCATACCTGCGATAATAACAACCTATCTGGCAGGTCCTTCTTCAAAGTCAACAGTCTGAAAAGCATTTCTTAATTTTCTGACTGTATTGGGAGTTATTCTTCCATTTAAGAAACTAAAACGTTTTCGTTCTTTAGTACATTATTTTTCTGAGACTTCTTTTTTTTCCCAACCAAGAAACTTCTTTATTTTTTCATATCTTTGAGCACTTTACAATGCTTACATTATCTACCATTTATTATAACACTATGTACTTTAAGAAGCTGTTCTTTGGAGATGCTAAACAGCTGCAGCTCTCAATGATTTCTGCTATAGAAAAAATATTGTACAAGTATATCTGATGTGTTCCTCCTGTTGTTATTTTGGGAGGGAGAAGTGCAGTGAAGACAGTTAAATTACTCTTCATACGTAAAAGCTTGACTATAAAAGAACTACAAATGCTTTTAAGGCTTTCTAGTATACCAGCGAATAACATGACTTATGTACCTTTACGATAGTTTTAAATTTCCAAGTCACATCCATTTTCAAGAGTTGCTTTTTGTATACTAAAAGTTATAAGCTCTGAGTTTTCCTAGTCTCTTTTGGACATCTTTTCATTGTCACAGAAACAGGTAAGTAGGTAAGATTTGTCAGTGTGATCTAAGAAAGTACCTTCTCTCCAGTAATTAACTTTATAAAGATTAAATATGCACTCAAAGCTATTCTGATATACTTCCTCCATGAAACTTTCTTCTTATTAGAAGTAATCAAATACTGTGATTTTCTTTTTTAATCCAAGCAGATTCAGAGACCTCCAAGGCAAGGAGCAGCTCATTCTTTGTATGCTCATTTCATTGTCAGTCTCTGTCCCTAGCATCTCCAAGAATTTCCAATTTTTACCATCTTACAGATGAATCATCTAAAACAATTACTAATTCTAATGTCAGACTTTTTTAACTTCCAGACTGTGAATTAAGAAAAAGACATACCAATTGACAAGTATAACCATTTTTGTGAATGTGAAAGTATATTGCCCTCAACAATGTGTTATCGTTTTAGGAGTGGAACACACAGAACCTGATTCCCTAATTATATGAAAATTGCATGTATATTTTAGTCATTCAGTTTCTAGATTCTGTAAGGTATATGAATTTATTTTTATATCATATCTGTTTAATATATTAGTTTTGTCCGTATTGTCACATCTTGACCCACCCTACCTCCCTAGGGGGTTGTGGTTTGTTAAAATAAAGTTCTGGGAAGCGTATTAAAGTGAAATTAACACTATATGTTTACTTTGGACTAATTTAATAGTTCTAAAGAAGTTTCAGATATTCAGTCATCAGTTAGAGTAAAATAATTATTGATCTGTGGTGAAGGCAAAAATGTGCTTATATATATATATATCATAGAATAGTTAGGGTTGGAAGGAACCATAAAGATAATCTAATTCCAACCCCCTACCATGGGCAGGTACATCCTACTAGATCAGGTTACCCAAGGCCCCATCCATCCTGGCTTTGAACTCTTCCAGGGAGGGGGAGTCTGCATCTTCCTTTGGCAACCTGTTCCAGTGCCTTACCACTCTCATGGTGAAGAATATGCAAACCAGATTAAGCAATTATGTGCCCCAATGGAACTCAAAAGAGAAGAGGGTCAGATTATAAAAAGGATACAAATAATTAGTGGAAAAAAATATAGTTTCACCTTTCCAAGGGATCTCGTGGTGAAATATGATGCCAAAATCCTGGAAAAGATGAGAAAGTTTATTGAAAATAAGGAGATTTTATGCAGTGGATGTCAGTTGATCATGCCCATTTGCACCCACTGGGCATTCTTTTAGGAGGAACTCTGTGTTACATAAGCTGCCATGTGTTCATTTCAGGTGATGCACACTGTTGGTCTTAGAAACACTGAGCACCCGGGAGCCCTGCACAAAATTGTAGTGACCAATGCTTGACATTTCTTCATATACTTGTGTGAAGAACGTTATAGCAGGTCTGAAAATAAATGACCTTACTGTTCCTTTTGAACTAGTTTTAACCACTTCATCTCAAAAAAATGGCTAAAAACCAGCATTAAGATAAAATAAAAGGAACAGTTTGTACTTTAACACAATCATTGACACATATGTGTTTAGGCTACTTGTATGTGACATTTATAATAACTGTCACAAGTAGATTTCAGAGCTCTTAGTGCTAACATCAAATGAGTAGTTCTGTAAATCCTAGAACATATAAGACCTAATTCACTGCAATTCTTCTTCCCTCCTTTTATTGTCTGGTTAAATATCTAGACCCAATTACATTTGACACTTATGTTATAAATGCCTGAACTCCAGGAATTGTAAGATTTATATTTTTTTACAGAACATCATTATTCTACTCTAAGTAGAGCTCCCTGCCATGTATCAAAAGGAAAAAATAAATAAATTAACAGTATAAAAAAAGATAAGGAATTGGTCAGTGATGAGCTTGCCATGCAGAGGAGAAAGTCAGAGAAGAGAAGTAGCTTTATTCAGGCATGGCGTCTAGCTGTATATAATGGCAATAATTTTTCTTTCTTAAAGTGGTTTTTTTTTTTTTTGCTTTTTACATATCAAGTCTTAGAATTTAGTATCATTAAAATATAGAAAAAGGAAGCAACTATATCAGTTCTATGGTGCTGAAATTCAGCATTAAAGCAGTAGGAGGTTCTTAAGAAATACTTTTTTAGGAATAAATAGATATTATTTAAAAATACCTTAAACAACAAACCAATATATTACTCTTTTTTCCTCTGTGTTTTTCCTATAGATAGTCCTGGTTTTGAAACATCATTGGATTGTACAAGAGGTACTGATTTTGCATCTTCAATGGCCTTTTTCATTCTCCTGACTGTATCAAGAACGTTAACCAGATTTAAATCTTTCTCTTTTAGCATACTTCCTCTTTCTCTCTTTAAGTTTGAAGTTATCTTTCTTCTCAGCTATTTAAACATAGATCATTCCTGGACCCAGTATACTAAATGTCCACATAAAAATAAACTCCTTCAAGGCAGTTTCCTCATCATTTGGTTCTCAGGGGTTTTGCTTTCCAAAGGTAATAACAGTTTCTGTAAAAATATTTGTCCCCAGTCCAAGTTATTTTTCAAGTGCAGCAAATGATTTATCAAAAGCTGTAAAATTAAGAGTATTTGATATGACATTTAAGTTATAAAATATCCTTCCCTAATCCAACCTCCCCAAAGTGCAGCAGAACTAAAAGTGACAAGAAGCCCACAGAAAATACCTTGATTAAGTGAAAAACCAGTTAAGAGAATCCCAGGACTAGGAGCACTCATTTATCTGTTGGATAAGGCAATTCATAACCTTCTAATGGCACTTTCTTTGCTTATGCCTTTCTGTGATGTTGCTGCTACTGCTGCATATGATCAGACCAAAAAGACTCAAAAAGGGTACAATTCAAAAAACTGTTCAACAAATACTAAGAAAGTGTTTATATATCTATTTATAAGTATAAATAGATATAAAAATCTCCTGTGTTCCTATGCAACTATATCAAGATGAAAGTATGAGCTCTTATTATTTCCTTGTAAATAAGCTAGACTGGATAAGTGACAAAGCATGATTTAGTAACAACACAAACATCTCACAAAATTATGGTCTTGATCTTTATCTCCTATATATGTCGCAGACCTTATGGTGCTCTTTTGTTTAGATCATTGGAAGGTACAAGAAAAGGTCTTTTCTAGTTTTTGGGAGTGTAATTTTAAGTAAGACATATGAAAAAAGTATTTTTCATAAAAGATGCAGAGTATCCCTGAGGAAGCTTATAGCACTTTGCAATCAAGTTTGATATATTTGTTCCACTAATAGAGAAGTAAAATTTCATAATGTCATCTGACTATAATGTCTGCCTAGGTAATATCTAAAAGCTGATTTGATCTTGTTTTAAAATTTCAGAATTAGCTAATTTTTTAATCCCCACATACTAATAATGTTTAGATCACATAAGAGAAAAGGCAGTGAGAATGTTAATAGGATGTCAAACAATATTGTTATAAGTGTACTAGTTCTATTTTAATAAAATGGTCAATTTTTCAAAAAAAAAAATTAACAAGACTCATTTAATGTATCCTAAATCTTTATGATATCTGTAAAATCTAGATGTAATATTTGGACCAAAATGTGGAGGTTTAGGCTCATCATAAAATGGTGGAGTACAAAACACTACACAGCACAGGATGAGCTTGACATGTGAAATGTAGATTTTAGCAATTTGATGACTGCTTCTATTTTTAGTAAATAGAATTTAAGCACCTACGTTGCTTCCTCACAATTTCAACATCTGTTGAAGTTTTCTTGTGCTTTGTCATTCTGTGAAAGGTGATAGCAGCAGTCTCTGAGTGCTTCATTTATCACTGTAACATTTGGTACTGTGTTTTGAATTGATTGTTTCAAAGATGTAGCCTACGTCGAGTTCAGCACATAATATTATGCATTGTCTGAAATGTCTTGCTTCATGATAATAATAAAATCTTTTTCTAAGATATATATCAAGGTCTAAGTAACAAAATAGTTTGGAGTAGGCTTCAGTCTCTAAATTAAGATACATTCCTTTTTATAAAAGACACTGAAAACCCTATATAGTACTCCTCTAAAGAGTATCTCAGCTGTTTGAATTGTAGTGGTTAATTTGCAACAGAAGTTAGGTTTTCTAAATTGCAAAAGAGGAACATGTGCACTGTTCCCTCTTCATAAAAATAAAGGATTTCTTATAACTTAATTGACTTTGTCGTCTTTTTAAGTTTCTCTAGAGGCTACATTTTAAACCTTGAAAGTTTGCCTGCAGGCTGCTGCAGAGGAGACTGTTCTTTGTATATTACATACCACGGAAAAATGTGCGTTTTTTGGAAATGTATAATGCAGCATTTTGTGCTGAAATGAACATTTAGAAATATCGTGCTAATAACGGTCGTAAGTGGGAGTGCTTTACTGCAAGCAGGTTTTGGAGATGTGAATTTAAATTCATTACCTTTGAAGAAATCCATTTTAAAGTCCATCATTATTTTCACAAGCCAGAAATTATAATTTTCAATGTTATGAAGAGTCTTTTCAGCTGGGAATTAGAAAGGTTTGTGTACTTGAGAGAAACACGTACCTTCTTCAGCCACTACCTTTCCTTGAGCTCCAGCCTTGTAAAAATTTGTACAATGTGAAGCACTGGATGTTCTCATGGTATGAAATTTAGTTTGCCATTTTAAGCAAGAAATGCTTATCAACATATATGAAAGAGGGATAATGTAGGGCAGAATTGACTCTTTTAATGTTAAAATTCTCTGCCCCATTTTTAATGATGGAGTTGCTTGAATCACATTGTATTAGCAGAGA
Source organism: Coccyzus lansbergi (assembly GCA_033558105.1). Classification (NCBI taxonomy): domain Eukaryota; kingdom Metazoa; phylum Chordata; class Aves; order Cuculiformes; family Coccyzidae; genus Coccyzus; species Coccyzus lansbergi. The sequence goes on along the minus strand of JAUMJK010000013.1, from coordinate 4,582,138 downwards.
TCTTTTTAATATTTTGAAGTCTTACTACACAAAACACATCAATTTTTGCCTTATTCTGTCTCTATTGTACTCACTCTAGTACCTTCTTTTTCAGAATTATACTTCAAGGGATACATTTCTTTTTTTAAGATTCTAAGTTACTTTTTTCTTTCTTTTTGTGTTCACAGTTTAATTTAGATACATTCATTATCTTCCTTTTTCTTGTTCTTACTTTTCTTGTATCTTGATAGTCTTTCAGATGTCTCTACTATACACAGTTTATTGTAACAATGTGCTATCTGATTAGTTTTGTTTAATAAAATGCAAATTTCTTAGAGCCTTGACCTTTTTCTATAAACTGAGATACAACACACGCAGTTCATATACCTGGGTCTTTTTGTTTTCTGTTGTCTGGAAGTTGCCACCAAATAATTTTACAATCACAGCGTTATTTGCTGTAGTAGTTTCTATTTCATGTGAATTTAAAAATGAGCATGTGGAAAAGTGTGGTAGAAAGCTTAGAGGTAAACCATCTTTTAAATTCTCTGATTCTCCTTGTATACAAAGGTATTCATATTCAGGAAGGAAAACTGAAGAATATACTGGCTTTCTGTGGAATCCAAGGAGTAAGAATGACATTCTTATATACGTGGAAACCAAAACAATGTCCACTGTGTGAATTACTGAAACAACATGGTCAATGATATTCTAAATTTCTTAAGAGAGAGAAAATGGTGGGCTTGTGAGAGAGCAGTAAGCCTTATTTACTATGAAAAATATTACTATGAAAATAATTTTTCACAGAAAGGATCATTGGGCATTGGAACAGGCTGCCCAGGGAGGTGATTGAGTCACCTTCCCTGGAGGTACTTAAAAGACAAGTGGATGAAGTGCACAGGGACATGGTTTAGTGGCTGGTATGAATGGTTGGACTTGATGATACTGGAGGTCTTTTCCAACCTAGTGATTCTATGATTCGGTGATCCTAATCTGTGATTCTGAGTTAAAACATTTCATCCACTCTTATTTTATATTTCAAAACCAGGTGTAGTCCTCATATAAATATCTGTCCTGAGTTTCTTTGTATTTTTTCTGTTTTCTAACACAATGCCATTTCCATTCATGAAAATTCAGTGCTCATTTATTGTTTTGTTATTTTTCATTCCAAGGAGAAAAAAAATATTCTCTTGCTAACTCTGTAAACTCACCTAGTCCTCCAGAATTATCCTATATTTTATCACGCTCATTTTTAAGGTAAAACCACACATAAAATGCAAGACCTGCAAAATCAGTCTTTACATCAAAACTTTCTTTCTTTAGTTTTATATAGCTGTAAAGGTGTGGGGCTTAAATATGCATGTTTTCCTCTGCTGAGAAGAGAAGTAAACTGGAGGAAGAGCCTTATGTCTTGACTGACTTTTCTCTAGGGCTCAGATCTGAGGCACTTCGTAGAATCTTTTATTTGGATTTATTTTGTTTGTTCATTTTTCCTGGGTACTGCAGATCAGTAACTGGTGTTATACAGAAATTTGTCTTTTCTATCAAATGACCCTTCTAGAGAATTGAGGACTGTTGGATGTGACTAGTTTTTAGGGTCCAAAAGTGGAAGCAAATAGGAGTAGAGAGGAAAAAAGAAAGGAACAAGTGCCTCTATTCTTATATCTGTCATTTTAAAATGGAAATTCATGACACTTTACAAAATGGCAAATGCTTTCTTGTTTCAACAAAAAATTTACTCTCCACAATAGTTATACTTCTTGAATTCTATTCAATTTACATCTTTTCCCTTTTCTTCTGGTTCATTTTTTACATAATCGATGTGGAGACTTAGTCAGTAAATAGCTCAACATAAAGTAAGTATTATATGTCTTACAAGGATTCAAGAATAGTATCACACTTTGCCATGAAGAAAAGTGAGAAAGTCATATGTATTGGTAATTAGTGAAGATTCTTCTTGAGTGTATGGTAATCATTACTGCCTAGGGCTGGCTGATGTATTGATAATGACAGTAATGTACTTTATACAAGAAGAGAAGAAAAGCAGTACAAAGATGAGAAAGAATGCAGATTTGGAGAACTGTAATTACATGAAGGAATGTGCATATTTTCATCATTTGACAAGAGGACATATTCTTTTTTAATCTCATCTTACTCATTTTCTGTGCTAATTTGCCATGGGAAGGAGTTTGGGGGAAAGGGGTTTCACTCCACTTGAGGCTGCATTGTTCATCTTGTAAGTTATACTTGGGATATCATGATGTTGTTCACTTGATAAATATTTAACATGAACAGTGTGCAAGCCATTTAAAAGGTAATAAATCTCACCTCTTGTTTGTACTTCTCTACAGAAGACTTTCTGACAATGAAACCCCTTGGGCTTTCAACTACAAAGGCACTGGCTGTAGTGTTTCAAAAGAATATTGATACTTAGAAAAGGCTGAGGATGAGAAAGCAGTGGATGAGGAGTTATCACAGAATTGATTTACTCTACCCTAGAATCTACATAAGCTACAATATATATTCATAAAATGAGACAAAATCATTTATCAAGTAAAGATAAATGATTATTTAAAAATTGACCTAGTACCTTAATCAAAGGATAGTGATCAATGACTTGACATCAGCATTGAACTGTAACAAATTGAATGCCTCATGGATCAAGGCTGGGAGCAATAGTGTTCAATATCTTAAATAATGACCCAGATGATAACATAGAACTTACCATCAGCAAATATATGAATATTACAATATAAGAGAAGTGGTTGGTATACCAAATGTCAGAGGGACCTGAAGACAGTTTAGAACTGATCCAGCAGAAATCTATTGAGTAGCATGTTAGTCTTCTGTGCTTTGGACAAATTAAACACTATGCATCAGTACAAGTTAGAACACCAACTGGCGAGATAACCATGTCCCATGATCATCTCTGTTATCATCACCTCATCTCCAGTTCTGTGAATTTTAGAGATTATGTCCACCAACAGTAGAAAATTTTTGTACTACTCCTGGAAAAAAATGTAAGAATATTCCTGGAGCAGAACCAACCGTGGGCAAAATAAATCAATATCCTGAAGCTTTTGCTCCTTTTTTTGTTCATAGAACTGGAAATATGTATGATATCACAACTATTGGCTCGTATTCATTGCAAACACTCCTTGGAGGAGACGCTGGTCAAAGATAGACTTCAGGGAAATTCACAGAATTCTTATTAAAACACAGATTTCTGCAGTAAATCTCAAACATCAGCAGCCCAACTCAAAAACAACTGAAAGTAATGTACAAAGAACTGGAGTGAATTATGGTCCCTGTTAGTGTCAGTTCATTATATATATAGGCTTGTAACTCTGTAGCAGTAGCAAGAATGTGTATATATGTGCACTCATATACACAAGAAAGAATACTCTCAGAAATTTACTGAAGACCTATGACAGGAAATCAAAATAATCTAATTACATCTATATGGCATCTCAAACATAGAACAGTAAACATAACAGTTTTAGTGGAAATATTTCTGATCTGAATGAGTCTTGGCCCTTGAGTTGAGTTATAGAAGATATTCTACAGATATGAAGATCTGGTAATTGATGTGCACTGATCTGTATCAATAGATAAGATGAGGAAAGCAAGTAAATTGTTCTCTAGTATAACTAAACCTCAGTCATATATCTAGTAATGTGCAAGCTGTAATTCACAAAGGGAAACTCCATACAGTGTTTCTCAAAAGAACTTGTAAGTCACAGGCAAAAGTTAACTGAACAGAAAGTTCCCAGTTCCCAGGGGCTAACATATCATATAAAAATACTGGATGTCGGTACAGTGGTCACATAATCTGCATATTTGCTAACGTTGTATATGATGTATTATTTGCAGCTGACATGCAGGAATCATGAAAAAGTAAAAGAGGGTTGTAAGAAGAAGCGTATAACTGAAAACTGGCTTTTGAAGTGTTAAAGAAATCATTTAATTATCATGTGAAATTTATTTGTGAAAAAATATGACTGCTACATTTTTTTTAGCAAATACTTTGGCACAAAAAAAGGAGTCTATTAGTAGATCAAAGTTGATGCTGGAGTTCATTTTATTTCTATCATGTGTTATTTGGAAGATTCAGGGTTCTGAGCCTTCTCATTTAAACCATGTATCGCCTAAAAGATGATCCCTGATGTCCCTTCCAACTTGGCATTCAGTGATTCTATAATTCTATGATTCCATGATTTCACTTCAGGTTAGACTTAATTTGGTCTCCTGATTGCAAACTTCTCCACTAAGCTTCTGAAGAACTATCATCTCACAACCTTTTCTCTCTTCAGTGTGGGCCCTTTGGGGAATATCCCTGGACAGTTATCATATTATTTTACTCTTGTCTCATGAAGATGATGACAGCAGATCAACAGAAATGCTAGATGCCTCCACCACCAATGCCTCTATAAATGTTAAGGCATAGAAGCTTTGATTCTGGTCCTGTTGAATTTTCAAGTGGCACCATGTGCCCACTGCATCCTCTATCTTCCCACCAAGTTTGGCAGTGTTCAACATGAGAGACTCTAGACACGGTATAAGAGATTTAGTACTGAACCCTCAGTCAATATATTTGCCTGGAAAGGGACAGGCAAAGCACTGACTCCAAGGTTTCAGGATACTCTTTTTCCTGAAACAGAATAGGCTGATGATATAAATAAAGTCAATGAGAACTGTACTTTCTATGTGTTTCCCTTTCCTGGGGGTAGAAGGGTAGAGAGTTTTGAGCGTTTCTACCCACCCAAAAAGTGTTGAAACCAACATGAATACATAAATTGGAAGGACTAACACTTAATTGTTTATCGAGACTTCATATATGAGAGAGGTATATCTATGAAAACTTGACATGTTTCATAGAAAAGACTCATACCTTCATAAACTAAGATTCAGAGAAGTAACTTCCTCATCAGAGGAGAGCAGAACAAGCCAGCAAGCCCTTAGGTATCCGTGAAGGTACAACACATTAGTTTTCTACATAACCACAGCTTCTGAAGAACAGAGTTTCTGCAGATCATAGAACTATTTTTGTCCTGATGCTGTGAAGGATCATAGAAAGTAAGCTCTGAAAGGAATAGCTAGATTAGGAAGGGTTAGTGGTACCTCAAAGAGCTAAATCTTGCAGTTGACAGCAGATATGAAGGCATTTGGTCTCTAAGTGTCAAGAAAAGCACTTTGTGGTATCAGAGAAGTTTTTGAAGGTTCAAGTATACTTGCATGATAGATGTAAATTAATTTGATATTCATCAGAAGGAGGCATTTATTGGTTTAATTTCTTCTGGAAGGATTCCAGTGTGTGTGTGTGATATGAAGCTGTTTTGAGAACCAACAAAATATAATAAGTGGATATAACTCAACACAATAAGTGGAGATATTCAAGAGATTTTCATCAAAACCTCATTACTGCTCCCACCCAGACTGTAAAAGCAAACGTAGCCTTAGACAATTTAATTTTTGAACTCTTAATACTTGTCCTCTAATTCTCAAGTCTCTAGGCTGTCCTTGTCTTTCTTTCCCTAGCTATTCTATCAGCTGCTGTGAGGGCTATAGATGATGTTTGAATTTATGGGTTTGGTTGCTTGCTTGTTTATTTTAAAGGCAGACAGATTTCACAAAGTCAATTTCTAAGATCAAAGTTTTGGAAAATATCTAAAAACTGTGACATCAGGGTACCTTTGTCGTTCCTTGGAGAAGCATGGTATCCCTTGAACTACCTCATACTTCCTGTGCTCTGTTGCTTGATGGCTTTATTAATTCACAAAAAATATAATTATACAATCTGTAGGTCTTTGGTTAAAATTAAAATGGTTTCTGAAGACAATATAGACAAAGAACAGAAAAAATATCACATCAAAAAACCCACAACCTATGTGCTAGCTTTAAATGTTTTGGGGATTATTAATTAGAATCATAGAATCACAGAATAACCAGGTTGGAAGAGACCCACCGGATCATCAAGTCCATCATGTTTAAAAAACTATATCAATAACTAGAAGAATGTAGCACATTCATACCACTGTATCATGAAACCAAGTACTAAGAAATTTCTTTTACCCACCACCAGAATCTATCTTCAAATTTTGTATATTTTAAAATAACTTTTTATGCCTCTTATAATAATAGAATCTCTAGGTTGGAAGAGACCTACCAGTTCATTGAGTCCAACCATTCCTATCAAACACTAAACCATGCCCCTTAGCACCAAATCCACCTGCACCTTAAACACCTCCAGGGAAGGTGAATCAACCACCTCCCTGGGCAGTCTATTCCAAAGCCCAATGACCCTTTCTGTGAAAAATCTTTTCATAGTGTCCAGCTTAAATCTCTCCTGGCGGAGCTTGAGGTCACTCCCTCTTGTCCTGTCCCCTGTCACCTGGGAGAAGAGGCCAACTCCCTCCTCTCTACAACCTCCTTTCAGGTAGGTGGAGAGAGCAATGAGGTCTCCTCTCAGTCTCCTGTTCTCCAGGCTAAACAACCCCAGCTCTCTCAGACGCTCCTCATAGGGTCTGTTCTCCAGACCCTTCACCAGCTCCATCTGGAGTCTCTGGACTCACTCCGGAGCCTCAGCATCCTTCTTGTGGTGAGGGGCCCGGAACTGAACACAGGATTCAAGGTGTGGTCTCACCAGTGCTGAGTACAGAGGGAGAATAACGTCCCTGGACCTGCTGGTCACACCGTTTCTGATCCAAGTCAGGATGCCATTGGCCTTCTTGGCCACCTGGGCACACTGCTGGCTCATGTTCAGTCGGCTGTCAGTCAACACCACCAGGTCCTTCTCCTCCTGGCAGTTTTCCAGCCAGGCTTCTCCCAGTCTGTAGCTCTGCATAGGGTTGTTGTGCCCCAAGTGCAGGACCCAGCATTTGGCCTTGTTAAACCTCATGCCATTGGACTCATCCCAGCAGTCCAGCCTATTCAGATTCCTTTGCAGAGACTCCCTACCCTCCAGAAGATCCACACTTCCACACAGCTTAGTGTCGTCTGCAAACTTGCTAAGGGTGCAATCAATGCCTTCATCCAGGTCATTGATAAAGACACTGAACAGGGCTGGACCCAGCACTGAGCCCTGGGGAATCCCACTTGTCACTGGCCTCCAACTGTAGTAAACTCCATTTACCACCACTCTCTGGGCCCGGCCATCCAACCAGTTTTCCACCCAGCAGAGTGTGCACCTGTCCAGACCAGAGGCTGACAGTTTCCGTAGCAGAATGCTGTGAGAAACTGCGTCAAAGGCTTTACTGAAGTCCAGGAAGACCACGTCCACAGCCCTTCCCTCATTGAGAAGTCGTGTCACTTTGTCATAGAAGGCGTTTGATTTAATGTTGAAGGTAAATAAGCTTTTCCTGCAGTGCAGGTACCGCCATTATATGTACCTGTACTAAGTCAAGATGAGGTACTACGAAGCAATCAGAAAGAGTCAGGATATAAATTAAGTCTGCTTTTGGGCATGTTTAGATATGCAAATTAAGCAAAATAATATTACAAGGGCTTTTGTTAATAAAAACTTGTGGATCATTTTATAAAGATGAGTTCTGAATGAGTTCACAAAAGTTTAATACACTTACAAAACTCAAGAACACATTTTTTTAATATTTCTTTCCAAAGAACACATTTTGATTTCAAACCATTGAAAGATGACATGTAAGTGTGTAAAAAGAAAGATTGCACATGTATTGAAAAAGCAAACACATTTGAAAGGGTGTGGTTCTAACAGCATATTGCTCTTTCATTTACTTTGCATTTTATAATAATATAGTTCCTTAAAAAAAAAAAGTCATTTTCTCCTTCTTCCTTGCAGATTGCTACATATTTACTCCACACAGTCAAATTCATCACACTTTGAGGGAAAAGGATAAATACGAAAATAAAACAAGACAGTTCTGTGTATTGAACAAATTAGAAGAATCACCTCCATTGAAAAAAAATTTTAAAGATTTAGAGCTTTACAGTGACAGACCTCATAGGCCACACAGTCTGTGTGAAATTGGATTCTGTGTGATTATTTCTGGGCAATAATTCAGAGCAAATAACATCAAGAAAAGCTTGCATAAATCCTGACAGAAAAAATGGATTTAAATCAAACTAATAGGTTGCAAAACATATGAAATATGCTTTGTACTGTGCCTTGGAGACACATGGCCAAATCCATATTCAAAAAGTAAAAACAAACCAGAGTGATTTGAAGAATAAATTACTTGTCATCGTGATCTTTAAAAATGCCAGAATTTAATGCAAAAATATAATCCTAACATTTATTGCAGCAAAAATAAATGTCAACATATTAGACTTAACTGGCTAAGCCTTGTGGTAGCATTTCTACAAAGTGAAAGGAACATGACAAGTTGTATTTCACATTTATTAGAATGAGATTTGGTCTTCTTTATCATAAGCAGTAGGTTTAAACACTCTATTTTAATTTACTTCACAGTATTGAGAAAAACATTTACTCAGATAAGAAGTGGAATACCCTATACACTTTTCTCTGAAGCAATCAATCAATTTCAGAAGCTAAATATGTAATATGACAACACTAGAGCTTTGCAATAGAATACAGAATGTAGCATACAATGTTTTTGACATTTAACTGACACTACTTAGAAGCAGATCTAGAACATTGGAAAAGTTATGGTTTACTATTGGTTATAACAGAGATATCTTCATAAATACGTAAGTAAACATTATCATACCGGACTATATCTGAGAGAATCTTTTGACTGCAGCTAAGTACTTATCAGAGGAAATCATTGTTCTAATTCCTTCCTAAGCTTTTTTTTTTTTATTGTGTAACACTTTTGTGCGCTTCCTTGACTTCCAGTTTTTGTACATTATGCTTTGCAAAGTATGTTTGTACACATTATCTTTCCATTACTAATATGATGACTCATATGAAACTTAAGCATTACAGAGACTATCAGCTTTTTAAGCCTTGTTTTCATGGGAAAAAAATTTGCAAATTCCTTGGAAATTTGTACAATTCTTCCTGTAATAACAGTGGCAGCTTAGCCTTCAAGTGCTTTTAAGTTATCAATTGCGGCATCACAGGGTTAACATATTTAGATCATTTTCTTTCAGAAAACAAACATTTACACAAATTTCTTATCTAGAATAATGAAACAAAATATCTATAAAAACATCAGTATCATAACTGCTTTAAAGATGAAATAACATTGAAAAAAAGATTGCAATTGATTTTTTATTAAAAAACCACAAAATTAAAATATTTAAAATTGCAAGAATTAAGCACTTAATCCCAGTATTCTCTTTCCTCTCCATAGTCTTTCCTGTTTCATCTACTCTGGTAAATCAACTTGCTTTCCCAGTTCCTGGGCTAGGTTTCACAGGGAGTTCCAACAAGGCCACTGCCAACTGCAACATCAGTTGGATGCAGCAGTGACTCTTGGCAGTTCTGGCATATGCAGGATAGTTTTGCTGCCATTCCTGGAGTGAGAAAGATGAGAAACTGCAGTAGGTTCCTTTACATAATACACATAATATTCCCTGAATCAGGGGAAGTTAATAGATGGAATATTTGTTTCTGCCATTGTCTATTAAAAAAAAATTACCATTAAAAGAAAATATTAAGAAAAATGAGTAAATGCCATCTACAAATATTGTTATATACCACTGCATGTATTAGGACTATAAAATGAAGAGTTTGCGCTAAATAGTGATTCACATATAGATAACTGTATTGACTGATATTTCCATTGACACATTTTTTTTTTATTATTTGTCATCTGGTTTACTGGCATGGAAAGGCTTGGTTAGTAAGAGGGACTGAGCAGGCTAACTTGTCACAGAGGAATTGTCCATGGAACTGGATATGTCCATTACCCTATCCAGGGGCTGAGGCCAGTTTTCTCCTTCTGGTACTTACAGGCAGAAAAGGCTGTTACAAACTAAGAACTCTGTTTAGTAGAAAGCTTTACAAACTCTGAATGTGTTTATTTTTGAGTACACTCTTGTAGAGGTCACCTCCCAACACTGCTTTTGCATTTGGCATAGGTCAGCTTTGATTCTCAGGAGTTTTAATGGATTTTATTCCCAGCAAATCCTTTCCTTAGAATGCAGCTGTTGAAATGGGTACTATAACTGACACATTATATCCTTTTCTCTTTGAGGGAGGCTTCAACACTCTTGCATATAAATGTCTCTATTCTTTCTACTATAAACTTATTTCACCATTGGTACTTTTGACATATGGTGTGTATGTGCCACCAGAGAAGTATGTCTCCTGAAGGCCTGAAATTACAAACCTAAGTAGTTCTGGCACACATTTTTCACATGAGCTACTGTATGACACAAAATTACAGTCTATATGCTCCATATATTAGTAAGATGAGGAGATAAGTAATCTTCCATTTGAATGATAAAATGTACAAGTACATATTTAACTTTTAAATATGTACTGTGAAAATGAGTTGCAGCATACATGGATAAGTGCATTTAAATTTGAAACTAGTTAGCACTTTTGGTAATAAATAAGGCTACTGAATGTCTACATACTACACTGTTTTATATAAATAATAAGAATGACATAAAATCTAATTACACACACTAAACATATGTTGCAGTAAAAGGGTGCTGTTATTATAATGTGCTTTTTTAGAGGAAATCAAATTCCTCTTTTAGGTAGAATCTTATACACATACAGGTTTCCTGTCATTCCACTTACAGAAGCATAAGGATGTTTTCAGACCTGAAATTGGTAACCATTTCAAAATGTTTAAAAATTCTTACAGAAAAAGATTGTTGAGCTTCTGACATGTCACAAACTACATATGTCTCTGTTCATATACTTTTGTAGGTTACATAAAAAATTCTCGTTTCTTTTCCTCTTAGAAAAAACCCTCAACCCATCGTAATTTTTATCTCCTCATGAAACATTCACTAAAGCAAACAAAATGTTCAAGTAGTAATATTCTATTTTATGTTTTGTATGCTTTGTAAAGAAGCTTTTTTTTACTGTGATTTATGTTTTATTGCCCCCTACTGCTTGAAAAGTACTTTTTTTCTTGAGTCAACCTCTTCTTTCTTAGTGAAAAAGGAGTTGTGCTTGAAATCATCTTTTCACCTGAAAGACCGAAGCATTCGAATAATGCAGCCAATGTAATGAAAATATCGTAACAATGCTGCAAAATGAAAAAAATGCCTTCAATTACCATTTCCTGTGTTACACATAGTATTGTGAAAATTTAATATTATTTTCACATGTAATATCTCTTACTTTTCTGGTTATTGTCTTGGGATAAAGAACGCCTCATAGGTCCACCTGAGAAAAGAACTTTCCTTACATATGGAGATCTATAAACCTCTACTCTTTGAGGAGGATTCTCATTGCTTGGGGAAACTCTTCACTTAGATCTGCACATTGCTTGCCTAGACAGAGTTCTTTTGTGTTTTTCCAAATATTTTCCTAAGAAAGCTGAAGATGTTATTGTTGTTCACTTTTTTCTTCTGGAAGTTATGTAGAAATTTTACCCCAGCTGTATTCCTTCATATGGAAAAAAATACCTACAAGACTTCTTCAGTGGTATCATGTTTAATGGCCTCAAGCTCCACCAGGGGAGATTTAGGCTGGAGATTAGGAGGAAGTTTTTCACACAGAGGGTCATTGGGCATTGGAATAGACTGCCCAGGGAGGTGGTTGAGTGGAGGTGTTTAAGGCAGGGGTGGATGAGGTCTTGAGGGACTTGGTTTAGTGTTTGATAGGTATGGTTGGACTAGATGATCCGATGGGTCCTTTCCAACCTGGTTGTTCTATGATTCTATGATCCTATGATTCTATGTTGTTACAAACCTGGATATGGCAGTGGCAGATATTGGCTGTGTCCACTAGCCAAAAATCTACATACCCTATGGATTGTTCCAATCTTTAATGAGTTTCTTTCCTGATAGGGAAGCAGCAGCTGTACCAGAATGATGTATTTTTGGAAAGAATGAAATGCATAGGTAATGACAGCTAAATACATTGCAAAAAGTCTTCCAGAAGTCACAAAATCCATGTAATCAGATTTGTGGGGCTATATTGAAAGTTGTGGGATTAATTTAAAAACATTTTGGAAATGTTACTCTGTCTTACTTGTCTGGCTTTTTCAGACTTCTGAACTTCAGTATTTTTCTCCAAAAATAGTGCCTACCAGCTTAAAAGAAACAAAGTTATTAAAATTTACATTTTTAATCTGTTGAAGCCTATGCAGAAGAGCAATGACATTTGTACCTATTGCCAGCACACTCAGTGGGTAGGTCTACGTACAGAGAGGGTAGACTGAAGATGTAGGCTAATAACTGGTTTATCTTGGCTAATGAGCTAGCCTGAATAAGAAAACCTGTTATCTGGCAGTACCAATCAGAGATAACATGCCTTAACCTTCTTTCATTAAGATGTCATTACACTTCACGTTTGTCATTGACAAAGTAAGAACACAGCCAATTAATTATCTCAGATGATTTGGGTGAATTGATCATTTGTCTGAGCCCTGAGGCTGCTTAGTAAATATCCACAGTTTATAATGTAATAAAGAGCTGGTATACACAAACCAGATGAGATGCTGTGTAGACGCATTACAACAGTGTAGATGCATAGCTCTATACAAGCTAATTTAGAGCATTCTCTGCTTAAGGAAATAAGCAGCTACAGACAAAGCCAGAAATGAGCTTTCCTGCTTCTCAGCTACCACTATCTGCATACGTCACAAAGAGAGGGTAAGCTGATTAGAAAAATGATTACTTTGAAATTTCCAAATGAAATACTTACTTCAAAATGGAGATTTTTGTGGATTTTGATAATGCTATTGATACTGTCCCTCAAATAATCATTCAGGACAAGTTGTCAAGCTATGGAATGAGCAGGTTCATGGTGCTCTGGGTGAAGAACTGGCTGAATGGCAGGACTCAAAGAGTTGTAGTGAATGGGGTAACTTATAGCTGCAAACAGGCTCTGCGAAGGGTTCTAGATAGGCTGGAGCACTGGGCAATCATCGACAGCATGAAATTTAAGAAGAACAAATGCAAGATTCTGTACCTAGGATGGAGTAATGCTGGTAACAAGTATAAATTGAGATATAAATTGAGTAGTTGGAGAGTAGCCTTGAAGAAATGGGTCTGGGAGTGTTGGTTGACAGCAGGTTCAATATGAGTCAGCTATGCGCCCCTGCAGCCATGATGGCGAACCAGATCCTGAGGTGCATTAAACACAGCAAAACAAGTTAGTCAAAAAAGGTGATTAATCCATTTGTACTCAGCACTGGTGCAGCCTCGCCTTCAGTTCTGTGTGCAGTTCTGGACCCCCCAATTTAAGAAAAAAAAGTCAAGCTCTTTGACTGCATGCACAATAGAGCAGCAAAGATGGTAAAAGTATTAGAAGGAACATCCCATATGGAGTGGCTAAGAATGTTGAGATTATCTAGTTTAGAGAAAAGGAGGCTTCAGTTTTATTTTTCCTGCTGTTTGTTTAAAATGTTTGATATTATTACCAACTAAGAGTTCTTTCACAGTATTGTCTAAAGAAAGAGATGGTTGGCTGCAAACCTGGGAAAGACAAATTGTATTTCTTATTTACATAGAAACTTCTAGCATATTATTGCAAATCAATGGTGTTACTGCTTTTCCCTTAATGTTCTGACTGAAAAATTTATTGTTTTGACATTTCTTTACTCTTCTTTTAGATTTCTGATATTATTTTATACAAGTATTCATTTATTTGCACTAGAAATTTAACTCACATGCAGAAAGGTTTCCTTTTTGTTTATTTATAATTTACAGTTAAGCATCACACCACACAGCCTCAGACAGATCCTAAGCGTGTATTCCCACATTTGGGATAATACTTTTAATCTGTTCTTTTCCTCAGTAAATCTATGACACATCACTCTAATTTTCATTTTGATCATTGTGTTTTTCTAAAACAATCTTAACTGAATTGCATTACTTTGCATTTCAGTCACAGAAAGATTAATAAAGGTCTCACTTTCTCTGCTAAGTCATACAATACATACTTTTGCAAACACTGAATAATGAAAAAGCAGAATAAACATACTGGAAATTTCTCATCTATTTTCAAAAGTACAATGAACACAGAATGTGTTTCTTGAATGCAGAAAAGTGAAAGATTATCAAGAGATTTCTAAGGACATGAACAAAATAAGAAAATAGTTTCACACACAGAATCACACAGAATCACACAGAACCACCAGGTTGGAAAAGACCCTCAGGATCATTGAGTCCAGCCATTCCTATCAAACACTAAACCATGCCCCTTATCACCTTATCCGTCTGTCTTTTAAATACATACTGGGATGGTGACTCAACCACCTCCCTGGGCAGCCTATTCCAGTGCCCAGTGATCCTTTCCGTAAAATTATTTTTTTTTTCTGATGTCCAGCCTGAATCTCCCCTGGTGGAGCTTGAAGCCTTTCCTTCTTGTCCTGTCCCCTGTCACTTGGGAGAAGAGACCAACATCCTACTCTCCACAGCCTCCTTTCGAGTAGTTGTAGAGAGCAACTGGACATAATACGGTGTCATCTTATCCGTTCTGTGCTATTGCCAGGAGAGGTTGAATCAGGGGATCCTTGAGGTCCCTTCCAACCTGTTATGCTAAGATTCTATAATTACAACTAATTTCTAGGTGTTCTGATCTGGATCACAATTCTAATATTCTAAATAAACTCTAAACAACCATAAGAATTATTTTTTGTCTTAGCTAATCATAAAGTAATCAAAAATATGGTTGCTTCCACGGGGCAGGTCCAGCTTGGAGCCATCTGGAACTGGCTCTATTGGACATGGAGGAAACTTCTGACAGTCACCTATGTAGTCCCCTGCCTGTTAGTAAAGCCTTATCCCACATAAACCAAAAATACAACCAAACATCTATCCTTCCATTCAATCATTACCCTCACCAAGAGGGTGGGGACAAAAAAAAAAAAAAAAGAAGAAAAGTAAAAAGACTTCGAGATTAACATAATACCGGTTTGACAAGATAATCTAACCCACCTTCCAAATTATTTTATATCTTATGACAGCTGAGCAGGATATATTTTATAAAATACTGGTAGCAAAGACCAAACAGTATTGCTGGGTTTGTGACAAAGATGCAAAGTGACCAATTTTTTCATAAGTGCTAGTTAATGTGATGCTTTACCCTTTTTTCTAAGTTGAAATTCACTAGGGATCTGGGAACATATTGAAAACTTTGTGCTTACAGATGAAGTCCTCATCTACTATAGCCAAGAATGTCAACAGAGATGTCAACAAAGAAAATGGCACCAAGCCATGCCAGAGAATTGCAGAAGGAAAGAATCTAATAAACTTATGTATGTTTAATTTAAATTAAGAAACTAAGACAAAAATAAAAGAAAGAAATCTATTCAATTTCTCTTATCAGCTTTTTATAAGTGCTTTAGCAAAAGCTGAGAGAGAAAAATACATAGAGAGAACTGGAGTTAAATGCCTGATTGTAGGGATTTTATAGAAAAGAAACCAATACCCCAAGTTTCTTATATTAAATTCAGAATTTGTGGAATGCATGAAGGAAACTGAAAAGGAAAGAATTAATAGGTTCATGAGAATATGAGAGAGTGAGTGAAAAATAAATGCTGACAATGACCCAAAGAATAAGGCAGAAGTAAATCTGGATATAAATGACATCTGTAAGTGTGTTGTTGGGTGAATATGACAATTGGTCATGACTGGAAAGAAGCTATTAAAATAGAATTATAAGTAATATAACAATGTATGCTTTCAGTCTGAGAGTTCATATGTTTTAACACTTTATAATGTTATGCTAATCAAGACTTAAGTGAGGCATACCTTGGGCAAAAATTATGGTATTTATGCTTATGTTATAAGGAGAAAATAAACTTAATTATAAACTAATAATAGCAATAAACTTAAACAAAAAGAATCAAAATTGTAATAGCAGAAATACAGAGTAAACACAAAGATCTAGGCTTATTCTTAAACACACAAGCTAAGTCGAGTGTTTCTGGATTTTTAAATATATTTCCCATTCATGAGCTTTCCCAATAATTAGAGACCATACAATGCATATTTATGCTGTGTGTATGCAATGCATGTGTATGTGTTCTTCCTATTAGTATGAGAGGGAAAAGAGAATGACATTGAAGAACTTCCATGGAAACATCAAAATTAAAGGAAGCTTGCCTTTCCTTGCTGCTTTTTCAGTTTTAGACTGAGGGCTGTTCAGTTTTTTCCCTTTTTTTGCTCTGTTCTCTAACTCTAACATTTCATTTCTCTTTTTTGAGGGTAATTTAGAATATATGGGAGAATTAACATTAAATTTGAGTGTAACTATTAAGGATGTATAAAAACATTAACACCTTCAGAAACTTATATATAAGTATCATGTGGGCCATCCCAAGAACTGAGTCAAACTCTGTTGCATGTCTGTATAAACTTTTGCATTCAGATAGTCCCCAAACAGTAATTCTACAGATATTAGGTGCCAAAGAAAAAAAGGTAAGGAATTTCTCTAAAATTGTTTTGCAACAATAACTCTAAGTCAAGTCTCTAGTTAATTTGCTTGACCTTACTCTTATTGGCATAAATGGTGGCAGAAGTAAATTTCCCAAATTAGCTTTATAAGGATAGTAATAAAACTGAAAGGTACAGTAAGGACAACAGGCATAAAAATCTGGAGGTTTCTACCTTTCTTAAATAATTTTATATTTTTTTTCAATCATGTTTATAGTTATCATTATAAAATATTTCTTCTAGTACATTTTCAGCGGTACAATTAATTTCACTGGGTTATATAATTCTTAAAGCTTTCTACTTATTTGCAGTAAGGCCTATATATCTAGTAAAACTTTATGTAAAATTAAATCTAAATGATATTCTGTTATCTTCCAAAGTCATGGGAAGAATTTCCAAATTTTGAATAATTCTTTTCATTAAAAAGAGGAATAAAATGCTGGTTTAATTTTTTTCCATGAAATGAGGTTCCATAAAGTACTAAGACTTTTTACTTCAGTATTTTTGAGTGAAAAAAATAATGTAATGGATTTTGCCTTACAAAATTTCAGTGCTCTAAACTTTTTTTTAGTGCTTTTGAAAAGGAAAACAAAAACATATTGGAAAAAACCCACAATCTTACGTTCTTTGATTTTCTGAAACTTGCCATGCAATTCTACCTCATGTCGTATCTAATACAAATAGGGTAGCCTTCTCCTAGGATTTATACACAGTTCCTCTGAATATAATTTTATCTACTAGCTTTGTTTTATGTTTTCATATTAACTGCTCAATGCTTTTTGAGTTCTTTACATACTGATCCAGCCAAAATACATGTTATATGATTATAATTTACTAGCCTTTAATGACAGTATGGATGCATACAAAAATATACTAGCATCATTATCATGGCAATAAGCTTCTATACCAGGCCCCTCACCACAAGAAGGATGTTGAGGCTCTGGAGCGAGTCCAGAGAAGAACAACAAAGCTGGTGAAGAGGCTGGAGAGCAGTTCCTATGAGGAGCGGCTGAGAGAGCTGGGGTTGTTTAGCCTAGAGAAGAGAAGGCTGAGAGAAGACCTCATTACTCTCTACAACTACCTGAAAGGAGGTTATGGAGAGGAGGAAACTGGGCTCTTCTCCCAAGTGACAGGGGACAGGACAAGAGGGAATGGCCTCAAGCTCCACCAGGGGAGATTTAGGCTAGAGATTAGGAGGAAATTTTTCACACAGAGGGTCATTGGGCATTGGAGGTGGTTGATTCACCTTCCCTGGAGGTGTTTAAGGCACTGGTAGATGAGGTCCTGAGGGACATGGTCTAGTGTTTGATAGGAATGTTTGGACTTGATGATCCAATGGGTCTCTTCCAGCCTGGTTGTTCTATGATCCTATGATTCTATACCTCATTTTTCATACCATTTAATTAATTTCCTCTTATTAATGAGTGGAGTCACATTAAGTCTCCACACATGGAAAATAGTCAAGAAATCTTCACTTTTGTTTTCTTCAATGGCACTCTATATGGAAAGCTAAAATAACACTGAATATAATCATAATTCTGTGATTAAATCACACCATGCTTAGACACAGTAGTCAGGAAGGAGCTAATGAAGGAACTGAGTATCAAATTCATGTGTTACCATTCAGTTAAGTAGAAACAGTTATTATCCAGGAAGAATGTGTTTAAAACATAAAAGGACAAAAAAAAAATCAAAGTTATTCCAATGTAAAGGCTAGTGGAAACTGTGAGAAAAATGTTTTGATGTGAAACAGAAGGTGTAATGTAAAAAAAAAAAAAAAAAAAAAAAAAACCAAGAACAAAAAGGCAAATAAAAGAGAGAGGGAGGAGGGAGTAGATGGGCTGTATAATAAGGTACAGAGAAGCTCAGATGTGTTCCCCTAACATTCAAAGTAAAAAGCTGGAAAATTTAGTGCTAAAGTGATCTCAAATCAGGGAACAGTAGAGTAGTAGACACCTGGTCCTCTAGAATTAGTGGCATGTATTTGAATTTTCTGTTGACTGAGAAAGTCTTTCTATGCGAATAGATTTAAACAATCAGATACTAAGGAGAAAAATAAGATTTTATGACCTATGGAAAAAGGAGCAGGCTACTCAAGAGCATTACAAGAATATTGTTAGGATACGCAGGGAGAAAATTAGACGGGCCAAAGCCCAACTAGGACAATCTGACTATTGCCATAAAAGATAATAGAAAATAAATGCATTAGCAACAAAAGGAAAGTTAAAAGAATAAAATTTATTGGATGCAGGGTGAAATGTAGTGACAAAGGATGAGGGCATGCAGTATTTGCCTTGGGTCCTTCTCTGCCAGGCAGATTTCTAGTTTTTCCCCAAACACTCTAGCACTGCATGAGGTTGTTGTGTACCAAGTTCACGACCCAACACTTGCCACGTCGAACCTCATACTGTTGAGCGCAGCCCATCAATCCATCCTTTCCAGATCCTGCCTTGTATCAGAAATAGTGTGGCCAGCAGGACTAGGGAAGCTATTGTCAGCCTGTACTAGTTGCTGGTGAGACCTCACCTCTTAAACTGGGTTCAAAATTTGGCCTCTCACTACCAGGAAGACACCAAGGTACTAGATTGTCTGCTAAGAAGGACAAGAAAGCTGGCAAAGTCTATGGAGCACAAGTCTTATGAGGAACTGAGAGAACTATGTTTTATTTAGTCTGGAGAAGCAGAGTCTGAGGGGAGACCTTATTGCACTTTACAACTACCTGAAAGGAGATTGTAATGAGGCCGATGTTGGGGTTTTGTCCAAAGTAACAAGCAATAGGAGGAGAGGAAATGGACTTAAGTTGCACCAGGGGAGATCTAGATTAGACATCAGGAAAAATTTCTTTACTGAAAGTACTGTCATGCATTGGCCAAGCTGCCCAGGGAAGCGATAGAGTCACTGTCCCCGGAGTTATTTAAAAGATGTGTAGATGTAGCACTTAGATACATGATTTAGTAGTGAACCTGGCAATGCTATGTTTACAGTTGGATTTATGGTGTTAAACGTCTTTTCTAACCTAAACTATTCTATGATTCTGTGCTTCTATAACTGTTTTCCTTCCTGGCATACTCTCAGTTGTTTATGTGATCCAACACTTCTGGAAGTTACTTAAATTATTTTACAGAAATATATAGATGAGCTGATGCATCCTGCATCTAGTATTCAACTTGATGTTGTATTGTTTGCATCATCTGGGTATTGGATTGGTGCTGGCTTAGAACACAGTTAGTTTGCACGGGTAGCAGTCTATATAATCTTTGTTGTATTCCTTAGCTAGAGAGGTCTTGAGGTAAAACTGGTACTGATATCCCTGAG
This sequence comes from Coccyzus lansbergi, assembly GCA_033558105.1. NCBI lineage: Eukaryota > Metazoa > Chordata > Aves > Cuculiformes > Coccyzidae > Coccyzus > Coccyzus lansbergi. The sequence continues at coordinate 4,562,338 of JAUMJK010000013.1, read as the reverse complement.
ATGATTCTATGGAGTGTGTCGTTGTGGCAACAAGAAAAATTCAGCCTGCTGTGGAGCTCCAACTGTTAGGCTTCAGATTCTGAAGAATTTTATTCTTTCTGGATGACTTTGAAATGAATAATCAGGCAGTGTTCTAGAAATGTCCAGTGTCATTTTTATTTTTTTATGGAAATATTGAGACTAATTATCAGTACTTATACTACAATATAAATGTCTGTTGTGGTTTAAAGAAAACTAATATAATTGCTCAGCCATCTTTACACCTATGTTCTCAGCTATGTTGACCCAGCAGTGAACTGCTGGAAAGCATTTAAGCTTCTAATTCCAGTTAATTAAAAAAAAATGGTTATGAAAGTATCTGATTCCTTAATGTTGTATGACAGTATGTGTCACAACCCGGACCCATGAGCCATAGGCTCATGTCCAGCCCTGACTGGGGGAGGAAAGTGGATTTGTTTGTCTGTGTGGCAATCCAAAGACCAATAAGGTCACTCCAAGGGTGAATATCAAAACAGTATTTATTTCTGGCTCCAGCAAACACAAACACACCGAGATCCTGGGGTGCGCAACAAAGACATGGGGTGGTGCAACCACCCAAAGTGACTGAAATGAATCCCCCAAAACAAATCAAGTCCCTAGGATCAGACCCAACACGTGGTAATGGGCCTGGGGGGGAGAGAGAGAGAGAGAGAGGGAAAGAAATCACCACATCGAAAGCAGCAGATGATTTCAGGAACACATGGTCCAGGCCACGTGGTCTAGGTTGCGTGGTCTGGGCTAGTCCGAACAGAGAGTGTGAGTGAGCTTGAGCATGGAGGTGAGACCCCGACTCCTCCCTTCTGAGTCCTTTTATCTCCATGTTTTTGGCAGGCTCCGGAAGCCAGCAGGTGGGAGGGTAGTGGGGGCAGCAGGAATGGCTGCATCCCCTCCCTCAGCCAAAGCCATCTCTGGGGCCCAGCTTCAGCCCAGAGAGGGAGAGCTGTGCCTGCTCCTGCACTGCCCCTCGCTGAACCACGGCACAGCAGTCAAGCTGGTGCCACAAGAGGGTAGTCCTCTGACAAAACATTAAAGGCAAATAGATAAACATAGTCTGACTTGACATTCCACCTCGTGACTTAAACATTTGTCACAGAAGTCAAATCAAAAACTCAGATCCATGTCATCTATAGTGGTAACACTTCAGGGTGCAACTTGCTCAGTTGAACGCGTCACTGCATCACCTCCACCCAACCACAGCCAGCTCTGGGTTTGGAGTCCACCCAAGCAAGAGAGAGCAGTGCCCACTCCTACATTTTCCTTCTGTTGAACCTGACACAAGCAGGCAGTCTTCAGGCAAAACGGTTAAGGCAGAGAGAGCTGACTTCACAGTATGGATAATCATTACTATGTATTTGTAGCTTAAATGCACACTACGCTTTCCTCTATGTCAAGTACAGGGAAAAAAATGCAGAAAGCTAATTGATACTGCATAGGCTTCTTATGTTTAAATCAAAGAAAGAATATAAAACCACTTTGTTGCAGTCTTTAGTCTAGAGGGTTTTTAATATTTTTTAAAATTGATTATTTTGATACCAGACTTGTCAGGACAAAGTCTCAAGTGAATGAGCAGAAAACAGTATATGTTTATTACACATTGCCATAGTTGTTACAGAATTATTGTTATCCTTAGCAAAATCACTATGTTATTGTTCTTCTCTGGTTCACTGCCATTAACAGTATGTTTTAGACATTTACTACAGTCATTTTCAGAATTTAGAGATCAAATGGCTTCAGAAAGCATTTAAGAACCTCATATCTAACTTTTTAGGAGATACAGATATATTTCTGTCCCATCAAAAATATAATTTAGGTTAAAGAAATTTGTTCTCAAAATTAATGTTGTTCAGCACTTTATAAAAAATATTCTTTAAGTCTTAAAACACATCCATTTTTGAAGTGTCAGTGCACTATGGATTACAATATACTCCTTCAGAATGAGGAAACAATTACTTATAAAATCAAGAAGTTTTTTTCTTAATATGAAGTCTAAACTTATGTTAAATGCAGTGTGATATTTTACAGGTGGAATAGGGATGGAAGGAAACTTTGTCACATATGGCTATTCAAATTAACAACTATGTTAAGTACAATGGTTTTCTTAAAATGCTGGACCAAAACCTACACCCTACTCTTACTTAAAGTCAGAATAAATCTGACTTTTTGGTTTCATATTTATAACACTCCTTTCTTTTCTTGCTCTGAAGAATTTGGAGATTCATGACTCCCAAGATACTTGTAGCTCAGCCTAGTCACGTCTCTTACTTTAAGAGAGTTTAAGTTCCTATTTGCACTTATGTTCAAATCTTGTACTCACTCATGCTGTGTAAATATAGAATCATTTTCAAGCATATATATGAGGTTTCCCTCCGAGTGTCAAGACACATCGCAAAGATTTTGCACCCAAAATCTTTAGAAAGGTCTAAGAAATTAGGGAAAGATCAACTATCCTGTGCTAATCCACATCTCTGCAGGGATCTCACCCTGTCTTTTTAGTAAATTCTGTTAATTAATTGGTGTTAAACAAAAGAATCACTTGGGTTTCTTTTTGGAAGTTTCTAAACTTTGTGCAATGTGAGCAAAGTAGAAATCATGTGTCAATGTGGATGCATAAGCCTAAGGAAAGAAGTGTGAAGGACTCTAGCCCACTTTCTCACTAAGGAGATATCACATATCATAGTTATTGTCTTAGACTTACAGGGTTTTATGTAGTATTCCTTCCTTTGTTACTCATTGCTCAATTTACCTTCCAGTGATTCAACGTCTATTTACAGAAGACATTTATGAAGCTGATTTTTGGAATGTGCACAGAAAACCTAGTGAGTTCCCTTGCACGTGCAGAAGTGAGATTGCAGGGGTGAAAGTAAGAAACTAGAAGTTTAAAGGACACTGAAATACTTAACTTTCAAACAAAACGTGAAAGCATATATTTTGTAGGCATTGCAATCTTTCAGCTGCACAGTTATAGAACAGCTGAATTATTACAGGAGAGCTTTGGATGACTGATTTAAAACCCCTCTTGTGACTGAACTAAAAGTGACCATGATATACAGTTGTTTGAGCTTGAGAGAGGAGGGTGATTGGGAATATGGTACTGTTCATAAAATTGCTATCTAGGTCTTAGCTCCTTGTCACTTTGATAGTTTAATTATAAATCTATCACTTAAATCTTTCTGGAAGATGGGTTGTCATTCAAGTAAATTCTGACTTAATTGAGCAATTCAAGTTGAAGTTCTATGACTTATAAAAGAGAACATACAGGTTTGTGATAATGTGCTAATGATCCTTTACTTTTCCCAGATTTGAAATTTGGATCTTTATCTAATATCAATAGCTATTTGGAATGTTATCCAGCTTAAGAAAAATAACTATGACATAAATCAGACTGCTTTCTATTGTGCAAGTTAAACAATTTTTGTATGATTTTTAAAATACACATTTCCTTAGACTCCCCTGCATGTTGTTTTGTCTCATGAGCCTTCACATTAGGGCAGTAGTCTAGGCCTAGTGGTTTCATTTCAGCAAGAATTCTTTAGATTCTGTGTTGATAATGTCACTTAATTAGAGTCCAATATTTTCTATTTTTGCACAACTATGATCAACTGGCTCTATCCCTTACAAAAGAATCTCCACTTCTTAAGGATTTAATCATGAGCAGCTTGTATTATCTTTTAAGGGAAGAATTACTTCCTAGATTAATTAAGTTAAACTTTAAAATGTTTCTAATTAATATAGTGAAGATATCATGACCTGGATTTGATTCAAGTCTGGTGAGTTTGTAAGTAGTGTGTAATAAGAGCTGAGTTAATGGAAAGGGCATGCTTGGGTGAAGTATAATGTGCAGTATACGAGGTGTCTTCAAGACCTTGCCTTAAAAGTTGTAGATCTGGTGAAGGTGACTCAAAAAAACGCCAACTGCTGAAAAAGTGTTTAGTGCAATAAGAATATACTTTTAGTGTTTCATATATCTCTATAATATCTTAAATTATTCATCTTTATATGTACAGAATTATATACACAGAGATGTATACACACACATCGAATTTTCATTCTAATAAATTTTATGAAGCAAAACTTCCACAAAGCAATCTGTTAAGATATTTCTAATAGATAGCTCTGCTACTGTCTGTTAGAAAGAGTGTTTTGAGGGAACTGGTGATGTGCTTGCCAAACCCCTTTCCATCATCTTCCAGCAGTCCTGGATGACTGGGGAGGTACCACCGGACTGGAGGCTGGCTGACGTCATGCCTGTCTACAAGAAGGGGCACAAGGCAGATCTGGGGAACTACAGGCCTCTCAGTCTGACCTCAGTACCAGGGGAAGTCATGGAGCAGGTGATCTTGAGTGCTATCACAAAGCACATGCAAGCGAACCGGGAGATCAGGCCCAGCCAACGTGGGTTCACAAAAGGCAGGTCTTGCCAAACTAATCTGATTGCCTTCTATGACCAAGTGACTAGTCCCTTGGATGAGGGAAAGGCTGTGGATGTGGTCTTCTTGTACTTCAGAAGCCTTTGACAAAGTTTCTCACAGCATTCTGCTACGGAAACTATCAGCCTCTGGCCTGAAGAGGTGCACACTCTCCTGGGTAAAAAACTGGTTGGATGGCCGGAACCAGAGAGTGGTAGTAAATGGTGTTAAATCCAGCTGGAGACCAGTTACAAGTGGGGTTCTGCAGGGCTCAGTGATGGGTCCAGCCCCGTTCAATGTCTTTATCAATGACCTGGATGAAGGCATTGAGTGCTCCCTTAGAAGTTTGCAGAAGACATTAAGCTGGGTGGAAGTGTGGATCTGCTGGAGGGTAGGGAGGCTCTGCAAAGGGATCTGAACAGGCTGTACTGCTGGGTAGAGTCCAATGGCATGAAGTTCAACAAGACCAAATGCCAGGTCCTGCACTTGGGGCACAACAACCCTTTGTATTGCTACAGACTGGAAGAAGCCTGGCAGAAAAGCTGCCTGAAGGAGAAGCACCTGGGGGTGTTGGCTGACAGCCACCTGAACAAGAGCCAGCAGTGTGCCCAGGTGGCCAAGAAGGCCAATGGCATCCTGACTTGGATCAGAAATGGTGTGACCAGCAGGTCCAGGGACGTTATTCTCCCTCTGTACTCAGCACTGGTGAGACTGCTCCTTGAATCCTCTGTCCAGTTCTGGGTCCCCCACCACAAGAAGGATGTTGAGGCTCTGGAGTGAGTCCAGAGAAGAGCAACGAGGCTGGTGAAGGGGCTGGAGAACAGGCCTTATGAGGAGCATCTGAGAGAGCTGGGGTTGTTTAGCCTGGAGAAGAGGAGGCTGAGGGGAGACATCATTACCCTCTACAACTACCTGAAAGGAGGTTGTGGGGAGGAGAGAACCGGCCTCTTCTCCCAAGTGACAGGGGACAGGACAAGAGAGAATGGCCTCGAGCTCCACCAGGGGAGATTCAGGCTGGACATTAGTTAAAAATTCTTTACAGAAAGAATTCTTCACTGGCAGAGGCTGCCCAGGGAGGTGGGGATGGATGAGGTACTGAGGGACGTGATTTAGAGATTCCTGGGAATTGTTGGACTTGATGATCCAGTGGGTCTCTTCCAACCTGGTGATTCTATGATTCGATGAAAGCTACTAGACAGCTCCGCTGCTTAGTTTTCTGTGTGCCACACTTGTCTTCCCTGTGTTTCAGAAGTGCTGTAACTGCCAGAATTCAGTTGACCGAGAACACTGATTGAAATTTTTTGTCAAAACCACCCAGTTTTACCACTTGCTTTGTAGACTACAGCTCCAAGTCTTCTAGTATGCTTTGCACTTATTTGGTTCAACAGACAAGCAGATAACTGGATATTTAATTAGGTCTTAGATCCATCCCAGACTGGAATTTATTAAGCTATGGATTTTTCAGACAGACCAAGACATCAGTTCTAAGAATGTCTGAAGTACCTGTAGCATGCCACTGTATTTTCAGTAACAATCAACAGAATTTTTCTAGGACAGATCTTAACAGAAAAAAATCAGTGATATTTTCCCATGATCCTTTTTGTATTTCTAACAATTTCTGGGTCAGGCTTTTGAATCAGCTCGAACACTAACTTTTTATGTGGGGGGAGGAGTAGTATTAGATATTAGGGGTTAATATATTATATTGAGTTAAATAGAGAAAGGAACTATAAATTTCAGCTTAGGAAAGCAAGAAAAATTTCGTTTCTCTTAACGCCCGTTAATGTGACCTTTTATTGTGTGACATTCTTGTTCTGCCTTACAGCTAGTAGAAAAGATAAAAATGTTCCCCGTGTTTGTTGCATCTATGATGAAAAACAGAAGCAAATATTAAATAATGATGCACTAATTTGCGAATGCTTTTTGTGTCCCTATATAGTACATTTACTATAGATTTAACCTTTCAGCATGGCTATATCTTAGATGGGGATGACATTTTTTCTTAAAACTAAAAACCTAACTGCATGATTTTAAAGAAATGTTATAAGCATGTAATAATTAGTGAAAACAATTTACAAATGTCTATTTGTAATACTTTAAACTGGAACAATAACTATTTTCCCCACCAGGAAGTAAACCAAAAGTGACTAAAAAATGGCTAAATTAATACTAAAAATACTTCAATTTTGTCTTTTCTGCCTTCCCCTCATCCTTTTTCAAAGGAAAAACTACATTGATCGTAGATATTCTTCTCTCAGGAGATGCTTGTAATTACTCTGTCCTTGATATTGTTTGTCCTAATTTGGTGTCTAATTAAGCGGCATATATACTTTACTTTCTCTTCATTACATTACTTCTTGTGGTCAGGGCTAAGGGTATTAAAGTTCTTCATGTCTTAGAGAAAAAATAAAGAACAGTGAAGCTTTAAAAAACAAAACAAACAAACAAACCAGGACTTCAGAGAAACCACATTGAGAAAAGAGGAGTGCAAATCTGTGCAAACATTAGAACTTCAAACTAAATGAAGATAGCTAATTTTCTATATCTTGTAGGACAGTGCTCAAGATGCTACATTAACAGAAACTATGAACAGATACATCCACTGGAGAACTGGCTTTTCAGCTTTTGTTTCACATCAAGTATTGACACACACTGCCATATCCCTGGTATTGATTTTAAGTGACAAGGTTTTGGTAGCAGGAAGGGTCTGCATGGGTGACTTCTGTGAGAACAGACAAGGAACATTCGTTGTGTTTCACAGAGCCAGCTCTCCAAATCAGAACCATCACTAGAGAAAACAGCCAATCAGCAAAACTTGTTGTGCTTTTGTAAAAGCATATCTAAGACAGGGTAAAAAATACTGAGACAGGGTAAGAAAGACTGAGAATTCTTGGAGTACCATAGTGCTTATTAGGTATATTGCCATCAGTGAAACTTTAGACTTGGGATATCATTGAATCCCTAAAGCACTGACAATGCAGGTCATCCTACCTCCTGACAATCCTTGCTTGCATTCTTATATTCTTTCTGCTCTGTGTTAAATACAGTTGTATGCTCATGGGCGCTGCCTAGGGATGGAAATCTCCAGAACTTTCCTGTTTCCCTTCCTTGCACTGCCAACCTTCCTCTCTTGATGCTATGAAAGGTGAATATGGACAGCACTAGGTCTTATGACTTTGTGAGGCCATGTAAAATTGCAGACAGCACATGAAAAACAGAGTTTGGAAAAGCCAGAAGAGAGACTGTAAAATCATCTACTCCCTGTGCGTGTTTACCATGTCTCTTTTCCTCCTTAAAGTATTGTGTGCCAGAGTATCCTGTGGAGAAAAATAGTTGCTACATGCTGTAAATAAAATGATGACTTCCAGTCTATGGAAAAAATTTTAAGTAATCTCCCCAGTGAGACTAACTTAGAAGACAGTCCAACCTATGCGAGCGGTTCCCTTGTCTTACGGCAAAAGGTCCTGCTGCTATTTTTGTGGGCTGAACCAGAGGACAAACAAAGGCAGTGAGTGAAGTGGTAGTGTGTAGAAATGTTACCTGGAAGTGATTCAATGGCAGACAGGCTGTATGTCATGCAGTCTGCTAGAGAAGCAAGTAGATTGGTAGAGGCAGAGAAAAGCAGTTGTCTTAGAAGCATTTTGAAGGCTTGAAGGATTGGATAAGAGGACTTTAGGTAAAAGAGGACTTCAGGGTTCAAGGTGGGACTTGCTTCTTCTAACAGATTAGTTATAATGGGTGATAGCGATGCATATTCAGAGAACCCTCTGGGATCCATTTTATGCCATGAACAATGATGTAGAGGGAGTTATTAATGGCATCTTTAAGCACATTGAGACAAAAATCTGGTCCTTGCACAGAGAAAGAGTGTTCACATGTCAAAGGGAAGTAGACAGAGACATAATGTCCCCTTTCTTGTTGGAGACGAGGATTGTCAGTATGACATAAGAGGTCATATGGTCTTTGATTATCATTATGAAGTCCAGTGATCAACATGACTGTTCAATGTGATTCATCTCAATTACCTCCAGTAGTAGAATAGATTCTGTTGCTGTTGAAAGCCACAATCTGCACTGGGAGTAATTCAGTGAGTTTTACTTCAGGTCAGATAAGTACCTGTACTCATTAGATGTGCTTCTGGAGCATATCTTTGAATTTAGATATATCTGGAATTAATCTGATTTATTTATCCTAAATTGAAAACCAGCCCCTTTAAGTAGGAGTGATAAGAAATTTTCCTTAAAAAACATATTTCTGAACTGAATACAGAAAACTTGTGTAGATATACCTTGACTATGAAGGCGAACCTTAGCTTATAGCTTTTATTCAAATGGGTTTTGTATCTCATGTTTGTATGATACAAAGTAAGGTAGCATTTGCCTTTTTAAGCATATCATGCATTAGACTGTAAGATGATACCAAAATATAACATACTCTGTGAAACATCGTATAGATTATAAGATATTGCATCTTTCACCTTCATCTGGACAGTTTTACAAGGCCTGAGCTTACTGCTAAAAACTGAGAACCATACACATCACACAAAACCTATAGTGTCATGATATTCTCCTGCTATTTACCATATGTACTCTGTTCAGTCTGATTCCTTTGATTACAAGGAGAACGTCATCTCTTTGAAAAGATGAATCTTTACAGCTGTAAAACACTCATTACATAAGTAGAAATTCCAGATATGATGTAGTCGTATCTCACTTTGACATATGACTCATAGTTATCAAGCTTTCTTTGCTTGATTACGCAGAAGTCCAGTTTAGATCAGGAATGCAATTTTATCTGCATGAGATATTTTCTTGTATTCACTTCATTTGGTTTTGAAGTTATGTACTTTCTTCCTTTTTACCTCCTAAAAGAAGTTCCTAAATGCCCAGACTAAGGTTTTTACTTGGTTTTTTTTAATTCATTCCTTAAAACTTCACTTGCAATTAAAAATACATAAACTTAACATTTTAAAATTGAAATAATGCACTGAGGCAACTATCCATCATTCCACACAGTAAAATCTCAGCCTTAAAATCTTTATCTCCATTGATTTTAAACAATTTCTAGTACTCTCTAAGCATTACTGAACAATTATCTTAGTATTAAATATAATTAATATATTCTTGCACATCATCGAGCAGCCAGAAGCCAATGACTTCACTCATTGTCATTGTTAATGACAATATCTATAACTATGTAACATGGTATGCTGATTAAGAATAAAAGACATTGTTTGATGAGGATGAAACCTTTAAAACACATATTTCTTAATAACACCTAATATTAATTGCTTCACTGTTCTTACCTTGTAATTCTGTATAGAAAGATTTCACTCTATTTTTCCTGTCCCAAGATCATCTTTTTCTTATTTCAATTGCATCCAAATGGAAGAATCTATGGATTATTAATTTCTTATTTGATGTTTTTTCTTGACTTTATTTTTTTCCAAGCTTCTTGATTCTCCCTGAACAATACTTCTCAAAGTAAAGAAAGACCAGAGCACAAATTGGCAGGGATTTGGGAATTTATGAAAAAAAAAAAAAATTGGAAACTTAGCAACTGGAGAACATAATCGAATATCATCCTCAGGGCACAATGTTCAAAACTTCATTTGCTAGCATTATAAATGATTTCACTCCTTAATTAGCAGCTTGGAATGTGAAAGGGAAATTACATGATTGGGAGCATATGATGGAAATGGAGTATCAAAGTTTTTTTTCTAGACAAATATTGCTGACATAGGAAAATTTGGTATTATAAACTGTAACTTAACTAGGATTCTGCAGCTGCAGGGTGATTAAAACTCAGCAGGAAGAGCTATAATAAATAAATGCCACCTGCTGCAAGAGCAGGTGTTTTTTATTTTCTATTTAAAAGCCAAAAATAAAATAGAAGATGCAAAGGAGCTGAAGTGGATCAGTATTTGGATTGACAGTATTTGTTACTACTTATCCTTGAACTCAAAATCATATTATTCTGGTTTCAAGACTCCTTGATAGGGACTCAACAGTCATTTCTAGTAATGAAGCAGCTCTCTGCGTTCTCTGTGCAGCTGTCCATTCTCCAGTATTTATTTCCCAATTTACCAATATGTAACAGCACCTTTGACTAAGAACATTGTATGCACAAAAATAAGTAAAACCAGCATTTGATATTTTATTTAATTTCACCAATCTTATTAGTGATTTGTCTGACATTTGTAGTCCGACCAATTGAATATCTTCATGGGAACCTATCATGTCTTACCTGTTACTTGATGGATTGTATACATGTTTTGTTGTATACATGTTTTTTGATAGGAATGGTTGGACTCGATGATCCGATGGGTCCCTTCCAACCTGGTTGTTCTATGATTCTATGTTTACAAAAGAAGATATGTAGTTTAATGAAAGAAGTATAAATCATTCTGCTTCTGATATTTATTTCAGTGACATTCCTGATTCAGGTGAAGTATATGACTGTATTGCCCAGGGAAAGTGAAGATCTGCTCACTGCGTATTATGTTTGAAAGTTCTCAGTGCTGAATTCCAAGCACAGAATTCTTTTTGATCATAATAGCAAAATTAAGCAATAGAAATCATAGTTGCTAAGTGTCCAGAAAAATACATAAATTTAGATGCTAATTATATTTTCATGTAAATACAAAATGTAGTGGAGTGCATACCAATGATTGCTATATACCTTTAGCTAAATCAAGAACCAATTAGACTAAATTGATTCAGTCTGTCCCAAAGAAACTATTAGGAAGTTACTTTCATGTTATAACAAGTCTCAAAATGGACAACAAAAAATTCACTCTTCAAATTGTAGTTTACAGTGGATGACTTTAAGGTAGTTGATGATAACAAGTAATACATGCAGTCAGCAGGGAGAGAAGTCAAAGGTAACAAAGTTTCTGAGAGTCCTATTTTTTTTCTCTTTTACAAGAGATGTCACACATAAATAAGTGCTCAAATCCCATAATACTTAAAGCGGATGTAGAGAGTTATTACTGGGAATAGAAGCGTTATCACAAAGTCATTTAAAATCTACATGCTGCCAGAAGTGTGGATTATAAAAAGGAGAAGCTGAGAACTGGAAAGCTCTGGGAAGATTTAGCATATCTAAGATATGCTTTCCTGTCTTATTCAGGGAGCCTGCAAGGGCTGAACAGGAGTTGGAACAGCATCCTGCCAAAGGTAGGATTACCTGGGATTTTTTGTTTGTTTTCGAATTTCTGAAAGTATAGATGCTTAATAATCTTGGAGACAAATTATGTTTAAATAATTCTCCTATCAAATTCCTAAGAGAGACAGTACAAAGCCTGATATTTACTACAATGGCCATAGAGAATTTTGAAAATAAGATAACTGGATCTCTTTTATGTTACTGAGCACTGGGGGAAAAACTTTCTTCTCTCAAAAAGAAGAAACAGGCAAATCTCATCAGATGGATAAAAGTCCTCTTGCACTAACATCAAAGATCCCTGGAACTTATTTAAAATTACATTTTCTATATTGAAAATAATGAAGTATTAAAATGAGATTTAATGTAACTGAGAATACATTTTATAATAGAATTATATATCACTTCTAATTCTGCTCAGAAAAGCACACATGTTGTTATAGAACCTTTAGAATTTAACAACTATCAATTAAGTCAGCAATATAAACATATTTTTTTAAGATTTTTTTTATACAACAATACAGAAGTACGAAACAAAGAACTAGGAAGCAACTTAAATATGTTTTGAAAACTAAGGTTGAGAAGAAATTGTTACTCTTTGAATAGTTCTGATATAGACTACAGAAGGATGTGACTAAACTGATTGAATATTCAATTATATATGGAAATGTAATCTGTAAAAAGGATGTCTTAATATGGAAGTGAAACCATGTTTACTTCAACAAACTGAAAGTTAAAAGAAAGTTCTCTTAGTCTGTAGACATTAAAATAAATAAAACTCATCTGTCAAATATTCTGTTGGCAAAATCTTAAAGTAGATGGGTTGTAAATACAAATCAAACTTCTAATTTTAGGTATAGTTACTTATTGGGTATTTTGGTTAACTGTTTTATTTTTCTGATGTATGTAACTTTCACAGTGACATGTAATATTGCAGAATTTGTCTTCAGTTAGTATTTCTTAAATTTATGACCTATTGAATCTTTAGTTTATAGAAAAATTAAGCTGCTATAAGTTTAGAAATCTATATCAATAACTAGAACAGTGTAGCACATTCATGCCACTCTATCATGAAACCAAGTACTAAAAAATTTCTTTTACCCACCACAAGAATCTATCTTCAAATTTTGTATATTTTAAAATCACTGTGCCTCTTTTAATCACTTTAAATCACTTTTTGATCATTTTAAAATCACTTTATGCCTCTTATAATCATAGATTCTCTAGGTTGGAAGAGACCCACCGGATCATCAAGTTCAACCATTCCTATCAAACATTAAACCATGCCCCTTAACACCTCATCCATCCGTGCCTTAAACACCTCCAGGGAAGGTGACTCAACCACCTCCCTGGGTAGCCTGTTCCAGTGCCCAATGACCCTTTCCGTGATATACTTTATTCCTGATGTCAAGCCGGAACCTCCTCTGGCAGAACTGGAGACCATTCCCTCTTGTCCTGTCCCATGTCACTTGGGAGAAGAGGCCAGCAACTTCCTCTCCACGACCTCCTTTCAGGAAGTTGCCAACCTATGTCTCCTAATTAACCTTTCTCTTTTGCTGTTTTAAAGCTATCTCTTTGTTTACTTAAAATGTTATTTTCCATGGTATTTATCAAAACAAAGACCACCAAAAGTTCACCCACATTGAAGGTACTTCTGTTCTGTTGGTTCATGCAGAGAATTTTCAAGCAACATTTTCCTACTTTCTTCTAACACAAAACAGATCTTGTTTCTTCCTTTCATGTTTCAAAGAGCACATTTTACACCATGGAACTATCGTTAACCTGTTCTATGTATTCTAAACAATGCATAACTGATATGCTAATTATTTTTTTTTTCTATTATTTTAATGGTCTTAAACATTAAAGCATTTGGGCAGCCCAGGAATGCAGAATCCTGTATTTGTTGTTGGACATAAAGGCCTACATATCTATGAAAATGGATCACTGAGAGTAAATAGGTGTGAAATGATGTGTTGAAGGTTCCAATCCCAAGTGGAAGAATTGATCAACAAGCAAAGATTATTTTCTTGTACCTTGATTTTCCTTGTACATGTAATTTCTTACTTTATCTCATACCCGACAGTTTTGGGACAAACCAGTGAGAATTCTTCTGCCTGATTTTTAGTCCAATGATGTAATTGGACCAGACTATAAATATTTCTTATGAAACAAAATATATTAAAATATTAAATTCTCTGTATTTGTAGTGTCCTATGTGTACAAAAGTGCCAGCTTCTTATTTTATGATGCTTATTTTTAGGGAGTATCAGGATACTTGATTTAATAGTTAGCAGGCTTATTTTCAATTAAAAAGCTTGCAGCAAATTTCATTTTATACATTGTCATGGTGTGATGTCTACCCTAAATCATAGCTCAAATAAATGATACCTTGGTGAAATTTACCGAATCAGACTAAATCAGTTCAGGATGAGCTGAAAAATAAGGATGCGGTAGACAAATTTTGTTACATAGTGTGATATTTGCTGACTTCATACTTTTGTATCATATTTGAGCCTAGAGACCAATAGGTGAGAAAAAGTCTGACAGAAATGTTGATTACTGCTAATTGTTATTGGATGAAAAGATTGGTTACATGATTGCCAAGGCCATTAGTAACTGGTGTCGATGTTCTAGTTTACAATGGGATAAATAGAGGAGACAATTACCCAGTAGGAGATGAGGTCACGACATCACTTGTGGACTTCAGATGCCACATCAAAGTTTAAGTCCAAGGTGGAACAGTTTCACACAGGGGCCAGGCCACCAGTCATGACTAGGACACATCCACTGTTCAGCAGGAATGTCCTCTGAGTTCTGTGCTGCCAGAAGGGCAGAGATTATGGATGTAGGATGTGATATGTAGGATAAGCAAATAGGATAAAACTACTTCAGTATAGGTTTCTATCCATCACTATACTCAATATTTTAGTAAACAAACTCTAGATTATGTCAGAGTGATGTTGTGATTCTGCTCTTGTAGATGCTATCCAAACCATCTCATCACAATAGACTCTTTTTTAAAATATCAAATGTCATGGCAAAGGGGTTTTCTTGTCAAATTCCTTATACCTTGTGATTCTCCTCTTACAGAGAAAGTGAAGCATAAGAGTTTGGGGGAAAATAAAAAGCAGTAGACAAAAAAAACCCCACGCCCCACTAACCCCAGCTTCTGTGGGAAAAAAGATAAAAGTCACTTATTGAAAGAACTGGAAGGTGGGCAGATGATGCAAAGTTGTCTTCCAGAAAGAAATGTTTCCCTGTTATTAGTATGCATTTTAACTCATCAGTCCATGTGTAAAACAAAATCTTACAAAATCTATTCAATTCTTATTTTCCACAAGACTATGAAAAAGGGATGTACATGAATGCCCCAGTATGTGATAAGTCTAAAATTTTTTTCTTATTCTTATTTTATTTTTATACAATACAAAGGATTGAGAGTAGTGCAGGGAATAGTTCCCTTTTTCTTAATCTTTTTTTTTTGTCATATTTTGTAGGTTCAGAAGCTTTTCTGCCCTGTATTCACTTAAAAGACAAAGCAATGTGCCTACTTCAATGCTTTTGAAAGTACACAATGATATCTGATTATTAGGTAAAGGTTTTCTAAAAGACTTGTTCAGGTTCTTCAAATGCTCGGAAATGTATTCCTTCTTTTCTTCTTTATCAGAGTTTATTAAATTGCTTTTAGCCACAAATTGTCCCCTATGACTAAGATGTCAGATTCGTTGTTTATGTTGTCAATGTCTGGAGTGCTTCTGGTGCCTCAGTGCTAGTGTATAGAATGCATTCACTTGCATGGATATAAAGGTTAATCATAGTATAGCGTCTGTTTCCCTCTCAACAATTTCTATGAGTTACTTGAGAGTCAAAAATAGACTTGTTGAAGTGTATGTTATTAGAAATAAACACTGAAGACGGTGAGAGATTATTTACCTGGATCCTGGTTTTCTGTCTTCCTCTGGGAAAAGCTGATATTGGCTGCTGTTGTTTCACTAGATGTGAATGACGAAATCAGTAAATTTGATTAAAGTCTGCAATAACTATGCAGTGAATATGTGCTTCAAATCAAGAATCTACTTCTGAATTGCTAAAATGCCATATTTTCAGAACATGTATTTGTATGGATTTTATTCTGTGATATTTCTTCCCAGAAAGTGTTTGGTTTGATTTTTAACACTTAAAACAAGCACTGTCATTTTTGTAAATAGGGTGGAAATCTCAGGAAATATTCCCAGTTTCCTGGCATGAGGTCGAATATGCAATGGTATCTGAAATATCTAAAACCAGAAAGCACAGTGGCTTGCAAGTTGCCTTTTAAAGAGAAGCAACTACAGTCAACTGATCTGGTGGATAGTATCATAGTAATATCCCAGTTGCTTTTACATTACTTTCTTTAAGAGGTTCTGTGTGTGTACATACTGTCCCTTCCTAGACTAGTCTCTCAAAAAATAGATTCTTTTCTTTTTTACTTTCTTTAGCTTAATTTATCTCACTTCTCTCTTTCTTTTACCTACTTACCCCAATTATGATAATTTCCCAAGTATTAAAAATTTCTACTTAAACTCAAAGTGCTCCAAATTACAGCACTGAATAAATGTTTATTATTACTTTTAAGTATAACAACAGAATATAATAAATGTTTTTCTCAATATTTTTATAGTATAGCAAGCTGCAGAAATGCAAAATCTTTACACTGAGGATTTCTTGTTCATTGTTAAATGTCATAAGACAACAGCTTCAAGGTATCAGGTGCTATAAATGTCAAAAAGTATGTATCATTAAAAATACCACAGAGTTAAATGAAAATATGACTGGTAAAATCAATGGGGTTATCACTCCGGGTTGTGCTTTCCAGATTACTTTTTAAAGATCTAGTTAAGACTTACAATAACATGTACTATAATGAATTTATACCTGCAGTGTTTTAACCCTGCCATGAAAATGTAAAGATAACCATTGACATGAACATTATAACTTTTGAAGAAGGGTATATTTTAGAGCTAATAGTACAACATATCTTGTCTTGTCCTGTGATGAGAGATGTTGTAGAAGTTATTACCTTTTTGTCTTATAAAAATCATACAATCATAGAACAACCAGGTTGGAAGAGACCCATAGGATCACCGAGTCCAACCATTCCTATCAAACACTATCAAACACTAAATCATGTCCCTCAGGACCTCATCTACCCTTGCCTTAAACACCTCCAGGGAACCTCCCTGGGCAACCTATTCCAATGCCCAGTGACCCTCTGTGTGAAAATCATGAATTCCAGATTTCATAACTCCTTTTCCTAATGTGTGCTTTCTAGTTTTTGTCTTAAAACTATTCATCCTTAAGCCCTAGTCAATTCATCAGTCTGTATGTAGCATATCCTTATACTCATACAGTTTCTATAAAGTCTGTGAAGAAATTCTGTGGAAGTCTGTACTCATCATTTTGTTTCCAAAGGTACTCTTTAAGTTGTTGTAATTATCTCTGTACCTGAGTTATCATACTTGAATGACTAGCAGTATAGAGTTCCTCTAATTCCTTAGTTGCTAGCGTTCTTGGTAGTCTACAGGATTTCCAAAGTGAGAAAAAGTAAGACTCCTATTGTGACCCGCTTGTCAGACTAAAGGGTAAGAAAGAAATGCATAGGCAGCAGAAGCAGAGACAGATATCTGGGGAAGAATATATGGACACAGCTTCATTGTGTAGGGATGGAGTCTGGAAGGCCAATGTACAACTCAAGTTGAACTTACAAGGGCCATAAAGAATAGTAAGAAGGGCTTCTGCAGGTATATCAGCCAGAACAGAAAGGTCAAAGAAAGAGTGGACCCATTGATGAACACGACTGGTAAACTGTTATCAACAGACTATGAGGACCATCAAGTTTTCAACAACATTTTTTGCCCCAGTCTTCACTGGCAACCTCTCTTCCCACAGCTCTTGAGTGAATGGACTGCAACACAAAGCCTAGGAGAGTAAAGATCCTTTCACTGTGAGAAAGACTAGGTTTGTGACCATCTGAAGAATCTGAAAATACACAAATCCATGGGACCTAATGAGATGCATTCCAGACTCCTGAGGGAAAAGGCTGATGTAGTTCCCAAGTCACTCTCCGTGATATTTGAAAAGTCATGACAGCCTGACATTTGTATCTTGGAAGATCATGGAACAGATCATCCCAGAACCTATGCTAAAGAACATGGAGGACTGTGAAGTGATTCAAAACTGCCTGACCAAACTAATGGCCTTCTATGATGAAGTGACTACTTCAGCTGAAAATGAAAGAGCTACGAATTTCATCTCCCTGGACTTCTGAAAGGTCCTTAGTATTGTTCCTCCCAACGTCCTTCCCTCTCAATCGGAGAGAAATGTATTTTATGGGTGGACTGTTCAGTGGATCAGGAATTGGTTGGATGGACAGTGAGACAGAAGATATATATTCTCCTTATATAATGCATAATTATGCTTCCAGGTACTCCCTTTGTCAGGCCTCTGAATTTGTCTTGTGTTGTCACAGATTGCATTCCCTTGATCTTTTAGCAGAAGCATGTTTTCTGAAAAGGCATAGGTTGACTGCAGTGAAATAAAATTTTAGTATCTTTGAGAGATCTGGCTTCTTGTTTACATTTAAATTTAGTAAATATATTATGCTTATGCTAGCAGATTGCAGAGAATGTGTCTGAAAATTGTACCTACTCCCCCCATTGAGATATTAACTGTATTGTTGGTACCCAATGGAAGATCACATTTAAACTTTTATTATCATGTTTCCTCTTCTCTACAATCAAAATTAGATTACAAAAACTGAAAAGGTATTTTCACAAAATTGAGGATGATTTCTGACGTTTGTAAGTACCTTTTACAATGCAAGTGTTGATAACAGTATTTACATATATATATATTATTCCATGTATACTGTAATTTTATATGTGCCTAAAAGTATAGATGGATTTTAAGTCAGTGAAATGAATTATATAGCAAAACAATGTGCTATAAAACATCACAATGTTTTGACAAAATTGAAGCATTTTTATCCAACTACAGATTCTGTGGCATAAGGTAGTTTCTTGACACAGGCAGTTAAATTGTAGGTATAGCTGGTGTACACTCACCTTGTTTCTAGGCTAAAATGTTACATGAGGGAAATATTTTAGAAGAATGACATGATGGAATACTTTTTTGTCTATGAGTTATTTATAAAATTAAATTCTAGTGAAAAAAAATAGGAATTGTTTTGTAAAGTAATTAAAGTGTAGTATGATTTAATATGATCATGAACAAATGTTTTTAGGAAGCAGGACATGAGTTATTTTCAAGAAGCATATTTTCCCTTAGCACAAAATTTATTAGTCCCCTTTTACTCACTTGGACAGAAAGGATTCAATCCTTTACTGTGGAATTAGAACCTGTGAGACAGAAGTGTTAGTCTTACCCAATGAGTATGTACTTTCTAAAACATGTGGGATTCAAATAACCAAATAAACCAACAGAATCTCAAGATTTCCTTTGTTGTTTTTATGTGTTTATATATTATTAATTTGTAATGTTTATACATCATTAAATATCTTTAACATTATTTCAGCAGTACAATTTGGAGGATGGGAAATACTCCCATTACAATAACAATTTATTTAAAATTATAACAACTAAGTACAGAAGGGAAATTAAAACAGTGTAGTGAATTTTCAGGAGTGTTTTCAGATTAATTTCCCACTGAACATTAATCTTTAATGATCAGATTGTAATAAAATAAGATTGGAGATCATGTTCCTGATCTGGATGTCTCCACATGCCTGGAAGTAGAAGATTAAGTTGACTCTACTTTTGGCGTTATTAATTTATACCTACACATTACTGGTTTACAGCCTGGACTCAGGGAAATACAAAGACATCTTTAGAGAGTTCTAGGCCTCAGGTGGCAAAGATCTGGCAGCCACAGGTAAGCATAGTCTTGTATTCTCCAGACGAAGTTAATGATATGAGTAGATTTGATGTTGCATTGCTTCTATATGTGTGTGCTGCTAAAAGAGAATATTGAGTCACTGTGTTGACGATGAGTTGATTTTTAGGCACTTACATAGTTCTGCAGCATATATACCTAGAAGCCAGTACGTTGTGTTTTGAGAATTAGGACATCAAACTTCATGCCTCAATGAACAATGTTCATTTTGGTATGGTTCACAGGAGGGACTTTTTGCCAACCTCAGCGTTGAAATTGTTCTGTGCGGGCATAAAGATTCCAGTATTGTGTGTGTGCTGGGACAAGTGGCCGATGCCTTGTATACCTGCAATATATGGGACAAACAAGGCACAAACAGCCAATGTTCTCATGATTGCTAGCTTGTTGAGACTTTAGAATCTTTATTAAGACCCATGGGTTAGTAGGAAAGGAATGCACTAGGCAGAAAACATGAAGATAAGCAGCACATCTGTGGGAAACAAGGGGTTGCAGTCTGTTGCTGGACTGCAGGAGTCTCACAGGTGGAATATCACTGGGATAGCTGTTACTGGATACAGAGGCACTATATAAGGTTTGCACACTCTCAGTAAAGTTGACCTCGTTTGTTGCCTCATCAACAGTGTCTGTCCCTTAATTGCTACAGTTCTGAATCATAGAATCATAGAATCATAGAACAACCAGGTTGAAAGGGACCCATCGGATCTTCTAGTCCAACCATTCTGTATGGAATTTGTCTTTTTTCACAAGTGAAACCTAAGAAGTTTTCAGAAATAAAAGGGGGCTGGGAACAAACACAACAATCCCCAGAAAAGGAAAACAAATATAAGATCTATTTTTTATTCCCTCATTTCTTGATGTAGAAATCTAACTTCACTCAAATTTACTTCCGATTAGGTTTCATTCATTTATTACATGGACTTATTGACTAGAGTTTGCAGTGCTGAGTTAGGATAATGCTAATAGTCCTTCATTGGTGTAAGGAGAAAAATGAGTGAATGGTTGACTTCTGGGCAATAAGATGTCTCCTTTCTCTGTTTTTGCTTTTTTTTTAATTAAATCTTTAAGAAATTAAAATATTTTTGAGTGTTAAATAAGAACTTAAAAGTAGTATTTGCAACATCATGGTTATTTCAGAATCAGTCTGGAGCTGATCTCTCACTTGAGATAATGAGCTTAAAAGTATTCTGGTTTATATTCTAGATTCACTAATTTCCCACAGTTTACGCAAAAGTTTTGACAGTACTTCAAGAGGTAATTACTCAAATAGTTGTAGTATAATATACAGTTGTGAAGAAACACTAGATTAAAAACCTATTTCCTCTGTTCTCCAAAGTCTCTGAGACAGAACTGGGATTAAAAGGAAAGTGTAAGGATCTAAAAGCATAACAGGATTGACTAGGTCAAGACTGCTTACCTGTATATCTGTCTCATGTAACATTTAGAAATGTCAATTATGGTTCTACAGGAATGGTAATAGCTTTCAAAGGCCTCATATAAGGGTATGGACCAGGATTTTTGAGGATTTTTTTTTCAGTCCATTGGGTTTCAGAAATGAAAAGTCATGATCAGTCACCCAGAAATATTGTAAAATCCTTACAATATTTAAAGCTGTGCAAACTTTCTCTATGGGGAAAAAAAAATTTTTAGTATTGTATTCCCTACTTGTAAACACTGTTTTTGAAAGAAATGAATGAGTGTTTTTCAAGGGAAATTTTTAATATCAGAAAAACAGAATTGCGAAATTGCAAATTATCATTTGCAACAAAATGTAAAACATATACAATGCATTAAACCAGTTAAAAAAAGAAATCTCTTGTCTTCTACTGTGTTCTCTCTCAAATCAATGAAGCTGGTTAAATCTTTGGTGCTAAATTTGATGTTACCTACATACAGTTTGATAACTGAGAAGGTGTAGGACATCCTTCCTGCAAAACGAAGGATTTAGTGCAAGCATAACAAAGGGGGAGCAGAGAGGGAAAGTAGATTGATTAAGCTTCCTTGTAGAACAAACCCAAAACGTAAAGTCTTCAGGGAAAACAGTAGACTAGACAGATCTAACAGACATGTAGACTGTTGAAAAATTACATGAAGATGCTGTTGCCAAAAATATATTTGGAAACACTGTATCACAAAACCCTTCAGCCTGAATACTCCCACAAAGTAGACTGGGATCTCCTGGAGTTATCTATAAACCTGTCTGTCTGCATACATGTGTGCCACTTCATTCAACTGGCAGGTGGTTCGATCAATACCTGAGTTGCAGAGATTCAGAGAACTGAGCCTTTTCATTGTCCCTCGTCTGTGGTAGTGATAAGACAAGTATAAATGTAAGTAGAAAGACAGATAGGTTGAAATACGGCTCAGGTAGAGTTATTGCTCCCCATTAACCTTTTCCAACAGAATTTCACTTAGCAGGAAGAGAACAGGCTCCAGTTAATGTTGACCTAGAATCCCTGTGGTAATAACACTGAGATGAGGTGGTGGACTGAAGACTATTTTCCAGAGCTCTTGGTCCTATTTTTAGCTTCTAAATACTTACCAGAATGTGTGTTGTTCTACTCGATACAAAAAATTGGATCAAATTCCTATTAAAATTCTCAGAAAGTCTCCTAAATATTTTAGTGGAAGTTAGCTTAGATGAACAGCACATACATCAAACTGCAAAATGTACTCTTCAATATAGTAGTGGAGTACCAAAAATTAAACATGTGGAAAGTATTGACACATAAAAGTAAAAGTCTTCTTATTAATGGGATTCATTCATTAAAAGCAGGCATGTACTGTCTTCATCTTAATCACTGATCCTTCTATATTAAAATGGAAATCTTTTGAATGGCATAAAACTTGCTTCAGATATACCAGGTATACCAGATATACCAGGTATACCAGATATACCATCTTAAGCGGTATTACTCACATAAAAACCACAAAAATATGAATTCTTGCAAAGAACTCCAAAATAAATACCTCAAGAATTCCAACAGGTAGAGAATAAGTGTCTTAAATGACAACTGAAAATCGTATCTAATAAATCATATTTGACCTGGGTAAAATTCACATCATTTTATTTGTTTTCAAACAAGACCTCAGATTTAAACTAACCCTAATTTAAGATTTCTTGGTAATTAAATTGGAGATAAAGACTTCCAGGGTAGTACGTCCTTTCTACAGAAAGATATGGAAGGGTGAAACTCTCTGCAGTTGAGTGAATGACCTCTCTCTCTTCTCACCCCTGTAGTGGTTGTTCAGGGAGGGAGAAATAAAACTCTCTTTGCTAACATGTCCACTTTTGGAGAGTGGTAAGAAAATCCTGAATTTCCTGTACCCTGAAATATTAGGAAATGAAAAATTACTTGGTCCTTATTTTTCGTGTTGAACAGTCAGTTGATGCCAAAATCTTATCCCATTGGTAAGTATTATTTTATCTCACTAATGGATTTTAAGATGTAGTCTGGCTGCTGGGAATGAGGGAGTGGAAATGTAGTCTGAGAATAAACTTTGAACTCCAAGTGTTCAAGCAAAAGTACTGGATTCATAACAGAATGACAAAATCACAGACTCATTTAGGTTGAAAAAAACCAAAAAACATTTAAGATCATTGGGTCCAACCATAAACTTAACCTTTCCATGTCCACAAATAAACTGTATTCCTAAGTGGCATAACTACACATCTTTTAAATACTTCCTAGACAAATAAGAAACCATATTTGTAAAATTATAGATTTTGAAGCAAGAAGAGCTAATTAGAATCTAGAATTTGAAGAAATATTACTGGGATAGAATTATCAATGAGATGAGGTTAATATCCAACAGGATGGAACTTAATATACAAACCACAAGACCACAGATTTAGAGTTTAGTCTCAAAAAATGTTATCTCTACACTGAGAGTGATCATCTGGAAACAGAAGAGTCTAAATATCTAGTAAATTAGATCAAAAGTAAAGGCTAGCAATGTGATACAGTTATTAAAAAAAATGTTACTTATCCAGAGGTATATCACAGTATTTCCTGAAGTCTAAACATGTCACTCTTCCTACATGATAAATCTATAAGAGCTTGTCATGGTTTAGCCCTGACTCAGCTAATTTCAGCAACTAAAGCTGTAGTTGGACTCCAAATCCCTTCCCCCTCGCCCCCAGGGAAAGAGGAGAGGAAAGAGACTGGCAAGTTGGAAGCTAAAACTACAGCTTTAAAAATACGGTAACAATAACAATAATAATGAAAATAATTTAAAGTAATAAAATACATACAAATGTATAGCAATATATGAGATTGCACCCCTCATCCCTTGATGACCATGTGTCACCACAAATACCATAAAGTAGATGTGAGAGCATAGATGGAGCTTACTTAGCTAGGAGGGAGCTGAGCTCAGGAACTATATTCAAGAACACACAGATCGGGGATCAGGAGCAAACAGACAGACAAGGTCCTCACTTAACATCAGCCATCGCAGAAGAGAAAGAGATCCTTGTGACCTTTCAAATTTATACCAATTATGGTGTATAATAAAAGGTATACTAAGTATACTGTAGTAGTAAGTATAAGCATTGGCCTTTTTGCCTACCAAAGCCCTGTGCTGTCATGCTGGGAGAACACTGTCTCAAACACCTGCAGTTAGTGTTCAGAAAATGAAGGTACTTAGAGCAACTGAGTTAAGGGTTACAAAACCAACTCTTATTTAGCTCAGTCTACAACAAGGCTTTCAGAAGTTATTCTCAGAAAAGGTTCACCAATAGTAAATTTTGCTGTGACTATCTCTAGATTTTATTTAGTTTAAATAAATGGATCAGTTTCAACAAATTGAACACTGAGCCATCAATGTGGTCTTGCCACAAAGAAGGCAATATCTTGGGCTGCATTAAAATAAGCATTGCCAACAGGTCAAGGGAGTTGATCTCTCCTCTCTACACAGCACTGGTGAGACACATCTGGAGTGTCTGGTCCAGATCTAGGCTCTCCAGTGCAAGGAAGGTATGCAGAAAGAGTCCAGACAGGGCTACTAAGATGATGAAAGGACTGGACCATCTCTGCTCTGAGGAGTGGCTGAGAGGGGAGGGTTTTTGTAGCCTGGAGAACAGAAACCTCAGGAAAAATCCCATTAAAGTATATCAATACTTGAAGAGAAAGTACAAAGAAGATGGATCCAAGCTCTTTTCAGGGATGAACTGTGACAAGACAAGAGGCCATTGGCACAAACTTAAACACAGAAGGGTCTGTGTGAACATCAGAAAACACTTTTTCATTGTGAGAATGACGGAGCATTGGTCCAAGTTTCCAAGGGAGTTTGTGGAGTCTCCCTACTTGGAGATATTCAAAAGCCACCTGACCATGTTCCTGGGAAACTAGCTCTAGGTGACTGCTTGAGCAGAGGGGCTAGGCTGGGTAATTTCCAGAGGTCTCTTCCAACCTCAGATATTCTGTGAACGTGTGAATTCTGTGTTCTTAAACTTGGTTTTTGGTCAGAGACCTTTGGGTAGAAATCTCTCCTGCTTTCTTTTGAACAACTTTTTCTGCCTGGTTTAGTCTACAGTGGGTCTCTTGGTGGGCTCAGCTTCTTAACTGTTGACTGCATAGCTTGAAAGTAAAATCAGCCCTATAAGCATTTCCCGTTTCAAAATTTTAGCTTAACTGTAGTTTCTTGTCTTTATAAGGCATAAACTTTTCAATAAATCTAGTTACACATAACTCAGCTATAGGTTGTTCTCTTAATTTTTTATTTCATTGACAAAAACCGTCAGATAAGCAAAATCCATATTTTAATTGATGGAAATTCTCAAAATGTATTTTCAGCAAGATTTCAAAGAAACATCTGTTCTGATGGAAATACTTCAACCAACAAGCACTTGCTTTTCTGTTCTGCTACTTTTTGCTTTACCTTTCAGATATGTTATCTTATTCATGAGACCTACAAATATACTTTAGAGCAATTAAAAATTTATTTTGATCAAAACTATTATCTAAAATGTTATTGCTTAAACTACTAATTTTACATCTTTCTAGCAGTCTTTATTATGTTTCCTGAACATAAATAAAATGATATAAAATAACTAGTCTGTCTGAAATGGACTTTTGGCTTATTTCCTCATGTTTTGTTATAAAACAATGATAGAATGATGCCCTGAAATAGTGTATTCTATAATTTCTAGACCTATAGAAACTATAAAGGCTACTTAATACCCAAAAAATAACAATGCTTCTTACATTTTAACTTATAATTCATGGCTTGATTATTCCATCTGTGAAGAAGATAAAGCCAGTCTAATAATTCATTTATGATATCAAAAAAAAAAAGAACTCTCATATAGGTAAGTACTTTGAAAGTGAATGTGTAAAAAAACCCAATTGCACTGGGTTGTATTATTTAAAGAAAGGATAAGGGGGGTTGGAGGTTTTTTGGGGGGAATTGTTAGTTCTTTTTTAAAAGGTTTCACAGGCAGATGGGTTTTAATGTGTCAGAAGGCACATACAATTTCTACTAAAATGTCACTGTCAAGGTATTGGTTTGGTTTTTTTAATCATTTGATACAGAAAATATGTTTGTTTCATAATTCTTTGGAGAGTAAGCGTAGTGGCAGTATGAGAAGGAATCAAAGTACTATGTCATATAAGTAATAAACCACCTGAGTATTTTAACTGTTTAGACTTCCTTTCATATAAGGAAGTCAACATTTCTAGGAAGTAAATCAATTTATATTGCAGTTATAAGAAAATATTAGCCTAACTTATTGTTTCTTTTTTTCACCTATAAATAAGATTAAATTTCCAGGGATATTCTGTAAAGTTACTTATCAACTGTGTCTGTCTTCATTTCAGAAGTATTGTACAAATGTTTCTCATAAAATTCTCTGTTATAAAGCTTTTTAACTTAGTTTTTCCTTTAGAAAAAAAAAAACACATGTTGAGAAAGGAATAAAATTCAAAAATTTTATTGCTACTACTTTCCATTTTATTACAAAATGCATTCTTCACTAAAAGTGTGGGATTTCTACTGGAAAAATTGATAAATTGTGCTGCATTTTTTTTCTGTAAGTCTGCTAGTTGTTTTTGCTTGTTTGTTTTATTATTCTATAGGCTACAAAAATTTGTTATTTACTAAGAATATTTTAAATACTGGGAAATCATGCTTGAATACTGGAAAATTATTATTGGGGGTTTTTTAGTAAATTTGTTATTTACTAAGAATATTTTAAATACTGGGAAATCATGCTTGAATACTGGAAAATTATTATTGGGATTTTTTTTGAATAATCGCTTAAAAAAATCAATCTGATGTTGGATTATGTGTAGAAAACTAAAAGGGTACAGAGCTTAAGTTCTTCTCTTCTTTAAAGTATATATACTGAACAAAGTAACCTTACCACACTGAAACAAAAAAAGGGGGGGGAGGAAAAAATATAAAGTTGTATGTAAACAGCTAAATTGGAATGCTTACAGAAATGTTAGAAAAAACACTTTTTGGTTGTAATTTATGCCTATTGTTGCATCTAAGCCTAGCAAACATCTGTATCAACTGCAATTTCAAATGTTCTAAAGAAATTTGGATTAGCATGTGTATATATTCCTCTTAACTGTGCGAGTAGCTAGGCACATGTAGGCCATTTGCTTCCTTTCTCTTGAATGCAACTGATTAGTTCAGTAGCTATTTTAAAATCACAATCAATGTGTTCCTTACAATGTTCCCATATCTGAAAGAAGAAAAATTGATTCATAAGAAAAGGAAGTCTCCTCTGCATGTCAAAGAAACAGCACTAGCATTTAGGGGGTTTATTCTATTATTTTTATTCTATTTATGGAAATCAAAGTGTCCCATTTATTTCCATTCTACTCTAACACTGATTGTGCATTATACAAGACATTATTTTAAATAACTGACTGTCATAGCCAAAAAGAATAAAATTGCATTTCTGTCTGTTATCCAGAAAGGTAGAAGTTGTGTGTTGGAATACTCTTCAGCAGATACAAAAGATTTAACTTGTATTTTGTATAATTCAGTTATATAAAAGGCAGTCAATATGGAAGTATTTTAGAAATACTCCTGTGAAGTCATCTGCTTCCATGAGGAACTTTGTGTAGAAATTGTACGGACCTGGCATGGCATAGTTTATAATGGTGATTCTGAAATGTGATTCTGCACCACCCCACTGAGTAGACAGTTGCCAGGGCTACAGGAGTGAACACAAAGAGCCCTTAAGGTGGTGACTGTCTTTCATCTCTTCAATATCTCTTATAGACTACCTCTCTCCTCATTCTCTTTTCCTTTTTTCCTTGTAACAAGTGTGGTTGCAGCAGGATGTAGCAAGTGGGTTTTTGGTTTTTTTTTTTTTTCTTTTTGGTTTTGGTTTTGTTTTGTCTTTTATTCTGGCAACATCAGGTCATTTTATGTTTTTTGATTTGGCTGAGCAGGTTGTTACAGTGTATTACCAGTCTTGCTAAGTTGTGAATCCTTCACAGCTTCTTGTCAGTGCTCTGTTGCATGTGTGTTGTTGATTGTTTCTATCTGGTGTTTCAGAACATGCACCTTTTGTGTTAAAACATTGCTTACACTTTCCTCCTGAGTGACTGTGTCACTCAGATGCCATGATTCCAAGGAGCTCTCAGCAGTCACAACTCTAAACAGGGCAGGACATAATGCACCTCCTTAAGATCCATTTTTAGGTTTAGATTTCCTTATTATTAGCATTACAATACCAATCCGTATGGACTAGGTTAACAATATCACCTCAGTAACAACATTAAAGTAGTGATGTTAGTCCTACTGAGTTGACATAGCTTCCACACAGTAGTAATCGTGATTTTTTTTCCCAGTTTCAGATGATATTAATTAAAGATTCAATAAAGACAATGCTATTTAAGCACTTCCAGAAGAGATATTTTAAGTGTTGCTATATATTTAGGCTTGAATATAGATCCTTGGCTTTATAATATGTTTAACTTCAGGTTCATTTGGATGGTTAATTTAACATTCCAATTTCAAGGGAAGATACATGTTTATTTCTGTGTAGCACTAGCAACAATATGGGTGACTGCTAAATAAGAGCAAAATGCTAACATAACCCAGAAGATGTGTCAGAAATGTACAGAGTATTTGAGGGATTCCTTATGATTTGTTTCCTTTACATTTTGTAGAACAGGCATGACCGTGGGGACCTTCCTCCAGTAATTGCTCTTAAAATCACTTCATGAAATGAGTACTTTCTTGTCCATCAATTGTGTTTTAGGAACTAGTTAATTCTGCAAGTCTGACACATTTTGAAATATTATCTGTAGTATGTGAATCCAGCATCAGGTGGGAGTGAATTAAAAACTTCTGCGATATCTGGTAGTACTAGATAAAATCACTTTTGTAAACATCACAAAATAATTACTCCCCTCTAACCACTTTAGTCCTTAATACTGCAAATCCTAAGCCTCTAAGACACAGAAAACAGTTCTGGGATACGAGGGCTGAACATCCATTTGGAGAACTGCTAAATAGGTGGCCTGTCCCCAAGCTGATAGAGTGGATTAAACCTAGGAAAACATGTTCTGCAATCCTGTGAACCAGCAAGAATGCAGTAGTGTGTCTTTGTATATTAAGAATAAACAGTTGGGCTGGATCTTTGTAGATTAATAAATATGAAGGTGACAGTGTTAGTTACAGTTGACAGGCTTTGTACAACTCTTCAAGGATTTAGGACTTCGCAGGTTTTGTCTGGTTTCATTTTGGCCAGACTGAATGAGTTTAAATTGTTTAACAATATCATCAGTCTTCTAACTCAGTTTTAATTTATCCTTATATAATCATATGGTCTACATTTTCTATAGATGGTAATACAAAATAGTTATTCTCTATAGAAGGAAATACTTAACATAACTACACTCTAACAGTAGTAGCAATAAAGTAATGCAAGTATGATATGACAGCAACAGCCTTGAAGGGGACACAATGCATGGTAGGAGAACACAGATATGACATGAAAGGGGAGGCACAGGATGACATAGGAGATTCCATAGTTAAAA
Organism: Coccyzus lansbergi; assembly: GCA_033558105.1. Lineage (NCBI taxonomy): Eukaryota > Metazoa > Chordata > Aves > Cuculiformes > Coccyzidae > Coccyzus > Coccyzus lansbergi. Next base: position 4,532,774 of record JAUMJK010000013.1, on the reverse strand, counting down.
ATAATTCACCAGTGGTCAGTTAAGAAAATGTGGACTTGATGCGGGGGCAAAAACAATTTTAACATCAATAAAGAAAACCAAAAATATTTATCCAACATTTGTTGGATAGAAGATCCAAAGATTCTGGGTGTTTGGCTGTAAAATAGACATTCAATAAAGAAAAGTCAAGAGCATGGATTTAATAGCATTCTTTATTTTCTTCTTGTTCTATAATAACTAAACCTGGTCCAATAATAACTGATTAGACTATAAAGGTTTAAATTCTATGAACAAAAATATTTTCCTTTCCATGTAAAAGTGAGTTTCCTGTTATTCTGTAACAAGGTTTTGGTGTAGTGTCTTCAGGTCTTGCCAAACATTATACTTAGCTGATTTCAGATGAGCTGTGTTGATTTGTAGCAATTGGGAGACTGGTTTGTGTTGTTAGAACACTTCAGAGTTTTCAGAGACAGGAGATGACTTCTGCTGTCAATAATTTAAATGGAGTCAATTCAGGTACCAGTTAGGCATCTTGGGATTTTCTATCTGAAAACAGAGAGAACAATTCCCCTTTATCTTAGACTTTGCTTAAAGGAGAAACAGAGCTTTTTATCATCACATGTTCAATTACACGAATGTAAAAAATGCTGTACTCCAGAACATGGTGGGTGTATTATCACTCTCCAATGCCATTTGCATTAACACAGCAAAGGATCAGAATATGAACCAATCAGGCTTGCTTTGTCTGAATTTGGCCTACGTGAAGCAATTTTGGCAATTCCTGTTACTGTTAAAACTCTATATTTTGCCTAATTTATTTCAGCTTTAGCTTAGCATACTTTTTTAGTATAATACCTCCTGTTATAATAATTTCAGTATGTTTCTGCAACTAATGGATGCTAATTCTATTCTACTAATGCTATTACTAATAACTAGTACAAATCAGCAGTTATTGTGTGGAAAGTAAATGATCTATGACCGTAGTGCAATAATGTACAGGATATACACACTGAAAGTCTGTGTGAAGGATAAGAGCAGAGTCCCCAGGGCTATAAAGAAATAGTCAGTGGTCAACTAGTAAACATTAAACAAGTGCTTCCTTTGAAGTAGGGTGAAAAAAAGTTTTACAGATAAAAAAGGGAACAAAAGCTAATGTGCAACAATTATATAAAATGCAGCACTTGTTTAAAAATTGTGATTTGAGGACTAATGAAGAAAGGGGAATTTGTAGAGCAGATATGACCCTAAAGAGACAAGGTAATGACTATGACATCATTCCCCTTTCAATGAAGAATCTGGGAATACTAATGACTTTTCAATGTCCGTCCTTGTGTGGGTTTTTTTGGAGGGGGGGGAATAGTTTTGGATTTTTTTTTCTTGTCTGTATCATGAAAGGGAATTACCAGTAATTATATACTCTGGTCTATAACTGTTACTATCACTTCATGGACTAACAATAATATTTTGAGTAGATTGTTAATGCTTTAATCAGACTATCAATAAGCGCTTGGGTTTGCATGTTTCTCTAGCCCATGTGAATTTTATTATGCTGCTGGTCTGGCATCAAACTTCAGTTCTGTTGCAGTTTGGATACAATTAAGTGTTGCACTACTAGCTGTTACATGCAGTTGTGCATAAGCTGAGTTGAAGAATGGTACAAAGGGACAGGAACTATTTAGGGAGTCTGGATTATTTATTTCAGATTTCTTTCCCATAATCAATTCTAGATTTGGTTCTACTGACCCTTGTAATCTTTCCATTATTTTCCCATTTTCATTATAAATTCCCTACAATATATTGCAATAGCAATATCAAAATTTTTGATAGTGATATCTGTAAAGACTCTAGTTTTAATTAAAGATATGTCTTCAACTATAATAATTGTTTACAGGACATACAAACTTAAACATATGTCAGCATATAGTAACCCATAGTAACTCTAAGTTACTCTAAGGTGTGTGTATAGTGCAAGATAAACCTTTTGACATCTAACAAGTTCAGAAAATTGCTTTTTTTCACAGATATGTTATTTCTTTAAAAAAAATCAGTTTCAGGAAGGACAGTTAGCACATAAATATATTGTGACAAATTACAATCTCTCTGCAAGTTTTTTTTTTGAGAGAAAGTAAAGGTTGTGAAAGAAAAAGTGACAAGTGAGTGGTTTATGAATAATATTAATTCCACAGTAAGTTTACATTAAATGTTATACCTCTGCATTGTACATCAAAGGCTTGGCTTTGTTCAGATTTTTAGATATTTTGAAAAGTTTAGAGGTTTCATCTAAGCTTTGCCATAAATGACAACTCACACAAAATAGAAGAGATGAACAGTGATCATACAGAACTGGCAGAACTGCTGAATACTGCTTTCTTTCTGAGCAGAGTGGGTTGGCAGCAGAGTGAGAAAGAGACTAGAGGGATCTATACAATGCAAGGATAGAAAGGACTCATAACTAAAGAATATAATGAAAATATAAAACTTCTTTTGTTAGACTTGTTAGGCTTTAAAGAGTATGGCACATACTAAAACTCTTTGGAAGTTACAATGTTCTTTTTCTAATCTTTATGCAGAATATTGCTCAATAAAATTATTTCCTTACTTAAATTATATGATATCTACTCTTTGGTAAAATTAGTATATGTAGCACCAGTTCCTAAAAGCAGTACAACCAAATTACTGCAATATGAGGTTCAAACTAATTACTGTGAGACACAGTAATATAGAAATATACAAATAGAAAGAATACCTTATAGAAATACCTTCTCTCTGATTCTGCTTTTATGCAATTGGATGTTTTCTCAGAATTGTACTCTAATGCACAGATGCAGTGGCTCACAAATGTTATGAAGAACCAGCATTTGTCACTGCGTGATGGCTGAAGTCGCACAGTTGCGTTTCATTTGAATTCTGCATAGCAATTTACCAAAGTCTGGTGACTATAAATACTGAACTTGAGATAGATATTGACTCATTCTTCTGCTACTACTCTTCAAACGCTGCTGATAGGGGTGGTTTAGCTCTCTCAGCTTCCATTTGACTGGGCTCAGTGATCGTGTTATGTGATGAATCATTTTAAATCTGGATGGAAGCAAACAAAGATGGAAGGGAATCTATAGTAATCCACCTTTATAACTAGTAGCACAGATTGAACACGTGCTTTATTAAAGGACACTGTACATATAAATGTTTAAGTCTTTAGTAGCCTTAATCAACTTTGGTAATTTCTGTGCTGCAATGAGAAGAGGCGTAACAATAGTGCTCGTAAAATACTTCTGGAATTGACAGAATGTGTTGCAATGCAGTCTCTCACCTGAATGGCTAATAAGCATATCCTGAAAATGTCAAAATCTTACACTGAGGATTGGAATAGCTCCAGGCAATCTGCAGCATTTTGGGAAAAGACATAAAGAGATACATGGAAATAGTTGCATATAATTACAAGTGAAAAAATTAAATAGTTAGATAATAAATGTTTTATTTTGAATATATTAAGTATTGATATAAAAATTATTTATGTATTTTATCTGTTTTACTTGTATAAAATAAAAAATATTCTGGAAAGCCTCTTCAGAATTTATTTTGAAAATAACAACACATTAAAAATTGCAACTAGTGTATTTTATTGGTGATTAAACATACTGGAACTAGACGTGTCAAAGTATACTCTTCCTTCTTTTTTCTAATGCTCATGTCCAAATATAGAATAATTTGGTTTTATTTCTTGTATCTTTCCCCTTTCATCTTCTAAAAATATCAAGATAAGGGATGTATCTGAGGCATTGAATTAAAAATAACTAGGGTCTTATCAATTTGTGATAATGTGCAAAGGAGGATAAAAAATAAAAATATGTGAAAATCGCTATCAAGCAACTAAAATAAATTTGTGTGTTTAGTATTTAACATCAAACATATTCATGAGATAATAAACAATTAAAGTATCTCCTTGTTGAATAGAATAAAAACCCCATAACAGACAAAACGAAGTCTTTCCTGGGGAAAAAACATATAATATGAATATAATGGTGTCATATTGAAAGTGTTAGAGTTCACACAGCAATTCTTTACTTTCTTTTTTCAGTTCATTTAGGATAAATAGATAGTAACTGGAGAAAATAGGAAAGCAGTCAGGAGTACTTATTTATATTTTAAAATTGTTCCAATTACAGTTACTATATATATTTGATCCAAAACAGAATTACTGAAAAATTCTATGACATAATATTTTCTATCCTGTTCTTTCTTGATATATAAAGGGCTTCTGCACGTCGTAGTCAAAAAGGCAACAATTACTGGGGTTAAAACTGAAATCAATAGCATTAGGAACTTCTTTGTGTGGCGATATATTTTCTATGTATCTAATTTTAAGAAAGGCAACAATTTATAACTTGAAGATTTGTTGGCTACCTAACAATTTAAGATTTAGTTAATTATTAACACATAATGCTGTAGGGTTTTGAGAAGGATAAAATAACTTTAGCAAGCTCCATACCTGTGTTGGAGGTGACTGCGACCGTTTTAGTAGTCACTAGTTTTAACTAGTGTGATTCTATGTATTAACTGGTGGAAAAGACATAACGGTTACAATTCTATAATAATAAAAACGTGACAAGAGATGGTCCGAGACATTGAAACTCAGATTTTTTTATTAGGTATTGCTTTGGCACAGAACAATCTCTCAGGTTAATGTGTGGCTGAATTAAAGGTTTAGCATGGGTGAAGAATCTTTACTGTTTGCATGCAGCCACCCTGTTTTGACAGTCAGTTTTCATAACCTACATAGGCTCTCCTTGTTGGTCTAAAGCCTAGGAAATGGTCACTAGCTTCCTAGTGCAGCTGTAATCAGCATAGGACTGGGTGCATTCCTGTTTATTCATATTGCTCTTTAATATTATACTTTCAAGTACGTATGTGCACTATATACCCATGGGTCACATTGTCTTCAGTACTATAGTATGAATTCACTTCACCCAATATTAGATATAAAAGAGTTATTTGGTCCATATACCACCTAAAAACACTAAGTAAGCTAGATATCAAGTGAATTGAATCACTCCCTGGCGACGTGTAATGCAATATTGTGCTCTCACAAGTAGCTTTGGGTATACTCCTAAGTCTTGTCAGCGTTAGCTATGGAGAAGAATCTACACGTTGTTATCTGCAATTTATTTCAGTTTTGGGTGAGGACGTAACGTGGATCCTTCTCCCCTTGAGTCAGCCTGGAACAAAAGATAATTAGCAAATTATGAATTAAGAAAACTAATTCAATAGTACTGAAAATCAACCTGAAATGTCTCCTTGATCAAAAATAAATTTATGAATATGAATGACTACACTTATATATAGACAAAAAACTTTCTCATGCATAACAATATTAAAGTAATAGTTTGTTAAAGGCACAAATCTGAGAATCATAGAAGTGCTAGTTTAGAAAAGAACTTTGATTCCATCCAGCCTCGTAGACTTGTGAATGTCGAGTTCACTGAGCAGGTCTCTAACCATTTCCTCTTGGATCAAGGGAGCTTTGTTCTCCTTTCCCTCCCTGTCTTCTGGCTCAGAAGTCTGAGTATGCACAAACATCTTACCTAACTATTAAAGACTGAGGCAAAGAAGGCACTAAGCTACTTGGCTATAAACTTACCCTTTGTCACTATTGTTCTTCTGCATCCAGTAAAGGATGGAGATTCTCCTTGGTTGTTTTTCGTTATTTGTAGAATCATTTTTTATTCTCTTTAACAGAACTGGCCAATTTAAGTTCTAGTTGGGATTTATCCCTTCTGATTTTCTCTCTGCGTGATCTCACTTCATCCTTGTAGCTCTCCAGAGATGCCTTCCCCTTCTTCCAAAGCTCATATACACTTCTCTTTTCCAAGATCCACTCAAATTCTCTGCTCAGCCAAACCAGTTTTCTTCTCCAACAGCTCATTTTTTGGCACATGGGGATGACTTGCTGTTGAACTATTAGGATTTCTTCCTCGAAGAATATTCATCCCTCCTGGGCTTCTTTGCCATTTAGAATTGCCTTCCAAGGAACTATATCAACAAGCCTTCTAAACAGTTCAAAGCCTACCCTCTGGAACTGTAAGGTGGCTGTTATGCTGACTTCCCTCGTTACTTCTCCTAGAACTGAGAATTCTATAATCTCACGATCATTGTGTCCCAGGTGTCCTCCAGCCATCACTTCTCCCACAAGGCCTGTGAAGAATGATTTTTGGTAACAGAAATTGCTTTTATACTATCTGAGCTTCCAATTTTTTTTAAATTGCTTTACTTCATAATGAACTTTTGGCAATCCAATAGGATTTTTTGCAAACATAGGTCCTGTTTAAAAATAGCATTTTCACAAAATCTTTGTGTTTATGAATAAGTTTATAAACAAGCCATTTAAAAGGAAATAGCAAGTAAGATCATTAACAAATGAGCAAAACAAACCCACATAGTCCTTGCAGCTATAAAGCATCGCTTTTTTGGGTCCCATATTTACATTGAACAAGTAAAGTCAATGAGAGAAGAAAAAACAAGCCAGCCTCACACTTTGCCTTTTCAAAATTAAAGGTTTATCAGTTCTTCTTTTCTTCCCATTCTTTTTCAATTGGTTTATGTTCACTTTCTCTCTTTTATTCCACTGGATATGAATAACATGTTTTGAGGTAAAAAAACATTAAGATGACTCTGATCCAGATGTTACTGTGAGTTGTTTGTGAATTCAGGTTGACTGCAATGTCAATGCAGTACTTCAAAACAGGAAACCTAGCAATTTACAACTTAAAAAGAAAATAAAAGCCCAAGTCATTGTTATTTGTCTACTGATTATTGAAGTACTTCATAGCTGCCTTTTTAGATCATCCTTAAGACTTTTAATTCAATCTGTCAATGTCTGGGATACATTGAACCAGCAGGCAATCAGTCCTCTCTGTAATCCTCTTTTATTTCATTCCTAGAAATTAGAAATTTTATTTATTTCATTTTATTTCTTTTAATTATATAATCCTATTTTATTATGTTCTCTAGCCCCTTCACCATCTTTATTACTCTTATCTGGACTCACTCCAGAGCCTCAAGGTCCTTCTTGTGGTGAGGGGCCCAAAACTGAACACACAATTCAAGGAACAGCCTCACCAGTGTGGAGTACAGAGGGAGAATCACCTCCCTGGACCTGCTGGTCACACTATTTCTGATACAAGCCAAGATTCCATTGGCCTTCTTGGCCACCTGGGTACACTGCTGGCTCACGTTCAGTCAGCTGCCAACCAATACCCCCAGGTCCTTCTCCTCCAGGCAACTTTCTAGCCAGACTTCTCCTAGTCTGTAGCACTACATAGGGTTGTTGTGCCCCAAGTGAAGGACCCTGCATTTGGTCATCAAAGTCACAGGCTTCAGAAGAAAATTGAGGTTATATGATGTGCAGACACTCTTCTCTGTAAATCTAGACCTCTGTAAAATGAAAGAAAGTTGGAGGAAAATAAGGCTGCATCAGAAGAAGTATGGCCAGCAGGAAAAGGGAGGTGATTCTGCCCATTTTCTCTGGTGAGAACATGCCTGTAGTATTATGGTTGGACTCGATGATCTGATGGGTCTTTTCCAACCTGGTAATTCTATGATTCTGTGATTCCTGAGGGTACATACAAAAAGACAGTAGCCTTAACTTTAAAGTATTGGACATCAGGATTTTTTCTGGTCAAACATCAACCTAGAGAAGAGAAGGCTCCAAGGAGACCTTATAGAAGACTTCCAGTGCTTGAAGGGAGCATACAAGAATGATGGAGAGGGACTTCTTACAAAGGTGTGTAGTGATATGACAAGGGGGGATAGTTTTAAATTGTAGGAACAAATATTTAGATTAGACATTAGGAAGAAATTTTTCACATTGAGGGTGATGAGACACTAGCACAGGTTGCCCAGGGAAAACGTGGATACCCCAGGCCAGGTTGGATGGGACCTTGAGCAGCCTGGTCTAATGGGACGTGTCCATACCCGTGTCAAGGGTTGTTGGAACTGAATGATTTTTAAAGTCCCTTCCAACTGAAACCATTCTATGATTCTATTCTATGAGACAACTGTTTTCAACTGTATATTTAACAAAAATACAGTAATGAATTTTCATAAAAATGAAGTTACACTTTAAAACGTAATTAGATAGTTGCAGTGACCTAAGTCAAATAACTTTGCATGTTCTTGACAGTGTGTAGTGGTGAGTTATTAATTTTCTTATGACCTTATTATGTTATCATAAATTCTGCCTAAGAAATTTTTTTTTGTTACAACTTCAGTTTGTTAAGTGTATATATTGAGCAATACAAAATGTTAGAATAGTTGAACACCATATACTCCAGATGGTTCCTCCTACATAGATGCTGTGGAAATTTTATCAAATGTACTGTAGATGAGTCAAAATAAAGGCCTTATACAGCAGTGAGAAATTCTTAGTCATTATACTGAGTTGCAATTAACAGGGCTGCTTTTAAAGTTTTCCCATTTTTTCTGCTTAATTATGATCAATTAAATTAAATCCACTACAAAATGTTGTAGCTTTATTTCTGCTGAAATAAAGAAGAGTTTATATAATTTACTGTCAGAATCCAGCTGTACTCGTATGATGCAACTGTGTTTCACAGCCTCAATTTGCAAAAAAAAGGCTTCAAATATTAAAGTTATCATCTACTTTTAGCAGGCTTTGGAGCCATCACAGTACAGATATTTTGGTAGCTTTCTCCTGGGTAGTTCCACTGTGGTCCCATGGACTGAAAGCTCTTTAGCACTTGCTGTATATTAAATTCATTTCTAAAGCACTTCTCTGAGTTTAGTTTCATTTGAAAGCCAATTAAGTTTGCAACATCTGAGGTGTTAAAAAGCACACCCCTGTTCTGAATTAAAATAGTAGTGCTGGCACACCCAAAGAGAAACAGATTGTTGGAAGTCCTGAGATGCCTAAAAATATGGGGACATTTCTATTGTGTATGTCCCAGTGAGTAACAGATAATAACATTTTACTTGATGACTTCAATTTAAACAAAGAAGTGTAGGCTTTTATTTAGTGAGAATAAAGAAAAATACAATTAATTGATAGATGTGTCAGGTACAACTTTGACTTTTTTGGCTCTGAGTATAATGATAAGACACATACAAGGTAAGGATAATAACAAAGTTACTGTATCCAGATTAGTGAAGAATTTGCAGAAGCATCAATTGATAAAGGTTTAAGTGAGATGATAGAGCATGTGTATATGACTGAGAAGATTCATATGCCAAATGGATGAAATTAAGATATCTTTTAGAACTTTCTTGAAGTAGATTTTTCAAAGATATGTTTGGGGGGGTTTTCATTATACTAAAGGATCTGTGAATATTTTTGAAAAGCATTTCCTAGTCTGTCTGCTTATTACTTTTTGCTTTGATTTTAATAATAGTTTTACCTCATAATTGCTATGGTTTCTTTTGAATGTAAGTACAGAATTCTGGTAATAATATATCCATAATTTTACACAGGGTGCACCTAGAAATAGAACATGGCTATTCTATTATTAAATTCAAATTAAGTATACTTTGGTTTGCACATTGTTATGTATTCACAGAATTCTTCTCTGTCTTCCCAAATACAACACCTATGGGAAAACATCTAGAAATACTGTGTATTACAACAGACTTTTCTAACTCATATTGAGGAAAGGTATATTTGAAAAAAAATAATCCTTGAGAAATATTTGCTTTCTCAGTACATTGAAATGGAAATTTAGTCAGAAAAAATCTTTAAAGTAATCTTCAGAAAACACTGGCAGAGCACATTTGTACTTGCTTTAGATGTGGGAGAAAGAGATTTAAAGAAATAGACGGAATTGGAGAGAGGGCACACTTCAGGAGAAGGTCTTGATTCCCGAGTTACTAGTTCATCTTGTTTGCTTCCAGCTCCTGTTTTAAGAAGACTCACGTTACATGCCTGGATTGTATGCTGGGCTGATCAAATGAAAGTACGTTCCAACTTAAATAAAACTCTTAATTTTTGTCTCCTTGCATCAAATCAGACAATTCTATCTTTGTCTAAATGTTAGGTGGCTTTAGGAAGTGCAATACACACAAAGCTCACAAATTTCTTGGTGTTGTTATTGGCAAAAATACCCTTAAATTGTGAACATTGACAGGCACTAGATAATTGTCTGTGCAAATGTTCAAAACTGAACTTTTGATCTCTCAAGTAGTAACCTGCTTGCTATTTCCTAGATACAACTGGTCTATAAAACTTTGGAAACACACAGATTAAACAAAAAAAGTCCTCAATTCTTCAAATAATAAAACATGAAACACAATTATCAATTAGAAGACTGATCGTATGTTCTGCACATATACTATTTAGACTGAGAAAACTCTTGTATTAAAGTCATGGAAAGAAGATGAAAATCTTGGCTGAAGAAAGGATCTGTGAAGTTGTGGAAGATCCTGGAAATAAAAGAAATTCATAAAGTCAAATTCCTCTCAACGAATGCAACCTTAACTACTAATACCTGAGGCAAGTAACTGAAACCAGCTGTACAACCAAAACCAACATAATTTTCTGCCTTATTGACAACAATTTTCCTGCTTGGGAGAGGCAAGGCTGGGTATAAGGAACATAAGTCTAAATTCCTTCTAGGAAAGAGTATAGCCCAGTAGAGTAAAAGTCTAGTCTAGCCTTGTAAATTCTAAAACTAAGCCAGTATCCACATCCATTCCAGGGTGTTTACTTTTTTCCAATCAGTGGCAGGACTTGTAGCTTTGTTCAAAAAAGAAAGAAGAAAAAGAAGGGAAAAAAGGGTCAACGCACAGTTTCTGAATTTTCCTTTCCAATAACATTGCAGATAATCTTAACTGTTTGGCGTATGAATGGCTCCTGCTTACAAGTTCCTGGCTACTGCTTACAAATTCTAAAGCAACTACTCCTGCTGGATTTCTAGTGAGAGAAGACATATTTTTGTAGTTAGTTTTAGAGACTATGCCTAACAAATTGACTGTAAGGCTGATTTTTGACTAGTAGGAACATATACTTCCATAAAATGATTATATATGTATCACTTCCTTATTCTTAAATTACTATTATTTTCTCAGATTTAAGATGGTAGCATTCTTTCCTGCAGAGGAATTGATGAAGATTTTTCTTTGCTATATCCGATTGGCCAGAGGAATGATTAAAATTTTTATGTTTAGGAAATATTTTTGTAGTAATTATGCTCATTAACCTGCTACAGCTAAGCTTTGAAAAGATCTTCACAAGATGCTGTTCATGACCTAGTGATACACATCATAGAATCAGAGAATACTTTGTGTTGGAATATTGCTAGAGTATTCACAACATACAATATTATGACCTTAAAAATAGAAATACATACCAGATTTTTTCCTTTATCTTTGTAAATACCAAATATTCATTCATTTATTTATTTCTCTCCACTCATTACTACTCCAACATAATTTTTCCAGCTGAGGGATTTTCAAAATTTTCTTAATTTAGTGTTATTGAGAAATAAAAAATATAATTTAGCCAGATATCTTACACAAGGTTATATAGCACAGATAGGAAATATGTTGCCTCAATCACAGTACTGTTATTACAAGCATAAAATGTCCATTAAGATCAAATGTAATAATGTTGCCAAAGTGAACTTGTACAAATTCTTAGGAGGAAAAGTATAAAGAAGATACATGAAAATAAGGAAGGCTGGGAGGAAAGATACACTCTCTAAAACTGCTGACAAAAAGCATTTCATGAGGGAAAAGGCCAGAAATATGTTCCAAAACAAAGAGAAAATATAGAAGAACAGTTCAAAGAAAAATGCTCTGAAAGAGTTTACTGCCTTGTGGCTAGAGATGACATTGAAAGTAGCATGGACACAAGTTGATTAAGCTACTGTCAACATATTTGGCCCCGGGAATCAGTTACTATTCATTTACAGCTTACAGTAAAGGAAAATAGACAGAAACTTATGAAAAGAGCTGTATTCAGTAAATTCTATTAGCATATTCACTGCAAAGGATGAAAAAAAAATAAGGTAGAATTAATCTAAGGAAAAAAATCACATCAAAAGACTCTGTTAGAAGCAAAAGAGACTTTTGTATTGCAAGTCTGTGAGAAAAATAAAAGCATAACTGATAAATTAGCACTGTTATTAGAATTATTTTTATGCTGTGCATCCTTAAAATAGTAGCATAAGTAAGCTTTTAAAAATCAGTATTTAGTATATAAAAGAAGTCAATTGCTAAAAATAAGCCATCGTTATTTCATTCACAAAACATTCATATTATGTTTATTAACATATTCTGAAATATAAAATGCAAGCCCTCTTCTCTGACTGACCGTCTTCTCAATTGTTTGGATCCGAATACAGGTAAACCAATCAGACCTTAAGAACGTGTTTTACCTGTCACATGAGGATCTGTAATTGCCAAGAGTATAGTCAAAGACTATCACAAAGCATCTTGCAAAAACATATATAGATAGTGGTTCTGTAGAAAAATAAAGACAAATGCAAGAGCTGTCTGCAACTGTAGGTCAAATAAATAGACTATAAGCTAAAATGAAATTAAATTATAATTTATAATATGAAGGCATACTGAACTGATGTTTTAGTAGAATGTAATTAGGTAAATTCTATACACAATCCTAGAATACTCTCATAAAGCCAATTGCTTCTTTTGTATATATGTGTTTATATGGAACACTACATTTTTGCATTTTAAGTATGTGAATGAAATTATCATCTACTAACTTAAGTTCATTCCTTCATAGAGATGCCATCCTATCCATAGTTCACATTTGTCCATTTTATTCTTTTAACACCTACAGAGACATAGATAAAACTACGTTTTCTTTTTTTCTTGTAGTTTTGCTGGTTGGATGTTGAGCCTGAAAACTGTATGTGGTAAACCAATACATAAGACAAGGATTACCTTTTGTTCTTAAACAAAATAGAGGTAATGAACAAAAAACTGTTTCAATGTTCAATGTGTATTACGTTTCTTGATTGTTTAATAAGGTTATATCATTTACAATTTCTCTATAGTTTCTTTCCAGCCCAGAACATGCAGAAGAAAGAAGGAAAACATGCAATTGTCCATTCTTGCTTAAAGAAACCCAAGAAATACTCAAATCAGCTGGAGCTACTCAGATAGGAAGTTACAGTAAACAGGGGTTTGTAACATTGACTAGAGGTCTACTCTTACATATTTATGATAGAAACCCTCAAATTAGATATGATGTACTGTGAAAACTAATAAGGTGGTAAGGAGAATGCAGAGTCTATCATGCAAAGGAAGAGTTGAAATATTCATTTGGTGAACCTAATAAATAATGTGTGAAAGAGGATATGATAGTAACTCTAGGATAAGTAAGGAACAATATGTTTTATTCCTTCCAGATAGTACTATGACAGCACTGTCCTTTAAGATAAATAGTTCTTCCTAAAGATTATCAGTCTACCCTTCACCTAGTACGACATGTCAGGTAAGAATAAGACAGTGTCTCTGAGGAAAGGTAATGAGCATATGAGATAGCAAGATGGTTCCGAATATCAGAATTATAGTGACACTATCTGAGACCACACTGCTTTCTCAGTTACCAAAGCTGAAAAACTTCGACAAATGTAACCACAAAAAGGAGTGAAAGTGCTAGATGACTCATTCATCCTATTCTAGTCAGAAGTAGATTTTAGGTAGTGTGAATCATGCATAATCCTACCATCATATGAAATGCTACTCTTCATAATCCATTGTTTGAAGTAAAAGTTGCTTTAAAAGATTAATTAGAGAGCATGTTACCTACGAGAAGAGCCACAAGGAGGATCCAGGGAACTACATGTCTTTGAGTCTGACCTTGATTCTGGGACAGGTTATGAAACAGTTCATCTTGAGTGTTATCACGTACAAGACAACCAGGTCATCAGGCCACATCAACACGTGTTTAGGAAAGGCAGGTTCTGCTTAAGTAACCTGATCTCCTACAACAAGGTGACCTGCTTAGTGGATGAGGGAAAACCTGTGGATATTGTTTACTTAGGCTTTAGTAAAACCTTTGACACTCTTTTCTGCAGTATTCTCACAGAAAAACCTGGCTGGTGATGGCTTGCATAGATGTACTCTACTAGGTAAAAACTAGCTGCATAGCCAGGCCCAAGGACTTCTGGTAAATGGAGGTAAATCTAGATGGCAACTGGTCAGTAGGCTGCAGTACAGTGGGTGTTGGTCTTTTCTCCCAAGGAACAAGCAATAGGACAAGAAGAAATGGGCTCAAGTTGTAGCAGGGGAGGTTTAGATTGGACCTTAGGAAATATCACTTCACTGAAAATGTTGTCAAGCATTGGAACAGCCTGCCCAGGGAATTAGTTGAGTCACCATTCCTGGAGGTATTTAAAAGATGTAGAGATGTGGCACTTGAGGGCATGGTTTAGTGATGGACTTGGCACTGTGAGCCTTTTGATCTTAAGATCTTTTTCAACCTAAACAATTCTGTGATTCTCTAAAGTTTAGGAGGCTGTTTGTTTGCACCTGCAGGCTTGTTTCTGTACATTCACTGGGAAGTTTCTACATCAGAAACACGTTTCTTCAGAAACATTCTTTTTCTATAAGCTTAGTGAATTATTTCTGCTGAGCTTTGCAGTTCTGCAGAAATGTAACAGACCTTTCATCCACTATGCAAGTTTTCTCTTTATGTACCATCACTTTATTTTGGGGAATGATAAAGTAACTAAATCTCACTTGTGTTAGCCAAAAACAATTAACTGAATGAAACATAAGCATATTATAAAAAAAGATATCTTAATACTAGGCATCAGAGGTAGTTTTTATTTTGAACTGTTCACACCTCTCTAAACAGGAACTGTCAAAATTACTTCAGAGGCCAGGAAATTTTTCTCAGGGAAGTACTTCTGGATCGTAACATTTCACATTGCATCACCATATACAAAAATGTGTTTGCAGTTTAGGGATATTACCTCTGAAGGCACATGCAATCACAAATACAAATAAAAAAGAAAAACAGCCATCATCACCTAGATACCTGTAGAAAAAAGCTAAGTAATTAACTTCTTTATTGATAATAACCACATACGTTTTTCTCCCATAAGTATTAGTATATAGAATAGATTCTTTTCGAGTAAGCAAGCAATTGTGTATTTCAAACAAAATGTGAAAACACAGTTATTGAAAATAAGAAATTACTTCCTAGGTAGGGTAAAGATTTTTGTTACATTTTCATTTTTGTGTACACCAGAGAGAGAGATCATCTCCTCCGGTTTCTAAAGAGCATATGCCTAGATAAGTGACTTTATTTCAAACTCTTGGAATTCTTGATTTTACAGATAGAGGTATGTTAGGCCAACTCATTCACCTGTATTCCATGATGGGTTAGGCAGCTGGACTAGGGGATCGCTGTAGGTCCCTTCCAACTGAAATGTTATAACCTATCCCATCCCATCAAGTTGTATCACATGGACTGCTGAACCCTGCATAGACATTTTAAATGCTATTAAAATATTAAGAAAAATCTGATCTAGAAAATTAAAATCAACAGCAATATAAACAAGATCTGTATTAGGTGTGTAAAGATATGTAAAAGAGAAATTTATATGCAAAGCAAACAAATTAATCTACCGGTATAAATCAAAGGTCTCTTAATTAATAGGAGGCCTGGTGATGGTGAATACTATGGATGGTCAGGAAAAGAAGAAAAGGCAAGTTTTTAAGAGTAATTCCTCAGTGCATTTTCCCTGTGTCCAGTAAGGTTCATTTTGGGAACTTCTGAACAAGATGTAATGTTTTTGTTAAACAGTAAATATTATATTTAATCTAGTGAGAGTTATTTGTTTTATCCAAAGCCAGTTTTTAACCTTTCTGAGCTTTTAGCAACATACTGTGAAAAGGACTCCAGCATCTTAACTTTGCATTGTGCAATTCCCTTTTTATGTCTGAAAACTGTAGTTGGTTTAAGTATTGCCTTCTTGTTCTTATTTTAGAATAGATTAATATTAATAATTTTTTTTTTCTCTGTTTTTCATGTAACTCTTGGGTTTACAAGACTTTTTCTTCCTCCTTCTTTTCAGATCTTCTTAGAGCTGCTCCATTTAATCATATCCTGCACAAAAGCTGACCTATTCCTTTGTTTATTACCCTTGTTTATCCCTCTATAAGGCTATTCTAACTCTGCTATATACTTTTTGTGACAGGGAGACCAGTAGATTGCTTGATACAAGCAAACATGGTCATATTGTGAAGCTAGAATGGTCTGATACAGTTCGTCTATTACCTTTTGTTCAGTTTGAAGAACAATTCATATTTTTCCATTTTTTTCTTCATATTTTATTGTTAACAGAAATGCTATGACATCCATTTTATGGGATTATGTTTCAGTTACATATACTGTAATTATCCCCATATAATTTTGTAATATAATAATTTGTCTAATACTTAGAAATTTATTTAATACGTTAATCCTATTTTTTTCAAATGGATCCATTTATTGTTGTTTCCTAATTGTCTGCCATAAGGTGCTATTAAAATGCCCTTATAAGATTTAACTATGCTTTCCTCTTTTCCCACAGGCTAATCCACAATATATCTCTTCAATAAATAATATTGCAATGTTTTATTTGCAATGCACATGTATTTTTACATTTTTCCCCAGAAAAGGTCCCTCAACAACTGAAAAAAAATCATTTTAAAACTGGCAAGGATGTTTCTTTTCATTTTCAGATACCTTGGAGACAGTAATAATGATAATGTTTTATGAGTAATATTATTGCAGAACATATATTTTCAGTTGCAATGCAAGCTGAAGTTCAAATCCATATTTCAGAATATGACTTATCATCCATATAGTATTTTTTGTTCTCCAAATGTATCACAAATCCTGACTATGATCATCCTGCTCTGCAACTGGAAACAGGATGTGAACTTGTAATATAATATTTTGTTAACGAAGAGAATAATTTGCTTTATTCATGGGTAAACTATGTGGGTGAAAATATAGAAAACGGCAACAATGCTGCTTCATGGCAAGTGACTTATTAAGCTTTGAAAGAAGTGTGCAAGTAGTAACACCACAGACAAAAAGAAATAAAGCCATTTAAATAGGATTAGAATGGTACCTCCACATGTTAAAATTGCCATGCAGGTTTTCTGAAGCTTTTGAGATTTCTGCAGACTTGTTCAATTTTAGATGTTGGTTCCGGTAGATGAAACCGAATTTATTTTTTCTCATCCAAAAAGAATATTTATGAGCACAGTAACAAAACCAGCAAATACCTGCAACAATAAGTGATGCTAATCAAATGTTACAGTTTTATGAAGTTCTTAAGAAACTATTATAATACTATACCACTATGGAGAAACACACTTATGAATCAAGCAGTTTTCTAAATAATCATTGACACAGGCAAAACAGCCTCAGCTCAAGGAATTATACCCAGTTTAACATCAGTTTACCAAACTTTCCAAAGCTAATCCAGCAATCAGAAAAAAAAAAAGGTTATAAACAATTAAATACTTCAGAACACACCCCTCTTCCTTTAGGCTCTGATACCCCCTTCTTTGCCTCATTTTCCCCTTGTTTTCATCACACACCACACTTGGTCCTTCCCAACATTTTCAGTAAGGCAACAGGAGACGTATGAGGTAGGATCATGCTGTCCCTTCCTTTTTGGTGCTTCTTTCCTCTAGTGTGGCCTGTCTGTGGGCCATAGTCCTTCTAGGGGTCTGTTTGCTCCAGTGTGGGTTATCCATGCACCACAAAACCTCAGCAGCATCCCTCCTCCACCAGAAGTGTCTCCTTCCAAGAGACAGTCTCCAACTGTACCTACAACAATATCCTCTTCCATGTTTCTCCTCCCTTTTCTCCACAAATGCCTTCCCACATTTCTCCTCAGAGGTCCCCGTTAGTGTGTCTTCCTGTGTCTCCTCTCACATATCAACTTTTTGTGACTCCTGCCTGCGCTGCTGCCACCCATCCTCAAACATGCCTGGCCAAAGGAATCATATGCTCCTCTTTCTGGATAAAGATTTGAGACAGACTTGTATCAGAGTTAATTACATTGAGAAAGGTTTTGAATTGGTTTGATTTTGATCAGCGAGAAGAAAGAAAGAGAGAAACAAAAACCCCAAACCATCTGAAAAACCAAATGTGGAAAGTTCTCGCGTGCTTCAAAAGAAATATGGTCTCAAACCATACCTCGGAAGAGTATAAAACTGAAGAAAGTGCAAGCACACTCAGCAGTGACTGAGTGAGCTGGGGTTGTTTAGTCTAGAGAAGAGGAGGCTGAGAGGAGACCTCATTACTCTCTACAAATACCTGAAAGGAGGTTGTAGACAGGAGGGAACTGGCTTCTTCTCCCAAGTGACAGGGGACAAGACAAGAGGGAATGGCCTCAAGCTCTGCCAGGGGACATTTAGGCTAGAGATTAGGAGGAAGTTTTTCACACAGAGGGTCATTGGGCATTGGAACAGGCTGCCCAGGGAGGTGGTTGATTCACCTTTCCTGGAGGTGTTTAAGACACGGGTAGACGAGGTGCTGAGGGACATGGTTTAGTGTTTGATAGGAATGGTTGGACTCAATGATCTGATGGGTCTCTTCCAACCTGGTTGTTCTATGATTCTATGATTCTATGATTCTATGATTATGGCTCACTCAGTCCTGTCGTCAAAATCTGCTGATTAGATTGCAGAAGTACAAATGAGATTTAATACATCTTTATCCAAAACTTAAAAAAAAAAGAAGTGATAGTTTCCATATTTCATTGTCATAGTGGTATCCTTTTATTGCTTTGTAAAAATAGAAGAAAATAATGTGATTTAAATAGAAAGGCTATTCTTTCTGTGATTTAGTGCAAATTAAAATTACAGGACAGAGATTTGTTCACATAAAAACATTTCATTAAATAAAAATATTCAGCAAATACTGTCTTTTTAATAAGGGACAGTTATAGATATACATAATGCTATATATTAGGATAAAAATCTCTCCGTGGAAGCACTTAAATAACATAAATATATATATTGTATTTCTTAACTGCATTACTCATTGTTTAGGGAATCAACACGTAAAAAAAAAATGCAATTATTTCCTGAATATTTGCAAGAAGCTTTTTAACTAAAAAGAATATTATGGAAAGCATACATAAAGTTGAATTTTGACTGAGTGGGAGCTAAAATGATAAAGAAAGCATAAAAATAGCACGTGTTTATATATTATGTATGAATTTAATTTTGTTATTTCTGTCTAGAAACCTATCTTGTTTGTTGTTCCTGCAAATTTTCAAGAAAAGTAGACAGTTTTAATTAGCTGAAAGTCAATCACAATATCAAACTATTTGACATCTTTAACATTGAAAATTATTTTGGTTTTTGCTTGATCTATTTTGTACCTCCATAGATCTTTATTGTGTAAAGATTAAAAAGCCCTCTACTATTTCTTTCAATTAAGTACCTGACCCTGTACTTGTATCCAACAACCTTCTTCACCTGAAACAAAAGAGACAGATTGAGATATGATTTTTAAGAAAACTGAAATGCAATCTCCAAGTTCCTTAAAATAATTTAATGCCAATCCACCTCAATTTAAATCTGGACTTCTGTGTTCTTCAGTCATGTGATCCTATTCCTCCTTCACCTAATACTTTCTGCAGGGAGGCAGGTCAGAGAGGTGAACTGAAAAATAAGCCAGCATTACAAAGTGATTGCTTTTAATATGTGTGGTTCCCTGAGTCAGGTTAGTGCACATTCACATGAATGCTGCTGCTAGCAGAAAGTGAAGGGCAGTAATAGGAGCAGGGGCAAACGGAAAGGCAGAACTGCAACAGCTTGGTCTTAGATTAGTTTGAAGAGCACTAGAATTGTATCCTACATCTTCACTGCATGACAGTTTACTTTATCTTCAGTTATTTTTCTCATTCTTTCCCATTAGTTCAAAATTTTCTCATTTCTTGAAAATGTCGACGCTAGTACTCTATACAGTAGTCTATTCAGTCTCAAGGAGCTGTATACAAATCTGTATCCCCTTACTTTCCAAAGAAAATTATATATCAGTTCTATTATCATCCCTACCTGTAGTAATCCATTGCAAAAGCACAGCCTAACTTCTATGCTTTTGGTCATATAAATAAATTTGCTTTAGCAGACCTAGCTTATCCAAGAAACAATCTTGTTTCACAAGACGGCTGTAGCTACCATTTTCTCATAAATAACAGATGCAGTTTTCAGTAGTTAGAATTTTTGTTATTCCAGCTGCTGCTGAAAATTTTGAAATATGTTAGGCTTAGTAACTATCCTTGTAAAATGTTACTGGCAAGATATCTATTTCTCATAATTTGTTGATAAGTTTTTCCTGAATTATTTTGGTTAATCTGCTCTTAACTTGTATGTAATTTGTCATTATAGCCTGATTACTCTGTTTTTCAGACATAATAATGTAAGAAACAGAGCCTAAGCCTTGATGCTGGATTTCTTCTAAGTGGGATCACATTAAAAAAAAACAATTGAAAGGATTTTCTGGAAGTGTTGAGACTGGGCAGAAAGTGTTAAATTAAGGGCATCCTGCTGCTTTCATAACATTTAGCATGGATCTTTTTGTGGAGTTCATCATATTCGTACTTTGAACTTGACACTTGAAAAAATGAAAGGACAATTTACTCCCTCAATCAGTACAATGTGTAAAATTAGGTTAAAAAAAATTAGAAAGTAAATTAAGCATGCGTATGAAAAAGATTAGTAAATAGTGTAATGAGAATGTATGACATATGTAAAGCTGCAATTTCTTGTGGGAAGGCATAGATTAAAGTTGCATAACAGACTCTTAGATATACTACATATATATGTGTCTACTGTGAAATGCTGTTTCAATAGTGATAACAGAAGCACTGACTTTAACAATAGATTCCTTATATAATATTTTGAATGTAAGCCTTTACCATTGCTTTCAGAGACTTTAAGTAACCCCTAAGTGAGCTGTCTGAAGTAATCAAATGAGCAAAGAAAAAGATTTTTAATTCAGCATCATGATTGCTTTAAGTAATGGCAACATAAGAGATGAAGTAATAGTAAAATAAAATGAAAGGGTAAGATTATGTTGAAGAAAACGTTTTGATAAAAAATATTTTTGGAACTAGAGCTAAGTCCGCAAAGTCTGCTTATGTAATCAGTATGAGAGGGAATGTATAAATATGAAGAGGAATTTGGAAAGACATGCAATGAAAATGTCAATATTTTCGTGTCTGATAATCTATAACATGGCAGCGACAAGCTGAAGAAAATACTATGTTAATGAAGATATACTCCTAATGATGATATGGAATGTAGTGGGATTTTAAAACAGCATTACTGATGATTGCAATAATGCTTAAACTCTGTGAGTCTGTTCTTTTTTATTGTACCTCTGTCAAGTGTAGGGTAAGTACAAACAGCAAAGGCAACATGATTTTATAGACTAAACCTGCTGGAATCTCTACAAAAAACATTTATTTCATGCCATGATAGCACAGTATCCCCAATTAGTTCTTACTTCAAAATTAATACACTGCAGTTAAGATTTGCTCATAGTATGTCATTATATAAAAACCTGCCTAGCTACTTCCAGATGCCAGGAAACCTCTCACTATATAGGAGATAGTCAAGCAGTTAGCATAAAAAATGAAGAATTCTTTCCATCTTCAAAGGTAATCACTGAATAATGAGCAGATATTGTTAACTATATTATAGTTAAAAGGTTATGAAATATATATATATTGTAACAAGATGAATACGTAGTATGCATATAACTTTAGGAAGAACTCTTTCAAAGAAAACAACCATTTATGATTTTTTTCTTAGTCGATTTGTGCAATAGAGTTTTAAATGGCTTTGTCCGTGAAGGGGCCTAACTCAGAAACAGTCTCCTGTACTCTAGTGGTTATATTTACAAATATAAACAGAACTTACATATTTACGAGAATATCATAGTGACAGTTTACTTGCAGTGTAGTATATACCAATAATATCAGTATTTGACTAGGTATCTACTATCCAACACACACAGAAGTACTGAAGTTTATACCTGATATCAAGTGTCAGTTATGATCCTAGGCTTGCTAGGGAGTCAGTGGAGCACAAGCAGGAGCAGTTAGATGATTTTTGATTCCTATGAAGTTTAAAAGGTGTTGATTGTTTTCTCCTCAGACTAAAAAAAGAGAAAAAAATAAAAAGCTCGTTCAAACAAGGTAATGTACAACTAGTACAGAACAATGTAAGTACACATGGTGGTTCTGATAGATCAAGATATCTCTGGATCAAAATCAGGCAGTGTGTTTTGACATCTTATGAATCCAGTAATAAGAAATTAGATAATCTATTTATGAACTGGTCCAGGCATGGATCTCTTTGTTTCTTCTACACGTGCTAATTTAATTAAAATTGATTATAAATTGTAGTTAATCTAAGAAAAGAGGTTCCAGTTGAAGTGTTTTTCTATCCAATCAGTTAATCCTGATTCTAAGAATCTCCATGCACAATTAACATACATCCTCTGTGTATGCAAACAGCATAAAATACATAAATATGTATTTTTCACATTCATTTCACACAACTGCAATGATGTAGACTTTACTTCAGATAATTCTTAGGCTTGTGACAATATTTTCTCCACAGATCTGATATTCTCTAATGATACATTAAAAAAAATAGAAACAAAGTAAAAACAATTCTTTATCTCCTTTGTATTTGGTATTTCTTCACTGGTGTAGATTTTTGTTGGTTTTCTATCAAAAATTATTCATTTTTCTTCAGTTATAGTCCTAGTTATATATATAATCTGCTTTAGATTGAAAGGTTCCAAAATATTAAATTACTTCAGGAAAACAAAATATATTTCAGAAATAATTTGGGAAAATTTTGTTTCCATGTCTGGAGGTTTTCAAGAAGCATGTAGACATGTCACTTTAGGATTTGGCTTAGTAGTCTTGGTGGTGTTGGACTGATAGTTGTACTTGATGATCTTAGAAGTCTTTTCCAACCTAAATGATTCTATTCTATGGTTTTATGAAAATACGAGTCTCTCTAAGGGCTATATATGGTAAATATTAATTCACTTCAAAAGGTATCATTATATCTCTTCCCTGGTCTCTTGAAAGGACAAAAAGCAGAGTCAAAGTTATACCACATTTGTATTGGATAGACATTGCTTAGGTGACAGCTGTACTTATTGGAGTCAACTCATAACAAGAGATCTATCTGCTTAGAAATAACAATTAACCTAAAATGCTTCTTGGCTAAAACAATATATTATGGTTTATGCTTTTATACATATTTATGTGGAATATGTATTTGAAGCACTTTATAAATCTTGGGCAAAACTCAAGTTTATAGTACATAACTATTCTTTGGAAGACAGTCAGGGGAATAAAAAATTGATATCGTATCACAATCCTTTTGCTCAAGCTAAAGAAAGAGATTATTATCAAAAGTCTGAGAAGCAAGAAGAAACACTCTACATAGCTCATGTAAAAACTTTTAAACTATGTAATTTCTTAAGATTACATAACTTACCAACTAGAGCAATTTACACATAATTTCAAAATAACAAAATTAATCTATTTGGTTTTTGAAAACTGTGTTTCTGCATAAGAAGAATCTATCAGATTATGCATATTTTCTCATCTAAGGAAACTGCTTCTCCCACAAATGTACATTTACGTCTCAACTGGAATCATTGAACAAATGATACTGGCATTCCTGGATTTTAGTACTGAAGGTTAGTTTTCAAGAGTTTAAAATATACATACAACTGAAATGGCTGAGTAATGTTAATAAGCAATGTGATTTATAACATGCATAGCTCAATGCATTAAGCAATCTATGTGTGAATATACAGAATGACTCCTCTCACACTTTTTCAGTGGCCTTTTCCTGCTTGAGAATATTTTTATCCTCCACCATCGTCTGCTTAAAGATCATCTTAGAAAATTTTCCTCTGTTTCACAGGTTCTCCTGCAGTGACTAAAATGAAAAATGTAGTTTATAATCTGATGGAAAAGAAGGGCAATTCTAAACTTGTGGACCCTCCAAAAGTTAACCTTTTTAGTAAGTTACTTTTTTCACTGGTGGCAATTTAGTCTGTTTAGATCACTTTTTTTTCTGGAAACTTCTATTAAATACTAACCTTACGCAGCCATATAGCAACTGTAAATGATTAAAACTGCTATAGTAATTCAAACTTCTTATTCTTTCCAGCTGAATAAAATCTTAATTCTGAAGACTTCTGTAATGAAGCATGATATATTTGCATTTCAAAACAACAATAGTGACAGTAGAGAAAAATATTTCAGAATTCAGTTTTTTTGTAAAACCAGATATGGCTTTAATCTTTATTATAATGTCATCTGCTGCTGTCAATATGCTTAAATATATTTCAAAGTTTTCCTACATCTTCAAAAAAATGTTATTCTTGTGCATATCATCTGTAAAATTAATTCCCAGATTCACAGGAATGTGACATCCTCTTCAAAGCTGAAGTTTTTTCCTAGCCTGTTTACTAAAGAAAAGTATTTTACACAGTTTGCCTAGTTGTCTCTTTCTAATAACATTCTGAACACATTGGTTAATTTCAATTAATTCTAAATAAAATTAGAAAAAAAAAGCTGCAAGACAATTATCATTTACAGAGAGAGTAGAGGCCAAAGTTGGGCATCACTTGAAAGACGGAGGGCAGAATGCTGTTTGCGTGCTTCATTTAGCATCACCTCTCCATCCAAAAGTACAGACTTTCTCATCATCAGATTGGCTTTTATTTGGCTGCAGATTAGCAATGATGCTGCTGTTCCTTCCCTAGTGTGAATATTGCATAAACATAGAAAGACTTCAGGAAGGGAAAGAGAAGAGGAAGAGGAAGATGAAGAGGAAGAGGAAGAGGAAGAAGATTTGACAGAAGAGCTGTCTGGGTGAGAAATTGCATGAAGTCATAATTTGTATTGCTTTTACTATTGATAACCATCTCAGTTTTCTTTCCTACTTTCTTTTCACTGGTATAAGTTATGGTAGAATGAAGGAAAAATTCATTCCACTACCATCACCCCTTAAAAATAATGTGTAATTTGTAACTAAGAGAAAAAAACACACAGAAAATTCAATGATCAAATGTGAATTTTCCACTTTTTAAAGAGATGCAAGGATTGAGCTCCTCACGTTCCTGAGTTTAGTTCTTGGTAAAATGACTAGAATCATGAGTATTCTTTTATACAAAACATGTAGATTTAGTGAGACTATATTGCCCATGACTATACTATCAATCTGGAACAGCAACAGTGTCTTATAGCTCTGGTTCCTCTTCTGTCTTAGCCAGGTGTTTTACCACAAAGGGAACTTTTAGCAAAAGCCATAAAAACACAAACTCTATGAAATCCAGGAGCTTTGAGAAAACTAAAACATCAAAGCCCAAATTCTCAAATACTCAGGAGGCTTTAGTAGAGAATCACCATAAAGACCCAAATTCAGTGAAATCAAGTTTTACTCAAGTTATTACAGTAAGGAAGAAAAATGATTAGTAGTGATCAATCACACAGTAACATGCAATGTAAAGGCAATGTGTCTAATCATTACTTTAAGAGATAAGTACATTGATTAAGAAAAATAAGCCACCCACTGCATTAAAATCATCCAGATCCACAGTCATGTGGGGCTGGAGGGTTTTTTTTTTTTCATAGTAAGATTTTGGAGAAAGACAATTGGGAAACCCACGTGATGTGTTCACACATGGGTAAGGTCTCTCAACCCTTGCTGCAAGGTGCTCAGCCTTTAGACCATTGAACAAACAAATTAGATCATCCCAAGAAGTGGAGTCTGGCTCCTGCCACTTAGTGCCCCATCCCCCGTTCTTCTAGAACATAGACAAGGTCCTACAGCAGAAGAGGAGGAAGCCGCTGTAGATTTCTTATATGTAAACTAAGGGGTTATAGAAACACAATATTCTTGTGAGCTCCTCTCTCTTTCACCCAGCACAATTCTGCTGATAATGAAACACTTTCTCACACTCTTATGTACTAGATATACCACAGTATGACTCTGTTGATAGCAATGTGGGAAGTTATAGGCTGCATGGTACACATAACAATGAAATACAAATCATCCATGGGTCATACATATCATTTCAGACCTGTCAGTGAGTCCCTGTCACTTCACCAGGATAGATCACTTTTGCACACATGTACCATGGTCCCAAACAGACATTAATGTGTCTTATAACTCATCAGGATATAAAAGTGTACTCTGGTTTATGTCAACCCAGTCATGAGGTTTCCATCAGAACTGGCTGAAACTGGGAGGGCAGGCAACTATAGCTGACTACAGTTGAACATGGAGACTTACCCTGTGTAAACTCAGTTATAGTGATAATCACAGTGGATCACAAAAATGTCTAGTTATGAAAAATGACTTTGTTAAACAAGCAAATATGAGTATGACTGATTTTGGAATGAAGGTGCCATTATTATTCTTATTTTTGTCAAGATATGCTCAAACTGAAAGGTAAATGAAAACTTGTCTATGAATTTGGCATAAATGATGTTATTCTTAGTTTGTGAACCCAAATGAAATGCTAAATGCCATGAGGTTGTTGGTAAATGTTCCATTTAATCATGTGGAAACAATGTTTCCATCGAGAGTAGGCATTTTAATTTGGGATATTTTAGGTGATTAATTATCTAGAAGCTCAAGGAGGTAGGTAGAGATTATGTGAACTGTTGGCTCCCTTCAACCTACAGTCAAAAAATCTACTTAAATTTAACTTTAGGCATCACAGTCTGCTTTTTAGAGTCCATTTGTTTTCCATTTCCCTCATCTTGTATTGCACATATATAAATGAACAGATTTATGCTTGGAACTGTTAAGAGTTGCATATGGTCACAATTTGTAAATGGCAGTTTCTTACTGAAATAACTTTTCCTTTAAAGTTAATAAATATTCTCTAGCTACCATGCAGTTTTAACCCATTAGAAAACTCCTTTGAGATAGAGGTATGCACTTATTGCTTTCAACTCTTTCTTAAAACAAGTAGTCTTATAAAGCAATTGAAATGTCTTCAACTTTGCCTCCTTTCAGCATTCATGTTAGGATGATCAATTGATCATATAGTAGTTCAAAGGCTGAAAAGTTTTCACCACTTTTTATGAGGTAGTATCTCACATTTTTTTTCCTGCAGAATAGTGCAAGGTAAACTCTTCATTACAGAATAAAGTATTTCCTATTGTTGAAAAAAGACAAAGAAGTACCAACTACTTAGGCAAATTCTTACTATTCAGTTTCATACACTGTAAAAATAGCTCTCAATTTCTTAAGATGGTAGATAAGCAAGAGAAAGACAGCTGGAGGATGATAAAGAAGTAGACTGAAGATTCAGCTAGCATAATCAGTAGATTAATTTCAGAATCTTTGCATGACCTCTTTCTTGTAATAATGAATATGGTATGTAGAACTAAATCCTAATGTAAATTTGAGCAATGTTCTCATAAAATAAAGTCTAATTAAAACTAAGATAAAACACTTCATTTCATACTTTTACATTAACCATTAATTTAATGAAAGCATAGCATTGTGCTACTAGTGATTTATGTTATGAAAACATTAAACCATGCAGCTACCAGTATTTTCACAAACATAATCCAGTTTGCCAGTCAAATTAGTTGCCTAATGGATTATGCAACAAGTCTTATTTGTATTTTGGGAAACTTAATCTTCTTTAATATGTAACTGGAGGTTCCATTTGCTTTCCTGTTCTGCCAAGCGATGGAAATCCGCTGTACTTAATAGCTTTGTTTGGATTTATTTAGCACCAAAGCAGATTTCTTTTTTTTTAATACTCCTAAATTTCAAGTATAACTATTAGTATGAACTTAGCTAGAATTCAACGAAACATACAATAACAACCCACAGGTGACTTGGAGATATAAACCCAGAATAAAGACACTGTGGGTTCAGAGCTACAAGTCCCCCACAAAAGTTTTACCTGCCCATCAGTTCTTACTGATCGCTCAGTATTAAAATAATACATTTGATGGTTTTATGTAATATTTGTTAAATACAACTTAAGGAGTTCTGATATTAGTTGATGTGAGTTATAATTTTATAAAGATTTAACCATAATACTAACTTAAGAGTGAGACCAGGAACAGATACACTACTTAAAGGAACTAATTAATTAAACAAGGTTGAATCAAACAGCGAGGAACAGAAGATGTTTAAAGTACCTTTTTTTTCCCCTCTTTGTTTCTGCACCATGGTGACTAATGTTTACGAAGTCCCCATAGTGAGATATTGAGAGATTTTTCTCAGGATTTCCTGCTGATTTAAAAGGAAACAATGGCTTGTGGTAAAGTCAATTTATGCTGAGATACATTAACTGCTCGATGTTATCAGCTGATAATGGTTCTATTAACACATTACCTACTGTGTATGTTTGTGAATTAGGATGTTTCCTTCTAAATGGAACAGAGTCATTTTCTTTGAAATGGCAAGCATTGGGCATTTTGACACCATTTTGGAGGAAGGGTGGGGAATACAGCCTCATTCAATGATTCTGTGATTTATTAGGGGGTGGGGGGTGGTTTGGTGGATATTCCTTCTAAAAACTTCAGGAAGAGCATTTAATTTTTTCTTGTTGCCCAAGGAATAGTATTCCCGACTAGTAAGCCCTGAAAGGAAGCTATCTATTCTACATTTCATAAGATAATGAACTCTTAGCTCTCTCTCTACTCATAGCTTCATTGCTTTTCTTGAAAAAAATTCCAATGGAAAAATAAATAAATTAATAAAGAATCTTAATGAAATAGAAACAGATGCATCTTTCTGGACGCTTTAAATTTTGAGGTTAATAATGCGGCTGCTGTCTTCTACTTTTGTAATGCAAAGAGTAAAGCCACAAAAATACAGACTGCTGTAAAGAAATATTATGTAATCTGTGTCATATTGTAGAAGTTCTTCACATTTCAGTACCACAAACTTATAACCCAAAATGTCAAAAAAATGTATATTATTAACTATTAATTGTCTTATATAGGTTTTATGAATTAGCACTAACTGATCCTAAACCCCCCCGGATTATTAAATAAGCATATTCTTCAAGATCTCAGGCTCCTGCACCCTGTCTTTGACTAAGCTCCTCATTTCTATTATGAATATTACAGGTATAATCTATATTTTAATTGTGTGATATGCCTGTTGTTGGGGTTTGTTTAGTTGGTTGATTTTTGTCATTTTTTTTTACATTCAAGCTTCCTCTTTCTGTATATTTGGACAGTAGGGATTACAGTGCAACTCATCTCTACATCAGCTTCTAAATGCTTCTAAAATGAGAATAAATTAGAAGGGTGTATAATTTTCTGTGCAGGCAATGATATCTGAAGATCCTAAATTTACACTGAAGACACAGATTCTTCTGGGGTTTCCTGGGAAGCTGAAGCAAATATATGAAAACTGCCTTTATACACTTTAAGAAACTTTGGCTGAATTCTTTTTCTGCGTTTTCTGAGACAGAAGGGGCTAGATTTGATTGTTTTGGTTTGGGGTTGTTTTCCCAGTTTGTACAATATGGGTGCAAAACAAGACCATCTTTCTTTCACATGCCTTTTTTTCCCTCTATCCAGAAGGGCTTTGTTCCAGCCTATGCAGTTCTATCAATGCTTCATGCTAAAATCAAATGTCATTATATAACGAAATTCAGAATTTAGAGTAAAACTCTGTAGGTTTATGGCCCTTTTCTAACATATAATCCTTAAACTATCAAGCTCTTTATGTTTCTCTATTCCATAGAGTGAAGTAGTCCCATTCAATTCCAGTTAAGTATGAGGATATTAAGTGAACAACTCAAAATGACTTTTTAATATAAAATATAAATATATATACATGCATATTAATACATACATATACAACAGATATTAAAAGAAGAGTCTGCACTACAAGAGAACTCCAGCTTCTATAGCTTATATTTCTTTGTTACCTAGGATATTGTGTTTCCGGTGCTTTTATTAATATTGTTGTAATATATATAACATGGAGGAGAGACCTTACAACAAAATGATTTCAAAGGAAGAATTCTTTTGTGCAATATCAGTGCTAGGTCTGACCAAGTTATACTTTAGAAACTTCTAGAACCCTAGGGAACATTTTCTGGTTTTTTTTAATTGGTTTTTTTTTCCCTTTGAAACCAAAATAACTAAGGAATATTTTGTCCAGATAACACAAACACAGAAGAATTTGCAACAGATAATTTTTCTTATATTAACATCAAAGTAGAATGTACCAAGTTATTATATCTAGCTTTGACAGGCCTGCATATCAGTAAGGGTTAATAGCAGCAAAGAAATAATCGAGCAACTGTTTCAGAGTAAGCTAGTGACATCCATTTTAGAAGTTCATCTGCTTATATATCCACCCATTTAAGATCTCAGAAAAGGTGTTACCTTCTCTCTTTGCTTTATGCCATCACGTCAAATGGATTTTAAATAGCATTTTTAGATACTGCTGTTGGAATTGTTCTTATGAACATTCTTAGAGCTTATAGACATTGAATGTTTTATAAAATGACCCGTTATTAAAAAGAATTGGAAGTAGAATTCAGAAAATGACCCAAAGTAAGAGAATATCCCAGGTGAAACAATAAAAAATCTGGTGACATCATTCGTATGCATTTAAAAGTGAGTGGCAGTAATTTCACTAACAAGAGCAGTCCAGGTTGGATGGGGTCTTGAGCAGCCTGATTTAGTGGGAGGTGTCCCTGCCCATGGCAGGGGGATTGGAATTAGATGATCTTCAATGCCTGTTCCAACTCAAACCATTCTATGATATTACTTCACAGATTTCCTTTGCTTCTTCATACATTGTGGGGATCTGGAAAAAAAAAAAAAAAAGATTTTTTTCATGCTAATAAATGAAAGTCAAAGATCATAACTGCAATACTGGATTTTTGCTCAATAACTCTCAAACTGTATAATTTCTTCTTGAGAAGCTTCCTGTGAAAATCTATTGCCCTCTCAGGAAAAGTTAAACAGGAGTTAAGAAAAGTTTTATTAGTTATGCCTGCTTGCTTTAATGAACTGATAAATTAGTATTTAATACAAATGTATCCTATCATATTTTTAATAAATAGATTGAAAATTATTTTGCTAGAAAAACCTTACGTCTAAGCATACTTATTTGCAATAAAGTGAAGAACAGCAAAGCACATATTTAGTTTGAAATTAAATCAATATAATACTATTTTCTAAGTATACGACACTTCTAAATTTCACTACCACTTTTCCTTACTATTTTTGCAGTTTGATTTGCAGCAGGGGGAGATGTGCTCATAATGAATATTTTGGTTGTGCTTTCCCAACATATTTTTAAGTTAGGAAAATTACTTTTCCAGAGCAGTGTGGTCAAAGAAGATATAAATATATATATAATTTTTATCTTTGTATTTCCATTAAAAAATGCAGTAAAATGATGAAAATTGTATTCTTTCAATTTTAAAGATATAGTAATGTAAAGACATTTCTAGATGTAAGTTTTGTGTTTTAAAGCTATTCTGAATGGAAAAATTACAGGTAACAATACATTCAGATAACACAAGTACAGAAGTACGTTTATGATTACGGTGCATACCTGTCTTGTGGAGTAAAGATTTACTGGAAGAAATGGGATTCAACTGGCCAAGAAGTGTAAGTGACCAAGTAGGGTGACTAATGGTTCCTAGTCTCAACTAAGGAAAATCAGCCAGCAGTATATAATAGGTAAATCCAAAGTATGTACTTAAAACACAGACTGTTACAGATGACAACTGTAAATTCATCAAATTTTCTTTCTTAAGACAAGATTTTCGAAAAATCCCATGAAAATTTAGAACTAAGGTTTAACTGTGTCTGTGTACACTCTGTATGACTGCTAGCAGCAGGACTGTGAGAATGAAGTGTGACATCCAGTCAAAAATAATGATTATTTTAATTATATTGTGAATGACTAAATGTGCCTTTGTTTTTCTAAAGCTTTGATAAGCACATAATCAAGGTACCAGCAGCTCAGTCAAGCAGTATATGTGATGATAGTTGGAACCTGGCTAAGTGAACACTTTTAAGATTTTGAAATCATGGTAATTAATTCTTGTATAAGAGTTTCTCCAGAAGTGTTGTGGAAGACAACACTTATACAGTCAAAAAGTATAAGTATCGCCAAAGCTAAAATTCAGTTTCTAAATAGTGATGTTCTTTGTTGTTAAAGGGAACAAGTGAATACTTTTAAATGAGTACTTAAGTTCTTCGCATTAGAAGAACTTTCACATACTTACCCAAGTTGATTTCAAGTTGGGCCTTAGCCCTCCGGATTTTTCCTCTGCACCACCTCGCTTCCTCCCTGTAGTCCACCCAAGATACCTGTCTCTTCTTCCAAAGCTTATAGACCCACAGACTCCTTTTCTGGAACATGAGGATGGAATGTGAATCATTGATGTTGTTCATCATTAATAGCATCGATAAAGAGTATTTGTCTGATTATCAGGTTTTTTTATATTTTCTTTTAAGAAATATCACATTGAGCCATAAACATTCCATGGAAACAGGCCTTTGTATACATTCATGATTCTGTTTGGAATTTATAGTCTCAATGTGATGAAACAATGATGGGAAATATTTTAAAGCCAGTGATTAATTTCTGTAGGAAACACTATAGGATTTATTCCTTTTGGTATTTGAGATCAATATATTTTGTTTTGAAATTCACATGTATATGAAAACAAGTAAAAGCTAACAGTTCTTCATAGAACATGTTGAACAGTAGAACTCAACATCGTGTATGGATTCAAAAGTTTTCTTCTTCAGAAAGGGGATGGACAAGAGAAAGTTATTAAAATACATAGAGTATTTACTACTCAGAAGCCTGTGATTCAGTGAGACTAAGAATATATTCAGGGGAAATATTATTGTATGTTCTTATAGTCTTATGCATTCTAATCTGTGTCTGCTTCTGGCTATTATCAAACACAAGGTAGAATTAGATGTACCTTTGAACTAACCTAATATAGCTATCTTGTCTCTTGGTATATTTGTCACAGACATAGATATGCCTCATTTATAATCATATCTAGTTATTTGCCCGAAACCAGGCAGCACAGGAATGAGGGAGCTCTTACAAACATCATAAACGCTTTCAGGTTTTCTTATCAAGCAATATTTACCATTTGGCTTTTGAAAACAAGATGAATACATTTTAAATTTAGATAAAAATATACCACTGACTTTGCTATCATCTTCTAAGCTAGAATCACTACTGATATAACTAAAAAACAGGAATTTAACAGTTGGAATTTTATTTTAAATCGAATTGATATGTATTTCTTTTACGCTCATCCTTCGCATCAATTTGTATAGTTGTTCTACTTTGCTCCTTGTTATGTACTTCCAAACTGAAATTTCACTTTTCTTTTCTCTGTAGAAAATTTTGTGTATTCCTGTGTTTTGCACATAGGAATGTGTTTAAGTCATAGTCTAATTCTATTAGAGCATATTTCAAATTCTAGTTTAAGGCTTTGTAGTAAGTTAAAAAAACCTCAAACAAATCAGTACAGTTTTTTTATCTCTTGGTCCACGTAAGAACTTCTCTGCGTATGAAGAACTGATCCTCTGATAATATCTAACTCTTCTAAATTAGTTTTGTTTTTCAAATATCTGGTTGGAATCTTGCATAAAACTATTCTCTGAACAGTCGTCTTTTTTAATATAGTCCAAAGTATAAATTTATGTATATATTTTTTTCTGATTATAATGATTCCCAAGTGTAGTTGCCAGGGTGTTGTTTTCTAGAACAGGATTGTTTCCGAGCTTCAGTGTTGCAAATTATGTATAATCTATGAATTTGTACCATCTGTATACTGTTTTATACAACTACTTTTTGCTAATGATCTATGAGAAGCTTAAAAAATATACCAGTGTAATAAAACAATGCAAATAACAAAGAAATGTGACATATTTAGGCATATTTTAAAAGTGCTTTCTTTCTGATAACATCAATGATTTAATATTTTGGTTTCATTTATTTATGAATAAAGAACTATTTATGGAAGGTGGGGAGGTTGAATATGAAATAAAATATAAAACCACTGATGTTCTTTCTCAGAAAGTTTTCTGATTTTATTGGAGCTCCTAAACAGAAACTTTCAAGGAAGAATCTTAAAGTGAAAATCTTACATTCATTTCATATATCATCCTGTCTTTGTAGGTCATCTGAAATTGCCTTCAGATAGAAGACTTCAGACAGAAGATTCATGAAAATCTACAGAGGGTGTGATCTGTCCTCATGAAATAAAATTCACCCCAAAAATTTCTCAGAGAGCTGTTCCTCTCATCCCTCCTGTATGTGTATATATATATATATATATATATATGTATTTTGTACTTTTTTTCCTGGGAAATAATGTGGCATGAAAGCAGTTGTGATGAGACAGAAAGAGTAGTATAAAAGAGAACTGAGAAAAGTGGGAAGCGCTCAAAAATGAAAAAAAAAATGCAAACAAACCCAGAAATGAACAAAAAGCCTCAACAAAAACAGACAGTCAAGAAGTCACATGGAAATACATTAAATAAGGTAATTCAGAAACTGGGATGAAGGAGGGTAGTATGGACCTACTAAAATAGAAAACTAAATGAAATTAAGAATTAGGGCCAGAGTGGCATGGGTACATAAAACAGGAAAAAGAAAGATTTTTACTAAATCTAGGAATATATCGATGCAATTTGACTAAAATAGTTAAGTGATAAGAAAAATGAATAAGTCATTTCTGAACAAGAGAGGTGAGTAGAATTAATAAACAAAGAAAACAGGAATCATCAAGATTCACAGAATGACATGGGGTATTGTGTGGTAGTCCTGTAGAGCTCCACTGCTGAAAATTATCATTTAGCCAAAGCTGGTTACTAAAATAAAATCAAAAATAACCTTATGTGATCCAGATATTACTTTAAAGATTGGAAAAATCAAGTTTCAGAACTTTTGAAGGTCTTTTTCAATATGACTGTTGAATATCATAGAAACTGGATTTTTTTTCAAGGAAATGATAATGCAAGGAAATTAAGGAAAATATTAGTTTCATAATATTCATAGAGATTTCATTACAATGTGGTGGGTTCTGAGATGCATAACTTCTCTGTTGTGCCTCATTATGTATCACATTAAGGAAGTGATAGCTGGAATTCATTTTATAAATGAATAGGTAGCAATGGTCAATAAATTCCTTGCACTGCTTGATTGTGTATATGCATCTGTGACACCATTGATATGCTATTTTAATAGCAAGTTAGAGCAAACTACAGTGATTTTTTTCTTTTCTTCTTCTTGCCTGATTTTCAAAAGAGGACAAATTTCAGAAGCTAAGTGATTGTCTTCCCCTTTTAGTGGAACATTCAATAAAGAAAACAATTATGAGGCAACCAAAAGAATTGACTTGTCCCCTCACGCTTAGTGTGATATTATTAGCTTAAGCATGTACCTTGTAAGTTACTTCCTTAATGTTACTGCGTTATATTAGAGTAGGTACACAACATGACTACTTTGTAGAGCACCTTGAAAATGTTTGCCTGATAATTTTAATTATATTCATTCACAACTAAATGAAAATATGTTTAATCAAAACCCACTATATTTGACTTGAACATATCAAGTAAAAAAATGCATACGAATTCCATGTCCACAAATGATAGAATTCTTTTCTGACAATTCAATTCCTGTATCTGGCAATATTGTTATCCAAGAATAGGAGGTGTATGTGTAATTTCAATATATGGGAATCAAGCTCTGCTCCATTCATATTTAAATTCTACATGTGCCAAGGCTTTTTACAATGATTCTAGCCTGTCAATGCTGTTTCTGTTTATTTCTCTAATGTAGTTTAAACTCAAGTAGTTTTACAGGCCCGCATTAGAAATTCAGTGTTTTAAAGTAAAAACACAATATATTTCTGGAATTGTTTTTTTCTACTTGGCAGTTTCTTTAATGTGGGATTTTCTCTTCGTGCTTCTTCATTTAATTTAGTGAAAGAATTTAAAAAACAATTACATAGAATATTAACTGAGATTTGTGTCCTAATAATGGAAAAGATTAAAACTCTGTCTCCTTTTACTCTGCTCTTGAGACAAGAATACTGATGTCATCTCTCATTCTCAAATGGAGATCATTCAAGGCATCCTTTCCACCTCCTCTCCTTGGATTCAAAAAGCCCTATCCCTGGTACAAGTACAAACTATTTTTTCTTCCATTTTATACCTTTCTTATCCCTCTCTTATTACAACTCTACTAAGGGCCATATATTTGTTATTGTTTAAGACAGAAAATGGTGTTCAGAGTTGCCTTGCAGCAAGTTTGTAATATTTCCTGTAATTAGGTCATGGGAATTGGGAAACAGAAGAGATAGATCTTAGCAGCCTAGAGGGAAATCTGCTACAGCCTGATTGATTCCAAAGTTTTGGCATGGAAAACTTGTCATCTGATGATTAGTTTCCAAACCTCTCTTATGCCGAATGCTGTTGTTTGTTCATAAAACATGCTACAATAGCCTCTCCCAAGGGCTCAGTAGAACAAACTATGTGACAATAGAAAGTTGCTGACAGTATCAGTACATGCAGTCAATATGAGTTAATAGAAAACACAATCTATAAATCCTGCGTCTAATAAAGAAAGAGAAGCAGATCTAACCTTCAGTTTTCCTGGGCATGGAAGTGGAGCAGAAAGTTTCTGACCAATAAGTATATGTGTATGCATATTCATATATGCACATATATATGTATATGTGTATCAATATATATGCATACACTCTCTACCTATACTCATGATATTTATGGTGCATTATGTACACTGTAAGTAATGTCATTGAGAGGTTGGTTTGAAATACAGAATAGATCTGTAAGTTGAATATGTATTTATAAATTATAAATTTATGTACTAATGTAAACTTAATGGTGTTGCAGGCTAAGTTAGATCCAGTATTACAAACTTCAGCAAGAGAGAAATAACTCAACAAATACATCAAAGAATTACTTGGACACAAATTATTTACTTGAATAAGCCACCATTGAATACTTTCTTTCAATTTACTGCACACCAGTAGATAAAACAGGGTGATGGAATCTGGAATGATGGGTCTTGATGTTTAGTATGCCACAGTCTAAAAATGAATGTAAAGCAATAACATGACCTGGAACATACTCTCTTTGGCAAGGAAGGCATAATAGGAACTTTACTTGAGACACTATGCAAAGTATACCCTGAGACTGTAGATATCTATTTGTTCTACTATGGATATGTATGAAAGATTAAAGACATAATAGGGTAATGCTGATAATTAGGGCAGCCTCTGTGGACAGAGAATTATTTGCAAATCTTTAATATTTCAAAATATTAACTATTAATAGTTTTAAACTTTCTGTCAGCAATAATAGTCAAGAGAATCAAAGAATCATCTAGGTTGGAGAAGTTCTTTAAGATTATCAAGTCCAGCCATTAACCTAAGGCTTCCAAATCTACCACTTAACCCTGTCCTTAAGCATCACACCTACACATTTTTAAAATACCTCCAGGCATAGTGTCTCAACCAGTTCCCTGAGCAGCCTATTTCAATGTTTGACAACCCTTTCAGTGAAGTAAATTTTCCTAATATCTAGTTAAAACCTTCTCTGATAAACCCTGAGGCCATTTTGTCTTGTTCTATCACTTCTTACTTGGGAGAATATATCAACACCTGCTTCACTACAATCTACGTTAAGGGAGTTGTAAACAGCAGTATGGTCTCCCCTCAGCCTCCTCTTCTCCAGACAAAATAAACTCCATTCATTCAGGCACTTCTCATAAAACCAATGCTCTAGACCTTTAACAAGCTTCATTGCCTTTCTTTGCACACTGTTCAGCACCTTGATGCCATTCTTGTTGTTACAGGCCCAAAATGAAAACAGAAGCGTGGGCCCACCAGTGCTAAGTACAGGTGCACAACCAGTTCCCTAGTCTTGCTGGCCGCACTGTTTCTGATACAGGTCAGGATACTATTTGCCTTCTTGGCCACCTGGGCACACAGCTGGTTCACATTCAGCTGTCTCTCGGCCAGCATTCCCCAGTCCTTTTTTGCCAGGTCCTTTTTCCCTGCCATTCATCGCCAGAGCTGTGGTGTTGCATGGAGTTGTTTTGGCTCAAGTGCAGGGCCCAGTTCTGAGCCTTGTTGAACCCTGAACAATTATCCTTGGCCCACTGACTCTGCTTGTTCAGATCCCCCTGTAGTGCCTTCCTTCCCTCAAGAAGGTCAACACTCCTGTGCAACTTGAGGTCATGTGAGGTTACACTCAGTCCCCTCATCCAAATAAATGATAAAGATATTAAACAGAACGAGCCCCAGTGCTGAGTCCTGGGGAACACTGACCAAAATTGGACATGACTTTGGAAAGAGTAGATAAAATAGACAATTATTTTTTAAAATATTGGGGGAATGAAACAAATATGTCTATAATAGTTTGGAAGGCACTTGAATCACATTATCTAGCTAAATTTTTAGGAAATATGGTTCAGACAGACAGGTAAATGAAAGAGTATTTTTCTTCAGATTATTTGATTGGAATATTGAGGTAAGTTTTTTATTATAAACAGTTATGCTTGGTAGGATTAGGAAAGTTTTGGCTTTTTATTTTTCTGGTTACAATTGCCTTATGCACAGAAAGCATGGGTTGTTGAATAAATAGGATCATTACAGCTGTTGTATAATAAATACGCTATTTAAGCACATCTATATTTTAGCATTCTGAGTATATGCTAACTATTAAATAATGAAATCATGCTTTTAGCATCATCGTCATTAGGATAAAATATGGGTGGACATTGTTCATGTTCAGATGGATTCTTTCAGTGGCTCACTTTTAGGTAAAGATTGATGCTAAAAAGTTTGAGACATGCATAAGAGAGTTTATTGTTTACTGCCAGGCTAAAATAAGCTGACGTATTAGACTGCTATTGATCAATGTTCATATCATCAGTAGTCTACAGAAAAATTAAGATAACAGAAAAAAACCCACAGTTATATTCTTCTACATCAGGGGAACAGATTAGTACAGATCTGATTTAATGCTTTGCCAGATCTATGTCACACTCTGTGAAGTCTCAAGCTCTTTCAACAGCATATCCTGCTTTGAGCTATTCCAGACACACACCTCTTGAATAAGATAAAATTCTTCTTTTCCCATCTTCTAGTGAAACTTCATACAAATAGCTAGCTATATTGCTTACAATAATTTGTTTTTC
This sequence comes from Coccyzus lansbergi, assembly GCA_033558105.1. Lineage (NCBI taxonomy): Eukaryota > Metazoa > Chordata > Aves > Cuculiformes > Coccyzidae > Coccyzus > Coccyzus lansbergi. The sequence goes on along the minus strand of JAUMJK010000013.1, from coordinate 4,493,531 downwards.
TAATCAGTCCTTTCTTCATTATCTATCCCACAAAATGTAAAACTTTAAATTAACAAGCATGATAATGTCAATGTAGTAAATAGAACAGAGTCCTGTCAGGATCAGCATTCCTCTCACAAGTTGCTTTTACCTCACAGCTAGTTCATTATTATACTTCTTTTACCTAACACAGATTGTAGTGGTTTTGTGTTAGTTTCTTATAAGCTTCCAAGAACTTGGGGCATGAATGTCACAAGGAAAGCAGATACAGGAAAGCAAAAAAAAAAAAACCAGAGAGTATATAACTAGTATATAATAATTCCACTGAAGAGCTTTGAAATGGTGATATTTACAATGCCAGTATGCTTTGCAGAATCATCCTAGAATTAGTGTGGGGTCTTTCTCCTGGACTATAATTTCCACAGGTGAAGTCAATTCTAGAATGATTATAGAAGAACAAAAACTTAATTTTAATTATGTTCTTTTAATTATGATTATAATTTCCAGAGGTAAAGTCACTTCTGGAATGATTAGACAAGAACAAAAGCTTAATTTTAATTATGATCTTGTAAAATAGATCAAGTTTTTTCCCTCTGCTAAAGGCTTGATATTTATGCCTGTTGGGTGGTGAAAACAAGGGACAGTGAGTAGTTATACTATGTACACCACCTTGTCATTAAACTGATAACCCACATCTGCTGTGTAGGAGGGAAATCAACATCAGGAGACTGTATGTAATAGAATTTTGTAGATTATAGTGCATGACAGACATAATGACTCAAAGAATGTGTAGTAATTCACAGGATAACATCCAAAACCATGTTTTTTCCAGTTTTACTAGTTTGGGTGATTTAGGACTTAGCTTTTCATGCAAAACTGTTGTGAAAGATCTGTTAGAACTAGTTCTGTTTTCTGTGCAAATTTTGCCAGGAGAAGTACTTAGTACCTGGTTCTGATCTACTCTAATTACTTTAAATTTACATATTTCTACTGATTCAGTATTGTAAAATTATATTCTTGTGCCACAATTCTGTATGATAGAATAAGCTTGTGTGTCAATAACTAGTAGGGACCAAGAAAACCCTTGACATTTACATATTATCCAACTTCTACTGAATATACTTGCTTTATGAATTCTGTATCTTTCATACACATAGCAGTGTTTCAGTCATACAACAAAACAGTTGGTGACAGAAACCCTGGTAACTATCACTCTCATTTTTATACTACAAAAAGTTAACTCTCAAGCAAACTTACACATAACAAGAAAATTAATCCAGAGTCATACTTCAAATAAAAAAAAAAAAACCTTTTCCCATGCTGTTATTTACAATAAAAAATACTATGTACACCAATATATTTTAAGGTCTAAATTACGTGTTTATTGCCTTTAACTGAAAAGAACATTACAAATGAAGTGTAAATGAGTATGACTTACAAGAAAAGTGATGTGATTTATCCACACCAGTAGCAGCAATTGTCATGAATATAATTTATCATCTGTCAGTACAATATACTATATATATAAAATTATAATGTGGCAACAATACATTTACACTGGCAAAGTTATTTTTCACATGGAAACTAATCCATTACAAACAGTAAATCTAAGTTACAAAATGAAACACATTAAGACAAAGAAGTATATAAAAATATTCTGATGAGATTTTTTTATTTTGAACTATAGCTTCCTCACACCTGATTCTGTCATTTAAATTCATCTGATTTGAACTGATTTTTGTTTGAAATTTTATAATGGAAAAAATGAATGTTATTTTAGGTTCATTTAAATCATTATCAAAATACCATTTATTTAACAGAAGATAGACTATAACCTAAGAAATATATATATATATATATTATTTCTCAAATGCCTATAGGCATCAGTGGAGCAAATATTTTTATGAATAAATGCTTATATCTTCATTACTTTAATTATTAAAAGTTTATCATGAGAAGAGGTAATCAAATAAATCATGCCTATGTTACATAGATAGCATAAGAAACGTAATAGTTTGCTGACATTATTAGCAATACTTTCCCTGTGCTACAAGCATAGATGTTTTTATACTCACACTTTTAAATAATAAAACCTTGGAAACAGATTTTTCTCAAAGTTCCAAATTGGCATGTAGTAGTCTATACCATTTACATTTTTTATTATTTATTCTTGAAAATACTCATTGAAGAAACATCATTTTCTGTATTAGTTTTACATCTAAGAGTAATGTACCAGTTATGACCTGCTTTTGTTCTGGTACTCCTGTGAAGATAATGCACTTGTTTTAATAGGTTTCCATCAGAAACTACTAGATCTGTGAAGTTACCACAGAAGGTGCAAAGGATTTTTCCCTAGTAGTTACCCTATTAGATGAACTTTATAATTCTTCTTCCTTACATTCTAAGTTTCCTTAACTCTGACAGCTAGCAGATTTCAGTCTGTGGTCTTGTGTATGTTGTTCATGTCTAAATCAAGATAATTGTCTTTTGAATAGAAATTTTCTGACGTATTTCCAGTTTTGTGACTATTAATTAAACAACAAATATTCTTATCATTCCTTTAAGTGCTGTTGTCATTGCCATTGCCATTGCCTTATTTACTTTCTGGATATGAGTAGGATTTTTGCTGTTTAAGAATAGAAGAATAGTTCAAGCTAGACAATATTCATATTCTCTGGCTTATTAGTCTACTTATTAACCTGGTGAGAGCCCAAAAAGAAAATATTATTTGCCCTGTCAGTCTCCTAGTGATGAGTGAAAATGAAATCGGTGATCCCCAGGTTGTTGGCAGGATTGACATGCTCATCCCCACATGCATGTGGCATGCTCAACAAAGTGCCACATGATGGACCATGAAGTGATTTTTAAAATAGAGCAGATTCTGTTGCGTGTCCTGCCATCTTTAATTCCAAGAAAGCACACATCTTTCTAGGATTAGGAAAATTTTCACTTTCTTTGCAGAATACTGAACTTTTCTTTTGTTTATGAATGTCAGATATAGGAACGAAGTGCAGAGTAATTTGTATTCTGTGAAAAAACATCTGCTTGACAGCAATAGGTTTGCTGCTTCCTAAGAACTTCTTTTCCCAAGTTTGTTATCTTCCAGCCAGAAATCTTATGTAACATTTCTTCAAATTAATCAATTCAAAACCAAATTTATTATTCAAATATTAATAACTAAAAATAAAAACCTCCAGAAAATTTCTGATCGGCTTTATTCTTGAATGCCCAGTAGAGTCTTTTGTGTCTCCAACAAGAGTTTTTGGCTGTCAAACATTGCCATTAATGGCAGAAGAAAGACATAGGTGGTAACATCCAAACATAATTGTTTCTTCAGTGGTTAGTTACAGCCCAAATACGTACAATGTGAATGAAGAGCTTGATACATAAACTCTCATTAATAACCCAGGAGTATTTACTGCACTTGTAGTACAGATTACAGATGTTAAATACGCTTCCTGGTTTCTTTTTATTCTAGAATGACAGAAAGCCATCTGTGATGCATGTAATGCTCAAATCCAGGAATTATATGCTGCTTTGGAGAAATCAAAATGGAAAGAAGTACTATTTCATCATTAATGTGTATTTAGTTGCCTGCTTGGGACTAAAATTCAGGAATGATGCCAAAATTCTATATGTATTTTTATTACTGCACATCCTAGGAAAATAGACCTCAGGTATGAACACCTGGTAGAAAATCACGCCATGGAGATGAATTACATTTCTATGACGTTGGTATTGATTTGTCAAGCAATTCTCGTGTTTTCTAACACAGTGCTTCTTCGAAATGTTACCTCTAACTGCTCACGTGGTGTGAATTCATCTTCAACATCCTCCATAGTGACTGATCAGTCTTCCCAAATGAAATTTTTTATCATTTCATAATAAGTTAGTGAGAGCATTAGTCATCCTTCCTTGGTGTTTTCTCACAAAATACCAACAAGTTCCAGTTATATTCTAGTATGCTTAGAGAATGAAGGACAGAAGCCCAGTGATGATTTTATTGCAGGTATCGAACTCATTAACTACTGGATAGAAAAAATAGATGTAGACATTGTATAAGTGTGATCTGAATACATATTTTCACTCAGTAAATGTTTACACAAAACTTTCCAAATTATTTATAAATAAGTATACAGATGATGCTATTTTGACTTTATACAGCACAAGTTTTTCCTGCTGTTATATTTTCCTGGTACAGTAGTATTATTTACTAGTGTATGTTTTCCTTCCTACACCCATAGCTATCTTATTCTGATTTTTCATATCACTCTGTATCTCAAGAGATATGATAGTTTAGAAGAGTTAATGATCTGTTTCATAATTATCTGGAATTGAATTCTGTGTATGTTGGCACATTGCTGTAAATTTACATACCCAGAAGGTAGGAGGGCCATATGTTTGGGGTTTCTACTTAGAGGTGTATCCTGGTGGAATTTCTTATATTTGCTCATTAATCTTAGAGTTCTGGTTTTATAGGTCATTTTAATACAGTGCGTTTAGCCTTTCTCAGTGTATACTCATTTCAGTCTTCAGTCTCATCTCCACAACTTTATTATTTTCATTCTCTTGAGTTTGTAACAGGGATAGTTCCCTGAGTGTGGAAAGAGATGTAACACAGCTTTAAGACATGTAGAGGTATAAAACATTAGTTTTGATGAAACCTGTGCACTGTCACGTGCAATCAACTGTAAGTTCAAAGGAAAGAATTGCATGTAAATCAGAAGCAGAGATTGGAGTGCATTGCAAACTTGATGTTTAAAGCGTAGAAAACACTGGAGATTACACTTGTTGGTTTGCAAGAGTTTGGATCTTTTTAAACAGGAGCAGCTGAGAAAGATGAGTAAGAGTGTAAATTATCTGAGACAGCAGAGGGGTTTTTTTGTCATCATGGTTTCCACTTCCTGACTACTTATAATATGGTCTTTTGGATGACACATAAAAAACCCATAATGTCTGTTCCCTGCTCTCCTCTCAGTCTCCAGAAACCCTCTGCCACAATTATCCTTATCCACTATTTGCATATATGTTGGGGTTTTTTTAATCTCAGAATTGTACTAGTGCTGGTAAATATGATAGAGGCAATCAATGAGTACCGATGGCAAAATTGAGCAAGCGTGCTAATAAGAAATCAAAGACCTAAGTGCTCCATATCTGACGTGTGACTTTCTCCACACAGAATTGTCACTACTACTCCGTTAAGTAGAAGAGAGATTTATTTGGACCAAGGTAGATAAAACAACTTTCAACTTTTAATGTCTTCATCACAAATGCATTGAAAGTGGCTCTGGTGTAGTGTATGAATCACATACTGAGTTTAAGGAGATATAATGAGTTTTTCATGCAAGTTAAAAAGACGGAATAAAAGATCAAAGAAATTGTTTTAAAGTTCAGTTAATATCATCACATATCTCTACCTCTACCATGACTTATATTGTGTTGCAGAAAACAAACAATGCATATTATGAAATATGAATCTCTGAACAGCTCATGCCATGGAAAGTATTACATTTCATTTATCTGAGCATAAATCTCCTGAGGAAAAAATATATACATTTTAAGAAATTGTTTCTGGGAAGAGGTTTTTATCCATTACTTCTTCATTCAATAATAATAAAGGATGAAATATTCTAATTTTACCTTATTTTTATATTTCAGTTTAACACACAGTGCTTGTTAAGTTTCTAACTAGTCTTCATTTTGCTATCAAAATTATAGCACAGTACACAGATTGAATGTCACTTCCACTTTTAGTCAATTTTTGAGCATACTGATAAGAAAAGACTATGCTGAATCTGATCAAATTAAATAAATCCCAAAACAAGTAAGAAGAAAATTGTTTAGTCTATAACCCTAAAGAACAGCCTCCATACAGTTAGAATTCAACCATTTTCTTACTTCATTATTACAGTACTGCATTTTGGAACTAAATGATCTTTAAGATCCCCTCCAACCCTAACTATTCCATGATTTTATAATTAACTGTATGTTTTATTTTATATGGGCTAGTTATCACTTTATTTCTCCAAGTCATTTAGTATTGGTAAGATTAAAGTCTTTATATCGGATCTGTAAAGATGTGTGGAAGTTAAAGGTTATGTGAATCCCTGGGATGTAAGGATACATTAGGGAAGTATTATTATTATTATTATATGAATCAATGAATCAGGAGATAAGAGGAACTGTAACAAAGACAAGAATTCCCAGGCTACTGGGGATGGATGGGCCACTGACAGTCACTCAAATGACATCTTGAAGAAGCTTAAACATCACAGGACTGGTTTATATGTATATGCCAGAGGAATTTGTAGGTTTTTCCTTAAATGTTTATGGCAATATCAAGAGAAACTGGATAATGCATGGGATTTAATAAAAGGACATGATTATTTTTCATCATTCAGAATATAAGTAACTGCAGAATCCTATAAAAATGTTTCTACATATGTCTTTCTCTTTGAATACATCTAGAAGTAGAATCAGAATTGGTAAGCATTCTATCATGGGTTAGCCCTGACTAACAAACTCCCACAAACCTCACTCCCCCTCTCCTCCTGTTAGAGAGGGGAGGGAAACAGGAAGAAAATAAATGAGAAAGCTTATGGGTCAAGATAAAGGCAAGGGAATCATTTATCTAGTACATCCATTTCCTAGAATTTCTTGACTCCAAATTGGATTTCAAATAGGACTATATGTATCTGGGGAGTCTAAACCTTGCTAAACAGACAAAATCCCACCCAGCCAGTTACTCACTCCCCTTCTCAGAGGGACGGGTGGAGAAATTAAGAAGATTAGGAAGGAGAAAACTGATTTATCAAGGTAAAGAAGAGTCATGACCTACAAATTACCATCGTGGTTCATTGATAATTATAAGATATGGTCGGGGTGAAACAAAAAGACAAATATTAAAGCAACACTTTACCTCTTTCCTTACCCATGCTGTACTTCATTCCTTCGCTCCTAACTTTTCTGCCCTGAACTAAATGGCTCAGGAGAGTTGGGAAGAGAAGGTTAGGATTAGTACATAATTCTTTCTTTCTGCTGTTCCATTTTCTTCACTTTTATACTCTGTTCTATTTCCTCGCTCTTTTCCTCAGCTCACCTACAGTCTCTTCCTGGGCTGAAGGGAGAATGCCTGCTCAGGTACTTGGAGCACAACCTCCTCCTTCTTATCTGGTCATGGAGTTCACTCTGATGTTTCTTGTTCTTTCTGTTGGGTCCAGCACTTATTTCTCTGAAGTCAGAGCCTGATTGCTTTATTTTCCCTACAGTAGCTTGGGACAAGGAGGTATTCAGCATATCCTACTCCATGTTTCCCTTTCTCCGAAAAGAAATTCACATTACCTTTTAACTGATGTCCGAAATAAAATACTGAATTCTCAAGTGATGGATGAATGTATTTTGATTTCACAGACAAAGTATTTTCAAAGTCCTTTGTGACTGGTAGGTGCAGGGGATTACTTTTGTGGAAGCACATAACCCAATCTTATACCTGTGTGATATGAGGCTGTGGAAAATCACCAGTGCTCTCTACCTGTGAGTTATCAGAAAATTACTTGTAACAGGCTTACTATGTTTAAATGCCTCTATAGCCACAAAATATGCTCAAAATATCCTACAAAACATAAATGGAAGAAGCTTGGATTGAGCAAGAAGAAAGAAAACTGCTTCTCTTGATGAATCATAGGACACGGTGGTCAATCACTCAGAGAAAGGTCACCAGTTATGGGAACTGACCAGTGCTGAGGGTGGAGCACAGACTTCACACAGTGGTGCTGCATCAATGAAACCAGGAAGATCAGTTGAAGTTGCTCCACCAAGGCCAGAAAGCGTCTATACCCAGTAGTAGCAACACTTTTATCCCCCTTCTCTTACCCTCCCCACACATCTACCCCCCTTCTTTCCTCTCACTCTTGTGTCCTTGCAGAACTGTCCTTGGTAAGATCAGATCCACAAATGGTAATTTTGGTTTGAGAACAAATTAGCATGTGATAATTGACTTAACCCCACCTCTCCAAGAATCACTCAAGTCACTGAAGCTATAAGTACAGTCTCCTGCCAAAAACTGGTTGAGTGGAGAAGTTCAATCAGTCATTGGATGGTGTCAATTGATCCTGCTCTTCTTTCTTACCCTGGGAAGGAAGCTTCACTGGATAATATAGCTGCAATTTCACCTCCACTCTATGGCAGATGACAAGTAATTTACTCTTATGTATGCTAGCCAGTTTCTTGCTAAATAACTAGCACTAATACAGCACGTACATTTATCAATGGAAGTACCATCTGTAAAATCTGTCACTTCAAAAGATTGTTTATTGATTTAACTTTTTTATCTGTCCTGTGAGAGTCTTGAGATCCTGTTTGGATCCAGCCACACCTACACCCCTCTCTAGAGGAAGTTTAGAAAACACTGAACCCTCATGACACATCAGACCCATTCTAATAATGGACAGTAGGTGGTATCTCTTTTTGAGCTAACCAGAAAAGAAAGGACAAAGAAAGCATTTTTTTTTCCCCAAAGGTAAGTGCCTACCTGTAGCTGCAAAAAGGGCCCATGAGATTATAGCTCCAAGCACAAAGCACTCTTTTGAATTTTGTTTCCTAAGTATTTCACAGAAAATTAATTTGTTTACATTCATTTCCCAGAACAAGAAGAAGAACAAGAAAAAAAATGACAAACGTTCAAACAAACAAACAAAAAACCTGCATGAGGGGATCTGAGGTAGGAATTATTGTACTTGTGTAGCAATGGAAAAATCTGACTCTCATGTCTGCCCAGCCTATGAAATACCTGATCTGGGACAGTGCTGTGGCTGCTGACACATGTGAACATATCCTTTGGGCTTCTTTTTAAGCTTTTTCTGCCACTGCGCTGTCAAGAGTGGAGACCCTGTGAGGATACAAGCAGGCTTAATTTGTCTCTGGAATTCTAAAATAATTGAACTTATTTTACTGCTCTGTTGCAGAATATCCCTGTCATAATAGGACATGATGGGCAAGGTGAATATTTACAGTATTATGCTTGTGTAAATTACTAGAAACATTTTCAAATATTTGTACTTTTTATATGCAAGAAGTTATTTACTTTTCTTACGTATTTATAGTGAAACAATCAAACATCATTTGTTAAATTTATTTTTAGGGACAACTTTGGATTTTCTTGTATAATGATAATATGACATTATCTGTAAAGTGGCATAAAAACAAACAGTATGCATAGCTGCCAAATTATAGCAAAAAGAAGTTCCTGAACCATTATTTTATGAACCTGATTTTAATAATTACTGTCTTTTCTTGGTGATAGAGAGAAGTAGTAGAAGCATTAATTCAGTGCAAATTATGTTTAATGTTCATGAATATTCTTTTAAAAAGTTAAGCATGACTTTGAAGGAAGTCAATCTGATAAAAAAGAGAAACTTTCACATCTGGCTGAAGAATCATAGAATCATAGTATCATAGAGTGGTTTGGGATGGAAGGGACTTTAAAGATCATCAGGTTCCAGCCCCTCTGTCACGGGCAGGGACACCTGCCACTGAACCAGGCTGCTCAAGGCCCCATCCAACCTGGCTATCAAATCCACATCTCTCTAATTTAGGAGAAGGATGTCACAGGGAACCTTGTCAAAGGCTTTACAGAAGACCAGATAGATTACATCCATTGCTTTTTCCATGTCCACTGATGTGGTCACCCTGTTCTAGAAAGCCACTAGGTTGATCAGGCAGTACTTGCCCATTGTGAAACCATACTGGCTGTCTTATCCTCCATGTGCTTTAGCTTCTAGGAGGATCTGTTCTATGATCTTCCCAGGCACAGAGGTGAGGCTGACAGGTCGGTAGTTCCCAGGGCCATCATTTCTACCCTTTTTAAAAACAGGCACAATGTCTCCCTTCTCCTGGTCATCAGGGACTTCCCCTTAGTACCATGTGTTATATGAAGAAGAATGGCCTGTGAAATGCAGAGAAAGAGCATGGAATTTACTTTTTTCATTAATTAATAATTGATAAATATTTTAAACTGTAAAGCAGAAAAGCATATCTCCTGTATTTTATTTAAATCTTTGCACCCACTCAAATTATGCCATTATGAAAATAAGCACTCATATCTAATAGTAAAGCAACAAACAGCTTAAGGTTAGGACCTCCTCATTCTGCTTACCTATAAGGTGTCGTTCCCTTCTATGACACTTCATAAATACATGATGATTTTCATGCTAAATATTGATATTTTCAATTACTTGTTCAAAACTCTGAGTGGTACATGTGACAGGAGGTTTACTCTGTTCCTAAAGGGCTGCAAAGGGACTGCACTGCTGGGATGCATCACCCTTGACATTCACCTGTCTAATTATTTGTTAGGACTGTATAACAGCTGTCCAAATAGTTTGGTTTGGGTTTATATTCAGTAGACTTCTAAAATATTTCAAAGTAAAGTTGAAAACTTTAATTTCTTAGCTGACCTGTTTGATGTAGTACATCACTCTGCATTGCAAAGGTGTGATATAATATGCAAAGTAATAAGGTAACAGATAGTTGATACAATATTTAATTCCAACCCAAAAAAGAATATGACCTTGGTGATATCTGAGATTATACTTGCAAATTTTGTGAAATTACTTTTAAGTTCCTTATAGCAGTGAATTTGAACACAAAATGTCAAGTATATATACTTCTAAATTGTGCAGAATATATGAAAAATTTGATGTCTAAATATAATCTTTCAAAGATGAGTAAACAAAAATAGTCACACTTATTGTAACATACTTGTATGACACCTTCTCAGACTAAGTACTTCATGGCTATGTACACTTAACAGTGGTGAAACTTATATGTCAGAATTAAACAGTTAATAAAAGTATAGATAATTAGAAGATTCCTAAAACAACTGATCCAATTAAAGGTAACTTGAGCTCTTTACAGGTATGACAATTTTTAATATCTAATATGACAATATTTTAATATTTTAAAATGACATTTATTTCCTTTTTCTGATATCACTAGGAAAATAAATTATAATATTTATGTTAAAAATAATATGCATAATAAAAGACAGGAAAAGTTAAGAGGAAGAAAATATTGTGTCAAACCATAAAAATATTTCATCATAGGGTTTTGCTTTTTTGTTTTCAGTGACTGTCATTACTTAATCTGGAGAGGCATCTGTCTTACTTTAACATACTATTGCAAATCTGCAGTCAGTTTGATGCTCTGTATTTGTGAAGTATTAAGTGGTTTTCTGTAGATTTGTATTATATGTTTCAGAGCACTTAGGAGTGATATATGCACTCTCAAGATGTTTATTGGCTAAGGTCAAGGCTCCACCTGGACACAAAACCTCATTCAGCACAGAAGTTTCCAGACATACTGAATTTGCTACACAAGTATCCTATCCTGTGTGCTTTGATGCCAACACACATGGCTTTCAGTATAAAATTCTCCAAGTAAAAAAAATCATGCTCCAGTTTAATTGACAATAGTGACTTTGGTGACTGACTTCATTGGGTGATTACTCAAAACCCTTTTCAACTATAAAACTACGTGAATAATATTTTATCTAAGTTCACTTCATTTTATGCAAAACGATATATTTAAAAGTGACTGATAAATGCAGATTACACACATATTTATTTTAACTGAAACTGGAAAAACTTGAAGGAATACTCTCCCTGCAGTATTATTGTAGACCGTACATGTCACAGTCAGGCAAATATTTATCTACAAACAGAAGTTCTCAGGAGAAAAGTTGGTAAGCAATCCATTTAACTCCAGTGTTTAACACTATTTCAACACACTTTCCTTTCCCTTCCCCTTCAGTTCTCCACAAATAGATTTTAATACAAAACATTCATTTTTAATGGTTTTGACAAATGATTCTCCTTTCATCTTGCAGTTTTATTTAGTTATAACATGATAACAATATTCACATGGCACAAAGAAATAATACCTAGCTGAAAAATTGAGTACATAAATTTGAGATAGTGAATTGATCTCTAGGACAAAAATCTGAACAGATAAACTTCATAAATTGACCATCGTTGAAAGATTGATTCTTCATGGGTTAAGTACTGTCATAATATTCCCTTTATAGTTTGACTTTGTGTATTGCCATTGCTTTATGATAATATAAATTAACAGTTCTTACATTTCAGCAGTAGCATGCTACTATATTTTTATACTTATTTTTACATCATTAATGAGTCTAATCAGCAAAATAGCACATCTGTAGACCAATTGTATATTATTAAGGTTCAAGCTATTATTTCTTCTAGTGTGTAATTATTAAATTATTCATTAAATTATTATTTAAATTACTCATTAAATTGCATATCATTGTTCTGTACCTAATATATAGTTATAATAAATGATAAACATATAACAGATTTTTAAATCGCATATTGTTTATTTGACCTAATGATTCAATAACCTTAGCTGGTGTAAGGAAAATAAAACCAACCCTGTAGAAGAGCAGGATAACAATAGTTTTACTTAGATTAAAGAGCTACACATTTTAAAGGGCTTATACAGAATCACAGAACAACCAGGTTGGAAGGGACCCATTGGATCTTCTAGTCCAACCATTCCTATCAAACACTAAACCAAGTCCCTCAATACCTCATCCACCCGTCCCTTAAACACCTCCAGGGAAGGTGACTCAACCACCTCCCTGGGCAGCCTATTCCAATACCCAATGACCCTCTGCGTGAAAAACCTCCTCCTAATCTCCAGCCTAAATCTACCCTGGCGGAGCTTGAGGCCATTCCCTCTCGTCCTGTCCCCTGTCACTTGGGAGAAGAGGCCAGCTCCCTCCTCTCCACAACCACCTTTCAGGTACTTGTAGAGAGTAATGAGGTCTCCTCTCAGCCTCCTCTTCTCCAGGCTAAACAACCCCAGCTCTCTCAGCCGCTCCTCATAGGGTCTGTTCTCCAGCCCCTTCACCAACCTCGTTGCTCTTCTCTGGACTTGCTCCAGAGCCTCAACATCCTTCTTGTGGTGAGGGGTCCAGAACTGGACACAATATTCAAGGAGCGGCCTCACCAGTGCTGAATACAGAGGGAGAATCACCTCCCTGGACCTGCTGGTCACACCGTTTCTGATACAAGCCAGGATGCCATTGGCCTTCTTGGCCACCTGGGCACACTGCAGGCTCATGTTCAGTCGGCTGTCTACCAACACCCCCAGGTCCCTCTCCTCCTGGTAGTTTTCCAGCCAGGCTTCTCCCAGTCTGTAGCTCTGCATAGGGTTGTTGTGCCTCAAGTGCAGGACCCGGCATTTGGCCGTGTTAAACCTCATGCCGTTGGACATTGCATTTCATCATATTTTGTGTAGGGTTTGTGTTCCTTATTTCCACAGTTTTGTGTAAAAGAGTAACCAATTATGAACCTAAGTTTTTTATTCCAACCTTTAAATAAGACTGAAATCTTCAGTGTCTACTTACCTGCTGTTCTGAAGTGATGTGGAATCACTCTTTCTGCCAAGACTGTTCATATACCTTATATGAATAATCACTGAACAAAACCAGAAATTACTCCAGAACTCCTCAGACTATTGAATATTTAGGTATTTTAAATAAAAAGTGAAACAGCTTCAGCAGGATGGATTTGCTTTTACTTACAGAAATGTAAACGTGTAAGGAAAAAATATAGAAAATGCTAATATAAATGGCAGTTGAAGTAAGATAGCGAGACTATAACAAATCAAGCTAAAAGCCAGACTACTGGGAGAAGAGCTATTCATAAAAACATGAATTAAATTGCAAATATGCAGTACAGCAAAATGGAGGATATTGAACTAATCAGTCATTATAGGGCTAGCAAAAATATGAACATCACAGCGAGCAAAACATCATGCCTAAAAAACAACACTAAAGTGTATGTTGTGTAAAGCAAAACAGACAAAAAAAATCAGCAGCCTTAAAAAAACCCTCACAAATAATGTAATGAAAACAAACAAAACTATATCACTAAACATTAGATTTTTACATTCTAAAATAGTAAGACTGCTTTATAATCAGTATTATGAAGTGTTCATTGTTTTCCAGGCAGAATTATTACTAGCAAATTCCAGGCCAGAAATGAGAAAATTAGAAGCTGTAATTTTGGATTAAAAAATGATAGTAAGGTGTTAACAAACAAACATTTGGATCTTAGATCTTCAACATTCTTCTCCCGATAGATTTATAGTTGGATTTCCTTCTTCATTGGAGAGCAGAAATTCTAAGTGAACATCAGACATATGACTTCACATTTGGCCATATTGGGACATGTACTTGTAATTCAAAATTTTTTCATTCTGTACTAATGAACTGTAGTCTTTGCTATTAGTTTTTCTACTAATATTTCCAGAAAATGTCACAATTTAAATCTAAGTCACTAAAAATATTTATAAGCATTTATTTCTTTTTATAAGACTTATTTCTGCTACCCACTAAGTAGTAATATTATTATTGCAGTAATATTATTATTGCAAGTCTAATACCATTAAAGAAAATATGAAAAATGTAGTAATGAATTTTCCAAGACAAATTCTCAATATTCTTTGGTACACCTCAGTAAGAAAGCAATTATTTTGAAGAAAAAATTCCAGAGTGTGGCTGGCTGGGCATATCTGAGAGTTAAGATTGAGAATGCTAGACATTAACTGAACAACAGGACTAGGACAAACATTGAGGAGACTAGTCTTACAGTGCAGTAGGCATTGAGGGTTTAACGTCACCTCCCTGTGTACTTCCCTGTGTAGAGTGCTAGAAACTTTGATGAGACTGAGAGCCAGCACTTTCAGAGCTTGCAAACTGCTGACACAGCTAAGAACATGGCCTGAATAAGCAGAAGGAATCCTTACATAAATCTGCACTCTTTGCCAAATATGCAGATAGTTTACCTTTCTCTTTAGTTTAGTAAGATGATCAATTTTGCTAAAGGTTGAAGAAAACTCTCCAAAGAGTAATTCAACTCTTAAACTTTTCTATATGGTGTCAAAGTACAACAACAAAAAAGGAAAAAAGACTTTTCTCCTCTCTCTCATTTTGGTGTATGGAATAAACTGGATCTGGATTCTAATATGTAAACAATTCAGAGAAAGTACTGAAATTTTACCAATACTCCATGTAAGGTTTCAGCCTCTGAGATCTCATTTATTCCTCAGTGAAACTTCTGAGAAATATTTCCTCGAAGAAGTCTTTTACAATTTCTAGTACCACATTCAGAAACAACGCTACAAATCCTAAGCAATGCTGGTAGTGTTACTGGTGACTCAGTGGGTATCTGTCTTCTCTCTTGAGAGCCAAATTGTGATTTTACACAAGACGATGAAGCAGGGTCTCTGATCCCTCCATGGATGCTGGGAACACCCCAGCACTTCCCAGTGAATCCCAGTACATCCCAGTTCAGCAGGAAGGGGATTTGAGCTGCTGTAGGGGCATCCCCCAGGGATGCTGGGGATCTCAGGAGTTGGAGGGTGGGGGCAGCTGGGAATCCACAATCTCCCCATCACCCCATCTCCCCCATCACCCCCATCTCCCCCGTCTCCCCCATCTCCCCATGGATTGGACTCCATGGTCTGGTGGGTCTCTTCCAGCCGGGTGATTCTGTGGTTCTCTGGTTCTAAGATGCAGGGCACCTGGGCTCTCTTGGAGACTCCTCCCTCCCCAGGTGTTGCTGCTTTGCCCTCTCCAAGGGATTCCTATTTCTTCCCGGCAAAGCCCAACAGCCTCTAGCTGTGCCCTGCTGGGTTGTGAGTGAGGGATGCATCTCCTGGCATCACTGCTGCCCTGGCATCACTGGTGAGTCCCCATGGCACACCCTGCATCCTGCAGGGGGGGAGAAAGGCTGGGGGGCCTGGTGGCCCCCCAGCCAGGTAGGCAGGTAGGGATGATTGGGAGGGTTGGTGGCTGCTCTGGTCTCACCTCTCAGCAGGGCTGACCCCTCTGTGTGCCCTTGGGCTGTGAGGAGTTATCATTCTGGGGTGGGTGAGGGTCAGTGGTAGGACAGAAGCCCTTTGGAATTGGGGCTCCTTGCTTGGTGAACTGGGGGTACCTGTTGTGTGCCTGCTGAGGGACATGGGTTAGTGATTGACAGGAATGGTTGGACTTGATGATCCAGTGGGTCTCTTCCACCCTGCTGATTCTATGATTCTATTATTTTCTATCTGGTGTAATTTACAACCTATACCTGTGAACAACAGGCAGTTGGAGAAATTGGATAACATTCCTTTTGCAGTGGCTTTGGATTTAGGAAAGTAAAACTAGATACAGAGCTGAAATATGCATAATATTTATACTTTATTCTGAAAGATCTTGACCTATTTTCACAAATGCATGTGACTTTTCTTGACTTCAATAAAAATACCACATTTCCTGTCCTTAGAGGTTAGTAGATGTGGTCATGGAATGAGAAAATGATTGAGGTAAGAAAGCACCTCTGGAGTTCTTCTAGACAAACCACATGTTCCAAATATGGTCAGCTGCAGTAGGTAGCTCAAAGCTATGTCTAGTCATATTTTTAATATCTCAGATGAAAGAGACCCTACAAACCAGCTGGGTAATGTGTTCCAGTGTTTGACCACTTTTGCAGTAAGAAAAATAAAAAGGGTTTCCTGTTTTATGTTTAAAAGGAATATCCTCTGTTTCAGCGTGTGCCTATTCTTTTATTTTTCTTTATTTTTTTTTTTCCCCCTGGGAAACACTGAGAGGAGCCTGGCTTTGTTGTCCTTACTCCCTACCATTATACATTTTTAAATGTTGATTGGATTCCACTGAGCAGCTCTTGTAGCCTTTACTAGTGTGACAGATGCTCCAGTTCCTTAATGATGCTATATGAAGTCCAGAAGTTCAATATAGTCAAAGATAGAATTTGCACATTGACATTTCAAATACAAGTCTTTTTTAGTAAATTATCACAGATCACTTTAATTCCATGTGGTTCTACCTGGCTTTTTTGGACATTATAGGCCATAATCTATAATAGTAAAATTTGATATGTTGCAATCTGGATTTGTGTGTTAGAAGAGTTAGTATGTTGCATACCTATAGGTATGAAACACAATTACACAGAAAGGACAGGAAACTCTATGAACTATATTTAATACAGTTTGATTACTTCTCTTAAGAAGCGAAGAATATCTTTCTGAAAAGAAATATGGGACATTCATACAGCATATTAAGTATCATAAAAATATGACATTGCAAAGGTTAATAAAATAAATAAAATTTGTTTAGATCCTGTTTTTTAGTGGACCATAACTTCTCAAAATTCTCAGTCTGGAAGGGTCATCAGAATGATATTTTGTTCACTGTTATTTCAGCATTCTTCATGCAAAGAAACACAATCTTCTTTTTTTTAATAGGGTGTAAGAAAGGTCATCCCAAGAAAGATGCATCAAGTGAAGGAATTTCGCTAATTCATGGTTCACTGGAAGTAGTGGTTAAAAATATTCTTATTTTCCTTTCTGAAGTGAAAAAGACCTGAAAATGTTTTACATAAAAACACTTATTTTTTCCTTTCTCTCCCCAGAGAAATTTTCTTCACTGAATTAAGAATTTCAGTATTTGCTATGTGTCTGTATTCATATTTGTAAGATTTTTTTCATAAGTTTTGTCTGATTTCTATTTCAAGATTTCACAATTAATAAAGAAGGCTCTCTGAGTATTTTTAAACTCTATTAGGTCTGATCTTGACTCTTTTTCTAATAATTCACTCAAGAATAGGTAAATAACTGGAATATGGATGCCTTCATACAACTGTATAAGGATTTCCCATGGACCATCAAAAATTAATCTCAAGCAATTCATAAGAGGAGATACGTATCAGAGAGAATTTTTGTGTGAGAGTTCTTGTTCAACTATTTACACTTCAATAAAATTCTGAAATGTATTCTATGATGTGACCTATGTTTTAAATTCTAGCTAAAAAGAGAAAAGGAAGATAAAATGGTTTAGTTAATCTAACATAACCTTCAAGGATTATGTAATAAACTATTACTGTATCACTAGTCATATTTCGTTTAAGGGAACTGATGCCCACAAATATTCTCATAGAAAACAACCCACAGTACTGATAATCACATAACCATATATTTTCATATGATTTAGTTTATACCTTTGGAAATTGCACTGTGACATTTAGTTTCCATGCATTTTTCCTATCATTAAACTTCCATTCAAAGCTGATAGGCACACATGGACTTAAAGAAGCAAAGATAAATAACTGGAAAACCTACTGACTGTGTCTGATTTTGGCTTCCTGAAAAAAAGTATTCAAATATGCAATTATAAAATATGACTTGCAAAACAAAACTTTTATGACTCAGACAATGAATGTAATACACCATTTAATTCATCTAGTCATTAAGCAGTTCCCCTTCTACAGCTTTGTAAAGTCACAAAAAAGGCAATACGTGTATTGCAATACCTTCTCATTTATTCCCCCTTCCAGTCTCTAAAATTAACATTAAAGTTATTTTTCCTACATTTTTTCTATGCATGCCTATGCCTATAGAAGCAATTTGATGAAAACTCTGTTTCAGTATATTTTAAACGATTAATAACATATAATCTTTAATAAATAATATTCCCAGTCTGGGAAATATTCAGTCTGTAGACTGAATTGTATGATCTGATGAACAACAGCCTTACAGCATTTGGTTTCTGGTCTTAAGATCTATTTTGAAGCTTAAATTGACCTTTAGTTGTTTTTTCAAGACTTTTTCTCTTGCTAGAAAACAATTTAGCAAATGTATTCATTAGAATAACTGTATTGGAAAAACTGTAGGCTGAAAAATCACTCAAAGTAAATTATTTAACATCTTCAATGAATAATTGGATGCAAATTACAATAGCAGATACCCAGCTTTATTTCATGGCTTCTTTTTTCAATCTTTTTTTCAGCTTTTGCCAGACTTTCGGGTTTCATGAAAGAAAACAAATTCATTGTAAGAGGTACACTACTAATACAATGTTCATGTTTGTTGAGACTAACCTAATATTTAATGAATATGTTGTTTTCCTATTTCAGATTGTTTGAACTATTTTAAAATAAGTAGCAATTTAATAGCATTTCTATTCTTAACGCAACAGGAGAATACCATCAAAAAGTTCAATAGGCCTTACATTTTGACTGGATGAGCATTTGTAGGTGTTAAAGCTTTACACTGTATGATTAGAAAAGTGGTGTAAGTTAACTTGGAGGGAAGATTAAATCCAAGGTAAAATAAATCAAGCAAAAACCAAATAAAAACTGCCTGCAAACAGCCCACAATGTATGAACTTCAATATTCATTTTAAATTTTTTATTTTGTTTTTTAACTGAAATGGGAAAAAAGTTATGAATTGGGGTAAAAGAGTTTAATCTTTCCAATTTTTTCTCAAGATATGCTGAGAAAGACTGATGTAAAGCATCTATGTGGTCTTTCTATCCTCTTCATTCCTTTTCACAATGGATTCACCTTTCACTGAAACTGAAATCCGTGCAAAGCTATAGAAACTTTGAACATTCAGAACTGCCTAACCGCTGCATGTTTGTTTAGTACTGGGGAAGGAAAATACTTATTGAATTGTACATCATGGTGGAACGACTCCACTTATAATAGTAGCAGACAATATCAATTGTTGTAAATGGCAATATGAGAGAAAGCAGTGGTAAGAGCAGTTGATAATTGGAGTTTTCCCAGAGAACAAAATGTAGTCAAACTAATCCAGGTTTTGCATTCTAACAAATCTGATTCAGGGAAAAGGTATGAAGTGTATTTTTCACTGTATGACTACTGTGCTTCTGTAAAATCCAACTGTTATACCTGCCTACTTTGTATTTGAAATCTGCATTCATGCATCTTGATAACTTTGAAAGGAATTTTTAGGTTCCTCTTTGAAAAACACACCTAACTATAAACTCTCAAAGCCTTAGATTGGTATTTTTTATTTCCTCAAGGCATTTCTGAACAACTATACTATAAAGACATTTAACATTAAAAGTATTAGACAAAAAAATGTGCTTGGCTTTCTGAAGCCTTAAAATAGCCTTTAAGCAGGAGGATTGCTCAGCTGTTAAGATGTTAAAACTTTTCTTTGAGAAGGGCAATGATCTAAAGTTAGACTGAGATTCACAGGGGACAGAAAACAGCACATGGATATTTCATTTTACATTGCAATATGCACAAAGAATATTTCTCCTAAATTTGTCCTTCAATAAAACAATAAAGTAGCTCTAAGCAGCTGTAGCCAAATAGAATCATAATAGAATGAATTTTATCTTTAGTCCTAAGATTCACTGGTCTGGTAGTTACTTTATTGCAGGAAAAACTGCAAGCCAGCTAATGATTAATTTTCAGGTCAAAATTTTTTGTTAGTGAGAATGAACACTTCTACTGCATATCAAGAATTCCCATAAGAAAAGTATACATTAAACTGATAAGCAAGATTAAGTGTAAACCCAAACCAAAATACAGTATTCCAGAGTACAAATTATGCTGCCTGTTTATCTGATCTTGATCAATCAAAGTACAGAAAACTTTATTGCTGACATTTCAACAGCATTAGAGGCTTTGCTTTCAATCTTAGGAATCCTTATTAAATCTTCATGTATGTATGAAAGGATTACTAATTGAAATTGTCTTTGAAAAGTCACAAGTAAAAACAGGTTTCTTAAATATTTTAATTGTGTCTATGTCTTTACATTCACGTGTGAGCTTCACGTGTATTTACTCTCCAAGAACAATGAGGAGAGTTAATCAAGGTCTGAACGGAAGTAAATATACCCAACCTCAGCATTTTTTACTAACACAGAGATTAGTTATAAGTGCTGTGTTGATTTTGTGTGTATTTGGAACATGGGCTGAACAAGACTGTATCTGCCTATGAAATTTAACATAGTTGCCACTGTGGCATGTTCATTTCCAGGGCTGGAAGCTTTCCATCTATCACAGAAACATCTATTCCTTGAAAGAATGAGGTAGCAGTGCATTTTGATCAGTTACATTCAGAAGAGAGAACCTGACGATATTTGTTCATAAATTCCACAGGCACTTCCTCACAGCAGAGGAGCAATAAGATTTCAGAATCCTGCTTGCCATTGTAAATTATAGAGATTTTCTTGAATGTGAGTTCTTTCTGCATTTTTTTTAATTTCTGTTCTCTTTGAATATATTCTTTGTTCTCACAGACACATCTTCCATCATCCTGCTCAAATGGAAAGTCCAGTTAAATTGTTTGGCTTTCATTGAATTTAAAACATTTAGCTCTTCCAATCTTATTGTTCTTTAGATAGTCTTCCTTATGCAATGTACCTCTACAAAAAAAGGGATAAAATTAAAAAGACAAAGAGACAAAATGAGTTCTTTGCAATGGAAGGAAAAGATAAAAAGAAATTTTTATGAATGTGTTACAGAACAAAACAAAATATATAGGTTAATTAGTTAGGAGAAAGAACAAATTATGATTTTAAACAAAGGAGGCTTTAAGTAGAAATTCTTTCAGTCTTTACAAAATTAATTCTGTCCAAACACATAACAACACTGATATTAGCACAAAAAGAGGACTGTAGGTCACAATATGGAAAGGAGTCAATGAGGAATACTTAAGGTGAAATCTTCGGTGCTTGAGTAACTGAGGAACTACAGCAGCAGCATTAAAAACATTAAAATGATCTAAAACTGTGATCATGATGGAGAACTCCTGAAAGAAAGAAAAGGAGCAGTATTATTAAACAACTAGAAGATATATAAATGTTAAAAAAATGTTTCATATTAGTCAAGAATATATTCACACCAGAAGGACAGCAAGGAGATTTGGGCCTGTGAGAACCTCATGAAGTTCAAAAAGACCAAGTGCAAGGTCTTACACCTGAGTAAGGGCAATCCCCTATTTCAATACATGATGAGGAATGATATGATTGAGAGCTGCCCTGCAGAGAAGGACTTGGGGGTGCTGATCTTGAGAAGCTCAACATGAGCTAGCAACATGTGCTTGCAGCCCAGAAAGCCAACTGTATCTTTGGCTTCACCAAAAGAAGTGTGGCCAGCAGCTCAAGGGAAGTGATTCTGTCCCTCTATTCCTCTCTTATGAGACCTCATTAGGAGTACTGTGTCCAGTTCTGGAATCCTCAGCATAAGAAGGATATGGAGCTGTTGGAACGGATCCAGAGGAGGGCTACAAAGATGATCAGAGGGCTGGAGCGCCTTCCACATGAAGACAGGCTAGGAGAGTTGGGCTTGTTGAGCCTGGAAAAGAGAAGACTCTGATAGGGACCTTCGAATACCTGAAGGACTCTTACAAGAAAGCTGTGGAGGAACTTTCTACAAAGGCTTGTAGTTATAGGACTAGGGGCCATGGGTATGAGTTGGAGAGGAGCAGATTTAGGCTTGTTATAAGGAAAAATTTCTTCACTATGAGAGTGGTGAGGCACTGGAACAGGTTGCCCAGGGAAGTTGTGGATGTCCCATCCCTGGAGGTATTCAAGGCCAGTTTGAATGGGGCCTTGGGCAGCCTCATCTACTGGGGTGCCCCTGCCCATGACAGGGGGTTGGAACTAGATGATCTTTAAAGTACCTTCCAACCCAAACTATTCTATGATTCTATTATGCCATATCAATCTAGTTCAATTTCTGTTATGCTCATAGGATAGTGAAGGACTGGCGAGAAAAGTTTACAATATTTACTAAGGTCATAATAAGTATTAGAGGAGTCTTAGATAACATTATCTCAAGAGTAACATGGTTCATTTTTTATTGGTATAAGGCTGTTTTATAGTTGGATGAAAAACTACACACAGCATTTATTATTGATTCGCTGTCTTTTGGAAAGATTTCAAGTGAGATTTTTCCAATGTTTGTTACATGAGTGACTCTTATTAATATTTTCATTCATGAATTAAATGTTGATATACAATAAATTGTACAGATGACACCAGGTTAGGAGGGGTTGTAAATTCTTTAAAAGGTTAGAATTCAATGTGATCTTGAAAAAATGGAAAATTGATCTGAAACCATCACTAAAAATCAAACATAAAATGTCAGACTTAAGAGGTATAAACAAAATGTGTGCAAATGTGAAATGAAATCATCTGTCTAGGCATTAATACTGCCAAGAAGAATGTGCAACTGCGAGGGGGCTGCAAATTAAGATTTTATGTCACTGTAGCAGAAAAGGCAGTTATATTCCAAGAGTCACTTTGAATTGAGAAGCATTTTGTATCACATGTGGAGGATTACTTTTCTGTTTGGATTTGGTTACTGGTTCTATCTAAACAGGAATTGTTATTTAAGTTTGCCATACAGTATGTGATATGAATAGGAAACTAGGACATACAGCTTTGCCTCTGGGACTGCCTGACATCAAAGAATGCCACTGTGATTAATACACCATTGTGATTAAGTTCCTGCATGATTCAGAAATCCCAGGCATATAGAGTATAGTACTAATGAGAAAAATAAGATGTGCCTTAGTTTCCCTTTATTTTTTTGTTCAGAAATGTAATCAATGAAGAAATGTTGAAGGAACTGGATTTTAATACTGAAAAAAGTCATGTACAGAAGTATAGAAAAATAGGGGCATATTAATAACCTTACAAAAACTAAGTTGTCCTTACAAAGCAGATATCTTGGTAGAAAAAAAGAAAATAATACGATATTAATAAAAGGCAATAAATATACCGGTTTGATAGTAAGAAAAAGACAATCTTACTGTAATGTTGGTGCAGAACGGAATAGGCTACAAGGCAGTGCAGAGAAATATCCTTCAGTAGAATGGCTATAAGGGAAAATTAATTGGAAGCTGTCAAATTTGGTAATGAATAAGAGTAATCTTACCTTAGAGAAGATGGATGATTACAAAGTCTTTTGAGGTCCTCTCTAGGGACCTCTTCTTCTAATTCAAGAATAAAATAATATTCATTATTTGTTATTTTATAACACCTGAGAGACTAGGTGATAAAACAGGATCTCAGTTGTGAGAGATTTTGGGTTTTTTTCACAGGGCCTTACAACCATAGTTACCTGTAGAAATATTCTCTGATGTGAAAAATAGAAATTGTTACTATATTTTAACAGTTAATACTATTTTGTTCCCCTAAGGTGTTGTTTTATGCTTTGTAAAGAGTAGCTCTAAGTTATTTTTGTACTTCTATATGTTAATGTCAAAAGGTATTAGTTGACTTAATGATAATAGGAGAGAAAATAAATGCAATTTTCAACCTGCAAATACAGTCAACCATTCATCATTTTGAAAACCAAATTTTTCAGTTTACATAAATTATTTCCTATCTTATTTTTTAATTCTGTTTTGAAATGAATCTTAATAAGATTAATTCATATTTCATTACACAAAAACTAATTAAGTCATTGTGCAGTGGGATAGCTATGATTTAGTTACCATCATAGAAATATGGTGGAATGACTCTCATGACTGAAGTGCTGTAATGGATGGCTATAAGCTCTTCAGAAGGCATAGGTGAAGAAGGAGCAGCTGTGGGGTGGCTTTGTGTTTTGCAGAGGGTTTTGATTGAACTGAGCTCAACAACTGTGATTATGAGGTTCGGTGCTTATGGGTAAAGATGAGGGGGAAGACCAACAACCATTCTGCAGAGAGTGTGTTATAGACCACCTGACTAGGCTGAAGAGGTAAATGAAGCATTCTACAAGTGGCTGGCAGAAGTTTCACAATCACTTGTGCTTGTTCCTATACAGGGACTTAAACTTACTGGATGTCTGCTAGAAGTACAACACAGCAGAAAGGAAACAGTCTAGGAGGTTCCTGGAGTGTGGAGAAGAAAACTTCCTGACACAGCTAATAAATGAGCCTACTAGGGGAGGTGTTTTGCTTGTCCTGTGGTTTACTAATAGAGAAGGACTAGTGAGACCATTGAGATGCTGAGGTGTTTCCTGAGAAGATAATGAAGCTTGTGAAGGGTCTGAAAAATAAATTTTATGAGATGTAGCTGATGGAACAAGAGTGTTTTAGTTTGGAGAAGAAGAGGCTGAGGAAAGACTTATTGCCCTTTACAGCTACCTGAAAGAAGGCTGTAGGAAGGTGGGTATTGGTCATAATTTCCAAGTGAGTGTTAAAGCAACTGGAACATGTTGCCCAGGGAAGAGGTGGATTCACAATCCCTAGAGATGTTCAAAAATTGTGTAGATGTGGTACTGTGGGACACGATTTAGTAGGCGTGGTGGTGTTGGCCTGGTGGTTGGATTTGATTATTTTAGAGGTATTTTCTAACTTTAATGATTCTGGGATTTTTATAATTGCATGCTGCATATATTGTAGATAATTATGTTTTCTTTCCCAGCAATTTTCCTGTAATTTTTACAAATTACATATTGGTTTTTTATTTATTTTTATGTATTAACTGCACATTGATGAATAGGTAAATTATTTTAAAAAGAATAACCTTACAAGTATACACCATATCAATTTACTAGTAAACCATACTGGAAATTATTAATAGACTAGAACAGAAAATGTTCTTTTAAATATAGGTATTTTCCTGAAAAAATATGAAATTATCCAAGATTACTGTGTAGAAAACAATGGTCTGGCTTTAAAGCATATTATGTTGTTGATTTTAAATAGACATAAAATAACACAATATTAAGTAAGCTCCCTATAGTGTTTTATTAGACTGTGGAGGAGAGACTGCTAGCAAAGGTATAAGGTATATTGTTGTACGTGAGAGAGCTAATTCCCAGAGAGCACAGCCTTGTCACTGTTACATATCACACTTTATCCACAGCTTATGTTAAACAAGGGACTAGAGTGTTCCTTTGGGAACCCTCTGACCACTGCATGCTTCCTTGGCAACCAAAAGTGCCTACAGACAGAGCTGCCCATTCCATTTTACAGTCTTTCTCTTTTTGTATCATCTTGTCACTCTGAAGCCCCAGTGCAGTGTTTTTCCTGCAAGGGCGTTTTTCAGTTCACAGTTAATACAGGGTATTTTGCAATCCACTGCTGTCTTCTAGTTCCCATTCCTGTCTTCTGGGTTGTTTCCATTAACAAACTTTACATTAAATCTTTCTACTAAAGTGACAAATATTACTAGAAATGGCAAGGAAAAATTATGCTCTTGTTTTTTGGATCTACTGTTGATGGAAAAAACTAAGGACATGTTCTGTACAAGTGTCTAAATATCATTTTATACTGTTAATTCCAGCAATACTATTCATACCTTTTGATATTTTACCTGATGGATGAACTTACAATCCAGATCCTTAAAGTTACTGATTTTGTTGAGACTGAATTGTATAAATATTTTTGAATTATTGGTTATCACTATAAATATTTTGCTTAAGATAACCTGGAGGCTTAATAAAATCTGAGTATCTATTATAGTAGAACATCTGAGGATTCTTACTCCAGCTGCTGAGCCCTAGCTCAGCCCCTGACAAACTTCATATTTAAAGCAATGAGATTACTTTTCTTAGGAATTATTATGTTTAAATTTGAGGTGAAATTACTGTATTTGTGTGTATGTGTGTACATATATATACACGTTTATTTAAAGATTTTCCATACATGTGAATCTGTTTATTAATTTATTTATTAAAATTAAGGTCATCTGAGGATTTTGTCCCATTAGTATAATCTGATCTTGTTCAGGTCCTTCCAAGTGCTACAAACTAGGCATTTAACATAACACTTCTATACTCAAGAATAGTCATGAAATAATAGTGGTAAAAAGTCTTCTTTTCTAGCATTTTCAGCCTTATATTATCAGGAATAATAACATCATTGAAAGTTAGATCTACTATACAATCAATTCTTTATTTCAATTTTTATTTTAATTCACACACAGTCTCCTAGCTTTACATACATCTATTTTCACTGTTTGCATCCACTTACATTAGCTTATATTACTGTACATAAAATCACAGTTTTTTGATAATGCCCATGATCCTCATCTGGCTTTTATATTCTATGAGTACTTTCACTGCTTCCACTGTTCCTAGAAAAGAAAATTTTTTGAAAGCTTTAGTGTGTTCAAGGCATTATGCAATGGCAGTGTAAAAGAAATTACTGGGATCATTAGATAATGTCTTGTTTAGAAAAGACTGTTTTGATTTCCAAGATTTACCAGTTGTGTAACCTTATTTTCTGGAAGGCACACAGAGGAGTTAAAATGTGATGAAATTACATTTTATAGAAAATTGATTAAGTCATTTGTCCTTAGAATTGAAATGATTGAATAGATCATCTCTCTGGAAAAGATGGGATTTCTCTTAATTTGGAAATTACCCACTTATAAATATTACTTCATTGTGTCTTTTTCTATTTATCAGTGCTGAATGCAGTATCAGCTTACAGGAATTCTAATTTCCCTTTTGTCTTTTAAGGAATTTGTCAAAAAAACAGACGTAGAACTGCATACAAGTGGTATCAGTAGGGTTATTGCAGTAGTTGCTAAAATAATATTTCATGTATGTACTGTCTGTGATTTTTGCAAGATATATTTAAAGAATTACAGCTTGTCTTTTCTTTTATCGTCAGTTAGGATTCAAGAAAGTAGGAATGGGGATCAAACAGCACCCATTCAAAGAATTTTATAGACATAGGACTATAGAAGTAGAATATATTTCAGGTCATTAGGTTTGGCCTTATCATCAATTTATTCTACTAACACTTAAGAGTATTTTCATAAAAATATAAACTGAAGAGGGGCAGATTTAGGCTTGATATATGGAGGAATTTCTTTACCATGAGCATGGTGAGTCATTGGTACACGTTGCACAGGGAAGCTGTTAATGCTCCATCCCTGGAGTTGTTCAAGGACAGGTTGGATGTGGCTTTAGGCAACTTGATCTGGTGGGAGGTGTCCCTGCCCATGGCAGCGGGGTTGGAGTTAGATAATTTTTAACGTCCCTTCCAACCCTGACTATTCTATGATTCTTGCAGAAATATGGTAGAATATCAGCAGATAAACAGATATCAAAATGCATTGCTCAGATTTGTTTTCTCTAGCAGTGGCTGCAGGACATTTTTGTCAGTATGTGTTCAGTGGAAGCTCTAAAACACCAAAAGCTGAAACAATGTATCTTTCTTTTTCCTTCCAAGCTTTATTGCTTTACTCTTTGTCTTCCATCTTCTAGAAATCATAACAGAAGTTAATACATGTAACATTAGCATATTAAAATTATATGTTTAGGTGGGTTTTCTTCTCTTTTGTGCAGAATCTTCTGTAAATGTTTTGACTTTATTTGTGTAGAAACAGAAAAGAAATTAAGTTTGGCTCATATATTTGAGGAAACTAAGAAACAAAGGATGTTTTACAAACAGTCAAACATGGTGGAAGAACAAATGTATATGTCAGGATAAAGAAAGATATGGTAATGATTACTTTGGTAATAAAGTAATGAATAGTGTGTCAAAACAATAAAAAATCAATCTAATAATTATTCCTCAAAAAAATTAATCATAAACAATAATTTAATAATAAACTGATAAATATAAAATTTATTAGTTTTGTCTCATCAGCAAACTGGTATGACAGAGACACTGGCAGAAAATATGTAGAAACTAGTTGAACTCTTAATGGCAGTTTTTCATAATACGCATTTTTGATCACTAGAGCAATAATATATCAAGAAGTTCTGTGATATTAAGTATGATTTCCATCTTGTAATGTGAAATTCCTTTTTATTTTGACTGTCATTTGCAGACCAAAACTACATGTTTCATCTATGTAATGAAATACTATTGTTACCATTGTTTGACATCAGACACTTTCATTATTATTTTTAAAAGTACACAGTTGATTTTTCTCTATATTTTTTGCTGATTGCCCCCTCAACATAAGTTTAATAGAATGGTTTGGTAAGTTATGAATGTAAGTTTTATATGTCTCATGACATTTGTAATTCGTGTCCAAAAGTAAAATGAAACCATCTAAACACAATAAATTCTTGACAAATGTAATATTCTAGTTTGCAGAAATGAGTTCAAGAAGATAACACTGAAAGAAAAAATAGATTTTTTTTGGCAAATTAAAGAAAATACTTGAAAAAAATAGAAAGGACAAATCCTTCATAGAAACAAGAGCAGGAAGCTTTTTTTTTAAAAAAAAAAAAATTATTTGTTGTTCACAAAATGAATATGTTCCTCAAAATGTTTGGAGAAGAAAACATAGATATGGTTCAGTGCAGAATTAAAGTATTTTCTCATGACATAACACAAGTAGATGGTGATGGCTGTGGGAAACTTAAATTTTTGTCTTCAATATTATTTTCACTCTCTGGGGAATAAACCCCATCAAGATGTCTTTTCAGACGTAGCTCTAGAAAAGAAATTCTATTAGGAATCCCCTTAAGAATAATCATAAATAAAATGTGATATAAAGGACCTAAAAAATATTTTCTTTACTCTTTCATTTTCCTCACCAATTCTTCAGTCACCTTTATTGTGCATCTTGCCTTACAAGTAGTGGTGTATCTGCATGTTCCTTACTAATATATTTGGTTAGACAAGACTGAGAGAAATAACATTTTTACATGTAAACATGAACCTACAGTTTTACTTCAGAAATATTCTAGAGCATTAACAACTATGACACCAATGCTGCAAAATCTGGACCATTGGCAAATGTTGGTGATGAAATATGCACATCAATAATTACAAAGACAACAGAGTACTTTCCCAACAATCTGTTAAAATGTGTCCTTAACTTCTATTATCATTTTATCCTATGAAACAACTCAGAAAGATTTGGCAATGAATTCTCCTATGTTTTGCATGTTAGCTGGATAAACTTTCTATACATCAGAAATAGAACAAAGGCACTACCCTCATTTAGAACTACTTTTTCCTCCCCTTCCAATTTAAAAATAATAAAATCCATTTATTGAAATTTTGAATCCAAACGATTAATCCCTTAAATTACTCCACTTTTTGCATTTTAAAGCAATGCTAAAGAGACAATTACGTTCATAAGACTTAGTTCAAGGATCATTTGATGAGGACATTTTGATTAATTTCTCTAAGTATTTTATTTTGTTTACAGTCTCTATAATTTAAGAAAAATGTTTCTTCTCCCTCCCCCCCTCAGCATATCTGATAAACATTCTGGTTGCAGGTCCCATTCATTGTTTAAACACTGGCAAGCAAAGTTGTTTACTTTAGTTCACAGTGGAATAGGCTATGTTTTAACTTATATAGTTAACTAACTTATAGAAAACAAGTAACAGTCATCTAGTGCCTAGGATGTACAAACCAGACTACAGACAAATACAAGAATAGTTGGATGATGATAATGCCTGCTCAGTATACTTGAACATCCTTTTAATTGTGTATGATAGGGACCTACCCTTTCATTTGTGATATTTTTAAAAATAATCATAAAGAGGAAGTGTTTCTTAATATGGAGAATATGTGTTGTGACATGTATCAAATATCCAATGTTTTTTCATGATGAGGAAGACCAAAGAGCAGTACAGTTGAAGAAGAATATCTATCAGGACAATCTACAGCTAACAACCTAACAGAATTCCAGTGGAAGAATTTAGTTTATGGAGGGTGGAAACATGTACTGGCCATTTGGGAGGAATATAGGAATGCAGTTTGATTATGTAGGGGTGCAATGAAGAAGGCTAAGGCCCACTTGGAATTACATCTGGCAAAGGACTTCAAGGACAACAAGAAGGGCTTCTTCAAGTTTATCAGCAGCAAAAAGGAAAAGTAAGGGAACTGTGGGTCTGCTGCAGAATGAGGTGTGTGAACTGGTGATGGAGAATGCAGAGAAGGCAGAGTTGCTGAATGCCTAGTTTGCTTCAGTCTTTACTGCTAAGGCCAGACCTTAGGAATCTGAGACCCTGGTGGAAGTATAGAGAAAGGAATACTGTCCCTTGATTAAAGAGGATCAGGTCAGAAAAGACAAACTGGACACTCACAGGTCCATGGGCTCTGATGAGGGGCACCCACAAGTGCTGAGGAAGCTGGCAGATGTTATTGCTAAACTGCTCTCCATCATTTATGATATAACATGGAGAACAGGTGATGTGCCTGAGGACTCAAGAAAAGCTAATACCACTCCAGTCTTCAAAGGGAAAGAGAGAGGATCTGGAAAACTACAGGCCAGTCAGCCTCACATCCATGCCCAGAAAAATGATGAAACAACTCATTCTAGATGTAATCTCTGGAAGAAAAGAAGGTTATCAGGAGTGGTCGACACGAATTCACCAAGGGGATATCATCCTTGCCTAATATGATAGCCTACTATGATGTCATGACTGACTGCGTAGATGAGGGAAGAGCAGTGGAGGCTGTCTGCCTCGACTTTAGCAAGGCTTTTGACACTGTTTCCCACAAAATCCCCATAGGTAAGCTTAGGAAGTGTGGGTTGCATGGGTGGACAGAGAGATGGATTGAGAATTGGCTTGACGGCAGATCTCAGAGAGTTGTCATTAGTAGAGCAGAGTCTAGCTGGAAGTCTTGGGCAAGAGGTGTTCCTCTGGGCTCTGTGCTCATCCCAGTCTTATTCAACATACTCATGATTGACTAAGATGAGGGAAAAGAATGTATCCTCAGAAAATTTGCTGATAAAGCAAAACTAGGAGGAGGATTGACTGGTACACCAAAGGCTTGTGCTTCCATTCAGGGAGACCTGGACAGGCTGAAGATTTGTATGAACAGGATCATAATGAAGTTCAGCAAGGCAAGTGAGGAGTCTTGTACCTCGGGAGGAAGACCCCACTAACCAATACAGTTTAGAGGCTGCCCTTTTGAAAACCAGCCTTGTGGAGAAGGACCGGGGAGTCCTGGTGAAGGGTGAGCTAACCATGAGCCAGCCATGTGCTGTCATGGCCAAGAAGGTCAGTGATATCCTGACGAGCATCAAGTAGACTGCAGCGAGCAGGTCAAGGGAGATTATTCTCCTACTCTACTCTGCCTTACTTAGGCTATATCTGTGGTATTATGTCCAGTTCTGGTTTCCCAACTCAGGAAAGACAAAGAACTACTAGAGACAGTCCAGCAGAGGCTCACAAAGAAGATTAGGGTACTGAAGCATCTTTCATATGAGGAGAGACTGAGACACCGTCTCAGTTTAGCCTGAAGAAAATAAGACTGACAGGGGACCTTATTAATGCATATTAATACCTAAGGGGCAGGATGAGGCCAGTTGCTTCTCAACAGTGCACAGCAACAGGACAAGGCGCGATGGATACAAACTGAAACACATCTGAACATGAAGGAAAACTTCTTAACAGTGAGGGTGACAGAACTCCAGAGCAGGATTCACCTTCTCTAGATGAGAATGCTTTAGCAGAGGGGGTTGGACTAGATGATCTCCAGAGGTTCCATCAAACACCTGTCATTCTGTGATTCTTTGATTCTGTGATTCTATATATTCCCAAAGGAGTATAATGCTTCTGTAAGGCATCTTGCTTACTATTTATGCAAGACTAATAAAAAGCATGGAAAATTTCCCGTAGAATATGACAATTCAGTCTTCTTGAATAAATACATTAGATTTCACCTTACCTGCACAAAGGTAGGAAGAGATGTTCACTAGACTTTGCTTTTAGTTGGGAAATGAGTCATGCATTGAAGAATCCAGAATCTGAATTTTCATAGATTAGAAATTGTGATATATTAAAAGTCTAGTGTATTATGTATTACAACCAACAATCTTTTTGTAAATCCTTCAGTGTAGAGATAACAAAGTAAAAACCTCTCTTGTAGATGAGTCACTACTGCTAAGTAAAGTGACTTCAGTTCAAATAGACTTCCTCAGGCGTTTTCTTTTCATGACATCCTAGTCAGTATCTCACAGTTCACATAGAGTGTTAAATTAAGCTTAGCTGTTTGTGTCTGTCTGGTTTGACTTTTTGACTCTCTCACTTTTCCATCAGATATAGTGTTTTTGCCCGAAAGTGTTTAGATATTTCCATAATATGTGCAGTGACAGCTACAGTAGTTTCTTAACATTTTAGTTTAAAAATCACTTTCCCCTTTGACTTGTTGGATAGTATTGAACTTATTAAACTCAGTAAGGAAAATAAAATGTAAAATAGGAAGATTTTAAAATATCACCCTTTTGTTAGGTCTACCAACTTTATCCTGATATAACTGGTGAAGGTCTTAAAATTTCATTTATTGAAGAGTCTGCCCATTGTTTTGATAAACAGACATTATTCACCCATTTATTTATAACTTCCAGTAATCCAGAATTTAAATTATAAAACTCTTTAAGATATATTATAGATAACTGGAAAAATATTAATTATATATTTTATTATATATAAAGCAGGATCTTATTTTCTGATTAAAATGTACACCCTTAGATTTGTCATTGTCATTGATAATAAAAATCACTGTTATTAGTTTCAGAGAGTGAACAATAGTTATGAAAGCTTCATGTTAAGAAGTTAGTTATACTTCAAATTTGTACAAATTTTCATGACACAGTTCATTCTTTGGGGAACACATCTATTGTTTAATTCTGGAATGCCAATAGTAGTACTAATGTCCTGAATTTATTTTGCATATTTTTAAACTCATCTGAAAACAATTTTTACAAACTCATGAAAAATACTTATATGTGGTGACAAAAGACTCTTTTCCATAATATTTTCACTAAGAACAGATAGGGGGGGGTCACTCCTAATACCGTCTACTTATGGCAAGAGTACGTTGACAGGATGGTAGCTACCAAAAGAATAGACTGATAGAAACTGACCCAGAACTCTGAGAGAATGTTTGCTGGTTACTTTTTTGTTGATGAGAGGCTCAAGCTGTTGCATAAAAAACTAATACAGGGGAGGTTAGCTGTTTGCCACTTGGATATTACTTGCTCAGTGTGAGGGATGTTTCCTCTATTAGTCATTATCTCTGACTGAATAACAGATCTACCTACTCTGTTCTCTGCTATGCCTATGGAAACATTTTTTAATCTGTTAATGCAGTATTTCTTGTTACCTAAGAAATATTGCTGGGCTGAGATCCTTGCTTAATGTGAATGATTTGGAAAGACTGGTAAACAGATTTGTAACTTCAGGGGCAGATTATCACACATTTTACATCTTGGCATTTCTGCACTATAGCTCTTCTAAAAGGCGACAGTTTAAGTCTTTCTCATAGCCATCTGTTTAACCATAACACTTCAATTGTAACATAGAAAAACTTGTCTCCAATATTTTATTTTTTAATATAAGGTTGATTCATAGTTACTTATTATCACTTCACCACTATCATATCTTTCAGTGATATCCAAATTAGGATGACATTAAATATTTTCTGCCTATGTCCTCATGGATGCTGTAGAGTTGCTTCTTAGAAGTCATCCCAACTTTCTGCCTGGTCATGATTTAAAATTCCATTAAGAAGATCTAGGCTTACCACAACTTGTAACTGGTGCAAGCATTATTAGTAACACTCATTACAAGAACTTCTGTATCTTTTGGGAAGAGCAAAATATAAATGTACTTAGGGCTAGTATTGTTTGGGGATTATGACATCCTTCCTTTGGAGCTATCAGC
Organism: Coccyzus lansbergi; assembly: GCA_033558105.1. Taxonomy (NCBI): domain Eukaryota; kingdom Metazoa; phylum Chordata; class Aves; order Cuculiformes; family Coccyzidae; genus Coccyzus; species Coccyzus lansbergi. The sequence continues at coordinate 4,459,109 of JAUMJK010000013.1, read as the reverse complement.
TGTGAAAACAGTACACATCTAGGAGTACCTTTGAGATGCTGCACAGAATGCTAATATGATAAGACTCCTTCAGACCAGTTATTGTCTTTTGTAGGTTTCAAAATACAGGAAAAGAGTTTGAATTCTTACCCAGATCAGTTGAATTTATAGTGCAAGTTCATCATACATTTTAGCTGACAGTTTAACAAACAGTAAAAATGCTTAAAAATTCATGAACTTTTAATAGTCTTCACTGAATAGTAGCAATACTGTGTATGCTCTATGGTATATTAAATTTGCATTATTTAGTATTTGTGCTTTTTCCATCCCTTTCCCAGCAATACAATAAAATACTAATTATAATTCATATTTGCCACTGAGGAAACTCAAGTTTTGTGTACAGTTTTAATGATTAATTAACTCTGTATGTCCTTAGGTAAGTTGTGCCTCTAGACATACAAATCATCAGTATAGATGTGCATTTTCAGTGATGGGTCCCATTAGTGGGAATGTGCAGAAGCCACCTCAAAAAGAAACGGCTAACTTTTCTGGCTTTGAAGACAGATCTCTAGAAATAATGCTTTGATGGCATTTCTATAAGCTAACTAGAGGAACATTTGAGGTTTAGTGACCCTTTGTTTCTGACTGTAAAACACAGCACTCAAATCAGTCTGTGTAAGCATTGAGTTTGGTTTTTTCCCCTCTAGGGAGTGGGATGTAGACTTAGATAGGGTTATGATATTTAACCAAGTTGGCACATGTACAAGTTTATCATCCACTGCTGTTCATTAGTTTCTTTACTAGGAAAAGAAGATATTGTGCATTAACTAAACAGAAATATAATACAACTGCAGTGAGAGCAAGCTAAACCCTGTATAAAGAATGGCTCTCACGGGATATTAAGGGCAGAGTAGAGATTGGTTTATATTTCTTCAGACTCTCTTCTGCTCTCTACTCCTCCATTTTGAGGTTCAGATTTTCTCTGGGGAAGTAATAACACTTGTAGTTAAGTACATATATGCTTCATAAAATAAACTTCAAATGAGATAGCGATCAGTCAATTCATATTGAAATAAGTTACTTCAGGAAAAAAAAGAGATAAAAAAAAAATTGCTGTACAAAATTGCCAATATTATACAACATTCATGAGCTGGAAAGTTCAGTTCAAATAGTTTTAAAGTTTGTCCATATCAAAAATCAAAGCAACAGTAGAAACATTTCTTTCCAACAAGGTGCAACATAAATGTGTATTTCATTATAAAATTCATTTGGCATTGTGGTTTTAATTTTCTGTAGAAATAAAGATCTTAGTGTATTTGTTCACTTACTTTTTTGTGCTGGGGGAATGGGAGGGAAAGTGATCAGCAAGAAATCAAAGAAATTAAGAAATAAAAAAAAAAAAAAAACAAAGAAAATGAAATTAATGAAACCTATATATCCAGCATTACTGTGTATGCTCTTCTCTCACATACAGGCCCTACCAAACATTATCTTTTGTTCACATATTAATCCGAGTTAAAGCTGATGAAAAGAAAATATTCATTAGAAGATAAATTATTCTTTTTTAATTAAAGTTTTTAATTTATCAAATTATTATTTCCTAACAAATAATCAATGATATTTGTCCAGTTAAACTTAGTAGATTCCTAGAAAAATACTTTAACCAGAAACAGTTCAAGAAGGAGTCATGTCATAAATCATGTGAATTACTGGTAATATATACCATACAAAGCCATAAATCTGTAGATTATGTAGACCATATTACAAGTATTCTGTCTTTTTCTGATATGCTCAGCATGGCATTTGAATTGTGGTTTTATACAGTACATTAGTCTTCATTCACTCTGTATCATCTGAGAGTATGTTGAATTCCATCATTTCAAATACGTAGTTTAATGCTGAAATTTAAGAAGTTACAAGAAAGCTCTGCCCTGTTAAGGAGTTGTTGAGGAACAGAGAGAAAAATTGGTTTGAAATTTTTTTTTTTGTTTTGTCTACCACAGAAGTCACAAGTCTAGGCAAAAGGGCAGTTGGCAGAGCAGGGGAAGCCTGGGAACCCCAGGGGGTGCAGGACAGGCGGCTCTGTGCTCTCAGAAGTGGCAGCTCCTACATGGCAGCTGACACAGGGTGGGAAGGCTGACCCTGTAATAGCCATGGGAGATTTAAACAGCCCCCTGGGAGTGCCAGCAACCAGTGCGCTGTGAACAGGAGCAGGAAAACAGGTTCTTGGCACATCAGAAATGTGTGGTACTGCAGTTTGTGGAGGTAGGGCAAGTGAGGAGGGCGTTGGACCTTGACCAGAAGAAGTAGAGAAACGTGGTGACCACTTGGCAGAAAAATAGGGGTGCTCCCAGCTCCATACCATCCACGACTGATGCAGCCTTGCAGACAGACCCTCACGGGTGAACGCTGCAACCCAGATTGCAGGCTGCATGGCATGTCCCCCTCCTGCTTCAGTATCAGACAGTAGTGGGAGTTCTGGTCAGGTGAAGGAACTCCTTCAGCTAGTGACAGAGCTCAGGGCAGAGGTGAACAGACTGAGGACTGTCAGAGAGTGTGACAGGGAGACTGACTGGAATAATACCCCGTGCTCCCTGTCTCAGACCCAACAGACAGGCATGCTTTGTATGACAGTGGAATTCCCATCCTGTCTCCATTCAGCCAAGGAGAGACATTTAGGAGATGGAGGGAAGTGGCAGCAGGTTCCTGGCCAATGCAGCAGGCATACCTCCCCTGTGCCAGCCTCAGCCTCCTGGGTTCCCTTGAGTAATAGATATGAAGCTCTGGAAGTGGAACCAAACCTCAAATGAGGGTGGTGGGTCCCACAACTTAGAAATGTTCCCTAGGTTAAGGTGCAACAAGCCTTCCATTAAAATGGCCTCTGATAAGAAGGGATGACTCACATAACTGGAGTTCTACTATGGAAGGCCTATCTTCAGGAGGGATAGGCAAGGAAGGAGAGGTGGTGGAGTAGCTGTCTGTGTTAAAGAGAGTTTTGACAGCTTCAAACCCATGGACAGTGATGATGGGGTTGAATGTCGATGGGTGAAAAGCAGAGGTTCACCTAATAAATCAGATTTTGTGATGGGAGTCTGCTATAGGCCACTGAGCCAGGATGAGGAAGCTGACAAATTACTATATAAGCAATTGGGAGAAGTCTCACAATCACTAGTCCTTGTCCTCGTGACAGACTTCAACTTACCAGATGTCTGTCTGAAGTATAATACAGCAGAGAGGAAAGAGTCTAGGAGGTTTCTGGAGCATGTAGAAGACAGCTTCCTGACACAATTGGTGAGAGAGCTGAATAGAGAAGGTGCCCCACTGGACCAGAAAATGAGCTGGCAGGGAAGAAAACTGGCCTGGCTGAGTAAAGAGTTGTGGGTGGAAATCAGGAAAAAAGAGGAAAATATACAAACTCTGGAAGAAGGGGAAGGCAATTCATGAGTATTACAGGGGTAAAGTGAGATTTATAGAGAAAATCAGAAGGGCTAAAGACCAATTAGAACTTAGATTGTCCCATTCTATGAAAGAAAATTCTTCTACAAATTTATCAATAACAAAAGAAGGACCAAGGAAAATCTCCATCCTTTACTGGATGTAGGAGGAACAATAGTGACAAAGGATGAGGATAAGGCTGAGGTGCTTGGTGACTTCTCTACCTCAGGCTTTAATAGTAATAGTGAGGTGTTCCCTGGATACTTAACCTCAGAAGCCAATAGAGAGGAAGAGCAGAACAAAGCTCCCTTGATCCAAGAGAAAATAATTAGAGGCAATACCTAGGCAAACTAGGTATCTGCAAGTCTATGGGGCTGGCTGGGATTCACCTGAGGGTATTAAGGGAGATAGCAGAAGTGCTTGTAGGACTTCTTTCTATCATCTACCAGTAGTCCTGGTTGACTGGGGAAGTTCCATTGGACTGGATGCTGGCAGATGTTACACCCATTTACAAGAGTGGTTGGAGAGAGGATCCAGGAAACTACAGACCTGTCAGTCTGATCTCAGTCATAGGGAAGGTCATGGAGCAGGTCGTCTTGGGTGCCCTCTCACAACACATACTGGACAAATGGGTGATCGGGCCCACTCAGCATTGGTTTATGAAAGGCAGGTCTTGCCAAACCAACCTGATTACCTTCTGTGACAAGGTGGCCTTCTTGATGGATGAGGGAAAGGCTGTGGATATAGTGTACCTGGACTTCAGTAAGGCCTTTGCACAGTATCTCACAGTGTCATATTTGAGAAACTGGCTACCACTATATTTAGTGAGGAAATTATGATGTAATGTTTCATCCAAAAACTATAGGAAAACAGAGGTTTACTATTATGATAATTAATTAATGATAAAATATGAAGTACGAGAAAGTACCTTCAGTGCACTATATAGTTCTTATTCCAGAATCAGTGAGGACAAAACGTTTTCTTGTACCTCTTTCCTGGAGACCTAGAGCTATTTCTTCAGAAAGCAAAACCCATATCTTTTATTTTCTTTTTAGCATGGACAGAATGTTTTATTGTCTGTGTCTAAGTACTTATATATTTATTTATTGGTAATGCCACTGATGTTGCCACCACTTCTTATTACAAAATTTCCTAAGTGGAGGTTAGTCTTCATTTAAACTATAGCACAATGTGATGAGCAGAATGTGATAAGCAGAAGAAAGGTTTATCCATAAAGTCAAAACATAACTCCAGCTATTACTACTGAAGCATAGAAATAGGGAGAAACAATTATTTGGCATTTTTGATTATTTTAGATTTCACAGTGTTTTATAAAATAATTTATTTTACTGTGGACAAAATAAATTGTCTCATGTCAGGATCAAAGTCTCTTACAGAGAATTAGGCTCCATGTGAATCAAAGTAGAATGTCTTTTAACATAAGTAAAGACTGCTTCTGTAGTTTTGTACTCAATTCATTTGAGTAAATTCACCATGGACAAAAGACATTATTCAGCTTTCACTTAATAACAACACAACTATTATGAAAGTGATTACTAAAATCTCTGATTCACTTCTAGAAAGAAGGTAATATCTGGACATGAAAAGAGATGCTATACAACCCTATACATTCAAAGCTACATTCATCTTTCAAAACTGATTTGGTTGTACTGTCGTGTAAAGAAACTTTAACAAACACACACACACACAGAGCCAAGAAACACCAACACATTGGCGAAACACTGGCAAAACCCCAAAACATCCGCAAAAAGTGTAGGCTGAGAAAATCTGTTAAAAAATAATGAGGAAATTGTAGCAAGATACAGACATGTCTGGGTCAGTATGAACTATCAAGCACTAAGGCTTATATCTGTAATGAAGTAATGTTTTCCTTCTAATTCTCAACGCTATAGTAAAAATAATTACAGGTGATGTGAGCTGAAAAATCAGATTTGGGGTGGGTTTTTTTTTGGTTTGCTATTATTAAGGGTAATAATAATCTACTTAATCTTCAGATGCCTAAGAGTTAAGTCTAAGCTAACCATACATACTCTTTCAACATTGATGGAGAGAGATAGGTATTTCCGGAAGACAAAAACATATCTACCTCATATATATGCTGATACTGATAATAGGATTCATCTTAATTAAGCGGCCTTCAGGTAGTTAGGTAACTAGTGTGAAATAATTAAGTATTCCAACAATTCCACAGACAGTGGAGACAGATAAGTACTTAGCACTTAGTTCTAAGTGAAGATGGATGTTTAAGGTAGTTGAATGACTCACATTCCAGAAATGCAACTCTGTCTTTACTGTCTAGAATGAGATCTCAAATGTGTGGATCAGACTAGAGACAGAGCACACAAAGTTATGTGAGAGGAATTGCTTACAGACCATTCCTTTGTAGGACATTGTCAGAATTTAACTGCAGCTGATGGTTCTGTATATAGATAGGTATGAGCAATGTAGACATTTCCATGAGTGATATCTCTCTATATATATGTGTGTGAGAAATATATTGAATTCAAATATCTATAAAATGCTAAATAAGTATTGCCTTTTTACTGTTTTCACCTGTCCCCCTCCACAGCCTGTACCAGTAACAAATCAATGAATTAAATCAATTACAAGCTCAATGACAAGTCTCATTGCCCATCTTCTCAGCAGAAATCTCCAATCCACTTACTTACTGACAGCCTTCAGAGAAAGATGGAAACTTTTATTTATAACAATTTTTTTCCACTCCTTTCAAAAGTTCTTGCAAAGTTTCTTACTGTAAGTAAGCTTCAGACATCTTTTGAAACAATCTGTAAAAAGGATAAATCTAATCTACTTCCATACCTATTGTCTCAGGAAAAAGAAGAAAGTAATTTTTCATTCTCTGTTATTTTTGCCTGAAGAATTGTTGAGTGGCTGAATAGGAATTAAGATCAAATTTCAGCAAAAGACCATACTCAGGAAATGTTTCTTCAAAGAAGTTACAGATTTAATTGCAATAAGGTGCATGAGTGACTATATCAGAATACTCAGTGTCTTGAGGAGAAGAGCAGGAAATCCAAGTTCTGACTAACTAATCATAGCTCACATCTCCTGACATACAGCTTTATTGTTCACATTGAATATTTTAATAAAATAGTTTAAAAAGAATATTTCAATACCTCCCATCCTTCTATGCCCTCCTCCCTGGTTTTCATCTGAATTCATACATAGAATACCAACAAACAAACACAGAAAATCAGTTTATAATAACAATAAAGAGAATAATAGATAAGCAGTCACACAAAACTATGATGTTAATCTGCCACAGGATCTGTTGACATAAATCATTAGCACTTTGTTTTGTAAGCTTGGCTTATTTGTTTATTTCTTTAATATTTTACATTTCTAAAATCTACACATAGCATTCAAATAACTACAAAAATAAAGATGGGCTTTTCTCTCTTTTTTTATCTTTAGTGATTTTCAGCCTCATTACTTTCTCCTAACATTTTGTCCCAACCTGCTTTTCAGAACAGTACCCTTTTGTTAAAGACTTTATTATGATGATGGTTTAAGGGACTGAACACCTCCGAAGACAATAATGGACACTAGACTTTTTTCTTATCTCCACTCCATGGAAATTATTACTTCCCTTTTGAATCCCCAGTTGTGCTTTCCATCATCAATTTAATAAATAATTTTGGAAAGGGTGTTGTAATTACTTGTTCTAAGCTTTCCTTTCCTCCCTCTTTTAATGGTTGAGGATCCAAGGCTCTAAGAATACATCCTTGCCCATCCTTGGTATTCAGAGCTAAGAAAGTGCTGTGAGAAAGCCTGTGGAGAGAAAAAAAAAAGCAAAATTGCAGTACTATGGTTGTTAAGATGGAATTCTTTGCAGCACAAGGATTCAGGAGGGAAAATACCAGCATATCATCTATGAGTACTACAAAATGCTAAAGCAAGTAATGGTAGTTGGATAATCCAAATCCTTGGATCAATTTATCTGTGTCAACAGAGATAGTGGATGATACCAGCTAAGCAACATAGAGGTCTTGTTCCAGGAACTGCAAAGGCTTATCCTTCTTCTCCCAGCTGATGTCAGTCATGGCAGCAAAGAGTATTTGGGTGCCTTATCAAGGTGACAAGTGCATTAATCCTAAATCAAGCAGATGACTAAAGACTGAAATATTTTTTGAACAGGAGTGCATATTTGCGATTTTCCATTTTCACATTTGCTTTCCCCTCCCAAGTTTTTAAAAACATTAAATGTAAAAATGTGCAACAGCTGCCAGTGAGTAGAACAGATTAAGCATAATTATCCAACAATGCAAATTTTGCAGCTGAAATAAAACTTAGAGAATCTAAAAAATATAGAAGCCTTATTAGAAATTAAGAAAACAGAAGAGTCTCCCATTAATATTCTTAGTAATTTCTTGTTTCTTCTCAGTCTTTCCTATGGCACTCCTTTTGGGTTAATTTGCTTTGCTGATCCACCATAGTCTTTCATTTAATTAGATAGCCTTCCTCCTGCATTCACTAAGTTTTTCTTTCACATCTTTTTCTTTATTAATTATGAGGTTTATAGGTAGCTTTATAGAATATCAGAAGGGTCTAACAGTCATAGACATCCCTTTACACGATGCTCTTGGAGTCATAGCAGACACTGTTAGAGATTCAGCCTTCAAAACCTCAAAGTCTTCAGATGTTCCTATGGTAACCAACTGGATAAACGGATTGAGGGGTAAAACAAATTCTGAAAAGAAAAGAGTTTTAAAAACAGGAACTCCAGACCCATTTAAATCATTAAATAGACTACTGTCACTAACAGTAAAAAAGTTCTCTCCTTTTTGTTGTTTTCCTCTGCTTTTTTGTTCGGGTTTGATTTTTCCCATCAGCGTTGTTGTGGTTTTGTGTGATTTGATGAAGCATCCATGTGTGAGACTTTAAGGTTTACATGTGATACAGCAGGGTATCTGCAGGATGCATAATGCTGAGATGACTTCAAAAAAATGCCTTCAAGAGGGAGTTATTGCCTAATTTTTATAAGTATTTTTATTATTTTTCTTTTAAGAATTATTTGAATATATAAATTTCTGACATCTTTTGAGATCCATGATTCCTTCAGTCAGGATAGATGACTCTATTGTGCTGCCTACAAAAAACAAACTTAAACATTGTGATGCTTCTTGGTGAGTTGACCTTGGCTAGCTGTCAGCTGCCCATCGGCCTGCATTATCATTCCCCCTCCTCGGTGGCACTGGGGAAGAAAATATGATGAAAAGCTTGTGGGTCAAGATAAGGACAAGATCACTCAGCAATTATCATCACAAGCAAAACAGACTCAGTTTGGGGAAATTAATTTAATTCATTTCCATTTATCAAAGTGGGATAATGAGAAATAAGAACAAATCTAAAAACTCTTCCTCCCATGTCTTCCTTCTTCTAAGGCTCAACATCACTCTCAACTTCTATGCCTCCTCTTCTGGAGCAATGCAGGGATGTATAAAATGGCGGTTGCGGTCAGTTGATTATGTGTTATCTATGCTGCTCCTTCCTCCTCACATTCTTCCCCTGCTCCAGTGTGGCATCCCACCCATGGGAGATTGCCTTTCGCAGCCTTCTCCAATCTGTGTCCTTCCCACAGGCTACAGTTCTACAGTACTACTCCTGCACGTGTCCTTTCCACAGAGTGTAGTCATTCAGGAAAAAACTGCTCCAACATGGGCTCCTTGTGGCATCATGCGTCCTTCCAGAAAGCAGAGTCATGGAATTATAGAGCGCCTTGAGGCAGAAGGGACCTTAAAGATCATCTACTTCTAAACCCCCTGCCATGAGCAGGGACATCTCTCACATAGAAAACATTTTCTAGCATGGACTCCCCTCCACGTGCTGGAGTTCTTGCCAGGAGCCTGCATCAGTATGGGCTCTCTACAGGATCACAACTTCCTTTGGGTGACACCCACATGCTCCATCATAGTGTCCCCCACTGACTGCAGTGGAGAACCTTCATGGACTGTGGGCCTTCATGGACTGCAGAGGGAATTGACTGTGTCACCATGTTCTCCGCCATGGACTAGAGGGTAATCTATGTTCTGGCACATGGAACACCTCCTCTTGGCTCCTTTACTGACTTCTGTGTCTGCAAAGTGTTTCTCTCACATGTTCTCCCTCTTCTCTCCCAGGTGCTGTAGTGTAACTTCTTTTACCCTTTCTTAAATATATTATTACAGAGGCACTACCACCATCGCTGATTTAGGTCAGTGTTTACCAGCAATGGGTCTGTCTTGGAGCTATGTGGGAGTGGCTTTGTTGGACACGGGGGAAGCTTCTAGCAGCTTTTCACAGAAGCTACTCCTGTAGCCTCTGCTCCCACCCCCAGCTACAAAAACTTTGCCAGTAAACCCAATACATCTTTATTAACACTGTAGATTTGGTGGGAAAAGAAAAAGTGATCAGTACTATCTAGTAATTTAGTAGAATTGATGATGCCTAGATGTTTGTGACTCTCATTAGCATTCTGATTTCTTCCTCCTGCCCTTGAACACTTCCTTTTCATTGCTCTAAAGACTTATTTTCCCACAATAATTTGATCAATAGTGTGATCAGAGTGGACCAGAAAGGTAAACAAAACAATACTTCATCACCCTCATTACAAAAGCAGGCAATGGTCATTTCCTACCCTTTCCTCTGCCCTTCCATAGTCCCATAGCTCTCACTAATACTGTAACTAGACAGATAGGATTTTCATTATCCTTCCTTGTGGAGGAAATATCTACTTTTAATTTTGCACAGTACATGTGAGTATGTGAGTAGAACATTTCATTACCAAATAGTAATAATAATAAAAATAGTAACTATTGTTATTATTGTTGTTGTTGTTGACATTAACGCCACAATCACAGAATTTTCAGAAAAAAACATTGGGTATCTGCTGTAGGATATACAGGTCCTATACAAAGCCAGAACACAAGGATGGTAAGTATTAAGTTAAACCCTAAAAACCACGCAGATACAAACATCTTTAAAAAAACCAAACCTTTATATATTTCACAGTGGTCTATATGCAAGCATGGTCAGTATTTAAAAACTAATATATATCTAAGTACTTTATGGCACTTGGGAATGTTAAAACAGTACTGATAGGCTGAAGTCAGAGGACAGAGGACCCTCTCAGTATTTTTGCAGATGGCAGTGAACTGGGATGAAACATTAATACACCAAATGATTGTACTGTCATTCAGAGGGACGTCATCAGGCTAGAGAATTGGGCTAAGGGGAATCTCGTGTTCAGGAAAGGGAAATGTAAAGTCCTTCACCTGTAGAGGAATAACCTCAGGTGCTAGTGCATATAGGGGCTGACCTAATGGAAATTAACCTTACTGAGAAGTACCTGGCAGTCCTGGTGAAAAAAAAAAGAAAAAAGCTGATTATAACTCAGCACTGTGCCCTTGTAGGAAAGACGGCCAAAAACATCCTGGGCTGCACTAAGTAGAGTGTGGACAGCAGACTGAGAAGGGTGATCCTCCCCCCTCCATTGATTGATGATAACCCCCTGTCTGGAGTGCTGTGTCTGGTTCTGGGCTCTCCAGCATAACAGAGACATGGACATACTGGAGTGAGTCCAGCAAAAGATCAAGAAGATGATTAAGATTCTGAAGTATGTATAATATGAGGAAACACTAAGAAAGCTGAGTCTCTTCACCCAAAAGAAGAAAAAGGAAAGGCATGGCAAGGTGAGGCAGGGCTTGAGGGAGAATCTTATCAATGTGTATGGGAAAGACTGAAGAAGTGGAGGCCTGACTCTTCTGAGTAGTACTCTCTGACAGCACAAGAGGCAATGGGCACGAACTGAAATACATAAAATTCCATCTGAACACAAGACATTGGTCAAACAGGTTGTAAAAAGAAGTTGTGGTGGAGATGTTCAATATCTAATTTGATGCAGTCTTTTACAATCTGCTCTTTGTGACCCTGTTTGAGCAAGGGACTTGACTAGATAATATCAAGAGCTGCCTTCCTACATCAACCATTCTATGACTGCAATACAACAACCTAGATTACTGTGATATAGACGTCTTCAGAATTGCTCTCTTGGGCTTAGAATATGTGCATTATTTATAATCCCTATTTCTATTTCAAATTTGATTCTAGATTTCTATTTTGAACCCAATTTGTTAGCTTTATCTGCATATAAGACTCCACAGATCTATTACATGAGTTGTCCTAGGTAAGTCTTTCAGTAATTCTAAATCCAAAAGAAGCAGTTTTAATAGGATACACTTTTGCATATAGACAAGGTTGTAATATACTAAATTTAGATGTATGTCATTAAGCTATAATACTGCAGATTTTGTCTCCACCATTGATTCATAAACTGCTGTAAAATATTTGTCCACTACAAAGTTATGTAAATCCACAATTAATGGTAAAATGTAAAAATGAGCAGAGCTGCATTGGTGTGAAACTGAGGTGAGATAGGAGGATCACTTGCCAGGACTCTTCTTTGGGTACTTTTTTTGTTTCTTAAAGGACAGAAAAAAAAAAAAAAGTGGAAAAAGTCATGCTATGTAGGAAAAAGTCCTGCTATTTCTAAGCAGTGACTTTGTAGACAGCTTCAACATTTCCATAAGGAATTCTGTTAAGTTATTCTACATATTTTTATTTCATACTTAGGGAATTTAAAATTCCTAAATCTTACACATCTGCTCAATTGGGAAAAAGAAAATAAAACCTGAAAATTAGAAAGAGGACCTTTTCCACCCATGAGGAATTTATCAAGTGATAAAAGCATATGGATGTGAATATGTAAAATAGAAACACTGAGGAATATGCAGATTTTCTATTGGTTCATTTTTCAATTCCTTAGATGGTAGAAAAGCAGAGGAGCAGGCAATTGCCTCCTATTGTGGAAGTTCTTTAGTGGGAAAGATAATCTACTGGGTATTAGAGTGCTCATAGTATAAGCAACCCTTTTTGTGACTTTCTGTTGCTTTAGGTTTGTAATGGTCCAAGGCACTTTAATAATTAGTCTACAGGGAGCCTTAATAGACTAGGGCAACTCTTAATTAACTTAATCCCCAGTACATGAGTTGACCATCAGACATCAAACCACATTTTAGCTTGAAGGGTATATGAACTCAGAGGAAATCTCATTTTTTAAATACAGTGGTGTTGCTTTCTTTCCTTCTAGCACAGTTTGGTTGCAGCTAAACACATTCTGCTATTCTGTTTTACGGTAACCAGAAGCCTTTATTTTCAATATAATTACTAAAAGCTAAAGAGGTTAATTTAAGTATAATTATTTTAAGATACAAGGTTTATCACAGGGTGGCATCTGTAGCTGAAATAAGTAACTAAGAAAGGATTCCACTTAGTTTTTTTCTCTAACTCTACTGTACACTATTGATGCTTAAAAGAAGAACTGTTTAAACCATGTGAAAAACATGCAAATATTTTTTACTACAGTGGCTGTCAGTTAGAAATATTCTATAGTCCAATGATTTGGTACTGAGGAGTACATGATTATGCTGCAAGCATGTTTTATATTTATAGGGATTTCTTTTGAACTTCTTACTAAATTCTTGTTTCTTCTCAGAAATAGTGATAACTCCTGATAGAAGAAGAAAAAAAGATAAACTTCCTGTAAAGAACCAGCCAGCAGCCTTTCTGGTTTTATTTCTTTCTTATTATTCACATACTCAATAAGGTTTTTGACAAATTGAGTGTTGCTTTAGGAATATTTTGAGGTACCTAAGGCTGTATGAAAATAACAATTATCACTCTATTGTATGGAGTACCACTGTAGGCATCTTAACACTGATGAAAGAAAAAATGTCAGAATAAGCACTAAGTATCCACGTGAAAGACAACAACTACACTATAAGGTACATATATTTCTGAATGAACATTGTTAGCAACAGAATATATTAAACCCCTTTTTAGTATTCTTTAGAGAGTTGTTTTGGTATTGGCATTATTATTGTTTGCTGCTAATTTCCAACCAAGTGAATGAGAGTTGTCTTGAAATAAAATGAGTTAGCAGAAAAACACTGGGCAAAAAGGGTCGTAATCCAAGCCGTGGTACTACACTACTGTTCAGTTCTCAGAGAAAGAAGAAAGAGAAAATTATTTTACTTAACTCCTTTTACTTCTGCCAGAATTTATCTGTTCCAGTTGATTAACGTTTTGTGGAATACCCTTTCTTCAAGATACATTTCATTGGTATCTTAGCCACCATCTGTAATGTTACAAATAAATTAAAAAATAGTGACATTCAGGTAAACCAAGACCTCAGCTGGACAATTACATCATCAAGGGGGAAAAAAAAACCAAACCCCAAAACAGCTTTAGAATTGCACATGATCTGAATCAGTAAGAGAACCAAGAACGTGTGTTTGTGCTATGTAATTACAAGGTTTACAGGATGTTTCCTGACAAGTGACTTTTTTTAACATTATGGAAAATGTGAACTGCATTTGTGTGTATAGTATTCAAAAATAGTATAATTAGGAGAAATATACACATATTCTTGCTATTACACAAAAAATATATATATCATTAAAACACTTCCCTTTAATTTCAGAACTGTTGTCTTTATTCAAAAGTAGTGCATTTTATAATGAATTGAATTTCTTATATTATGAATCCCCTTATAGAAAGGAAAATTCAATCTCTTGAAAAGTCTTGCTACATTCAGTTTAATTTCCACAACTATAAATCTTTTATAACAACTGAGGTTTAATTAGTTCTTGGTCACATACAAGAGGAAGGACTCTTCTTTCAATTAATTTGTTCTTAGTTTATGCTGAATTAAATAGTCTCATATATTTAAGATGTTCAGATTACTACCCTTCCAACATAATAAAGATTGACTCATACATTTCTAAGTAGTTTTCAAGTGTTTCTCCTTGTCTCTGTTTTAGAATAAAGTCATATTTTAAACTTGTGGTCTGAAAGAGCAACACTATAAATAATTTTAGAAATGTCGAAATATATAGAATCATAGAATCACCAGGTTGGAAGAGACCCACCGGATCATCGAGTCCAACCATTCCTATCTAACACTAAACCATGTACCTCAGGACCTTGTCTACCCGTGCCTAAAAGACATCCAGGGAAGGTGACTCAACCACCTCCCTGGGAAGACTGTTCCAATGCCCAATGACCCTCTGTGTGAAAAACTTCCTCCTAATGTCCAACCTAAATCTCCCCTGGCAGAGCTTGAGGCCATTCCCTCTTGTCCTGTCACTTAGGAGAATAGGCCAGCTCCCTCCTCTCTACAACCTCTTTCAGGTAGTTGTAGAGAGTAATGAGGTCTTCTCTCAGCCGCCTCTTCTCCAGGCTAAACAACCCCAGCTCTCTCAGCCGCTCCTCATAGGGCCTGTTCTCCAGACCCTTCACCAGATTCGTGGCTCTTCTCTGGACTCACTCCAGAACCTCAACATCCTTCTTGTATCAAGGGGCCCAGAACTGAACACAGGATTCAAGGAGCAGCCTCACCAGAGCTGAGTACAGAGGGAGAATAACGTCCCTGGACCTACTGGTCACACCATTTCTGATCCAAGCCAGGATGCCATTGGCCTTCTTGGCCTCCTGGGCACACTGCTGGCTCATGTTCCATAGGCTGTCAACCAACACCCTCAGGTCCTTCTCCTCCAGGCAGCTTTCTAGACAGACTTCTCCTAGTCTATAGATCTTCATAGGGTTGTTTTGCCCCAACTGCAGGACCTGGTATTTGGCCTTGTTAAACCTCATGCCATTGGACTCAGCCCAGCGGTCCAGCCTGTTCAGATTCCTTTGCAGAGCCTCCCTACCTTCCAGCAGATCGATTTTTTCAGCCTGAAGAAGAGAAGGCTCCAAGGTGAACTTACAGCAGCCTTCCAGTTCAAAAAAGATGAGGAATGACTTTTTACAAGGTCATGTAGTGATAGGATGAGGGGGAATGACTATAAATTGGAGGGGGAGAGATTAAGACCAGACATTTGGAAGAAATTCTTCACACTGAGGGTGGTGAGACACTGGCATAGGTTGCCCAGAAAAGTGGTGGATGCTGCCTTCCAAGTGTTGAAGGCCAAGTTGCATGGGGCCTTGAGCAGCCTGGTCTTGTGGGTTCTGTCCCTGCTGATGGCAGTGTTATTGGAACTAGATGGTCTTAAAAGTGCCTTCCAACCCAAACCATTCTATGGTAATTAGTAATGCAGTACAGTTATCACTCTTCTCTTCAAACAAAAGGCAATAACCTTTGTCTGTATAGTGGCAGTGAGATTCATGAAAACACTTTGTTCAGTGCCATGTCACAAAGATCTGTCTACAGTGAGATCTGAAAGAAAACAAGTAAGTTTACAGGATTTCTTCGTATGTGATGAAGTGAAAAAGGAATAGTTACGTAGAATTTATTAATAATTATTCAGAAGCTGAGCCTCACCCTTGAGTAGTGTTTCTTCATTATTCATGTTACTTTCTCTGTCATGATTCTGACACAATTTAACATCAAGGAACCTAGCTAGGCTATACATTTTGATATCTAAGTATCCCTGTGTGTCTGAAGTACTTCTCCTTTGCTTGGGCAGAGTAAGAAATCAGAGTGCTCATCTATTGCCAGTTAATATTGAAAGGCGGTGCTTATTTTCAATAGGTTTCAAGTTGGCAACAACAGAGGCTGATCACAAATGGGGCTCTATTAACAACTGTGCATGCAGACCATCAAGGGAGGTGGTTAGTCCTTTCTATTGTGCTGCTTGGGACGCTACATCTCGAGTATTGTGTTTGGGTTTTGTGTCCTTAGTAAAAATATGTTGGCATCCTGGAATGAGTCTTTCAGCAAGATCACAAAAGGTGACAGACTACATAAGGAATGATAAAATACTAGTGGAGCTGAGTGATGGAGAGAAGGCTCAAAGGAGGTCTTATTGTTCATTTAGGCTACATAGTAGGACATTATTTTAGCAAGGGATGGGCTAGAAAGTGTGGAAACAGTACTAGGCAGGCCTACTACCAGCACTGATCAAAAAGCAATGGGTGATGGGCTGACAGAACTGAAGGAAGCCATAGACAGAACTTGAGAAAAGTCTCAGTAGTTGAACAGTAGCAAAACAGTAGCAGAAACAAACCAGTTTGTGTACTGACACTGAACTGTGAATTAAACATCAAGGCATCATACCCATTATCACCCTGCCACAGGCAGTTTTAGCTATAAGGGACTCAGAAAGTGACATGACTCTAACAGGAACTATGCTAACAAGAACAAATAGCAACTACATTGAGATATTCTCAGTTAAACCATCTGAGCAGTTATGTCTAAGGCTAAAAAAATTGTTAAAGTCAAAAGGTAACATGACCCAGAGAGATAATAACACAGAGTAAATAAATCAAAATCTCATTTATACAGAGTTTCATTCGTATAGCATCTTCTTTATGTTAGTTAAATGCTATCTGCAGTTCTAGTCTTCAGTTTTTGAGAATGATATATTAGACTAAGAAAAAGAGTGGACAACCGAGGTGATGGAGGCATAGAACAAATGGCTTGTGAGGTGAGGCTAGTGAGACTGGGACTCCTTTTTTTGGATAAGAGGGATGAGGGTCTAACCAAGCCTTACAAAATTATCACAGGGTGAATATAGGTTTGTTATTCAGGAAGTCTTACAGTTCTGTAAATAGGGTACACTTTTCAAAACTAGTAAGCATTTTAGAGATCAAACAAAAAAGTCTCCTGGTTTGTTTTATTTTGTTTTGTTTTAACAGCAAATTATACACCTCTAGAATTTCTTGCCCTGAGAGGTTTAGAAGGAGACAAAACCAACAAGTTCAAATAGAGTTTAAACAAATTCGCAAGCAGGAGAAGAAAACAGACAGTAAAGCATATAGGTAAGGTTGTATTTTCTACCATCACTAATCCAGCGCTTTGTGGAGAAAAAAAAAAGAAGTTAAAGAGTTACAGAAAGTGTTAGGATTTGCATATTATCTCACAATACCTTTGCCTGTTCTATTTGTCTGATGCAAACTGGAAGACTGACGGTCTTACCTGGTTAAATATTTCTCATGTACTTTTGTGATAAGATTACGTGATTTAGATTTATTTCAAACCAGCTGATTTAGCTCTAGAATATATGAGAGACACTATGTAGCTGCTCCTAATAAAACTTACAGATATTGCAGAAGATAAAAATTCTTCTTGCACCAAGAACTTAATTATATATATTAATACTTTCTTTCTCTTGAACTTTACTTGAAGCAGTGATAGCCTCAGAAGTAGAACTTTACATATGTGAATGTTTGAAAGGTTCAATACATCAGGAGTATTAAGTATCATTATCATTTGTTTGATATTGATCAACAAATGAAGTACCATATTTCTCCAAACATTTCCTTGAACTCTACCCATTGCTTCTTAATTTTATGTTCAATGGGTAATAAATACAACAGTAAAAAGTAATCCCACAAAGTTAAAAGTTTGTAATTTGTGCCCATCTAGAACATAAAATAATTTATATAATTTATAAATAGGCATAATGGTAGACCTGATCTAATGTTTCATCAAAGATAAACTCAGAAAAGTGAATTTTCAAGAACATTATACCATCAGGTTTGGTAGTTTGATTGATTTTTGTTCCCCATTTTTATCTAGAACCCCATTATTTTTAATATCTTTTGTTTAAAATCTCCTTTTTTTTTTCCTCCCATTTTAGCTAAGTCTTTCCAATATTTTCTGATAATGCAGAGTCTGACTGAAAAATCTGATAATCAAATAGAAAACATTTCACAGTAAATCTTGCAGTTTGGGGCTTACTCAGCAAATAGTCTAGCTGAAAAGAAATCAGAATACTAACTTTTTGTTATAGTAGATTTTTTAAAGTAAAACCAGTCACAGATGTATCTATGGATCTCACGGTTCTCTGTAGAGTAGGACTACAGTGGAAATCAGAGGCAAATACATAGGAGCTTTTAGAATTTTCCATCATTTAGCTCATTTGAAAGAGTTAGACCCTTCCTAATAAGAAGCAGGAAAAGAAGAATGTTTCTAAAACATCAGGAAACATGACTGCAAATGTCTCCTTTGCCCAAAATGCTACAGTGCCACAAATAGTCCTGTCATCTTTACATCTTCTCTTATTGGTACTATTACAATAGCAAGTCTGGATTAATGAATAAGTTGATAGAATGAACTACTAATGTCAGGGTAGAAAACCCTTTACTATTCATGTTATTTATGAATGACCAAAAATTTTGATTAACTGAGTGCTCACAGTTTATAGTTTAGATGCTTAGAGGGATTAACAATTAAAGACTAGTCCTTTTTACTCTATAATTTCAAGTTCAGAGATTAAAAAAAGGGGGAAAAATGATTTATTAATTTATAATTGACATTGATGCTTCTATTAATATGTTTTGACCAGAACATGAAAAACTGCAGCTAAGCCTCAGCAGTCTACAAATCCACATGCAAAATTTCTTTTTTTCACTAGATTTAACAAAACATCTGTTAGGATGTGGCAGGTTTTATTACTACTCCAAGAGTTGTTCAGGCATTAAAATCTATAAGATCTGGTAACACTGATTCATCACGTAAGACATCTGTTTCCTGCATTAAAACAGAGCAAGAGGAACAAAGGATTGCAATATATGGAGAGAAGTACAAATGAAAAAATGGAAGAAAATTAGATTTCTCTGGCATAACATGCATTAATACATTTCTGTGCTATCATGTGTTGATACCACCATCTCATGAGGTGATAAAAGCATTGATTTAAAGTATATATAGGCCAGATAACAACAAAAAAAAGAAGGTAAATATTTTCTGATTCAACAGATCTTTTTCTAATACTACAATAACTAGATCATTCAGCTGGGATCAATAATAACTGTCTTACTTTTTATTGACAATAATAATAATTGTTATTATCATTTTCACTGTACAAAAAAAAAGTCCTTATTCATTTTTCCCATTATGAAAAGTAATTATTCTATTTTACCAATATCTGTGGTTAGAAGTACATTTAGTAGACCAGACACCATCAATAATCACTTGCCACACTCTGTTCACTTCTTTAATATAATCTTTTCTTTGTTCTGTAAAGATTACTGTGATAGTATAGTTAGTAATGTAGTTTTGCAATGGCAGTATTTTATTTTTGCAGTGTGCTCTTTGGCTTTAATAGACAAATATTTATACAGTTGAAAACATTACCTGGTGAATTTTGGGATGTTTCAGAAAAATTAATCAGCAAATTTTTAATTTAACAATTCAACAATATTCATCCTGATCTAATTGTGAGGTATAGCTCTGCATTTTACTACTAGTATAAAAATTTATGTTGCTTTCATCTCTATTAGAATGATAGAAGTAATAAAGTTGTAAGAAAATTAAAGCAGATTCTTCTCTCTCTTGCTAAGTCAATGAAGTGATTTAATTAAAATGTCTTCAGTCAAAATTCTCTTCTCAGCTGATTCAGGGACAAACATCTTCATACCTATTACACAGAGTTAGGTCAGTTTTACTGGTTATGGTAATTCAGCTGGATACAATGGAATTTGTTTCTCAGATTCAAAGATATAAGAAATAATTTTACTTATTGAGCACTACCTTAGAACACAAATTAATCAAATTTCTTCATTTTTGTTAACGCATGAAGCCTATACAGTTTCGATTGAGAACATGGCTATACATGTGAGAGCAGGATTGTCGCATTATTTTTAGCCCTTAGTCCAAAACATATTGAGACAATAAAAAGAAATCATCAAGACACTGCTAAACCATCTTTTTAGACCTTCTAGGAATTCAAATGCCTAGTCTGTACTAGAAGTCTCCCATATTCCTGCCATCCTAGTAGTGATCTACTAACTCAAAGATCTCATATCTCTGGTATTCTAATCCATTGACGATATCAGATTAGTTTTACTTTTCTTCAGAAGGATTATTCAGTGGGAAAAGACATTTCTGTAGCTCCTCCATATCTTTTCTACTCTTGACAGTCATTCTTCAGAATATAGTACTTATCATTTCCATAAAATCACAATGTCTATTATCGGTTAAATTATCTGAATAAAGGAAGAAAAGTACACTGAGCTTAATATATATTCTTAACAGAAAGAAAAAAAATACTATTTCTGGAATTATTTTGGAAGTTTATGTTCTTCATGCAACTGTGAAGCAAAATATTTTAATAATATCTATTGGTAAAAGCAGTATTGGAAAGAAGAGTCTTCTTCTAATTTTCTTAATTTTTTGAAATGCAATTATAATTTTTTTAAAGCACTTTCTGTTACATAATTGTTAGTATTTCAATATTTGTGGGCTTTTTCCCCTGTAATTTAACCATAAACCCTATTGATTTGTTAAGACAACTGTTTGGAATACATTTGACCAGGGGTGTTGATTTATATTTAGTAATGTATTGGCTCAGGTGAACACTTCCCTAAGCCCTGTTCTATCTGACAAAGCACCACTCTGGCAAAAGAGTTGCCTAAGCAGAATATGAATTCACTCTTGGGCCATTACAGTTTACAGACAGACTATTAAAGTAGCATTGGTCTTCCTTAGTCCATCAACAGATTTGTGTCAGCATCTTAAATTTCTTTAAGCAGCTTATATTAATATTCTAGGCTATAAACATGTCAGAAGTGAACAATTATCCCATTCAGGATAGATTCAGGATATCCGTATGCTTGGGGAAATAAGTTTTGTCAGATATTCAAGGTAAATAGCTAGGACTGGTTATAACTTTGGTCATTTCAGGTACATCTGCCTGTGAATTGGCACTGTTGTAGTTCTCCGTCAATCTCTTTTCATAAAGGACAGGATACTATCAGATTCTATATTGCATATTCCAAGGTAGCTCAGTAACCAGAACTCTCTTAATCCAAAACAGACAGAATATTAGACCTACAAGTTAAATTCAGGAACATATATATACAGAATATATTATGATTCTGCGCTTAGACTCAACTGAATAATAAGGCCTAAGGGAGTAAAAGGCATAAATCTTGCATAAAGCTTAAGCCAGTGAGCATCAAGAAAGACATCAGTGTGGCAGAGAACACTCATAGTCACCCTGATCACCTCTGTGATTGCCTCTGTTCTTCAAGATCATTTGTTTGTTTGGGGAACATCTCATTTCATTCCTTCATCTTTTCTTCCATTGTCCTATTTTGGAAGTAGCACAATAAGAACTTTTTACCTCAAGAAGAGCATTTGTTTGTTCTTTTGTTTGTAGGAGAGAGCTAGAGGAGGGGAAAGGGTAAAAATAAGAAAATCTGATGAGAGTGCAAATGCCTTCCTGCTAGTCAGTGTGCATACACAGGACACTAACTAAAAATATTTTCATGGGGAAGAGATTCAAGAAAAAGTCCTAGGAGAAATTAAAAGGCAGGCTAGGTCAAAGTTGCTTGTTTAATGACTTGATTTTCTGAAGTAGCGAGTGTAACTTCTGAAATCAATTGGAGCTGCAGGTGATTCAATTATTGTGAGTGATCCATAGGTACATATGCAAGTAAGTAAGTTTTTCATGCATAAAGACATTTTTTTTGCTCCTGAAGTTTCTGTTGAAATTAATGAACAGATCTATTAAGATTTGTGATCATACTGTAGGTCATCATATAATAAACATATGACTTAATACTGCTAGCTTCAGTCACTTCTTTTTAGCAAAAGATTGCCCTCCCAGCTGAAGAAAATATTAGGTTGCTATCCTTTTTTCAGGAATAATTTTTTCCTGTGGAGTATTACTGAAGTTCCCTAGAGTTTAGGTATTCAGTCATTCTGAACACCATCAGTTCAGATACCTAAAACCAGAGGAGTTTCAATTTTACCTGCTGCTACTTTATCATTTGTTGCTTGAAACTGTAGGCAGATATCCTTTTAATATCATTTGTCGCTATCTTCTTATGGACTTCTATTCCTAGCCTAGCATATTTTTAAATAAGTCTTTGAAAATTTGTACTGTTAGGAAAGATGTATATTTTGACTGGGTTGTTAAAGAATATGACCTGAAATGAGCCTTTTTTTTTTTGTAAAGTGCGTTATTTCTGAACAGGGTGCTAAGTTAAGCATCTACAAATAGGCATGTCAATAGTCATTAATACATTAATTAAGAAATCACAAAGGATTATGTTAATGTTAATGTGTTAATTATCAGGGCTGTTTTGCTTTCTTTTAAAAATCTCCCCATAGGTAAAATGTAACTGATTTTACAGGAAAATGATGCCATTGCTATGCAAGGTGACATTATTCAGTACCTTAAATCAAGGACGTCAAGATGCATAAGTGGAAGTGGGATGCCAGAGGAAGATACATAACCAAAGACTTTATTTTCACTCCATATCCTCTCATCTTCAGGTGATGTCATAAATCATTGTCACCTTCAGAAGCCTAGAGTGAACTGTTGCATAATTTCCCAGATTTTTATTACACTACCTGGTATTTTGCATAAACAACATGGTAAATCACAATAACGCTATGGTTTTATTTTACAATAATGCTGTATATTACCCATGTCTTGACCATAAATCTACATAAATGTATCACCATTAACAGCTTTATCAATAATATAAACTCTGAAACCAAAAAAAATCTCCTTTTTACCTGTAAAAATATTCCTAATATTTTGCCTATACTTAGTGTCTAGTAACTTTATCCTCACCTGTTCTATGAAAATGAACTCTGAATAAATACTTGAGGAATGTAGTTTAACTACTTGACAGTATTCATACTTAAGACTCACTGTATTTTCTGATTCAGAAATTAATGCAGTCAGGGACGTCTTCCTATATTGCTCCTTTATTATTATTATTCAGGCGACTCCAACAATACAAAAGCAGCTACTGAGATTCAACACAAAAGTAAAATATGTATTTCTCAGACCTGGACCCAAACTTATTCCTGGAGTTATTCAGAGGATTTGAGGAATTAAAAGAGACAGAAACCAAATGGATGGTCCTGGATAGAGCAATTCTTTTGTACACATAGCATTATGAACTACTGCAATGGATGTTTTATTGGGTATCTTTATATTCCAGTTTACCAGTACTGGAAAAATCATTAACTTTATACCAGATACAGTAACCAAGGTATGTGACTTTTTCATATTTAGTATCCTGCTGTATTTATTAAAACCAGTATAGAAAATAAGCACCCATTTTCCAGAAGGCGTTATTAGAGAAATATCTGCCACTTTCTTACTGTCATTCTATTCAATATCCCTTAAATACTATGAAAGTATCTCCTAAAATTTTGAAACTGTCCTAAAATTAACATATCACCTTCATGTTTTTACCCATCCTGCCATTGTGTGTTTTATACAGTTAGCTCTTACTTCATCGCTAGCCACTCCAGAAAGAGCTAAGGAAAAAAGTACAGAGCTTTCGATTATTTCGTGTTTCAATTTGCACATAAAGAGATGGTGGTGGGTTTTTTTTGCTGACTTTAAAGATTCATGCATGCTTTTATTGAGTGGTTAGATATCTCTTTTTTTTTTTTTTTTTTGCAGATTTAGCAAAGCCCTGCCAGAAGACATTTAATGCTGTCATCGATATTCGCTCTACTGTCAGGGATATTAAACTGAGAAGAAAGACCTGGCACACTGATTTTCTCCTGAAGCTTTGATAGTATGTTGGCTGCAGTTTAGCGGTGTGAAAAGAGTGTTGCACTGCAAGCACAAATGGGGAATTTTCTTCTTGTCAATTTAGAAAAGTTGTGAGGAAAAAAGTCAACTTCATACCACACAGGCTTTAAAAATTAAAGAGAATGCAATTTTTTTTCTTTTTTTTTTTTTTTTAGTAAAAATTTACCTCTGTTCTTTTGTTAAAATAAATTATATTGTTATGAAGCACTGGACATTAAGAAGCTGCTTCAGGTTTCAGAATCACAAGGACTTTCATCTGGTTTAATTCCTTTAATTATTTAGTAGTATTAACCCATTAAAGAGAAAATCTGCAAAATACCCCATTCTGAAATAGTCAGTAAACAGCAATGAACTGGTTTATAAGGTTTGAGTGACTGAGAGATCTAAGTACCAGCTGCTGGAAAGATCTGACTCTTTCTATTTCCAGCATCTGCACATGTGTATACGTATGTCTGCATAAGTTTTTCACTAGAAAACTTCAAGCTAAACTAGCAGGTGTATTGGAGACAGATCTCAAAATGTTGCAGTCACGAGCCAGTGGCTAAGTATAGAGCTCAGGGTCTGCAAATGGTGCCATATGGAAGCAGATGCTACGCTGATGTTCAAAAGAATTTTCAATAAGAGCGTGGTTGCAAACTGCAAGAGTGAAGGTACTTGTATTTTCACTAGAGCTCTAGTCCTGGGCAACCAGTAGGAAGGAACAGGTCTTGACTGTCTATACTTATATTTTATGTGGGCTTTGGTAGGGGAGGATCAGGCTCAAAATAAGGAAAAAATTCTTCACAGAAAGGATTGTTAGGCACTGGAACAGGCTGCCCAGGGAGGGGGTTGATTCACCTTCCCTGGAGGTGTTTAAGGGACGGGTGGACGAGGTGCTGAAGAACATGGGTTAATGTTTGATAGGAACGGTTGGACTCTATGATCCGATGGGTCTCTTCCAACCTGGTTGTTCTATGTTTCTATGATTCCATATTTGTTGATGCTGATAAAAGCAGTGGCCTGTCTGTGGCAATCTGGGTGGTCAGCCATGTGCTTGTGGTGTATGCATGTGTATTTTTGTATGCTTCTGTGGGATACAAGTTCAGCCTCTTCACTAGCCAGATTGCAAATAGGATAATCATGAAATCACTGGATTGGAAAAGACCTCTTGGATCATCATGTACAACCATTCCTATCTGCCACTAAACCATGTCCTTTAGCACTTCATCTACCCATCTTTTAAATACCTCCAGGGATGTTGGCTCTATCACCTCTCTGGGAAGTCTGTTCCAGAGCCCGATGATCCTTTATGTGAAAAGTTATAGCAGCCTTCCAGAACCTGAAGGGGGCCTACAAGAAAGATGAGGAGGGACTTTTTACAAGGTCATGCAGTGATAGGATGAGGGGGAATGGATATAAACTGGAGAGGGGAAGATTTAGAGCAGACATTAGGAAGAAATTATTCATTTTGAGGTTGGTGAAGCACTAGCACAGGTTTCCCAAGGAGGTTGTGGCTGCCCCATCCCTGAAAATGTTCAAGACCAGATTGGATGGGATCTTGAGCAACCTGGCCTAGTGTGAGGTGTCCCTGCCAATAGCAGAGGGGTTGGAACTAGATGATCTTTAAGGTCCCTTCCAACCTTTACTATTCTATGATTCTATGATTAAACTTGAGTTACATTTGGGGTTTGACCAGAGGCATCTTCCAGCATCATTGACTCTACTTGCTCTATGATTTCTCTAGTTTAAATTAATACTGAATACGAAGTATAACTGAGCAAAGAATGGATAAACCAGGGAAAACATTCCTTTCAGACACCCTTTACATAGCTGGTAATGGGAGTAAATGAGTTAAGAGCATTCAAATATAGAACTGGGTTTGGCAATGTATTTTTCTAATTTACTTCAAATAAGTGAAAAATAAATTCTCTTCCATGTTGGGGCTAAATGAAGACAGATTTAATGTGGAAGAATTATTTTGGGAGATGTTTCCATTTTAAAGGGACTTGTTCCAGGAGAAGATTATCAAGAGTTCATGCGTATGCAAGAGAAGCTAAAGGCTCAGAAATGCAATATAAAGAAAAATTATTTCCTTCTAGCTAGACAGAATGAGTTGTTACGTAATCAGGCCATTTTAAGTTGCAGTTGAAGAAGTTTTTGGGAGAATGGTAGAATTTACTTATGCCTAATTCTGTTGAACTGATCTGAAATAATAGTAATTTGAAAACATTTTAACTTTCTATCAGTCTGTGTTTTATAGTTAATGTTTGCAGAAAAAGGAAATGTACCTTTTCTTAAACCTATCAAAAATTTATTTTGTTTATGTTGGAAAATGCAAAAAGAATAGGCAACATTATCATTAAAAATATTTTTCTTCTGTTTCTTTATGGAATCATTTCAGTCACATACAGATACTACTGCAACAGAGAGAGCACTGACATCCATAGACTGAAAAACAGAGCAAGGTTTATGCTGAAGATCTGCCTGCCTTCCAGGTCTCAGAAAGCAATAGGGAAAAATAGGAACTGGCCAGATGGAGTTGATTAAAATTCATACTGCGAAGGGTTAAAATCTTTCTCAGCTGATATGCAGATATCAGTGGATATCCAATAAGTGGATATCCACTCAGCACAGATATCCAGCTATCTTGACACAGGAACCTATACAAGCTGATGCTAGATTGTACAGTGAAAAGACAGATATTCTTCCCAGCTACTTTGTAGAGGCTCAGAACTTATCTATGTCATAGGTGGACAGAGAGAGAGTAATAGCGAAGGAATGAGGAAGCCAGTATTTCCTGTAAAGGAGGCTGACCTGTGGGAAAGAGATACTAAGAAATGGAAAATATAAGATATTTATTTAGAAAGCATCTATATGTTAACAAGTGAAATAGAATCCCCAGTGCTCTGATAGTGTTCTCTTTCTGCTGTCACTTTGGAAAGATGTCAAACAGTGCTCTATAAAACAATAGGGCAAAGTGAGCAAAACTTACAATCCCAATTGCCCAGGCAGGGTTATGCCAGCCCTTGCCATATTCTGTTATTGAACTTGTATAAGATTTCCATCAGTAAGATACCATTGAATGTGGATATGGAATCACATCAACTCTTCTTCTTCGTTACAGTGAAAGGTTACTGAGGTCACTCCCAAGTTCGCATTACCAGCAAGAAAAATGCTTTTAAGAATACTACTCCTTTATCTTCTACTGTAGAACAACTGCACATCTGGCCTCAGATACAGTTTTTTAACCGTTAAAAACATAGTGACAATAAGTCGGTCTTGCAGTCAGTACACAACTGTTTGTGCCATCCAATGGCTAGAGATTTTGCCTGGAAGGCAAGTGATAGATACTGTCTAATTGATATTGGTTAATATTTGCCCATACTGGATGGACGAATAAAACTCTCTTTTTATTAATGAATGAACTTTAGATCCCACTGAAAAACTCCTAAGCTACAAGAATCATGTCTGTGACAAAAGTCTGACATTTGTGCACTGGCAAATATTCCTCTTTGTTTGCAGTGTAATAGTGTTTTCCATTCAAATAATTAGATGCATAAGGTAGGAGTGCACTGAAGGAGAGTATAAGTCACATTTACATCTCCAATAAGGCATGAATATAGCTTCAGCTCAACTCTGCAATAGTTGTGTAAAATACAGTTTTCAGCTATGGACAGACCATATGTTGAATGACCTTGTGGATTTCCATAACACTTTGGGTGACATACATTTTGATTACACTGAACTCATTAAGCACTGAATGAGAAGTCTCGCTGAGAGAATACAGATTGAGTTCTAGAAAAGAAGCCAGATCTTTACATATGTACTTGAATTTTCCCTGTTTAAAGTGAAGCTGACAGTGCTTTTCTTGCTACCCATCCTCTCAAATCCCTCCATGTTTCATAGATGCATACTAACTATTCTCACCCTGAATTGGATTTAGACAGTGAATCTGTTCTTATGGCATGCTGTGCTCAACATTTAATGATCCACAGCTAACAGAGACTGAGGGTTACAGAAAGCTAAATAACTGTAGTGTGCACAGAATACTCCAGAGACTGTTATAGTAGGATATTGCTAGGATTTCAATAACAGGCCATATGTAATTGTAAAATTTTAACACGATCGTATTTAAATATAGAGGGAGCAGCTGCTTGACTTAGCTTTGTTTCTGCAACACCATTGGTCTTTGATTGTGGTGAACGCTAATTTCTCCAAGCATATCTGAACACCTGTTTTACTAAATGGTACTCATACCATTTATTTGTGAGGTAGTCTGGTTATTTTTATTATGAGATGCTTCTTTCATTTACTCAGAGTATCAAAAAAATCATCTGTTTGGTTATGTTTTCCATTCCCAATGACTGCCTCAGACTGATTTTTTTTTTTTTTTTGGAAGTAGAAAAGAATATGTTGCTTGCCAATGTTAAATTATTGACAGCCTTTTTTTTTTAAGACGTAGAATAGCATCACAATTCAGAGCAGTTATTTAGAAACTGGTTGGGAGTGGCCTATGTTTGAAAGATATTAACTGAGTCTTCTGTATGAAAAACTACTGAAAATGCCCTGAAGATTTTTATCAGTGAAGAATGGTGTTCATAGTAGATCTTGGTTACACCAGTACAGACCTACAGACTTAACAGTTTTCTTTTTCTTAATATTAGAAATATCTCAAAGAAATAAAATATACCTTGGTCCTCCAACATATACTGGTGAACTGCAGTGAACCTCATGCTTTACCATAATTAAAAGAAAGTAGAGAAGATGAGTGCCTCAGGTTTCTGAAAATTGCTGCAAGTAGGGTAGGTTTACACTTCAGATGAAAAAATGTAAACCCAAAATTCATAAAATGGAAATTATTAATGGATTCATTATTACCATCTCACTCCTAATGGTTTAAATGAATTGCTGGTATAAGGATTCCCTTAGCTTTTTAAAAACAGCAAGAGTCTCTGCAATTATTCATGTATAATGTTCCTCAGTGAATAAGGGTGAATCTTTGGCCCTGTTAATGACTTGTGAGAAAAGAGATGGATGTATAGAATTTTGGGGATCATGCAGTTACATTATGGCAGTGTTGTTATTTGAGCAAAAATAAACTCAGTTTTGTGACTAACGCAGTTGCTGTAACTTCATTCTCTGAATGCTAACTGAATGTTTTTGAGACAATGTTCCTTTCTAGAAGTGATAACGCAGGGCAATGGTATGCAAAATGGCCTACAGTTATATTTATCCCTGTAGAAACTGGGGCCATCCTCGAAATGGTGGAAAAGGACCGCACCTGTGAGGGGAAGCAAATAGAGCAGGTGATCCTAAACTGACCAACAGAGTATTCCATCCTTTATATGTCATATTCAGTATAAAACTAAAAGATCATATGAGTCTCAACCACTTCTGCAATGGCTGTTATCCAGTGAGGACCTTGTCTGTCTAATTGCTCTTGATCCTCGATCCATGTGTTCCTGAATCCAGTTCCTGAGTCCAGCTACCTCCTAGCCATGGACTCATTCCCTAGTGTCTGCTCTACAGTATTTGAGGGGTGGGGGTGTGATCTCATATGTTTGTACATATTTCATTTTTTTCAATCATTATTACTATTATTCTTGTTGTTTTTATAATTGTTATTGTTGTTATTATTATTTCATTTAAGCTGTAAGTTTAGTTTCCAACCCACAAATTTCTTTCCTCTTTTCCTGGGGGTGAGGGAGAAGGGATTTGGGAGCCCAATTGCACAGTTTTAGCTGCTGAAATTAGCTGAGTCAGGGTTAAACCATGACAAGCAGCTATACAGGAGTATCAAGGCAAGAAGGGTTAAAGAATACTTAGAACCACTTAAGTCTGGGGCTTTTTAGTTGATAGGGTTTTAAACAGAAAGTTTTTAAATAGTCTTTGTACGTATATGTATGTGGACACACATGGGTGTTAGGTCACCTAATACAACAGAAGTTTTAAAGAACAGCACCATACAAATTAAAGTCACTACAGGTTATTTATGAATAGACCCTATTATTTGTTATGTCTTGAAAAAAAAAATAATGACTTCCTTGCTGACAGGTCTTGTAACTTGTTTCCTACTGTCCCTTTTTACAACCTACCTGAGTTACCAAATGCTCAACTCTTGTGATCTGGGGATAGCAAACAAAATCTCAACTCAGGTTTATGATAGCAAGGCCTATGTCAATAACGCTTATGGGTCAAGTTTTCTCACATTTCCTATAGCAGTACAAAGATTTTTGCAAAAACACCTACAAAATAGGCCTCAGTTGAGGCCTATTCTCATCTCATTCTCAGATGAGAACCAGAAAAAAACATTGACTCTTAGTTCTTGTATGTGTTTTTCTATTTGATCTTTATCTCTCTGAAAGATAAGTCTGTAGTTTGGAGGGGAGGTATGAAAAACAGATGAATTACCCAAATAAATACGATGAACACTTTGTGAAAGAAGAAAAAGAAAATAATTTTATCAGACTATACTTCTCTGTAGTTCATAAACTGTCTTGATATATTGAGTTGTATTAAGCTGTGGAAGAAGTCAGGTCTGTTCCATAGCTTCTACCATAGACTTTGAACTATAGCTGTATCCTTGCTACTGCTTTGTATTTCAGATACAGCATTACAATTGTTCATACCCTCGTGGTTTTATGTCCTTCCTGTCCTGCCAGGGGATCTTTCCATTATTTTACACTTAGATCTGATACGTAAATATACGAATAATGAGAGGAATTTATGTAATGATGGAGATATGTGTTTATGCTACTGGGAAGAATTGCTAAATTAACTGTCAGGAGATAAAAGCAATTAACTTTCATCATGATTTCATCTTTTCATTTTTTTTAATGGTCCCTGGTTATGCTGACTGAATTCAGAAATGAAAATATTCTGTTCCTGTTTGGTATAACTGATACATTATCTGTAGGAAAATCAAAGGAAAAACACTTAACAGAATATTGATAGACCCACCAGGAAAATAAGCATATGTAACTTACAGAATTGTAAAATTTTTCTAATATATTCTCTGTGTCTTCTCTCCACTGTCGCTCCAGTTCCCAGGGTGGATAGGATTTCCAGGATACACTTACATCACGTACAGGCATAGAAATCCGCAACAAAGCAGAAACTCCCTCTACTGTAAAAACTAAGTAGGAGGAATAGAACTATCCTAACACCCAGTTCAAAGGGTGCTCCTTATTTTCACAATTGTAAAGTGTGCCACAAGTGTAGACACTCACCTTAATCTGAGTGAGTAAAAGCATGCCCTCAGATTTTAAGAAATTAGGGAAATGTTAATTTTATATTTTGTCTGGTTCCATAATCATTATAATGATTATCATAAACAATAGAAACCATGAATGATTTATTTTCCTTTGGGTATGGTAAAATTTCCGTGGAATTAATTATGTAACAAGGTAAGAATAGCCCCAAACAAAATGCTAACAAGTTTTGTAGTTAGGAACATTTTCAAACAGGGAACAGCTGCTTGCAAGGCATTTGCTGGCATTTGTATGGGCTCCTATGAGTCTATCAACATAACATTACAAAGTGAGTACAATAAGTTCTCCTTACCACAGGACTAATTTCTTTGTTTTATCTTACCTGGAATCCTGTAACATTAACTTTTAAACAGGTTCAAAAGTACACTGAAAAGTTATGCAAAAACTTACATTGATTCTGTGCATCTGCCTGTTTCTCCAACATCCTGGTTCAACAAGTGGTTAATACTATTGGTTAATGACTGATTAGAAGATAAAAATGTAACGGCTTTTGTTGCTGACATCTAATGTGGCTTTAAATGATTTTTAAAGAAAGATAGTTACACCAAATTCCAATGCCCAGTAGTTTTCATATTTTTCATTGCATATTATGTACTTTCAACCACTATACAGTGATAAAAGTAATGTTTCTTAGGATATTAATATTTATGTGCTTTCATTATTGCCGGAAATCCAACATCTTCTCAACGGTCAGATGAGGTTGTCTCCAAATTGTAGAGCTACAACAGTAGTTCATTTATTATTAATAAAGCTCATAAATACTCACACTATCCAAAATAGCCTTAAACAATTGCACTTGAACATGAGCTGAATTCTTTTCTTCCCCTGGGAGTTCTATTTTCTGGTATGTAATTAGGTGTCATCAGCTGTGGCAGGAAGAATTCTACTCCACCCTTTTCTTACAATAAATGACAGATATTATAGCCTGCAGCTACTACAATATCTGACTAGCTAGAAAACAAAAACAAGCAATATGGAGAGGTGATTATTTTTGACAAAAATATAATTAGGTTAGTTAGTAATAAACTTTTTTAAAGTCTGCTTTTCTACAAAATTTGTAAAATGATTCTTGAAAGACCTAATGTCCAGCAAAACCTCACAGCAAATTCAAAGATATTGCAGTGAAGAATGTTGTAAATGACCTTGAAAAAATTTGATCTATGAATTATACTAGCACTTCCATATATGAAAGAACAGATTCCTAAATAGCTAGACAAAACATTATTTACAGCTGTACAGTCTGCTCCTAATTTAGAAGTTTGCACTCCTCTTCACTGAGAGAAAACTACAGACTCATAGAAAGGATATTTTCACTGGGCCTATTTTTCCTTAACCAAGCTCTGAAGTGAAGGTATTTTAGCATTTTGTGTTAGCCAGCCTGCTTTTGCATAAAAGATGCAGAGAAAGATGGGCCACACAGTGAAATAACAACTTGTAGCCCTGGCATTAGAATGACAAGGTGAGCATTTTTTATCAAAGTCATCCTGAAACCTTTTTTAGTACTGGACATGAATGTGCACAGTCATTTGAAGTGGCAATTAAAATAATATAGGAAGGAATAAATGTTCTTTAACAGGAAAATTTGACCTAATTCTGCTCATGTAAAAATGAAAAGCTATATTTATTTGAGCTAAAAGTGGTTATCAGAAAAAATCTCTAAATTAGAAGATAAAAACAAGTAGTTAAACGTGAAACACCTTTAACAACCAAAAGCTGTGTATTATTTTGGAATTCAGTTCTGGGCCTCTGGTACTCTTGATGCTAATTTTTATTTCGATGAGATGAATATATTTCTTAAGTGGTTTGGAGATTGAAGTTCAAAATTGAATGTGTTTCTTTTTTGATATATTATAACAAAATGAATCTTAAATTTAAGAAATTCACTGTGAAGGAATAGCAAACACTCAATAAGATATTATCTTGGCACACCACAATACAGAAAAGTAGACAGGTTTGGTCCCATCATATTTGCAAAAAATCAAAATGACATGCAGATGAAGGAAAGGGAACCTAGGAAAGCTAGGGTAAAATAACTGAAAAAAAAAAAGATGTATCTGATTTGATACAAAATGTTGAAGAACCTCTTAATCAAAAATAAATGTATTGCTTCTGTTACTGAGAGTGAAAAAAAAAAAACAAACAAAAAACCCCAAACCATTTCAAATAGTCCCTTCACAGTCTGTGGACTCCTTTGTGAACAACTATAATTCTTATTGTTTTTCTCTTGTTAAGAATTAATCAATGACAGAAAATTTAATTAAAAGAATCAATGATATTGCTATCTGGTTTTCCTTGGACACCATAATGTCTTAAAATCAAGACCTTAGAAGAAGTCAGATTAGAATTTAAAAAAAATAGTTTTATCATCTATTTTACCCATATAAAAGGTTGGATTAGTCTAACATAACTCATTGGAAGTAAAATAATGTAGTGTAACCCAAAATGTAGTAAAGAATTAACTTCTTGAAGCTGATGGGCTCACTCATTAGTAAAAAGAATTCTGCAGGCCATATTTTTCTGTGAGAACAGACACTTCTGGTGTACCTATTATCCAACATTTTCCTGTATGTGCTCTGTTAATGATAAGCTAACAGTGAAGTACTTTTATTCTTAAGAAAACCTATTCAAGATGTTTTGCTCATATTAAGTATCATGTTAAATCATGCTACAGGAATTCAAGCAAGAGAGTAATAAGCATTCAGAAGACAGGGGGAAAAGAAGAATTAAGTCACTTTTTTAACTTTAAAAAAGCTGTTCAAAAAATAGGTTTTCTGGATAGGAAGAGTAGATGGGGTTAAAATAAGATTTCATAACTTAAGTGCATGTGCATTTGCACTTTACAAAAAGACAATGTGATTCATCTATTGATAAAAATAGGATTGTACAAAAACCAGCAGTGTACAGTAGGAAAACTAATGCATAGATCGTTCCAAATAGCTCTTCTCTTTTCTGATACACTTTTGCATACAACAGAATAAGGAATTTTGTTTAAAATATGGCTTTGCAGTGTATTTTGAAGAATGTTTTTTTCAGCATCACTATTGTCTTTACGTGTTCTTATCAATTATTGTAGCATTTACTCCATTTCCTCAGTTAAGCTAGTAAAACTGTTCGCAGGTCTGTGTTGTGGGACTGAAAAATTCACCCAAAGTAAAGATAAGCTAATTTCCCTAGTCATCTTTAAGCAAGGGGAAATGAAGATTATAAGTACTAGAATGCAGACACTGCCTAAGTACAGACACTGAAAGAAGTACAGACACTGAAAGAAGTATATCAAGATGTAGCCTTTTATGTCTTATACTGTCACATATGTGTACATGTTTTACTCTGCCCCTGTACTCAGCACTGCAGAGACTGCTCCTTGAATCCTGTGTTCAGTTCTGGGCCCCTCACCATAAGAAGGATGTTGAGGCTCTGGAGTGAGTCCAGCGAAGGGCAATGAAGCAGGTGAAGGGGCTGGAGAACAAGTCTTACGAGGAGTGGCTGAGGGGGCTGGGTTTGTTTAGCCTGGGGAAGAGGAGGCTGAGGGGAGACCTTATTGCTCTCTACAAACTACCTGAAACGAGGTTATAGAGATGAGGGTGCTGGCCTCTTCTCCCAAGTGACAGTGAACAGGACAAGTGGGAATGGCCCCAAGCTTCGCCAGGGGAGGTTCAGACTAGATATCAGAAAGATGTTTTTCACAAAAAGGGTCATTGGGCACTGCAACAAGCTGCCTAGGGAGGTGGTTGAGTCACCATCCCTGGAGGTATTTAAAAGATGAGTAGATAAGGAGTTCAGGGACATAATTTAGGGGCAGATAGGAATGGCTGAACACAATAATGGTCTTTTCCAATCTGGTGATTTTATGGATTCTATGAAAAATCAGATTGGGCTGTGAGCAGCTGAGTCAAGTGGAAGGTGTCACTTCCCTTAGCAGGTGGGGCTGGAGATGGATGATCTTTGAGGTCCCTTCCAACCTAAATGATTATATGATTCCATGAAAAGCTTTTATTTAGAGATAATTCAATGGTGAATGCTGGCTGACTGAAGCAACATTAAATCAAGAGCATAAAATAAAGAATTTCTTCATGATATCCTTTTGTTTTTCTCCTCTGACTATTATCAGAGTCTGGAGAAAAGCCTTAAAATAATAATACGGAGAATCAAATTTTAAATATATGATGGGTGGTTACAAGCCAGAGGCCATTTAGTGAGCATCAACAAGCACTGAACAGCTTATGCTATATGAAATAAAGGCATCTTAGCATAAAGATTTTCAGCTTTGCACACACAGTTTTGCAACTCTATATGCATAGTTTTGCATGTACACACCACGAATACAAAGGATTATACAGGCTAAAAATTTCTTTTACAACATTAAGCAATTATTCTGTTGTAATGCTTCTCTTGTTTCTCACTACTTTTCTTTAGTAGACCTTGAATTGTTACTTTGTAGTCTATTGAACTGTGAGCTAGAATACTCACATATCTGTTTCTCATGGGAAAACATAAGATTCATGTAACAAATTGATTGCTTGTTGCTACAGAAGAATTGTCTAATCAGCTTACTAAACAATAGCCTGTATTAATCGCTTAAGGTATAAGAATCTGTTATGAACTTCAATAAACTGGCTCACTTGGATCATAATGGTCTCTGTGATGTCCCATTTCCTCCGTCAAATATATACCTAATAAAAATATTACATGGGCTACAAAGTATTGTGAGATATGGAACATCATGAAAACTTCTAAACAGAATCAGAGACAACAGGAACCCTGAGAAACTATAAATAATATAGTAAAACTGAACCACTATAGTGCACAGCAATCAGAGCCATACGATATTTTCAATGTATCCATTTGTCTCTTGTTCCAGACCTACAAAGAAGTCTTGTAATGTTATTTTATGCAACTTGGAAATTTTGACAAAGCATCCTCCTGCTCTCAAGAAGTGTAATTATAACTCGTATGGTGTGATAATAAGCTCACAAATTCCTGAAACAAAATCCTGTGTCAACCTCTCTTGGTGCTAAACGCATTCAAGACTCTGTTCATCTGGTAAAACTAGCTCTGATAGGAGAAATGCAAAATGCAACATGCAGTAGTCATGCAGTAGCAGGAGTGCTTAAAAAAATCTTCGTATCATTTATAAATGAAGTATTTATGTGTTTTCTACTACATAGACACAGCTCATAGTTGCACTCTAATTATAAAGATCAGGAAATATATTGAGATAAATTCTTACTGTTTCATAAAATGCAAATTTTGCTGATTAGAATTGAAAATATCTATTGCTTCAATTATAATATATCACAATAATACATGCTGTTCTTTCTGACATGGTATCATGGTCCATTCATAAGCGGATGCGTGATGACTAGTTTCAGTTATGATTTCAGAGTGCAAATAATTCAGAGAGTCAAGGAGTCAAATTTCGATTTAAACTGACACTTTATTAATTATACCTATAAAGCGAGTTATGATAGAAAGAAACAGAGAACAAGGAAAGAGTTAGGGAGAAGAGGGAAGGAAAAGGGGTTCATAGCTACCACCATGGGTCCAGTGTCTCTGGGACTCCTGGTCCAGAAGGTGTACTGTTGTTTCGGTCTTTCCTGGAGGTGATCCCATGCTGGAGGGGTCTTATTCTGTCTTGGTCTTCTGTTACCCCCTAATTCAGCTGTTCTGGAACTGTCTTTTATGCTAGTCAAGGCACCTGTAACCCGTCTTTACCTGTGGAGATGTGCCAATCTCCACCTAGCAGGCCACACATGCCAAGAGAGGAGTGTCTGCGGGTCTCCTCCCCTTGCACATGCACTCCTTCTGGTGGCGGTGGTCGACCTGGGGTCTTTGGATGAAGGCCAGTAGTCATCATCACCTTGTGCACATACTCTGTTGACTATGGGCCTGTGGTAAGTCCTGTCATTAATCTTCCTGTCTTTTCCTACTGGCTTCATGTATCTTTCACAATGGTAGGGAGTAAGAAGGCTTGAAGACAGGTACAAAATATTTTTGAGATACGGAGGCAGGTACAGGTAGTTAGGTACAAAGCATTCGTTCTGTACCAGCTCTGACCATTTTCTGAGGCCTGCATTTCCGATTTATACAGTCAGGTTCTGAGGCTAAAAATGAGAAAATATTGAGACAGAAATCAATCCTTTGACTGACTCTTACACATGGTCCTCTAAGGAAAACATTCCAATAGTTTCCTTAAAGCTAAAAAAGAGATCTCAAAGACAGAATAACACGATTACAAGTATATAAAAATCAATAAATAGCTATTAAAATTAATAACAGAGAATACAAAAAATCAATAGAATTATATGTTTAAAAGAAATTTAGAAGTCTTATAATTTCAATTAGTATTTCTTCATTTTTTCAATTGAATGGCTGCAAAAAGATTTCACAGAATGTACTTAATACCAAAACTATTCAATAACATTTACAAGAAGTTTTAAAATTATCAGTATTCCAATGGACTGACTGTACAAAGTAGAATTCAATACCACGTTTTTGACAATATTAACTGCTAAAAATTCTAGATATATTGATTAAAAATTATTGGTCCAAAAGTATGTTGTATTCTGATCTCCTTTAACTAAGATTTTAAAAATGTAAACTTATACCTACTTATACAACATAAACCAAAATTTAATGTCCCTAAATGGTAGACAAATACAGTAAGACATGAGGAATATCTCATACGTCATGGGCCTCATACCTCATTAACAGATTTTTAGTATTTTTTTTATACAAGTGGTTGAAGAAGCCTATACTTTCTTCTCTTTTTTTTGTAACCTTTTCTTGCCTCTGTTAAGTAACTTCAAGATAAATTAGAAAATATTAAATTATTTTAAAGCTTATTCTTAGTGTTAATGTACTCTTGAAAACAGACTTTCCAGGCAAAATTCTGAAACATGTTTCAGACATTTTTATACAATCTGTGGTCAAAGTATTCTAAGAAAAATATTCATTATTTCTATAACTACTTCAGTTGTATAAAGAGGAGGATAAAATTTTATAACATGGTTAGAAGTGAAGATGACTAAAACAGGGCTGTTCATCAAAAACACCCAAACATTCAGTTGCTGCCTGACCAAGGATATTACAAAAAGTATGGGGACCTTATTGAAATTATTCTCTTTGTGATCTTTATTATACATATGAATAGATCCTAGTCCATAACCCAGGACACACTCTATGAAAGACAAGTTGACCTGTCCCATTTCAGTCACCAAAACCAATAAAACGGAAAATTTATTCCCCTCAGAATGTATTCTCAGAGGGTAAAGTGTTAGTAGAGTAAACATTAAAAACATTATTGGAAAAAAAATTATTTTGAAAATAATATTGAGATAATCTTTATTTTTACTTCTTTTCTGTTTAATCTTTAGTGCTGTTATTATTATAAGAAAATAATCAAGTTCTGTTATGACATTTCATTTATTTCAGTGA
Source organism: Coccyzus lansbergi (assembly GCA_033558105.1). Taxonomy (NCBI): domain Eukaryota; kingdom Metazoa; phylum Chordata; class Aves; order Cuculiformes; family Coccyzidae; genus Coccyzus; species Coccyzus lansbergi. The sequence continues at coordinate 4,420,417 of JAUMJK010000013.1, read as the reverse complement.
TATATTTTTTTTAAAAACGGTGAAATTCAGGGGTTGTGGAGGAAGGTGTTTTATATCTACTGAGTGTATGCTGTCCGGATTGTGTTCAAGTAACAGTCATAAAGTGTAAATTCAAAAATATACTACACTGCTACTACTCAAGCACTCAAGCATCTGATTAATGACTGAACTTATTAAGATGACAGTTACTATCAAGGGACTATATAAGGAGTGGGGTAGTTTAATGCATTAAGTTTTGATATTTTTTAAAGTCAGAAACAACTTTTGAGAACATTTCAAATTGTATGTTGTTCTCAGTTAATTGTAAGCAACTAGAAATTCACAATGAATGGAGTGCAGATCTCATCCTGGTGAGGTGTCATATTACAGGTGTAATGTAAGATTTCTGTATAGTTTGACAATGAAAACTTATAAGGAATTTGCATTAAAAAGAAATTGTATCTGACTCTAAAAATCCCACAGATATCAGAGATGGAGTGAAAAACATAGCTAGCTGCAACTGAATCTAAAGAATATTCAAGCTTCATTAACAAGAGTGATTTGATATGAACCTTTATGATATTTTCTATATAAAACAAGAAATGCATTTTTTAAAAAATGCTGAAAGATCCATGTTTAACATAGAATAGCAAGGTTTGTTGTTTTCTTTTTCAACCTGGACCACCTCAAATGTTAGAGTTCCTTTTCTTTTTATGATTAATTCACTAACACAAAATCTACCTTTTCACATATACGTTAAATTTCTTTCTCTTAGTGAAACAAATATGGCTTTTAAGGCATAGATTCATCAATTCAATAAAATCAATGTTGCAGTGTTCTTCATAGAATTTTTGCCGAATCTTTATCCATTATGATAATAGTTATTTATTTAGTGACTGAAGGTCTTGATTAAAGATTTGTTTCCTATTTGCATGCAAGTTAATGAAAGTGAATTCCTGTCTCAGTGATATTTATTTTGTATGGAGACCCAAGAGAAGTTATAAATACAGGTAATATGGCTCTTTTTCAAGAAAATTAATGATCTAAGTCACTCAGATTTTTTTTTATATAGCGAAATACAAAACATACATTAGAGAAGATATACTGAAATAACAGTTACTTCTACCATTCCTATGCTATAATATTGCTCCTTTCATTCAGCAGAGTGAAATAGAAAAAAGTTTGCTAAATTCTTTTACTGAAACTTTATTTTAATTTATACTATACAGAAAATATTATTTCCTCATACATTATGGTGCACTAAATAAGCATGTAGAAAAAAATCATAAATCTTCCAATTTCAAAGTTGCATCATATTTTTAATCTTTTTTTTTTTTCTGGTAGAGCAAAAACATTCTTAGCATTTTGTTAAATATGCAGAAGACATTTTGAGATTAAAGACAATTTAAACTTAGATTAAAAGATCTTTCAAAGAACTGTAGAATCCTTGAAATGTGAGACTGAAAAGGATCCTAGAATTCTATCACATTATCTTGCTTTGAGGGTGGAGCAAGTATATTTAGATCAATCTTAACAGTAATCTACTAAATTTATTCTTTAAATCTCTAAAGATAGGCACTCCTGAAGTGATGTATGTAACCTGTTCTTAACTGTAGTATAAAGATGTGTCTGATATAAAATATAAATCACTGCTGATGATTTTTGTTTCGCTTTTGGTAACAACATTGACAACAAAGAGTTGTTTTCCTTCCAGCACTTTTTATGTTGGAAGACTGCTAAGATGTCATCCCAACATTCTTTCTTTATGGTTAAATAAAAAAGGGTTTTCATTATTTTTCATTCAGCCTTTGCTCAATGATCACGTTTTCCACATTTATTAACCTTTTCTTACTTCTATCTCAGCCCGTTCTCTCCTTCTGAGTACTTAAACCCACATTCAGTAATACTATCAAGGCTTCAGAAGTGCTGACTAGAATGAAATAGTTACTCTCTCTGTCTCAGAACTTACATATTTTAAATCATTCTTTTTCTGCTGGTTTTGCAACTTAAACTAATGTTCCTCTTGAAACCAACTGTATTCCTTAGACCCCTTTCTTTGCAGTATATCTGCCTAGTGAGCCATTAAATATTTTACATTTTCTTTTCCTTACTATGGAGTTTGCATCTATCTTTGTTATCTTCTATTTTACTATTTTGTATCGTTTCTCCCATTTATTGAAATCATGCTGAATATAACTTGACCTTCTAGAATGTCTATAACCTTCCTAGTTAATGTTATCCACAAATACTGGTCCTTAAACTGTAAATGTAAATATTACATAATGCTGCATTCAAGTACTTCTTTGTCTGACAGTCAACAGATACTATGATATCGCTGTTAAATGATTCAATTAATTTTACAGTAATTTCCTGTGAGGGACTATTTTCATACAGCACAAATAAGTGGGTAATTGGAAAGTATTTGCATATTCTTTCTTTGCTGACATGTGTCGATTCTATATTTCAATACTTCTGACAATGCCATGCAGAATCACTTATCAGCAAAGAAAAAGTGTGCAAATACTTCCCTGTTACCTACTTATTTGTGCTGTCGTGGAAGGATATCAGACTGTCCTGTTATTTGTAACTGTTCTGATTTCAGCATCTCTACTGTTACTTTTAATCAAGTTCAGATTTTCTAGGTATGCAAGAAGAAATCACTGATAAATTATTTATTGCAGTATCATTCTATGTAACAGCTAGGAAGATGATAAATAATAATCTTTTCTTTCTTAGTTTACCAGATGTGTTTTTCCATTAGATGTCCACTCAGCCTTTTTCTCTTCTGAAAAGCTCTCAAAAGTGACTGCTAGTAGATCAGAGAGGTTTGTATTTCATAAATACTTTAGGGAAAAACATCAAGTCATGGTAATTTAAACAGATGTGGTTCATCTAAGAACTTTTCTGTCTGTTAACTAATTCTGGCTTACGGTTCTATCACGTAGTTTCTAATATTAACTATGTGAAGCTCCTGGTCACAATTAACCTTTTTGATGAAGAATGAAGAAAAAATTTATTGAAGATTTTACACTTCATTATGTCATCTGTTATTTGATCCTCCTTTCTGTTAAGCAGTAGACATTTGCTTTCTTTCATCTTTGATTTTAATGAATTTATAGAACTTTTTTTATATTTCCTTTTATGTAAATTTCTTTTATGTAAATTTTTTTGTTTCTCAGCCTTTTTAAGTTTGTTCATGCACAGTTTCATCTTCATTGTTAGGGTTTCTGAGTACCTATGCATTTAATGGGGTGAATTCTAAAACAGGCAAGAAGACTGAGTCCTGTTAAAGGCAATAAGAATCTCACCATTGACTTGAATAGAGAAAGAATTTAATCCTAAAAATGTGAAGTTTTTAATAGGGCCCTCCAGGCAGAGCAGTGCCATGCACAGAGTCCCAAACCCCTACCAGAATGAAGGGCATATAGTCATGTTAGTGCAGCATTCCATCTATCTAATTAGGCCTGCCTTTCTGCGGGAAACTCTGATTCATAGTTTTCTGGTATCTCTGCATGGAGCTACACTACTCTGCATTTTTTTCTTTTATTTATTCAGAGCTATCTAACTTTACTCAGAGTTAATCTCACTGAAAGCATTGCCACTGAGAATCATATCTTCAATATATTCTAAATAATCACGTATAACCATAAAAAATATATGTGATAAATATCCTCTATAATTAATTACAGTCATGTTTTATTGTACATTATTCACACTATTTTCAGATAATTCTTATTTTTTTTCTTACTGGACAACACAAAGATTAAGATCAGTACTTATGAACCACAAATCTCCAAAGTTCTAGAAATATTTTTATTATTTTCAGCCAGCAGGTTAGTCTGGTTGAATGATTACATTTTACTTTCTCCTTATGCAATTGGTCACATACAGTAATTACCCAAAGGACAATCTAAGTACTTTATATGGAAGTTTTCTGTAGCTCTTCCATGAAGAATTTGTTAATATAATCTTCTATCTATGGAAAAATATGATGAAACCTTTTGCTTTCCAGTGTGTCAATAATGAAATAAGAAAATATAACTATTATATGCCCGTAAACCTTTGCCTTGTAAACCTTGTACAGTTTTTTAAAATTATAAGGAAAAGCTTGAGACAGATAGATACAATTGAAAGATACTATACATTAATGGAAATCTAGAAGTCTATAGTCAACTGAACTTTAGCTTATGTGTTTAGGCCAGTTTCTTTCCCTGTTTGATTATTTTAATCCTCAGTTTTTTGTCTTTTCATTTGTGGAAAGAAACAGATACGCGCACTTTAAAGAAGACGGAGTTCAGGCCATCCAAGTACTACCTCAAGAAGGCAAGTATTACATGTCCAGCTTTCTGGAAGGTTCACTGAGAAGAATCACACCTCATGGCCCCCATCATTATCGTACAATCACAGAATCACAGAACAGTTTGAGTTGGAAGGGACACTAAGGAACATGTGGACCCATTTCAATAGCTACATATCCTTCTTATGCTGTCTATATAATTGATGAAGGTATTAAACAGCATGGTTCCCAGTATGAACCCCTGAGACACAACATTTGTCATGGATCTCCGTCTTGACATCCAGCTGTTGACCACTACTCTCTGAATGTGTCCATCCATATCCACAAACGAGTCCACCCATCAAATCCAAATCTCTCCAATTTAGAGAAAAGAATGTTGTGGGGGACCGTGTCAAAGGCTTTACAGAAGTCTAGGTAGATTACATCTGTAGGTTTTCCTGTGTCCACTGCTGTGGTTACCCCATCATAGAAAGCCACAGTCATACAGGACTTGCCTTTGGTGAAGCCACACTGGTTGCCATTAATCAATTCCATGTCCTCCATGTGCTTTAGCACAGCTTCTTTGAGGATCTGTTCCATGATATTCCCAGGCAAAAACATATTTCACAGATAGGGTCATTAGGCACTGGAACAGGAGGTGGTTGAGGTGCTGTCCCTGGAGATGTTTAAAAGATGTGTGGATGAGGTGCTGAGGGGCACAGTTTAGTGATTGATGGGAATGGTTGGGCTCAGTGATCCAGTGGGTCCTTTCCAATGTAGCGATTCTATGATTCTATGATTCTATGAACTATGATTCATCTTTTCTTCCTCACAGCTGTTGCAGTTATATGGGGGCTGGGAAGTGTCATTCTGATCTTGGCCTTTCCTCTGATGTAGGTGAGTCATCACCTACTTTTTCTTCTGCTTGGTGTTCCACAGGTAGAGCCTCTTATCTCTTGTGCAGAAGCACCTGGAGAGGCATGGGCAAGGAGTTTTTTCATTTTCTGCCCCATTGTTTCACTAGCTTCCACTTACTACTTCCCTTTAAGTTCCTGCCTACATCCCAATGGATGGAGGGTAGCAAATCCCTTTGATCGGGGACTTTTTCTGGTGGCTGTCTCTATTCTTGTATCAAGGAGTTCAGATGTAGTTCCCCCAGTTGATCTCTTGCCCAGACTCCCTGATGCTTCTTAGGTTCTCCACTTCCTCTCACAGCTCTGCCACCTCCCTGCATCCACTGCTCTCACAAACTACTGAGCCTACCCTTCTGATGAGGTTTGTCCATCTGTGCACTCCTGGTCACAGTGCCGTTTAAATCTCCTGCAGATGTTTCTGAGACCACTCCCTATGTCAGCTGCCACATGGCAGCTGCTGGGACAGAGTCAGGAGCTGCACTCACCTGCAGCACATACTGTGTCTGCTGCCGTACCTTGCTGGTCTAGAAAAAAGAATTTACCGTCCTGTACACTAGAAACATGGAATTTACTCCATATGATCAACTAACTCTCAATAAATCCTTTTGAGGTATTATTAGTTAAATATAAATATTTGTTTATTTGCCCTCATGCTACATTTGCAAGAACCCAGCAGTTCCAAGAGAGCTAAATGTATTTATGACAGCTCTGGAATTGTCCTAATAAGAATTAAAGACAATTTGAATTCGTATTAATGAACCCAATTGGAATTTGTATTAATTAACCATGTCCTGTAAGAAAACATGGACAGTTAACATTTACCACTACAGGACTGCACTGCATTATAAAACCCAAGAGTTAAAATATTAAAGAACAAAGTTTCCCTGCATAGATTCTGATAAACTTGGGGCTTTAATGCAACCACCATCTATTTATTGTTTCATTGTATCTTTATCCTTATTAGCCTACAAACAGTATTAGAATATATATCTACATATACATGATGAATTATTGCTATTATGTTCATGAGAATGGCAGACATGCAGTATGAGAACACAGTTCAGCCAGGAAGTTTGATATGAATTATGTGTAAGTAGCTTTTATTGTCACACAGTTAAGTGCATGTAACTGCTGTAAAACTAAAACAGCTAAACACATGTCACCAGAGGACTATTTCCTTTAAGAATGTATGTAAGACATTTTTTCAGCATGTATAAAAACTGTATGAAAATAACTAAATTTAATTATGCAAGCGTGACACTTCTTTGGACATAAAAGGAGAAAGTTTGCAGGAGCATTGTGAGGTCTGATGACCTAATTACCACTCAAATCTAATTTAGGATTTAATCTTTTATGGTTTGAACTTCTAGAGTATGACTGACTGGAGTCTTTTTCTGTACTGTTCTTTTACTCTACTAATCTTTTTCTATACTGTTACTCTTACGTTGCACAGAGATGTTTAGCATGATTCCCTTCATCTTGAATTTTGAGTCTATACACCCTGAGAGGGTCCTCAAATCTAGGATTATTTTTTTCCTCCTTTGATCTCTTTATTTATGCACACACACATTGCATTTTTACACGCTTCATGTTCTGTAGACTACAGTGTTGGTACAATATAAAACGCTGGGGCCTGCTGAGAGGTTGAGAGCTGGGTGCTCCCTTTATAAGTTGGACCAACTACTTTTATGTATAGTATCTATTATGCATTCAATTATAATCGAACTTTGCTTCCCCAAGGTATTTAAAAATACTTTAGAGTCTGCAAAATTATAGGAGTCACTACAGTAATTTTTGAAAAATGAACAGAACTGCATTGCCCTTGTTACGGTATAATTTTTATGACATATTTTTATCTGGTTTTATTTTAAAATAATAAATAATATTTCTTGTTCTTAATTCTTGACTATACAAGCAGGTAGAATAGCTAAAGCAGTAACTAGAATATCCTTTCTTACAATCTTCATAATGTTTAAGAGTGAAAGAGTTATCTTTTCCACTAACATAAACACAGTCATGGCCACACCAACACACACACAGAGCTCACATACACACACACAAGCACAGAGAGCCTGATGGGATTAAAGCACTGTATGTGGCTCAACGTCTTGTGGAAGATCAGGAAACTATAGAAGAAAGTATATTCTTGTTTGAAGATTTGAAAGAACCATCCTTACAGAAAAGGGAGGAGGCTTCCAACGTTAGTGATCTTGTCCCTTTCATGTTTTAAAAAGACTAAAGGGAAGTTCCTCTTTCATCAGCCTCAAGTAAAATAGAAATGGTTTTCCCAACTCTAAATATTTAAAGAATCCATCATAAAACTTGAAAGAGGTTTGAGCTATTTCTTTGTGGGACTAAATTTTGAAGGGTATAGGAAGGCATACATTTATGTTTACCTCTTAGAATATTTTACTTCTTCTATAATAGATGTATCATGGGGCTATTGGTATAATTTTGTAGACTTTGAAACATCTTGCTGTTATATTCATTCAGAGGGTGTATGCAGTATAAGTTCTAAATAGAAAGGGTTTTAATATTCCTTCCTGAATAAGTATTCATATGTAAAAATCAGAGGTGAAAGGCTACTGATACAAATATTGAACCATGATGCATATTTATTGATAGATTTCACTTTTGGCCTGACACATCTGAGGTTACAGTCATCATGTGGCAAAGCTCACGAGGCATGCTGAATGACACAAAAGGATTCTACTACTGGTTTTGAATGCTTACAGAACTGGCGTGGAGATAGTTGAAATTGTAGTCCAGATCATGTTTGAGCTGAAATCTATTGAAGTGAATATTGGAGAGCCTAAGGAATTGTGCTTTTTACTGAAATTAAATCACTGAAAAAGGAATAATTTTGCCGTTCATAGAAAGCAATTTAAAATATTATAATCTAATACTTTTAAGATTTTCTTCTTAGAAAACAATACTTTTTCAGAATGTTTTTAAACACTATAATTCTCTAGATTATTAAGCATATTGGTTTGAGTTGCATAGACGTTTTCACGTTAATGATTTTTAATTCTCAGAATATTAATTTTTTGTAAAACAAGATGGTCTATTGGATGAATACTGAGGAATATTCTCACTTGCTCACATATACATAGCATAGCATTATTTATATGCAGTACAAGGGTTCCAAAAGACACCAGAAAGTGTTAGACAACAATTGTACAAGGCACTGCACAACTACATGGAAGGACACAAGTGAATGTGCTTGTTCACAGGCTAACTGATATTCTTCAGTCCTTCAGGCAGACATGACTGTCAATTCTGTCTGTAGCACCCTGGCATGCCTTTAGCAAGAATTGAACTTTTAAGGCTGTCTCCTCGGCTGGCACAGCTGACAAAATGGAAACAAAGCCATATTTTTATTCTCCTGCCTTTAGAATCAGCCAGGGGCAATCTAATCCATACTGCAATTTAAAGTAGCCCAAGAAGCCACTCTGGTAGTTGAGAAGCATCAGAACCTTAGGTCATTCTCCACTTCTCCCAAAAGAGCCTATATGCAAGAGTTTGAAAGTGAACAAGATTAAGCTTTACTTTTTTTTGTTTCTGTTGAAATGTCTCAAGGCATTTGGAACAGAAATTGCCCCATTAATGTTGTGACTTCATTTAGTTTCATTATTGCAAGAAAGTAGCTTTTGAGAAATAAAAGGCTGCTTCATTTTAATCATTAATTTATTTTTAACAAATGTGTAAATTTCAGTCTCTGGTAATTCCACATATGGATATTTCATTATTAATGAAATACAAAGAAATTATTTCACCAGTTGTTAAAAATCACACACTGCAAACATTTTGTCTCATATTTACAAAATATTTTTATTGCTTGCTCCTGTGTGTTAGTTTGGGAAATCTGTCTCAAAACAGCTGATGATTTCTGGTTGACGGCTGGGCACTTTTTACGAGTGCTAATATCAGGATGCAATTTCCATGTTCCATGTAGGAATATCTTTTTCTACTCTTTCAAATTACTACGATATCAATGCAGCAGAAAAAAAACCAGTATGAACTCTAAAAATGAGCAGAGGTAAAACAGACTACCTTCTCAAAAATATAATTACCCACTATCTCTTGTAGAGGGAAGAATCCATTTTGAAGCAAGATGATGCAGATGAGTAGCGAGTCACCTTTTTCAGGAGACTGGAAAAAAGATCTCTCTATAGAGACATTAGGATGAAGACCCCCAAGGCCAAGACCAAAGCAGAAGGCAGATAGTGGAAATACTGGAGGAGATAATAACACTTGTTCGGATGACCATTGTATCACATGACAAAATCTAAGCTGAAAAGAGTAGAAATGCTTGTGAGACAGAGGTTTAATTATCTCACTTAAATCTTCAGATTTGATTTGCTAGCAGAAGCTGAGAGTTGACAGCTCACAAACCTTTATGACATCAGCTATGGTGGGCTCTAAGGTGGCAGAAATTAACATACCTGTGTACTTGTATTGGCTAGGATAGAGCTAAATTTCTTAGTAATATCTTGTATGAAGCAACATTTTTATTTATGATTAAAACATTGCTCATAATACAGAGGTATTTTAGTTCTCATTGAGCAGTGTTTGCACAGAATCAAGGCCTTTTCTGGTCCTCACACTGTCCTATCTGTGAGTAGGCACAAGAAGTTGGGAGGGGACACAGCAGGACATCTTACCCAAATGACCAAGGGGGTATCTCATACCATATGAAGTCATGCTTACCAATAAAATCTGTGGTTTGAAGGAGAAAGAGGGGATATTCAGAGTGATGGGACTGTCTTCCCAAGTAACTGTTCTGTGTGATGGAACCCTGATTTCCTGGAGATAGCTGAACACCTGTCTACGAGTGGGAAGTAGTGAATGAGTTCCTTGTTTTACAGTCTTGCGCGTGTAGCTTTTTCTATACCTATTATGCTGTTTTTATCTCAACCCACAAGTTTTCTCACTTTTACCCTTCTGATTGTCTCCCACATCTCACTGAAGAAAAGTGAGTAAAAGGCTGTGTGGTTCTTAGCTGCCCACCAGGGTTAAACTACAACAACCTGCAAATATGAAATTCTGGCGAAAAAAAGGAAAGAATTACTGAAATGCAGCTGAAGTAAATGCTTCCCAGACTTAGAAGGAAAGGAAGCAGAATTCTTGAAGATAAAACTAAGACTTCAACATCTAAACATAGAGTTGGGCTTCCAAAAATAGAGTCTTTAGAGCATATGAAGACCAATTCCATTGGAAGTCAGCTTTAAAACTTCATCTAGGCAATTGATGATATCACATACTAAAGTCAGTTGGAAAGTCTAAGGGCACAGCTGCAGGTACACTCTTGCAGTTTTGAAACTTAGTACAGTGTAAAAGACCTTTAACAACAGTTTTTCTTTCTTTGCCACAACTGTAGTTAACTTTTAAAGTTAAATATCATAGCCACTCTAGTTCGGATAGAGTGAAATTATTTTCTGCAAAACTCTGTTAAAGAAACTCTCCTAGAATTTCATTAGGATTTCTTCTGGATACTGGAGTTGATGTAGATTCTGTTCTTAGAGCAGTTCTGCAAAACTGAATCTCTAAAGACTGTAGTGATGAAGAAGGTTAAGGGAGGAAGATATGTGAGGAGCAGATGCAAGTTGTCGTTGCTGCTTTACTGAGCAAAAAGTTAGAGTTAAAGATGATACTCTGTTATGAGGTAAGGCAGAATGTTGTCAGTGCAAGTCTGGAAACAGAGATGCCATAATGTCACTACTATAAATGTCACTGCCACTGCAAATCTGACCTTGTGCCCTAAGAAACAATGAAAATGTCAGTGCCACTTTGCCCCATTTTTACTGTTCAAGGGTATGTATCACTGATACTGGTGCTGTATAAAAGAGATCAAAGATAATGCACGTCTGAAGACTAAATATTTTATGTGAACAATTGAACTAATTACCATTACTAAATAGCATGCTGCTTTCATGTGTCAGACCCTCTGTCCCTCTGCCTTATAAGAGTCACAAATTCTAAAGTATCTTTTTATTTCAGTACTCAGAGACAAACTCTTAAGAGAGCTCTTTTATTGAGATTACCTGATTATTACAACCATGTTATTTCAGTATGGATTTTAAAAAATTATTTTAAACAAAATCTTTAAATTGAAGGTATTTATTTAATTTGCAATTTTAATGTTATACTTTCCCCATAGACTAAACCAAAAATAATCCTATCACCTAAAAATTACTAACAGGAAAAAAGATCAGGAGATACAACAACCTAAGAAATAAAAAGGAACTGCAGAGCTCTCAATAAAAAAAAAAAAAAAAAAAAAAAAAAATAGCCTAGCTTTCCTGAATCCTATATATATTTGTATGTCCTTTAGTGAATGCCAGTGTTTCACACAGATTCTGTCAGAAACTCTAGTAATGCTGGGTAATTTGCAATATTGGTAATATTTCCAATTTAAATTCTATCTTTTTTGCAAGGAAAATACTACAAAATAATTCTAAATGAACCCACTCTGAAACTTATACATTTCTTGCAGCAGAAAGATTCCTAATATTCTCAGACTGCATATGTTGTTACAAAAAAGACCTACTTGATATCACTGGGGACAAATGTGATAAAGAATTCTAAATCCATGAAGTACATGTATCTGAATATGTGGTACAGAATCGTTCTTGCTATAATGAACTAAAATGTTTTTTTCAGTTACTTTCTTCTCTGAGGAACATCGTAGAAATGCTAGAAGGCATATCAGAATATCAATGCACTCAGATTCTTGTTGTTGTCCATAGAAAGTTATTATCCAAATAGAAAATCTCTATATTCATAGTTTAAAACACACATTATATTTCTGTTCTGTTCTTGGCACATCTGAGTAGATTCTTGCATAAATTTCCAGGATGAATAAAACTCTGTGTTTACGGTTTTGGCTGCTGTCTATTGTGCTGTAAGATAGCAAAACCTCTGTGTTACACCAAAGGACACTCATTAAAATGAAAACCCAAGGAAGCAGCCTTCATGACCTGATGAAATGGTATACTATGCTCTCAGAGAGTTTCATTTAAATTGATGATGGTAGTGATTTATCCATTATGAAATTAATCTTCCCTAAAAGATCGAATGATATCTGATACTAAGCTAATACAGTCTTTTATTTTATTACAGCAAATCAAATGCATTATTAATGTTACTACTTGTGTGTCTTGGGTACAGTATCCATTATTGTACATTGTAAAACGAGATGAAAACAATTTTGTAGGGAAAAGAATGCAGACAAAGTCTAGACTGTGCAAAATACTTAGGGATGTTGCATCAATGACAGAAGCCTCCAAAACTGTTTGCTGTCTGTTTTTCAAAGGCTTACTGTAAATGCTGTATACAATGTGCTCTGTCTTTACTGCTTCCTCTTAATGCTTCTGGGATGATAGTGATGCTGGATAGAGCTGAGATACTCTACTGGTAGCTGAATGTGGGGACATTTTACAGAGAAGAAGGCCTGGATGCTGTGAGACTGATTGATACTGAACAACTTTATCAAGACCTTGAAGCAGAGAGCCGAGAGATAAACAAGTACTAACTGAAAGGAAAACAATGGAAGAGAACTATCAACATAGTTAACTTTAGTGTAATTTGGTTTCTTAGCAGGTGCAGTAGTTTAGCTAATAATATGTTAGTAATAGCTTTATGGAGAGCTACCTTTAACCAATAATACGCTGTAGTTTGGGCACACAGTTATGTAACTAAATAGGGTATATAAAGAAACAGCTAAACTCAATAAATCAAACACTTGCTGATCATAGTGATCTTTGCATCTGATTCTGTGATCTCCTGTCAACAGCTGAATGATTGGGAAGCAATATTGGACCATTTACTCCAAGTCTGTAAAGTCCAGATCTCAGAACTTCTCAGGATCTCTGCGTCTTGGATCTTGACAGTATTTCCTACTGTGATTTTTGTGGACTTGCTCTTGTAGCAAAGGCCAGTTACAGTACTTTTAACTATTAAGGCATTCACTAGAATCTTCATGTATGCATGACAGGAAGATGGAAATTATACACGAAGGGAAATACCATGATACTACAGCTGTTTGGAGTATTGCTTCTCATGTTTTATCTTGTGTTCATAGCCTACAACAAATACCTGCAACATCAAAACTGCTCATCTTCATTAATACTGACCCAAATAATTGCTAATAAAACACCTGAATGATTACCTATCTGTGACTCTGTAAAATGAGCTAATATCACTTTGGAAAAAAAGTGAGTTCAGCAAGTTGCTTCTTTATAAGCCACTTCTAGCGATGCTGTAAGTGATGTCCATTTAGAGTTTGGTAGAGGTGTTAGTTGTCTTAAGTGCATTACAGGCTAACTTATTGGAAACCAGAATCTTTGCTCTACTGAGAAACCCGTACATAGACGCCTACACGATCTTTCTGGACTTGCCACCAAGAACAAGCATTGGTATGCATAACACAGGCATATTGACAAGGCTTGATATGTTCTGGAAAATATTACGTATATGGGATAAACAATTATCCGTCCACCTTCAAGTCTTGCACCACACATTGAGGTGCATAATACCTGTTACAGTAGACAGACCAAAAGCTATTTATCAATCCTAATCAAGATGCAAATGTATTCTTCTTCTTCTTACAGAAAAAGTGAATTGAACTTTTCTCCTTTCATAATCCCCTAACACTGAATAGCTGAAGCTCACACTTTGCTTCACAGGACAGACAATGTGTTTGATATGTATAAAGAAGGACCAGTGAGTTAGTAAGTTTCTTTATTAATACCATGCTTTCCTTTGAACACCTGTTCTTAATTTACCTTTTAGAGAGGTTAATTTAAATGTGTATCCATGTATGAATAATGGGAAAGAAAAACAAATGTGATTTCATTTTTCTTTCTTTAGCTCTATAACTTTTTTTCTCTCATTCCTCCATTTCTGTACCTACATGACTGGTACAGGCTTCCAACCAATTTGCCCAGACTTTCATTTTCATATTTATTTTTCAAAGTTGTACTAGCTTATTAAAATAAACAAATATTAAATAACCACAACACTGCTGCTTCTCAGAGATCAGCTTTGCCTGACAATCAGAAGTGACCATCTTAATTAAATTGGGCTCTTCATTAATTCTGTGAAAGCTGGCTTTTAGTCTCTGCTTATACTATCACACATCTCACAGAATCAAAAACTGACCTGAGTTGGAAAGGATCCATAAGGTTCACCATGTCCAACTCCTATCCTTGCATAAGACAACCCCAAACTTTACACCATGTGTCAGAGTGATTTGTCCAAATGCTTCTTGAATATTGCAAGGCTTGGCACTATGACTACTTCCCTGGGGACCCTGTTCAAGGGCTTCACCACCCTCTGAGTGAAGAACCTTTTCCTGATATCCAATCTAAATTTCACCTGACACATCTTCCTGCCATTCTCTTGAGTCCTGTCATTGGTCACCAGAGAGAAGAGATAACACTTGCTCCTCCCCCTTCCCTTGTAAGGAAGCAGTAAATTGCTATGAGGTCTCTTCTCAGTCTCTTCTTTTCCAGGCTGAACAGACTGACTTCTGCCACTCCTCCTACAACTTCCCCTCTAGATCCTTTACTAACTTTGTGGCTCTCCTCTAGACTCTCTCCAGTAGCTTGATAACTTTATTATACTACACCTTATAAAACTGTGCACAATATGTGAGGTGGGGCTGCACAAGTGTGGCAGAGTGGGACAATCACCTCCCTTGACTGGCTACCAATGCCATGCTTGATGCGTCCCAGGGCACAGCTGGCCTTCCTGGGTGACAGGGCACGCTCTTTGCTCAAGTTCAACTTTCTGTCAACTAGAACCCCCAGACTACTTTCCACAAGGCTGTTTTTCAGCTTTCATTCCCCAGTCTGTATGTGTATCCAGTGTTGCCGTGTCCCAGGTGCAAAACTCAACACCTGTCCTAGTTAATCTTTGTGTGACTGGTGATTGCCCAGCTCTCCAATTCATCTAGATCCCTCTGCAAGGCCTCTGCGCTCAAGAGTGACAACAGCTCCCCCCAGTTTGGTGTCATCAGTGAACTTGGTTAGTACAACTTTGAGTCCTGCATCTAGGTAATTTCTGAAGATATTAAAGAGCACTTGTTCTAAGATGGATCCCTGTGGAACCCCAATAAACATTGTGTGTTTATGCAGTGGTATGCTGGACATTTTGTTTAAGTGGATGCTGTGAAAGACACTACTAAAAACCTTGCTGAAATTCAGAAAGGATTTAGTAGGTTTCCCTTTAACTTAATCAAAATATGCACTTATTAAAGATTTTTAAGTCTTTCATGTACTTTAAATAAGAACATGCCTTTATTTTATGATCCAAAAATACATTCAAAGAATCAATGAAGGTGCTGTAACTGCATCTTCATTTTAGGGAGAAGTAAAACTTCAGTAAAGATCAAAAGGTACCAGAGACTTCAGTGCTTATAGTACTCCATAACCTATCAGTAAATTAAACACTAAACATAATGAATTGGCATATCAAAGAACAGCTTTCTTCTGAGATCAAAAAGGGACAAAATGTACTACATATTAAAGTTCACTTCCCTTCCTTGATGCATTAGAAAACACTCACAAATATTGCAGGCCAGTGCAGGAAAAAAACTTAGATAAAGACATATAGTTTTTCAAAAATGTCACAATATGGCAGCAAAATAGTCATAGAGAGCAAAAATGATTTCTGTGTTTGTACTCATTGTTCCATTCAAATAAATGGGTATATAATAAGTAAGGAAATCCCATTTTGACACATAGATTATTAATGCTTTTCTTCTTGAAAGCTCAAACTGATCTTGACTGAGTCTAAAGAAAATAAGAATTACAGATGCACGTTGTTATTCACACAGTGTATGAATTTATACACAAATGCAGATGCACGTTTATCATATGCACAATATTTTGGACTTTAAAAGGAAAAATTACCACTGGTTGTAATTGGGTTCCCTCAGCTCATGGAAGTATCCAGGGACAAATATGCAGCAGTGAAAAGTATTTTGAAGAGACTAAAAAAAGGAGACAAAAGATATTTCACTTTTTTTCTTAAAAAATAGCACCACTTTTCAGGACTCTTTCACTGAAAAGCATAAACTAAAAAAATCATGAATGCTGCCCAAGTTACATGGAAAATTGTCACTTACCGAACCGGCAACTGTGTTGATATAACATCTTTGGATTTCTTTAAGGCTTTCACAGTTGTGACACGTGATATTTTTAATTTTCTATAATGCAAGATTTTTAATCAAAAGGGCGAACATTAAATGAATTAAAAATGGGCTTATTGGCATATATCAATGAGCAGGGCTGTTCTAAGCAAGGTCCCCTGAGAGAGATTCCAGGTCCAACAGTATTCATTAGATTCTTATAAACAATCTAGATGATGAAATAAAATCTTAGCTGATTAAATTTGCATATGACACAAAGATTGATGGGATAGTCAATGCAAAGGAGGGCAGCTTTCTGTTAGAGTTTAATCTAAGTCACTTGGTCAAATTGACAGAATCTAACAAAATGCAGGTACAGATTAGTGCACTTTGAGGCAAAGAACTATAGCTTATAATACCAGATAAGAACTACTACTTTAGAAAGCAGTAACTCATAAAATATTTGGAGGTCACCTATTAAGATTGCAGCACCATGAGCTCTCAGACCTATACTGTGGTAGTCATTAATGGAACTAAGTCCCTTGGGCACAGTTTAGCAACTTAAGCCTTAAACAGCAAAAACTATAACCCTAATAATTAATATGGGAAAAGCTTTCAAAGGAAGGTAGTGAAACAGATGTAAATGCAAGCAAGATGAGGTAACTTTCTAAGTAAAGTGTATAGTTTTAGAAAAAATTTATAGTTTCTACAAAGACTTATTTATTCAGCTGCCCTTGTAACCACCTTTAATCACTCTGGAATATCCATTGGAATCAGTCTTTTTATGCTCTTTTGCACTCTTATGGCTAAAGAGGTCTTTTTGCTTGTGACAAACAAGGCTGTCTATATACATTATATACAAAATGTATTAGATAGGCAATGTCCAAAAAATTGGTTTATCTGCCTATCTGTCTCTTTATCTAGCTATTTGTGGGTGTGTATATGTTCTTACTTATATGTATATAGACGTATACAGTTATTAATACCTATATGACCACATACCTCCTGCACATCCTAGCTTGATAATCCTACAACATATTTTTTTTAGAACTAGGATATATCTCTTCATTCTTGACTCATAAAATATGCATACTTGAAATATTACTTACATATTCTAGTATACAAACTGCAATTAGATACTTATTTTTCTTTTAGCAGAATATAGAGTGAGGAATGGATTTCAGAGACAGCTCTTTTGTAATCCACACGATGAATTAAAACTCTTGTGAAACTTCAAGTCCTAATTTTCATGAAGTATGCAGAAGGTTATAAACAACAAACTTTTGTATTAAACCTACTCTATTGATTTCACAGTAGTTCTAGAGTTTTGAAGTCAATAATATAAAAAAAAATCTTTTTTTTGAAGTGAAATGTAAGCAAGAACATAGAGTTCATAGAAACTATCATAGAAAAGATCTGTTTCTTCTGTTACTTTTAGGATCTTGGGGAGGTGGAAAAAAAACATTGCAAGATCCATGTGATCACCTGAGCAACATGAACATATATAAGTCTATGGGACCTCATGAGATGCATCCCGTAATCCTGAGGGAATTGGTTAATGTCATGGCCAAGGCATTCTCCATGATATTGGAAAATTCCTGGCAGTAAGAAATCTCTGGTGACTGAAAGAAGGGTAACATTGCACCCATAGAATAGATCCTCCTTGAAGCTGTGCTAAAGCACATGTAGGACAGGGATGTGATTAATGGCAGCCAGCACAGATTCGCCAAGGGCAAGTCCCATCTGACCAACCTAGTAGCTTTCTATGATGAGGTAACCACATCAGTGGACACAGGAAAACCAATTATTGTAATATATCTGGACTTCTGTAAAACCTTTGACACAGTGCCCCACAACATCCTTCTCTCTAAATTGGAGAGATATAAAACCTTTGACACAGTGCCCCACAACATCCTTCTCTCTAAATTGGAGAGATATAAAACCTTTGACACAGTGCCCCACAACATCCTTCTCTCTAAATTGGAGAGATATGAATTTGATGGGTGGACTCTTTGGTGGATAAGGAATTGATTGGATGGTCACATTCAGAGAGCAGTGGTCAATGGCTCGATATCCAGATGGAGATCCATGACAAGCGGTGTCCGTCAGGGGTTCCTGCTGATGCCAGTGTTGTTTAATATCTTCATAAATTATATAGACAGCAAGATTGAGTGCACAATCAAGTTTGGAGGTGACACCAATCTGGGTGGTGTAGTTGTCACACCAGAAAGATGGGATTTCATCCAGGGGTACGTGGACAAGCTGTGGGCCTGTATGAATTTCAAGAGGTTCAACAAGGTCAACTGAAAGGTCCTACACCTGGGTAGGGGCAATCCACGGTTTCAGCATTAAATGGTGATGATGTGATTGAGCACAGACCTGCAGAGAAGGACTTGGGGATGCTGATTGATTAGAAGCTCAAAATGAGCCAGCAATATGAGCTCGCACCCCGGAAGTCCAACCATAGCCTGGGCTACATCACAGGAAATGTGGCCAGCAAGTCGAGGGAAGTGATTCTGCCCCTCTATTCTGCTTTCGTGAGAGGCCAAATGGAGTACTGTGTCCAGTTCTGGAATCCTCAACATAAGAAAGATACGAAAATGTTGGAACAGGTCCAGAGGAGGCATACAAAGATGCTCAGAGGTCTGGAGCACCTTCCACAAGAGGCTGATAGAATTGTAGTTGTTCAGCCTGGAGAAGAGAAGGCTCCTAGGAGATCTTATAGCAACATTCCAACATCTGGGCATATTGGATGGGACCTTGAATACCCTTATCTAGTGGGAGGTGTCCCTGCCCATAGCAGAGTGTTTGGAATTAGATGTTCTTTAAGGTCCCTTCCAACTCAGACCATTCTATGCTTCTATGTCATCTTTCCCAGCAGATAATACTGCAAAGTACATATAAGGTCTTGGAGAAATTATACAGGAAACAAGGAAGGAGAAATCATTCCATTCAATTGTGTTATAACCTGCTATGGAACTTTGCAGATCAGAGTCTAACACTTGATGCTTTAAGACATGTAATGGTTTACAAGCCAGAAATCCTGTCCATCTCTGGAAGCTGACTCACTTTATATGTAAATTATATGTGCTATGCAGTACAGACTGCTGTTATTTTAAAGACTTTTCAGTTTTCAGTCTTTTTAACAATGCTATATTGGTTTAAAAGGGGTTGGGGGGATACCAAGTGTCTTCCTTTTTGTTTGTTTGTTTGTTTTCTAGCAGTACAGTCTTTGAATAAGTGATTGAAAACAACAAATTACTTAATGTTAATTAAGAAATATATGAATATGTTTTTTACTTTCGAGAGCTTGATCAAAAACTGATAGTTTAGCCATGTGAGCAAAACTTCTTCAGCATAAAAACTGCACATCACTCAAAGAGGTGAAAGATTTAGGTTTTGATTTTTTTTGTTTGTATTTGAAGGAGAGTATAGGAGAATCTTGCTTTTTCTGAAAAAAAAATTTAAGCATTCATTTCTCTGAACATTCTGAGAATGTGTAAGAAATCAACTGATGTGTCAGTTTAACTTTAACTTTTGCTTGGTGTGCCAGAGAAATTTATAATAAATAGCATAAACTGTCAAGCTTACATTTCAACCATTTAAGATTATAAGTTTGTTTATTTTTTCTCTGGAAGGGTACATGGGCAAATCATATTAGAGCTATACCTGACTGTCATCCAGCAAACACACTCTCATAGTTATGTAGTTCATTTTTCTCTTGCCTCTTTGAATGAGTTTCAATATCTAATAAAACTTTATTTACTGGGTATGCCAAAAAAATGAGTCAATAAATTTATTGAGCAAGATCAGAAAGAGAAATGTCAAAGATGAATAAATTTCAGTACTGTGTTTACTCTATAATTGTATTTTTTTTCATGGAATTCAATTTCTGTGTAGACTTTGAAGCATAACAGCAGCAGAAAATACAGTCAGAGTACCCAAGATGATAAAACATAAAATAGTTAACCTAGTTTGGTTTAGACCAATAAATAAATGTAAACATTATGAAAGCCCTGAGTATTTAATAAAACACAGCGTTTATTATATTACAGTCTTAATTCTAGTCTGTTCAGCTCTATCCATACCTTCCTGGAAGAATTCTTTGGGTTTTTTTTCATTTTTATAGACAATAATTAATCAAGAATAGTCTCTGTGATTTTGTATGGTCCGTGATTCAGTTAGGTATTTTGCATGTATTGTACTGTAGATAGTAAAAGCCAAAACAGGAATATAATACCTTTATCCCAAGTTGCATATAAAATTATGCTTTACTTTTTGTTATGAGAACTTTTTTAAAAACATTCCATTTTTGGTGATTTTGAAAAAACAATGATTTCTGGGTTACAAACAGAAGCGTATTCACTCCCTATCTGAACCACAAAACCCCCTACTTCATTTAATATAAGGAAATTTTCATTTTAGCCTTCTGAGGTATTGTGATATGTTCCTTCATAAGGCTTAATGCATTATGATCTGAGATTTCTCTGCATACATACTATTCACTACACACAATGTGCACCTGCTTTTCCAGAGATCTTGGATTTATGCAGACAAGTCTCAGAATCTTCCTGAACAGCAGGAAGGGTATGTATGAACTGTTGCCATTAGTGTGTGCAATACAGCTGCTGTAATTATAGTGAGGTCGAGACGTATTGGAGTTAGCAACTAAGGAAACCTCTCAAATACAATGCTTGAGTCTGTAGCCATCACTGGACTTGGATGGTTTGAGAACTCAAGTTATCTAGCTGACATGTTGTGCAGAAAGATTTGCATTACACAAATCATGGTGACAACTATAGTATAGACAGGATTTTTTGCTGTTCAGTGCTTTTTACATGGCCTTGATCTCAGCAATTCTAATTAGAGTACCCACATGCTAAGCACAGGCTAGGATTAATGAATTTTCAGCTAAAAAAGAAAACAAAACAAAGAAACACTCAGCCTCAACATGTTGAGTGTTTGACAGCTTGTAGACAGAAAACATTGAAACTATGTTATTTAACTGTCCGGGTCTTCTTGCTTCTTTGATCCAAAAAGACAGAATATTAGAAAATTAAATAAGAGTATTGATGGGATCTTTCCTATAGGCACAATGAAATTCTATTCTTTACTGAGCTTTATAAGGGCAATAATTAGAACATTATAGCTCACAACATGTTTAATCATAGATTTAAATCAGTCACACATGCAGCAAAAAGAAATCTTTGACTTCAATTATGAGAAAAATCAGAAAAGTATTTCCAAGGCAATTTTTTTGTTAGAAGTCAAATACATCTGCAGAAGAAGTTATAGGTGTTATCACTGAACAGCCTTACTAGTTTTTGCTTCCTAGAATGAGGCCTCATTTAGATACAACATAAAAATAAACATGATAATAAAACTAAAACAATTTAAGTTCCAGTTGCTCGAACAAAGAAAATCATATCTCCTTTTAGAACTGAGGGAAAATGATGAGAACTTTTATGCAAGACTTCTTGAAGTAAACAGGAAGTATGGGATTTATCCTTTATGAGACTGTGTACTATTATAAATATAAAAGTGCTAAAAAAAGAGGAATGAAAACAGTTAAGTAGTATAAATTTTACAAGGGGCTGAAAGGGACATCAGGAACTGCTTTTGCCTGTTGCTGCTAATGTGGGCTTATCAACTACTAATGTATTTAGGCTGAAAGCACTTGACTAAGCAGATGAGATCCTTATCAAAGTAGGAAGGCTGCAAGTTTGTTATCTATATGGATTCCTATCTTAGTCCAAGAGGTGAAACTGTGAATAAGCCTTAATAATTTGCCATAAACTTATGGCCTACTTCTTAGCACAGTTATTCTGGAGTAGCTAATATTTTTATTCTAATAGATCAGTACTCTCTTTATCAAAACTGTTTCAACTATGTTATGATCTTGCTGTCAACAATACAATAGCATACAATCTGCTACTAAATGCTTACAGTCTATTTAGTCTTTGTGATTCACTACTACTGAAGTTCTGAGAGATACTTTATTATAGCTAGCTGTAATCGCTCAATCTCAGCAATATTTCACATGCTCTAGAGTATCTATAAATAAATCTCAGGTTCATTTGCAGTTAAATATTAGAATAATAACTTCGGATATAATGTAATTTTTAAGACTTAGCCCTATATTGACTCTTTTTTACCATTAATACTTAGGCTTTCCAAAGATATTTTCATAGGAATAAAATTTTCCACAGCAAATGTCACATATAGAGATGTAATCCTGTATTTAAAATAAAAATATTTCCCTTGAATACAGTGAAAACAAACAGTGGGACTAAACTATCTTGGTCAAAAATCCACAGCTATGATTTCATCACACTTCAATCACAAATACCTTACTTTTTGATGCCTCTAAAAATTGTGCTTACGAATTACTCACAAGGATATACACCAGTTAGTAAAACTTAGGTTAACACCAGGGAAACTTCTACTCTATATTTTTGGCTTCTGGTTAGCTGTGGGCAATGACCACACTCATGATAACATTTGGTCATGGCTTTCTTCCTCTCTTCATCCATGACAGGCTTAAAAATGAAATGAAGATTCATTAGTGATCTTACTTCTTCCACCTTCAATTCGCTACCAAATACAAAAATCAAATTCCATGCAGGAATCCTTCATCTCCTGCAGTGGTACTAGGAGTAGGTTTTGGTGATGGTGGAAATTAGTATTAGAGAGTATGATTTCTAATTTTGTTCAGCATTACATGCTTTAAAAAGCTCTGTCATTATGTTTTTCTAATTCAGCCTCTGTATGCAGCTCTTGTAACACTTCAACATTCAAAAGTAATGAAGATCAGTTAGATGTTTTATTAGGGCCCTAATTAGGGCATTAAAATGCATATAAAGGCATAAATCACCAACACTTATTAAAGAACCGTGTTTAAGTAGACACACCCAGTTGTTCATAGCCTGGTTTTATCGCTCAAATATGTGCTTTTACTTGCATTTGACTTTTGTTAAATATCTCTAAGTACTACTTCCCTACTTACCTTTTTGAACTGCTAGGGAAAAAAAAGAACATCAATTATATACTGGAATTGTAGCTCATTATTTCATTTTCCTACAGCAACTCTGTATTAGGTAAAAAACAATGTTTGAAAGGTAGAATTAGAATAATGTAAAATAAAAAAAATGCAATGGGAAGCCCTCTACCTCTTCCTGTCAGTTGCTATAATTCATCTCATATCTTTTCTGTAGGCCTGATTCTGAGTTTTACCGCACAAATTTGTATTTTTTAAAGACACTGAAACTCTAGTGTGAACAGCTTTGCACAGCCTTGTTTCCCCTATACATATATATAATCATAGAGCCATAGAATCACCAGGTTGGAAGAAACCCACCAGATCATCGAGTCCAGCCATTCCTATCAAACACTAAACCATGTCCCTCAGGACCTCGTCTACCCATGCCTTAAACACCTCCAGGGAAGATGAATCAACCACCTCCCTGGGCAGCCTATTCAATGCCCAATGACCCTCTGTGTGAAAATTTTTTTCCTAATGTCTAGCCTATATCTCCCCTGGCGGAGATTGAGGCCATTCCCTCTTGTCCTGTCCCCTGTCACTTGGCAGAAGAGGCCAGCTCCCTCCTCTCTATAACTTCCTTTCAGGTAGTTGTAGAGAGCGATGAGGTCTCCTCTCAGCCTCCTCTTCTCCAGGCTAAACAACACCAACTCTCTCAGACGCTCCTCATAGGGCTTGTTCTCCAGCCCCTTCACCAGTTTTGTTGCTCTTCTCTGGACTTGCTCCAGAGCCTCAACATCCTTCTTGTGGTGAGGGGCCCAGAACTGAACACAGGATTCAAGGAGTGGTCTCATCAGTGTGGAGTACAGAGGGAGAATAACCCCCCTGGACCTGCTGCTCACACCATTTATGATACAAGCCAGGATGCCATTGACCTTCTTGACCACCTAGGCACACTGCTGGCTCATGTTCATTTAGCTGTCAAACAACACCCTCAGGTCCCTCTCCTCCAGGCAGCTTTCTAGCCAGACTTCTCCTAGTCTGTAGCTCTGCATAGGGTTGTTGTGCCCCAAGTGCAGGACCTGGCATTTGGCCGTGTTAAACCTCATGCCGTTGGACTCAGCCCAGTGGTCCAGGCTGTTCAGATCCCTTTGTAGAACCTCCCTACCCTCCAGTAGATCCACACTTCCACACAGGTTTGTGTCATCTGCAAACTTGCTAAGGGTACCCTCAATGCCCTCATCCAGGTCATTGGTGAAGACATTGAACAGGGCTGGACCTAGCACTGAGCCCTGGGGAACACCACTTGTCACTGGCCTCCAGCTGGACTTAACGCCATTTACCACCACTCTCTGGGCCCGGTCATCCAACCAGTTTTCCACCCAGGAGAGTGTGCGCCTGTTCAGGCCAGAGGCTGACAGTTTCCGTAACAGAATGCTGTGAGGAGCTGTGTCAAAGGCTTTGGTGAAGTCCAGGAAGACCACATCCACTCTTTCCCTCGTCCAGCAGCCGAGTCACTTTGTCATAGAAGGCGATCATGTCAGTTTGGCAAGATCTGCCTTTTGTGAACCTGTGTTGACTGGGCCTGATCATCTGGTTCTCTTGCAAGTGCTTCATGATAGCACTCAAGATCACCTGTTCCATGACTTTCCCTGGCACTGAGGTCAGACTGACTGGCCTGTAGTTTCCTGGATCCTCCCTGTGACCCTTGTTGTGGATGGGATATATGCTCCTTAATCTTCAAATTCCCAACCTTCTTACTTTTAAGGATTTCTGAATTCTGTTTTATAATCATAGTTAGAAAAAGTTAGTTTAAAAAAAAAAAAAGTTAGTTAAGAGTCAGAGTAATATTTCTTTTGCCCCCTCTCTCTGCTGTCGATATCAAACAATTTTAGATAATGCAACAATTTTCATAACTATTTATGGCTATAATAATTTTTTTCCAGAGATCTGTATAACGAAATAAAGATTTTCAGGTAATGTTATTATCCATACCAAACTCAAAATATGTACAGTAACATGAGAGAAACGCTTTTGTATCTCTCTTCTGTAGAGTTTTATGTTTACTTTCAAGTTATTGCTAAATTTAATGGTTTTCCTAGAAAACAAAAATTGGGCAGATTCTTGTTCCTTACACAGGATTTCTGATAGCTCTCTCTTTTAATACTTATATGCAGGAGAGCTGTTCTGCAGGGATAACAAGGTCAGATATTTCTGACCATTGGTGCAGTCCTTCTAAGTCTTGTTAATTCTGGCCTTAGCACCCACAGTGCAGTTGTAGCCCCAAATGCAACAGCACAATGCACTTGAACAAGAAGCAGAAATTGGACCTGGAGGCGTACACCAGACCAGGATGGATACTGTAAAAGCACAGTAATCATTAGCAGGGGAGATCTCCACCAATTAAGAAGCATTAGAGCCATCAGTCCCTATAGAGGTGAATGCCAGGGGCACTTGAACCTCTTATTCTTTGCATTCTGAATAGCATTTTAATAACTTGTTGACATTTCAGCCTATAGCAACAACAATAAGTGATACCTGAATTAGGTGTTTACTTACCAATGAATAAGTGCTAAACGTCTCTCTCTGTGTGTATGTGATGCTATTATGCATCTATGAAATAAAAAATAACTATTGGAAGCTAAACCAAATGCTTAAAATCAATGCATTTCCGGGCATATATCAAATTAATTACAGATAATACTAATATAATATAAATAATATTCTATAATATAATATAAAATATATATTCTAAATTAAGTGTAGTATATTAGAAGATACATAATAATAACATAAGTATAAATTAATCTTCTGCTGCATCAGATTAGAAAAAAATGGTCTGTCATTTATTGAAAGAAAAATGTTAACAGGCAAATATAAAATCTTCTAAAAATCCACTCCCCAAAGTGGTAAGAAGACATTGAGGGGAGAAGAAAACTTCTAAATTCATCCCTCTAAACCATAAGAAACTAAGGTCAGCCATAAAGAACCTTAAACATAAACCCAGCTCCCGAGTCCTTAGTGCTTACTTCCTGGAAGTGAGGGGAAAGTAATTGATTTCAATTGTCAGATCAGACTGACCAGGAGAGACAGATAAAAAGATCTTAATTCTCATCTCTGTAGGAATGTGTAATATTCTCAGCTTGAAGACCCAAGGATCTCAGTTATTGCAAATCAATCAAGCTCTTAGTTTTCAGTTACCTTGACATATTGATATGAATATTGGATATATTTACATTAATATCATAATAAAAAAATATGTCCATTCCATAGACTGAAGCTCAACGAATAATGGTATGTTAGCACAGAATATTTTGAGGTAGTTGCTGTTGCTCCTAGATCCTTAACCTCTAAGAAAAACATCTTTAGTACATGTTTAACTTAAAGTTGCATTCATTGAATGAAAGAAGAATTTATTCTACACCTGCTGAAGACAGCAGAGTTATTTTTCATTTTCAAAGCCAGGCAAGTGTGTAACTTTTTGCAGGTTTGTTTTTTAAGTAATAGTTATTTAAGAAAACTGAAATATTTGAGAGTTTAGTGGATTCCTGACAGGTATGATATATAGGTTGTATATCCATCAGCATTTAAAAACTGAATTAAAGTGAAATCACTTTTCTTCAGTAATTTTCCTGTTCTGTTTTGCTACATATTCAGTAGGTGTTACCTGATAATAACACTTTATATTCTTCAGTTATGTGGAATGGAATGTCACATCTAAAACCAATCTAAGCAGCACCTTTTTCATTTCTACATATTTTCTAGTCAGCATAGCAAATGCAGAAAACAAGACTCATCAGTATTGCTGTCTATTAAAGGTCAATATAAAATGTAAGCATTACATTGCTGAATGCAATTTTGAACTTAACTGCTTTGATACATGGAAACTTTAAACATGCATAAGTTTTCTCTTATAACTTTTATTATTTTGTCCATGTATCTACACTAATATCTGTCTATTCCTCATATAATTTAAATGTGTTCAAATGGAGAAAATATATGAATAAATAAATATTTTAAAACTGCCATGGCTTCTTATGGGAATTTTATCTCTCCAATCCCAATGTGCCCTGCAGCTTACTAGAAATCAGATGTCTAGCCACCTGCGACTACTTCAGCTGCTGTCATGCTTAGGAATAAATGTTTCACTTGAAAACAGTACAGTTCCTACATGTCTAGAACACTATGAGGTAGTGGGGCTCAGAGGGGAGACAGTACAATGAGAATGTCTCCATTTTATATAGTCTTGCACAACATGCAGCTTAGCTGGGTTCTGCTTTCAGTCGTTTACAAATGAGAAGTTAAAGGGAGAATAGATTCAAACCCTTTTCTAACTCCACAATTCAAAGTAAGTTGGAACACATGCAGAGTCTTCAAAACACATATATCTATTATGGCCTCAAGCTCCGCCAGGGGAGATTTAGGCTGGAGATTAGGAGGAGGTTTTTCACGCAGAGGGTCATTGGGCATTGGAATAGGCTGCCCAGGGAGGTGGTTGATTCACCTTCCCTGGAGGTGTTTAAGACACGGGTGGATGAGGTATTGAGGGACTTGGTTTAGTGTTTGATAGGAATGGTTGGACTAGAAGATCCGACGGGTCCCTTCCAACCTGGTTGTTCTATGATTCTATGATTCTATGATTCTAAATCTTGCATCATAAGAAGTAGCAAAGGCATAAGTCCTGTCACTTTTAGATGAACAAGGATGCAAGAGGGAAGGTGTTTCTTTTTCCGTATGAAACTTACCTTTTCCACCAGCCACTATACTCTTAAACTCACAGTTCATCTCCACTGAAGATAAGTGAGAAGGAAAAAACAAATGTGTATACAGTGTCATCAATAGATTTTATTTTTTAAATCATCTTTGGAAACTTTTAGCAGCCTCTTCCACCAAAGAAAGTGGTTGTGTGTTCTGACCTGGCATTTTCTAATAACAAAATACAAGATTAAAAGAGGACATACTGTGAAATAGGTTGCACCAGCTGCTCTGCAGCTATCAGTGTTTTATATTAGACAGCAAGAGCACATATTAGACAGCAGCATTTCATTACAGCTTTCTAAAGGCAAGATTCATGTTTACACGCAAAACATCTGAAAAGGAAAGCAGCTTATGAAATGGCTTATCAGTAATAACAGCATCTGAAGCCAAAGGCTGAAAGAGACTTGGCCTCCTATTTAGCCATTTCCAATGCCTCTCTAACCAGAAAATCAATTAAGTAACTTTAAACTAACACAGACAAGGCTGCATAGCAGAGCAGAATTTAGCCCAGAGGTACTGCTTTTCAGTCTCTAAGATGATGATCATCTGAGACTGGCTGAGGGAGTGAAGCAAGTAACATAGAGAGTAAATCAGATGCTAGGCTGAAAAAAAAATTAAAAACATTAAAAAGACAGAACAAAAAAAGAGAAAATCTGTTCTTTGTGAGAACTGAGTGGGTATATATGAGTTAGAAAATCTATTCTAATATTTTTTTCATGGAACAGTGGCTTTCAAAAAGAGACTATGAGAACAATAATTTGAACTGTGTCTGAGTTCATCTGTGTTTCAGCCCATTAAACTAGAGTGTCTGCACTGTGAACTGAGGTATGAATTGAGGTAATTATACTAATTGTTTTGACTGGGAAAGCTGACTGTAGTGGGTAAAAAAGAACAATTTTTGGAAGATACAGAAGAAGCCAGGCAATACAACTCCTTCCAAGCTAAATGCATGCCACATTTTATTATGGGATCTGAAATATGGGCAGAAGAACAGTAAAAAAGAGAAAAGAAAGTTGCATCTTCCCTGCTTTGAGCTGTAATTGTACTGCCTGTCCTTTCCTATATGCATCAGAAGGCATTTTAAAGCCTCCTAAATATGTTCTCCTCCTCTTCTCTCTATTTATCTTGATCCAATACAGCTAGTCACAGTAGGTGCTTAGTTACATTCGTCTACCTTGACAACTTTACCATCTTTTTTTTCTGAAACATTCTGTTCAGTTACAAAGATATAGATGAGACACAAGAAAGCAATGAACATGTGCCCAAAATGTCTTGAACAAACCACATCAGGAATGCTTGAGGAAAGGGTGCAAAGAAGACAAGTAGATATGGGGAATTTAATAATAATGCTAAGATTTCTATTGTGATCATAAACTGTTATTCAATGATTTTTTTTACCACTTTTAGGTAGCATTAGTGCTGAAATTAATGGTCTCACACATACCTATTTCTAACTATTTGCTCTTACATTTATGCCAGTATAAGGATCATAGAATCATAGACTCATAGAACGATCAGGTTGGAAAAGAGCCACCAGATCATCGAGTCTAAACATTCCTATCGTACACTAAACCATGTCCCTCAGGACCTTGTCTACCCATGCCTTAAACACCTCCAGGGAAGGTGAATCAATCACCTCCCTGGGCAGCCTGTTCCAATGCCCAATGACCCTTTCTGTGAAAAACTTCCTCCTAATGTGCAGTCTAAATCTCCCCTGGCAGAGCTTGAGGCCATTCCCTCTTGTCCTGTCCCCTATCACTTTATATCTTAATGGATCTTTATGTCCTTTAAAAATTAGATGGAGGAATTAATTTGGAATACAAATGTAATTTTTTCTATACCATTTCCTAATTTGAATTACTTCCTTAGTGTCATTTTTGCATCAGGCTTCATTTCCTCACTGGTTTTGAAAGTAAATTCTGTACTACATATAAAGAAACATATATATATATATATAACACTGATGCTTCCATAAGATATTATGGAACTTGAATTCTTCAAAAAGATCAGGATCAATTTTGTTGTGGGCAGGAGAGACATGAAGAACTGAATTTTTTGCTCCTTCTAGTACTAGGAGAAAGGATAGATGGTGCCTAGCCACTCAGCAAGAGCTATCAGCCTGTATACTTTGACCTTTCCTCAGCAGCAGCAAGATGATGTTTCCAGGCAGTGGAGAAGCTGAGTACTCTGTGTATATCTAGATCTGCCTCAGAATCAGAACTTTCAGAGCTGTCTCAGAATGGCAGAGCTTTCCAGTCTTATCAACCAGGTGGAAATTGTGATGAGGCTAGTAATCTAGGGTTTTTTCCCTTTCTTAGGACTTGACAGTGGCCTCCTGTCTGAAGGATGTGAGGATAAGAACAGAAAAGATCAGAGACTCAAAAATCCTGTTCAACCCCTTTAGATATGTTACTCTTACAAATACCAGATTCGAGGTTTTACTAGTTTGATATCTTTGAAAAATGTGCATGGATAAATTTTAATATCAAATATTTACTTGACGCAACACTAAACAGAATAAGATGGAACTTTTTTTTTAAATCCACAAAACATCAGATTAGCTAGAAAAAGATCATTTGATTTTTGAATGAGGCTGAGTCAAAATAAGAATATTGTGCTCTGGAGCAAATGATTGTGTAAATTATGTACTGGATTATGCAGAGGGATGCAGATGGATGAAATGCAGGAAAGACTGAACAATTCATTTCTCCAGTTTATATCAGAAAGACCTGATAGGTGTCTGAAAACTTCCTTAAATGAAAGCATTCTTACACGGAACAATCTTTATAGGTCTTCCTTTGACAGTAGCCCAGACCACTGAATTGTTTATGTGCCTATTGCTGATTTCACGCTTTTATAAAACATTGGGAGCTGGGGATCAGTGAATGACTGAAATTCTGGGGATAACAGTGATAACTGCTGATCAGCCTTAGGTATAGAGAAGTCAAAGATACTGGCCACAGCCTACATGAACTCATGCTGCTGCTTATAATGCAAGAAACAGACAAGAAAACAAATCAATGGAAGGTGAGGGCAGCACATTTTGTTTAGACCTCAGACATGATGTCAAAGGATTAGAGATGGAACTCTTTCGCACATAGTTCAGGCCTCCAGCCAGGACTAGGACACATCCAGCAGTCAGCATGAGTGTCCTATGTCTCAGGTCTCTGCTGACAGCCTAAATTGGATCAGAGGAGTAGGAACTACAGCTATTGTGAATATGATGTGTAGGACAGAAGCACTGGTCTAGAAAGTAGTATCAACCTGATCCATTGTGCTTAACACATAAATTCTCTACTCAGGAAACTATGTGAGTCTCCACATGACATGGAGTAGTGTGGATTTCTCTGGTTTTGACATTCCTGCCCAATTCCCCAAAGAAATTAGTGTTTTCATGACAATGAAATAGGAGATGGCCAACTAAACAATTTTCCAAAGTTAAAGCACACAAGTAAATAATTAGTTTGATTAAACAGGGGAAAATATTTATGTATGTATGTAATGCCTACCTACAAGACAGAAATGAAATTGTCTATAAAAGGAACTGGCACCAATAATCAGTCAGCACCAATAATTCAGAATTGCATGTAACACAGTTGTCAGTCAACTACATACACGCATTACTTGCACTGTTCAGATGTTAGTTTTACAGTCTCCTGTTCTTCTAGCTTCCAGAAGTTTGGAATCAGGTGCATATCCCCACCTTGTCTTATAAAATACAATAAAATTCAAGTTATGTAAGGGTTGATGTAAGGTTTTGGTTGCAGGCAGCAAAATTGACTGTGAAAATCTGCAACAGTTGAATGCAAGAAGTTCTTGGCAATTAGAATCTTAGAATCATAGAACAGTTTGGCTTGGCAAGGACCTGAAAGATAAAAGATCATGTAGTTCCAACCCCTGTACATTGGACATGGACATCTCCCACTAGACCACACTGCCCAAGGTCACAGAATCACAGAATCACAGAACAACCAGGTTGGAAGGGACCCATCGGATCTTCTAGTCCAACCATTCCTATCTAACACTAAACCAAGTCCCTCAATACCCGTGTCTTAAACATCTCCAGGGAAGGTGAATCAACCACCTCCCTGGGCAGCCTATTCCAATGCCCAATGACCCTCTGCGTGAAAAACCTCCTAATCTCCAGCCTAAATCTACCCTGGTGGAGCTTGAGGTCCCATCCCACATGGCCTTAAACACCTCCCAGTGATACTATTTTTTAGTTATTATTTGAAATTTTTAAAAATCACTTAGCCTCTTGCTGTATAGCTTTTTTACTGAGAAATACTTCTCTCTGTCAGCTCTGCTAGACTCTCCCCAGTACACTTCTGAACTTGGAAGTCATCCAGTGAAGAGCTGCAGAGTTTATATATGCCCTACCAGGGGGAATCAAGACATGGTGCATATGCAATGTATCATCCAGTTTTCTTAGAACTTGTAAAAGATCCAGCTGTGCTGTTAATTTGGTCATTCCTCAGGCCTTCCACAGCACATCAATTTTACTTGATTTACATTCCAGCATCTACATTATATTTCTATGTTAAGAATCAGTGATAAAAAGATTCTTACGGAGATCTCACATTGCAAGAAAAAAGCAGGAAAGTAAAAAATGAAAATTTAGGATACAATGAATTCTGTAAATGTATTTCCTATATACTTGTTTATGAGATTTTTTCCTAGTGGTATCCCTCAGCAAAAAGGATCAAACAGAAAAGACTTCATTTTTTAAAATTTGGGGGTTTTTTTATTTTAATGTATTTTCCATGATTTTAAAAAACAAAAGCAAAGAAAAGTTACTTGTTTGGGTACATGGAAATTACTTCTTTAGTTGCACTGAAAATGGAGTATATCACTATAATTTGGTTCATTTTAGTCTCCTATTTTTAAGTTATTATTACGTTTAATTATTTCTGGCAGTTTTTTCCACTTTTTGCCCCCTATTTTGACAAGAAATACTTCCTTGGAAACAAAATTAAAAAAGATGGAATTTAAAAGAACAAAGACAGCAAATGCATTTCATCACTGCTGAAAGTTTTTCCACGGGAATAGAAATATTACTAAGAGTACGTGTTCCTGTAAATTTAGATGATAAACTATATATGTTCATATATTGGAGGAGGATATTTTCAAAAGTAAAAAGAGTGTACAAGAATCTAAACCCTTTAAAGGAAAACCATCCCTATATCCCCCATTTCTCCCCCCCCTTTGCCCTCCCTGGTTTGATAAACAAACAAGCAACTAAATACTTCCTTAAAGTAGTTTTGCAGGACAACTTCTTCCGAGGAATATTAATATATTCAACTGTGGAAACCTACTGAAGATCCTTGCTGTTATTTCTTTCAATTATTTTTTTGGTAATTGGAATTAGTAATCAAATGAGACAAGTGGAAATCAGAAGGGTGGTACTTATGTTTAGGTATGCATCAGTTAGGTAGCATGCTTTAAGAAATACTGCACACAGTGGACATTGAGAGTTTTTATTCAATTATATAACTACACCACTTTGTGACACATCTTTTCTTATGTTCCTTCGATATCAATATTCAATTACATTAAAATTAGAAAATAGTAAAAGGGCTCCTGGAAGTCCCTACAGTATATTTAAATATATGAAAAATGCTTTGTTATGTGTACATGTACAATATTTACAGTATCCCACTAGCATGGATATAAGAAATATTTTTTGTAAAGATATGAGAAGCAACCAGAAGAAAAAAATATATGAGCAAAAACCCATATTGTATTAAAAATAACAACAGAGTTCTTGATCTTCACATTTAAGTGCTTCAGCAGGCTTATGACAAATTTACTGCTGCTTTTGTAGGGATACAGTTTCTGAAAAAACATCCTAAATATTTTTAATTTTCTACCAAATTAATGAATAAAAGTGCTTAAAAAGATTTTTGAAAATATGTAGATGACATAAATAGATTAGTTTCTAAAATTTTGAATAGTTAGTAGAAATTAAGCATTGAAGTTACCTTTCATTTTCCTTTGCAAGATCTGAATATGTGACTTTATTGTGGTCCAATATGACCCTTTTTTGTTACAGTTTCTTAGCATCAAAATTGGATGCTCCCATCATAATCTAACTACCCAGTCATTCAGACTGAATCTGCAAAACAATTTTTATAGAAATCATAAGATTTCACACTTGTTTCACAGAAAAAAAAAAGAATGAGGCAACCAACTTCTGTTTAGTTATGCAGTTTTCAGGAACGTCTTAATGGAAATACGAAACCTAGGTCCAGTCCTTCCTTTATCCAGACAGATTGGAAACCCAGTTTTCCAAGGAACAGTATTGACCTTATTTCTATTTCTCCAGCTGTTGCTTTTTCACTTGCCTGGGTTAATCAAGATTTCTTTACACCCAGTTCCTACTTCACACCATATGTGTTTCCTTTTTATCTTTCTGTACTTGATATATTGACATTCTGATATTTAAAGAAACTTGAGCTCATTTGACAAAGTATCAAATGGGGGCAATATGATTAAAGGGGAAATTCAGTTTAAGATTTTGCGATGTGTACAGGAACCTAAATGCTCATCTCTCATTTAAGTTGTCTCTAACTGTATATGTAAATGAGTAGAAGCTAAAATTACATCCTAAAATGAGAATCTTCACTTACCACTGCCACTGAACTGAAAGTCCTACTATTGGTTCAATTCCCATATGAAGAACTTCAGGCCAAATAGTTTTCAGGAAAGTCTCTAGTCACAAAAAGAAATCATTGTGTTAAATAATATTCTTTTCCACTGGAAAAATACAGAAGAACATATGTATCTATAAATCAAGGTCCTCAATATTAATTCATGCTCAAGGAACAATGGACAAAATCATGAAAAAACATTTATTTCCAACAAGCATCAGGGACATTCATTGCGATTCAAGAACTATATCTCTGAAGACTTCAAAAATTGGTGATCACAAAACTTCTTATAATTTATTTCTACATTTGATGTTATCTTTTTGAAATCTAGTTTATTTACTTTGCTTAACACATTTTCAATGGAAATGTGTGAGTAATATTCATAACTGGTTGACCAGCTACTTAAGAATCTACAGGCTGTCTCATTTTACACTCACTTCAGAAATAATCTTTGTTGCAGGAGGTGGAAAATACTGTCTATGGATAATTAAGGAAAATTTGTTTCCCCTCCTCTGTTGTTCCAACAGGAGTCTTTGGATGGAAAATATATCATATTGTAGGCTGCACTACTTTCTGAAATCAAGCATCAGCCTTGACTCCTTAAATAGTAAGAAGACAGTAAAGTTTAAACAAGTACCTGAACCTCTTTTCAGTTTATGGAATAGATACAAGCATGAAGACATAAAAATAACTTACAATTATTTTACTCTTGTTATGACTCAGAAGGTCTCTCAGTTTTAGAAAAGGGAGGAGATAGTGGGTTTTGTTCAATCTAGTTCAAATAAAAGATTTATACTGTCTTCATATTATGGAAATGAATTGCCAAACCTCAGGTAAATGTCTTTCAACAAAAAATGTTCATATTAAATTACCTATTTATTCCTCCACTCTGTAGGTTCATACTTCTAGATAGTGCCTTTTAAAGAGTGAGCAGTATTTTTACCCACTGGAAATACCTGCAATCAGTCTTGCAATAAATTTGTGTGGGGGATGTGCTGAAATTCTACACGAATACATAAAGCCTTGGAGAAGTACGCACTTATGGCTTGGCCCAATGGATAATGGTTTGTCCTGACGTATGAGATAGACCATTGCAAAATATTCACAACTCCCGAGAACACATGACTCTGTCCTCTCAGTGATGCACAATAATATTAATGAATTAATATGAGTTACAGCACTGATTTGCTGCATGTTAAGGTAATGTGAGATCCCAGAAGTTCTTTCTCTGTATTTTGTGGATTTATATAAAAAATAAAAAGATGCTTTCTGCAAGGTGTTGCCCCAGCATAATGGGTGTACATACATACAGATACATATGCACACTATCATACAACGAGCACACGTATGACTATGTATTTGTGTTTACAATTAATGTTCATAGACATAATTTTTCATGGAGGAAAAGGAAGATACTTGTTTACTTTATCTGTTTCAGAGCAAAGATGTGAAAGATGAATGATGACCAATACCAGTGGGATGCAGAAGCACTTAATTTAAGCAATGATAATGTTTACTCAGGAATGGGTTTGCAGAACTGATTTTCAAAACATATCAAAGGACAGACAATGAACTATAAGTTATTTTACTATTGTTTCCCAAAACAATTAGGCATGTCTTTTGACCTTTATAGTGGTTTTTTTTTCCTTTTTTCTTCCTCATTCTGGTTTTACACCCATATATTTCTTGTTAAAGTGTTCAAGACTGACTGCTGATTGTCAGGGAGAGGAGGTTTCTTGAGTTGGGAAGACACTGAAAGGAGGAAAGTAAAGGAACAAGGGGGTAAAGTAGGATATAAGCTAGTGATGCTTCACCATGAAAACAGGACACCTGTATATTTTACATTGTTCATCATTGTTACCAATAGTATACAGCAGAAAGATTAGCCATATGTAATTATAAACTGAGTGAAGATTTTACTCTTTATTTAGTTGATCTCCACACAGGCTTATGGTATGGGAAGGATGACTTTTGTTTCATTTTCATAGAGAACGGAAGAGAAGGACAGTTGTAAGATAACGTCAATTGAAAGACAAGTAGGGAAAACTATTTTATTCAGTTTAAGTCTTTGATCAGAATACAAGTAGAACATCTACTGTTATGATGAGTTTTGAGGGTTATATATAATGGTGTTTTTTCACTGACATGTTAGATAATTCATTTTACACTGAGTATTCCAATCTGCTTCTGATCATAGAATCATAGAATCACCAGGTTGGAAGGGACCTATCGGATCTTCTAGTCCAACCATTCCTATCTAACACTAAACCAAGTCCCTCAAGACCTCATCCACCCATGCCTTAAACACCTCCAGGGAAGGTGAATCAACCACCTCCCTGGGCAGCCTATTCCAATGCCCAATGACCCTTTCTGTGAAGAACCTCCTCCTAATCTCCAGCCTAAATCTCCCCTGGTGGAGCTTGAGGCCATTCCCTCTCGTCCTGTCCCCTGTCACTTGGGAGAAGAGGCCAGCTCCCTCCTCTCTACAACTTCCTTTCAGATACTTGTAGAGAGTAATGAGGCCTCTCAGCCTCCTCTTCTCCAGGCTAAACAACCCCAGCTCTCTCAGCCGCTCCTCATAGGTTCTGTTCTCCAGCCCCTTCACCAGCTTTGTCGCTCTTCTCTGGACTTGCTCCAGAGCCTCAACATCCTTCTTGTGGTGAGGGGCCCAGAACTGGACACAATATTCAAGGAGCAGCCTCACCAGTGCTGAGTACAGAGGGAGAATCACCTCCCTGGCTCTGCTGGTCACACCATTTCTGATACAAGCCAGGATGCCATTGGCCTTCTTGGCCACCTGGGTACACTGCTGGCTCATGTTCAGTCGGCTGTCAACCAACACCCTCAGGTCCCTCTCCTCTTGACAGTTTTCCAACTAGGTTTCTCCCAGTCTGTAGTTCTGCATAGGGTTGTTGTACCCCATGTGCAGAACCCGGCATTTGGCTGTGTTAAACCTCATGCCGTTGGACAATGCCCAGCGGTCCAGCCTGTTTAGGTCCCTTTGCAGAGCCTCCCTACCCTCCAGCAGATCGACACTTGCACACAGCTTTGTGTCATCTGCAAACTTGCTAAGGGTACCCTCAATGCCCTCATCTAGGTCATTGATGAAGACATTGAACAGGGCTGGACCCAGCACTGAGCCCTGGGGAACACCACTTGTCACTGGCCTCCAGCTGGACTTAACACCATTTACCACCACTCTCTGGGCCCAGCCATCCAACCAGTTTTCTACCCAGGAGAGTGTGCGTCTGTCCAGGCCAGAGGCTGACAGTTTCCGTAGCAGAATGCTGTGAGAAACTGTGTCAAAGGCTTTACTGAAGTCCAGAAAGACCACATCCACAGCCTTTCCCTCATCCAGCAGTCGAGTGACTTTGTCATAGAAGGCGATCAGGTTGTTTTGGCAAGATTTGCCTTTGGTAAACCCATGTTAACTGGGCCTGATCACCCGGTTCTCTTGTAAGTGCTTCATGATAGCACTCAAGATCACCTGTTCCATGACTTTCCCTGGCACGGAGGTCAGAATGACTGGCCTGTAGTTCCCCGGATCCTCCCTACTACCCTTCTTGTAAATGGTCACTACAACAGCCAGCCTCCAGTCCAGAGGTACCTCCCCAGTCTTCCAGGACTGCTGGAAGATGATGGAAAGGGGTTTGGCCAATACGTCCGCCAGCTCCTTCAATACCCTAGGATGTATCCCATCTGGCCCCATAGACTTGTGGGTGTCCAGTTGGCCAAGCAGGGCTCTGACCACCTCCTCTTGGACCACGGGAGTCTCGTATTTCTCCCCTATTTCTGGGGTATCTACACAGAGGGAACAACTTTCTTTACAATGAAAGACTGAGGCAAAGAAGGCATTAAGTACCTCAGCCTTCTCCTCATCCCCTGTCACTGTTGTTCCCTCTGTGTCCAAAAGGGACTGTATGGTCTCCCTTGTCCTCCTTGTATTGTTTATATATTTATAGAAAGATTTGATGGTTTTATGGTGACTGTACTTATAACTCAAGGTCTAATAACAAAACCAGCTTCTATTTAAAAAAATCTAGTTTCTAAAAATGAGCACTATGTGATTATTTCAGCCTGTGGAGAGTTACTAGGGAACCTCCTGCTGCTTTTGGACTTACTAAAGCCACTGGTGCTAACACACCCTGAATTTGCAAGAGTTTATGCATCCCTTTTACAAGAAAGTGGTCTGATTTCAGCTGGTATCTATTTGCTCGGTTACCTAGTAACTACCCAGTAAGTGTCCTTGCAGTCCAAAAAGATTTACTAAAGTTAATAATAGTTTGATAAATTAAATCCTTAAGAAAATTATGTCATGAATGCTTATAGACTAATGAAAAACAATAGACATTTTCTGGATTTAAAAAAAAAAAAGAAAAGAAAACAAAAAAACCCCACCCCAAAACCCCAACAAAAACCCCTGAACAAAAACCTCTGAACAAAACAGAAAAACTCAAAACAAAGTACTTCACTATAAGTACCTTAGCAATCAGTTACTTCTCCCTGTGGAGTAGTGAGGCACAGAGAAATAGTACATTGAAGAGAAGAAGAACAAAAGGCAATATAAGAAAA
This sequence comes from Coccyzus lansbergi, assembly GCA_033558105.1. Lineage (NCBI taxonomy): Eukaryota > Metazoa > Chordata > Aves > Cuculiformes > Coccyzidae > Coccyzus > Coccyzus lansbergi. The sequence continues at coordinate 4,381,155 of JAUMJK010000013.1, read as the reverse complement.
ACAAATGCATAACTGAATATTGGTCATTTGATTTGTCCAATGTTCATTTTGTCTACAATGTGACAAAATATGAGTTGTAGTACAGCTGATGTTTCAAAATACGTGTCTCGCAATATTTGAAAACAGAAGGATTTGAATCTCATTCAATTAAAGACAGAGTAATCCTGAAATATTTAGTAGGTATGATAGTGAGAAAACTAAATCCACACCCCAATATATGGCTATCTTCACTTTCTTAAAACTAGCCTTTGAATTCTAATACCAGTTAGTGATTTGTTATTAAAAATCTTAGTAGTTTTTTTCAGGACAAACACCAGAACCTTTCCAGACCTGACAATATTTTTTTTTAAGAACTATGAAAAGGTAAAAATATATAGAGAAATGTGTAGGCATTAATAGGCCTATAGTATTCTCCTAAATGTATCTATATAGCAGGGTGAAACTAACAATCAAGTTTTGTTTTTATTTTAAGAGTAAACAGCTTGATCAAGACTGATTTTTGGTATCAAAGCAATGAACCTTTTTGACAGTCCACGTTCTTATATTTTTGCTTGACTCAAGGACAAGGAATACAGGCTGATTTAAAAACTGGAAGAAAGAAATAAAGTGAGGCTTTGAATTAATTTATAAAATATGTGTTCTGCATTAAATTGGTGGAATGATCTGTGATTTGTATTTTCCTTTTATTTTCCTGTGGTTTTCCCACGTCCACTGATGTGGTCACTGCATTATAGAAAGCCATGAGGCTACTCAGGCATGATTTGCCCTTGGTGAAGCCATGCTGGCTGTCTCAAATCACCTACCTGTCCTCCACATACTTTAGCATAGCTTCATATTTATAAGCACTTCTCTTTTTTTTTTAAAGCATTATTACCATAGACATATCTGTACAACTCAAGAATGTGCTATTTTAGCCCTATCTTCACTCAGTTACATACTCCAATAAGGTAAATATCTAGCATTGCCTCCACTTGTTTAACTCCAAAGGTATAATACAATACCAAAGCATTTTATGTGAATTGCAAAAGGGCAAGGAAGGTTGTGGAGGATTGAGAATGACTGCAATTCAGCTAGGAAACTGTGCTTTTTGGTGAGAAAATAGACCTTTCAAAACATCAGTATATTGTACACCTGTTGTTTCCAGAGGGAGATTGGGAGCTAAAGAATGACTTCAAAAATCATGAAGGTAAGAGTTACTCTTATTATTTTTTTTTTTTAAGGTTAAAAATCCTGAACAAATAAATGAAATAAGGAATACAGTTCTTCCTCATTTTTAATGATATTTAAACCATTTACAAATAAGTCAACTCTACATATAGATATATAGAAGTTAAACACACATTTTTCATGTTGTGGATTGTATATGGTTATTCTAGCATAGGCTGTTACAGTTGGAATAGTGAATTCTGAACGTGGACTTGTATGAAACACTGATACTTTTTTGTCTGCTTTTCTTTACACATATATATATTCTTCATATATATATTCTTCATATATATAGAAAAATTAATTCTTTAATGGAACAGAGTTAGAAAAAAAATATTTCAAAATATTTTGAAAAAAAATATTGCAAAAACCATAGAGACTTCATGAAAATTGACTGTGTTAAAGGTGAAATCATTGATGTTTACATAAGATCAGCAGATTGCTCTAGCAAGACTCACTACTGTGCAAGAAGCTCCATCAGGAAGGGGACACGAAAGGTTCTTAGAAAATCTGTATAGAATTTAGATTAGCTACTTTAGTGTATTTATATAAGTTCTAATCTCTTTCTTAATAATAAAATTCATTTATATCCCAGACGTCAGGTTAGTGGTCTCTTGGCCTCTTTGAGTAAGTAATTGAGCACCTGTATGGGGACAATGGGAATTGAGAATTCTGATTAGTTTTCTCTAGTTATAAATTATTTATCATCTCATTCCATTTCCTTCTTACACCTATTGGGACATTTTCACAGTCATGTTGCATAATAAGAAAGTGAGCATCAGGATTCTATTTGCTATGTTTCACCCTCATGAGCCATTTAGCATTTTGTAATTCCACAGAAAAGCTATCTGAACAGAAATGAAGTGAATGTTCTGTAGATGTTTTCTGTTATATGATTTCTTTTTCAAACAGGTAATGATTGACTCATTCAAAAATGGATAAATTGGCTAACAAATCCTATCCTGTGCTGTTATACAGGACACTGACTGCTGAAAGAGCAAGTAACTTTTCTACTTCCAAAATACATACATCATAAAACACATACAAAATGTTCATGTTGAAGGAGAACACTGCATTTTAAAAGAGCTTAATACATTTGAAGGACACTTCTGCATATTCTATTTTGGAAAAATAACTTTCTTAGAATAGAATGTAATAAAAATGTGATCTGTAAACTTCAGTTATTTTTCACATCATTTTCCTTCTGCTTACCTTTAAATTTAAAGTAATAGACTGCAACTTCTTTCCTATCTGCAGAAAAGACCAAACGATGATTGACATTTTGAAAGTTGTGAGTACAGAGTGAAGTTTAAATAGACTAACCTTTTGACTCCAGTCTATCAGGTTTTACCAGGAGCTGTAGACAAGTGCCTTCTCAGACCTATCTTTTGTCTTACATTTGCAGAATGTCATGAGAGAACCTACAAAGAACAAAACATCTATAAGCAATAACTTACTAGCTAAAAAAGACATAATGGAAGGAGAATGTGGCTGTAACACTTCTTCATAACACAGCTATGAACTGCCACTATGATACAAAAGGCAAATACAATAGCATTTAGTAGTATTATGACTGAACAAGGCCATAAGCTGTAAAATGTGTATGTTTCTATGAGTTCACGCTACATGAAGGCGAATTTAAAGGGGACAAAGATCAAAGGAGTGCAAAATAAACACCCCCAAATTCAAGGTCTGCTTTTGAGATGAAGTTGACCTGACCATTCCAGCATCAAATCCTGCAGTATCCTTCCAAGGTGGAAAAGACACCAAACTCCCTGTAACTGCAAGTTACAGGGTGAGGAAAGGAAGCCCGTGGTAGCAGGTAGCTGGATTTAGTGGCCAAGGAGTGACTCTCAGGTCAATCTTCCTGTGTTCCTTTAGTATTATTCTTATAAATTATCATTGAAGCATGCCTGGAATACTGGATTCACCCAGCTTCCTCAGGTGGGTTTATTTCTGCTGGGTTCAGTCTCTCGTTACATTAATGGGAGAAGGTTCCAGGTTTGCTCCCCAAGCACAGAGTTGTTTAAGACCTGAGTCTGGTAGCCCAACTGTATCTTGTGTTATGTTAGTAATAAGTTTTTGTCCAGTACTATTTTAAAAAATGACCTAATTCTGCAAGTCAGTTATAAGCTTGCAATGATCTTAATAATTAGACCGAGCTATGCCACAGTAAAGGTTGACCAAAATAATTTTTTAAATACTTCTAACACTGTATTTTCTTATTTACCAGTTCTTTAAAAACCTGTTGCTCTTTGATGTGAATTGTGGTTAGGTTTCGGTTTGGCTGGTATTTTTAATGCTAACACTTTAGTTCAAGCATTAAATAGATAAATAAACAATTTTACTCAGCTCCTTTCAAAAAGTCCCCTCATCCACTTCCCCTGCATCCTGAAATGAGAGTAGCGATGAGACACTTGGTGATGAGCACATTGGTGGAGATGATTCATCTGTCAATTAGTTTCATCTGGTAAATCATTCTAAAATATATGACTGTGCTGTGACTTGTTAAAACTGTATCCATAATGTGTCTTTGTACATTGATACACAATCCCAACTATAAATATAGAAGACAAGAAAATCTAGTTCTAAAACTTTATTTTCTGGAAGCATCATTTCTTTCGTTTTCTGCATCTTCTTCTAGTGTGCCATGTTTCAGATAAAAACTGCAGGCTAAATATGTTTTATTGTTTTATATTGTGCAGACTATAATTCAGTGGACCACTGTTATAAAATCTTCTTTTTCCAAAGGATTAGCCCAGAGAATTATTTCCAGTGGTATAGGCATTACTCCTAGTAGCAAATACACTGTGTAGGAGACTTCAAAGACTCAGACTACTTATTTATCAGACTATTTTTAAAAACTCAATTTTTTTATAAGAGCTTTCCACTCCTTGTGAAAGAAACATATTCAGCAGCAATTAAAAGTCTGATCTCTATGACCTCAGAGAGCAGATAAATAGGATCACTAGAGAATTATTAGACACTTTATTAGTATCTTATTTTAATTAACACTGATTAAAGCAACATTTTATAGAAACCAAAACATTATTTCCCCTCACAGGATACAGTAAAAAATAGGTTTTTTAAAATAAATCATTGCATTGCCACAGTTATGAAAAAATAGCACCAGTAAATCATCAAACTGGGCAACTGTTGGAAAATTGTTAAGGTAAAATACTGGTCCTTTTATCTACTCACTGCAAGCTTCTTGTTCTGTTTTTTCCCTCATCCAATTGTTTTTCCTCGAATTCCTTACACTAACAAAGGGTAGATTTGGGTTTCTGTTATATCTTGACCCATATGACTTTAGCATAAGCCTGTTTTTCATTTCCTCCTTTAGGTCTGTGTTATGAGTTTATATTAAAGTTGTAGTGAATAAGGAAAGAGATATAATTAGGGAGGGTTGCTCAAGTGGTGTTTTGCCTGTCGTTTTTCTTCTTTTACCAAGTAACATAATTTTGTGGTCAAAGAAAGTATTCACAAGAATGGTTCCATGTAAATGCAATAGGTGGATTTAAGAAAAAAATTGGTAATGAAAAATTGAACCAAATAAATAATTTTATATGATTTCATCCAAATGAAAGAGTTAAACTTTGATTTTGAAACAATGTATCATCTTGAATTTTTCCAAAATTAAATTATCAAAATTATTATCAAAAATTCAATATAGAGAAAAAAAATTAAGCACTAATGAAAAATGAGTTATTCAAAATAACATTATGTTTGGAAGAGTGGCTCAGAAACTCTAAGGAATATCTATATTTATTTTGACATCAACAGTGTAAGTTTGCAGCAAATTTTCTCATCATCCCAATAGTGTCTTCCACTTAAGATTATATAAGAGGTCTCTCTTATATGTATGAGCCAGAAGATAGGCTTTACGAGTATTCCTGAAGTATCAAAAAAGCTAATGGGTGTTCGAACCACAAACGAAACTACAGTAAAGCAAACATAGTACACTCAGTACCAACTCTTTCACCATAAAGACTCATTCCTCTTGTGCCACATCATTTGCTCATGTAGACACAGGCTTTGAGCTCTTTCTTTATGAAGATGAAATGCAAGAGTAAAAAATGCAAGTGGTACCTAAACAAAGGTAACAGAGGAACTTTACCCAGAGAACGACCCTTTCCCCTCAGGGAAACAAATACAGAGCATTCATGGAACTATTAGTTTCTGAAAGGAAATAATGGAGGAAAACCAATCCAAGTTTCCAGAATGAGTATACCTCTGAAAGTCTGCTTAACTACTGGAATAAATATTAGAGACATGGAACATCTTCTGTCTCTTTGGATCTTTAAACGAACAGTGACCAGCTTCCTGGACAGGACTAATTAGCTAAATTCAGATTAAACAACATAGTTTAGGGTCATTGAATAAAACTTAAGCACTTGTGTTATACTAAAGATTATATTGGCTGAAATAGTAGTTTCTTATGGGTTTTAGTTCTAAGAAATTTCCAGCTGGGGGCAAAAAACCCACAAACCTGTCCCAGTACAACTTATACATACTCCCATATGTAGTCCATTGCGAGGATGGATGTCTTTCTCATATTTTGTGAAAAATATGAACAATTTTATCTTATTTTGTAAAAATAGATCCTGTATAATATGTAAGAAATGGTGAAAAAACTGAGTACATCCTTAGACACTTTTAGTCATATTTCAGTTTGTCTGGATACATCTAGTTTCACCTCAGTAAAAGTTTTTGTGTAAGTTATTTAAAAATAAATTACACCGTACAACTTCTTTTGTGAGATATGTAACTACGGAACTAAGAGAAAGGAAGCAGCAGAAACAATTTCAGCCTTAGATTTGTTGGCTTGTGTGGACAAAATCTTTTGAGCTTTCTATATTGATGAAGTGGGAAGATTAAACATATGCTTGTACTCGCTACCATATTTATTTGCATATGCTGCCTTCTAGATGATCATATGGTCCTTCTACCTTTTGGCAAGATGACATATTCCAAAGAAATACCACAATGTGATCAAAGTTTGTAAAATGTAGTTATCTTGTATTATGTTTTCTTCATCTGTTCATTGTACAGAACTGCAAAAACTATACACAGTTAAATGCGACACAATTAATTTTTAGTGACTTCAGTACAATCATGCCTATATAGATTCCATATGGTATGTCAAGCCCTAGATTTACAGAAGTATTGGGAATCCTTTGTAATTGTACCTTGGCTCTGGAATGTATTACAGAATAACTTGTATCTTTAGACCTGTGGCTTTAGTAAATCTTTTGACTTTAATTTAACAAAGAGGTTGGGAACAGTCAACTCAGACACAAGACAACTGGTAGGAGGTGACACCACTAGCCAACTAAACAGTATAATGCCTCCTTTGACATGAAAGGAGGGGAACTAACTCAGTCTGGCATAAGCAGATGACGCTTTCACTGGTTATCCATGTTTTTAAACATAATATCTCTTTTAACAGAATGCACTGTATTTTCAGCAATGGGCCTAATCCACACAAAACACTGAATGTTATGTTTACCAAATACAATGAACAATCTGTATCTTTTTGTATCAGTTTGATTCACTTTGTGTAAATGAGAAAATTGAAGTAAACTTTCTGAGAAACCCCTCTATGTCTCTTATATGTTACTATGTCTACCCTGAAAAATGCAATTGTACTAGATCATAAAACACAATCCTACTTAGAACATAAGGGGAAAAAATGCTCTGTCTCTTTTTCAATAGGTTGTTTTATCATGTAGATCAAAACCATAACATAATGGCCATAGTGGCTCAGAGCATGGACTCATTTAGCCCACTACTCTGTCTTTTAGGTGACCGTTTCATGTCCTCTGGTTTCAGAAATGACTGTAAACAGCTAATCACAGTTACTTACTCCTCATCACTCAGAAAATTACAGAAATTTGTCACTTCTCTCTTCTGAACATGTAGGTATTAGTCTGGATCTTCTTACTAATAAGCAGGTGTAAGTTTAGTGGTTATGAAGGCCAGAAGATTTCCCATTTGCATGGCCTACTAAGGAACAGACTTTTCAGATCATGTGATGCAGGAATTTTGTTCTGCTGCCCCATATAACAGCTGGATTGAAGTCACAGGGATTGAACTACAGTGTCAATTTATTACTTTTGTCATTTAACTATCAACCGACTTTGTTTATTGCTGAGAAAAGGGATATGAATATGCTGAGATCTGTTCTTTGTTGCTCTCAGATTATGCCATGAAAATAAGCAATTGTCTCAGCTAAATGGGAAATAAAATACAAAACAACTCTTCTGAAGTTCCTTGCAGGAAGGTTTAAAAGCTATCTAGCCTTTATGGTCAATAATAATAAGAATCAATATTCTAAAGTAGCAGGGCAAGAGGCAAGAGCTTGTTGTTGTGTCAGGATGGAAATTTGTAAAGCTAATTGTTGCTGGTGGAGGATGCAGTTATGTATCTATATTTTTTAATTATTATTCAAATTGCTATGCCTTAAGAAATAAGAGTCTAGAATAAAAGTCATCTTCAGAATAAGGTGCTGATTTAAAAAAGCAAAGTGGAAATAAACAAACTAGAACTCTGTCATTAAAGTGGTATAATATAGTGCAAAATTTGATGTACCCTGTTTCAGCTATCAGACTAAATATTTAAATTAAATGGACCAGAACAGACAAGGATAAATGGACATACTGGTACCTGTGCATACTAATTTCCAAAGGAACAACAAAATAAATAATACCTCTAATAATAATATATTATATAGATCTTACTTAAGGAAGGAAATTCCTTACTCTGCTTTCCACAACAATTGCTCAAGCTCTTTTTAGGTGGTAACAATATATTTATGTCATGCTTACAGTAGTCTCTGACCCTCAGTAAAACAAAAACCTGAAATGGCATCTAAAACAACAGACTGTGATAAAATACTGAACTTACAATAATTAAGAGCGTTAATATTCTGCCACATATTTTGTTTATATGTGCCTTTTTGTTAAAAAATATTGTCATCAATAGTAAACGTCTTATATGCACATGGAAGATAAACAAATGCTTAATCTTGTTAAAAAATATTTTTCCTAATGTCAACTACACTTAGAATTGAATGTTCATTCTGTTTCCCATTGTACTGTCCATGCAATAATTCAGAGTAGATCATAATGTATTATGTTGTTAGTACCTAGCCTTAGAAAAAACCTTAGAGCCCACTTGGTGCTTGACTTACAAGAGCAAAACAAGCTTACAGAGCGCAGGTCTGTGTTGTTTGGCAAGTAGTCAATAAAACTGTACCTTATGACTTTCTTTCCTAAAGGTTCTAATCAAAACAATTTATTTCAGGCATGTAAACTCTGCTTTTTACACTGCAACTATTGTCAGTGCATGATATCAGCATCCGCAGTAGCTGCAACCCTGTTAAACCGAGTCCCAGAGCTCCCCCATCTGTCTCAGTAATAGACAGATTTCCTGCTAGATCAATGTAATGTGTCAGCTACAGCAAAAAAGATGTAGTGTTTTTTCCAGATTTTACTAGCCTCTACAAGAACTATTTGAATAACTGATTTTTTTCCCCATTTCAAGTACTACATTTCAGAGAGCTATTGAAAGGAAAATAATCAAAAGTATCATTCTGTGTGAGTAAACTATGATGAGAAAGGAAAGCAATTTAAAAATCTAATTATACATAATAAAATTGGACAGAAAAGTGTAGCCAAATATTTAGAAAATTAGAAATCTTTAAAGTGAATGTGCACAGCCTCAGGAAGTCGCTTTTCATTGTTAAATTGTTCTTTATACCTCCCCAGTTTGTGTTTATTAAGGACTGAGACAGAGTGTATAAGCATGTACAGACTAGTTCTTTTTCTTGAAGCTTGTGGCCATTTCAATTTAGTATAGTAACTCAATGCTTTTCACACTAGAGATAAGGCTTAGATGGTATATATTCTAAACCTACAGGTCACTGAAGTTACATTTTTAAGTAGCTGCCTTGGTAAATTCAGCAACCAAATCCTGGTCTAAGCAACCTTTAAAAAAAAAATTCATGGTTTTCTGCAGCTCTCTAGAGGGGAACATGTGCAAAACAAATGAAGAGCCTTTTATTTTAGATTCTTGTTGTGTAAACACAGAGGTTGCTCACCTGCCCCGTCAAGTTGTCATCCTTCAGAGGATGATAGCACGAGTTCAGTCCTGATTTCATCCAGCTGGACAGCAAATGTCTTTCAGGCTAAGTAACTTTTTCTTTGAGATTAAAGGGAAAAATAAAGTAAACAAAATATAAAGTGTATATGGAGGGACACATAGTGTACAGCCTTTTATATCACTGTCTCAAACTAGGTCCTAACACACGGGAACAGCCCTTCCAGCAAAGCTCACTGCACTCTTAAAGGTGTAGTCAAAAAAGAAAATAGCCTCCCTGCTTTTTCATGTTGACTGACCTTTTCAAGCTAATCTCCTGCCAAGGAAGAAACAAGAACCTTAATATTTTTGGACACTATAGTTTTACAACTGAAGAAACAATATTGGGTTGTCAAAGGGAAATTAATAGCATGGAGAAAATGTTTTTAAATGGTTAAACAGTTACATGGTTCTCCAAAAAAACCCCATTACTAACCAAATTTTTCACTGTTTTGAAATATAACTCTCCAGCTCTTCAAAAAGGCTACATCTGGTAGAAAAAGCTACATTATGATCCCTACACCAAATGATCTTTGCATTGATAGTCTGACATGAAATACAGAGACTGTCTTAGGAGTAATAACTTTATCTCTCTGGATGAGCATCTAAATCATAAAATAATATAGGTAAGATGTTATTCTTCTGCAAGGTGTGATAGCATTAATATGAGAAATATAAAGACTCACTCAGGCCCTCAAAATATTTAATAATATTTGTTGATTTTTCCTGAGATATTAGGGGGGACACAGTCTTCTTACAGAGAGGGAGCACATAAACATTTTCCTGCCTCATGATTGGTTATTCTTGCCACTTTTCAATTAACTGAGAGAAGCCAAACTAAGCCCTGTTTCTCTTCTGTATTTAAAAAGTAACTTAAACTTTCTCTCCTAAAAAACAGGGACATAGAGATAGCTATCATATCTAAAAGATTGACACTGCAACAGTGGAAACATCTCTTTTCTCCTCATGTTTCTTTTTCATTAGTTTATTGATTCTGTAATCTTTCCTGCAGCTTTGAATTGTGTTCTGAGGCATCCATTTTCCTTTACCCTTATTTAGGAAAACTGGACACAACTATGGATTGTAAACCTGGAAGAAATGTGATAGATGCTGGTATATTGAAGTTCAATATTACAAAACCCAAGTCCTTTTGCTGAGTCAAACTTACCTTTTATTCTGAAGTTTAAAAGTTTTGCAAGTCAAACAAAGAAACAGCAAACATCTCCTGCCTTGGTCTTTTTGGATTCCTCTTCTTTCTGTTGCTAAAAACACCAGAAATTACTTTCATTTCTGTATAGTTTTCTGCAGAAATACCATAGTAGGTGAATGTTATGCGGCTGAAAGCCAGCAGCAAAGACTAGGGACTAGTAATCCTCTCTGCCTTTTAAAGCAAGATTTTCACATTTTTAGTTCACTAGTTCATAAAAAATAGTCTCCATCAAAATCTACCTGTTGAATTATAACAGCTTCAATATATCAGTCTTCATCATTGCAAAAAGTGTCCTTCTAAACTCTGCAAGATTAAACAGCAGATATCTCCCACCTTATCCTTACAGCTGCTGCTAGAATGACTTTACTGGTTATTCAATGTATAAATCAACAAACACAGGAACAAGAAAAACCTTACTACCAACTCTGCAGTCGTTCCAGAAACAGAGATTCAGACCTCATGATGACCAACTATAATACTTTTAAACTTATACATTCCCACTTTGATGCTGAACTCTTCATTGCTATTTGTGTTCTTAAATGGGAATTTTTGCAAATCATTCCTAAGAAGGATGGATTCTTTTTCCCCACATAGAAACTACATTTTTTGTAGCTGTGTTTTAATGAGTGAAACAAATCTCTCCTTCTTTTTTCTCTCCACCCCTTACACACTTCTCTGTATATGTATGTATTTGCCTTTATTCACCATGTGAAAAATCTGTGAGGCTGGTTTGTAGGAAACAACAGAGAAAATTTTCCTTTTACTTTTTCACCAGCTTGTCCATAGAAGCTTTCTGATTTTTGACAGAAGCAATAATGGTGCATTTAATAAAGCTACAGGTAGGCAGGAAAGAAACTGATGGGGTTTTTTTCCTTCTTCACAAGTAGGTGGCAAAACTGCTCTCCATTTGATTTTTCACTTTGATTGTTCTGCCTTCTAAGGGTTACAGGTGTTGGAGCTGTATTGCCCACCTTCCATTGTAGGTCCAGAGACATGACAGCTTATAAAAAAGAGCTTTATTTTGTGCTCCCACGGTGCTGCTAAATCCTGTGAGAGGTTTACAAGTAGTCTGTCAAATATAGTATGATTGTGCCAGGTTTTGTATTCTTCATTGAAGGAAACAGGATTAGACTATCAATGCTACGTACAATGCTACACTATGGACGTGTATGTGTGTCTATACAGAGACAGAAAGCAAGATGGAGAAAAAAAAAGTCACCAAAAATAATATAAACCCAGGCAAATGCTGGGACTATAACCTTATCAGAAAGTCTCTGAAGGTAAAAAATGCTAATTATTGATAGGGATTCTGTAAAAATTGTATAAGTCTTCCACAGGTTCTTGGACTACAGGTCATTCTTTTGTTGTTCAATGTTTGTTTAATTGCCCATTATTAACTGACAGAACCTGTGTTCAGCTGATAATCTACTCAGGTGGAATTCTTTACTTTGACTGCAAAAGTAGAAAAGAAAAGGAAGGAAAAGAAAAACAGTAAAAGAGAGATGTAAAATTAACCACCAACATCGAAGGACACTATGCAATAGAGACGTTAGCCTTTCAAGAACTTGAACCTTTGGAGTAATTTGGCTGGGAAATTAAAACAAACAAAGCTTCTCCTTGACCTTTAAGGCACAGAGAATCTCAGAATTTTCTTCCATCGTGGTTCTTTGCATACTAGAAAGTGAAAGGGAGTTAGTTTTCTTATTTGGCAAGAACTAAAAGATCAAAGGGAAAATAATGTAACAGTAATTGTGTTTTTACAAGTTAAAATTCCTTTTGGAAATCAATCTGGTATTTTTCTCATTTAAAGATGAAAATGCTGGTTACAATCAGTGGGTTGTGAGACCGAAAAAGCTCATCTCCAGGATGATGAAAAGTTGGTTCTATCCTTTTTTTGGTTTCTTTGCTTTTCTAAGTGTTCTCTGACAGCTCCAAAGAACATTGGCCTGAATGGGAAAATGGTGATTTTAGTCTCAAGTAGCAATTATCTTCCCCAAAACTCAGATGGCTCCGACACAGCTCATTAACATGTCATGCTTACCAGTTCCACTCTTTCATCTAGTGCTACCTTTCCTCCTTTCCCCAAAGAGCTTTTTCTGCTTAGCACAGCTATGTACAATTCTAGACAGCTCACTATGGGTCCTTCACACTGCATGAGTACTTCAAGAGCATTTTTGCTGTGTCTGTATACATGTAGCTTTGCACATAAACCTTTTCTACTGTGCTAATTGCTTAGATATAGGAGCCCTAAAACTCCATCACAGAAGACTTTGGATTAAGGTCAGTTTAGGTCATTAAGTAGCAGTAATGGGATACATGTTCTTCAGAAGCCCTCCACAGTTTCCTGATGTGTTGTGTTTAATGAGGGATAGTAATTAACCATGACTAACTTTGTAATTACTAACATGCCTTTGTGCAACTTCACCTATTACTTTGTTAATGCTGATTTAAGCCATACAAACAAAAAATAATTAAAAATATGATGAAAAAACGTCGGTATAACAAGTACCACTATATTTATTATGAGATTAGCAATTTTCAGTGAAAACAAAGTGTGAAGCAAATTGATAGTATTGTTGTACTGAATTTTTAATTCGTAGCAATAATTATTTTGATGAATTTATGAATGTAGGCAACATTTTTAAAGCAGATTACCCTCTTGCTAAACCTTTTGAGTTTTCACTTTTGGAGTTTATCAGTTTCGATTTTTGACTTTGATCACTTTGTCCACTTTTTGGTTTTAGGTCAGTTATTGATCATAGAAGCGGTAAAATCTTTGTGTTTTGGAACTGAACTATCTAGATAAATATCCAAGAAAGGAAAGCACAGGAGATTTTGATTTGGGATTTGCCTTTTTCTTTCTTCCCACTCCTTTCTATTTACTTCGTCATCAAGTGCTGGTAGTGGTAAACATTGCATTTCAGAGTAAGAGCTTCCCTATAGAGGAAGTTTATTAGGATTATTTATTTGTGTGTCTTTCAATGTAACAGCTATATATTTTAACATTGACCTCAGTACCCATTACATTGGCATTTCCATAAAGGGTCTGCCTTCCTTGGAAGTAAATGTATCCTTTTATAAATTATTTTTGTTCAATCCATTACAAAAGTAGAATTTAATAAACCCCACAATTTTAATCAGATATTCCAGAAAAAAGAAGTAGCAAAAAAGCTACCTGCAGTACAATTCTGGGCCTTTTCCTTATGTAGGTAGATCCAATGTCTAGTGATGGGGAATGTAAAGGCCTAACAGGAGATTTTTGATTCTGAAAGTAGGTGGTACCAAAGATTATCATCATTATTTATTGAGGCTACTACAACAGTTTTATTTTACCTGTAGTATTATCCTCATGGCCTTCCTTCAGCTGCTTCATCTTGCTGTTCTTTTCCTATGCTCTTTCACTTTCAAGACTACAGATTGCAAGGGATGTCCTTGTGTCCAAGTGTAGGTTTGTTTATTTATGTTTATTCTGCCTGCTGGAAGTGCAATAGGAAATGAAACTTCTGAGTTTAGCTATGCCAAATATACTTCTGACACTGTTTGATTTTTTCGGATTTTTTTTAAAACCTAGTTTGACATTGACTGTGTTCCCAAAGAAGAGAAAAATCATTGACATTTAGAAATTGTTCCCTGTTACACAATAATGTTCTTTCTCATCACAGAAAATAAACAAGACACAGGTTGTCAAACAGATCTTTCAAAATGGCACTCAGAATTTCATTTCAATTTTACTTATTCTTATCTTGAAGCTAAATATTAGCCCTATGGAAGTCAACATTGAACTCGTTTTCTATAAGGTCAGCCACAAAGCAGCTTGTGGGTGGCTTATACCTCTTAATGTCTTTTCTAAATATCTATCTCACTAAGTACTGTTATCCTGTCACAGAGGCTTTCTGAGGCTGACCACTGTTAACATTGCACTTCTATTTGGAAGAAAAGTTTTCAAATTCTCCATTTTAATGTCTTACTCAGAAAACACAGTCTGCAGGTGATAAGTGCCCTGTAAATTTTCAGTAATAGTATTTAATTAAAAAAATAAATTCCAATATGGTTATTTATGTAGCTTTTCTAAAGGATGACATTTGAGTCTATAGTGGTTGATGAAGAGCACCTCTGAGAGTAGTTGGCTATTTTGTTTAGTCAACAAAAGCAATCACTGAAAACTAAAACCAACAAAATTCAGATAGGAAATAAGATTTTCTTTAAATTAGAGAAGCAACATCTTCGCAACTATTTTGCTCAAAGTCTTACTTGTTCCTTGAGAGTAAGAAAATCAAGAGTGGAGGAATCAATGTGAGTCGCTAATTCCCCAGACTATCATAAAAAAGGTTTTGTTTTATTTTTCTTAAAGTAGTTTTTCCTTATGAATATCAATGTATGCCATACACAACTGATGACCTGTCTCTCCATTCTTTGTGAAGTAGGATCTGTAATATCAAAAAAGTGAGTCCAGATTTCCACAAAATACACAAAGTACACCCCATATTTTTAAAACTCTAAATTTCAAAATGAAAATCCCATTATTTGTAATCTGTTTAAAAATAGCAAATAAAGAGTAAACTTCTTTAAGGTGTCTTTATGTCCTTTAAGTGTCAGGCATTTCTATAAAATCAATTGGAGATGAAAATTAGCTCAGAATGTCCTTGAGCTATGTTGTAGTTTTCAAACATTTCACTTTCCAATTTCGAAAGAAAACCCCAGTACTCAAAAGTCAAAGTTCAAGTTTTCAAATGTATCTTACAGCTGCAGATGAAAAACATAGAGTGCATGTGACATAATTCCTGTTCTCCCAAAAACGAAAGTAATGAAGGTGATAACAGAGCCATCTCAGAAAACCGGAATTTGGGGCCTAGGGTCTTCTGTTCCAATACTGCTCCTGAAGCAAGGGGTTACAGACCCCTAAAACAGTTGCGATAGAATGTCAGCAGCAATTATGTCAAATTATTGCATATCCAAATGATAGGGAAGATATTACATCATCAACTGCCATGTCACTCACTAGAGCTTAAATACAGGGTGAGAGGATGTATTATCGAAACTACATTCACCAGCATCAACAGTGTTAATCTCAGGCAAAGAAAGAGAAACTGAGGGTTAAACTGAAAATGTAAAAAATTATTCTCAAGTTCAATATGTACACAGGGCCTGCAGAACTGGGAGTAAAAGGGAAGATCCTAGTGCATTCTGTTTGCTAGCACAGTTGCCAGAGTTTAAATTGGACTCCATGAATGCTTAACTAGCAATAAAGAAGACTCTTCAAGTCCTAGATCACACACCAACTCTAATCGTAATCTCAAGCACGTGTAACAGTTTTTGGCTCCCAGAACCACTGGTGTCATAGTCTTGACAAGAGAAACCAAACAACTTGATTTCTTCACAGTTTTGACAGGTCTGTATGGTACTGCTAATATTGGACTGGGATGTATCAGTGTAAATACTGAGGCTAGAACGAGGTTTGAATTTAAAATTATGGTTTCATTAGCAGATATTGTCTTCATCTTACTAAACCTGTAGAGTCAGAACGGGATGTGCTGGCATCCACTGTCTGGGAACTGTTTAATGCCATATCCTGACTGAATGTTTATCAAAGGTTGACTTAGGAATAGAGACAGAAGTGCTTCTAAGAACATGCACAAACACAACTGCATGAAAACCTCAATTCATCATTGTACAGTAGCCAGATCACAAAACTGGCTTTCACAGATAAGGAAAGGTAAGCCATGGTTCAGTATTTGGTCCTGCGAGTCACTGAGATTATAGTTAGGATTGTGAATACATTTAGTCTTCAGAGCAAAAGAAATAGAGTAAGTTTATTGCAAAGTTAGGAAAGAGTAAATTAAGGACTGCTGTTTGACATCGTAAAGGCCTTATTATGGGTTATATTTTAGGGTGCAGCAACGGTAAGTTGCCATTAGAAGTATGTTAAAGACTGGGAAAAATGGTCAGTTTGAGGACAAAGATTTCAATTTACTGCAGTGTTTTGCAAAACCCGCAAGACTAATCTGGATATTCAAATCACAAAAAATATTAATTTTGAGAGACTATGAATTGGGTCACTACTGGACTAGATTAGAATTAGGTATAGATATTCAGACATTAGGAAAAGGAGATTTTGCTACACTGCCAAATTCTATGAGGCTTAAGAGGATATCAATGTTAATTACTCCAAATAAAAATATTAAAATTTTATGAATCACTACAGTATAAGTGCACATAGAGGGAAAATTAGGCCTATAGTAATTTGCGATTGAAAACCTCATATTAATGCCCTCACAGGGCTCAAATTCCATGAATGAATTCTTCCCACCATAATAGGTCACTTTACTCTTAGTTTTCTTTCTGATGTATAATAATATGTTTCCATTGAAATTGTGAAACTAGCATTGAAGAGGAGAAAAAAATCTCAGTGTTATGCATAATACCTAAATAAGTCTATAGTAATAAAACTGCACTAGAGCTGATGGAAAATAGCCTCTCACAATGGAGAAAGAAAAATCAGAAAAGATGAATTTGACATAACTATGTCTCACAGTTTGATTACTGAGTTCATTTAACACGTATTACTGAGCTTAAGATGGCTTTCTTCATAGCTTGGCAACTTTGTTCTGCAGATTTAAAGTTTGACACTTCATGTAAGATAAGAATCACACTCCAAGACTTAAAGTAATACCAGCCTAAAGCCTTGAACAAAGTGAAGTCACTCTGCATACTTCTGAGATCAGAATAAGTTTCCACTATCTTGGAACAGAATCATGGAAAGTACTGAGCTAAGAATTAACCCCGTGTGCTGAGAATAACCCCATGTGCCTACTCTATTCTTCTGAATGCTTTCTTCCCAAATCTTGCATATTCTGACAGATCCATTAACCAACTGTTTTCCAGTAATGTTACTAGTAATAAAGGGAAGCACACTTGCAGATATTTTCTCCCCTTTTTTGACAAATGTCTACCTCTTTGTTTTCATTTAGATGTATATTATATTTTATATTTTTGAGACAGAGAATATTATGTTACTTTGTTGATAGGTTTGAATGCTTAAACAAGAGATTTCATAGAATCATAGAACGCCAGGTTGGAAGGGACATCCAGGATCATCTGGTCAAAACTTTTTAGGTGATATATAATTTAAATTAGACATCCCAGCACCCTGTAAATCTGAGGCTTAAAATTATCCAGAGTACAGGAATCTACCACTTCCCTGGAGAGATTATTCTAATATTTTACTGTTCTCAAGCTGAAAAATTTTCTTCTGGAATCCAATTGGAATCTCCCCAGAAGCAACTTAAACCCACTACCCCTAGTCTTTTCCATGTGACTCCTTGTAGCACGGGAGTGTCCGTCATCTCAATAGGCACTCATTATGTACTGGTACATGGTAATAAGGTCTCCTCTAAGCCTTCTCCTCTCAAGGCTGAAAAAGCCCAGTTGCCTGGTATGTTTCCTAGTCCTCTGATCATCTCTGTGGCCCTTCTCTGAATCCTTTTCAGCCTGTCTGTATCTTTTATGTATAGCAAAACCTAAAACCGGATGCAGCCTAATAAGCTCCTGCTGCGGCCTAATAAGGGCTGTCTGCTTCTCTATCATCTTCCAAATTTACAATAACTTAGTATGTGTTTGAGACTTAGTCTTCTTTGCATCTGTTCAGAATTGTGATTTTAAAATAGTTTTTTCATCAATTTTACCACCATTGTTCATTCCTCAAAAGTCATTGAAAGTTCATTATTGTTGGTTTCTTGCTTAAAACTACTTTTTCATTTAAGCTGATGAAGAAAAAAAAATAATTTAAAAGTCTGACCACATAAACCACATCTAATCAAGGAATATAGTTTGAATTTTACCAATAGGAGGGAATATAACTGTTGAAGTGGCTTAAAAAATCAAATAACTAATGTTTTCAGGAACTTAATTGGACAGTATAAGCATCAATTCAACAAAGGTTTCAATTTACAATAAGAACTGTTAGAAAATAGTACTCTACAGAATGCATTAGCAAGTGTAAATAAACACATAAAACATGAAGAGCCAAGAATATGGCTATGTGCCTCAGTGCTTTTGTTTAAACCTTGTAGGGGCACTGATGTCAATATGTGTAGCAAAAATTACATTTCTGCATGTACTAGAAAACACAATTGAAGTGTATATCACAGTGTATTATTTTTCAACTGGAACAAGCTAGTTCTTCCTCAGTGTCCATTATAATTGAACCCAATATAAGCCATAAGTCTTAAAAGTTTGATCATTTTGTGTTTATATTAACATAAATTGAAGAAGTCCTAGTAAAAGTTTTACACAGTATTTACAGAATGCCCAGAGACAGACTGCAATATATAGTATATAATAATATAGGCTTGAATATATATTTAGTTCTTTGTTCGCATTGTCTGAAATTCCACAAACTGGCTTTGAATGGTTTACTTTGTGTACTGAAAAAGCAGTGGATACTTGTAATTAAGCATATAACTCAAATTGTATTGTTTCTGCTTTCTAACAGTATGTCTGTATTTTACAAAGATGAGAAATCTTGAAAAAAACTCATGATGCCACTATTAAAGGTTAGTCTCTGAAAAAGATTTTATATGTCTAAAAAATCATTAATACTTGCTCATGCTTTTCATATGGGATTATTATTGTTATTACTATACTAAGCAGTTACCAAGCAGCTGGGCTCCCAAATCTTCCCCAGCACCCCTAGGGAAAGGGGAGAGGAAAATGAGAAGAAAAAAAACCTTGCAGGTTGGAAACTAAAACTACAGCTTTAATGAAAAAGAATAATAATAAGAAGAACTAAACATAATAAAATCTATACAAATATATGAGATTGCACCCTCTCTCCTCGATAACTATACATCAACACAAGTATTGTAGTACAGACATGAGGAAGTGGGATCACGACTAGGTAGGAGTTGGGAACAGGATTCAGGAATGTATGGATCTGGAATCAGGAGTAAATAGACAGATGAGGTTCTCACTGGACATCAGTTATCACAGAAGACAGAGAGACCCCCATGATCTCTCAGGTTTATACCGAGTATAATGCACGTGCAATGGAATATTCTGTTGTTCAGTTTGGGGTCACCTGCCCTGTCCACTCCTCCCTGCAGGTGTAGCCTTTTTTTTTTTTTCCATCTCGATGACGGCCTTGTTTGCTAAGGAATAAGAATTGGCCTTTCTGCATACCAATCCCCTATGTTATCCTTTCTAGGGAGAAAAACTCTTTCTTATGGAGTCCTGAGTGCATATACTGTGCCATTAATTTACAGAATCATAGAATCACAGAACAACCAGGTTGGAAGGGACCCATCGGATCTTCTAGTCCAACCATTCCTATCTAACACTAAACCAAGTCCCTCAAGACCTCATCCACCCGTGCCTTAAACACCTCCAGGGAAGGTGAATCAACCACCTCCCTGGGCAGCCTATTCCAATGCCCAATGACCCTCTGTGTGAAAAACCTCCTCCTAATCTCCAGCGTAAATCTCTCCTGGTGGAGATTGAGGCCATTCCCTCTCATCCCGTCCCCTGTCACTTGGGAGAAGAGGCCAACTCCCTCCTCTCTACAACCTCCTTTCAGGTAGTTGTAGAGAGCAATGAGGTCTCCTCTCAGCCTCCTCTTCTCCAGGCTAAACAACCCCAGATCTCTCAGCTGCTCCTCATAGGGTCTGTTCTCCAGCCCCTTCACCAGCCTCGTTGCTCTTCTCTGGACTTGCTCCAGAACCTCAACATCCTTCTTGTGGTGAGGGGTCCAGAACTGAACACAATATTCAAGGAGCGGCCTCACCAGTGCTGAATACAGAGGTAGAATCACCTCCCTGGACCTGCTGGTCACAGCAGGTAAATTTAGCTAAGGTAAATTAAGGACTTCAACTGGCTTAGACCAGTTCCTTCAGTGACAAGAGCTGTTGGGAAGAAAGTTTGAAGTATCTTAACCTACTTTACCCTAGAAGTTGCTTTTAGGCAGACATTTTCTGTCTTTTCCTCCACTTTAGCTACATCACAGCTGTGACAACTACATCTGTACGTGATCTTCTACCTCTCTGACCATGGATGTGATTTTTTATGTGACCTTTACTCATCACAATAGAATTGCTGGATTATCACCGACATGAGACTGGTCTTAATGCCTGTTTCCAGACCTTACTTGTCTCTGATTTTCCTGGTTCAACATCCTGACATTTTGTGGGTAAGGTGACTGCTCCAGCTGCTTTGCTGCCACCCTTGACTCCAGCTCCCTTTCCTCTGTAGCACAGCCTGCCCTTGGGACTCCCTACCATTCCTTCCCTTTGGTGATTCAATGGCATGTTTCACTGTGAATTGTGTTCAGATATTTTAGTCCACATGAATCTGTGAACTATTACATTTCATAGAATTTACAGAAGCAAATAGTTCAATTTTATTTCTTAATTAAGAGCAGACATTGCTTTTCCCCACTGACAGATTCATTGTGTTTGAAATGACTAGTTCTCAATCCTTTTCCTATCACAACAACTTTTGCTGCTTTCCATCACACCACCTAAGCACCAATCTGGGGTTTGCCTTTACATGTCTGTGCATAAAAGGAGCTTTACTATGTGTAGAATGCAAGCGTCAGATAAGCACTTACATAAGTATATCCTCTACCTTTTGGAAGGAGAATATGTGCTATGTCTTGTGGTGCACCAACTGGTAGTGAATTAAGTTTATCCTACCTTGCTGTATCTGAACATTCTGAACAGACGTAAGAGATGTTACAGGCCATGTTCACAAAAAGATGTTATTCTAGATTTGCATCTAACCTCAGAGATGTACATAATGCTATTCATGTTAGCCTGAGGACAGCATAGCACAAGAGTAGAGAGAAGTACAATGATACAGTGGGGAATAGCATAGATTAAAATAGAAAATGAGGGGGGAAACCTCAAAAATTATGGAACTAGCAAAATGCATAAAAATAGGAATGCTTGAAAGTCAAAGGAGAAATAATCCATTTTGATGAAAGAAAATAACATTCACCTAGTAAAGTCTGATCATCATTACCACCAGTATCTAGAAGAGCTGCAAAGGGACATTTTAATAATTTATTATAACAAAACACAGTTCAGCTGCTTAATCTCCTCTGCAGTGAGTGTTAACATGTTTCACAAAGTTTAAAGATGAAGAACACAGTTGCAATTCTGTATTTGATGTAAAGTCTTCTAGTAAAGTCTCTTTCTAGTTATTCTGTTCATAAAATAGAAAAAGTAAACACTTAAAATATCTCTGCTTTTTACACACACCTAAATGACAGTAAAGTGTAAGAATATATTTACATCAAAAGGTTACATATGAAGATACAGTATTATAGTCTAGCTTATAATAACTATATCATCATCCCTAATAGTTGTTACAGAGTAACCTGTATTTTTCCTGCTTTGGTTAATTTTGTCATTTTAACAATAATTGCCAAAATTGCTTCATTCTATTTTTTACCCAAAACAACTTTTCAAAACAAGTGAAAAATCAGTGTTTGCAATCCAGTTCTGTTATGTGAACTTAAATACCTACACATAAATGAATGAAGGCATCTACTTATTCACAGGTCATATCCATGAGACTAATTCAGATTTCAAAGAAAGTCACTGATGAACCAGATAAGCATCGCGTTTCTACCTTGACACCTAGCCAAAGACTAGTATCTCATACAATCATAGAATCAGACTCATCAGGTTGGAAGAGACCCATTGGATCATCGAGTCCAATCATTCCTATCAATATCACTAAACCATGCCCCTTAGCACTTCGTCCACCCATACCTTAAACACCTCCAGGGAAGGTGAATCAACCACCTCATGCTACAAACCTCTTTAAAGATTCTTAGTTATATCTAAGAGCACTTCTTAGGAGAATTCTTTTTGTTTTCAGTATTCTGCTTCTTCAAATTAAAAATATATAGATTTGCAGGGCTCAGCTCTACAAGCAGCTAAAAGTTCTACTTACCAGAAAAAGAGCATTTATATTTTGGCAATTCCTACTTTAATGACTTCCTAATGGAAATTCAGCTTCAAGACTTTCAATAAAATGTGAATTTTAAAGAACTGTATTTTTTTTGTCATTTAAGTGGAGCAGAAAGGACTTAATTATTTTTGGTATATGTTAGAACTGACTACTTGTGTGCAACATATCTGTAACTTTCAAGGACTGAGGATCCCAATAGAACATTATACCTGTTGTTTATATTTTACTGAAGACACTTGGATACTTTGCATATAGCTAGGTTTTGCATCAGACATTCAGGACAATAAAACTTTCCTAACTGCTGGCAGCTCTGCCTGTGCTGCTGGACTGCAAGAGTCTCGATATGGGAGAGACTTTGCCTTAGGCCATCTCAGTATCCACAAATCTTTACAGACAGCTAAACAGGAAACAACTTGGATATTTCCTGTCTACATAACATAGAAAGGTAGCTGCAGCTAAATGTGACCCAAACGTCTTCTCTCCTCAAATAGCATAAAGTATCATTTAAAACCTGATTTTGGAATGACAGAGTTCTTTTATCTTAAAAACAAATGAAGAAAAATTATGAAAAACCTTTTAAATGTGTACTGTCTAAGTATAATGTCCAGGACATACACTATATATGGTTTTTTTACAGTTGATTTTTCAAACCAAGTCTTAAATAAAAAAAAAAAAAAATGGAATAGTACAAATAGCTCTTTGAAGATTACTTTTGTATATGCCTCAGAAAAACATAGAATGGAAGATAAATAAAAATAACTTGCTGCAACACGGTATAAAATCTGACACTTCAAAACAGCAGATTCTTTTATCCCTTGGAAGATAAACAGAACTGTTGAAAACTACATTTGGGATGTTTTATGGTATAGTCTTAACATCTAGGAAGGAGTTTTGGCTGTCTGCCACCAACTTCTGAATTAGGCAAGCAGCTACTTACAGCAAGAAAACTCATGTTTATTTGGCAACACTTTAGGGATGTTCCTTCTTCAATATTTTAGCTTGTAATGGGAGGTTTCTTCAAGAGGTTAATAGAGTCAGAAGTAATTTAGAAACTTTCAAATAAAAAATAAAATTGATGTATGGTTTCTTTTCAGTTTAGCCTAGTTTCTTATTTCCTAGGTACTATTTCTTCTCTATCAGTTGCTAACTTTTGGTTTTTGAACATGCAGGTGAACTCCCAAAACATTTCAGCCTAAATTCCTACTGATTTATGAAAAATGCTTTATGTTGACACCAAGAGAAATGCACAAAATAACTCCTTTGAAGTAAAGACTTCAGGATGATTTTACTGTGTTATTACTATTATTGCAAATTCATGAACATTTGCAAAATACAGAGATGTTGCAAATTGTAGAGCAGTTGAAAATATTAAAGCTTCCTTACTATAGGTGAATGAAAATAGAAAGCAGAGAATCAACTAAATAATAGTTCACAGTTTGTATTGCTCATGAAAAAGTTTATATGTATGTAAATTCACTTTGAATTATATATTCTTTTTTTCCCATATCAGTTTATATCAGTGCAATAGTTGCCATCCATAGAAATGACTTTTTTTAAGAAGAAGAGATGGATTATTGCCATAGCGAACTCCTTTCTGAAGGGAACAGAAGGTCCGATATGCAGATCGGGCCAATTACATAGGGAAGTTTGCTGCCTATCTGGGGCCTCAATTAAGGATGCGGAAAGAAAACCTTTAGCTCTGGTTAGGTCCACAGATTATTATCCACTTTTGATTTTCCAAGTAGGTAGTAAAGAAAACCCAATAAATCTCAGGGCAGTTAAAATGGACTTCAGAGACCTGGGACAAATGGTGAAGGGATCGGGTGCAAAGACAGTGTTCTCCTCTCATCCCTATTACAGGGAATGATGAAGGAAGGAGTAGGAAGAAACAGAAAATAAATATCTGGCTCTGAAACTAGTGTGAGGAGCAAAACTTTGGGATTTTTGACCACAGGTTGGCCTACACAACACCAGGCTTCATGTCCAAGGATGGGGTAAACTTGTCCCCAAGGGGCAAAAAAATACTTATCAAGAAGACTCATTAATATAGTTTTAAACTGTGTGTGAAGGGAGAGGGAGACAAAACCAGGTTTGATAGAAAAAAGCCTGAGAATGACACTTCAGTGTCTGAGGGATGGAGTGCTAGAAAGGACCTTTACCTGCCACCTCAGAGGAAGCAGGGGGCAGCACCTCAAATGACAGCACAACTGTAAAGTTTATTGATGGGCTAGAAAATCCAGCAAGCTGTCACTTAGGAATTGACACCATTCCTCTCAGGAGCGTAGTGGGATCAATAGCCCATTTGAAGTGCATCTACATCCATGCACACAGTGTGGGCGATAAACAAGAGGAACTAAAAGTAATTTTAAGACAAGAAGACTACAATATAATTGCCATCATGGAAACATGGTGGGATAACTGGAGTGCTGATAAGTCTGGCTAGTAAGTATTTAGGTGGGATAGATGAGGAAAGACAGGTGGTGAGATAGTCCTCTATGTTCGAGAGGGCTGACAGGGTTGTGTGCTTATATGCAAAAGTCAGCAGAGCACCTAACAAGGTAAATATTGTGGTAGGACTCTGCTATAGCCCACCCAGCCAGGAAAAAGAGGATGATGAAATTGTCTACAAAGCAAATTGGAGAAGTCTTGTGATCATTAGCCCTTGTCCTTGTGGGAGATTTCGACTTAGCGGATGTCTGCTGGAACTACAGTACAGCAGAGAGGAAACTGTCTAGAAGGTTCCTGGGTGTGTGGAAGAAAGTTTCCTCTGTTACAATCGATGAGTGGACCAACAAGGGAAAGTACCCTGCCAGACCTATTATTTGTGAATAGAGAAGATCTTGTGGGAGATGTGGCGGTTGGAGGATTCCTGGGGCTCAGCCACCATGAGATTGTAGAATTCTTAGTGAAGGGGCGGGGAGTGGGGGGCGGGTAGTAAGCAGAACAGCCACCTCAGACTTCTAGAGGACAGACGACTTTGGACTATTCAGGAGGCTGGTTGATGAAGTTGCATGAGAGGCAGTCCTAAAGGGCAAAGGGTTCCAAAAGGGCTGGATGTTATTAAGAAGGAAATCCTGGTGGCACAAGAGTAGGCCATCCCCATGTGCCAAAAAAATAAACTGCCGGGGAAGAAAACCAGCTCAGCTGAGCAAAGACTTATTCTCACAGTATTCTGCTTGAGGAATCTAGCTGCCACTAGCCTGGACAGGTTCACCCTCTGCTGGGTAAAAAACCTTCTGGATGGACTGGCCCAAAGAGTCATGGTAGATGGAGTTAACTTCAGCTGGAGGCATGTCACAAGTGAAGCTCCCCAGGGCTCAGAGCTGTGTGTGGTCCTGTTCAATATCGTTATCAATGATCTGCATGAAAGGATTGAAGGTACGCTTAGTAAATTCACAGATGGCACTAAGCAGGGAGGAAATGTCGTTCTGCTGGAGGGTAGGAAGGCTCTACAAAGGGATCAACGGGCTGAGTTCAGCAGGGTGAGTTTTAACAAGGCCAAGTGCCAAGTCCTTCACATGGGACACAACAACCCCATGCAATGCTACAGGCTTGGGGAAGACTGACTGGAAAGCTGCCTGGCAGAGAAGGACCTGGGGGTGCTGGTTGACAGCGGGCAGAATATGAATCAGCAGCGTGCACTGGTGACCAAGAAGTCCAGGGATATGATTAGGGATATGATTTAGTAGTGGATAGGTATGCTCGGGCTCAATGATCTCAGAGGTCTTTTCCAGCCTACTAATTCTATCATTCTGTATAACATGTCTTTATTGTACAAATATTATGTTTTATACCATGTGGTTCAATGAGTGTTTTTAAGAAGGTCAGATTATTTTAAAAAATCTTCAAGTTTTATCTTTTTCCTTTTGTTATATTTCATTCCTTTTTGTGTGTGTGTGTGTGTGTGTGTGTGTGAGTGCTAGGTTGCTACCCATTTTGTGCATAAGCATGTGTTCTTTTAACAAGTTTATTGGTATAGCAAGGACAGAGCTGAGTGGTTGAGTGGGCTGCAGCATAATTGCAGATGGGATGCATGCTGTGAAAAAGCTGATGTTTTAAATGTCAAGTCAATTTTAAGGGGAAAATGGCCCAGAAAAACATATAGATCTGTGATTTAAGGGCACTATTTTTAAACAGCTGATTGCTGATAACTGAAATAACATTCAAACTCTAAGCAATTGTGAAGTAATCCTATGAATTTGAAATTCAAACTGGTAGCTTCTGACGGAGTGTTAACTTTTTTTCTTTTTATATGGTCTGATGACTGGGTGTAGAAACTATGAAAAAAACCACATTTCTGTAAATAAAAGGATTCCCTTTTAAAAAGTAATTACCATTTCTTATCCAGACCTGCACGTAGAATAATAGAATCATAGAAACATAGAACAACCAGGTTGGAAGAGATCCATCGGATCATCGAGTCCAACCATTCCTATCAAAGACTAAACCATGTCCCTCAACACTTCATCTACCTGTGCCTTAAACACCTCCAGGGAAGGTGAATCAACCACCTCCCCGGGCAGCCTATTCCAATGCCCAATGACCCTTTCCATGAAAAACTTTCTCCTAATCTCTAGCCTAAATCTCCCCTGGTGGAGCTTAAGGCCATCCCCTCTTGTCCTGTCCCCTGTCACTTGGTAGAAGAGGTCAGCTCCCTCCTCTCTACAACCTCCTTTCAGGTACTTGTAAAGAGTAATGAGGTCTCCTCTCAGCCTCCTCTTCTCCAGGCTAAACAACCCCAGATCTCTCAGACGCTCCTCATAGGGCCTGTTCTCCAGACCCTTCACCAGCTTTGTTGCCCTTCTCTGGACTCGCTCCAGAGCCTCAACATCCTCCTTGTTGTGAGGGGCTCAGAACTGAACACAGGATTCAAGGAGCGGCCTCACCAGTGCTGAGTACAGAGGGAGAATAACCTCCCTGGACCTGCTGGTCACACCATTTCTGATACAAGACAGGATGCCATTGGCCTTCTTGGCCACCTGGGCACACTGCTGGCTCATGTTCAGTCGGCTGTCAACCAACACCCCCAGGTCCCTCTCCTCCTGGCAGTTTTCCAGCCAGGTTTCTCCCAGTCTGTAGCTCTGCATAGGGTTGTTGTGCCCCAAGTGCAGGACCTGGCATTTGGCCGTGTTAAACCTCATGCCATTGGACACTGCCCAGCTGTCCAGCCTGTTTAGGTTCCTTTGCAGAGCCTCCCTACCCTCCAGCAGATCGACACTTGCACACAGCTTTGTGTCATCTGCAAATGATGACTGCTGACCTAATACAGAATCAATAGTTTGTAGTTTTACTTTTATAAAACTACTACTGTATCATCAAAGATGATACTGTATCACCTCTTCCTAGGTGTGTATTCATGCATTTACACAATGACCTTGAGATTAGGTGGCAGTAGTTTTCCATTTGTTGTGGTTGTAAATGTAGATGAAAACCAAAATTAAGAACAAAGAGTGTTAATTTTTCTTCTCAGGTATGGAGGAGTATGAACTTGATTTTTTATCAATTTCAGTATTTCAATACAGCTGTATACATGCAAAGCATAGGTTCAATTATTTTAAATTTTACTTAACTAATTTTACTAATTTTAACTAATTTAATTTAACTAATTTTAACTAATTTTATTTAACTAATTTTAATTAGTTTAAATTTAAATTTTAAAGGGTCATTGAGCAGTGGAACAGGCTGCCCAGGGAGGTGGTTGAGTAACCTTCCCTGGAGGTGTTTAAGGGATGGGTGGATGAGGTGCTAAGGGACATGGTTTAGTGTTTGATTAGAATGGTTAGACTTGATGATCCGGTGGGTCTCTTTCAACATGGTTATTCTATCATTCTATGATTCTATGAAATTACAGTGAAATATTGCTTGAACCTGCTTCTGAAAGGCAAAGAAACTGTATTGTGAATATTGCCAGACAATGTTTTAAGAATAGTATCACCAGGCAGGATAAGAATACATATCTCTGTAGTTTTTTTACCTTAATCATAAGAACTTTTTTCATTTACTCTACTTTCAATATAATTACACATAATTACAGCAACGATAAGCACTGATTGTCACAGGGATCCTTAGTGTGTGTTTAATTCTTAAAAGACATTTCGCAGGTGTACAAGCAAGTGAATTCAGGTTACAGAAATTATTTCAATTTCTAGTAATTTTATATTTCAGCTTTTTGAGTTTACAGTTTAATTGCATAGTAAAATACATGTAACTACTGAATTGCTGACATTATACAGGAATAGTTTGGTGGTCCAGATTCCTATGGAAAGATAATAATATCTGAACCCATCTGTGTTTTCTAGACTTCATGTGTCTGATTTTAGTCAAGAAGGATGCACATACAGGCTTAGTATCTGCAAGTTTATACACTGTCATGTATCAATGATTCAGCAGAAAATGAGTACCAGCTGTATATTTTGTCCCACCTGCAGCTTGGTGTCCCACTTGACCTTGCTTCCTGACTGTGTTCCAGGGTGCCAGGAGCCACAGGGCCATCCCCAGGCAGTACAGACTTGTGGTAGATCTGGAAAATTTGCATCTTACTGCATGAGGGACTGGCGACATCAGGCAGGGGATGAAACGGGGTTCTTAATAGGCTGGAATGGGAGGGTCAGACAGCATTATTGGTGCCCTCAGGAGCTTTTAGAACCGGAAGTAAAATGAGCATCTACCTACCCAGTATCTTGACATTTCTTCCCCTGGAGGGTGGTCTTTTGTGGAATAACTCCATGTCTACTTCCTTTTCTTGTTTGAGAGGATTCTCAGTGTGTCTTTGTTTACACTCACAGAAGTTGTTTTCAGGCCACTGCAGTTGTTTCAAATTCAGAGTGTAACAGTGCTATAGAGTCTGTCTTTTAAACACAGAGTACCACATTTGCAAATTATTTTTAACCATGCAAAATGCTGATTGGTCAGGGATAAAAATTAGATTTTGTACACATCCTCAGAGCTACTTTTCAAGTAATGATGATATGTACAAATAAACTAGTGGAAATTCAACTTATGTTCACGTATTCTCAAAAAATTAAATATATACAATTATAATTAGGAACAACTTAATAAAACTCAATCAGTAAGTAGCAACTTCCTTTCCAGGTATCACAAAACATATTACGTGTTTCTGTCTAGTGATGAAATCCTACTATTTGTGAGGCAAAAAGAGAGATCTCATCTACCATATCTCTAAGAACTAGTTTTGAAAGAAAGAAATGAAGACATATTTCTTCCTTTGTAAAGTCAAAAATATGCACTATTAGGATACCAAAGGAAAATATAAATTGTGATCTCATTAGAACTAGAGAATAACCATTTCTTTTCTATGGAAAAATTCCAAACGATCTCTTTCCTTAATAGGAGTGGTCAGTGTATTACTCTACTACTCTCATAGGTTATTCAAATGATGATATTGGAAGGAGTGTATAAATAATGCATTACAATAGGTAAAATATGATTTTTTTATTTAATTTAAGTAACAAAGATATTACAAATGCACTTATTTTACTTTGATTTCACAGCAAAATTTTTTTCTGCACAATAAGGACAATTTGTCCACAGGTTCCTTGTGCTTTACTGATCCCTTTTAAAGTTATATATACCTTTTTGCAAATGTTCTCATTTCAGAACCAGTGTTTCTGAAACTGATTTATTTCTAAACAATCTATGGCTTGAAGCTATTTGAAACTTTGAAAAGCAATTCTAAAGGATATACCTTTACTGTCATTGCAAGAAAATTCATTGATTTCTCAGTTTTAAAAGTCATCTTCTCCTATCCCATTGCAGACTTCATTTTAAATACCTTATCTCAGAATTGTTTTCAATACTTCATACTTTATTCAACTGAACAGATAAAACATTTAGCCAATTAGTTTGAAATGTCATGTTATGACGCAGACAGTATTGAAAATATCTTTTTTCTAGTTTCTCTGTAATATCTGAAGTTCATTTTCTTTGTTTCTTCTTTAAATTTGTCCATTGAAGTAAAACACTGCATATTTTGCCATTAACTTTGGACAATACTCAGTATATACACACACACTTCATTGACAGAATGCCATCAAATTGTGAAGTGAAGTGGCATTATATTTGATATTTAATGGTTATCAATGGATACTAGAATGTTGTGTACTACCAATTCCTATGCCAAATGTATGAGCAGTTACTATTACAAAAAGGAATTCATCAATAAACTACAAAACCTAATTCACATACAGGTATAAAGTTTAGACATATATAAGACGAAAAATACACTTCGTCTGAAATCCTCTTCATACTCCTCTTTTTTGTGTAGCTTGAGTTTAATTTTAAAAAATGTACTGCCATTGTCATGGGGGAAAAAACCCAAATGACCTTTATCTTTGTTTACTAGCTCTTGGTCCTTAAATTCTTGGACAAAGAGTGACAGCAGCAGTTTAAAAACCAGTGTACTCACTATTTCAATGAACCCACCAAGTTGAAGGGCTCTGGAGCAGAGCGTGTTGCAAGGGGACTCTTCCCAAAGCAACAAAGAGTGGTGAAACTGTGAATGCAAATGTGCAGGTATAATGAGAGTACCCAAGCCTCCCCAGTCTTCTCCCCTGTTCACCTTTCCCCCACCCTCAAAAGCAAAGAACAAGCTCCTGATAAATGGCAGCTCTGACTCAGTGTGGGTGAGGATAGTAGCAACAATAGCCAATCACTTTGACATGCAAGAGCAGCTCTGGAGAACACAAACGACCAGGAATACAGCAAACAGGGCTTGGTGCAGTAGTCTGCACTGTAATTCACGCAGTCAGGGCCTTCAGGAAAGGCATGTGGGCAGAGTGCAGTCCCCCTTCTGTCTCTACAAGGTAACTCAACTAGTGGTCATCACCCTCCCTAAGAAGGACATTGTCAGAAGGAAAGTGGTGACCCAGATGGAGCTCCCACACAAACATACAGCTGTCCACATCTTCAGCTGTAAGGAGTGCCTGAGCCTGTCACTTGTACCAGAGGGCAGCAGAGACAACAGCTGTTTTCAGCATGGCCATGTGAATAGTGACTATCAGTCTGGTGGCAAAACTGAAAAGAGAAATGGAGAGATTAAGGAGTATCAGGAAGCGTGAAAGGGAGATAGATTGGTGGAGCCAAACCCTACCATCCCTGAGGTGAAGGCAGAAAATGGAGGCTCCACAAGAATCAGAGGACAGCCTACCCCCTTGCCACCAAGTGGAAGGAGGGAATCTATGAGCCAGGGGAGAATGGAAACAGGTCCCAGCTCAAGGCAGCAAGAGAATCCTCTCCTGGCCCCTCTCACCTTCCCAGCTGCCATTACACAGCAGCTATGGGGTTCTTGTTTGCTGAAAGACTGGTGAAGCATTGGAACAGTTTGCCCAGGGAAGTAGCAAGTCTCCTTCCCAGACGTGTTAAAAAAATAAGTAGATGTGGCTCTTTGGGGCATGGTTTAGTAGGCATGGTGGTGTTGAGATGATGGTTGGATTTGATAATCTTAGAAGTATTTTCCAAAATTATTAATTCTTTTATTTTATACTTTGGTGATTTTACATAATGTAGTTAAAGGTGAATCTCATAGTATTTCCTCCAGCCAAATGTTCTTCAGGCCTAAAGGTCTTACCTGCACTCTCCCCACAGCAGATGAATAAAAGTAACAGTGGTGAGGCACTCGTTATTCATAAATTCTTGACTAAATTTGTCTCTAAGAGAACTGCGTGAAATAAAGTTTGAGACTCTTTCATTAAGTCTGTGGCATGAGCTTGTCCTGGGGTGATGGACTTAGTTTCAGTATTTTCATTTCATTAGGATGATGATGGTAGCAGTTTATAGTCATTTTAACATCATATCTCTGTCACTTTTCACTGAGTCCTTAAAACAGCTTTGGGGATTACTTTTCCTTTGTCCACTGGTTGTTAATTCCCTTTAATCCCAAATCTTCCAACCTTTCAAACACTTCAGTTGTACAGCATTAGCCTCTTTCAACATTGCTCTCCTTCACATCTTCATATTCTGGCCCTCTGCATATTCCACAAAACTAGATTCTTCTACTGAATCATGCGTTTCCACAGTTCACACTATTTATACACGTTAAAGTGCTGACAGCCTAACCTCTCCATAAAAGTAATTTCATTGAATAAGATATTGGCACAATGTCTTCAATTCATTTGCTCCTTTTTGACTTCTTGCTGATGAGAATTCAGCATCTGTTTGAATTGCTCTGGGATATCCTGCCTGATGTCCATCTATGAGTGTAGAATGGCACATATCTCCTGTAGGCACTTTTCCAGATATGTCAACCCCATTACATCTCACAGAGCATCAGACACTTTCATTTACAAAGCAAAATCAAACACCGCACTTCATCAAAACAATTCTTTGTGGGACTCAGATAAATGTTTAAAGCTAAACACAACTTTGTGATATTTCTAAATATGGAAGGTAACCCTGCACTGTGGGATTCTATTCAGTAAAACTCCTGATTTGTCCTCATACAACTGATAAATTGAGCAACAAATTATCCACTTGATATTTTTTCAGGAAAAACAACATTGTTCTCCTATATCTACAGCACAGAAATGAAACAGAAGAGATGCAGTATAGAAAAAGCATTCATCCAAAATTAAGAAATAAGGTTGTAGGAATAATCAGGGCATTAAACTATTCACAAATGGGTATTTGTTCTGTTCATTCAAAAATACCAGTAAAAGTTAGTAAATAGATATTCTGATTTTAGAAGTTCTCTCATTTGCTTAGTTGGGGTTTGATATTTTGGGGTTTTTTTACCGCATCAGTTGCTTTACTGCCCTGTTTTTGTGGCAAGGTAGTTATGCTAGCAAGAAAACTCAAAACAAACAAAAAAGTCACTACATTTCATTCACAGTTTGTCTTCAAAGAATTATTTATTCCCATACTGAGGTTAATCTCATTTTATAACAGGGAAAATGTCAATAATTTTCAGTAATAGTGGTGGGATGCAGCCTCAGAATTTCCTTATTTTACTAATGCAGCCTTGTAAAGGTCTGCATTTAAACAGCAAAACTGTTTAGGACTTCGTATCCTCCTGATCTAAGCATATTTGATGTACAGTGAAAATAATAATTCATGCTCCTTAGTTCATAAGACAAAATTTCAAGGAACATCTGTTTATGGTTTTGCTGGCCAATCCTAATGAGACAGAAACACAGCAGAAAATTAAAATAAAAGTAAAATGCAAAAAGAGAAAATACATTTTTCCTCTCTAGACAATTTTAAAAAAATCCATGTTTGGACTCTCTGAAAGATCAAAATAAAATAATAGCATCTTAGATGGGCATTATATTCAAGTTGAATTTCAACTCAGATGGGAAAACAGAAGTCTAAAATGAAAACTTCTGGCCCACATTAGTAAGCGAATCAGCAGCAGAACATACAGATTTTAAAACTGTACCTGGCCATCTGAATTTCAGTCCAGTTTTGCTGATACATGGCACTATGCTGCCTTACTTAACAGGATTTATTTATTTATACTAATGAATAAAATAAAGATGACACCTTATTTCTGCACTAAACTTGAGATATTTTAATCAGAATCTGAGTCAAAAGAGGATCAATAATATAAGCATTTTCAATTACATGGGATAAGCCTTCACAGCTGCATCCTTTAAGACTCAGAATTTTAGTGCAGTAATTTTAATTTTTATCTTATCCAGTAGGTTTGAATGTGATTTAATGGTAATTAAAACTTACCTTCCTACTTCTTTGCCCTTTTGGCACACTTTTATGGTATTTCTAAAGTTTTCAGTAAGTTAGTTCAGACAAATCACCGTGTCTGTCTAATTATCACATTTACTGTTTTAATTTCGTTTTCCTCAACTGGTTTAGGATAACCATATAGTTTACTAAGGAATGCAGTAAGTTTCACATATTTCATGTTAAAAAAAAGCATATTTGTAATGATGTTATTCTCAAGTCAGAACCAACCACTGGTTTAGAGTACTGTCGCTTTTTTCCTCAGCTCTCTACTGTCCCATGTGACTATACTGCAGTTATTAATTACGCACGACTAATAAATCACTTCAGTATAATTACTGTTTGTCTCCATTTTTCTATTCCCTTCCTTTCTCTACATCTCCATTCAATAAAAAGTTCTTTTCCCTTCTTAATATGCTTTATTTTCAAATTCTCTTTATTTTTCCAATTTTCCATTTTTATTTATGTATTTGTCCCTTTCCATTTAGTTGGGATCTGCTTTGCATATTACCTTTCTTACTGGAAGGGAGGACAGGCATGAGGAAGAAGGAGTGACAGACAGAAACTGCTATGTACTGACTATAATCTCCTCTCCCACTGCCACTCGATGTCTTGTTGAAGGCACCAGTTGTGGTCAGTGCCAACAGTAAGGGAAGGAGAAAAGGAATCTAGAGTGAAGGAGTGCAACTTAACCTGGGAAAAGAGAGAGGAGACCTCATTGCTCTCTATAACTACCTGAAAGGAGGTTGTGGAGAGGAGGATGCTGGCCTCTTCTCCCGAGTGACAGGGGACAGGACAAGAGAAAGTGTCCTCAAGCTCTGCCAGGGGAGGTTTAGGCTGGACATCAGGAAAAAAAAATCACAGAAAGGGTCATTGGACACTGGAACAGGCTGCCCAGGGAGGTGGTTGATTCACTTTCCCTGGAGGTGTTTAAGGGATGGGTGGGTGAGGTGCTGAGGTGCATGGTTTAGTGTTTGATAGGAATGGTTGGACTCAATGATCCAGTGGGTCTATTCCAACCTGGTTATTCTATGATTCCATGATTCTATGTTTTTCCTCTTGTTTCCCACTACTCAAGTCATTACTTAAACACTTATTTTAACTGACAAGAAAAACAGTCAGTTTTTCCAGTGTTGAGTGTGCTTTTCCTGGAGTTAGTAAGTGATGTCCCCATCTTTGTCTCAACCCTTGAGATTTTTTATTTCTCTTCTTCTGGTTTCCTCTCTACTGAGAAGATTGAG
This sequence comes from Coccyzus lansbergi, assembly GCA_033558105.1. Taxonomy (NCBI): domain Eukaryota; kingdom Metazoa; phylum Chordata; class Aves; order Cuculiformes; family Coccyzidae; genus Coccyzus; species Coccyzus lansbergi. The sequence goes on along the minus strand of JAUMJK010000013.1, from coordinate 4,345,695 downwards.
TGAGCAGCTGAATGGGAGTTTGTTATCCAAGGCTAACTGACCACACAACCCCAGCTCAAAGATGTGTTTGAGGGTTTTTTTTTCTGGACCCTGTAGAAGAGATGATACAAAAATTTCATCTCAGTTACAAGCTTCAAAATCAAGGGTCACCCAGTACTATCTCTAAAAAAAGCACAAGTAGAAATACCTCTACTTCTGGAAATGTCTGACCTTAAACTAGATGAGATCGATCCAACATACTACATTTTTTTTTTTCTAATTTTCTTTTCTTTTCTTTCTTCCACATTATTCTCTCTTCTTTCTGTCGTTTTCTTTTCAATTTTAATCTTTTCTCCTACTGTCTCTCCTCATCTCCCTGTGTCTTTAGTATCATAAAGGAAACATTCAAACTAAATTTTAGCCCCATGTATTATCATTACAAGATTTTAGTTGTGTGTGCAATAAACTACATCTTTAGAAAATGTGTACCACTGTAGCTCCATTAGTGTTATCGTAACTGTGTTATATAGCGATTGACATCTGGTCCAGAATTCTTCATAGTACTCAGTGTAGCTTTTCTCTTTGCATGCAAACAACTGATAAATTCTTCTGTTCAGAGCAAGGACCTCTGAATTATCCAACTGCCATTGCTTTGGGTTACTTTTTATAACCCTATGATGTAATTTAATAAAATCAATGTTGTTAGCCTCATCATGTTGAAGTTAACATTGTTCACTAAGGTATAGCTCTTTAGATAATTTTAAAAATTAAAATAAAAGAAAACTAATGTTTGATGATTGTTGCTGATTACAACATAGGATATTTTTTACTTCCACTTTTCCCTTGTGATACATGCTGTAACATGCTTTGACTTGATGATCTGATGGATCTTTTCCAATCTGGTGATTCTATAATTCTATGTGAAATTAATTATTTTTACTACTAAAATAGTAAACACAACAGAATATAACTTATATTTATATAAAACATCAGATATTTCTGTACAGATTACTGAGATAGGTTACAAATTATTGTCAATGGCATTACTTGAGTTGTTTGTCAATGTCACAGCATAAACAATTTGAGTATGTATTGATGTAATGACAATTCTAACAACAGAAATCTTCATAAACACCAATTAGAGAATATTATGCCAAATTATCATCAATCTTGATGAAGACCAGTAGACCACGATCTGCATTTTAGTAACAAAATAGTCAAAAAGTACAGTAAATATTCTATTGGATTGCATGAAAACAGTGCTAGAAATATTTTGAAAATATTAAATCTATACATAGGTACTGTCTCGGATGATTTGAAAGAAACATAAGGCCCTATAAAGTGTACTTTACCATTAAATCATGAAAGGAACATTTTCTGTGTTTGTAATTAAATAGGATAGATTTTTGTAATGAAGATATGTTTCAATTAATTTTTTCCTTTGTTCTTTTATGATCTGCAATTTTCATTGTGTTATTTTTGTGACATGAATTTTTTCAGTACGGAGATCTTTCTATAGCAAATGTATGCAGATAACTCTAAGGAATAATAAACTGAAACACAGTTGACAAACACATTTGGTGCTGACACCCAAATGAGTAGTGTGTGGGCAGCAAATTAAACACCAGCTTGCAAAGCAAAATGGTAGTATAACAGAACAGGGAGGTGATCATCTACCACCATATGGCTTTGCTGAGAGCACACGTACTACACTGAGCGCAGTATTTTTCTGGGTATTTCAGCACCAGAGTGATACTGACTAACTGAATAGTCTCAAACATATTCCTTAATATAATTTAAGGTCTTTTGGAAACTTTCATGAGACATGCCCTTCTTTATACCTGTCAACATATTCCATAATATTACCCTTAGGCTTGCTTTCCAGGTTGGTTACTTTACACTGAGGAATATATAAAGAAAACATGTCAAACTTGTTTAAACATTGTTTTCTTTTAAAAAATTAACTAATTACTTCAGGAAATATATATTTATTTAAAATAATAAATAACTTATTTAGCAGAAGTCATGTTAAGATTTTTGCAAAGCACAAGCTCCTCTGTCTTTGCCCAACATAGAAGCACAAAAGATCCACGTTTATTTATGTGTTTCTGGGGTTTTTTTTTCTTTTTGTTCTAAGTGCTATGAGATAAAACTGAGAAAAATAGTAAGTCACCTATGGTAATCTTCACTTCCAGAGTGTTTTGAGATCCACATTTGGTCTTACTAGATATGTAGGTAGATGGTAGTTTCGAGGATATTTTGACATATTTACAGCTGCTGTAAGTTTTATCATTAATGTGAGGTCACTAAAGTGGAGGAGTGAATGAAATCCTGTTCTGTTTTACTTGTATTCCAGTCTAGTATAATATAATTTTTAATCTCTCAGGGAAAGAGGCTGTATAGTCACTAATCAAAAGGCTCATCATTCCATTGATGATACGTTTGTGTCAGGATGCTTTACACCATGAGAACAAAGCAAAGTAGCCAGGTTAGGGACTCCATTAAGAACAGAGTTGTATGTATGTATGTATGTATGTTTGGTTTTAACAATAATGAGGTTTTCATTATTATCATTGTATCTAATACTTAACCTCCCATAGCGTCTACTCTACTTATCCATTACAGGATCATAAAGTACAATCAGCATAAACTTCTACAAAAAAAAAGACATAATTGAATTAAGGAATATAAATACCAAATTATAAAAACATACCTTTCCTTATAACATAATATACTCTTTTTCTTACCATGAAACTAAGACCTCATCCTCAGGCCAAGGCAGAAATCTGTATTTCAGTAGATTTTTTGTGATCTCAGCTGTCCATTCACTGAAGAAAATTTTCAAAAAGTGTACCTTTCTAATGTATAGACATGTTATGAAGAGAAGTTCAGTAATATTTCTTGAAGCAAAAGCAATTGTTATAACATTACGTGAAATACCAGGCCAACCAAGCATATTTATGCTCAATGGACAGAAAATGCTTCAATGTTTTTATTGTAGATATTTGAGTATTCAAGGGAGGAAATATTCATATTTACTGATTTTGTCAAGGAAAAAAAAACCAACCTAATATTTCCAGGCACAGATTTTGCAAACCTCTGCATACCTGAAATAGAAGATACAAGAAATATCACTAACATCATGGAATTACTCTTACACATTATGCTAGGCATCAGTGCATTTGCAATATTAACATTTTAAATTGCATTGTTACACAACTACTTTGAATTAAAATAAGCAAATTAACAATAAAATTGCAGTAGGCTTCTATTATGTGAGGTAATGTTAGCAATCACCTAAATTGCAGGCAAATTGGATCCTTGTACTAAATATATGGCTAAGCCGAAATAAGTGAAGGCAAATAAGGCAGAATATGTAATTTTATGCAAGCTGAGAGAAATCTTGGAACTTTCTAGCTTTTTTTTTTTAACAGAATGCCTCTTTATTCTAGGTCACGATAAAGTAGTTATCAGACTATCTTAAGGACAAAGATAAACTCAGTTTCTTCACTTTAACATAAGGCAGCACCAGTACCTAAACATATTTGGAGAGTAGCTTCTCAGTACAAAATGTGCTCTTTACTTATTTATTTAAAAAAAATATGAAAAATCCATACTTCTAGTTCAAAATACTATGCTTTAATGAAGAAACTCACTTTTGATTCTGCTACAGGTAAATTTTATTGGATAAGTATTTTAAACGAGGTGAGGGGAGAGGGTTTATTTACATAAAATACACCAACTGAATTTAGTACCATCTTTGATCTAGCTAGTTTAAAGATTCCTCTTAAGGACTTATGTAGTAGGATTTTTGTGGACAGTCTTGATTCAGCAATGTAATTTTGATCGTACTGGTTTACCACTATTTCATGGCCTCTGATGTACCTACAGTTAAGGTAGTTAGGGTCCCCAGTTCTTCACAATGTTCTGTACAGAATATGAAAAAGAAGGACTTGGTAACTTTGATTTATTTCATCCTACTGGCATGAGGAATAGTTCAGTCAGTTATCACATACAAGGTTTAACCAGGCAAAGCAGGGCTTACGACAGTAACTTTTTCATGAGTATCTTTCTTACATAAAAATGCAAACCAACCTTTTTGTGTTATCTTTCCTCAAAGATTTACAGACTCACCTGAAAAACTCCACCCCATAATTATGACAATATATATGTAACTACTGTGATGTGTACTTTTTACATCATGGATAAACTTTGATTTAATGTAACTGGACAACAGTTACACAATCCCACTGTGTGATTCTGACTGTTCCTACGTTCCTCAAGGTTGCAGAGCCAAGAGTTTTTTGAATCCCATAGGGCCTTCCCGATTACTAGTGGAAGATACTCCAAAACTTTTCTCATGTACTATGAGCTCTTTACCTGAGCTGTGAATATGTAATGATAGTCTTGTTATCCTTAGACACAGTGGAGGATGTAGTGGGGCACTGCTTACAGTTTCTCAATAGTTTAGTTTGCCACACCCAGACATTAAAATGCCAGGTTGAATACAAGTACTTTAACCCACATTTCATGTAACTGCTTTTGAACTACATGCCGTTGTTCCAATATCCCAACTAAATGATATAATTACTAATTCTTATTAAAGAATAGATAAACAAGTGAAGGAAAAGTTACCTCTAATCTTCTTGAGTGGTTACAGAGTCATCTCTCTTTCCCTTTTTCAGATGATTTGTTTTTTCACACCATTAAGAAGATGATAGAAAGAACTTCTGGCCTTGCAAATGCCTATTCTCAATCTTGGTAAAGTAACTCAGTCTTTTTGTCAGGAGGCCATTCAGATTACCTAGTCTTACAAGGATTGTTTCATTCTGTCATGTGAGAGATTTCTTTTTTCCCATATTTTTCATTACATTGTGCAAGTGGTAGATTTCTTAGAGTAGAATTGCCCTCTTCCACAGACACATGGAAATGTTTCTTTGTTAAACTATAAATAATTTTCTATACTTTCCTTATTAGATATTTTTCATTTTTTCAAGAACTTTAAAATCTCTTTTCTTCCTTTGATAGCAAATTGGTATTCAAATGCATCTTCCACCAAATACTGTTTTCTGTATCAATCTTCATATCAAGAATGTATAAACATCTTAACAAGCTAATTATAGGTCATTACTGGCTCTTGACTGACCTCAGACAAGACAGTGAATAAGCATATCCCTGTGAAAAGGGGATTGGTGTGACTTAACTTCAATCTTTTTGTTTTAATCTTCCTACAAAAAAGAGATTGTGGGAGCATACTGGAAGATATAGCAAGGAGGAAGCGTGAATATGCTCAAGTGACCTTTCTGCTGGGATGTTGAAAAACATATAAATCATGCTAAACATTGCGTGAAGAAGTAGAACAGTAGTAGAAGCCTTTGTGTTTAGGTAACACAGGACTGTATTAAAATCAAGGCCATCCAGGAAAACATGCTTGATATTCCAGCCCTGCTGTGAGAAAGATCAAAGCACAGTGGAAAATTACTTTGTTTTCCCCTAATAAATGCAGGCAAAGTGGCAGGCTACACACATACCTTTTCTAACAAGGACCAAGTTCTGCAGTGCCTGTGTTCCCACTTGCATTTCCTGGGTTCAGTTTTCAGAGTTGTCCCAGATCATGAGCAAGGACTAAGCTTTGCAGTGCCTACATTCCCATTTACATTTCCTCAGCTGAAGTGCTGGTACAGATTTGCCCCAGACTGTGAGGTAATGGAAATAAATTTATCCTTTTAATATTATCTGTGTGTTTGTAGACTGAATTTTCTCTTTGCAACTTTCACAAATGAGTTACTAATTAGGTGACAGCAAGTGTGGAATTGAGCAGAGTTTACACATCTCTGCAGGACGAGATGTGACTGAGAGGCAGCACTAGGGGACCCACTGCTAGTTTTCCTCATATAATGATGAGCGCAGGATTAAAACTCTGACCATTTGTCTTTATTCTGTTTTCAACTAGGATAGGCTTTTGATTGGGATAGAGCTAATCTTCTCTCTCATAGCTGGTATAGTGCTATGTTTTGTATTTATTATGAGAATTATGTCAATAAAAGACTGATGTTTCAATCTTTAATTTGGTAATTATAACTAGAGAAGTAAGCTAGGTTTTCTAGAACTGGTTGGAAGCATTTCTACATTACACAAGTTACAGGAATATAAGCAGATTTGTTCATTTCAATTTCTTTCCTACTTATTCTACATCTTTATTTTTTTAAAAATTGAGGATTATTTCACCATGTATATGTGATTGTTAGTAGAAATGGTGTCTACTTCAGCACTAAAACCAATAAATAATAATAGCATAAGTATCCATAATTTACTGGATATTTTCATCGTTTCGAAGGCCAGAACATTAGCTGTCCTTCCTGAGACATAAAATTTCATTTAGTGATTTCTGCTGTAACTCTGATATTTCAGGCTTCGCTTCAAACACTGCAATTAAAAAAGACATAAACTTCAACTTTAAGGTTTTGAGTAAGACAAAGTAATTCATACATGAGTTGTTCCATCAGCTAATTACATGTGCTAAAAAGTTGAGCTTTATTTGGTAAATCTATCTAGTTATAGATCCTAAACTGTGGCAGTGTTATCTATTACGCTATTGGAGCACCATAATATGAATAGATTGTGATTAGATGTGATTAACTTCCTTTCAATGAATTAAATAGATCGAATATTTCAAAATAATACAAGTTTCCCAGAATTCACACGTTTGGATAGTTCCATTTTTCTCTGTCCCCCAATTTTTTCACATTCTTTGTGAATTCTGGGACACAATGCTATGGGACAACAAACTAGCTTGAATTTGTCAGGGTTGATATTATAAGAAGAGGACTTGACCAGACTCATGAGTGTCAAACACTAAAGTCAACATGAGTTTGCAAAGTGAAGTGGTTTGACCCTGTAAAACAGATGGATTAAGTCTAACATGCAAATCAGCTGAATGACACTTGGGGTGAGGCAAACGCCTTAGAGCCTCCAGTTGATTCAGTAAAGAACAGAAAAAAACTGAAAGTACATGGAAATCACCCTGCCTCGAGGATATGATGAACTGCTGAGTTCTACTCTCAACACAATAGGTCCTGCCAAAAACCAATAAAAACATCTAATTTACTTAGTCCCACCTTGACAAGAAATGGGAGTTTTTGAAAGTATAAAATTGATACCTGAAAACCCCTTTGCCAGGGAGGAGGAATCAAATGACCACCTTACTTGACAGACACGTGAACCAGCCTGGATCTCTCTCCCTCTGCCCCAAGAAGGGACACCTTTTTGGTAAGAGTCACTCTTCAGACTTTGTTGGATGTTCCCCAGGAAAATAACTACTAACTGGAGGTTCAATGGCTAAATCATTTATTTAATATATATATGTGAGCATCATTAACCATTTTTGATAGTCTAGCATTAACACTGTAAGTGAATTTATCAATGGCAATTCTGAACTTGTTTTACGTGTTACCTTAAATAAATTGCCTATTTTTTTGGCATTGCAAAATTGTCTCACTGAGAGTCCTTGGGAGGGCTCTGACAGGCATTGCAAAACTGTTGCAATGTTGTTTAACTGCCCTGGTGACAGCCCATGTGGCTCTTTGGCAACACATATCAACCTGTCAGTGAAAAGCCTGTGTGGGGGGTCTAATAGGCAGTCCTGTGGGTGACAGTCCATAAGAGGACTCTCACAGGCAACATTGACTGGGGTATAACTTGTATATCTTCACCTAGTGTCCTCCTAAAGAGTAAAATTGTGTAGGGGAAATCACAGAATACTTTAGGTATAAAGCATTGACTAAACCTGGGAATAGGCCGAAGTTGTTTACTCTAGAACTGAAGAATATCAACCCACTGATATTCTCCATATAATATATACAGGCATAAATGACTGTAAAAGAGAAAGGGAAGCATGGAATTAGACATTTTTCACATTATGTCACCCTTCTGCAGCTACATGTTTTAAATATTTTTTTTTCATCTTTAGAATAAACCAAATAGCCAGCTAGAGTAATGAAACAAAACAAAACGAGGATTTTTTAATAAGAAAATTCTTATTGTATTCACAAGCTTATGTGAAAGTATCTTCCTTATGAAGTATTTATGAGTATGTTTTATTTATAGAATGCTGTGGCAGTTATATCATGCAGAGGACTGAAAAAATGGCAATTTTTTTATTTTTAAAAAATGTAGCCCTTAAGACATACTCATTATGCCTTTGTAAAATTGATAAAGAACATAATAAACTCCAGCACCTGCTAATTTCCTTAAAGAAACACCAATTTATCTCAATATTCTTCACTTCTACAAGCGAGAAATATGCATGTGGAAGGCATGAGACAATCTTAACTGCATTGAACAGATGCTTCATACTTTAGTGTTTTAAATTATGTATGATTCATGAATGTTTCCTTTCGTTAATGTGTAAATTGCAACTGAAATTTTGTACAAGTTTTGTGTGTCCAGTATCCCAAGAAAAATGACCAATTAAATTCTGATAATTTTTATATCCATATTAACATGAACGCACACACAAATGGGCATTGGATTCTATTCATTGGAATCTCAATGCTTTCAGTAGATCACACTTTCCCGCACAGTAGACACTTTTAATGTGGCCATTACTAACTTCTGTCTGAAATGTTGTTGCCTACTCATTCATAACCTAGGGCAATATTTGGTTTTCTAGAGCATCGACATAGAATTTTCTTCCTCTTCAATTTAAAAATGTGAATCTATTAAAAAGCTGTTCTCTTTAGGAAAACAAAACAAAACTAAAACACCCCTGCCCCCTACAGTAACAATACTTTCCTCAAAAGTAATTATTTTCTTGTGAACAACATCTGAACTGCCTACAGTCTCTAGGCAGGCATTTTTGAAACATAATAAAATACTTACTTAAAGTGTGAAAGGGAATATAGTTGCCAAAAGGTGGTTCTTTTCAACAATAATACCTTTAGCCCCAGTTTTACATTACTATATTTATCTTTGCAAATTTGTGTAAATTTTAGTAGCTGTTTTATGAATTTCTGAAATATGTTAAAGAAAACCTTCATGATGACAGTTCTTTTATCACTGAAACTGTAGGTGTGGCATGAGAACTATTAAATGAGTGCTGTTTTGTTCAGCAAGTATTTCACTCTTCTGTGGTGGAGTTTAGTGCACATTCAGGTATGTATTTATTTCTAGTAAATAACTGATGTAATGGTCATTCTCCGAAATCTAACTTGGCTTTTCTTTTTAAGTAGATAAATATAATAATTTTCATGTGCAATTACTGTAAATTTACAATCATTGTTATGACATTTTAATTCATTTTAATCATAGAGTAAAAGCTTTTGCAGCGAAATAATTAAAAGCATGTCTTCTTAACATCAGTAGTTACCGTAACAAATATAATACTAATATTCTTCAATGCCCATTCTTTGATTATTTCTATACAATTATCATACTCATTATATATTATTTGACCTAGGTATCTCAAAACCTTGTGTTCCAAAAGAACAGATTATCCCTTCTTTCCAAGAAATTAAGAATTTCCAAGAATTAAAAGATAGTTTCTATTTGCTGAAATTATAAAAAGAGAATGTGTTAAACAAAGCCTGACAGAAAGCTTGTTAAAATCAATAGAAGAATGTCCAATAGCAAATTTTGTTACTGATCATGCCTCCACTATTATTAAATCGGGGTGTTTTACTCTACTTGCCATCTAGAAATACTAATGCAATACACAGAAATAGTAGACATCCAAAACTGAGGTTCCCAAAGTGCATTCATACCTCCTTAGCAGTTATGCACTTATTTATTTCATATAAGAGACCTATTATCTGGTATAATAAGACTTTGTTAGGAAGACCTCAGTAATAAATGTTAAAGAAAATATTCTTCAAGAATACTGAAAATTAGAGGTTGGAACATTGAATTGGAGTTGAATCTGTGACTCCTACATCCAGTATAAACACCCTAACCACTGAGAAGTTGGAAAAATGGGAATATTGGAGTCACAAGACTCTCCTATTATGTTTTCTATGCAGTTTGATCTTATAAATGCTTTCCAAGAAAGCTGTTCAGAACAGTCCAGGCACATGAAAAGGAAATCTATGCTTAATCTAGAGCTCCCAATGAAATTGGTACTGCACTAGACTCCTTACTCTCATTGCTATTGATGGGCTCTTTAAGTTTTCACTGAGCATGCTGGGTAATACTGAGGGTCTCCATTTCCAAATATTTTATTCATCTAAAAAGTAGAGTAGTGCTTTCATCATTAAAATGGAAATTAAAACATTCATTTAGAACATAAAACCTAACGTCCTATGTATTTGAATAAGACACAGTCACTAAATGTAATAGGAACGATCTTCTGAAATTTCAGTCTTTACAAGCAAAAAAATACATATTGCTTAATCTGTTCTTGTCCTCTTTCCTGAGACTTCAAATCTGCCTCTCAATAAACAGATCTGAGGCCAAATGGTCCTTTTATCTAATCTGCAATACCTTTTTTTGCTGGTATTTTAATTACTTCTTTAAACACTAGCTTTGAGATAATTTTGCATTCTGTAATTATTTACTAGTACATCCTATTTTAGCTAACAAATAAATATTTTAACAGGTTTTTACATATATAGACTCTAAAGGTTGAGCAAATTTATGAGAAATTACTACAGTTCATTTATAAATGTTATTAGAAAAACGTTCAAGGCACATTAGTGCAAGGGACTCAATTCTTGGTTTTTAGCTGAGTTCCTCAGAAAGCATGTTTTCTATAATAACAACACTTTAATGCCTTCATATATTTACATTGGTATCTGCAGGTTTTGGAAACTGCAAAATATGCGAAGAGATTAGAAGATGTTTGGGGAGGAGCTTGTAACACACAAATTCTCCAAATACCATAACAAGCTAATGTAGAAATATGAAATAAGAAAAGCATGCAGTGAAAACATCTGGCCTTGTTGTAAAATTCCAAAAGATTCCCCAAAGGACTTCAGTGCTGGCATACTGATTTCCAGTGAAAGTATGGACTGTGATGAAATACACACATACATACACACAAAAAAAAATTTACTCATAACTATCTGAAGAAAATATAGAATTTAGGCAAAATATGTGTATTATTATTTTTCTATTTTTAACAATCTGTATCTCTTGAAAGAGAGAAAACATCTCTCATGTCCAGTGCATTCATCCTACATCTGTCAAGACCATAATCAAATATATAAATTTGTCACGTATGTGTTAAAATTCAAGTACATCATGAGTATGCAACCTATTCTTTGCAAGGGAATTTTCCCATAAAATTCATGTTGAGATGCTGTCCAAAGACACTTGGGACTTTAATTTAAATTTTAGTTAATTTTAGGTAATTTTTTTCAAGCAGATTTATTTAAAATAATTTGGTTTTGTTCCTTGTAATATGCATTTTAGCCCAGAAAATGCAATGATGTTATAATTTGAATTTTTCATGTGTTCAAATTTACCTCTGTGTAAAGGGTTCAGAAAAAGAATATGCATTTGGATCACACCTTATGTGTTACTTAAAAGTTTTTAATTTTATTTCTTTGTGCAGTTAAGAAATTCACCTCTTTTTCTATATGGTTCCTGTTAGTACATACTTTCAGAATCACTGTTGACATTAACAGTCATTATAATACTCATTAAAAGATACACTACATAACATTTAACATAAAATAATGATTTTAAATATTTTTTTTCTTCAGAGTCCTATACCTTGCAGTGACATTCCTCCCTTTTAACCTTGTATGCCAAAGATCTATTATCTTGACAATGTTCTCTCTTCTTCTGATGTTTCAACTTCTTCGACTTCTAAATTCTTGATTCAAGCCTCCTTGCAGATTATCACATAGTGGAAGTGCTAAGGTGAGATTTGACACATGGCATCACATGATAACCACATTCATGAACATCAGGCACTTGAAAGCTGCATCCTTCTGGAAATGTTGAGTTAGATCACAAGAACATTTAGTCTGCAATATGGCAACACTGAGATGGTTACATGACCTGAAGCTTATTCTCCTTAAGATGAATTTGTACTAGGTTTCAGCAGAGTAAAGGTTTACAAAACATAATCAGTAAAAAACAAAAGCCAAAATACACAAATATGAAACACACACCTGTAAAGAAAAGGAAAAGTAGTAATTCAACCACAGCTGTGCTTAGTCATGTAAGTGAAGTGAACTGAAAACTGTTAAGATCAAAAAACCACTTCTGTATTCCATATAGAAAGCCAGAAGGTGACGATTTAATAAAAATAAAAATGCAATCACTTTTTTCTTGGTTTTCATATTTTAGTATATGAAATTCTTTAACCTACTGAGTTTTAACGTCTTGTCTTTGATCTGCACAGACTCTAATCTATCTACTAGGTAAGTAGAGGTGCAGTGTGAGACAGAATAAAACATACACTATCAGAAAAAAAGAAGCTTTATTACTATGATCCTAAAGGTAGTGTAATTTTCACATGAAAGGAAAAAGTAAGGCAAGTCTTACATTACTTAATGCTTGCTTTCTTTTTAAATGCCCAGAGAGAATTGATTTTCAGATCCTTACATTTAAGTTATTTGTCATCTGACTATGTAAATAGTAGAATTGCTCGTATAAAGAAGACATAAGCTATACTAGTAGCTATACTACTTAGCATGGAGAACAGCAATTTATACTGCAACATCACCCTTAAAGGGAATCCTTCCTTGTCAGGAAGACTTATATTTACACATTGTAATAATAATGATAGTTTTAACATAGAAGTGGGAATCTTCCTTGAAGGACATATGAAAAATCATGATGAAGAATATACTGAGATGGAAATGTGCTTGATTTAAATCCAAAATAAGAGTAATGGAAACTATAATTTTCTCATAACAAATGTGATGCCTCCTATTCATTCCATCTGCTGAGAGTAAAAGTCAAGATATAGTCAAGAAATTGGCACCCAGCTACATGAATCAAGATAATTTGGGCTCAACTAAATTCCATGGCTTAATTTAAGAATTATTTGGCCCATCAGGGGATTGAGGTGACAACTGTCTTAAATTTCCTGGAGGAGCAGGTCAGGTCCTGCTTCTGTCCATGACAGTTCTCAGAGGCCATTTGTTCAAACATACATGTTTCTAGACCCATTTATAAACCACTATATAATAAAATCTCCAAAATATCCCCCAAACCTGGAACAATTACTTGCAATACTCCATTAAAATAAGGCAAAATGTCACACCCAACAAAACAAAATAAAATCATTAACTCAAATAGGTTATACCCTGCATTAGATTAGTATTGAATCATCAAAGTAGTATTCCAAATTATTCAGTGTCTATATGTGTTCAAAAAGCAAGCTACCTGCATTTATACACACGTATATAAACAAATTATTACCCAATGCTCTGGTATGAGCTAAAGTAGAGTCCATTTTCTAATTTTTCAGCTAAGCACTATCTAAATAACTTCATTTTTTTTGAAAGTTAATTGCATGTTATGGAGACATTATTTCTATAGAAGTGATAATAAGAGACTTCAAATCTGGCAGAAAGGCCATTGCTTAAACTTGTGGAAATCAAGGCCATCCTTTAGCTGGTGAAATGCTGTAAGGGTAAAAAAAATAGTCTCACCTGCAGAGAAGAGTGGATGGGAAGGTGACCCAAAACTGTCCAACAGAGTATTCCATTCTATATATGTCATATGTGGTATGAAACAGAGGGATCATGAATATGAAACACTCCTCTTTGATAGTTCATGTCCAATACAGATCTTGTCTGTCTTTTTGTCACTGTATCCTCCCTGAGACCCATCTTGTTGATGGGCACAACATCAGGCAGCCTCCAGTCCAGTGGAACTTCCCCAGTCAACCAGGACTGATGAAAGATGATGGAAAGGGTTTTGGCAAGCACTTCCACCAGGCTCCCTCAATACCCTCAGGTGGATCCCATCTGTCCCCATAGACTTGTCTGTATATATACATCCTTATTTTTGAGAACGGTTGATTTTACAGCATCATTTTTTTCTACTTATTTTCAATACACATACAACAATAGTGGAGAAAGCATGGGATAGAAGTTAAACTGTAACCTAACCCAAAATAAATATAAAACAGAGGCACATTTAACTGGTTCAGAAGAAGGATATAAAACATGTTGTGAATAACTCAAGAGTGATATATGGGTAATCTTACAACACTAGACCTAATAACAAGTTCAGTGAGAGCTGGGATCAGTAAAGGAATTCAGGGCAAAGGCCAAGAAAAGAAAGTGAGGAAGAGAGAAAGTATTGGTGAAAATATGTCCCTGATTCAGTAAGTCCAAGATCGGGCCAGGCTGGACAGTGAACAGGAGTCTGACAATGCGAAGTAAAAGCTATCCTGAAACAAAAGTCTTCCACCATTACAGGTCAGAGTTAAAAAAGAACAGAAAGAAAACTTATATATGCAGTGATTACCACCTCAATATATAAACAAAGATAAGAGAAATGCAATGGATTCTACAATATTGAAAGAGTCTGCAAATCCTCAAAGAGTGTGTGAAGCAGGGATTATGAAAATAGGTTATGCTTTGAGTGCAGTCAGTAAGCATAAGCCAAAGGGACTGTTATTGTGTTTATATATCATTAGAGATTTCCATAGGAATCCTTGCAGAAGGTTAGTAATACATTGTGCTTAACATCAATCTCGTTGTTTTACAGTTTAAGCTTGCAATACTTCCTTTAGTAATTTTAATGTAACTTTTAAGAAGGTTGAATCCAATTAAAAAGCATATATTGTCTTTATCTCTGTCTTTCTTTCATATTAAGCAAAATAAATAGAATTAGAAAAGTTCTTTAGAAACTCAAGAAATCAATAAAATGAAGTAAAATAAGGATAAAGTCAAAACTATTAGCACACTTCAGGAGAAAAATCAGATACAAAGGTAGAAGAGGTGAAGTGTGTTGCTTGGCAGGTATATTGAAAAAATATGGAAAGATGTGGAAAATTGCTATTTGAATTTGAGTCACTTGTACTCAGGGCAAAAGTCATTTCAGTGGGGTTTGTCAGAGGTGTAAAATGTAAGACACAGATGGTAATTATTCTGCTCTACTTGGCACTGGTGAGGCTTCAGTTGGAATGCTTTTTCTTTGGCCACTGAACTATAAAAAAGAGTTAGACAAAATTGGAATCCAGAGTATGGTCAAAAAAATGTTTAGTATCTTTGAAAATCTCCCCACAAAACAAAAATAAACGCCCCCAAAATGGCTTACTTTGGTCTTCAAAAGACTGAGAAAAAAAAACAGATAGCAGCCTTCAGGCATTTTAAAGAGAGTATGTTCTATGTAAACAGAGAATACACAGAAAACAGCATGCTTAAATGGCAAAAAGGTGTTTGTTCTATATATGATGCAAAATATTTTCACATGGGTCAAAAAGTTTACATCTATTAATAAAATGTTTGATAGAACAATAAAAAAGTTGTGATTCTGTATGTCTACAATTATACATATAAATTCTAATGAGAGGGTTGAAATTCAATATGAGTGAACATTTAAAATCATCAATGTCCATTTCCAAGAGCATCACTTCAGACTGTATCTATATTTCACTTCCACTACTAGTAAGGCTGAAATAGTGAACTCCTATGACCACATAGTGATATCGACATGTAACCTACCTGGTTTTGTCTGCTAACATATGGTAAGAATGCTTTTTCTTTATTTTTATCATTATAAGACAAGAGATTCTGATTAGATTCTCCGTTACAATACCCATGAACTTCTTTGGCTGCTAAATCATAATCAAAATTCCAAGACTTTGCAAATGACTTTCATGTACAGTCATTCTTTCATTCATTATGTTAGTGACAGCAAAATATTTTGTTCAACTTTTTCCATAACGATTTGGTGCCAAGCTTTTTCAGCCACAATGTGTAAAAGGTTTTTAATGTGTCAAAGCATTTCCAAAGCAGTTTTCTCCTTCAACCTGAAGCTGAAGATTTGGATGAAACACTAATTTTTTTCAGCTATATTATAAATAATAATATGTTTTTTCTTGCTCTACTAGATCAAGGTCATTAAGTCACAAGAAAATACCAGAGATGTAAGAAAACCTGTTAAGTAGGGTTTTGCTTTCATGCTCAAGTGATAGTTCAAATGAATGTTCAGGAAAAACAATTTCTGAACACTGTAAAAAATGGCAAGTGCTTTTGAGAGCTACTTCATATCAGAATGCGAGGCAAACCACTATGTTCAAAATCCATATCATTACAGAAAGTTGAAAATACGTGTCATTTCATTGGTCAAGTTTTGATAAGGCCAATTATTTTCACTGCAGTCTTCAAAACACTTTTTACACAGCTTGGTGTTTTCTTGCTGCCAGTGTGTGGTAATTTGTGAATACTACAAAGTTTTTAGGAATACTAGTGACCATTTTTCTTTAATTCAGCAAGATCAGCATAGCAGGACTTGTTTGCACTGAATATGCAGCACCCCTGAAATTCTGATGTACTGACGGCTGTTCGTATAATTTTCTTGTACAAAACTAATATCCACATTATATATGTATAGAAATATATACATGCCCACATTTATGGAGGAAAAGCATGACAAAACAAACATAGCTTCTAATGGTTTAAATTGTAATTTTAATTTAAAATAGTAAAGAGAATTATTGACAGTAAAATCTCTGCAGTCTAATCTAGCTGCAAAGTAGAGATTATTTTAACAGCAGCTGATAACTACATTTTTGGCCATATCGTGAAAATATTGTGTTTTAGTATTATCGGCACAAGCTATTAAATTAACCTGCTTGAATACAAATTTTGATTCACCATAGGAATTTCTTCTATTCTGCTGCAAGGTAGTTACTGCTGTCCTGTGACTTTGTGATCTTTTCTAATATTCATAATTTGGTGGCTTCTACAAAGAGATTATTTAAGCACTTCTATATTTGCCAGGGCAGCAAAACAGAAAAGTTCCTATCCTGTTGTCATTTTTTTTCCTGGTTCATTCAATCTGTATGTGAAGGAATTCTCCCTTTGGTGTTTGAAATGACTATGTCTTCTTTCATGGTGGTGTCAAGTATTTCCATTTCTCCATTAGCAAATACTTTGTAAAACAGCTTTGAAATCATTGTTCAGCAGTTGACACAGCCTAAGTAAAGCCCATTTAAACATAAGTTGGTCTGTATAAGATAGTTTTCCTTTAGGATTCTCAAAACATTCAACCTTTTGCTTTTAATGATAACAGAGTTTGAGAGATTGTTTCAGGTTGTTGTTTTTTTTTTTCTCAACAGAACTTACAGCTAAGTATTGACTGCTGAAAGGCAGTAAAAAGTAATTTTTATTCTTCACTGTTCCTTTCTTTAGCCACTGGCCCACTGCTAATCATAAGATTCACAAGCATAGGTTTTGGTGGGTGAATTAGCAAAGTTAACAACTCTGTTATAGTAACAGGAAACCTAGAAACCCAGAATCATGTAATCACATAGTCACAGAACCACAGAATGGAAGGGGTCAGAAAGGACCTCTGGAGATCATCTAATCCAAACACCCTGCTAAAGGAGGTTGACCTAGAGAAAGTTAGGCAGAATGTGTTCAGACGGGTTTTAAATCTTTCCAGGGAAGACTCCAGAACCTCCCAGGGCAGCCTGTTCAGTGGTCTCTCAACTGCACAGTAAAGATTTTCCTTGTGTTCAAGTGGAACTTCCTGTGTTCCAGTTTGTATCAATTGTCCCTTGTCCTGTCACTGGGTCCACCTGAGAAGAGTCTGGCCCCATCTTGACATCTGCCTGTTTAGATATTTATAAGCATTGAAAAGACCCACTCTCAGTCTTCTCTATGTTAAACAGACTTAGGTCTCTCAACCTTTCCTTATACAAGAGGTTCTCCAGATCCCTAATCATCTTCGTGGCCCTCCATTGGACTCTCTCCAGTAGTTCCTTGCCTTTGTTGAGCTGGAGAGTCCAGAAATGGACACGATACTCCAAACAGGGCCTCACCAGAGTGGAGTAGAGGGGGAGAATACTCACCCTCAACCTGCTTGCTACACTGTTCCTGATGCACTGTAGGATACCACTGACTTTCTTGGCCATGACAGACTGTTGCTGACTCATGGTTAGCTCATTGTTCACCAGGATTCTGAGGTCCTTTTCCTCAGAGCTGGTTTCTAGCAGTTGACACCCAAATCTGTATTGGTGCATGGGGTTATTCTTCCCGAGGTGCAGAAATTCACACTTGCCATATTTAACTTCATTAGGTTCCTGACCGCTCAAGTCTCCAGCTAGTCCAGGTCTTGCTGGATGGCAGCACAGCCTTCAGGTGCATCAGCCACTACCCCTAGTTTTGTGCCATCAGCAACTTTGCTGTGGATACACTCTTTTCCCTCATCTAAGTCAATGACGAATATGTTGAGCTAGACTGGGCTGAGTACCAACCCCTGGGGAACAGGCTTCCAACTAGATTCTACCCCACCAATGGTAACTCTCTGAGCTCTGCCATCCAGCCAACTATCAATCCATCTCACTGACCACTCATGTAACCCACACTTGCTAAGCCTACCTATTAGACTGTCGTGGGAGACAAATAAAAGAATAAATAGCTGAAGATGCAGAAACTCATGGCTATGGACTCTGATTCTAACCAACTATGTAACGATATCTTAAAACTAGAACAATGTAATAGTCTTGACTCAAAGTTGTGACACCTATGTGACAAAACAAGAAGTAACTGGGTTTTTTTATCACTGTTGAAATTGAGTTGTTCCATCAGATTTTCTCTTCTACTCATTTTTTTTCTGAGCAGTTTTCTGTTTTTCAAACAAAAACAATTAATCAGCTTTTGAGACAACATGTCTTATGGCACATAAGTGTCATTTTTTAAATTGCAGGAGATACTCATACCACTTTGAGATGTGATTGAACAGCTGAATCATAGAACATGTTGCAAAATTTCAGCACTTTCAGATAGCTAAATGTTTCTTAATCTTCTACAGATTCCTAAGAATTGTTTAGAAATAGTTTAGATGACTTAAGAACAGTTAAAAGCTACAAGACTTCATGAACTTTTAAAGTACACTCCAGTTCTACTTTTTTATAATTCAGTTATTAATATTCTCTTAGGTTTGCTTTACTGGGAGATCTTACAGCAATAAAAGGTGACTGCCTGCAAGTCAAAACTGGCTTTCCAGCATATGATAAGTTTAATACTGTAATGTCTAAGAATAAACCGTAAATTACTCAACAAGACTTCAAACAATATGCCATGAAGTCTGTGTTTAGACATATAGCCTACACAGTATAGACTACTGTAAATCATTGTGTTATAAACAGACATTGAAAACCTGCAGGGTGAAGTAGTAAGGTATTTAGTGTCATTACCTTGCAGGAAGAGCATCAAAGACTCACTGACAGCTACTGATATCCTATTAAACAGACATTTGAGATCACTAATATCTTTATGACCAAATTGTTGATCTGTTAAGCTCTTGTTACAAACATCAACCACGTGAAATACTGGGTACCCATTTCCAGGTATACATATACACGTATACATAGATAATGTCCAACAAAAGAAAAGAGACTAACTCTATAGCTTGGGAACCAAGAGTGGGAGCGAAGAGACAAAGAGATGGCTATAGAACATATTCTTATCTGTCACAATGAGGCAAGACTCAGCTTGATTGCTTCACTCGGGACAAATGGACATGTGTTCAAGTACAGATGTTTTCTTACCCTCAGTTGGGAAATGTCATTGTGTGACAACCCATAATGCTTTATCTGTGAAGCAGATTTTAACTAATAGCAACATCACTGTGCTTGAGCACCTACCCTCTTCTCCAGCCGTGTGCACTGTGACAATTTTTTTTGTCAGCAGGAAATATGAAAGCACAAATAATAGCCATCTTCAATAGCCTTTAAGGAAATGATCTGCAGAATTGCTTTGGCATCATCACATTCACTGTGTGTCAACACATAAGGAGTTATCTTGGAGGTCGTTGTAGTAGATTTTCTTAATTTGTTAAATAAAAAGAGTTCCAGGCACAGTCTTGTGTTTTTTATGTTGGACCTCCTATGTAAACACATACATGCATATGACAAACCTATGTACAATTATTCGTAGAATCGTAGAATGGTTTGAGTTGGAAGGGACTTTAAAGATCATTTAGTTCCAATCCCCCTGCCATTGGCAGGGACACCTTCCAGATCAGGCTGCCCAAGGTCCCATCCAACCTGGCTTTGAACACTTCCAGGGAGGAAGCATCCACTGCTTCCCTGGGCAACCTGTTCCAATGCCTCACCACCCTCACTTTGAAGAAATATGAATACCTGGAGAAGAAAAAAGAAAAAGGCATAAAATATCACCTTGGAGGCCAAAGTCCATTATGTCAACTTTACTGCCAGCATTGGAAAGACAGAGATGGGCAGAAGTTCAGAGCTTTTTTCATAAGTTTAACCAAACAAGTAGTCAAATTTCTTTTGTCTGTTTTCTTGCAACTCATTCCTTGAGTAGTTTTACTGCTGTGTGGTCTTTCAGCTGTAGGTCTTTTGCTTTCAGATCAATTGAAGAGTAGAATTCCTAGAAGATTCACTGCAGGAGTTCTTACTCTGCTTTCTGGCCTGCTTAGTAGATAAAGGAAAGTCTGCGGATGTTGTCTGCCTTTAATACTGTTGTATTGTTGTATTCCCCAGAGTTATCCCAGAGAAAATGTCTTGCTGATGGCTTGGATAAATGTACTCTTTGCTGAGTGAAAAACTAGCTGGATGGCCAGGCCAGTTGTGGTGAATGGAATTAAATGCAGTTGGTGGTCAATTACAAACAGGGCTTTATCAATAATCTGGATTCAAGTTTTTCTGTTTCCAATTTTTTAATTTGTTGGGTTGGTTTTTTTAGAACTGATACCTTCTTTGTTTAAAAATTCCCCTGATGGCCTCTTACTACTGCATCCTTATAAGGTAATAATTTGTAGCTTATATGTTAGCATCCTCCACTTTCAGCAAACGCTACCAGGACGGCAAGTTTTAGGTGCTGTGAAGATTTGCATACCCATTGAATTGCTTGGTTTTTTTCCAGACTATTTTATGAAGACAGGGAGATGTGCACCCCTACAGTCTAAACTGCTGTTTCATAGTCTGTTTGTCATGCTTTTCCTGTGCTTTTCAGTACTGTTATTACCTTATTGTATGAGGAGTCATAGTCAGCTTAGTGTCGTTCATAAATTCTGTCTAAAGCCTACAAAGTACCTTCTCTGAAATGCCCAATTGACATAATCAGGAAATGTTGACAAAGAACAATTTTCCCACAAGGTGTGCACCATCCTCCAATCAGTTTCACTTCCAGCTCTTATTTCCATAGTTTCAAGCCATTAACACATAATTCCCTATCTGGTTTCTATATTTGCATCTGTGCAGTTTTCCAAAGAACTGTATTCTCTAATATATAAATTAGTTTCAATGCTATATTTTACAAACAGTGTATAAAAAAAATCAGTGAAATAACTGACTGATTAGAAAGCACGTATTTTATCTCAACTATAACTGTATTAGTGTACAAATGAGATCAGTCTTTTTCACTAGCAGAAAATATCATTACCAAATTCCCTAATATATTTGCATAAATCAATATGTGCAATAGATGTCTCTGGGAAAGTAGAATTAGTCTCATTAAAGCTCTTACTAAAGAAATATGGACAGAGCTTAATTATGTACCTTCAGGTTTTCCAAATAATGAAATCTATCCAGATTGTATGTGTCTTAACAGTCTGAGTCTCTGAGAAATGAACATGCTGTAATTTGTAGTCTGAATTAGAAATTTGGAGATATTTTAATACATTCCTGATTCAGGTATTTATTTTAGGTTTGTTTTTTTTTTTTGTTACATGAACAGGGAAAACTATAAAATACGGAAATAAATCTAAAACCCATAAATTAATATCAGTACTGTGTTATCATTCAGACCAATTTATTATTCTGATTTGCATTCTGCATAATAAGAATGCAACTGAACAATAAATGGAGACTTTTATTGATCATCTATTACCTGCATTATAAGCTAAAGATAAACCTTTAAAATGTTTTATGAAGATTTTTCAAGCATACATAAATAAAAATATTAATAATTTATAATATCTTCAATTGTTGATGCTCAGTGCTGTACAGAAACATAAATATGAAGGCATGGCCAATCCACTTAGACCAGGAAAATAATAGTTGAAAACTGAGGCAGCAGTTTTCTGAATAACACTAATTAGTGACTTATATAGTCACACCTTCATATCTGCAATTAACACGCGACTTGCTTCAGTGGAAAATGCAATATTTATTGCATATAAAATTAAAAATATGCATATAAAATGCAATATCAAAATTAAAATATATAAAATTATACACATAATTCCTAGAATACACAAGGTTCATTTAAGAAAAAATACTATGTATAATCTGAGTGATATTTTTCTATAATAAGTAATCGCATTGTCCTAATATCTATGTATTTTTATATATTTTATGGTTGTTTATTTGTACATTGTACATTCATAAATGTCACATACAGCATTGCTAAAAAAAGAAGAGTAAATCAAGTTTGCATCAGTACACATGTAAGAACAAAAGATGAATAATATGTTATAGCCTGTGAATTACTCTAGACGAGTAGTAAATTATTCGATAAACTGCTCATTTTCTACATTTATTATCTGAGATTATTAGAAACAAATTGATGTTTAAAAACTAATCTTAAAACTTCTGTCCTCCCTTCAGTAATCATAGAAGCATAGAATCACAGAATCATAGAATGACTTGGGTTGGAAGGGACTTCAAAGATCATCTAGTTTCAGCTCCCCCTGATATGGGCAGGGACACATCCCACTAGACCAGGCTGTTCAAGACCCCATCCAGTCTGGCCTTGAACAGGTCCAGGGAGGGGGCATCCACAGCTTCCCTGGGAAACCTGTTCTAGTTCTTTACCAGCATGAAAAATTTCCTCCTAATGTCTAGTCTAAATCTTCCTCCTTCAAATTTAAAATCATTCTCCCTAGTCCAGTAACTGCATGCCCTTGTAAAAGTCCCTCCCCATCTTTCTTGTAGTCCCCTTTCAGGTACTGGAGGGCTGCTGTAAGGTCTCCTCGGAACCTTCTCTTTCCCAGGCCAAATAACCCCAATTCCCACAGCCTGTGCACTGTGACAATTTTTTGTCAGTAGAAGATCTGAAAGCAAAAATAATGGAGATCCTCAATAGCCTTTCAGAAAATCATCTGCAGAATCGCTTTGAATGTTTGCAGCACCAAATGCAGTTTTGTGCCAACTCAGAAGGGAACTATTTTGAAGGTCATAGTAGTTGATTTTAATTTATTAAATAAAAAAGAGTTACAGGCACAGTCTTGGTTTTCTTGTGTCAGACCTCATATAACCTGAGCATTCAAAATGTTTTCTCCATAGCACCTTATGAATGTTTCTGCCGGATGCAAAATTGTAGTGGTGTGCCTTTTGTTTTAATCATAAATCCTTCATTTTCTCTACTTCTCTGTCTCTAACTTTGTATCAGCCTTAACTGACAGAAGTCAGCAAGCAAAAAATATTTCAGCACTGTTAGCTCTACTATGATATGTCATTCTTTCGCTGATTTTTTTTTGCAACAGGGTAACTTGGATGACTGCTCAAAATGAATTATTTTGAATCACCAGCACACTGGCTGAATTCATTCAAACAACTGATGAAATCAAACTGTATATTGTTCTTCGCTAATCCGTATTCCAGTAACAATGCTGTTAAGTTTCTAGTTTTTGCTAATACATTAAGGTCCATTTCAATTAATCAGTTAAATATAATCTAAAATACTTCAAAAAGCTTCTATCTAAGCTGAACAAATTCATGTTTAATAAAGAATGCTAGAAATCCTTTCTCCTTTGTCCCCAACGGGGCCTTATCAGATACATATTCTTGAATATACCAGTATGCGATGTTATAAAAACATAGACTGCTACTATTTTAAAATCTAATTTTCTTTAATGTCTTAATGATTTTATATATATATATATATATATATATATATATATATATAAATGATGTCTATCACTACCAGATGTAATGTCTCAAGCTCTTAGGAATCAGTAGAGCTGATCACACATATTCTAACACAATGCACATAATGTGCACCATGTGTACTTCATTCTGAAATAAAGTAGAACAATTAGAAACTGATTTTCTAGTCATTAAAGAAAAGCATAGGACTGGACTTGTGACAGAGGTACTCACGTAGTAGCCAGGCAGTTCCTGCTCTGCAGGAATCATATGACCATGCCTATTAAGATTTCTCAGATTTGGCTAGAGGGATTAGATACACAGCAATGTGTGAAGAGACGGCCAGCCTCAAAGAGATTGCATGTAAGCTCATATCAGCATCATACAAAAATCACAAATAGAGAAGGTGGTACAACTGGAGTTGTATTCTGCCAATTGTTTGTCTCTCTGGGTGAAACACAGCCAAGACAGAACGTGTATTTAGGAAACAGGGAGGACAGAGAAGCAAATGGCAAGTGAGAGAAGGTGCAGTGAACCATGGTTGATAGGGAGAGGAAAATTGAATATCTCTGTTCCAGAATCAAGAGCAGAAAACCGTGTGTTTTTGAAACCTTCACGTTCTTCAAATGGGGATAAGTATAGGTCTGTGATAAACTATAAAAGTGGATTTAGAGAAATTAATAGGGATAGTGATGTATAGAACAGTAGTCTAAAGAGAGAAGAGAAGGGATGAGAAGGGGTGATTTTATTTTTTAAACAATTGATATAACTGAAAAAAATGAACAAATTTCTTCTGTACAAAATTGATATATTATCACTCTCCATAAAAATTTTCTTTCACAGAATGTGGGGGGTTTTTTATTGCTTGGTTTTCACCTAGGAAGAGATGATACAGAATATCTCAGTCTTGTTTGTAACTAGTGGCATTACATTTTAATTGTGCACACTTGAACAGATAGGTTTAATAGAGTAATTTAAAATACCCTTGTGACACACATGGATAAATTACAATTGCAGCAGACTTCCTGATTGATATACCTTATGACAGAGGCATCACTTGTGCTGCATAATTCTGTATTTAATAACAAAATAGAGTAAAAAGGAGCAAGAAATATATACCTGAATCCTAAATACTTAATCTTTGACTAAAACATCTCATCTTTGACTAGGACTGTCTCTTATAAACTTAGGTTGCAGGATCTTGTGGTAGAAGTGGTTGTGTTCTCTGTGTTGCCTGTTGATGACATATAGTATAGGTGGTGGAACCTTATGACACAGTTAGGAAAATCTCATGAGGAAAAACTCTTGAATAGATCACTCTTTTATGATTTTCCAGTACAGTGTAAAGGAACAGATGACTATCAGCAGTAAAAATTATTTCAAAATAATAAAATTTGAGAACTTCTTTATAATAACAAGTCAGATCCGCAGCACAATCGCATTATCTTGGTTTTTCTGAACTAAATTACGTCTCTATGACATATGATAAAGTAACACGATTGATTGATTGATATGGAGGGAGCAGCGGATCTTGTCTACCTGGACTTCTCAAGGGTTTTAGACATGGTTCTTTACAACCGCCTCCTAGAGAAACTGATGTGCTACAGCCTAGGAAATGGTCTGCGTGATGGGTGAGGAACTGACTGTACCCAGAGGGCGGAGGTATATAGTTCTTTCTCAAACTGGCAACCAGTCACAAAAGGGATCCCTCAGTGATTGATATGAGGCCCAAAGCTACTTAGTATCTTCATAAGTAAGCTGAATGGTGGGATCAAGAGCAACCTGATGAATTTTGCAGATGATACTAAGTTGAATGTGGAGGTTGACATTCCAGAGGGATGTCATGAAGACCTGGACAGGCTGGAAGAGTGGGCTAGCAGGAACCTTATGAGCTTCAACTGAGATAAGTGTAAGGTCTTGCACTTGGGAATATATAAGTCTGGAGTGCAGCTTATACTGGGTTTCACCTGGCTAGAGAGCAGCTCTGTGGAGAAGGACCTGCATGTCTTGGTGGACAAAAGACTCGGTATGAGTGAACAGTGTGCTGCAGCAGCAGCAAAGGGCAACATGATGATGGCGTGTATCAAGAAGACCATCACCAAAGATAAAGTAGGCATTATACCACTCTACTCAGCAATTGTCTGGTCTCACCTGTAGAACTGAGTCCAGTTTTGGTCCCTGCTATGCAAAAAAGATGCAGACAGGATGGAGAGAGTCCAGAAAAGAACCACTAAGATGATCAGAGGACTAGGGAACCTCCCATATGAAATAAGGCAGAGAGTACAGGGTTTATTCAACCTTGAGAGGAGAAGGCTTAGGGGAGAATTTGTTACCATATACCAGTACATAAAGGGTATTTACCAAAAGCATGGAAATTGCCTTGTTACAAGGAGTCACAGGGATAATGGGTATAAGTTGCATTTGGGGAGATTCAAATTGGACTCCAGAAGAAACCTTTTCACTGTGGAAACAGTTAAACTTTAGAATAAACTCCCTAGGGATGTGTATTTTGTTTAAAGTATATTAATATATTTTCTCTAAGATTGCTGATAAACAATACTCTCAGTAACATGTCTCAGCATTCTTTTCAGAAGTAATACAAAAATATACCTTTTATTCCTAATTTCCCCTTAATTTTAGGTTCTTTACTTAGCATTACATTCTACATAATTTTATTCTTACAGTCAACTGACACTTTGGATAATTTTTTGTTGGCATACATATATTCAAATTTAAATCATAAACTGGGAAAACATCAGCTCATCCAGAAATATTGATTCTGTGGGGTTTCTTTTTTAAAAAAGAAAACTAAACTGAGGCTGTCTTAAATTTTTTTACATGTAAATTAGAATTTGTGTCCTGTTTACTCCAAAATTTTGAGAAAGGCAACTGCAGATATAGACACAGATACTTCAAATGTTCTAGATGTATATATCATTTGCTTTTTTTCAGAATGTGTCATTCTTAAAAAAGCATTATGGATGAATCTGTGTAACTACAAATTTAAATCTGTCAGTCTTGCACTAATGAGACAAAAGACTGTTTGCAATGAAGATGTTGTTAAAAGAAAAATGAGTGCTGTAATGGTCTTTTAGTTCTAATTGTATTGTGCTGACATTTGGTGTAATTATCTGCAGTTGAGCATAATTTTATCTTTCATGCCATTCAAAGAAATTCCTGAGAAAATTGAGGTAGCTATCTGTTTTCTGATAAATTTGATCTCTATATTTTACCCTAGTCTCAGAATATAGTTAGGTATGAAACCCAGTATTTATCATAATCTGCTTCATTTGTTCAGTCCTCATGCGGCAATGCCAATTAGAATTTTATCAAAGTCATCCTTCCAGCAATAATGATAATCCTTTAGCATCTATCTGGATTAGGTCTCTGTTTTATTCTACTAATGAATACTCTAGAGAGGTCTGGGCAATTTTACAGAACAAATTAACTTTAGAGCATAGCCATTTAATTTGTTCATTGTACTGGACACCTGCAAAGCATACTGGGCTTAGATACAGTTTAATAGACCCTTCTAGGTCTGTTCTGAAGTAACTCAAAGAGAGCATGCATACAATGATAGTTAAAGTATGATGGTTAAAATGTTTTTTTCCTAGTATTTTTAATAAATATCAGATGTGCTATACATGAAAAAACAGTTTCGGAGTACATCAAATTTCATCCTGTAATTGCTGCTTTTGAAATTTCAGATGAAAACTTTCAAAAAACTGAAATCTGGAATGGATTTGTGTCTTCAATTCCTTCTTTGTGTACAGCATGGTCAAAACAAATGTCCTACATGTGATTCGTTTTGTTTCTTATTAAAATCTCCTGTTATCACATAAATATATCAACTGTAATTCTAAAGTAAGTCTATAATGGAAGGGGACTGGGGAAGACAGGATGGAAGATTGGAGGGAAATGGAGAAGCTAATTGGTATTTTGTTTTCAGTTATTCATATCCCTAAGCCTCTCTAAATTAAAAAAAAAAAAAAAAAAGTCAGAGTCTCTTCATTATCTCATTATGCTATAATTATAACATATTGTAGTGCCAAGGCTCAAAAGTGATTCATTTACATTGTTCATCAGCCTATATTTTTGCCCCTAGTACTAGACACAGACCAAATCTGAACACATCATACACTGCCTGTATGGCTGTTAGTGTCATACTAATACAATAAGCAAATAATTTAGTTGTTATTAATAGTCATAAGGGTTAAATAAATAGACTTTATATTTGAATATTTTAAGTCACCTTTTCAAATCACGAAGAGCTTCTTTCAGACAACTGAATTGCGGTCCTGTGTTATAAAGCTTGCTGGCAGAACTACATTGCTGAAAGACTTGATGCATCCTTGACTAAAATGAAACAGAAAATACAAGCAAAATTCAAAAGCAAGTTGATTTGGATATCTTAATTTATTTCAGAACAGAAAATCATAAGGTAAAATGTAACTACACATTTAGGTGTAGAAGCAAACATTAAATCACTAAGTATTTTGTCCATTGAAATATCAAATAAGCTGCTGTGGTAGAAGACAGTGAAAAGAAATTTAAGCACAGAGAAGGCTAGGTTTTCTAAATTCAGAAGGCACTTGTGAGCAAACAGTGGAATGCCATGACAGAGAATTTCGGAAAAAAAACCCGAACCATATAGCTATTCAAAAATCTCTACGGGGATTTTTGCTTAGGTCAAAAGAATAAATACTGTGACCTTAGAAAGTTCTTCTTCACTCTGTTAACAAACTCTCAACCTTATGTTTAAATAACATAAACTCCCTGTTTTCTCTTTTTTCCTTCTTTTAATATGCTACATATTTTAAAGTATATTTTAGCTATGAAATGATATCTATTAAACTAAGTCTGTTGTTTACTGGAGGGGGTGTCAGTGAATTCCAAAATATGTTTTGAATCCTCCGCTACTGCTGAAATCATGAAACTGTTCTTATTTCTTTGATCCACCCAGCTCATATTGATGCTAAGCAAGAATATACAGAAAACGTAGCTAAGAAGATCTGGAGTTTCAGTCAAGATTATACTTATCTGTAAGCCTTTTTTGTAACTAATGTGAAATACATGTAAAATCCCAATATAGACACAGTTGAGTTGGCTCAGGTACAGTGACGTGGAAATTAGACTAGTACGAAGATTAGACAGCTGTGAAATGTCTGTGAGTGCTGTGTAGATATGTCACAAGGGGACTTAGAGTGAGGTTAAAGCAAGAAAAGAACTACATCACTCAGTGACATAGTCTGAAATTTATTTACTGAGGACAATATATTTAGTTGGTGGATAGCAATGTCTAGTATAAGTTGTTTTTATTATAAGATTTCAGTTCAATAGAACTCACACACAACTTGCAAAGGATCGCGTCTCTTTGGTCCAGTTTAGACAGCCAGCTTAGATCCAGGAAAGTAACAGCTCACTGTTCAACATTTTTGACTCCTGGCTAGTGTCCTGGCACCTGTATTGCCTGTACTGGAGCTGGATGTCCATGCATAAAGCCCTTTTTCTCCCACTCCCAGGAGGCTCTCTTCTTTCACATATGTTGATTTTAAAATTAGATCATCAGCATAAGCCACCAATGGTCTTGTTAAACTTATAGGTCCAGACCAATTTCTTTGTCTTTCCCTATATCTAAATCCAACTAGGGGTTGTTTTCCAAGTTATCACCACTCCTGATTTCCTTTTCCAAAAGCACAGTGAAGGTATTAAATCCTATGTCTCTATGCTTTTTCACCTCGTATCAGAGTACAGTGTGCCTTTACAGCTAGAAATGGGCAGATGATGATATAAACTTCATTTTATTGCATGATTTTTTTCAGGAAGTTTTTAGTCCACAACAAGCCATACAACAAAGATAATTATAAGAGGAAAGCAATGAAACCCATGTTTATACCACATTTGATCTATATATTTTCTGGGGGGTTGGAATTAAATGATATTTAAGGTCTCTTCCAACCCAAACTATTCTATAATTGTATGTGAAAAAAGGGATTTGTAAAGTTAACACACCTATGAATATCCTCCTCTTTCTACAAAAACTGCTGTAACTTCATCCTACTTGAGTATGAGGGCTGCTGTTTCAGGCCCATATCATCACACCAGAACTACCTGAAAACAAAACTTAAAATTCCGCCTAAGGTTTGACAGAATATTTTAATTTGTTCAGGCTAGGGTTGTACTGCTGTTGGCTGTTTTTTGTTTTCATAAGATTAGAAAATAATATCATTTCCATTTTATTTTTATTAAACCATCTTTCCATTCCCAACTGCAGAAAATTCTTTGAAAGAAATTTCTTATTAATTACATTCTATGAAAATATTGTGTAAGTCTGACTAATAACATACTAAATGTACTAAATATCCAGGTCCTGGTTTTCTGAGGAATAAATAATTAATGGAAAGTCAACTATCATCCCTTCCTTGTTTCAGTCCTAATACTGACCCCTGAAGAATATCACTTGTAACTTCTCAGTATAAATTTGCCTTTAGTAAAGCCATATGGTTGTCATCTATCACTACCAGGCACAAAGGTGAAACTGACTGGTCTGTAGTTCTCTGAGTCTTCTTTACTAGCCTTTTTAAAAATGGGAGTTATGTTTCCCCTTTTTCAGTCATTGGGGGTTTCACTAGATTGCCATAACTTCTCAAATATGGTGGATAATGGTTTAACAACTTCATCTGCCAATTCCCTAAAGACCCACAGAAGCACCTCATCAGGTTCCATAGACTTACACATTTTCAGGTTCCTTAGATGGTCTTGAATCTGATCCCCTCTTACAGTGGGTGGTTCTTTGGTCTCCCATTCCATGTCTTTGCCTTCTGTGACTTCTGTGGTGTGGGTTGAGCCCTTACCACCAAAGACTGAGGCAAAAAACTCATTAAATAAAGCCTTCTCTGTATCCCTTGCAATCAGGTCTCTAATTTCTTTCTGGAGTGGGCCCACATTCTTCCTGGCCTTCTGCTTATCACTAAAATACCTATAGAAACTTTTCTTGTTGTCCTTGACTTTCTCGGCCATGTTTAATTCTAGCTGAGCTTTAGCTTTCCAAAGCTAATCTATAGCTGCACAAGACAATTCCTCTGTATTCCACCCAGGCTACCTGTCCTTGCTTCCAGCCTGTGTAGGATTCCTTTTTGCATTTAAGATTATCCAGCAGTTCCTTATTAAACCATGACATTTTTTTCCAGACTTCCTTTTTGTTGGGATGCATCATTCCTGAACTTGGAGGAAGTGATCCTTGAATATTAACTTGAATATAATGAATATTAACTTGAATATAATGAATATTATATTTCATTACCCAACTGCCTTCCAGGGCTATGTCTCATGGTATCCTAGCAAGCAGATCCCTGAGGAGGTCAATATCTGTCCTCTAGAAGTGTCCAGGAAAGTGAACATACTGCTTGCCCTCCTCACTGTCCTGACGGTCTCAAATTCCACCACTTCACAGTCACAACAGCCAAGGTTTCCCTTGAGCCTCACATTTCCCACCAACATTTCCTTGTTGGTAAGAACAAGGTCCAGAATACACTTCTCCTCATCAATTCATCACTTGGAGAAGGGAGTTGCCATAAGAGGAAACTCTTGGGTTTCTTGTGCCCTGCTGTGTAGTCTCTTAAACTGATTTTGGTGTGATTAAAGTCCTCCATGAAAACCAGGGCTTGAGAATGCAAGCTTATGACTAAAGATGCTCTTTCTCTTCTCTGACAGGTGGACCTCATCAGCCCCTAGTAGATCAGGCTTATCCAATCAAGTCCCATGACCTATGTAAACAAATCCCTGGCTAGGGCTCTAGTCCTGCAGCCATTTATTGATTTGTCAGACTCAACTGGCCTCTTTGAATCTCATTGCCTTGACTGAGAAGATTGATGAAAAAAATTACATGACTAATAACGTCTGAATATTCAGACCACAGGTTTTATTTAGTTTCTGGTTTTCTGTAAAAAAAAAACCCAATATAAAAGACAATATGCACAAAAAAGTGCCTTCCTTGTGAGTATGGTGATATACTATTTCTTTCAAGTATCTTCACTTTCTCTTTGAGTTTTCTTAGAAAATTTCCAGGTATAGTGCCAAGATACTCTGTTACTGCATTTCATCAGTAACACATTAAATAATCCCATCTGCCTGAAGCAATAACTACTACAGGAATAAAGTGATTATCCATTGTTGCTTGATTTGCAGTTCCTCTAAATCTAATGAATTTAAACACACATTACTTGGTGTAAAATATTACTGTTGCATTAAGTAGCTGTCATTTAAATACAGTCATATAGTATCTACAATTCAAACTGACATATTCTGTGATATAATACCTAGTCACCTAGCACACCAGAGCAAAGCAATTTGAACTAGATGAGAAAAAAATTAAAACATGCAGATTTTAAACTTACTTGGAGGTACAGAGGATTGAGAATGAATGAGAACATACTCTCTATCAGTCTAAAAGACACTTCACATTGTGAATATATAGTGGTGATGAGTCTAAAGCACAGACCAAATTACTGTTAAAATCATATGACAAAAAAGATCATTAGATTATGACTTGAAGCCTCAAATACACATAATTCCAGATTTTCAGAAACATCTCAAGACAAATGTGGTTTCAGTCACCTAATGTGCACTTGCTTGACTTTATTGAGAAATTAGCTCACATGTTCATGCCAGATGCCAGTTTGGGGTTTTTTTATATCTTACTTCCTAGTACAGAATAATTATTAATCTTCCTAGAGCACTGAGTGTTTGATCACTTAAGTTCTTGTTTTACATATTAGATGAGGAAAGCTCTAGCCTTGTGCTTCCATGTATGCATTCTGAGATCCAGGAAGGAGCACTGCTTACTATCCAAACACGACTTCTTGAGGAACAATGAAAGTAAATGTCCACATATCTAGGCTGCAGGATAGAAAAATGTAATTCCATTGCATTAGTGCTTCAACAAGTTTTGAAAATAATGTTTAGTAAATTACCATTTAATAATAAAGAGATACACAGTTAACCCTAACCTGTATTCAACACGTCAGAAGCTAAAGATGGGATAAACTCTTTTGATAAATCCTAGTAAATGAAATATCTGCACAATATATTTATTGAGCATAGATGAAAAAGGAACAGAAGAGTGTTGTTCATCACCTGGTAGAACACAACAGATGAACTTAAGAAGAAAAGGTTTAAGTTTCAGTAAAATGCCTAATTTGCACATCTAAACACATCAGAAAACTTGCCAAATGTTCGTAAGAAAAAGTCCTGAAAAACATAGCAGAAGAAAACCCAGAAACTAAACACCAGCACAGACATGACTCAAGGAACTTGCTTGTGAGCTGTCTGCTTCTAGCATACTTATTAAGCTACTAATAGGAATAAAAACATCATAAAAAAAACCCAATCCACTATGTATAGTGCTCCAGAAGCTAAGATGAGAATACAAGTAACAATTGAATGATATTATTCACCTGGCTCAGCATTTCACTGGAAGATTTTCAGATCCTGATGTGATTAACCAGAGAATAGGCTACCTAGAAAACAAATGAATACAAATTTCATTCTGAAGATAAATCTTTATGTAACTCATAAAGTCCAAGAGATTCTACATCTGTCTGTCTGTCTTAATGGGAAACCCACCTTCTTAATTTGGATTGATAGAGTCTCAGTATTTGTCATGCTTGTTCAAGTCTGACGTAGATGCATACAGGAGTATTTCACATCGAGGCAGAAATGAAAATGTTCAGAAAAAATTACACAACACTACATTACTTTTCTGCACCCACCTATGAAACTTTTACTAAATAATCTCTCCTACATTATTCCAGGAGATTTATAATTACATGTCAGTCAATGCTTGAAGCTGTGCCTGAAAACAGTAATTTACATTTTCTTATCACTGGCTTTGGCTTTTGGGTTTAGTTAATTCTTATACAGCAGCTGATGTGCTTTTGGAGTCAGAATTATATTTCTGACCAAAACATAAACTCTTCAAAGTGATATTTAAAGAAGGACATTGTCAACAGAATTGTGAATTTGTGAAAAACTTAAAAATTTAAGGAAAACAGTCTATCGTCTAGCACACTCCTAGGTAATATTATTTATTTGCCACACACTCAGCTTTCAGCAAGTAAACAGTATTCAAATGATGGAGTAGATAAATACTTTATTTATGAGATAACAATTTGTCTTTCAGCAACTGCCTTCCTTATGTTGTACTCCACTGGTGGTGGAAACAGTAATGTTATAACACAAATAAAACGTTTCTCAAACCTGCAGAGAATTCTGAATAATGATTTTTTTTCTGCTAAAGAATGATATATGTGTGATTCTATTACTCGCATAAAATGAGCTCCCTGCAGTTGACTTACAGATACCAATCTTCTCCACAAAAAGGAGTGAAAGGAAAAAAAAACATGCTATGTCCTTTCATTGTATGCACAGAAAGACAAAGAGGAGCCAAGATGAGGCTATTAAAATTATACATTGAAAAATATGCATTACTTTCACAGTCATATTTCATAGAAAATCCTGGATTAAACTAGTTTGGCACTGCCAGAAGCTAGTGCTTAGTGCCATTATCAGCAGCTGATTCAGTCCAGCACAACAACTGCTGTTTACATTTTTTTTATAATTTCACGTGCATTGATATAATAGTTCTTCCTTTCTGCTTTCTTCAAATAATCTTTTTCATTACTAGATTGCACACAGTTGTGGTTTGACATGGCCAATTGCTGTTGACATTTCCAGTTGCCCAGGGTCAGCCCAGTATTAATTAAAACATCATAACAGACTATTAAATTTTTCTTCTTTATTGTAATGGATCTTAAGCTATTTTTAAAATTCTGCTTCTTTCAGATTGAAATAAATCCCGATCTTACATTCCTAAATAGAAGGAGTAGGTTAAATTAGCAACCTTATTGCTTCTTAGTGAAGTCCTTAAATTAATATTCCCCCTCCAATATTTATTGTTGGATTATACTTTATCTTTAAACTTCTCAGAATGTCAAAGAAAAAAAAACAGAACATCAAAATTAATTGTTTGTGATATACACTGCACATTAATTTTCAAAACACCTAAAGCTAACATCTGTACAGAAATATCTTTTGCAAATCTATGTCTGATTAAAGCTCTAGTTGATCATTCAAGGCAGTCAGAAGACACCTGATATTTCTTACAAGCTCATGAATCTCATTACTAACAAACATATTCTTCTAATAAAATTGTTAAATGTTAAAATTGTCATATGTTAAAGAGTAGATTTACAATTAAAAGTCACTAGTCAATGATTCAATATTCTGATATCCCACTGATTCTCTAGCCATATCAGATCAAGGCCATGCTGGCTTATCTTCATGACAATAATTACAGTTAATTACTTATTGCTTCAATTACAACACCAAACCAGCTGAGAGCTACTGCTGGAACTTATTCCATCTGGTATATCAGTACCTTTACTGTGCGTATGTAGAAACAGGAGTCATTCTTAGATATGTCAGTGGTGCCATGGCTGGAAAACTTTGAATTATACCCCCTATATGGCAGTATAGTCTGAATTTCATCATTATTAGTGAAAAATCGGTTATTCTATAAAAAAGATAATAGCAGAAATGATGCCTGATAGGTCTAGATAGGTCAAGAGTTAAGACCTATCTAGAGTTACTACTGCACTGTATGTCTTGTTTGCAAGTGGTAAACATATATTCGTTTTTATGTTCTGCATCACTGGAAATCTCTTATTTTGCTCCAGTCCCATAGCCAAACCACACTTTTAATTTGGATTTTCATGTCTCTTTTTTACAGAAAGCAAAAGGAGATATTACGTGATCTGGGACCACTGAGGCTTTAGACTATGCCTTATTCCACCATCAGAAAACTCAGGAGTTTGTTCAAACACATTTGTGTGCATGGATCATCTTGTACCCAGATGCTTACAAAGCATATGTACTAGCAGTATGAAATTCACTATCTCACAAATACAACAAGATTTGCTAATGTTGACAAGTAATAAAAAAGTAAAAAAAAATATTGATGACTATTACTTTGAGTAATTAATCTGGAAACCATTTTTTCTGCAAGAAAAAGACCGCTAATTCCTTTTCAAAAAATGTTATGAGAATTGTTTTCCCATTTCCTACTGAAACAGATCTTAGTATTTCCCCACTATACAACTCAGCTGTCAATCATTGCTTCTTGGACTTCAGTAAAGCCCTTGAACAGTTTCTCACAGCATTCTTTTAGGAAACTGTCTGGCTCTGGACTGGAAAGGTCTCACTCTCCTGATGGAAAACTGGTTGGATGGCTGGGCCCAAAGGGTTGCTGTAAATGGACTTAACTCCAGCTGAAGGCCAGTTACAAGTGGGGTTCCCCAGGGCTCAGTGCTGGCTCTAGCCCTCTTCAATGTCTTTATCAATGACCTAGGGTAGATTTAGGCTGGAGATTAGGAGGAGGTTTTTCACGCAGAGGGTCATTGGGCATTGGAATAGGTTGCCCAGGGAGGTTGTTGAGTCACCATCCCTGGAGGTGTTTAAGACACGGGTGGATGAGGTATTGAGGGACTTGGTTTAGTGTTAGATAGGAATGGTTGGACTAGAAGATCCGATGGGTCCCTTCCAACCTGGTTGTTCTGTGATTCTGTGTGACCTGGATGAAGGCATTGAGTGCAATTTAGAAAGTTTGTAGACGATGCTAAACTGGGTGGAAGTGTAGATCTGCTGGACTGTAGGGAGGCTCTGCGAAGGGATCTGAACAGGCTGGACTGCTGGGCAGGGACCAATGGGATGAGATTAAACAAGGTCCTGCACTTGGGGCACAACAACCCTATGCAGTGCTACAGACTAGTAGAAGTCTGGATGCAAATCTACCTGGAGGAGAAGGACTTAGGGGTGCTGATTGACAGCCAACTGAACATGAGCCAGCAGAGGTGGCCAAGAAGGCCAATGGCATCTTGGTTTGGATCAGAAATGGTGTGACCAGCAGGTCCAGGGAGGTTACTCTTCTTCTGTACTCAGCACTGATGAGACCTCACCTTGAATCCTGTGTTCAGGTCTGGGCTCCTCACCACAAGAAGGATGTTGAGGCTCTGGAGTGAGTCCAGAGAAAAGCAACAAAGCTGGTGAAGGGGCTAGAGAACAGGCCTTATAAGGAACAGCAGAGAGAGCTGGGGGTGTTTAGCCTTGAGAAGAGGAGCGTGAGGGGAGACCTCATTGCTCTCTACAACTACCTGAAAGAATGTTTTAGAGAGGAGGGAGCTGGGCTCTTCTGCCAAGTGACAGGGGACAGGACAAGGGGGAATGGCCTGAAGCTGTGCCAGGGGAGGTTCAGACTGGATATCAGAGAGAAATTCTTCACAGAAAGGGTCATTGAGCACTGGCAGAGGCTGTCAAGGGAGGTGGTTGAGTCAACATCCCTGAAGGTATTTAAAAGATGGATCGATGAAGTGCCCTGGAACATGGTTTAGTGGTAGATAGGAATGTTTGGACTCGATGAAAATCCCAGAAAATTATTATTTTAGTGCCAGCTTCCTGAAGTGCAAGTGAAAGATCTCAGCTTCTGTTTTAGTGTGATTTGTTTTCTAAATTAGCAAATAATTGTAGCTCAGAATAAATTTTTCTAATAAAAAATATTTTTTATATTGAATTCTTGTTATGAACCAAAGAAATACTGTTTATTAGATCTCCTGATTTTAAGACTTTTAATAACTGTAATAGTTAGTGCTTATATTTGGAATTTTCCAACTATTCAAGAGATATTAATAATTAAAAATAATTAGTTTTACTAACTGACAGTAATGTTTTCAATTTCTAATACAAAAATAAGTTTGCATTCATTCTGGTTACCATAACAACAATGTGAATTAGTTGTCATCCCACAGAATATTGTTGGAGCCTTTCACCATTTTGCATTTTGATTTTACTTGATAGAAAGGGTCAGTGTTTTGAATCCCTTAATTCTTTAATTTGTTTTTGAAGACACTATTTTTATATTGTTTTGAGAAAATATGGTTTGATAGGCAGATCCTAGTGAAAAAAGAAGACAACTTGTGACACAGACCTTGTAAATAACAATGTTCTGTTCTTAACCAGTTAACATTCTAGCAATCTGGCATAATTATCCCTGTATTTGTTAAATTAGTGGCAAAAGAGGAACATTCGGTGTCATATTCATTTTAATCAGATTTGTTAGAGAAGTTAGACCTTAAACATGGTAATGATCATCATCTTAATTGAGGCAGCCAGAAACAGAACATGACATAAGCATTAGTATAAGTGCTCATTAAAATTTGATTAAAAAAAAACCTATCAAACCTGGCATGAGTCTCTACAACTTAAAGATTTAATGTTATATAAAATTTAAGAGTCTTCATTAAATTAATTCAGAAAATAGAAAATCTGTTATTTTCAGCGTGCTTATTCTGTGCTCATAAAGCCAGATTTAGACACATTGACTGTATTAGCATTAAGAAATTTTAATTTCCAGAAGTAGATCTACAAAAGTATTGAAATGGTGGTGTTAGAAATTGAGCAAAATATCTTGTATGCTGAAAGGCCCAATATACCACATGGATCCCCACTGTAGGGATTTACAGCAGATTTAATCTTGAACTTGGGAATAGAAAATGAGAAAGCAGAATGGACTTGAAACCCTATACTTTTTATGGGGCATAAACTTAATCCTGAGCTGTAAGAAGAGGTTAGATCCTCATCTCAGGTTAGATATGCAACCTCTTCCTTTTTTTTAAATGAGAAGTGTCTCTCTTTTTCTTTTAATACTGTTGGTCATTGTGTCATTGTGGTTTTACGTACCAGCTCAGAGATTATACCAGTGAACTAAGAAGTAAGAAACCTGGTTTCTGTACAATCATCAACTTTAGAGATTTTTTTGCCCATTGTTCTCAGATTCATCTACTCATGATGCCTTCTCCACTGTGCTGCTGAACTGTGCCATCTTGGGATATATTTCACAAATTAAAGGATCAGTAGGAAAGTATAAGGATGAAAGAGCCTAGAGATCTGAGGCACAGGTCTGGCAGAATGGATCCTCTGGCTCCAGCTCTGTCAAGACTGGTTTATGTTAGTTGCATTTTCCGAATCTTCTCACAGACAGTTTCCAAACATATCAGGGTTTTCACAGTGCTTGGATGTTAGATAAAAAAATATCCTTCGATTCTCTGCCAGGATCAATAAGGAATATAAGTAGTTAATATAATAACAAAACAGGGAAACAAACACAAAACAGGGGGGGGAAAAGCAAAAAAGGGGGAAAAGGGAAGGGAAGGGAAATTTTAGAAAAGTTGTTACCGTAGTAGAACCAGTCTTGAGGCATGAACAGTTTAGCTCACAGAACTGGAGCTGAGTCCATTAGCTGAACTTGAGCTCACAAATGTGGCACTTCACATATTAGTTAAAACACAAAATAATGTCTTAGGCAATTAATATTTTTACTCTCCCTCTACATCACCAGGATTTCCATAATTTAAAAACTATTTGTTGGCATGGAAACACAAGCTTTATTAAAAATGGATTAAACTAATTAACCTAAAACATATCGTACTATACAGGGTTTGATTTAGAATACATTAGAGGAAAAAGAACAATCTTCCTTATCATTTTGTGCCTTTTATCTGATGAAAAAAAATTGCTTCCATGAAAATTTACGTTTGATCTTTGGGCTAGCTCCTGAAGGTAACAAAACTGTTGACAAGTGGTGTTAAATGTTCCTGCTCAGCAAAGTTTGACCTTGCATTAATATATATTGTCTATCCCTCACCATAGTTTTGCTTTCTAATTTTCCATCAGACACCACCATGTGGTGTATCATCCACTTTCCCAGCTGCAAATTTTATTTCAGATTTGATGTGCTGACAAAGAATATATTCATTGAGTTAAAGAGAAAATGAAGACATAAAGTACCAAAATGATCCATACTATCCTGCCGATTTGTTAAATTGTAAAATGACAGAAATAAATAGGAAGTATTAAGCTAAATACTTTCCATAGAAAAAGAAGTCTAAAAGATTCAGAGCTTCTTTCAAGTAGTCCCTTTCTTTCCCTATAATCCTGTCATGCTATATGATCTTCCACTTGCATTAAAGTCAACACGCAGTTGTTTGTCATGTCAGTTTTTGAATGGCTTTGGATAGTTGTCACAATTTTCAAAGGAAATATTAAAAATTTTATTCGGCGTTTGACATTATATCAATGATTACATAAGCATTACTTCATGGATCTATATTTATCACTTAGTCTAATTCTGTCTAGATTCCGAATTACTCACTGTAAACTACAATAGGAAGGTCACCTATGCAGTTTGCAACCTGGGCTTCGTGAAAGCATACTTTCTCTCTGCAAGGGCAAAAATTAATAACTTAGTGGTCAGGGAAGGGTCAGAGTTGTCAGTTTCATTTTTTTTCACAATTTAAAATAAATTCAAATCATAGACTGCTTGTAGACTTTTTTTTTTTCCTAATATGAAGCAACAGCTCTTTATAATAGAAATCTTGTAATCCAACAAGCAGCTTCTAACTCATTCAAATGCAGAGCTTAGATAATGTCAAACTGTTGTATGTATGACATGTAACATGACTATAAATATGGAATAAAAAACTCAAATATCTCAATGCTGCTTGAATTCTTGATTTCACCCCTCAGTTCTCCTTATTCTTCCTATTCCCAGCTGGGGGCTGAAGGGGATAGAAGACTGAAAACCCATTTAAACATATAAATATTGCAGTGCTGTCTTGGATCATTATAGATACTCGTCCTGAAACACCAGGTTTTCATTTTGTGAAGGATGTGAAAGATCTATTTTACTGAGCAACTCAGTGTCAACCTTGCCATTCAGCCCTTAATGTGGCACATAGTGAATGTTGCTATGCCTAGCGGGTGGCCTGAGGGTTCCCTGTCAGCATTTTTGTCATGCACTGCAGGAACAGTAAAACCATTCATGCAATTCTGAGAATTCCAAACACTTTAATGTTGCGGAGTTTCCACTTAAAATATAAATATCATTGATCTTTCAGAAAACTTTTAAAAAGTCTTAATTTGCATGACTGGTTGGTGAAGTGACAACCATACTCAAAGCAGTTTAAGTCTAATCTCTTAGCTGGCTTGAGGCTTTTTGCTAGAGCAACCTAAAGATATATCAGGGTCCAAAAAAAAAAAACCAAACAAACAAAAAAAACACACAAGGTTGGTGGTATAGTACAGGCATTTAACAAAGAAACCCACAGGAATATCCAATGTGCCCAAGCCTTGAGGTGGTTCAGATGAGGTTTACAACAAGCAGCAAAGGTATCACATACTCGATACTAAAAAAACAAAAGAGATGAAAAAAAGTTCTAGACATTCGTCGGGAATTTTATCCAGTATGCTCAGCTGAAATACTGATTGAGGCCCACTGAGGAAGGACTGAAATCTTCTGAGCCCCTGCCTTGAAAGAAAACATCAAACTCTGAAAAAGATTAGAGGAGACTCAGTTCCAAATATTAAGAGGCGCAATATTCATGCTTGTGTGATCTAAAATGATGGCTGTGATTTTAACCCAAGAGTCATATAGGACCAGAAGTGAAAAAAGGATTTAAGCATTTAAATTAAATTTAAGGAACCAAAACTTCATGACCAAAATTTATGTCTGTGTAACCAGCTTCTTCTGCAGGTAGTCTGATTCTGAGCTGTATATTTCTTTAGCATAGTAGCAAACAAACTCATTCATGCAGACTCATTTCTTTTCTCACCAACCGATTTGGAATCAGATTTTATATACAATGAAGTAGAAATGAAGTAAGTGAAGAGTACACACTGAAGTACCAATAATAAAATATAAGTAGACTAATTTTGTCTACATTTTTACTGTTTCAGAAACCTTAAGACTTGGCTGAAACACAAATACCTGTATTTTCTCATAAAATAATTGGTTCCTTTTCTAAATAATTTAAAAATATGGCATATCTAATCATAATTATGTGTACATTTACTTTTTGACTCAAGGAGATTACCCATTTTTTCTGTATAAACCTATTCTTGCATACAATGTTGAATAGGTACACAAGTTCATAGTTATTACTTTAGAAAAATAACTTAAATAACTATGTTAATTTATTATGTTTTGTCCAAGATGTAGATCATATCTCATTTTGATAATGATAGTCATATGGATGGATGGATGGATGGATGGACGGACAGACAGACAGACAGACAGACAGACAGACATAAAATGTACTGGGACCAGTACATTCAATAATTTAGGAAGGAATTTGGTACTACAAACACAAGCAAACTGGAATTTACAACTGTATACATTATATTCCATTATTTTTTATGTTCTTGCAACTATTGAGGTCTTCATATGAAGACACTACTTGTTTCAATAACAATTTTATTCATCAGCCCAGAGCAAGAATTCTTTCCTCAGGCTTTTGCTCAGTCCCTGTACAAAAATGCCAGAACGGCAGGTTTCTTTTGGGTCAAAGTTGTTGTTATTGGTAAGATATTTTCCTTAGTCAAAACCTGTTAACAATTCTGATGTGGGAAAAAAGTCACAGTTATTGCAAATGCACAATAAAGTAGTTGGTCTAGATGTGACTGTTCTATGCTTGTCAAGGGTTGGGCGTGTAGTACATTGCAGTCACAAGCTTCTCAGCACTAACAGGAAAACCTGGGAACTGTCATGTCTCCTTCGGATTTGTTTCTTCCATTTTTATCTTCAGTGTTAAGCATTTGGGCAAAATATCTTATTTGGGCCCGATGGACATTTCAGTCAGTTATTTGTTTGGTTGACAAAAACAGTGATTTGACAAAGCATTCATCCTATATCAGTTTTAACAGTCGCAAATGAAAGTATTAAGTGGGGTTAATATTCCTAATATCTGAAAAATTTAATTCTCTTCTGAGAACATTAATTCAAAGATTAGGTAAAAACACTTGCAAATGTAGGAACAAACTACAGTTCCCATGAAGAAGCAAGCTTCCGATGTCATATATGGCAGTATAATTTAATTCTCAGTCACTTAGCTACAGACAGGAAACAGAACACAACAAACTTAAAATTGCATTATTAATCCACGGAATCTGGTCAGAATCTGAATATAATGTGTATTGCTCTTTTTGAGGTGAATGATTGGCAAAGACAACCACAAGGAGAAAACACAATTTTGCCAGAAGCTCATTATCTGATGTCAAAGCAAATAGTACGTTTTATATCTGTGGCTGACAAAGCTTTGACTTTTGCTGAAGAAGCTGCATTTTCTACTGCAATACGCCTGTGATAAAATGTCAATAAGGAGATGAAACTTGCTTAGAATCTCTTTTTTTAAAGGATTAGACTCGTTTTTTTAAAAAGTTTAAAACACAGTGCTGAACACTCATTTTTTTGTTTGGTTATTTTCTTGCCCACTTGCTTACTTATTTGCTTCTTTAATAATCACTTGTTTGTTTGTTGTGTGCCCACTGTCATGAGTGTTGTATACATTCATACTGTTGAGGAAGACAATGAGATGATCAAAAATAAGCACATGTAAAGTTCACACAGCCTTCATCTTGGCACTGTTATTTGCTGACATATCTGACCATTATACTTTGATTCTGACCTTACTGTAATTTTACAGTGTTTTAACTTCATAGCAATATGCAAAATTCACAAACATTTGAGTGAAAAAATAATTATATTGTTTGCCCAACAGTAAAAGAAACACTTAGTATAAAACTGTAAGAATTGTATGCTCCAAATAATGAAATAATGAAAAATCTACCAGTCCTGTTTCCCCTATTATATAATTCACAGCTAACTAAAATTAATAAGCAATAACTTCTAGAAGGATAAAATAATCTCTACGAGTCATTATAAAGCCTTAGTATTCAATAAGTAGGTATGATATCTGCACAGTGATTTGGCAATACACACTATGTAGGCTGTTGTTCAAAGGCACATCTTTTTTTTCTTGGCTTCTTGAGGATTTACATTCTGCTACTGATTTCTGCTAAGTAGTTTAATAACTGTAAAATGGCACTACAGTCACATACTCTTATTTCCTCTCCATTTGTGCTTTCAAGAGGATAATTAATCATGCACATGAAGAAGTGTTTAGGAAACTGAGCTTATATCTACATTATCAAGAACTGTTCCAGGAAAAGAACAGACTGTAGAGCGAAGCATCAAAATTTCCTTATATTTTTGAGTATCC
This sequence comes from Coccyzus lansbergi, assembly GCA_033558105.1. Lineage (NCBI taxonomy): Eukaryota > Metazoa > Chordata > Aves > Cuculiformes > Coccyzidae > Coccyzus > Coccyzus lansbergi. Next base: position 4,301,583 of record JAUMJK010000013.1, on the reverse strand, counting down.
TTATTTTCCAGTTGAGCCAGGAGGACAATTTTCTTCAAAGCACTCAGAAGACAATGACTTTTCCAATGACAACTGCTGTGCAGCCTAGTTCTGAAGAACAAAGAAGCATCTTAAAACTGTAGGTGCATGAGAAAGTGTATAATAGACTAAATCAGTGAGACTATTTTCCAGTCATTTTTTGGGGGGGACCAAAGCATAATTTCTTACATACTGCACTATGCAAAAGCCTAAGGCAGAGAAAGAACCTTATGCTGATTTCTTCTTTATGGGATGCAGACAATATACTATACCTGAGACAGGATCCATATGCAAGCTTCTGTATATTCCAAATCTCTACATTTCCACCCTGTTATTTTCTGTATTATCTGAAAGCAGACAGTCCACACAGAGAGTTGGATACTGAAGGACCTTTAATAGTTGTATGACACTGGGATGTCACAAAATCACAGAATCACAGAACAACCAGGTTGGAAGGGACCCATCGGATCTTCTAGTCCAACCATTCCTATCTAACACTAAACCAAGTCCCTCAAGACCTCATCCACCCGTGCCTTAAACACCTCCAGGGAAGGTGAATCAACCACCTCCCTGGGCAGCCTATTCCAATGCCCAATGACCCTCTGCATGAAAAACCTCCTCCTAATCTCCAGCCTAAAGCTACCCTGGCGGAGCTTGAGGCCATTCCCTCTCGTCCTGTCCCCTGTCACTTGGGAGAAGAGGTCAGCTCCCTCCTCTCCACAACCACCTTTCAGGTACTTGTAGAGAGTAATGAAGTCTCCTCTCAGCCTCCTCTTCTCCAGGCTAAACAACCCCAGCTCTCTCAGCCGCTCCTCATAGGGTCTGTTCTCCAGCCCCTTCACCAGCCTCGTTGCTCTTCTCTGGACTTGCTCCAGAGCCTCAGCATCCTTCTTGTGGTGAGGGGCCCAGAACTGGACACAATATTCAAGGAGCGGCCTCACCAGTGCTGAGTACAGAGGGAGAATAACCTCCCTGGACCTGCTGGTCACACCGTTTCTGATACAAGCCAGGATGCCATTGGCCTTCTTGGCCACATGGGCACACTGCTGGCTCATGTTCAGTCGGCTGTCAACCAACACCCCCAGGTCCCTCTCCTCCTGGCAGTTTTCCAGCCAGGCTTCTCCCAGTCTGTAGCTTTGCTTAGGGTTGTTGTGCCCCAAGTGCAGGACCCGGCATTTGGCCGTGTTAAACCTCATGCAGTTGGACACTGCCCAGCGGTCCAACCTGTCCAGGTCCCTTTGCAAAGCCTCCCTACCCTCCAACAGATCAACACTTGATATAAACAACACTTCTGTGAATTTTCCCCCACTCACTCTGTGTTCAACACAGTGGATCTCATGCTGGTCTGTCTTGATGCAATGTGTGCTCTACATTTATACAAAACAAATTTTTCTAAAACCAATATTCTATATAAGCTGTAGAAGTAGATGAGATAGTTAACTTGACTTCCATGTCTACAACTTCTTAAATCCAGTTTATTCAAGATAGCTTCTTTTTAATTAGTTCTTGGCAGACACTACAGCATTGATGGTAATTCTAAGCCACATTCCAGTGAAGTATTTCAGTAAGTTTCTGTATCTTAAAGCTGCAATATAAAACTTGAGCAAAATCCCTTATCCTGGTTCTTTAAAACTATCTCTGATTGCTAATTCGCCAAAGATGAGGATCACAAATACATGCAGAGCTATTCAAGTTCATGCTTGTAATTGTAGGTACTAATTGCAAGTATTGAGATGCTTGGCTTATTATTACTTCAGTTTTAGTTACAACCCAGATCTCTAATAGAAAATGTATAGAAGTCATTTGCTTAGTGTGCATAGTTTCTTTTTTTTTGTTTTTCTGTTTGTAGGAAACAAGTATGCTATTGGTTTCTTTCTTACTAGCTTTTGATCACCAGAGAAGATCAACTTTAGTATAAATGCTCAGTGTGGCTAATCAGAATCATGGATCTGTATTTATTACACTATTGCTTTTGTATGTGCATATACCATCATAAAACAGAAACAAATTAGTGATGGATGTCAATAGGGAGCATAGGAGGTTTCTAAACCCTACCCCAGTTCAGAGATACAGTCTGCATAGATAGGAATTTACTAGAACTGTAAGCAACAGAGAGTACAGTAAAACATCATTCTTTACAAATTATTGTGTTACTTATTAGGCAGTGATGAAACACCATTGTCACAGCTGTTATTTGATTCTGGTTTGGCTTAAACTACTTTCTGTACTAAATTAGAGGACCTCAATTGGCTTACTCATTGTGAGTACCATCTCTACATTATAGGGCATACAGAACAGAATCACAGAATCACAGAACAACCAGGTTGGAAGGGACCCATCGGATCTTCTAGTCCAACCATTCCTATCTAACACTAAACCAAGTCCCTCAAGACCTCATCCACCCGTGTCTTAAACACCTCCAGGGAAGGTGACTCAACCACCTCCCTGGGCAGCCTGTTCCAATGCCCAATGACCCTCTGCGTGAAAAACCTCCTCCTAATCTCCATCTTAAATCTACCCTGGCGGAGCTTGAGGCCATTCCCTCTAGCTCCGCCAGGGTAGATTTAGGCTGGAGATTAGGAGATTAGGATACCCGCCAGTATCTGAGAAAATGAGAAGCAAAAAAAATTAATTTTGCTCATATTTCAGGCTCTACTAGTGGTAACTTCTGCCTGTTCACACAGAAAAATATTAACTCAACAGTTAATAATTTCATTAATTCTAATTTTATTCCATAGGTAGCAATCAAAATGTGATGGCAAATTTGGACTTTCACTCACCTCCTTGTACTTAATCTGAGAAAAGCCTAAAGAGCATACTTGAGTAACACCTTGGGAAAAATGCACCTGTGTTTTTGGAATATGTGCAAGTGTATTTTTTGCACTTTCCTAGTACACATAAATGCTATCCTGTACACTTTAAAACATATGTTAATGGAAATACACTAATTTGCTAGTAAACACCAAAAAACCGTATACCAGCCATTTTACACTTTTTTTCTATCATTCATGTTTCTGCTAATATCGTATGATTGCCTTTAACAACAGTAATCCAACAAAACAAGAAGTTATTGTCTGATATAGCATATATGGAATGCTTATATCATTGAAACTTGCCAAGTATCATCAGTTTACTTCAGTGTTTCCATTCTATTTGTATAAGCCAATTTTAGCTCATTGATGATAACACATTTTGACTTAAACTCACTTTGATGTCAAGTCAGTTTGATCTAAAAATCCTGTTGAATTTAACTCATTTCTCTGTTTCCCAATGTGAAGTTCTTGTACATCAGCAACTATAGGAAGTTTATCCTTACATTTTTCTGTACTAGCAGAAAATGGTTACCTAAACAATGCCAAATATTATAAATTTTTTATCTAGCCATTTTCTGCTCACTGACAATCAGCTTCAACTCTCCCATGAGATTTTGAATCAGTTCTTGACTTACCAAACATATTCTTTTTTTCTTACTTTCATTTTAATTCATTCCAACTTTATCTCCTGACAAGCTGCCATATTATTTAGACACCAGTTTCTTAACAAACAGAAGAATATGCAAACATAATATGTCAAGAATGTCTGCTAGTGCCCTGAAAACTGACAAGCTTCATAGATGATTTTTTGTCTTGTTAATTGTTTTTACAAGATATTCCATTGCAATAGCCATTCCTTGACATTGCCCAACCTCACACCTAATATTTTTTATTATTTAATATCAAGTTCTCTTCTATCTTCTAATGGTAGAAAGAGATGAAACCTAAATCTCTAGAACTGGCAATGAATTCTGTGGGAAGATTTTACAGAGAACAAGGCCTGGATGCTGGGAGACTGCCTGATACTGAGCAACTCTAACGAGACCTTGAAGCAGAGAGCTGAAAGATAAACACAGGCCAGCTGGGAGGAACCCAGCAGCTAGTTTGGTGGGAACGAGTACCACCTGAAAGGAAAACAATGGACATGAACTGTCAACATAGCTAACTTTAGTATAACCTGGTTTCTTGGCATGCATGGTAACTTAGCCAATAATATGTTGGTAATAGCCATATGGACAGCTACCTTTAACCAATAGTACACTGTAGTCACCCTCGTGGGCACACAGTTATGTAACCGAAGGGGGTATATAGAAAGACAGCTAAGCTGATTAAAGGTGCTTGCTGACTGATCAGATTGATCTCTGCATCTGCTTTACTACAGAATTCGGTAGAGATTTAGCACTACAAATTTTAGTTGTAACCTTTACAATGTTAAGTCTGGAGATGATCAAAATGATTTCTCAGGAACATACTGTTTTGCATTAAAAATCCTGTTATATACAGTCAGTAATACTCCTTAATAATTTTTAATGTTCATACTACATTCAAGATTTTTATTTAACAGAAATTACCACTCAAGATAATATGAAGAACATATAACATCTGGAAGACAAAAAGGTTTTAAATATTTTTCATATCTTATAGGAAAATTTTTAAAGCCTATTCTCAATTTTAAATCAGAATAATGTTTGGGTATTTTTATCACAATAATATTTTTTTCTGGGCAGCTTAGAATTTCATATCCATTACTATGGTGCCTGTTCACTTAAAACCTACTGGTTTTTTAGGCGGAAATTAAAAAATGGAGGTCTCATGAATCACAGATCTTACTGGACTAATCAGTAGATTTTGTATTCAGAAGAGACTGCTGTTATATAATCTGACAACATCTATTCTGGAATCATAAGACTGTTTCAAATCCAATTGCTGATGTTGAACTAAAACTATATCTTTTACAAAGTCTTACCTATTAAGATATTTCTTTGATAAAATTAACCCACAACCCCTTGGCTAGCTCTAAAGTTATCTTTGAATGTTCTTATATTTTTGGCTATTGGACCTCACTGTACAGTTGCAAGTGATTTGAATAACCCGTTATTCCAACTTAATTTCCTACATGTTAGGTAATTAATTCAGTTGCCTAGATATAGCTTTCTACTTGTCTTCAAGATGCTTTACATATTCCCTATAGACTACAGTCCATGACAGTGTTGTTTCAGAGGACTGTCTCCTATAGGTTCTATGACACACCTGCCAGCACTTTGTGGATCTCTTGGACATCTTGAGATAGCTGAAGGAAAGAGTTGAGACCTTAATATGGTGATAAAATCATGCCTAATACTATTAATTTAAATTATTTTCTTGCCAAGTCTACATTATAAAGGACATTTTTCAATAGTTTAATCATTCTCATTGACCTTTCATACATCAAATCCTACTTGCTACTTTTCCTCAAGTCCCAATGTACACAGCCTACTTTTCTAGTGTAGAAGTACATGCATATATCTTTATTCATATTTTTTGCCCTATTTAATAAATAAAGTTTATTTCTGACAGTTAAGGTGTAGAATAACCAGTAGTGTTCATCTCGGTTTAAAAATGTTATATTTTACATATGTGTTAAACAGTTTTAATAATGCATTTCTCATTTCATATACATTCAACTTTTTGATGGTGATTTCTTCAGGGCTAAATAATGACATTAAGGTGCAGATTTGCACTGGTTTCACTTTTGAGCCATTCACTACAATTCCTTCTTTCTTCAAAGGTAGTTGCAATCTTGATCCTCAGTAAGAATATTGTTTTTTCTCCCTCCAAAGCTGAAATTATTCTCAAGATATAACATTAATTCTAAGACAAAAACCTATGACCTGTTTCAAAAAACTCTGGAACTTCTCACTGAAATTAGTAGTGAAATTCACTTCCATCTCTAGTTAATGATCGAAGAGTAATGCAGCAAAGCACTGAGAAATCATTTAACATGCAAAAGACATTGGTACTGATACTCCAGTTCACCTGTGTCCTCCACCAATACAGGATTATGTAATATATTTTACTACCCTTAGCATAACTTCACCAGTATTAGCTGACTTCTAACAGTGAAGCAGTATTCTAAAGTAAGTCTGTGTAACTGGGGAATTAGTTCCAGTTATTGATCATTAATTTCTTTGTGCTTCTTTTTCAGCTGTTAATCATTAGTTGTGTGAATCATTAGAGTATTGCTTTGTGCTGTTAACTCTGACTCTCTTATTTAATAGATTGTCTTTGATCAGTAGAATTTAAGATGAGTCTGTGCGTTGTCCAATTAACATCCTTATAAAAAAGCCTCTTATAATGTTATTTGAGATGCCTGTCAAGTGAATTGATTTAATCTACTGTTCTTGTATATAAGTTGCAAGATTCTCTGTGAACACTCCAAGTCAGTTCTAATAGTTCTATATTTTTTTTCTTTCACAGTTCTTAAATGGTTTTGACAACATGATTTTGTTATTTCTGAAGATTCCTGTGAGGTAGTGGTCAGTTTAATGAGTTTCTAAAGTAGGAGGAGTCTTTCCCCTAAACCCCACCATAAAACACTGAAACATAGGGTTAGGGAGTCCAAATAAACTCCAAATCATAGCTGAGATAAAAATAAAGGTTATTTGTCAGGATTCTGCTGTTTTTTCTGGGAAAAATATATATTATCATACAAAACTTCAATAGCCGGTCAGCTTAAGAGAATCACCTGGTTTGTTTTGGGTGTACCTAAGATATAACAACTTCCAGATGAAAACAAGGTAAGTCAGGTTTTCAGAATCCTGTAGTCAAATTTTCTGAATCCTATAAAAGCGTATGTTAGTGCTGATCCTTCGATATACAAAAACATTTTAAATTGTTTATCTAAGAGTGAAACTTAAGATATGAACTTTGTCTCCTACTAGGGCAGGGCTGTACCTTAAGAGACTTTCATAAGAGTTTCACTAAAATCAGGAAGCATAATTGTTTTCACTTTGACAGAAACCATTGCCTCTTGGGTTTAAGACATAAAAATCTATGGCAGATATTTTAGACACGTAAGATTGCTTAGAATTAAGGAGAACTACTCCTTACAATATTAGCTGGAAAAAAATCATTGAAGTCTTACAATTAAATCAGATTCTTTCAATAAGGACAACAGTTCACTTGTCCATTAGAAGTTAGTCACATTGTTCCTCAGAAATTTTTTGACCTAAAATCTATAACCAGAATGACAGGAATTCTTTAGGTAATATATCTCACTATCAACAAGTAATGCTCATGAATCAAAACAAACGATGTACGATCCTTCATTGTAAACACATTTTTTAAATATATGGCAAATGAAAGCCTAAAATATTTCAGTGAAACTGAAGAAAGTTCATAACTCTGCATTTCAAAGATTGGATCATATTTTAAACCCACTTTTTTTTTTCACAAGCTCAGACTTCATTGCAGGTCACTGCTGCTTCTGTGTCAAATTCAACCAACTGCTGCAGCTTGGATACAGGAGTGTCTAATTTTGGTACCAAACAGCAACATTTCTACTCTCCAGTTCTTCATGGAAATAGACAAATAAACACAAGCAGCAGAAATGAGTGAGGCAAGTGAACTATTAACCTATTGGCTAAAGAACAGGGAGCTTGTCTTGGAGTTTAAATCTCTGGGGTATGGCTCTTCACAGCTTTAATTTATTTTTTTTAAAAAAAAATCAGATACAGCTAGGAAATATTATAGCCAATTAGTTCCAGTATGGTTACAAGGGTGTATATTTAAGTACCTGGCTTGTACTGCTTTCCTGATAAGCTGAAATATGTCTCATATCTTTCCAGGTTGTTCCTGGCCTAGAAATAGCAGCTGTTTATTAAATTCTCATTTGGGACAGAGGTTAAAAGTCCTTGAAAATTAAATTAGGATCATTCAATTAGGCTAAAGCAACATTTCAACCAACTCTTAGAGGAACATGACTTAGTTTATTTCTGTCAAATTGGATCTTTAACAGAACTTTAAACTATCAAAACTGCTACAATGTGAACTTAAATAGAAACTCTGTGCTATTCATTTATTTATTGTATATTCAGATATTAAAAATATACATTTTGCATGAATCTGGAAAAAATAATTAAAAAAAAAGTGTACAAGGTTGCTTAAATAATATTGCGTACAGATACCATGCACATTTTCACTGCCCATAAGTTACCCATAAGTTCTTCAGTCTCATATTGCTCGTATTTTCTGCAGTGTGCTTGTCCTTATTACTATGTACCAAGACATAAAAAGGGTGAAGACCATCTTCTTTACTCGTATTAGTTGTTTCTTAAACATGTCTGAGTGCCAGGATGTGTGCATGTAAAGGGTTTTTTCTCTGGCTCCTGGTTAATAATGAGAAAGGGAGGTTTAGGAGCAGGGACCACCTCCACCACTTCATCTGTCAATTGGCTAACTCTCTCAGGTGGCTACTGCAGAGGAGGTGCAGCAGCACATGCTGCCTGCCACCCCCTGCCCCCAACTGAGCATACATATCCAAAGGGTTCAGCCAGAGTCTATTCTGAAAAGGGACAGTTGAACTGACAGTGACCCTGGAACCCGTAGACCTATTTCAAGAACTTTCTTAAAGGAACTACATTGCATGACCCAATTTGAGATCTTTCATAGGAAGACCACTCATCACATGCTAATAGGGCATTTGACTTTACCCTAGGAGATTTGTGGGTATCTGATTTACCATGCAGATATCAAAAAAAAAAAAAAAAATTTAAAAAAAAAAAAAAAAACTTTTACCATCCCTTTTCAACTGTGCAAGTTGTGATAGACCCTAACATTACTGGTGTCAGGAGCATAACAGGCGTCTAACAAGAGGATGGAGACTCCTTTGTTATAAGGGGTCACATGGAAAAGACAAGAGGTAATGGGCATAAGTCGCTCCAGGGGAGACTCCTGAAGAAAACATTTCACCATGAGAACAGCTAAACATTGGAATAATCTCCCCAGGGAAGCGGTAGTTTCCTCTATATTGAACACTTTTAAGGCTCAGCTTGACAGGGTTCAGGGCCACCTCTTTTAAATTATATATTACCTAAAAGACTGGACCAGATGATCCCTTCCAACCTGGCACTCTGCAATTCCTAAATATATCTTTCCAAATTCCTTGAAGGATTTGTGTATCTCTGTTCTACATAAAATAATAATTTTTTAACTGTTTCCCGGGGACTTTGTAAAGACTTTGCTTTTTAAAAAACAAGCAATTAAAAAAAAAAACAAACCAACAAACAAACAACAAAAAAAACCCCAAAATAACAGCCTGCCTCAACAATTGCATCCTGCTGAAATTCCTTCATCTTAGACCATAGTGTTTCAATAGGTTCCTGGGTCATCTCTTTTCACAACTCAAAAAGACCCATAGAGGTAGGTAATTCAGACATGTTTCTTATCAGCAGAGTTTCCTTAGACAACCCATTGTCTCAAGTTCCAAACAATACAGACTGAGAGGGAAACATTAAAGAAATATTAGGACAAAGGAGACATCTGCTAACATGTAATGTCATTGGAGTCTTTGAAGAAAGTTAAAATGGGCACCCAAGAAAGAATCTCAAATTCGTATCTCTGACAAAAACATTAAGTATAATAATCTGATTTCATATCCGACACATCAGCATAAAGACTGATGAGTTTATCATTACTTATAGGGCTCTTGGTTAGTCATCCCACACTGCATCTATTGTTGTTATGAGAAATGCGATAACAAATATCTTCTCCACACATCACAGCACAACAGAGGCCGGCAGCTCCCTGTGGCTTGGAGCTGGGAGCTTCAGTGAATCCCCAGGGGCAGCAAGGTAGGGTCCCACCACCCCAGTCAGGAAGCAGGGAAGCTGGAGGGGCAGTGGAGGACAATGCAGCCCTGGCTATCAGGCACTTTATTGGCAGTGGGGACAGGCAGAGGCTGGGCTGGTATATTGCAGTGGTATTATGGAATTATTTGGCCTTATAGATGCACTGATCTCTGCAAAAGGGAGTAGTTCTACTTGAACAATGAACAACTTTATTTAATAAGACTCAAATCAGCTGACTGACACTTTGGGTAAGGTTGAGACCTCACAGCCTCATGTCCCTTCAGCCAAGAGCAGAAACACCCCTGAAAGGACATACTGAGCTCTCTGCCCCAAAGGCAAACAGCCAAATTGCCACTCTGATAACACAAGCAGCCTTCTCAAGAACCAATCAACACATACTAATTGACTTAGTCCCACCTAGCCAAGAGGCAACATTTTCAAAATGTATTAAAACTGGCACCTGAAAGCTCTTTTTAGAGGGTCAGAAAAATCATCGACTTAGCTGGTGAACAGCACAACTGTCCTACAATTTGCCCACCACCACTCAAGAAGGGACATGTTTTTGGTAAGAACAGTGCACTTCTGACTTTAATGGATGTTCCCCTGGGAAAATAAATACTAACTCAAGTTTTATTTGTTACTTCTTTTATATATATATATATATGATCATTGTTAATCAGTTATAATCATCTAGTACTGAAGTAGAAATTGAATTTATGAATAGCAATCACAACCATTTTTTATTCCTGTTACTAAAATTATCTACTGTTTATACTAATTCTGACTGGTGGCTAACACACACACACATATCATACAATGCTTTAGACATAAACCATCAGCCAATTCCGGGACTAGAAGTGGATCAAGCCGCACCTAAGCTCCGCTCTGAGGGGAAGCTTAGAAAGCAAACGGGTCCATATTGAACCTCATGACTCAAGGACTTCTCTCAGCCATCTGAGAGGTACCTTGGGGGTGGGGATCAGGATCAGCCCAGTGGGGAATTGAGGCTAGGCATGGCTCAGGGTGGGCAGGCAGGGGTTGGCTGAGGTCAGTCCAGAACAATAGTCTGCAAGCTGAGGTCTTGACCTGGGTCAGGGATCATGACTTGGAACTGACCAGGATGCACCATGGAGGAACTGTTACTCCAGCAGAGGCCAAGCATTGCTGCCTCAGCCAAAATCAGACTCCATGGGCAGGCGATTGCCAGGCTGGTGCTGAGCTGGCCCCTGCAGACAAACTCTCTGGACGGAGAGGAAGCGCTGAATCCCAGAGAAAGAAACTGTACTCTAGTGGCATTTTATAATGTCCTACCCTTTCTGTTCCAAAGGTTTATTTTATTTTAATCATGAAATTAACTCACTTCAGGAACACCTACGTATTTTCCATAATGGAAGTGATGTCACAGCTCCTGACTTAGGCACTGGAATTCTCAGCCCTGGCTAGACCATCATGTGCTGATTTTAGAGGTATACTCGCAGTTCAGCTGAATTTATTTCCTTTCACAGACAGTGGCTTGATCTGCAAGAGACTGTTGTCCAGAGTTTCTACATTCTCTTATGATCTGGAAAACTTAATTACCTTAAATGCAAAAATACCTTATTTTTTTAAATCTCAAGATGATATACTTAATATGAGAAACAACAACTGACCATTATGATACAGATTTTGAAGATTCAATTTTTTAGTCTCAAGTACTCAATTTTTTAATCTGGAGAATTGTGCATGAAGACAGTACTTTGCTACAAATTAAAGAACAAAATAAGCATTACCATCTGCTTCTGTAACAGTTGATTCCTACCTGTGGAAGAGAGAGAACAGCTTCTTCTCACAGAGCTTGCTTACAACTCAGCCTGAGATAGATAGGGGACTATGCTTGACTAATATAATTACATGGCAGCTGATAGTAATTACGAGTAAATTTTGTAAATGAAAAAGGGAGTGTATAAGAAAAGTTAGTTTTAGCTTTCTCATATTTTATCCCTCTTTAGTTATTTCTTCATTTATATGAGAAATTTTGCTTGGTGGAGAAAACCACCATAGGTAAGGTAACCATTGGCTGGTTGATAAAAGGATGAATGGAGGTGGGTTATGATTAAAAAGAAATGGGTTTTGCTGATAAAGAGAAGTGAAAGAAATACTCTCTAAAATATTGTCCAAGTTTTTGTTTTCCACACAAATGAGATTATTCAACTGCGAGGCAAGACAAAAAAAAAATAAAATAAAAAAAAACTGTGAGAAACATTACATGCCTTAGCTGAAAAAACTCATTAGATCTTTCAATAATTCAAGAGAATTTTTTTTCTGGAACATTTTTAGGTTAGTAGAAGGAGAGAGGCCATTTAACATGTAACTAGTGAAAGAGTGGATTACAGAGAATGAATGATAACCATGTTTGAAACAGATTATGAGATGCACTAAATAGCAATCTGTAAAACAGTTTTGACTTTTTAAATCTGAACATCTGTTCAAATACTACTCAGATGTTTTGGGAGATATTTGTTGTGCTCCTATGTTTAATCTTAAAAAGACTTTTTTGTAAAATCTCTGCTAACACCTTCAGATTTTTTATGATTTTTTAATTTGCCAGTCTCTTAACCTGGATATTATCAGTATGATAAATGGTTAGATTTGCAAGTGTGCATGAATGAGCAACTGACAAAATCATAGAATCATAGAACAACCAGGTTGGAAGAGACCCACTGGATCATCGAGTCCAACCATTCCTATCAAATGTTATAGTAATTAGATGCTTGGTAGTAAGTATGGGGTTTTATTTTTAATTTCACTGTTCCTTATTATGGGTATTAAATTAGAGCTAAATTTAGAGGAAAATGCTCTGTGTTTATGTACAGGCATAATGTAAAGTAAGCATCACAGAAATCCATAGCTACAAACAAAGAATTATACGAAACCATTAACAAAAAAACAGTGTTCTATAATGGAACTTGTAGGTCACACATAAATTGAACTTAGTGGTGTCATACCACCCTAAAGTTTCTTTATACCCATGACAGAATTACTGGAAATTTTCCTTTTTGTCATCTTTAATCTATACTAAGAAAAAATTGTTCTTAAAATTTTCATGTCTAGGTCACGTTCTTAAAATTTTACTCATCCCTATTACCCTGCTTTGTCTTCTGTCTACTTTGTCATAATGCTTCCTGTCATGTGCTGATCAAAACACCCTATTCCCACTCTTAGAATCATAGAATCATAAAACAATCAGGTTGGAAGGGACCAATCGGATCATCGAGTCCAACCATACTGATGTGATACTATGAATATAGTCATATATAGACTATGATATAGTCATATAGTTGTATATAGACTAGTCATATATAGACTATAGTCATATATATACTATGACTTTTGTCATAGTATCACATGGTAGGACTCAAAAATAAATCTCTGCGTACTGCATGACCGTGTTCTTAAAAGTATCCCAGAATTACATTTTCCTTTCTACAAGAGCATTACTAGTTTGTGATTCCTATTTAAAACCTTTTCAGTTGAAAGTTAATGACTGACAAATACTTCTTATTTTATATTTGTTATGTTTGCTCTTTCCAAGATAAGTGTGATTGTGTACTTTTTCTTTATTACCTTTCATAGTCTTTATTTCAGGCTGTGTCTCTGATTTATGAAGATCATTCTGCCTTCTCAAGTGTTTGGAAAACCTCATGGTTTGTATCAGCTGTATAGCTTGTATTCTCTAACCCATCATCTTAGTCTCTTGTGAAAATATCAAATAATGTTTGGCTAAGTACAGATTTCCGCAGTCCATGGCATTTATAATGGGTTTTGACCACACAGTGTTAATAACAGATCTTTGTGCAGCTTTGAGGTTTCTTTTCATCTTATTTGTTTTAACTATGGCTACATAAAACTTAACACTAATTTAAAGAAAGCACAGATATACTATTCCTCTGTTATTGCTCTGTAGAAAATCTCTCTCTGTAAAGCAAATTTTTCTACTTTCACATGCTGGGAAATGTGTTAGCTATATTTTAATGCTAGTATCTCAGAAATATTCCCTTAGAAATAATGGATTATGCAGTAGTAAAAGGAAAGCATTTCCCACATACTATATTCCATATAATGTGCTAAAAAGATTTCTCTTGAATTTGTCATTCCAGAACTCACCATAATGCTACAGCTTATAAATTTGCACTGAGAAAAGAGAGCAATTGGTAATGGAATATACTCATAACATGATAGGTAGAAAATTAACCTTATTCTACTCCTAAGTTGACCGTAATCAATAACTTTCACAGATACTGTAAAGTGTCCATAATTTCAAACTACATATCCTAAAAATTAACAACTGCAATAAATTACTTACAATTACAATAAATTATTGTTGAGCACTTTCTCCTTGTAATTATAGTTAAGGTCACATAAAATAAAAATGTCTTTAAAGTGTAAAAATAGTTTGATAAGGAAGATAGAAACCAGAAGATAATGGTTCCATATAAGCCTACATTTCAAATATATTTGACATAGAGTAAATTGTGTGGATAGTTCAGAAACTGCAAGTACTGGGGAAGTATTTCATACTGCAAATTCATGGCAGTTTTGCTTGTTGAAATATATTTGATGACAATCCTATAGATCAGATACATATTGTTAAATTTCACAAAGAGGTTAATGGTTTCTTCATTTATGAAAATAGCTTGTTTTAAAATTCACAGCCTGAACCTCATTTTACATCCACAGGTTCTCAGAATCCATTCTCTTTCATGCAACTTTAGGTATTTTTTCAATGGAAGACACCGGGACTATGTCAATTAAAGAGTAATTTAAATATAGACGCACACAAAAGAGAGACAAAATGAGAGAAGACTAAGCTGTGAACAGAATAGAGTCTTTTCATCAATACAGTACAATATGATACAATACAATACATTATTTCTTACAGGATAAAATTCACTTTACCTTGAAAGACCAAGTAATCATTGTGTGAGAAAAAAGATGTGTGAATGGAATGAAAAGATAAAAATCAGACACTCCTCAAAGTAAGCTAGGGTAGGGGTCTATAGTGGAACTTCCCTGTGATGGTTATAACAACTAGTCCAACACAGGAATTAAGGCATCACTCATATTATGGTGTTTTGAGAGCTTGTTGTACTTTCATAGGTTTTATTGCATGCATTTTAGGCAGGTTTTCTCAGACCACCTAGGCTGCTTTTCTTCTTGATTTAGCTTGATACATCATAATATATCCCTTTGCTCTGGGCTTTCTACTACTGCTTTGTACTAGGATTACAAGGCCATATTACAAGGGTTTTCTGGTTTTGTAAGTCGTATTACTCTCTATCCAGTTATAAAACTAAAGGTTCAATTTAGGCTAGATTTAGAGATTTCCAAAGCTATTTCTAAGCAATCAGGACCCTCTTCAATAACAAAAGTAGATTTTTATTAGAGATATTTTCTACATATGGCATAGGTAAAAATGCTAATTTACAAGTCTGGTTTTAATGAAAGTCTAATTTTCTAATGTCTCATTTTGGTATGTCCTTGTTAAATAGTGGGAATGTCACTTATAATTTTTCAGCCAAAGGCAGGATCGTCATGTTTTACCCATTGAATGCTGTTAAATAATGTAAAGTGCCCATAATCACATAGTTTGTTCCATTAGGATAAATTAGACCTGTGACAACTGTAAAAAGGAATATAATCACCAAACAAATGTGGCATGAATAGATTCAGACTTCTGCCAAATATTGAAAGTTTATCCACTCACTACTCCTTCACTCCTTTTTTAATCTTACATTTTCTGTATTCTTCTTCAAATGCATATTTGTGGAGAAATTAATAGCGCACAGCTGAAAGATTATGTAGGTACAGAAGCTCAATATTTTCTTGCAGAGTGCTGTTGATCCTTATAGTGTCTGACGTATATCTGATACTGAGTATCTGCAATATTCATGCTTACCTTTAAAAGCAAAGCACAATTTCTTTCTGATAATCTCAGAGTAGATTTTTTAGCAATGTTTGAGTGTAGGTTACCTCCAATCCAAAGCAATAGAAAGAAGAATGGAGTTTTAAGAAAGGTATACACCTGATGTTTTCTTTCAGTGACAAGCAAATTTTGATTTGGCATTGATTCAGACAGTTGCTTTCTCCATACATCGAAGCCATGCATGCTAAAAAGCAGGCATTTGACCTGGGTAAACTACATTATAAATTGTTACAGACAAAGACTGGCCGGTGAGTAGCAGTATGTTCCATCCTTGCATACTTATTTGATTTCTTGTTCTGGAACAAATTATAGATATTACAAAGTCATAGCAATAGTCTTTCTAAGGAAAACTGATATTTAATGAATAACTTACTCCTGAATTAGTTTTCAACTTTTGCTCTCAAAAGAACACAAGAAGATATGACAGGTAGAGGAAGAAAATAATGGCAGGAGTAAGAACACAAGCCAAACAAGAGCTGCAATATGAAATTATATAAGTTATCTGAGCAGACATTTATTTCTTAAATAATTAAAGATGATAGATTAGACTGTGTCTCTACCATAATATGCAGATCTAACATGTCTATTTTTTCTCACTCAAAAGCATCCCGAGAAACTTACTGATTCAATGATGACACTGGTACATGAGAAACATGTTGAGAAACATAGAATCATAGAAATATAGAATAACCAGGCTGGAAGGGACCTACAGGATCCTTGAGTCCAACCATTCCTATGAAACACTAAACCATGCCCCTTTGCACCTTGTCCACCCATGCCTTAACCACCTCCAGGGAAGGTGACTCAACCACCTCCCTGGGCAGACATAGCTGCAGAAATACTGTTCATGACTGAGGCAGCAAGGCAGGACTTCAACACTTTCTATGCATGTTTATCTCTAAAATCATCCTGTAGTGGAAGGACATGAGTTTTTGGAAGGTACTTTCTGCAAAACCTACTGCACTTCAAAAGACATCTGATGTGAAAACTGACATGAACTGTTGCACTCTCTTTAGCTACTTATGTGTATCCACATTTATTTCAGTTGTCAGCACTTTGAAATTCTAGTCCATGATTCCCTGTCCTTCTGTGTATCACTCTGTCTGGCTAGGCATAAAATCTAATATACAGGTTTGTTGATTGGTTTGTTCACTTGCTTACTTGTTTGTCATTGATGAGATTAGGAAGATGTATAGGATAAACTGTTTCTACAAAATATTTCCAGACATACATAAAATAATTTAATATCAGTGATCTACATTAGGAAAATGCTCATGTAGTTACATCTGATCTAGTGAGCTAAAGAGAGAAGTTGAAATTTGACCTTAATCATTCAGAATAGTAGCTAATTTTGAGAAGAATAGTTCAGACATTTAGGAAAACTTCTGAGGAAACTTTCTTAGCTGATATCCCTGAATGGACTTTTTTTCAGTACCTTTGTACAGACATCTGTACAACATACAAAAGGTGTTTAACAGGAGGCATAAATGGTGCCATCATGTGACTAATTTTCTTCACCTACTGATTATATCTGACACAGCACACTTCAGAAAGTCACAGTGCACACCAATAACATGACAAAAGAACAGTACTTACAGTATTGTGTTTGTATTGGTTAATCATGGTGTAACTTACTGGTAATAAATCATCAGCAAATGTAGGAAAAGGACGTTGTTATTGTATTGGAGAGAATCTAAGCTGTCTATTACTACTAGTATTAATGAGCAAACAAGATTAATTATTATTCTTATTACACAGAAAAATACTTCCTATCATTTGGACTACAGAAAAATACTTTGACCTATACTTGTATTCATTTTTATTATTGTTCATTAGGATTTTGTCCTCTGTTTTATGAAAGATCAGCACCAACTGCATACTGAATGAAATAATAAAATGTTAACTACTATTTTAACTGCAATTTGTCTCACTAATTGTACATAACTGCAGAATATCATTTTATCTCCATCATTTCTTGTGTGATTTTTTTTTTTTTTCTGCCTTATTCAGGGTAGAAACCCTAGGCATCGTTGGAACAAAACACAGGAGTAACACTACTGACTGTTCCCAGAATTATATGCAGCAGATCCACTCATCTGATGTGCAGAAAAATAAAATTTCAACATTTAATATATAAGTGAATAATCATGGCAAGCAATAACATTTGAAAATATATTAGTTTATGCCATTGATGTGTTATGTCTATCATACACGTTATATGCATCAGATGATTTCTCTTAATACTTGAGTAATAAACACCTTCCTAAATATTCTACAGTTTTTAGAAAATTCTGAAGAGGCACAAGAAAAGGAAGAAATGAGAGAACTAGTTTTAGAAAAAAAAGGATGAAAGAATGTACTCTCGTTTGATGAATTAGTTGTTTAGTGTTTCTCTACAATGGAGGCAGGACACTTATTGTTCTGCCCTTTAAGACTGAGAAGAAAACTTTTGGAAACCAAAAGCTCCATTTTACAGCAGTCATAATAGACCTAGTGTATAACAAGACCTGATCTCCTCAAATATTGCTGGACAGGGTAAAAATATTTTGCTTCTCCTGGGACAACAGCTCAATTTTTTTATCATTATAACCATACCTTACATTCAGTTGAAAGTAATCATTTTCCATTGTGTAGTATGTCTATAATTATTTCAATGATAAAAAAAAAAAAATCTTGGTTCCAAAATTGAGAATTTAATGAACATTAGATAAGAGGAATAAGTTCCAGACCATGAATTCATAGAAAAGAAACTTCGGCAATGTATCCACAAATACAAGTGGTTTTAACACTTCTCTAAATCTCTAGCTGATTGTATTGCCATCTTTTTAAGAACGAATGATACTTGGTGGTTGCTGAAGTGGCAGATAGTACTGTTTTGTGACAGATGTAGTGCTTACAAAACTATTTTTTTCTACAGTTCCAGGATTTCATCTCGCAATACAATCCCAATAATTCAGTATTTGTAACAATAGTTTCTTGCAACTATTCTGGTATTATTACATAAATTCTTAAACACAGTAACTGTATAAGGACACTCATATTTTCCCTGCAAACAGCTATCTCCTGAGAACATTATTGTTGTTGAAAAAAGTGTAACAACTGTTCCTAACTTTTGCTTTAAAGTGTAAAAGACAAACATTCCTTACACAAGAAAGAAAATATGTTTTTCAGGCTTCATCTTTCTTCTTCCACATCTTTTATCCTTAAACTCCTAACTTCAATCCATCAATTAGATCTGAAAACACAGATATTCAAGTAAAGTTATGACATTACTGATGTGAATTTCCAGGCCTTGGTCTTTA
This sequence comes from Coccyzus lansbergi, assembly GCA_033558105.1. Classification (NCBI taxonomy): domain Eukaryota; kingdom Metazoa; phylum Chordata; class Aves; order Cuculiformes; family Coccyzidae; genus Coccyzus; species Coccyzus lansbergi. Next base: position 4,282,661 of record JAUMJK010000013.1, on the reverse strand, counting down.
CTGTGGACCGTTCTGTATGTACTTTTCAAAAAATAATTTGATAGTTTCATTTGATTTAACTATATTGTGGAATAAAAAGGTGGAAAAAAAATGCTTTGTAATTAATTTCTAATATATAAGCAGTACTGGAACTGAAAAGAAATACAGGTTTCTTTTGTGGATATGTTGATTTTTGCTCTGAATCTCTGAATTTAAATTGTAGTTACTTATCAGATCTATGTGATAGCTTTTATCAGAGATATTTTTACCATATCTATCATTTTCCTTTTCACCAAAGACACGCTAGTTTCTTCAGTAATGCACCTAAATTTACCTCTGATAGAAATCTGAGTAATACATCCTTTTTTTTTTTTTTGGCCCTATCATAGTCTCTTTCTGCTGATAAACTGGTGCAACCATGCTATACCGTCCCTGAGACAGAAACAGGAACATACACTAGAAAAACTCAGAAAACCAAGGGTATTCTGTATCCTCCCCCACCATACAGGAGGCAGTAGGTTAAAGGGAAGGAGTCTTTGGAGACGAGTCTACTATTGGGGCATACGGCAAGCCTTCTCCTTGCCAACTTTCCCAGATGCTTCTGTGGAACAGTTATGAGGCTCTAGGGCCTGGGTCAAGGACATCACTAGGAAATTTAATGGGCTGGTATGACACTCAGACCCATCACCCATTATTACTTTTCCCATGGGCAGCAACGGAGCCTCAATGTATAGTCCAAGGACACTCAAAAAGACTTGGGGCGTTGAGAGTGTTGGTGAGAAAACCTGGAGCATAGGTTATTTCTTCCTCTCTCTTTCCAGTTATAGACAATGATTTTGGAAGAAACAGATGTAACCAGTCTGTTAATACGTGGCTCTGTACCTCGGTTAACTGCATGAATTTTCAGTAGTGGGATCTTCTATACAACACCATAAAAGCATAAAATCAGAATTCTAATTTGCCATTAGGAAACAGCAGGAGAGATCAGAAGAGTTATTGATATCCTAATTTCCTGCTTTAGCAGGAATTTTTTAAGATTTACTGATAAGTCAAGGAAACAGTTAATATCCGATACTACAGAAGAAAACACGAACAAAGTATCTAAAGTCAATAAAATATAAGTCCCTGTCAGCAAGACAAGAGGAAAAGTTCCTCTTTTAACTCCATATCTGGAGGTCAATTTAACTGTGGGCACACTAATTCTATTGCAATACACTGACAGACTACCTGGCGTCTTTTAATATAATTTACAGATCAGCTCACACCTTTCCGTACTCTGTCTCTGGCAGAGGTTTATTGACAGGACTTCTGAAGTCCTCTATGCTCTTTGCTGACCTTGCATACATAAAGTTCAGACTGAGCATAAGCAGGAACCCTTAGGTATGGATAAACTTATTTTTCATTTCAAGCAATGATAAAAAATAGAGGTCTTTCAGAAAATCTGTATATCAGCTGCATATGTTTGAGGTACTGATTCTCTATTGCTAACTAGTCCAGATCAATAACTTACTCATGTGTGATGGTGCCACCAAAACATTAGATATCTTAATGCAGAATCAACTCATTTCCTTCAGGTGTCAACATACCTCAGAAACATCTAAGCACTGTAATCACCTTAGCTTCTGACACTGAAGGTTCCTAGCTCACTAAAGTTCCCCCTGTGTACACTCTGCCCTGAGGACCAGCAGAAGTCATAAAAAAAAGACGTTTTTGCCTGTCTTCTATTGACAAATTGAAGACAGGCAAAATCAGACAAGGTCTAATTGGATAAAAGAATAACTTGATAAAAATATCTGATAAAAGAATATCTGCTCTGAGAATATCTCAATATAGAGCTTCTGAAAATGTAGGACCTTCTTTAAACATATAATTATTCATGTTTCAATTCAATATTTTAGCTTCAGAGTATTTCTGTAGTGTCTAAAAGACATTATTTCAGTCTTTCTCTCTGAGAGAGTTCAAACAAACACATTCAGTTTTTTGATATGTCCAACTGCAAAACCTAAAATGCAATACATTCACTAGTGAGCATGATGCATATTTATAGCTGAGGATATTCCTTATGGAAATGCAGGTTTAGTTTTTTCACAAAGCATACAGGTTTCATGCCTCAAAGAGGAAGAATAATTTAAGAAGTGCTCTGTCCTTTGGGGGTTTTATTTGTTTTTTTAGTAATTACATATTCAGTTTATCACAATTTTAAGCACCTATTTTCTACAAACATTATCAGTCTAGATAAGTGCCTAGTCTGGATGCTGATTAGTAGGGGACTATCGACAGTAATATTTCAGGAATAAACCGAAAGGGTGTGTTATGGACCAGTGTTAGTCTCGAAGTATGATTTACTTCTCTTTTGTTTTCTGAATCTCACAAGCATTAAAGATTTGGGGCTTTGCTACTATAATATGAGAAGCTAAATAACATGCTTTTTTAAATAATTTATCATAAAGGGAATGTGGTGCAATAAATTCTAAAAAAATACAATCTTACTGTGAACACAAGTTGATCACAACAGACTGTCTCATTACAAATAACAGAAGATGAAGAATGAAAAAGAGTGCGAGAGGAAATGGGTAGAAATATTCAACAGAAAAAAAAATTAGATATCCAGAGTAAAAATTAGTTTTAACCTTGATACTTGACTGAACTCATTGTAATTATTTTATTGGGGAGGAGGAAGCATTTTTCCCAAATTCAAGAGCCAATTTAGAAAAATGTTATAGTTACGTAGAAAGGCATTAATGAGTTTTTTTTAATTTGGCTTTGTTTTATCAAATATGATATTAAAATCTTAAGTTAATGAAGGGGGTTTTTAATGCAGCTTAGTGGATATTCTCATTCATCATGGATGCCATGATGCTTCTTTGTTTTCTCAGAAAACCTTAAATAGCCAATGCCCAGAGATTTCATAATAAGATCTCTGTCCCATTAGTTTTAGGTCCTATGTATAGCTATTAGATTTTCAAACACTGACACAAAAGAAGCAACACAGGTTTTTTTCAGATTAGTATCAGCACCTATGTCTGTATTTCATACAGACTTTTACAAGCCATTACTTTTCTGATTTTCTTGTATCACTACAAACTTTTCACTCTATTAACATCAGGGAAAGGGGGAGGGGAGAAAAGAGACAGAAACGATCATTTTTTCTCTCTGCATGTCCATTCTAGAGTCTACTAGAAATTCTCACAGAAATCAGTATTATGAGTTTTACCCCACTCCAAGTGAGAAGGGAACTGGAATTTACTTTCTTACTTCTTGATCATCTGTACCTCATAAAGCTATCTTCTGTAAAATTATATGACCCTCCAAAAATGTGTAGCTTCAGCAGAATTTTTTAGTGGATCTAGATCCTGTTGGTGTGGACTGGTTTTTTTTCTAATAGGTTACCTTTGCAGAAATAAAATGTTTCATTCTGCATTTTTATAAAAGTGAGATAACGAGTTAAGCAGACTAGCCCAGTTCTGAGTCTGCACAGGAGAAGAGAGGAGTTGTAAAAAACAACAGATCTTTACAATCAAAGACTGAAGTTCCTAATGTGTCTACACAACAGCTAAGAGGATGATGGGGAGACTGAATCATTACTTCAGGTTCAAGTATCTCAGTTTTCTCTATAGATATATGGAACTCTTCTAGTTATGCAATTCTTTTATTGAAGTACCCTCCTGCAGAGTGGGAGTTTGTTACTGTGCAGGGCAATATGAGTCTTTGCTTTTAATGATTAAAGATAACTTCTGGCTCTAAGTAATACGATGTTCTATCTCTGTATGGTAAGTTAGTTTCTAAAAAATTCTTGGTCTCTCCCTTGGGGATTAAATATTTATTTCTGATCTACTGAAACTGAGGCTTTCCACATATTTTTTAGATAATCCACAGTAAACAACTTATCTCCATAGGATGACAGATATTACAATGCCTGTAGGAAACTTATACACAACCAAGTCTGGATCTGGGGCCAGAGACTTCATACTGTGAAATGGTATCAGTTGCTCACATGTGACCAACTGGTTCAAGCCCTAAATGTTAATAATATTTTAATGCTCTTTTATTCTATATAAAACAATTGTTTACAGTAACTGTTATACTAAAGAACTAATTTAGAATAAGTCTCTGGTTTAAGGAGGAATGTAGTTTATGATGAATAGCTGTGATATTGGATCTAAGTTATGACATGAATAAACTATTCCCTGCACAACGTATGATGCCTATTTTCTTCTTAGAAAGAAAGAAAGAGGGAAAGAAAGAAAAGAAAGAAAAAAAGATAAGAAAAAGAGGGACTAGTGTAAGGAAGTCACCACCCCAGGCTCTAACACTGTCTTCAGGCTTCTAGAATGGAGGGCATGTTGGCCCTGTCTTGAGAATGTTACTTATAGACTAGGGGGTTTGATGCACTTTCATAGTGACACTTTTGGAAGCTTCTGGAACTGAGTTAGGGCTTGAGCATTTTTGGTGATCCTTCTGACCCTGCTTCCTCCACCAGCAGGATCACAGTACGACCTCACTTGGCATGCAAGCGCAGAAGTAATACTTGCAAAATAAGGAATTTTGTACTGGAAACAGCACTGCCCCATCATGTGACTTGCCTTTTCCCTGCTGCAGTTTGCTGTAAAACAGTTGATTTAAGGCATACCACTTGAGTCATAGGACTAGTCTCTTACAACTTCTTCCTTGACTACAGGGAGAAAAAGAGTCCTCCACAAGCCTCTCCAGTGACCTGTGCAGCTAGCTCAAGCAAGAGTATTGACATTAATGTGGAGCTCTACCTGTTGCAGAAAGTGATTTAGGCCAACCCTAACAGTATAGGTGTTTCAGAAGCATTTTCGCAAGGACCAACGATTCATGTTATTATTAGCCAGAGTTATTGTCCGTCATTCGACTGATTTGTGCTGCATATAACAAAGGGGAAATTCTGTGCTTTGGAGACCTATGAAGCATGTACAGTTTCCCATGTTTATGAATATGTGCCTTCACCATTATTTGATCAATTCAGGTCCTGTAGCCATCTTTAGTGTGGAACATGAAATACTCCTAGGCAGAAAGATCCCTCTGCTTTTTGTGAACCTGCATATGGAATTCAGAGACAAGGCCTCAGAAGGAAAAACCAGAGATTTCTCTGTATAGCGTAAGCCTGATTAAATTCTACCTTTCCAAAATGATGACAAGTGCTTAACTGTAATTACATATATTTCTAATGCATTTTTTATCTGCTGCAGGCCTTGGTGCAAGGTTTATATTTTTTTACTTATTACAAATCTTGGGCTGAATTTCTCTCTTTTATCCAGTGTGATAACTTCAAACCTATCCTCACTGCCATTCTGATATTAGTTCTGACCCAACTGCATCCTGCTGAATTGCATTAGTTCCTGCAAAGTAGCTTTTATGTTTTAAGGTACAACTACTATAATCTCTTAAGCTATCTGATAAAATTTTAATCTCGCTGCCCTTCTTTTTAGAAGCCTGCTCAATAAAGGTGCCTTGACAGCATCTTATTTTATTTACTGTTCCAGAATCCCTATCTATGCCCTGTTTAATCGTTTATCTTCTTCCTCCAGTCTTCCTTCCCTTCACTTCAACCTTTTCTTTCCACTCAGCTTCCTGAGGCTGAAGTTCAGGTCTGCCTTATCCTAATTATTGTGCAGACTCTTCCATTATCTAAACACATTTTTTTGTCTCCTAAAATGCTCCTGTGCTTTATCATTAGATTCTCTCAATGTCATCACTACTTGGACCTTTCCTGTCTTGATTGATTGATCATCGATGACAGAAAGAATGAGTCACAGTTTATTAGGTTTACTTTGTGGGCTGTGTTGTTGCTAGGTGATACCCCCTAGCCACTGCTATAAATACATAATAATCTTAAGATTAAATTTTCTTGTTAGTTTTCATTAAATAGTGTAACACACCTGGACTTCAATGATCTAAAGAGCATTATAAACCTACTTGGATTAAGGGAAAATTCTGATTGGCTGCTATATTATTGCTAAGAGACGGATTAATTTATATGAAGCACACGGCTCTCCAGTGCTGTTCAGTATTTCAAACTGCTAACCTCATCTTTTTCCAGCAGATTGACATGTCTTTTTTTCAGAATAGAGGTCTTAGGGGAGAAAAAGGCACAACTAAGCAAGCTATTTAGTAATCATGAGGTAACACTTGAGAAAGACTGAAAATATGACAGTGTGCTGGGTTGTATGATTGTCTTGTGTTAATCACACTCTTTATTTCACCTCCTGCTTACTATTCATCCAACCAAAATTAATTTCATTGTGCTAATTAAGTAGTGCATGATCTTGCAAGTGTTCCTATGTGAAACACAGTACTATTAGTGTATACACGAGTGTACTACAGTACCTGTTATGAGAGTGTCTGCATAAAGTCATAGCCATTTTTGACTCTGGATTGTTTTGTAATTGAGGAAGGGGGTTAATTAACTTAAATTAAGACTTTTACCAGAAACTGGAATAAGAATGGGAAAACTGAATATGCTTATTTAAGCTAAAAAAAAATGAATAAATGATTATTTTTCTATCACTTCAGTATTTGGAGATCTAGACTCTAAATTTCAAATAACTTACAGTGAAGTCTACATACAAATTATAATACCTATTGCTTTTAGCTCATTTCATACTCTTGCTTCCTTGTGAGTGATTTCATGAATAAAACCTAGCACTACAGTGGCATTTCATGGGTTTTTTTATCCTTCATATTAGCTATTAGGGTATTTAGCTTTTCATAGGATATCTGTTCAGCATATCTTTTCTCCTTTCTGTGATCATAAGGAGCTCCTTGACTGTTTTATTCCTGAATGTCTTTTGCCATTCACTCTTTGTAGTTTCTTTTCTGCCACTTACCTGCTCTTCAGGGCAGAAAACATCTGTTACCTACCATACAGAAAGCAGAGTATAAATATGTAATATGATGTAAATAATGTTTTCTACCATTAGAAAATGGATATTTTAAAGGTAAAAAGAGGTTAGGAGTCCAAAACTTACAGAAACTTTCCTTACACATTTTCAAGCACATTTTCAGCTAACAAAGATTGCAGTCAGTAATGCCTGAATTTGCCAGAGCTATCTAATATAATTGAATAAATCTTCCATTTCCCAACTTAAACATTCATAACTAGAGGGATATTTGTGGAACAACTATTTCCAAAGCCCAAAGAGTGATGGTAAATGGTGTTAAATCTAGCTGGAGGCCAGTTCCCAGTGGGGTTCCCCAGGGCTCAGTGCTGGGTCCAGCCCCGTTCAATGTCTTCATCAATGACTTGGATGAAGGTATTGAGTGCACCCTTAGCAAGTTTGAAGATTACACTAAGATAGGTGGAAGTGTCGATCTACTGGAGGGTAGGAAGGTTCTGCAAAGGGATCTGAACAGGCTGGACTGCTGGGCTGAGTCCAATGGCATGAGGTTTAACACGGTCAAATGCCGGGTTCTGCACTTGAAGCACAACAACCCTATGCAGAGCTACAGACTGGGAGAAGTCTGTCTAGAAAGATATCTGGAGGAGCGGGACCTGGGGATGTTGCTCAACAGCCGACTGAACATGAGCCAGCAGTGTGCCCAGGTGGCCAAGAAGGCCAATGGCATCCTGGCTTGTATCAGAAATGGTGTGACCAGCAGGTCCAGGGAGGTGATTCTCCCTCTGTACTTGGCACTGGTGAGACCGCTCCTTGAATCCTGTGTTCAGTTCTGGGCCCCTCACCACAAGGAGGGTGTTGAGGCTCTGGCGTAAAGGAGCTCTGAAGCGGCTGGGGAACAGGCCTCATGAGGAATGGCTGAGAGAGATGGGGATGTTTAACCTGGAGAAGAGGAGGCTGAGAGGAGACCTCATTGCTCTCTACAACTACCTGAAAGGAGGTTGTAGAGAGGAGGGAGCTGGCCTCTTCTCCCAAGTGACAAGGGACAGGACAAGAGGGAATGGCCTCAAGCTCTGCCAGGGGAGATTTAGGCTAGACATTAGGAGGAAGTTTTTCACAGAGAGGGTCATTGGGCATGACCTGGGGGTTCTGGTGGGTAACTGACTGAACATGAGCCAGAAGAGTGTGCTAAAGAAGGTCAGCCGCAGGTCTTCTTCATTGCAGGGGGGTTGGAACTAAATGATCTCTAAGGTCCCTTCCAACCCAAACTATTCTATAATTGTATGATTCTAACAAAAAAAAAAAAAAAAAAAAAAAAAAAAAAAAAAACTAACAAAAAAAAACAAACAAACAAAGAAAAAAAAGATATCTTGGCCCGTATCAGAAACGGTGTGGCCATCAGGACCAGGGAAGTGACTCTCCCCCTCTACTCTGCACTGGTGAGTCTACACCTTGAATATTGTGTTCAGTTTTGGGCCTCTCACTTTAAGAAAGACGTTGAGGTCCCAGAGCATGTCCTGAGAAGAGCAATGAAACTGATGAAGGGGCTGGAGGGACAGCTGAGGGAAATGGAGTATTATTGCTTCAAGAAGAGGAGGCTGAGGGGAGACCTTGCTACCCTCTACAGCTGCCTAAAAGGAGGCTGTAGAAAGGTGGGTGTTGGTCTCTTCTCCCAAGTGACGGGTGATAGGATGAGAGGGAATGGCCTTGAGCTGCATTAGGGGCAGTTTAGGTTGGATACTAGGAAAAATTTCTTCACAGAAAGGGTTATCAAGCACTGGAACAGGCAGTGTGGGGAGGTGGTTGAGTCATCATCCCTGGAGGAGTTTAAAAGGAAGGTGGATGAGATGCTTGGGGACATGATTTAGTAGTAGACAGATATGGTTGGAGTTGATGATCTCTAAGGCCTTTTCCAACCTAATATTTCTATGATTATCATGTTTTCTTAAAATATTAGCTTGAAAATTTTTTAATTTTATTTGAAAATCAAACCTTTATTTTTTGTTTAAATAGTCTCTCCACTCCACACTTTTTTATAATTACTTTTTTTTAGTTTGCAAAGAATGAAAAATACTATCATTTTTTAAGAATTAAATTAGACTCTGGTTTTGGGGTTAAATTAAAAATAGAATAAATTAAGTTAATATCTGCATATTGTTTCTGTGGACCATTTAGTACTCTAATCTTACTTTTATATATTTGTTATTTATTTCAATGAGGAAAAGTTCAAATACCTTTTGCTTATGTTTGTGCTCTCATTTAGGTTAAATGCTGGTTTCATAATCCTGTCAGTATAAAGGAACCATAAAATAAGGCCAGTTATGTTGGTATGGGAAAATAAAGTAGTCTTTTATTCTAAATTATAAATGGGCTTCATGTCTGTTTTTTCAGCAAGACCCCTCACTTCAAAGATATCTATTTTTTCCCTCTTATTTTGTCTTCTGTTCTTGTTTTGTCCACTCATGGGCTTGTGAAATATTACTGAAATATCCAGTTTGCTGAGTACATTATGAAAAATACTGGAAAAAAAATAATATTCTTTCCTTCTATGATATGTCCAGATCAAAGTGGAAATCCCTGAGCAATAAATACTGCAGATCTTTAAGGGATTGTAGTGAAGACTGTGGATGAAATCATCATGAAGCCACAGACACAAAATCAAATCTGGCCAATTTTAATTGACTAATTGACTTCACTGGGGCAAGAAGGTAGCACATGGAAAAGGGAAACAATCTGTATATTGGTATTTTCATAAGAGCGCTCTTCGGAACATACAATAGCAAACATAGAAGAAAAAACAAAGAGGGAAAAATATTTGTAGAAAGATGATAAAATTGATCCATTAATTAGAGTTATTAGGAAATTTTCTCTGAGGTCTACTTGCCCTGAGTTAAGAGTCATGAAACACTAAAGAAAATGTTCAAAAGCGTAAATGGTCTACAGAAATCAAACCACAAATGAATTAGGCAGACATCCCACCGAACTGGTGGTTTAAGTAAGATGTATAGCTTTACACAAGTAATTTCTGAACGCTTAATCCTCACTGAAGGTGCAAATGTAGAAAATAAAATTACACAAAAAAATCTCAGCCAAATATTTGAAAAATACAGAAAAAAAATTAAACTGGGAAAATATGTGTGAATGAATGAAATTCAGATCTTAATATTGCATAGCAATACAGTGAACCAAAATATATGGAAGAAGCATGTCAGATGGTGAAAGAAATTCTCCCCAAAATTGAGAGGACATGGACAAACATCAAGCATAGTATAAGAGCACAATCTCTCCATATTTTTATTTTAATTTGTTAAACACAAGGCTGATAATCCATTTCATTATGTTGCATAGGCATTTCCGTGTGGGAAAAATAATAACTGCTAATGTACTTTTAACCTAAGAGATTAATTTACTTAATATTAAAGCCATTCAAAACCACTTAAATAAGAAGCCTGGTAGAATTCATTAGCACCAACAGTATTTCATTTCTGGAAAAAATTTCTAAGAGAGGTAGCGTATTTTTTGTCATCTGAAGTTCCTATATATTCACATATGATGTAGCCTAGAGTTCAACAAAGTTTATTAGTCTCAGTATGGTGAAGCTGGGTAATATTCAAGGGTTGTCTTAATTTAAAGGTCAGACAAGATAAGCTAGCCATTAAAAATACAAATATATAAAGTCAGAAGGGAGCTTAAAAAATTATCACATCATACTAAAGAGTATAATTAGATAAATCCCAAATGCATATATCTTTAAAGAAATAATAAAATAAAAAAGTCCACGAATGTAGCAGTCAGTCAATAAAGCAGATGAGATAAGGCAGAAACACAATAAAATTTCATATTCATTGGGTGTGATGGTTTATGTCAGGGATTAGACTCCAACTGTAGTGGATATAGCAAGAAGAAATAACACGAGGACAGACTTTCCCAGATGGCTTATATTCTAAACAATTGACAAAACACATCCACTGAACAAACATTGTCTGCAGGGGAAGATAAGGTTACTGTCCAACCAGACATCTGTCAATAAATTAGATGTGACAGTGGCTCAAATTTCATACGACATCATTGACCTAATCAAAGGCAACACAGCAATTATTTATAGGAATATTGCGTTACCTATATTCCCCTATGCTTAAGTTTAATTAATTGTATTTGACTTTATCCCATGGCATGCAAAAATATAATTTCATGCTTATGCCTATTTATCGTTTTCAGGTTTACTAATATAAATTGAAACGTACAAATAAAGGAATGATTTTGATTTCCACCAAGAAATTTTCCACCTATCATTGCTTAAAATTTTCAGGGAAATAAATCAACTGATCACCAGGACTTCCCTGGATTTGCTGAGTCTGTGTTAGTATTACAAACCATTAATTCTGATGGATCAATCTGATGACTCACCTCTGTATTTGTTATTCATATTCTGTCTACAGACATAATCATGTTGTCTTCAAAGAAACCTCTTTATTATGTCAAAATATTTCACCTCAAATATGCAAGATAATCTAATGGGACCTGCTCAGGGTGAGATCAGCTTTTCACCAAAGGACATGACAGGAGAGAAACAAGACTTCTGGCCAACATTTTCACCAAATGGCTCTAAAGGCAACAGCTCATCTGAACAGATTTATAGTAGCTAAGCTGGAACAAAAAAATTATAAAATTCACTAATGACTTAAGAATTAATACTTCTGTCTCTATTCTAATTATGTCATAAACCAAGAAACCTTCTGGTATTTTGCTTTAGAATTTACTTAGCAAAGAATATACTTATTACCCCACAAAAAAAAAAAAAAATACAGTAAACATGCTTAGCCCATTGCCAAATGGATTACATGCCTAAGTGGAAATTCCAGACAGAAAATAGAAATCTAATAATTTCAATATTTACCTACTTCATAAACCGTTATATCCACTAAGCAGATCAAATTTTGATCAATTTTTTTACTAATGAGCAATAGTAAAACTGTTTAGAATTCCTGTCATTCATGGTGTGACATCAGTGTAAGATTTTATTTGTCCATTTGAGCACAGAAATTGTGTATGACTAGAAATCAGATATTCTCTTTAATATCTCTGTATGCCTCTTATTTCACAGAATTGTTTGGGTTGGAAGGGACCTTAAAGATCATCCAGTGTTGTCCCTCATGCGTCCATACTGGGACCAGCACTGCTTGATATTTTCATTGATGATATAGATGGTGAGATTGAGTGCATCCTCAGCAAGTCTGCAGATAACACCAAGATGAGTGGTGCAGTTGTTGTGCCAGAAGGAAGCGATGTAATCCAGAGGGACCTGGACAACCTGGAGAAGTGGGCCTGTGTGAACCTCATGAGATTAAACAAGCCAAGTTCTATGGTTCTGTAATTATATGTCTGTAACTGGTAATGGGCATCCTTTCTCGGTTTATTAACTCCAACTGTGCTGTTTGGCAGTTTTAGCAGAGAGGTACAGCATGATGTGAGAATATTCATTAAATCATAGAATGGTCTGGGTTAGAAGGGATCTCAAAGATTATCTGGTACCAACCCTCTGGACATGGGCAGGGACACCATCCACTTGATTAGACTGCCCAAGGTCCCATCCAACCTGGACTTGAACATCTCCATGGATGGGAAATCCACAACTTCACTGCGCAACCTGTACCAGTGCCTTGGCACCCTCTAAATGAACAACTTCTTCCTAATGTCTAATCTAAATCTTCCCCCTTCCAGTTTAAAGCTATTCCCCCGTAGTCATAGCCTTCTTATCATCTTCATGGTCCTCCTCTGGACTCGTTCCAACAGTTCCGTATCCTTCTTATGGTGGAGATTCCAGAACTGAACACAGTACTCCAAGTGGGGGTCTCACAAGAGAGGAAAGTAGGGGCAGAACCAACTTCCTCAGTCTACCAGCCATGCTTCTTTTGATGCAACTCCGGGTACAGTTGGCATTCTGAGCTGCAAGCACATGTTGCCAGCTCATGTTGGGCTTCTTATCAACCAGCATCCGTGATTCCTTCTCTACAGGGCTGCTCTCAATCACGTCATCCACCATCCTGTATTGCAACAGTGGATTACCCGGCCACAGGTGTAGGAACTTGTACTTGTTTAAACTCATGAGGTTCACACAGGTTCACTTCTCCATCTTATCCACATGTCTCTGGATGATATCCTGTCCTGATATGACAACTGCACTGTATCTATTGCAATGCATCATGATTCATGTACCGGTTATGTACTAAACTAGTGAAACTAGAAGTAAATCATAAGGCCTTAGAATTATCATCAGTCAAAACATACATACAGCTATAGTATGATAACTCTGAAGGATGCAATGGTGATTTGAATGCACATTTTTATTTTTAATACTAAAACATTTAAATATGTTGCATTTATTTCAGATATGGCATGTAGTGATGTATTCTTTCTGAAAAATTTTGAGTAGCTTTTTATATACAGGGCACATTTGCTTTTCAGAAAACCAGAAAAGCATGTGTACAGTGAAGCAAGCTCATTTCTAACTCTTGTAGTTTGGGTGGAAAGAACATTCAGCCTGGTTTTGCTTCACCTTTCCCCCTTCTCTCTGTGAGGAAAAATAATTAGCATGAAATAGAGGATCTACCCTTCATTCCTAAAACTTTTAATTTCACATTCACTCAGATATTAGCCAAAAAATCAAAAGCACAATAAAACATTGAAAAACAGCTGATGAAATACCCATAGGCATTTGGAAATTCATACTTCCTCCAACACTTTCTTCTCTGCAAAGTTCTTCTGAAATTTATTCTGTGTCACCTCCTCAATGTGGGAAAGTACTATTAAATCTAATGAGTATCCACAGAAAACAAAGACCGTTAATGAACTTGCTGCAGAACAATAGATTTGAATATGACCCCTTTTAAAAAAAAAAAATCTTACATGTATTTTAAGCATGTTATGTGTTGCTGGCTATGAATTTAATATAATAAAAAATATTTACCCTCTTTTTCATGTTAACTAGTGATATTAATATCCGCAGTACAACCTGAGTGGGTACAGTAAGCTAGATGTGTCCCCAGGACATTTTGTTCTCTAACTTATTTCAATGCAAACATCTTCAAAGACTTTGTATAATCATTTCAAAAATTTAAACAGAACCTCAAGAGAAGTTGTGTAATTTTCAGTTCACTGAACCAGAGAATAGTCTCCCAAAGCTGTTTCAGTGTTGTCATTGCTTCCACCCACAAAAGAAACAGCAAGGACTCACAATCAGAAAAAGAATAAATAAGCAAATACCTTCATAAAGGAAAGCTTTCAGAAAGTGCTGATTCAATATTTTTCTGTGTTCTAGAAAGATTTACCTATGGTAGATAAATGGAACTTTTATTCAGTAACTGAAATACACTGGATGTCTGTCAATATATTCATCACTTTGATGCAGCAATAATCAAATAATCTGATTTCAATCTTAAACTTCTCTATTAAAGAAGCAATAAGAATGAACACTTTGCTGAACACCATAAATTTAAATCAGTTAAAATGCAGTTTCCAAGCCTACATAAATTAATGATGTATCTACGGAAGCTGTAGGTTTGATGACTACTTATGTGTATGCTTTCAAATAGGAATACAAACAGACATTTTTTTCCTTAGAGAATAAGGTCTTTTGAAATCTGTGTTTTATTGACCTGAAGGCTGCACACATCCTGAAGGATGGTTTCATGAAAATTACATTAAAGTAAAGCTTATGTTTCAAGAAAATTATGCTTTGACCACAGATTACTGACTGGATGTAGTTATATTTAGCTAAATCAAATCTGAAGCATCTTATTTTCTGTAAACAAAAAATCCTTGACAATGTTGCTTGTACAAGAAAAAAACTTAATCCTTTGAATTATATATCCTATGAAAGTTTGAAAGTATTCTGATTTTTATTTTTGTTTTATACATTGCGGATTGGACTGATTTTACATACTAATTCAAAGTAACACATCATGGCTCTATATCTATTGCTACTTGCACATACACACGCGTGTGCGTGTGTGTGTGTGTGTGCATACTTACATAACAAATGTTGCCCATATGTTATGTGGAAATTCATGAGTTACTTTAAAGTTAGGCTTATTCACATTAGCAATGTCAGTGAAAATCCATTACATTAACAAATTTATCAAAGGAGTCGTCCAAGAAGACTTCTAACAGTTCTCGTATTATCTTTAAGTCAGAGTTTCTTAGAAGTTTGCTTCCTTTTATTAGAAACTGTTGTTAATAATCACAATATCTCTGAAATGCTTAGCTAGCACTTGTGTAAGTCCCATCATAGAGTTTTATCCCCACACAAATCCTAGATCAACAGTGCTAGTTATTAGGTAACCAAACTAAAATCTCTGAGGTATTCAATGATTTTTATATGAGGGAAACTGTCAGGTTGATAAATTTGACCTGGTCGACCAGAAAGCCACCAAGCCAGACAGTGACTGGATCAGTTGCTCTATGAGAAGTGGCTGAGGAAGTCAGGTTTGTTCTGCCTGGAGAAGAGACAACGTTGGGGGACCTAAATCAGGTCCTCAGCACCTATGGCTAAGACACTGAGAATATAGACAGGTTTTTCACAGTGGTGCATGACAGGAGGATAAGAGGTACCAGGTGCAAGTTAAAATAAAAACAGCTCAGAGAGGATATAAGAAAAAAAATGCAATGAAGATATTTAATATTGGAACTGATTTGCAACCAATAATGGCATTTTTAAAATTTTTTTGAGATTTTCAAGGCTTAGACAAAGCTGTGGGAAACCTGGTCAGAACTCATTTAATGCTACTTTGAACAGGGGATTGAATTAGAGAGGACTTTTGAAATCACATATACTACAATTTTCTGCTCTACAACTTGATGCACCTGTCAGTACAATTAAAAACCATGGTTATGTATTTGTCAGACTCATAGAGTATGTGTTAGATCATTCTCTTCTCTTTTAGGTAATTCTTTTAAGCAAATGTAATGTATTCGCATCCTCTTATTGAATGTAGGTATTTTGAATCACCTTTTTCTTAGTGTGTTAACTTGTCTTACTGAACTCTGCTTTCATTTTATTATTAATATTTCAGATATCTATTCACTGTTTTTTTCCCATTGCTGCACAAAAGATGTTTCTCTTAATATAAAGAGCTGAGATAAGATGTTTTCAATGTAGGTTAACAGTAAAGGTATATTCTTGTCTCTTTTGGGAGCTCTTCCATGCAAACATATTAATACTGAATAGGGGAGGAAATAGTAAAATGAGAAATTTTGCTTGTGACTCAAAACAATTGAGATTAAGAAAACAAACATTGGCTGCATATAGTTGCACAAAGTTGCTTTATATGGAATGGTTATTCACTAAGGCAGCAAATGAATAATTTCAATAGATTGAAAACAATGCACACTCGTCATAAAGATAACTGCTAGACATACCCTGTGAGGTGAATTATCTGATTCTACTCAGTCAAGACATCTTGCATTATTGTGAGCTGCTATATAAAAATTTCAGATTCATGTCAATAGCAATAAAAAGGATATGAGAAATGTAAAGTAGTATTAGCAAAAGACTTTTGAAACCCCAGAGTATTCAATTACACTGTTGTATAAACCCACGATGCATCCACATCTTGAGTGCTTCATGCTGTTCTAATCATGCTATCTTAGAAAGGTACAGACTGTGAAAGTACAAAGAAAGATGACAAGGATGATCAAAGACATTGAACTGTTTTCATATGGGGAAAGACTTAATAAACTAGGACTCTTCAACCTGCAAAACAGACAGTGGGAAATAGATGAGGTACAATTGCACAGCTTTGTGAAGGATATGAAGAAATTGATTAGGGAATAATTATTAACTCCTTTTTAATCCAAGAAATGGGAGAAAACAGTGAAATTATTAAGCAAAAGGAAGTGCATTTCCACACAGAATAAAATTATATTGTAGTTCTCAAAACTATCAAGTGCTGTGGAGACCAAATATGTAAGCAGGTTCAGTATGTGATTAAGTAATTTAGTGAAAAGTCTATCAAGATTTATAAAATACCAGGAAACAGATACAAACTCTCAATCAGGAGAAATAGTTAAAAAAATGTCTTTTTTTCATTTGTTCCCAAAACGCTTTCTTACTGCTGCTGTGTTACATATTGCCTCAGATATGTCTTTAGTGTCTTTATTTTGTTTAGCTGTGTTTCTTTTCAAATGCAATACTCAATAACATCAATTCAGCACTGGAAAACTCAGTATTATCAATTCTCTTGTGTGGGCCGTAAATCACTTTGACTATTTCAAGCAGTTTAAATAATTTGAATATTGATTTCAGATTTTGATTATAGATCTCTTATTGCATTCAGACCTTTTCACTTTCAGTTCTTGGGGTTTCAAGATTCACAAAATCATTAAGGAAAGCTATAGCCTGAATTGTAAAACTGCTAAAGCAAAAAAAAAAAAAAAAAAGATGCAATGCTTACGAGCAGGAATCTCATTCAAAACAGATATGATTAAGTACTTCTTTCTTTCTGGAAATTGATGTCAGAGAAAGTTTCAAGAACAGATAGCTCTTACAGAGTCAGAAACACATCAAACAAATTGGTGGGAGAGGCAATCATAAGTGGCTACTAGTTTTAAATGTACTCTGTAGTATCTCATAAACAAACCACAGACACTGAAGGAATGCAAGGGAAATGAAAAGCAAACACTGGTCAGCACCTCTACATGCTCTGTTTGTAACAGAAAACTAAGCTGAAGTACCAATGGTTTTACTCAGCTGGACATTTCTTATGTTGTTATTCCAAGGGGAACAGTTCATACTACAATGTCATGTTACAAATTTTTGACATTGAACAGCATTTTCAGTAAATGATTGATATAAAAATTGCCAGAGTTAGGGAAACCCCAGAAAGCAGTTAAATTATCCCAGAAATGAATTTTGGTCAGGTGACTATGGTTTTTTTTAGCAATGCTCCAGAAAACAGCATCTAAAATATTCTGCTATCATTTTTACTCTGCCAGGATGGCTATAACAATATAATATCATTAAGGAAGTTTATTATAATGTGTGAATTTGTGTTGTTTGAGGTAAGGATTTATTTTATTTCTTCTTTTCCTGGTTTTCACAACTCTCCATTTCCTGCAAGATGGATTTTGTACTGTAGGAGTAGAATCA
Organism: Coccyzus lansbergi; assembly: GCA_033558105.1. NCBI lineage: Eukaryota > Metazoa > Chordata > Aves > Cuculiformes > Coccyzidae > Coccyzus > Coccyzus lansbergi. The sequence continues at coordinate 4,264,676 of JAUMJK010000013.1, read as the reverse complement.
AACATGGAAATAATAACATCCATACTAGCAAAGCATTACTTGACACAACCCAAAATGGTACATGTAATCTCATGTATCTCTACAAAGGCTTGTAGCAGAGTTTAGAGGAGCATTAATGCAATGAATAATAAAAACACAGGACTAGAAAATCATCATAACAAGGTATAATTCATAGCTTGTCACCAACAATACCTGCATCATTTCTGGAAGATATTTGTCTAACTTGTTCTGAAAGATTTCCATTGATAAATATGCTATGTTTCCTTAGAAAATCATTATTATTGGGGTTTTTTATTAAGTAATTAAAATGAAATGAGTAAAACATTTAGGTAAACCTTATCTGAAATAAAGGTCACTTTGTGGTCAAGACAGCTAGGAAGGCTAGTAGAGATACTGTATGACATTGCTTGGATGGGAAAGACTTTATGTGGAAGCAATTGAAAGGGACAGAATATGAAAATGGAAAAATTTGCTTCCTACCAGTGTATCAGTTGAGCATCAGGAAGACAGAAAACATGGTTGAGACACACAACACACATAAAAACAAAGGTTTAAACAGGTTGCTTTGGTTGGACTAGAAGATCCGATGGGTCCCTTCCAACCTGGTTGTTCTGTGATTCTGTGATTCTGTGAAAAGTAAAATATGTAAATGTGGAAGATGTGAGGATTCTGGACCCTGTTAGGCACAGCTGAACAGAATTCAGTGTTCCCGAATTTCAGAACAGGAAAGGATTTCATTTAACTTTTATTCCTTTATTTTTATTTATCAAGGTTCCCTGCCAAATACAGTTAGAGACACTGAGAAGGCATAAGACACAACATTATTACTTAGTTAAGCTATTGATATTCTCTACACAGGATATAAAGTGTGTACAAGAGAAATAAAGACTGGAGAAATGTATAGAAATCTATCAAAGTTTATTTTACACAATGATATTATCTCTAAAGTAGTTGTTGCCTAAGCAACAGGAAGTCGAATGCTCAGGCAGGAAAACTGTCATTGTGTGTTTATTCCTACCTAATTTTCCATTACTGGTGGCTGTTGGAGAAAGGATACTGAGTTGGGGTACAGTAAATCAGTCATATAACTCTGAAATCACAAAGTTCACCATTTCACTTCTGGGTACAGAACATCTGATCATTCTCAATTAATTCCTAGGCTCACTTACAGAATAAAAAAGCTCATTATCCTTCCTGCAAGGGTATTAATAGGCGTAGATTTTGGAGTAACTAAGCATAGAATTGCTTCTAACTGGCAGGATCAGGATCACTTTCGGCAATGGAAACATCTAACAGACAATTTGTAACAAATATGGATCTTTAGATTTGGCCTAGGAGAATAACTTTGATCTTTTTTACATTAGGTACTGAGAGGCACTGAGATTCGGAGGGTCTCTTCCAACCTGGTGATTCTAGTTTAATCTGGAATTACAAAATGCACAATGCATACATAAGAAGGAAGGCAACCAGCACTATCTACAAGTACTTATTTGCTTGTATTTTTTATTAACACTTTTGATGATGCCATCTTAACGTCTACGTGTCTTCCAAGTCTCAGGTTATGTTTTGTGCTTGCATAAACTGTTGAACTGCTATTTATGACAATGTGAAGGAGAAGAAAAAGAATTGATATGCCAAATATCAGACAAAACAAGGAATTTTGTCAGCAGTGGAAAGGCTTTTTTTTTTGCCTTCACCAAAGCTTCTTTGACATTTGTGAGAGTCACTTGACACTTGTCTTACTGAAGAATCCTTAGCAATGCTTAGCAAAAGTGTCTTTAACCACTCAAACTCAACTTGGAAATGAATGTTAATTAAAAGCACTTAAAAATTACTTTGTACCACGAAAGCGTCTCCTTTGCAACGTTACAGTCCTTGATTCTGAAAAACACACACAGAAATGACACAGATACTTCAACTAGCTCTGAAAGCTCTCCTAAATTGTGAGAATAAGGGCGTGAGTTTACAGATTTTCACCACATATTTAAATGCCAGAAACATTACTCTGAACTCAAATAAAAGACTATGTGTAAACTAATGTGTAAACCATGCAAACTACACAGGGTTTAAACACTCAAGGGTTTGGGGGGTTTTGCTTTCTTTTTATCCAAGCATTTCTTATTACCACTTTCAACACTGTCTGATCTTATAAAGTCGCATTCAATTTGTTAGTTTACTGACGTAGTCATAAAACAAATGGCTGCCACAAACAGTGGCCAATAAAACAAATATTTATATGTGAAAATTTTATGTATATTTATACTCCAAGTGGATGATCTCTATCAATACCAATAAAGTATTTATTTAATTCTATTCCTTTGTCAAATTACCTCTGTAAGAAAAGCAACTGTGATACAACGAAGCTAAATTAAAATGTCTTTTCTGCCTTTTCAATTACTTTTATAACAATAAAAATTGTTATAAAAAATATTGGTTTATAACAATAGGGGGGTTTTTGCTATATCTAAGATTTCTAGTCGGTAGTAACAGATTCAAGATTAATAGCAACAGCCCTGCAATGAAGCCCCCCTGTGAAGGGTAAAATCTCCACAGATGTTAGATACCCACCAAAGCCCTTCTAGTACTCGTCTCCTCAAATAGACAGGGGAAAGAAAATAGAATTAAAGGCTCAAGGTTCAATACACAAACAGGGAGAGATCACTCACCAGTTACTGTCATGGGCAAAACAGGCTCAAGTTGGGGAAATAAATTAGTTTAATTTATTACCAATCAAATCAAAGTAGGACAATGAGAAATAAAACCAAATCTTAAAAACAATTTACCCCCACCTCTCCCTTTTGACCAGGCTTAACTTTACTCCCAAGATCTTTATTTCCCCTCTCACAGCTGCACAGGGGGATGGGGAATAGGGGGTGCAGTCATTTCATCACATCTCATTTCTGCCATTCCTTTCTCCTTAGAGGGAGGACTCCTCACACTCTTCCCCTGCTCCATGGTGAGGTCCCTCCCAGAAGAGATAGTCCTCTATGAACTTCTTCAATGTCAGTCCTTCCTACAGGCTGCAGTTCTTCATGAAACTGCTCAAATGTGGGTCCCATTCCATGAGGTGCAGTCCTTCAGGAGTGTACTGCTGAAACATAAGTCCTACGAGAGGTCGCAAGTCCTGCCAGGAAACCTGTTTCAACATGGACTCCTCTCTTCAGAGTTCCTGTCAGGACTCTGCTCCAGTGCAGGTTTCCCATGGGGTCATAGACTCCTTTGTGTATTGACTTGCTCTGGTGTGGGATCTTCCATGGGCTGCAGGTGGATCTCTGCTCTACCGTGGGCCCCCTGGGTCTGCTGGGGGACTACCTGCATCACCATAGTCTTCACCATGAGCTTTTGTGGAATCTCAGCTCTGGCACCTCTTTCACCTCCTTCACTGTCCTTGGTATCTGCGGAGTTGTTTCTCTCACACATTCTCACCACTCTTTCCAGCTGCCAAATTCTTCGCCCCCCCTACCCCACCTCCATCTTTAATATGTTATCCCAGAGGTGCTACAGCCATTGCTCAGACTTGGCTGGCAGTACTTCCATCTTGAAGCTAGCTGACATTGGCTCTATTAGACATACAAGAAGCTTCTAGCAGCTGTTCACAGAAGACATCCCTTTTGTCCTCATTACAAAAACCTTACCACACAAACCCACTTTGTGCAGTGAGCCTGGAAAATTATCATTCCAGTTTTTACTATCATAGGCTGAAGCATACTGAAGGGGTAATCTTTGTCACTTTGAAAGCTGTGAGAAGGAAAGTTTCTCAGTCGATAAAAGTTCTTCATCTAGGAACATTGTAGATTTAAGGAAAGCACAAGGACACAAGGACAGAAAGATAAAAAGAAGAAAGGAGCAGAACAAAGGGTATATAACATTAGAATAGTCACCACCCCAGTGAATTCAACACAGTTTTCAGTAGGAAAATATGGTCCACAGGACAGGAAGTATTCATGCGTGCTTCTTGGCGCGTACTATTCCATTCCCTATTAGCATATGAGGAGGGTTCTTGCTGCTCCTACATCACATGTCTGTGTGGAAAGTTCTCAGACTGGGACATGCACAGAAGATCCTTTTGGAAAGATCTTTAGTTTAGTCTAGGGGCTCCAGAAGTCACTCAGAGTTCAAAGGACTCTTGTCAGAATAAGCACTGCTTGAACACTTTGGGCATGTGTGTGCAGTTGGGGGCACTCCTGCCTCTTCAGAGTGAGTAAATGCCTGACCACCACAGCACAACAGCACACCAGCAAACACCAGCAGCCCAACCACAGGCCACTTGAGGGTGGAGGCCAGAGCCTGCTCTTGGCAAGACAGCACGAATTCCCAAGCACATAGAGTTTTGCACCAAGATGAATGTTTAAGACATACTGACAAATACAAATAAAGAAGTTGATCTTCACAGAGTGTGATATAAAACCAATGGAATTCTATTTTTTCATTTTTTTTTCCCTTGAGGATCTACTTTTACTATAGAGGATCTTCAATCAGTAAGTAGGGTTTCTTTTCCCAGAACATGAAGATACCAAGTCAACATAAACATTGAACATTAGCATAAGAAACAAACCAGAAATTTTATAAGTGTGTTTTCTAGAGTATTTCACATTTTAGAATATATGTACTTTTGTCCAGCTAAATAGAAATCAGTGCTTTCTAGGAAAGCCAGAACTAACACAGTCCCTGATGTCCTATGCAAAAGAAAATATTTGTCAAATTGACATTCAGCTCAGAATACTGCTTCAAACTGTTTGTATGGCAGTGAAGTCTTAAATACTATATTTTTATCCCAGAGTGTTGTGTAAGAAACAGTTTAAAAAATGGGTAGCTCATATTTTCTTGTTTATGGAAACTGATTAGGGACCTGAGTGAGTAGTCTAAAATTATATCTTTATCTAGATATAACTCTAGGAGGCATTGGAGAAACGTGACGAAATGCAATAGCTCATTGAGCAGAGTTCATTTCAGGGTTTATACCGTCTTCCAGGAAACTTAAAACAACCCCAAGATTTATCATTCATGCATCCTAATATTTTTTTATGATTAATATTTTGTTTCTAACTTATCATTAAAGTATGGAAATAGTAAAAGCAAGTAGTTTGGTTCTTCCTTCAAATACATTTGAAATTTCCAGCATAGTGCACCCCTCCTAGCTGGAAGCTGATTATCAGAGATCCTCAGAACAGCAGATGCAAGAAACAGTGAATAGTTTTAGTTGATTTTTTTTTTTTCTTGACTGGCTTATTACCTTACTGGGTCGATTGGCCCAGCAGGTGTTGCTACATGTCGTTCCCAAGGAGGCTTCCTGCTGGCAAATTGGTTTGAAATCAAAAATTGCATTTATAATCTTGACAATAATACCTATGAGAAACATGCTAGTGAAGGCTGGATGAAAGGCAGATCAACTTTTCTTCCAAAGCTTAGGTAGAAGAGTTTTCAAACTATTTTCCCTCTTATTTTTAGAAAAGCACCTTTGATATATGATGGTATAGCTAGAAAAGTTAGGTCTCAGTCACTCTTTTTTCAGCTATTGATTTTTTACATACATTTCATAAATCTAAGGGCCAGGTTCCTAGTTTCAAGTCTTGAATAAATATTATGACCTCTGTTCTGTACATGAATACAGCAGAAAAGCATAGAGACACTGATTGTTGTATGGATTTAGTAATTAACCTTTTCCTTGTAACTTCATGTAAGTATTACACTTTAAACGTCTTTAATATCTCTGCAGTTTTCTGTGTCTTTAAATATGCACTTCACTAGTCAACGCCTCTAATCAACATGTACTCAAGCAAAATTCCTTTTGAAATAAGTGAGAACTTTTCTTGTGCTGCTGTAGGAAATTTGGTTAGTAAATGCAAACTATAGGTGAAGATTTGGGAAAAAAATAAAGTTTACCCTAGAAGAGGAATTTAAGTTCACTTGAGTTCACAGCTCATGTTTAAAACCCATGTCTATTAGAAGAAGTAATGCCGCTAAATCCTAGACAAGGGACTAAGGGACTTACCATCAGTAAGGAGGAAGGAAAATTTGTGTAATTTGCCTTGTACTCTCATCATATCCAGATGGACATAATAATCTTTTAGGTGGGATTCATTTTTCCCTAATTTCAAATGTCGACAACCTAACTTCTTTAAACTACTTATAGGATATAGAACGGTATTCATTTGACTAAACATGCACTTGACACTATGGTCACTAGCTCAGATGCAGAGAATTGCATTTAGTGCAACAATTCCACCTTTAGAGGCTCTTTCCAGTTTATGTATATTATGTTAATGGGCTAGTGAAAGCCCCAGAGTCCTTGAATCTTTCTGTCATTTCCACTATACTCTCTTAAAATGGAATGCAACAAGTAATACCTTATGAGAACAAACAGAAGAACTTATCCTATAGTTTGATACCATATCACTCAAATAACTTTTTGACCTTGTATTAGAAGGTAGTCCAAAGACAAGTTTTTATATCCAAAAATCCAAAGATAAAATTTCAAATGCAATATGGCACTGACATCTGCTGACTCCAGTAACGCTATTTCTCAATAGATTTTAAAATAAAGTTATCTATGTATGTACTTATTCTTTCTTTTCACCTGGAGCCATCATCATAGCAGTCTACTCACAATCACTCTTTGGACCGAAGTTATTTATAAATATTTCCACAGAACTGTAATTCTCTTAGATACTAATGAATACAATAAGACTTCTTTAGTGATGGAGGGAAATTAGATTTCAATCTTGCTATGAAGGATAGAAAAGTACAAAGAAAAAGGCACTGGGAGAAAAAAAAGACAAATCAAGACCTCTTTCATGCTGTTGACATTGTGATATGATTTGAAGAGAACAACCATGATCATGTTGGTAAGTGAGACTAAGACATGGAGACTGTACAGGGATAGTGAAATTCACTGAGAATGTTAAAGTAAATAAGCAGAGCAAGAAAAAAAAAGAACACTTAGAGCAAATTTGGTTTTAATTCCCTTCACATCTGGTTTACAGACAGTAGTATAAGTCTCTACACTATGAACAATCCTGTGGAAGAAATATAAGTTTTAACTATGAAGTAAGTCTCATTGCTTATTTAGATTTTATATTTTACGTGTCTCATTTAATACACCCTTCTGAAACAATTCTCAAACTGTTAGGCTAGTTAAAGTAATCAGCAGCATACATTGCAAAATGCTAAAATTGCGTGCATGAATTAGCAAGGTTCCATGAACTCAAATAGATCTATTTCAGTCCTTATGAAGTTCCCAGACACTGCATTTATGTAATTGAAATACTAAAATTAAAAGATCCGTGTGTTTTAAATTCCTCAAAAATACACTGGTGAAAACTACATCCAATAAGGAGATTAGTTATGGTTACATATTCAGGCACTTTGCTATAAGAACTAGAACGTCTCCACAGATTTCTTTGTGAATGAAATTTGCTTAAAACAGATAAATCTGTGATAACTAAACTTGAGAGGAAGAAGCTTGCTGTTGAATTGCCTCATTGAATGGGGATAAGGATGACATGTTGATGTAAGAACTACCAGATATCTTCAGGAGGGAAAAGTTTAGGGCCCTGACTGTATATGTATCACCGTTCTCGGTCTCATCCATGGCACGTATGCTCTCTTCCTTTTGATCCCATAGCTGCATTTGAGCTCAGGCCCTGGCCCATGGAACTTGCCATGATACAATGCATGTATGCCATATCCAGCCTTGACAGTTTTGAGCTCATCTTGATGATTTGACCTTCTGGCTTTGTCTCAGCCCTAGTGAGTTGTCTGGCAACCAGTGGACTCTTGGCTGCCCTGGGTTACTGCCACCAAACCTGCTCTAATCTTCATGGCTGGTACTGTGTCCCTGCCTTGCTATGTCCCTTGACTCATATTTTGCCTTCCCCTGTTAAGACTCTGCTGAAATAAATGCAGATGTTAGCTGCTTTTTACCCATATGCTGGTCAGAGTGTTCCAAATAAAACAGCTAAGCCTTCAGTTTCAGAGGAGCAGACACAATTCTTTTTTCTCAATAGAGAGGTATAAAACATACTTATCCCACAATACCAAAGACATCTGAACCAGAACTGCATTCTGCCAGAGGCAAAATGGATTTAACCATAGGGGGAAAAAGACTGGGATGTCGCTTCTGCACTCTTTGGTAGGTAATGTTCATGACTGGATTCCTGACAGAGAACCTATATACTATTCACTCCATGGGCAGACAGTTAGCCCTTAAGTTTTGCTGGGTTAAGTGTTCAAGCAGCCTAGCTGACAGTGTTTCAAGAGCTTTGCCTAAGGCAGCTCTAAAGAAACAGTTCTTTATATGCAATAGTCCAGAGATATGATTCTCTTCTCCTAATGAGAATGAGAGTGCTTACATTTTAGCTGAATGCAAAGAAGTGTGTAATGTTACTCAATCAGCAACTTGTTTGCTTACAGCCAGGAGGGAAAGATTAAATTAAGGGGGGAAAATATGGAGGCACAATAAGTAAGAGTTTGACCAAATGGCTGAAAATCCAGTTTTTCAAAGGTTTTAGGCAACATTTAATGTTGGGGTACATCTGAACTCTGGAATCAGAATATATGAATAAAAGAAGTGTTTGGTTGGGTTTTCTATATTCTTTCCTTCTTTTGAAAATAAATCTGGATGCTAGCTCAATAAGATTATTTAAGATTGTGAAACAACCCCGCAAATAATGTAATTTGTGACTTTATATATTCCAATCAGTTGGTGAAAGTATATTTCAAGAGTACTGAAAATTTTCTTTTATTGTTAAACTACTATTCAAAAAGCTAAAATTCTTTTTTATGGATAAAAACCTAAAAAGAACAAAAAGTTAATATTTAACTATAGAAACAGTTTTCATACTGGCCTAGCTATTTTACCTGTGTTTACTAGGAGTACTTTGCTAGACATCAGCAAACAGGAATTTATTTCATATGAAAAGTTGTACACCCTGGAGAAATCCTTGTAGCGTGCCCTCTGACCCTCAGGCCTACACATCAGATTTATACATGGTGTAAGAGGTCATCCTAAGTGAAATCTTCATACCCATGCAGACAGTATTTTATACAATATTCCAAGGGAGACAATGAAGAACTAGCTTCAAGAGCAAACCTGCATAAGAAGGCCTCTTCAGCCTCTACAATCAGCTCATTACATGCCTGTTTTGACAGATCACCCCTAGCATGAACACTGATTTTGCTAGTTAAATTATCTTTTAGCAAAATAAAATGACAACTAGAAAATAAATATCAAAAAAGTGAAAGTACTAGCAAGATTGTGAGTGGTTTTCACTGCCCTTTGACCTCTTGACCCTTTGAAAAACTTCCAAACTGGGAAGACAGGGATAGAAAAAGAAATAACATTTGTTCTTTCTGGTAAAATTAATGGAACACAGATGTGCCATATGCCCATATAAGAAATAATGTGAACTGAAAAAATAATGCTTAAATTCACCTGCTCTTACTGGAAATGCTTTCTGTTTATTGTAGAACATTTAATAATAGCATTTAGTTTAATTATAGCAATTAGAACCTTTTCTAGCTTACTCTTTATCTTAGGAACATCATGATTTAATTTGCATTAATGTTTGGCTTGCAAACAGTAAATATTTGAACTTCATTTGACTCTGCTCTGTACCAACTAGTCAGTATTTCTCTGTTCTACAGTTTGATTGCAATCAGATCACATGAAAATCTGACTGTTAGGTGGACTGACAATTTTCTTTGAACAGTATCAGAATTCAGATGAGAAAATCTCCTCCATCAGATAAGTTAAAATTCTGGATCAGGTAATTAACAGATCTTTCGTGATATTTTTTGACTCATATTTTTCATCAAATTTTCATTAAATCACATTGAATTTGATCCTAAACCTACCAAATCTATACTCATGCTTAAGAATGGGAAAGTAACTATTTTCGGTTTTGATCCTGACTCAGCACTCCTTTGCTATTCTTCACATTTTTCTTATTATACATTTAACAAACAGAAATGGAATCACATACTGTTCTGATGAGGTCTTATTGCCAAGAAGTATTAAGGTGACAACTGCATCTTTTTTCAGCTATTCCTCAAAATCATCCGAGGAGTTGTTCAAATTTAGTACATAGTGGATTTGAAAATAAATTCCAAGGAATTTTCTTTCAGAAATCAAACACAGTACTGGGTTTGTGTTGTTTAATGAGTTACTATTCGTTAGTTGACCCACATCAAAAATAGTTGAGAAATTTAAGTTAGTGAATTTTACTTTCTAATTACAAACACTTAGACTCCACACACTGCTTTTGGTTTCCTAGATGGATCCACAATACCAGAGAGCTTTAAATACATGAATATATCTCCAGTTTGAACAGAAGAAATAGAACTAGGGAAGGAGAGTAAAGAAGCTCGGTCCTTAGGATCATGTAATAGGTGTGTCCAAATGTCTGCTGATAGGATGATGAATGGGCATCAATTTAGACATAAAGAGAACGATGTACATGTCAAGTGCCACAACTTCTTTCCTGTTCCTTACAGCTTTCATGTGGGATCAATAAGTTAGAGAGAGGATGGGGTTTATGGCTAGGAATATTTTGTATGCCAGCACCCTGTAAAGGTCAGGAGAAATAGATCAACACACCTTAAACCACAATGTTACTCAGATTGCTTCTTATTCATGATGTTTAGTATTCACCTGGGCATGCACATACATTCTGCATATGATAGTTTTATTTCTGTTATTATTTTTGAGATAAGTGATAGCCTTCTTAGACTGAGACATTCTTTTTTTTCCACGGTACTCTCTCTTCTGTCTCCTTTAGTCCATGTGTATAATCAAAATAAGACTCTGTTTAAAGATAACTAAGAACAGTATTGTGAGATGAAAGGGCAATTCAGAGGGTTAGGAATGCTGATCAACAGATTTGAAAGTATAAAACAATTCACATATTGACTAATTAATTTCAAACACTTCATTACTCAAAATAATGTTTCACAATCTAATAAGTGCTTTCTGCTATTAGTAGCTTTACAGCACAAACAGATGGGTTTGAAAGTTCCTGGCACTCTGTTTGTTTTTTAGTATTTTCCCAGTGGTAGTTTTGTCAGATTTCCAGACTATGCTAAAGTAACAGAAAGAACGGCTCAAAGGAAATAACCTTGCATTCAAGAGCACTGGTTCATCTCATTCAGTATCATATATATAATAGTGGTCTATGACAGATGTTCCAAAAGATGATTAAAAAAGCACGTCATAATTATGCTCACATTGCCAAAGCCATTTGGAAGCCTAAGTCGCATTATACCAACCTTTGTGAATTAAAGCTCTAAGGAATAAATTGCTTTGAGCGTTTCAGATGACTTGAGATAGCAACAGAATAAAATATATGTTTGTTCCTAACCATGACAATGACTAGTTAGCTTATGCACTGGAGCATAAGGGATAGTGCTTTATATGAGTTCATTTGTGAATTACCTTATCTACCACATACAAGAAAGAATTATATCCTTCGTTCCTCTGTGCAAGAAAATATAAATAGGGATACTGGCATACAGAAATTCAGTGCCTAGTTGCTGTGCTTTGTACAGATACTACCTTCTGTTAGGATTCTCAGTTGCCTAATAAAATATGATGTTATTGAAGCCTTTCCTCTTACAAATTTAGCTGGAATTAACCAATAGCTTCAGAAATTATATAAAGGAAGTATACTTCTTTTAATTCTTTCTCACATAGGTATAATGTATTTACCATCAAGACTTCAAGCCTAGGAAAATAAAAATAAAGACAGTGCACAAAAAAATGAGAGCATATTTCTGGTTGTGGATCATCACTTCATTCCTGGCTGATAATTTCTTAGAATCTTTTGATACCTTCCCTCTGATCCAAGAGATCATGGCTCTGTAATGTGTTGTTTCATTTCTATCTTGTCTTCTGTTACCATGAAAAACTAGCAGCACTTCACAGTTCTGAAAGTCAGAGTTCAAGCCCTGTCATTGATAGATGGGAAGAGAGTTTGCCATAACATGCTTGACAATTTCTTAAAATTTGCTATAAAATCTTACATTATTGCTATTAAAGTTATGAAACTGAGCATTGAATCTATCTCAGCTCAGAAAGTCTCAAAGCAGCAAATTCCCTTGCATCTTCTCTTTATCACCTTTGTTAATATTCTTTATGATACAAGATCACATGTAAGTTTTAGGTTTGGTTGTCTGGTTGGGTTTTTTTCCTCCTGAATGTCTGTTGTTTTTAGTGCTAAAGACAGCATATGAAGGAGAAGAATGAAGGATGACTGGGTAAGTGTGGATTTCCTGGTCTTACACCTTGACATTGCAACAGAGATTAATTTAATTTTCAGGGTTGTTCTTTATTTTTCCTTACTTCTGTACAAAATGAAAGGAAAGCATAAGAAATAAAAAGTATTGAAGATAAAATCCAAAATCATTAATACTTTTAACAGAGATATCTCTCTTTCAGGGTATGAATAAAAATTTCTGAGGTAAAGTTCAATAAGTCATACAATTCATAATAGTAAACATAGATCTTCTGATATGGGCCAAACAACCTTGCCAATGACAGAAAAATAACCTCTCCTCAGTTGCAATCAATTTAGCCAAAGAAAGTCTGCCCTCTGGAAGTTTAATGCTACTGTCCTGCTAACCAACCTCTTCACTTCGCCTGGAACAGAAAACCCTATCATCTCATGATCACTTAGTCCTAGGCGTCTTCCTACTGCCACATCCCCCACAAGGCCTTCTCTGTTCACAAACAGCAAGTCCAGGAGGGCACTTTGCCGTGTTGGTTCATTCACCAGCTGTGCAAGGAAGTTGCCTTCCACGCACTCCAGGAACCTCCTAGACTGCTTCCTTTCTGCTCTATTGTACTCCCAGCACATATCAGGGAGATTGATGTCTCCCACAGGAACACGAGGCATTGATCTAGAGATTAACCCCAGCTGTTTATAGAAGAGCTCATCAGCTGCTTCTCCTTGGCTGGGTGGCCTGTAACAGACTCCCAGCACAAAATCTACCTTCTTGTGGTCTCCCCTGATTTTAACCCACAGGTACTCAATCTCCTCATCACCACATTCCATCTCAATGGTGCCCAAGTCCTCCCTTACAAAGAGGGCTACCCTGCCTCCTCTCCTACCCTTCCTATCCTGCCTGAAGAGTTTATACCCCACCATACCTGTACTCCAGTTATATGAGTAATCCCACGACATTTCCGTGATGGCAACATCATAGACTCCTTACCCTACGACAGCTTCCAGTTCTTCCTTCTTATTCCCCATGTTGCGTGCACTGGTGTAAATGCACTTCAGCTGAGCTGCAGAGCCTTCAGCCCTCTTAGAGGGAACAGTGTTTGTTCCCAGTTGCCTGGTAACTGGAGTAGCTTGCACCAGAGTACCTGTATCTCCTTTACTGCTCCAGGGTGCACTCTCCCCCACTTCCTGTGCAGTGATTTGCTGGTGGTCCTCACCAGTACACCCTCTCCGAATCTCTAGTGCCCCACGTCCAGGCTCGCTCTTACCTAGCCTGGTCTCAATCCCCTTCCCCTACACATCTAGTTAAAGCTCGATTTATGAGCTTAGCTAAGTTTTTAGCAAGGGCCTTAGCCCTGCTAGGAAACCCATGTGTCCCAAGCTTAACAACAATGTCAGGGAGAGGAACACATTGGCTTTACAGCTGTTTTATGTACAGTATCTAAGTATAATGAACTCTTAGGGGGTTGCCTGCACAGCAATCATACATATAAAATACCCATGTAAAATCTTAGTCCATGAAGAAGACTAAGACTTGACCGAGATGGAGGATATTCTCATTAAGGATTTCATAAAATACATTTGAAAAGAGTTAAGGAAAAGGAACCAGTTCATTAACAAATGATCATTCCTCTTCAGCACTGGTGAGACTATACCTTGAGTACTGTGTCCAGTTCTGGGTTCCTCAGTATAAGGGAGGCACATAGATACTGAGGAGAGCCTAGTGAAGTGCCCCTGAGATAATGAAGGTCCTGGAGCATCTCTCATATGAGGAAATGATGAGAGAGCTGGAACGGTTAAGCCTGGAGAACAGAAAGCATAGGGAGAAGTTTACACAAAAACTTGAAGGAAGGGTAAAAAGAAAATGGAGCCAAGCTCTTTTCAGTCATACCTCATGACAGGACGAGAGGAAATGGGCACAAACTGAAACACAAGAGGTTACCTCTGAATGTCAACAGACACTTCTTCAATGTGAGGGAGACTGAGCATTGGCACAGGTTGTCCAGAGACATGGTGGAATGTACATCCTTGGAGATATTCAAAAGTCATCTTCTTCCAGACAACTGGCTCTAAGTGGCCCCACTCAAGCAGACAGTGATTTAACAAGATGACCTCCAGCAACCACAATGATTCTGTGATTCTGTGAAGCTATCAAAAACTGTGTATCAATTTTTTCAAAACAATTTTGTTCTCAAATTATGCTTTAAGGGGTAATCAAGTGCTCTTTTTACTGGGTTCTCTTGTTCAGTTCTTAATAATATCCTCAATTAAAACCTAAAAAAAAATCAGAATGTTGAATTAAAGCTTGAATTTTAAGAACATTTTATTGACTCTAAATCAAATCCACAAGCTGATTGCAGACTAAAACTGGACCAGAGGTCACTGCTGCTTTGCTTTCTTGCATGTTCTTCTGAGAGTTAATAATAGCCTTAAGGCATTTTTATTAGAAAAACACACCCACAGAATCACAGAATCACAGAACAACCAGGTTGGAAGGGACCCATCGGATCTTCTAGTCCAACCATTCCTATCTAACACTAAACCAAGTCCCTCAATACCTCATCCACCCGTGACTTAAACACCTCCGGGGAAGGTGAATCAACCACCTCCCTGGGCAGCCTATTCCAATGCCCAATGACCCTCTGCGTGAAAAACCTCCTCCTAATCTCCAGCCTAAATCTACCCTGGCGGAGCTTGAGGCCATTCCCTCTCTTCCTGTCCCCTGTCACTTGGGAGAAGAGGTCAGCTCCCTCCTCTCCACAACCACCTTTCAGGTACTTGTAGAGAGTAATGAGGTCTCCTCTCAGCCTCCTCTTCTCCAGGCTAAACAACCCCAGCTCTCTCAGACGCTCCTCATAGGGTCTGTTCTCCAGCCCCTGCACCAGCCTCGTTGCTCTTCTCTGGACTCACTCCAGAGCCTCAACATCCTTCTTGTGGTAAGGGGCCCAGAAATGGACACAATATTCAAGGAGCGGCCTCACCAGTGCTGAATACAGAGGGAGAATCACCTCCCTGGGCCTGCTGGTCACACCGTTTCTGATACAAGCCAGGATGCCATTGGCCTTCTTGGCCACCTGGGCACACTGCTGGCTCATGTTCAGTCGGCTGTCGACCAACACCCCCAGGTCCCTCTCCTCCTGGCAGTTTCCCAGCCAGGCTTCTCCCAGTCTGTAGCTCTGCATAGGGTTGTTGTGCCCCAAGTGCAGGACCCGGCATTTGGCTGTGTTAAACCTCATGCCGTTGGACAATGCCCAGCGGTCCAGCCTGTTTAGGTCCCTTTGCAAAGCCTCCCTACCCTCCAGCAGATCGACACTTGCACACAGCTTTGTGCCATCTGCAAACTTGCTAAGGGTACCCTCAATGCCCTCATCCAGGTCATTGATGAAGACATTGAACAGGACTGGACCTAGCACTGAGCCCTGGGGAACACCACTTGTCACTGGCCTCCAGCTGGACTTAGCACCTTTTACCACCACTTTCTGGGCCCGGCCATCCAGCCAGTTTTCTACCCAGGAGAGTGTGCGCCGGTCCAGGCCAGAGGCTGACAGTTTCTGTAGCAGAATGCTGTGAGAAACTGCGTCAAAGGCTTTACTGAAGTCCAGAAAGACCACATCCACAGCCTTTCCTTCATCCAGCAGCCGAGTGACTTTGTCATAGAAGGCGATCAGGTTGGTTTGGCAGGACCTGCCTCTGGTAAACCCATGTTGACTGGGCCTGATCACCCGGTTCTCTTGTAAGTGCTTCATGATAGCACTCAAGATCACTTGTTCCATGACTTTCCCTGGCACCGAGGTCAGACTGACTGGCCTGTAGTTCCCCGCATCCTCCCTGCTACCCATTCTGGCACATTTTTCAGTCTAGCCTCTTTTTAAGTCTAGTCCATATATATATGAAAAAATATTACTATAAATTGAGATTTCGGTTCCTGTCACTCATATAATGCTCCACAAAACCAATGTGCATACCTGTTGGAGACTCAATTATATTATAAAGAGTCCATGAGCTGCCAATAGCTTGATTCCAGGAAAGAACTTAAAGTGGGTTTTCTTCCTGTACTGTTCTCTCAAGGAAAACTGCAAGAGTCGCTGCATTTCTTTGTCATTTACCTTTTTCCATTGAATTCTTTCAGCACTGGCAAAACATTATACGTCTGCCCTTGTGAATTCATCTCATTTTTTTCTCATTTCACTCTTTTTCTTTAAACTGTTTCTTTTGTTGTCCTTTTCATAATTAGTGAGTTGAGGTATGGGGCTGTTAATAATATGAGGGATTGGATTGTATTTTTGTATTATTTGTCTTCTTTTGCCTTGACCTTTCTATCTTGCCTCTCTTATCGTCACTTCCTCTTTAACATCATTCCTTCAAAATTTAGTATTAGGCTCAGCTTCATGGCTATGAGTAGCATTTGCAGAAAGAAACTCAGTAGTTAGAATCCTTTATCCATCTTTTGCATGTACATACTGCCTAAAGACAGATAATTAGAAGACAGATAAATATTTTCAATACAATTAGGGATAATTGGGGCGTGCCCATTAGAGTCAGGTAGGAGGAGACAGAGAATACCTTTAATAAATTTCCTTACCTGGCTAGATTTTTGTGGTTTCAGCTATTTTCCAGCTAAAAGAATATAAAATATTTCTATTATTGTTGTTACTCCAGCTAGATAGCTTTTTCATAGTCTCAAAACGCTCTTTATTTTTTATATTGAGAATTTCACAAAAGTCTCCAGTAGTGTAATCGGTAAGTGTTTTTCCTTATTAAAGTTCTAATAAATTTCTAGGCATGTCACAATCCTTTCAGTCAGAAGCAGCATTGCTTTCAGTGATTCACAGAGTTAGTTTCATGAAAAGTACTTTCAGAAAATACTCACCATTTGTAAAATGGCTAAAACTTTTAAACAGAAAGCTTACATCAAACTCAACTATTAATTGCCAGGTAAATAAATAAAGAAATCAATTAATTAATCCAGCAAGCACCTAGCTACAATTCAGTCAATATAAAATACTCATAATTCTTACACACACAATTATGTGTAACTGCTAGAGGCAGTTCAGACAGTAGATCATAAATACTGATGCAATTTTTAGGCAATAGATACAGTCAGTTATTGCAGTTCCAGTTTCCTTTGGTTACAAAAGGATATAAGACAGGACTACCCGCTGTCTACAATACTAAAGGTATTTGTAGGTAACACAGGATTCTTGTCTCCTATTTAGAGAAACTCAAATGCCTGTTTTCCCTAAAGAGAAAACAGTGTACATTTTAGCTTCCTTTGGCTGTAATTTTATTACTATTGCTTATCAAATTCTTCCTCTTTTTTATTTGAACATTCATTGATAAATAGAATAACTAATCAGAAGAAAACAACTAACTGGAATCAGTGAGGAAAAAATAACATTAAGCTGTTAATACAGGAAAAAAGTCTTGATTTTCTTTGCTATCTGGAAAGATCCTTTTTGCAAAGCTGGAATTGAAGAGCTTAGACCAAACACCTTAAATACTCAGAACTGGGTCAATATAAATAGAAGGAATGATGAAAAGTATTTTACTTAGCAGCATAGCATGCTTCTTTAAGAAAACTGTATCCCAAAATCCTACATCACTTAAAGGACTTTGCATTTATGTCCTCGTATATATGGGAAGAAGACATAGCTGGTGTAAACTGGATTAGCTCCCTAAATTTCAGGACTTTTAACTCAAATAGTCTTCCTTGCGAATTATTTCTCCATTTCTGTCCTGACAGACTAAGGTACGTATAGTTTACAATCAGAAAAGAGACACTGGAAATAAAGTCTAATACTCCTTTTAAAATACCTCCTCATTAGGAAAGAAAAAAAAGTTTACTTGTTTTCTTATTAAGAATTGGTTTTTATTTGCAGCAAGATGTTTTGCTGTATATTCCTGGCATATCTAGGGTTTCTCCAATACTGAAAATCATAGTAAATCACTGTAAGCTTCTGCTAAGCTTTATACAATACTAAGACGTACACTAAAAATTGGGGTGGGTCATTTCCTCTATAGTTAACCCAATACTATATATTGACTTTTCAAGGACAAGTGAAATGTATTTTGGTTTGGTAGTTCTACAATGGTAAAAGACTGTTTGCCACTCTTTATCATGTACTATTTAAAAGTGATTAAGACAAAGGAAAACACATACATTTTTCATACTCAAAATGCTAGTTTTGAGCGGAGAAAGTGATTGCTGAAGAATAAGGTGATATACTGCATGATATGTGAGTGCCTTAAACAAGAAAAGATTCCTGACCAGGTTTGCCAGACTTTGAGTTAGGATTTGTGTTTTGCAAGTGGAGCAGAAGTATGTAACATATTTTTTAGCTTTCCTTTTTTCTCCTTTGTGAAGGCATTTAGAGCTGATGAAATAAAGAAACATACCACTGGCTGGAGTAAACCATTGTGTGGGTAGTTAGGTTTTTCTTTTCATTTCTGTAGAACTTTTTTTCTCTTTTCTATGAAACTCAAGCATTTAGTTTTAATATGTTCAAAGTGGAGAGTTTCAAAATAGTTGGTGTATTGTTATTTCTTTTGCAGAGTACTGTAATAATATGAATCAAAAAGACCAAACTGAAATCAGCTGAAAACGGAAGATAACTTGAAACTTCTAGCAAGTGTCCTGCACATGTATAAGAGTCCATAGAACCAGCTGAGAAAGGGGATAACAGAGCACAAGAAAAGTCCACAGTGGGTAGAGGGCAAGATAAAAATTCATATCTGAACAGTGTTACAACAACTTTAAGTGATTCTGAATATTCCATCACTGAATTTTTCCATTTTTCTTCCTTGAATCTAGAGAGACTTAATCCACTAAGCAGATTTTTAGCCACCAAACT
This sequence comes from Coccyzus lansbergi, assembly GCA_033558105.1. Classification (NCBI taxonomy): domain Eukaryota; kingdom Metazoa; phylum Chordata; class Aves; order Cuculiformes; family Coccyzidae; genus Coccyzus; species Coccyzus lansbergi. The sequence continues at coordinate 4,245,607 of JAUMJK010000013.1, read as the reverse complement.
GATTAAATGACCATTTGACTGAGGTCCAGATATAAGCAGGAGCATTTCTGTTACCTCTGGGCATCTGTCTTTCAAAAAATGTAGGTTGAATTCTCCTCTATGCTACAAACGCCAAGAGAAACACCTAGGGCAACTTCATGCATCAGACAGATGCATGGCATAACACATTCTTCCAGGCTAGCTTAGAAATGTGTCTCCTGAGCAGTGCATCAGGGACTGTATTTCTATTTCTGCTTTTTGGCTCCAGACTTCTCAAGGTGTTAGTGACATCAATAAAAGTGAAAACATTTTCTGACACTACAAAGACCAAAGTAAAACAGACAGAAAACTGGAGCTTCTCAATCCTTGAAGAGAAAAGGAAAACTTCTCTGCTTTTAGATACTGGGCTTTTGTGATATAAACTGGTTCTGTTATAACTGATTTGTTTATACACATGCCAACCTCCAGTTGAAACTTAAATTGAAGTCCAATCTTTTGCTAGTTTAATTTTCACTAAAATTTAGACTATGTCATAAAGTCAATCTATCAGGAAGGAACACAAGAAAGATCATGACTGCCCTTATGATTCTCCTTGTCACATAGTCAGTATTTGTTGGAGACTTAACTGGAGATGGTTGACTGCAGATATTACCAACACCACAGGCAGGTAGATTGTTAATAATACCTTTCTCAAATGTCGGTCCCAGTGTCTGAAAGAACTGAGATTAGCCAGTAGCAACCTTTTAACAAAGCTGTCATTAGGCAGTATGCATACTTCCAACTCACCTGCACTCTGACTCACAGCTCCCTCAAGCCTTCCAGTCAATAGATAAGACATAAAAGGCTAATCAACTCTAATCTGTGGTCTTGCTTAATGTCAGGAATATTTTTTTTTTTTTTTTTTTTGCTTCTTCAACAGTAGAATATGGGCTTTCCAGAAAAATAAAAGACATGACTTGCTAATACACTGGCCATATATGACATTTCCAAGAAAATACAGTCTGTGGGTTGAGCTAGAATGATCCTGGCAGCTAGTGCATACAATTCAGCAACAGTCACCATCCAAGAGTAGGCAGTGCTGCTGTGTCCTGGGGTCTTGCAGTTGGCATGCTGCCACACTTACTTCTTTCCAAAGAGATAAAAGCATACTCTGATGTTTCTGTCGTCCTCTTTGTCTAAATCTAATACTGCCCTCCCCCCAACATATCTTTCTTACCATTTAGTAATACAGACATGCTGGTATTTTTTTAGGGATATTAATTAGCCTGTGATTTATAGCCATCCAAAAGCAGCCAACAGACACTATTTTGAACCTCCATTTAAGCAATAGCATTGCCAGATTACATGTTTCACAAATCTGTGCTATTTTACACCCTGAGAGCAGGCTAGCAATGTCTTTTGAATGCTTTTCTGAACATGATTTCCTCTCTTGTAACCTTCACCTGTACCCATTTCTTAGGTTTATGACCAGGCTGCTAGGCACCTTCTTGGGTTTTTTTTCACAAGCTGCAGTAATAGCAAAAAAATTCAAGCCTCTGACTTGAAAACAAAATATCAGTCCACAAAGTTCCTGCTAGGGAGAGTTGCTAACAGAAAACCCAAGAGTATGACTGAAAGCAGCCTTGTACTGTGATAACTGCAGATTCCAGGTTGTCAATTACTTTGACCTTAACATCACAGCACCTTCAGGTAAGAGACATATGTAAACACAGCAATACTATAATCTTACCCCATTTGATGTTATTGTAACAGTTTATATAAATGATCCATTTTTGAAATAAAACTAAAACATATACATTCATATCTTCATCCCTTCAAAGTAGTTTTGGTTTCTGTCTTCCCCTCACCCTCACCACCACCACAAATTTCTGATGAATACAGCAGGTAAGTGTTAACATCTGTTAACAATGGGAGGTTTTTTATCTGTTGATTGAAGCCTTTGTGCTGGATATAGATACCAGCCTTGGGAAAAACTTCTTGAAGGGTACTGCACCCACTAGAACTAGTGAGAGGCTTCAGTTGCCTGCTTACCACAGGGCTTGAATCTTTGTGGTAGGAAATAGAGTCAGGAGAGACATAGATCACAATGAGTTTATTAGAACATATACTTAATTATTAAGCTTTCATTATTAACATCAGATAAATATTGACACTGTTCATTCAATTATTCCTTCACACAAACTCATAATTATGCAGCTGCAGTAGCTGCTGGAAGGCCAAACTCAGCTCTTTACCAAGAAGTGGAGGTTCAAACTGATTTGCCAGTAAATCCTTAGTAGGTGTTGATAAAGTCTCTCAAGGTTCTTCATTTCATGTACGTACAATCCTGTAGAATAGGATACAGGCTGAGTTATACAACTAGTTGTTGATGCTGGTATGTCCTGGTGGAATTGCCAGATGCTTAATGTCCTGAGTTTAACATTTTTTGAAGATTCAGAAGAGCCACTAGACCCCAGAGACTACCAGTTCTGGTGAAACACTCAAGCAGTACCTCTCAGCAAATACTTTTGCTCTCTTTGACCTGCTATTTTCTGATAAATGCTTCTGCATCCACACCTGTAGGAACCTGTGGGGCCAGTTCACAACTCACACAGAATGGGCTTTTTTTTGATATATCTGATTCAACACTGTATAGTACTCTCACTGAACATACATTATTGAAAATCTTTCACAGGTTTTCCAAAACTGCCTAGGATATTTACTTTCAGACATTTAAAACCCCTAAAACGCTAGAATAACCACCAACAAAAAGCGAGATCTGCAGCATTACTAGTGTCTATTTCCTCTATTGTTGCCCAGTGCTCTATATAATAACTTCCATCATTATTCTGGACAAAGTTTTAATAATAACAATGAATCCAAAGTATTTTGTTGAGTTCCTCAAAAGTGATGCTATCATTTGCATATCTAATTTGAAGTCCCCCTCAATCTAATTATTAACAAAGATGAGATATACCTTCTTTAGCATATATCTATATGCAAGATGTTGGCAACATATTTCTATCAGAAACTAACTGCATCATCTATACTCTGAGACTTTCAATGACAGAATATTTGTCGTTTTATGTCCTGCTGAAGGTGGAGACTGTAATTTTGAAATGATGATGATGATCTCTATGTTCTGCAAGTCTACTTGTAGGGGTTGTAAGTGATGCAGTTTACTTCTTGACAACAGCTTCTTCATTTTCTGTCAGTGCTGTTTAATATTTTCATTTATGATATAGACAATATACTCACGAAGCTGAGTGGTGCAGCTGTCACTCCAGAGGGACCTGAACAACCTGGAGAAGTGGATCTGTGTGAACCTCATAAGGTTCGTCATGCCAAATGCAAGGTCCTACATCCAGATGTAGGATGGGGGATGATATGATTGAGAGCAGCCCTGTGGAGAAGAACTTCGGGGTGTCGATGGATAAGAAGCTTGACATGAGCTGAAAGTGAGCGCTTGAAGCCCAGTAGGCCAACTGCAGCCTGGGTTGCATCAAAAGAAACGTAGCCAGCAGGTTAAGGGAGGTGATTCTGCCTCTCTGTTCCTCTCTTGTGAGACCTCATCTGAAGTATTATGCCCAGCTCTGGAATCCTTAACATAAGAAAGATATGGAATGGGTCCAGAGGAGAGCTGCAAATACGATCAGACAGCTGGAGCTTCTTTGTTATGAGGACAGGCTGAGAAAGTTTGTGTTGTTCAGCCTGGAGAAGAGAAGACTCTGGGGAGACTGTATATGGGGTTTCCAGTACCTGAAGGGGGTATACAAGAAAGCTGGGGAGGGAAATTTTACAAGGGCATGTGATAAGACGAGAAGGAATGGCTTTTAATTGGAAGGGGTAAGACTTAAATTAGGCATTGGGAAGAAATTCTTCACACTGAGAATAGTGAGGCACTTGCACAGGTTTCCCAGGAAAGGTGTGGATGTCCCCTTCCTGGAAGTTTTCAAGACCAGGTTGGATGGTGCTTTGGGCAGCCTGGTCTAGTGGCATGTGTCCCTGCCTGTGTCTATGTGTGACTCTATGACTGTCACATTGTTCTGTACCTCTTTGCAAAAACTGTCAAACAGCACAGCTGGAGTTAATAAGCTGTGAAACGTTTCCCATTACCAGTAACAGACACAGAATCATAGAATCGTAGAATTGTAGAATCATAGAATCACAGCACATGACCTTGTTGAATCAAGAGATTCATGCAGGTCCACTTCTCCTGCTTGTCCAAGTTCCTCTGGATGACATGCTATCCTTCTGACATGTCAACTACACCACTCAGCTTGGTGTCATCTGCACACTTGTTGAGGATGCACTCAACCTCACTGTCTATGTCATCAATGAAAATATTAAACAGCACCTGTCCCAGTACGGACCCCTGAAGGACAGCACTTGTCACAGATCTCCATCTGTACATCCAGCCGTTAACCACTACTTCTGAATGTGACCATCCAAACAACTCCTTATCCACTGAACAGTCCACCTATCAAATCCATATCTCTCTAATTTAGAGAGAAGGATGTTACAGGGCATAGAGTCAAAGGCTTTACAGAAATCAAGGTAGGTGACATCCATTGTTCTCCTCATGTCCACTGATGTGGTCATACCATAGAAAGACCCTAGGCTGGTCACAGGACTTGCCCCAGGTGAAGCCATGCTGGTTACCATTAATCACCTCCCATCTTCTGTGTGATTTAACACTGCTTCTAGGAGGATCTGTTCCATGGTCTTTCCAGGCACAGAGATGAGGCTGACAGGTTGGTAGTTCCCAGGGTTGTCTTTTCTACTCTTTTAACAAATGGGCACACTGTTACACTTCTTCCAGTCACCAGGGACTTCTCCTAACTGCCATGACTTCTCAGATGTCATGGAGAGTGGCTTCCAGTTCCCTCAAGACTCTGTTCTGCATCTGTGTTGTCTGATGCTTTCATTATTTCATCAATTCTGCATCAGCCCTGGTTGTCCTGCTACTGAAAAGCCATCAAAATAACACAGCTTGAAATGATAAACAGAACAATTGCAGCACAGTGCATGCAATTCTATGGGCTTTTCTAGGTGTACAGAGGTTTGTGTCTGTGCTCTGGCAGTCTTATTTTACCATACAAAAGGTTTATCTAGATATGTTTATCTAAAGCTGTTGCACTCTTTTCATACAGGAAAATTTTCTCTAACTGTTAGGAAACCTAAGAAATTACAGTTCATTATTTTTCCTCAGAAACAGATTATAGAAAAGTGCAAGTTTTCATTTTTGCTCTTTCATTAAAGAAAGAGAGGAAAATATAACAAGGTCCAGGCAAAGTCCATATCAACCACAAGTAATCTTACTGCAAAATTGGTATCATATAATTGGAACTAGTCAAATCCATTAGTATATTCTTTCCTTTACCGAGGTTAGATGCATGACTCAAGAAGGTACTAAATTCTCAATGAAGAGTTAACATAATGGATCAGAATCCTCTGACCCAGTTTAACAATTAGCTGGAGGTGACGTGACGTGAAATTTAAATGTACGTTCCAGAGCAAGGAGTTCTTTCATCCTTTTCACAGAATTTCATAGAAATTCTTTCATCCTTAATAAACATGGCTAAATTTAAAACTGGAATGTATATTTCATTTTATTGTTATAAATATTATCTGCTTAGTGCCAACAGCATATTTCCAGCAACTGAAAGTGTATCCCTCTCACTGTTTGTCAGATCTGCAATGTATTCATATAGCTGTGGTATATTATTAAACATGTAAAGCAGAAGACTGAAATTGATAATTAGCCCTCAAAATTTTGAAGTAGTGTCTGGGAATTAAGCCACACATTTCCCATTATAGTCCAAAGAAATCACATAGCTAAAATTCTTTCACTGTTTAGGAGATCAGGACACAGCTTCTGAAGTATTCTTGGTCATGGGAGAGTAATTTGCACTTTATGATTATATATGGGCCAGTCTTTTCATTATATATTTTGTGCTTTTTTGTATTTTTTAAAAAAAATAAGTTAGTTATTGTGATTTCAGGTGTTCAGCTTTGAAGGAATGAGTCATCACAGCTCTTTACTGATAGACAGAAAAAAAAATTCACTTTACAATAAATGCAAAGTAAAAACAGGCAAACAGACAAAACCCCCAAAACCAAAGACTACATGATTCTGATTTAAAAAAAAAAAATACTTTTATTTCTATAGGAAAGTATTCTCTTTTGGAGCATTTTGTTAATGTGCATGTTATCAATGCAGCTAATAAAATGTTTTTCTAGTTTTAGATTCTTCTTAACTCAAAAACTATGAAACTTCTGGGATTCTTAGAGCTTCATGAAGACTCAGATTGCTTTGATAGTTTTCGAATAGTCTCATAATTTTCTGCTACAGAGTATGCAATCATAGTCTAAAGGTGGGGGGGGGAGGGAAGAACATTTTTCCTTCTAACAATTTTGCATTTGGGTACATGCAGTATGTATTCAGGACTCAACTAAAAATTTATTCCTACCACAGTATTCTAGAATTTTTTCCCTAGCAGGTCTTTCTCTATATGTACATAATATGATACATGGCATATGTACATGCTATATGACAACTCAGGAAGTATGCATGAGTCTAGATATACAGATGAGGTTATTTTTGTATTTGATTTTAGTTTTAGCTTTCTTCTTTTAAAGAATAGTGGAAAAAAAGATTCAGCAGTTAAATATTTTATAGTTTGACACTAAAATACTATTCAGAAATTTTAAGACCACTTGACATGAATGGAAGTTAGAATCAACCTTTTACCTTCCTTGTCAAATATGTGAAGAAATTAGTTATATTGTTCCATATACTTTTATTAATATTCTATTCTTTTGCTTAGATATTGAGCTTATATTTAAAAGTCTAGGTGTTCATTAAATGTTTTATCAATATTTCATCATTAACAGTCAGGCTGTTCGTGTCACATTAAACAGATGAGATTCTGGCAGGTGGCTAAGGAAACCCACCCATCAAATCACGAGGTTAAAAATGCACTGCCCAAATTTCTCAGCACCTTCTCAGATAGGAGCCCAGGCATGACTGAATCTGTTTCTACTCTCATACTTTGTTGACAGTTTATGACTAAAGGATTATGAGTGTGTGTGTGTGCGCTTTATATATGTTTTTGCCACAAGCCAGAATTTCATTACCTGTGAGAGTCTCCTTAGAGACTGGTACACACAGGGTTAATATGTGCAGTTCTGTTTTTAGTCCAAACCAGACAGCCACTTGCAGCAAAGCCTGTCAGAGAGACAATTTTGCAATGCTGCAGGCAGTAAGCAGTTTAATTCAAGTGACAGATTAAAACAAATTCAAGACTGACTTGATAAATTCACTTGCTGGGTTAGCGCTTAGACAACTATAACTGTTAACAATTAACATAAATAGATATATAAAGCAAGTAACAATAAAAAATTCAAGTTAGGAGTTATTTTTCCTGGGAAACATCTGACAGAGTCAGAGTCATGCAACTCTTACAAAGACATTTCCTCTTGATGGAGGAAGAGAGGTCCACCTCATCAACCTGTCCATCAGGTAACGTGGTAATTTTTGCTTTCTCAAAAAAGGGGGGGTTCAGGTATCAGTTTTATAACTTTTGAATACGTTTTGACATCTCTTGGCAGGGTGGGACCAAGTCAATTAGTTTGTGTTGACTGGCCCTTGACAAGGCCGCTTGTGTAATCAGAAGTAAGGTCTCCAGGGTTCACAACACCTTTGTGGCAGGGAGCTCAGCCCATGGTTTTGGGGCTGTTCCTGCTCTAAACTCAAGCAATATGAGGCTGTGAGGCCTCAGTTTCACCCCCGGTGTCACTTAGTTGATATGAATATGAGACCAGCACCCAATCTATCTGCTTTACCAGACGCAGTTGACCATAGCTGGTCACTCCTTCTTTCCAACCACTCTCTGTTGCAAACACCAAACTTATTTTGCAGAAACAATCTTGCCTTTGGCAACTCACAATGCCACAGGGCCTGGCCAATCTATCATACTACAGTTTCTTACAAGGAAAAAAAGAAACTGTATTTTTTAGCCCATAGACAGAGTTCCAGAAACAGAAGAAAACTATGCCTATATTCACACTGACAAATACATCCTTACCATTGACAAATGCTGGTTTTTGAACACATCCTTTTATACTATGTACACAGGTTTCCCAACTCAGAAAGTCAATAAACTGACTTGTGAGAGACAGAGTGCAAGATGCACACAGACATCTTTATTTTTTCTTTTGTGGGAAGTTAATTTGAGGTAGCTATTTTTCTTGTACCTAAACTGGTAGCTGAAATACATTTTCTCTCCCTACTCCACCCCCAGTCACTTTTTTTTGTTAATCCCCTGCAGGTATTTAGAATTAGCTTTCATGTTGTGCCTTAGTCCTACTTTCCCCAGGCTTTGCAAATTCTCTTTTCTCAATAAACTTTTTTTATCATTTTTGTTATCCTTTTTTGGATTCTTTCCAATTCAGCAAAATCTTTTTTGTATTATGGAGCCCAAAACAGTGTAAAGCACTCTCACCAATTCTGCACTGAGATAAAAAATTAATTACTTGCCCCCCTTCTCCTGACCTAATTCTTCTCATTATACTGTACATGCTTAATACAGTATTTCACATTTTGCAGCAAACCACTCTACATTCTTCTGCAGAGTTTATGCTCCTTCTGAGCCTGCTCTTTTCCTGTAGTCATGGAAATTTCCAAATTAGCCTTTCTTCATGTTACAAATCAAGGTTTTCATGCTTCAAATTTAGCATGATTAAAGGTCAACTTTGTTGTATTTAGACTCCAATCATATCAGGGTGCATTAGGGTCTTCCCTATAGACTAAGGTTAGAATAGGTAGAAAAATGATGGTAGTGTTGGATGCAGCAAATTCTCTTGAATCTATAGTCATACTGAAAACAAAAATCTCTCTCTTCTGTTTGAGCACATTACTGGAGCTATTCTGGAGAAGAATGGTCTGTGCTTTCCTAAACAGTGAAGTTATAATTTCTTTTTTCTTTCAATATCTACATGGAGCTATGTTCTTTTCATAAGGTTTATAGATCATACCATCAGGCCAAGTTTTGTTTTCCTGAGTTCGGGTTATTTTTTTCTTGCTTTTTTACCTGCACTTTAATTTATTTTATCTTTATAGAAACAACATGATCTGCTATAGAAATTCCTTCTATGGATCATGTCACTTTGGTCATGAGAGCTCAAAGAATGTCACTGTACTAAAGGAACATGAGTGTACTTCTTTCTTCCTTCACTACATAGTCAGACATGCTTCAAGCAGCAGAATAGAATAGAAATGCTTCCGATGTCCATGCTGTTATTCATGTAGCCTCCATGATGTTAGACAACACACAAACGTTTTACCACAGCATTATGCAATCGATGAAACCCTTTAGCTGCACACTTAAGGGACTGTTTGGTTTAATAACAATTATGAACTTGACCTAATGACTTGACTCATTTATAGAGTGATTCAGGTGCAAGTAAACAATCTGTTTGTCACTTTTTCACAATCACTATTTAACATATTATATTCAGAAGTGTCAACAGCGTAAAAGTGTCTAAATTGGTAAACATATTTAGTTTGGAAGAGGAAAATGAAGTCAAAGGGTATCACATTTACTCTTGTAGTACAAAACTTGTTGCCTAAAAAGCAGTCACTTGTACAACTTCATAGCAATTCCTATGCAAACTATAAACCATGCTTGATGAACACCATTGTGCCAGAAAGAGGGGCATAGCCACATCATCCCAGAAGACCTGACAAAGTTCCTATGATGAGCACTGTAGGCACAATCTTACTACCCATGAGCTTCCAGAGCCTACAAAATTGATTATTACTACAGCTTTTTATTGATGTTGATGGTCTTGACCTTACAGTCTTATGTCAAGTAACATAGGCCTCTAAATAGAGCCTCAACCTTAAGTTATCTACGTTTTGTTGCTCTTTAGTCAACAGAAAGAGAGAAGCACCTCCCAAAGGACAATTCATTTTTTTCATAGATCCTTACCCTACAGAGTTATTTTTGAGAAGAAACTCTCCACTAATTCAGGAGGAAGCCTAGGTAGACTAATTTGTACCAGATTCATAAAATCACTCCAGGGAGTAGTGTGACCCGTTGCTGAGACATTGACATTTTGCTAGCTGACCAAAGATCAGTAAAGCCATGCAGAGAGTTGTATCATTTGGCCTTGTCTGGGTGTTTACTGGGCTATGTTGACAGTGTGTCTGCTACCAATTACAGAAATTAATGTGAGAAGCTGATGACCCTGGCAGAACTGCTGATGACCTCTGCTGAGTACTGATTAGTCAGCAGGCAGACACCAACATGCAAGCTCATGGATGAAGATAAATTCATTATGTTAGTGTCAACCTCTCTGGCTACAGCTAATAAGTGTTTTACCAGTGAAGCCAGGGACATTAAAACTCACCTGTATTAGCCTTACGATCAGTGGAGTGCTCTTATTCACATCAGTTTTCTTCTGATGTGAAGCTTAGCACCAGTGAACAGTGATATTACTTCTGGCGTGTAATGAAGCACTAAGCTGGGATTATGTTTTTGTGAGTGCATCCTCAGTACAGAATGGAATATTTCCACAAATTTAGCCTAGTAGTTGATGGCCCTTGACTGCTTTAATTTCAAGTACACTACTTTCCATTGAAATGCCACATCTGTTTCTTTTATTATTACTTTGGATGATTTGAAGTAGATGAACAAATTCTTTGACGGGATTCCTGAAGCTATTTATTTCTTTATAAGTGAAAAATTCTACCATTTTTTTGTTAGGAATTAAGTATATGTAGCAGTATATATAGGTATCTGAAAGCAATGTAGAAAATAAAGATAAGAATACACATTTATTGACACTGTTGTTTACTGGCTTGTGATACCATTAACTATGGGTTTAGGATTTTAGCACATTTCTGATAAAGATAACAAGTATAACCCGTTCTTCAGAAGACATCTGGTAAAATAATGAAAGAATGGATACATACAGACATAAGGTCAACATCTTGAATTCTCTAGAAAAACAGACTGGAATAAGAAAATGTTTAGCATTCAACTCCTTTTGTAACTGAAATACAAGTGCAGAGAAGCGCAAACCTCAAAAAAATATGTTGAATTTAGCAATATGTCGAATTTAGCAATCACAGAAGAATTTTAAAAGCCTTTCAGCTTTTAGTTTGGGATTATTTTTCTGCATATAGAGATCATAGAAGTGGAATCTTTAGAAATAATAACATACACATGTAAAGGCATATGTGAAATAAATTTTATGAGCAAGAATCATTAATAAAAACTACTTAGACTTTGCAGTGTAACAAGTTATACCATTACCATCGAGTTTTTTAGACCCTTTGACAATTATCCAGTACTCCTACTGTAATCTTTCAAGGAGTCTCAGGAGGAAGATATTTAGCCCAATCTCTCTTAGGCTGTAAATGATCACAGAATCCTAAAATTTAAAATTGGGAAACATATACTGCATTAATAGTCTAGTTCTCTGCCAGGACAGAATTCTCCATATTACATTTTCAATCTTTTCTCTACATTGGCTTGAATTTGACAAATTTGAGGAAATTATGTTATTTTATTTATTTGATGAGCAATTTTGAACATACCTTCTCCCTCACCTTTTTATATGATCCTGTGTGACATTGATCCCTCAGATATTCATAGACTTGTCATTTAATAATACTTCATTTTAGATTTGAAAAGACCTTTAAGATTGTCAAGCCCAACCATAAGCCTAAGATGCTGAGCCCACCCCTAAACCATTTCCTTAAGTATCTCAACTATATGCCTTTTAAATACCTCCAAAGGTGGTGACTCCACCAATTCTATGGGTAGTTTCTTCCAGTGCCTGAAAATCCTTTCACTTAAGAAATATTTCCTAATATCTAGCCTAACCTCCTCTGGCACAACTTGAGGCCATTTTCTCTTGTTCTACCACTTGTAACCTGGGAGAAGAGACCAACTTCTGCTTCACTACACAGAATTATAGAATCAAAGAATCATAGAATCATACATCATCCTTTCGAGACAATGTAATTTAATATTTTTTAAAACCTTTTTTTATTTAAAGTTTTCTTTCTACTTACTGCTATACATACCATGATTCTTGTGATTTCTTGAAAAATATTTCATATTCACCCATGATTTAATATGCAAGGATTTTACCAAAGTAAGATTAATTAAGCAGTGCTTATTATGTCTACCACATTAACTGTACCTTCTGAAGAAAACTGTCAAATTTTCTTTGACAGCAGGTTAATTTAACATGGTTTCTTGCTTATGTTCTTTGCTGCCTGCAATTTTCCTCAAGGTGCTAAAGGATTTATTGAAGTATATCTCTGATCTCATACTTAGTATTTACTTCAGACACTTGTAAAAACTAATTCTACAACTGACCCAATCTACTCCCTGAATTCTCAAAGATGGCATTTAATAGTTCTGATTCCGATGCTATCTTAGTAAGTCTATTTATACAAGTTGGCAATGTTAATAATTTCATGTATCTACTATTTAAAATATGCATTTTTTGCTCTGATTTCATGTTTTACAATTTTTTCTGTATGCTCTGCATTCACTATTAACCAGTAATAGTTTTACCTCTCTTCTTAAAAAAAAACACATTATACGTGAAATACAATTTAAACAAAAATACCATAATCAAAACTTCTGATAGTGACAATAAATTTGTCTGAAGCACAGTTATATATCATGGAACAGACAGTGTAGAAGTCCAATGTCAGAAACTATACATTCAATTTCAATTTACTGGTAATTAAATAGGAAGTCAGAAAAAAGATCCATACTTAATATTTACAGACTAAGAAAATTCCTCTCATGTTCTGAGATGCAGTCCAAGGTCACTGGGCATGTTGATCATCCTCTGCTTCCCTTCAAAGTTTCAAAGGCCATAGGGTTTTATAAATAATCATAGAATCATTTGGGTTGGAAGGGACCTTAAAGATCATCTAGTTCCAAACCCCCTGCCATGGGCAGGGACATGTCCCACTAGATCAGACTGTCAAAGGCCCCATCCAGCCTGACCAAGCATACCTCCAGGGATGGGGCAGACACTACTTCCCTGGGCAACCTATTCCAGTGCCTCAGCTGTCTCATAGTGAAGAAGGTCTTCCTTATGTCTGGTCTAAATCTGCCCCTCTCCAGTTTATAGCCATTGCCCTTAGTCCTGCCACTACAAGCTTTTGTAAACAATCTGTAGGTTTTCCTGTGTCCACTGCTGTGGTTACTTCATCATCGAAAGCCACTAGGTTGGTTATACAGGACTTGCCTTTGGTGAAGCCATGCTGGTTGCCATTAATCACCTCCATGTCCTCCATGTGCTTTAACACAGCTTCTAAGAGGATCTGTTCCATGACCTTCCCAGGAACTGAGGTGAGGCTGACAGGTCAGTAATTCCCAGGGTCATCTTTTCTACCTTTTTTAGAAATGAGCATAATGTTACTCTTCTTCCACTTACCAGGCACTTCTCCTGATTGCCATGACTTTTAAGGTATCACGGACAGTGGCTTGGCAACCACATCTGCCAATTCCTCAGGATGCTGGCATGTATCTCATCAGGTCCCATAGACTTATATATGTTCATGTTCCTCAGGTGGTTGTGAATCTGATCCTCTACTGTGGGAAGGGGTTTACCCCCCGGTCATCATCTTGTTGTCCCATGACCCAGGAAGGGTGAGAGTGATTGCAGTGAAGACTGAGGCAAAAAAGTTTTCTAGTTTCTCAGCCTTCTCCTCGTCTGTTGATATGTTGTCACAATTTTTGACCATCAGTGGGAGAATGTTCTCCTTAATCTTCCTCTTCTGATTCATGTACCTGTAGAAGCCCTTCTTGTTAGAATTTTTTTCCCTTTTCAAGCTCAGCTCCAGCTGCGCCTTGGCCTTCAATCATTCAATAAGTATATTTAGGGAAAAAAAGTATATGAATTAAGAAAAAAATGCAACATGGATTCAATTCTAACATAACTTACAATGTAGTTAAGACCTAAGGTAACATAATAAAGCAAGAAGGTTTAAAGGATGGCATACTTACGTTCAGCTATGGCTTTCAAATTTATTTCATTTTGTTTCTGAGTTTTTCTTCCCTTCTGTGTGTTAATTTGATTGCACAAGAAAAAAGTCTGATCACAGCTGTAAATGTACAAATATGAAAATTATATTATGGTGCTTCAGAACAGTGGAATAAATCGTTGGGGAATTAAGATGGCGAAAGTAGCAGCAAGAGGTATTGAGATGAGGCTTTACAATTCAAAATACCTATTGGGGCACCATACAGTTCTTCTCAGTATGGTATTTGAACACCTCAGACATCTGCTGCTTTATCAGCTTGTATAAAAAATTCCTAAAAGAACCCTCAAGAGAGAGAATGCCTACAGTATGAAAATGTTTTCCAGACTCAGGTTCCTGGCCCCTCCCAGTCAGCATCATTAATAGCACCAATTTTCAACTGAATTGAGAATGGAAAGTGCAATTAATCCTTTATTTCATACTAAATGAATAGTTTATGTGTGCACAATTTTTTAAAAACGTTCAAGACAGTGATGATGAGCAAATACAAATCTTTAGGATCTGACTTCTAGCCAAAAATGTAAAACAGTTCAAAATCAAACAGAATCTAAATCCTTCATTCCATCCATGGCACCCCATATTATTCCCCCAGTCAGTATTTCAAATGCAAACCATACCTAGCTTGAAGAGTCATATTGTGTTAACTTACTCCATGTAACACAATATGATCAGTGTGATAGGCATGAAGCATCAAAGAAATAGTGTATTTGCTGAAACTTGATGCAGTTCTCATTTTATAATAAAGAGTGCAGTGATTTTTAACCTTTTACTGTGAGGCTTATTGATACTTTCATGTTATTAATGATCTGAAAAAATGAATTACATTGTTACGTGAGTTTGAGTACAATTATAATGTGCTTCAACTCCAGACGGAATGATGAAACTTCCCTAAAAATAATCATGTAATTTCCTTTCCTTCCTGAACCATCCCTTCCCCATCAGAGTGCCATTATATTACAAGAGGTTTGGGTACTTTGAGCTCAATATAAGCAGAAACAGATTAATAGAACTTTACAATAGTATGGGATTTGTACCTATTTGTTATGGGTCCACTGAATTATCAAGTAATTCATCTGCCCAGTATCTGGGAAAGAACCTTTTGATTAAAAATCCTATTGAAAAGCAAGTTTAGTAAATTTTAAGCCATCGAAACTTACTGAGTTAAGTACATTGGTGACTTGAGATTGGTGATTTGAGATCAGTTTTATATGTGTATATATTTGTCTATGTCTGCATGAACAAATGTCTACATGATCAAATAAATAATTTAAATGTATTTACACCTATTATATGGATGTATGTGTATGTAAACATGAATGTATAGGTTTGCATGTATTTTTATAGGTATGCGTTACAAACACACATATGTGCAAAAAATAAAGGGAAAAGATAACTATTTATATGCCATGTTTTTATTAACATAATGTAGATGGATATGGCAGATTGTATTCGACACTTCAGCAAACTGATAAGTAAGAATGAAAGTTCGTCTTTAGAAAAATTTTTACTAAGGTAAGCATGAGTACTTCTAGATAGCTGAGAACAAAGTAATGAACTCCACATCTGTTTCCAAGTAGCCATTGAACAACACCAGTGGCAATGAACTCAAAAGAATCTGTTGCTCATATCGTCTTTAGGTAGTCTTGGCTGCACTTAACTAGTCAAGGAGTACACCCAGCAATGCATAAACACTTAACTCTGTTATTGATAGGTGTAGCTGTCCAGAAGTTTAGACTTTAAACATCTCTCAACAAATGATGATGAGATCATTAAGGTAGAAAAAAATCTCTTGAAAGTAACACTCACATGAACTCATGTTTAAATGCTACCCTTTCCTGCCCAGAGAGGTCCTGTTTAAGCAGTTTCATACTCTCTTAAGTTTTATAGGCATCTTTATTCAGTAGACCATTAAGTTTCTACACAATCTGGTATATTTCTTATAATGTTGGATAAAGACAAAAGTTCATTGAAATACTTTAATTTGTTCATTGGTAAATATGGCTAGAATAAATTTTGGCTGTGGAGTTGGCTGGAATCATCCCTTTGTAGATTTACTCCTCTAAATTTGAAGAATGGCAAAGACTCACATTTTAATTTTCCTATTCAAAAGTTCCATTAACAACTTCTTTTATAGTTTTTTCCCTCTGCCCTATTTTGGTTTGATTTGGTTTGGTTGTTTGGTTTATTTTTCTTTTTAACAGTAAAACAAGCATGCAGCATCATTTAAGTTAGTAGCATCATCAATATTCAAAGTAATTCAGGTGTCTTGGTTATAAGTGTATAAAAAAAAAAAGCCATTTCACTTCAGCAAGGTAGTAAAAGGATTTAGAGAAAATGGACTTTTATTCCTTACCTATAGGACAGAAATGATACTGATGAGCAAAGACACAGTCTGCATAAGTATGTTGGCAATGTATTTTCTGCCAAGTAAATTTAACTGACCTCTGTCAATACATCTCACTGTCATGGAGATCTGCAAGACATATTTAGGCCTCAGAATGGCATATATGCTTTTTCTCTCTCCCTCTCTCGTTCTCCCTTTCTTATTGCCATGTACAGTTTGAGCAATCTTCTACAAGACTGAGCTGAAAGCAGTGACCAGCATCAGTGTACTCTAAACACCACCCAACCACAATATCCTACTAGACAAATTGGTTGGACTTGGTGATCCGGTGGGTCTTTTCCAACCTGGTTATTCTATGATTCTATGATTCTATATCCAGGATAAACAACACAGTGGATTGTACCCAGTTTAAAGCAGTGAATGAGGATAGCTACTTGAAATCACTGGCACAGTGTCAGAATGACAAAAATCAGTCAGGAGGACAGTGTAAGCAACATTTTACTAATAAAGGTGCAGGTCTCAAAACACTTGATTCAAAGCAATTAATGACCTATACACGATATAACACCAACAAGAAACTGTAAAGGCAGAAACAATGGTGTATTACAAAGAAGCTGCTGAGCAAAATTGAAAACTGTTAAATAACTGTGAACAGTTGCCTTTTTAAAAAAATGTTAAATAATAAAAAAAAGCTCGATATTGCCAGAGCCAAAAAACAAAACCAAAATACTGGCTACAACCTGGCTCTGACCACCTCCTCTTGGACCATGGGAGCTTCAATTTGCTCCTCTAGTTCTGGGATTTGAACACAGAGGGAATAACTTTCTTTACAATTAAAGACTGAGGCAAAGAAGGCATTAAGTACCTCAGCCTTTTCCTTGTTCCCTGTTACTGTTGTTCCTTCTGTGTCCGATAGAGACTGTATGGT
This sequence comes from Coccyzus lansbergi, assembly GCA_033558105.1. Classification (NCBI taxonomy): domain Eukaryota; kingdom Metazoa; phylum Chordata; class Aves; order Cuculiformes; family Coccyzidae; genus Coccyzus; species Coccyzus lansbergi. Next base: position 4,228,294 of record JAUMJK010000013.1, on the reverse strand, counting down.
CTCCCTAGTCCTCATTTTGTTATTTATATATTTATAGAAAGATTTTTTGTTATCTTTCACAGACTTTGCCAATCTGATTTCTTGTTGAGCTTTATCCCCTCTGATTTTTTTGCTACACAATCTCACTTCCCTCCTGTAGTCCACCCAAGAGGCCTGTCCCCTCTTCCAGAGTGCATAAACATTCCTCTTCTTCCTAATGTCACTCAAGATCTCTCTGTTCAACCAAGCTGGTCCTCCTACTGTCACATACCCCACAAAGGCCTTCTCTGTTCACAAACAGCAAGTCCAGGGGCACCTCTTCCCTTGTTGTTTCATTCACCAGCTGTGCAAGGAAGTTGTCTTCCACACACTCCAGGAACCTCCTAGACTGCTTCCTTTCTGCTGTATTGTACTTCCAGCAGATATCACGAAGATTAGAGTCTCCCACAAGAACTAGAGGCATTGATTTACAGATTAACCCCAGCTGTTTATAGAATAGATATATTTATAGATATATCCTCAAGTCATCCAATGCTCTCATATCAGAAAGAGAGCAACTATTGAGCTATCTAGGACAGAAAAGATTTTTTTTCAACACAAGACTGTGATTTCTATACCAACTATTTCACTGTGTTTTGAAAGGTTGTGTGAAATAAATTCATTAGCAGAGTCAGAATTTGGCATTTTTTGTACCTCCACAGCCAGACAACCATTAGAAAAGATAATTCTGTCCATAATTACCTTTATGTGCTCACCAGGTCTTCCTCACTATTGCCCTGCATTAGCTTTACTTATTTTGAGCTATGGTATGAACCATATATCAAGGAAAAAAATAGAAAAGAAAAACCTACTAGGCTATATAACTACTCTAGCTGTCAAAAACTGGAAGGGAAACATACATACAGGGTTGAGAAGACAATTTGACCCAAGTGAATATCTTTCTTTAAGCTCAATCCATTTCAAAAGAGGACCATCACGATCTACTCATATTTTTCCCAGTGCCTGCTCAGTACCAGATATAGCATGCAAGTGTCTGGAGAATGAGCTAGATCAGAAAGGTGAGCCAAACAGACACAGAGCATTAAGAAGGGCAAGATCATATGAGTAAAGCTGACATGAAGGAGAGCAAAACCACCTGTGTTAGTAGCAGTTCTCAATTAGATCAGATTAAACATAATACAAAACTTCCCCCTTTGATCAGTCTAAAATGATTGTGAAGCCTCAGGGCTAGAAGTTTGATTATGTCTTGATTCAAAGCTTCTTTGAATTAAAGTCAGCTGTGAAGACAGTAGTTCTAATAGATTTAATTTATTACCCATTAACAGAATTTGCAGTAAGCACCAAGAGAATATGTCATTCAAGTTATCAACGATACACATAGTCTGAGGTGTTAGCAAGCAACAGATGTGTAAGAGAAAGCTGAAACTAGAGGTGGAATAAATGTCTACTGACTGTTGTTTCCCTTAAGTCCTGACTGTCTCTGTTTTTCAATAAAGCTTTAAGTACTAAGATATAAGATATTTTTCCTAGTATATTTGTGGCCACCGAGATGTGTTAACAGTGAGATTTAAAGTCCAATTTGGATTTACTGCCTTCTCATTAAAACAAGTGTCTTCTATTTCTGTGGGATAAGGTATGGAGAACAGATGTTGTTGATCACCCATTTTTTACTACTTGGGGTTTTGTTTATGATTTTACCATAATAGCTGTTATTTACCTCCTTCCTAAAACAGAAATTCCATTTTTTTCCCATCTTACACATATGAGAGATCTTCCTGTACTCCACTTTCATTTTTCATCAATACAAAATACTTTTCTTGAATGGTGTGAACAGTGTTACCCAAAGCAGCCAGGATAAAAATATAGCACTGACTTTCTGAAAAGGATTACGTTGTTTTTTTATGTACCAATCTCTTCCTTATGAATCAACAGCATTTAAAGTATTTTTAACTGTAAATGCAGATTAATCAAAGTTCTTTATTGAAGCATCTACAAAATAAACTCATCCATTTCCAGTAAGGTTCTCTCCATAGACTTCATTGCACTTTAGATTTGGACTTCAGTTGGCAGGCAAACAATTAATAAAATCTGTAAAAATATGTAGCAATGATTGCCAGTGTTGAGAATTTAATTCCAAAGTTAATACCATTTTAATAACAGAAATCATATTCAATATAGACAGCAGAGGCTTCAAACAAGCTATTGAATGTAGCTAGAAAAAAGAAATGTTTCAAATTATGTAGCATATACACCATGTAATACATGGAAATTATATGCATTCTTCCAGTGCTGGATGTAAAATCAATCCTTTTGTCAAGTGCTCCTATTGTAGACTGCCATGTTGGAGACCTACATTCAAACAAAAGACTCAAAGGGTTTGGGCACTTACCTTCCAGGGAGAGGACCCTTCTATCATTCAATAACTCTTCTTAGTTGCAGATGTCAAATGAACTACTGTAGATAAGACACTTCAGACAAGATTCTGAAAGCCTCTTTGATGAAGTCTTATGTCTGAGGTTAATGACAATACCTTAGGTGTGGGAGTCATGTAATAAGCGTAAATCTGAATTGGAAAATTAAAAACAAAGAGCAGGAAACAAATAAAAAAGTAGCACTAGTTTGAAGAGAATGGCATTCTAGTCAGGAGAAGTAAATAATGAGGAACAATGTGCTATGATACATGAGGACTAAGATGATTTAAATACTAAAAGATGAAAGCTAGTTCAAAGCAGCTAAATAGAGAGCAGTGACAGGTTCCTAGGGGAAAAAAGGGTATCAAACAATTGGGTGTGTCATTAAATATAAGAAATCAAAAGGTAAAAAGCGTCTAAAAGATAATTCTGTGTGCAGCATTAAATATGAATGATAAGTAATAAGATGAGAAAAGAAAAATCTGTGTCTGACATTAAAAACAAAGGAACATTACCAACTATGCCTAAGTAGGGCAAAAAGGATTTGGGTACAATTTATTAATATAAACAAAATCTAGAAGAAACAGACTAACTAAGAAGTGAACAAAGGAAAAAGAATCCACTTTCACTTAAAAAAAATATGGAAGGTTGTGCACTCCTGTACATAGAAGTGCCGTAAAGATGTATACTTCTCATTGAAGTACAACTAAAGCTCTGCTAGGCTGTAACATTTGCTTACTGTACCAATGATTCAGTTAACCTATCACAGCTGTGAGCTTGAACATCACATCTAGCACTTGCTTTGCCCATGTACTTATTTAGAGGAGACATTTGAGGCCCATATGATGAATCTGTAAGAAATTATAGTTATATAATACTTGAGGTACAAAAAAATTATAGATTAGAAATATCTCAAAATCAAAAAAGTGTTGCAATCTCCAGATAGAAACTGGTGATGAGTGGTTTCCCTTAGGGGCCTATACTGGGACCAGTACTGTGCAATATATTCATCAATGCCATAGACTGCAGGATCAAGTGAAGTCTCATCAAGGTTGTGGAAGACATCAATCTGAGTGGTACAGTTGACATGCCTGAGGGATGGGACACCATCCAGAGGGACATGGGCAGGCTTGAGAAGTGTGCCCATTTGGACCTCATGAGGTTCAACAAAGCCAAGTGCAAGGTCCTGTACATGGTTGGGGCAACCCTAAGTATCAGTAAAAGCTGAAGGATGAAGAGCTTGAGAGGAGCTCTGTCAAGAAGGACATGGGGTTACTAGTGGCTCAAAAGCTACACCATTAGCTGGTAATGTGCACTCACAGCCCAGAAGGCCAACTGAATCCTAGGCTGCATCAAAAGAAGTGTGTGCAACAGGTTGAAGGAGAAGATCCTACCCCTATATTCCCCTCTTGTGAGGCCCCACCTGGAGTACTGCATCTAGCTTGAGAGACCTCAGTACAGGAAAGACAAAGGACGGTTGGAACAGGTCCATAGGAGAGCCACAAAATTTCTCAGATGAAAAAAAGGCTGGTATAGTTGGAGTTTTTCAGCCTGGAGAAGAGGGAGTTCCAGGGATAACTTAATACAACTTTTCAGCACTTAAAGGGAGCCTGTATGATAGGGCCAAGCTATTTCAGCAGTGCCTGTTGTGAGAGAACAACTGATAATGATTTTAAACTGAAACAGGGTAGATATACACTAGATTTAAGGAAGATATTTTTTTGCAGAGTATGAAGCACTGGAACCAGTAACCCAGAGAGTTGGAAGAAGTCCCATCCCTGGAAAATTTTGAGGTGAGGTTGGGTAGGGCTCTGAGCAACCTAATCTAGTGGAAGATGTCCCTGCCCACTGCAGAGTGGTTGGAGTAGATGAACTTTAAAGGTCCCTTGCAAATCAACCCATTCTATATTTCTATGGTTCCATGATAAAAATTTCACCTGGGAATTAATTTTTGCATTAATGGTGGGTGATTAAGAAAACTGGTGGATTTTCTTTTTTCACTGAAAGGTTGGAACTTTCTTAAAGACTTTTCTGTTTCTAAATTAGAAGTACAGAGTGCACATTAAAAATCTAAGCATTCAGAAGTAAAGAAATTCTAAAGCTGGAGTAACTAAAGAAACTAGTGACTGCAATAACTCTTAGGAATCTGATAACTGTATGAAATACTACTATCTCACTGCCTAGACTCACCTTTAGTCCATTTTTATTTACTGCTTACTAAAGGGACAGGGCTGCTCAGAAACTGTTTTCCATTTTCTGGAGGCAAGAGGGTTCACTGCATCCATAGTTCAGTACTTAAATTCTGTGCAGTAAACTCTGTGAGACTGCTGGAGACCATATTTTAGTATCCTTGGTCCAGGTTACTTTGCAAATTTAAGATACAGTACACCTATATTGATAATTCACTCTAGCTTGGCAAAATGTTCACGTGTGTAATGCAAGGCACACTGCTAACTACAGGATTATATCTTGCCCCAGTCAAGAGTGTGGGAGTATTATAAATTCTAACTTAACAGAACATATGAACTGCTTATAGCTGGAAAAGCAATACATTTTCTCTAAAAGAAAAAAAAAGCAGAACTGTTCTTTTTTTACTATTTAAAGTAAACAAATTTCCCTCTGTTTCTCTGCCTCCTAAAAACAACCTTTCTGTTTTTAACTACTAAAACTGAAATTTAAATGCTAAGTAATTAAGAATTGGTGTTGTTCAAGGTGGGTCTGGGGAGATTGCTTTTGATTATTCTTTTTTTAACCTGAAAAGCCTGTAAATCAATAAAAATAAATCTGCCGTATAAAAATGTTAAACAACCTCACTAAAGGCCAGCACTCTCTAGGTCAAAGTATTGAAGTTAGAAAATCCTTATATGAAGATGAAGGAACTGGGCAAGATATTAAAATGGCTATCAATACTGTTCCAACAAGATGCCCATCCTCCAAGAGTGGATGTAGATCAAAGAGAATTGTAGCTGGTCATCAGATCCATTTAGTTTAGCTTAGATTACCATATTTCCTACGGCTACCTAGTTGTAGTTTAGTGTGGAAAGGAGACAGAAGCTCTAAGATACCATAAATATATTTTAATATAAAAGATCATTTTAGCTACATTCTGTAGGGAACGGGGTGCAGAAGAAAGCAAAGGCAAGTGTTCACAAAGCCTTTTCTACCAGTGTACAACATTTCTATGTTGTCTCATGCAGTTTAGGCTCTTTTACATACTTGTGATCTTTTAAGGATCTGGAACAAGGGATCCAACAAACATTCTACGTAACAAGCAATAGCACATTGGACACTGGATTTCTGAGAATGAGAGCTTTGTGGGATGAAAACAAAAGACATGATATGATAACAGAGAGAAAGAGGAGATATTTTTTCAGCAGATACAGAGCACAGTTAGAGCTGTATCTGTGGGCTAGCTGTACCTATGTATGTGTGTAACAGATGCTTTTCACCCCTCTCCTTTAAACAAGTCAGTAGCAGTTTGCTTCAGGCTCAGAGGAGGTAAAGTCCTACCTAAAGGCATAACAAGAACTCCTCCAGGAAATCACAGGGAGCAGTGCCTGCCTCTCAAAAGTGTTCCTTGAAGCAATCATACCTCTTATCAACAACAGATCCCTGGTCAATCCTGTGTGAATCCTCCCTGGATGGCAGCTGGACTACATGACTAGGCAACTCTCCTCTTTAACAGGGATTAGCTGTTTAGCCTATGTAACATTTTAAATTAAATAAATCAGTTGGAGTTATAATATTGTGTGATTTAGTATGCTGTTTGTTTAGCTTTCTTAGTATAAGTAGCAAGACTTGCTCTGAAGCACCAGATGACAAGTTGGGAATTTCCAGTTAAAAATTCTCTCAGCACTTACAACCTATTCAGTTAAAACAGGTCCAGAAGAGTCAGTAAAACCCAGAAGTACACAGAGGCTTCAGTGATACAGATGTTCAACAACAATTGCACCAAGACAACAGTTTGTCTGAGAGACAGTGAAGGAATCCAATGAGGAATGAGAAAATCCCAGACCCAAATACTTCTACTGAACCAAACTACAACATGAGTCGTAGGAAAAGGATCTGTAAAGGCATAAGGAGATTTCTAGGTTCATGTTGGCTTCTCTTCCCAGAACAAACCATGTTGTTACAGCCCTCTACTAAATTACTTATTTTATGAAATCCAGTGCCTGAGAGTATGCTTCATGAAAATTCAACTTTGAACTTCAGTGTGAACTAGTGCCAGACATCCAGATGGAATGATACGTGTCAAAACTGTTTTTTCCCAGGGCTCAGGGTTGGGCCCAGTCTTGTCTGACAACTTTATCAATGATTTGGATGAGGCGATTGACTGCTCCCTCAGTAAATTTGCAGATGACACCAAACTGGATGGGATTGTCAATCTGCTTGAGGGCAGGAAGGCTCTGCAGATGGACCTGGACAGGTTGGATTGATGGGTCAAAGCCAATTGTATGAGATTCAACAAGGTTGTTGTTTTGCACACCACCACCATTCAATGCTACAGCTTTGGGGAAGAGTGGCTGGAAAGCTGCCTGCCAGAAAAAGACCTGAGGGTGCTGATTAACAGCTGGATGAAGATGTGCCAGCAGTGTGCTGAGGTGGCCAAGAAGGCCAATAGCATCCTGGTTTGTATCAGAAACGGTGTGACCAGCAGGACTAGGGAAGTGATCATACCCCTATATATGGCACTGGTGAGGCTGCACATTGAATATTGTGTTCAGTTTTTGGCTCCTAAGTATAAGAAAGATGTTGAGCTGCTGGAGCGTGTACAGAGGGCAGTTAAGTTGGTGAAGTATTTGGAGAACAAGTCTTATGAAGATCTGGTGAAGGACCTGGGTTTGGTTAGTCTGGAGATGAGGTGGCTGAGGGGAGACCTCTTTGCTCTCTAAAGCTACCTGAAAGGAGGTTCCAGCGAGGTGGCTGCTGGTCCCTTCAGCCAAGTAATAAGTGATAAGACAGGAGGAAAGGGCCTCAAGTTATGCCAGGGGAGGTTTAGACCAGATATTAGGAAAAAAATTCTTTACTGAAACAGTGGTGAAGCATTGGAACAAATTGACCAAGGAAGTGGTTGAGTCTCCTTCCCTGGAGGTGTTCAAAAAATGAGTAGACAGCACTTTGGGGCATGAAGTAACAGACAAGGTGGTCTTGGTCTGGCAGTTTTGCTGGATGATCTTAGAGGTCTTTTCCAACCTTAATGATTCTATGATTCTGTACTTCTATGATTCTGTGCTCCTGAGAGTCTGCTTAGCAATACCTTGGATTTGAACTCTGGAGCAAACTCACATGAGATGCCTAGATGGGCTTGTAAGTGAATAAAGCTTTGAAATCTTAGCTAACTGATGTAGAGAATCAAGTGTGCACATATAATCCTTTTACTATAAGTACATGTGGTTCTTTATCTATAAACACATATAAACCAATTTTCCTTCATATATTTCCTCCATGAAGTAAGTAATACATTGACCTTACCACCAAACTCTATTAAATCACACTTTACTTAAATATCACTTTTATCTAAAAAAACAGAATTGTCACAATCTGCAGCACAAATCAGAAAGCTTTGAAGTCAGGACACCTTTAGATATCACCATTACAGATTCTGGAACCTCTGCCTGTATCTGTGTTAGTAATCAAATTGTTCAGTGCTGCCTAATTGTTAGCATAATACCTGCCAAAGTTTTTGGTCAATTTTCAATTGAGTATATATAATAAATGTATATTATCAAATCACGTTCTTGCAACTATAATACCTACTATGTCCTTACAACCAGGTAGGTATTGCAAATTTGAATTTTATTTGCCTGATCATCTTGGTGGCATAAAATATCAATCTAAATGATGCCTCATATCCCTGGGAAACAGTCTACTATTCTTTTTAGCCACTACTGATTCACAGTAATCATCATTAAAAAGCCAGTTTGGCAAAAATCTTTTCATATCCAGTTTCCTTTGACATACATGTCTCAAAAAACATAAAATAGGATGCTAAAGACTAGTACCTGCAACATTTAATTTCACATTTTATGCTAATATCTTTAGGTTTTGAAATGTGACTGAATTTCCAATAAGTGACATTTGTAATTCCAGATCTATATAATGTCAGTAAGTCTATTTAAAATCCCTTCAAAAGATAGAATTCACCTGTTTTAAGGGTTTGGTACCTTTCAACTCATCTTCATATTTACATAACAATATTTTTATCATTTCAGAAACTTGTTTCATCATTCTTTTTGCTATATTTTACTGAAAATATACTGTTTCGTCTTCTGAATATTTTAGTCTTTCTGAAATTACACAATTACTCCATATTACAAGCAATCCTGTGCTGACTGATTTTTCTGGTCTTTGAGCACACATATTTTCTAATTTTCTACCAATTACTCTTGTATTTTGAGAGATTTTCCTTTTTATTTTTTTTCTCCAGATAATAGGGAAAGGGAGCAGAAAATGATACGCAGTCCTACCTAATATCTGTTGTAAAGCTGAATCAATCACTATATTCCCTCTGAATGAATATCAAACCTCTCTCACTTCAAAGGAGATAATTTTTAATCTGCTAGATATAGCAGATTCAGATGTAATCATCCAGATGTGATTTAACACTTTAGGAAAATCTAAAGAGCCCTAGATAACCGTCATGTTATTCTCTGCACTTTCTCAGAGATACATATGTAACTCCTTTTCCCAATGTTTCTATTTTGTATCAGTCCAGTTTATTAATTTCACCAAAAACTTTATACAATATGTATAACCTTTTCAGAATAATGCATGACACAGTTTTGATAGAACAAGAGGAAATGAGAATAGGCAAACACATATCCCCAGGTTTTTTAATAAGAATCATGAGACATTATAAAGGTCTCACACTCTTTTCTAGGTATCATTCATTCTTCACTTCCCATTCTCCTCAACTGATTCAAATATGGAAAAAGTTTCACCTCAGAATCACAAAACTGAAGAGAGGCTGAGGTAGAAAGTCACTTCAGGAGTTCATCTAGTCCAGATTGCAGTTTATGGCAGGGTCACCTACAGTAGGCTGATTAGGGCTATGTTCAGTTCGCTTTTGAATATCTCAAGAGTTCATAGCATTTCTGGGCAACCTGTACCAGTATCTGACCACTCTCATAGTAAAAGTGTTTTTCCAGTGCTTAAATGAAATTTCAGGTATCTTAATTTTGTGCCCATTGCCTCTTGTCCTTTCATTGGCTACCAGAAGAGTCTACCTGATATTTTTACCATGTAAACAGGTATATATACACATTGATAAGATCCCTCCTAGAAATTCTCTTGTCCCAGCTGAACAACCCCAGCTCTCTCATAATTTCCTCATATAACAGAGGCTTCCATTCCTTAATTATCTCTGTGGCCCTTTGCCCCCCTAAGTTTGTTTCTCTCTTATAAAGGAAAGCACAGAAATGAAGACAGCACTTCAAACATGTGTCACCAGAACTTAGTAGAGATGAAACGTAACCTCCCTTGACCAGGTGTAGCACTCCTACCTGTGCAGCCCAGGAGATTGTTGACCTTCACATGAGATATCTAAGGGTGTTTTCTCTCCAAATAACCTGTCTTACAGAGAGAAAATGGATTTCAGAGAATGTGGACCAGCAGAATGTTGTTTATTACCATGGAGGAAGTTACAGCAAAGAAGAAAAAAGAGATTATAAAAATTCCTATTCCTAATCTCGTCTTTCTACTTCACTAGATATATTTCATATTAATATAATAGTTTGCAAGATACTAAAACAATAATAGGTATCTAAAGTTGGCATTAATTTAGATGTACTTAGAATCTTGGAAAATCTGAAAGCAGAGACATGATTTATTCCAAGTGAAATAAAATATCAGGGAAAACAACACCACTGTTTTTCAAGCAAACTGTTTACATAGAGAGCTATGCAGCAGCTGGAGCTCTGACCAAAGAAACATACATAATACAAAAACTGTCACCTCCTCAAAAATTTTTCTTCAGTCATGATTTCACAGAAGAAAATACATAATATTAAAGTAATAATTTCTTTCTTAAAAATAATTTCTTTTTTAACTTATGAGAATAACATTTTCAGAAACATTGTGTGTATTAAGAAGGCAGGAATAAAACTGAAAAGTGCCTCCACAAAAAAAAATACTGCACTGAGAAAAAATAATTAGAAGATTTTTTTCTGCTGCATAGTCCAAAAGAAGGTATAAATAACATGAAAAATAGAAGAAATGAAAATCTGTATAGTATAAGCAAAGCCTTCTCTATGTTAACCGCAATACTAATTGATTAATTTTATGCTTACTAGTAGAAAAGATCATTGCTGGCATAATTCATGAACCTCAGAAGAGTCATTAATATGATACGGCTACTCTAATGAAGCATTCATATGTCACTCAGAACATTATTATTTTGAATAAAAGTATTCTTACAATGTAGTGGGTTTTGAGGACTGATTTATTTGTTTCTAAATACTCACTGCCTATACAACAAATGTATATGTAATATACATATTTGAAAATAATTACTGGCAATTCAAACCATCTTAATTGTTGGCTACGGCTTGATCCACTCAGCATTCGACCTTTGACTCCCACTAGAGGGAAGGCAGTTTTCCCAATAGAGAATAGGACACTGAGATAACTAGAAGCTGCAAGGTCAGATACAACTCTTGTGTTTGAAAGACTGATGATTCAGAACAACTTGAGAAGTCACAATGTAGAGGACTATGTAACTAATTCAAATAGTACAATGTAATGTCTGACTTCAACTAAAATAAATAAATAAATTCAAGGCTCAACAGCTTTTGTAAATCTACATCCTAGTCAGGGGCCTCATTTCACTTGGGTGCGCTACTGGAAGTGCACAAGTATAAAATGAACATCTTGTCTTCTTCCTGCAATCATACATGCTACATAGTAGGGAAAGATTGAGCCAATAAATTAGGAGAAAAATGTGAGAAGCAATAATCAAGTAATAGGGAGGTCAGATTTTTTTTGTAGCCTAAACAGTCGTAAAGGAAGGAAAGTGATGGAGGTCTCATTTGCTACTTCTTTTATGCTTCCCCCCTCCTAGAGGAAGCAAAATCCACCTCACCTCCTCCAGCTCTGGAGGTGACTGACAGTGCTGTAGTTCCATGAGCCAGACAATGTTTTTAGCCCATTCTGCTTCTGGTTATTTTTCTACCCCACCATGAATTCAGTCTGCAACAAGCACACCAGTTCTTCTGTAACTTGGATTTTGGATCTGGGAGCTAATTAGATGGAGGAAGAAGACTAGGAATACTTAGGTGACAAGAATATTTCCAATTCATACAGTGGCAATTCTGAGCTGGAAATACTTAGCTTCATTTTCAGGTTGGATGTGTTAGTCTTGCATGTCAATGGTGAGCAGCTGACTCCCTCTGAGAGACCACCATATTTTTAAGAGACTACTAAAAGCCTTAGTAGACTGCTAAAAGTTGAATCCATTCCTAAGCTATTAATTAGCCTGGTCCAAAATAATAACCTGTCTTAATTAAGTCCATTCCGTATAGACAAAGATAGGTTTGCTAACTGAATTTCAGTCTAAATAGAAGTATTTCTGACTAGGAGTATGGTATTAATGAAATCCCTTTAGTGAAGGCAGTGATTTTCTCACAAGTTTAAAAAAAGGGAGGAGGGGGGAAGGAACAGTACCTACAAATAGAATTCCGTATCTTCCTTATTTTTTGTGAAATGTGTTTTGGCTGTAAAAGGGGCTTTTATGACATTTTTTACCAATATGATCCACCTATTGTGCTGCAATAGGAAAATGGCATTTTTCAATACCACACTCACTTAATCTGTCTCAAAATAATCTCTTGATGAACCAAGGATGTAGGAGTGTACAATGCTTTCTAACTGTCTGTATTTCCACGGTCAGAACAGGAGACCGTGGTATATTGCTAATGCTAAAAAGAAAAAGCTGGCACTTTGACAAAAATCAGTACAAAATATCTCTCCAGCAAAAGTGGAGCAGTAAAGTGCCACAGAGTTTGCAGAGTGCTGAATCTCCATCTTTCTGTTTATTTTCCATCGAATAACAGAAAGTTAATGGATATCTTCCCAATACCCATTCAGGGCAGAAACAGAGCCAAACTCTATTTGATTTGCTCACAAATCTTCTACATTTACAGTTCTTCTGACAGACTGAGAAGGCTGCATGAAGTCACAATCTGAATTGATTCTCCATCTGCACATATTAATTAATACTGAGAGAACACATCTGCAATTATGACTTACCAACCTCTTGATTCCTTAAGCAAAACTGTTTGTTTGAGGAAGAGCGAGAAGGAATTGTTATTGTGAAAGGAATATCATATTATTGTTAAAATTTTGAAAATTCAGCTTCATTTGATTGAAAAATGAATCAAAACACCTTTCAAATACTGTTAAAATCCAAAATATATTTGTGCTATACAGTCTAATTTTTTATACATTTAATTATTTTGATACACATACTGTTTTAATAAAATACTTCCCTTTTTTTATATACTGCATTTAGTTGGAAAAACATGCACACATACAGTGTCAGCATAGGTCCTAATTTAAAGTGATCTTTTAAAAACATATTGGAAGCAAGCATAAAAAAAAATTTCTTTTTAACAAAAAGCTATAAAATTGTTTAATAAAATAATTTCAAAATTAAACTGGGAAATCAGTGAGGAACAAGTTTTACAAATCCACCATATTTACTCCTTGTACATTTTAGGAAGAACGTGTCTAATGCTTTGAGATTGCCTGACCCAGATGCTTTTTGTCATTGTTCATCCCATAGGAATGGTAAGTTCCCCAGTGCCATTTTTGAAAATAATAATTAATCCCTTCTTAAAATAAAAGGGGTTTGCATTGAAGATTTCAATAAATTATACCACTGACTGCTACTAAGCAACATTTGCAAGAATTGTTATCTAATATATTTAACCTTTCACAGTAATTCTATAACAACAAATTAAATACTGCTAAGGAATGGAGATAAGCAACTGGAAACCATCATCTACACTAGTGTTGTAAAGGTCATTGTCACAGCTTTGTTCTTGCCTCCTACACTTCACCTGAAAAATCCAGTGTGGGATGTGTAAGCACAGGGTTTTTGTGGTTGACAGAGCTTAATGATAAGGATATGACAATAGGTCTTCAATGCTGTAGCCAAAACACTCACATTCTATCCACACTAATTAGTTAACTAGTACAGGAGTAATGTTTGTGCCCAGATAATAATTTTCTCTTTTACCTCTACATAAATAGATACAATCATTTTGATGTATTTTTTTTCTCTTTACTGTTAATTTTCTTATAAATTTAATGTTTTATTTGTATAGACTTCTCAACAAGTAATATGCACCATTTACCATGGATACATATTTGATGTTGCAGTTATACCTGTTAATTGTGGTTGATGAAACAGAGAGCATGGATATATTTTTATTCCTTTACTTGATAAATGTTTACAAATTCTGTCTAAGTATATTCACTGCCTGTATGTAAGACAATAGTTTCAACTTTACAGAGTGAAACGTATTTACTGTTGAAAATTCATGAGATGAAACTTTACCTTCAAAAGGCTTGTGGAAAACAACCTGTGAGGGTGAATCCTGTCTCAATTCAAGTTTGCTTAGTTCCACCACTGTACACAGTCAATTTCCAGTGACTCAGGAAAAGTACAGTGGTATGTGAGCCTTCCTTGAACCTATTACACACTGTAACTCTGCATTGGCTTTTTTCCTGCTGGGAACAAGGGCTCAGAGCACAAAACAAGCAAAGTGCCTGGATACTGTACTTGTAATTTTAAAAATATTTACTTGTAGCTTCGGTATGATATTTGACCTCATAATTTTCTATGCTTCTTCAAGAAATCTGAAAGCCCCAGATGATGCTTTATTGCAAAGTCTAGAAGTAATTTTTATTTTATTTTAGGGTACAATGCCTCTTAAAAAGGTGGTTAGCTTTTTTTGTTCTAATGAACATCTTTTGTTCTAGATGAAGGGTTGTGGATTGTGCTAGACCTTTCACTTCTGTTGGCCTTTGAATTACATTGTTCATGTCAAATCTTAAAAGGACATGAATGCTGAAATTATCTTCACTTTTGTTTTTCTGTTTCTTCCATGAAGATAAAAGTACTTGATTTTGATATAGACAATATAGTAGGGGCTGTATTTTTTCTTTTTCTTTTATACAAAAGATATTGATTATCTTATACTGGTATTTCTTTTCAAGTTATAGAAGAACAAAGCTTATTCTATTACTCTAACTTCCTTCAAACTGCTCTGTTTACATCAGCCTGCAACATTTCAGTCACAGTTAGCACTGCTCTTACTCACTTCAAAGGTGTGAGATGAGCAGTTACCATTACATCAAGTCTTTATATTCTATTTTATCTGTAATAGTCACATATTTTATTGCCTTATTATTAAGTCAAACTCAGTTATATTTATTCAAGTTTTCTGACTAAAATGATGGACTAAAGCGTCCATAATTTTTCCAGCTGTTATTGTTAAAAAGAGTTTTCTTTTATACTATAGGGAAATAATTCTGGATGAGATACAATCCTTAAATGCTACAACATTTTAATTTATTTTGTTTTCTGAAGACAGACGCATATGAACATTCATACGCACAAGACAAATATGTTCAAAACTGTTGAATAATAAACAATAAACTGTTCCAATGTATATGAGTTGCCTGGTTGTGCCTTAAAAGAGGCTTTTAATTTGAATGTATCTACTTGCTATGCATATGGTAAGAAATGGAAAATAGAACTATACATTGCAGAAACTACCATGTCTATGTCTCTGTTTGTGACGGAAGGATGCGAAGACCTCCTGCAGAGCTTCAGCCTGACTGTTCTGTTCATGGTCATGTCCATGGGGAATAAAAAAATAGAACAAATACCTTACCATAACTCATAAATACCACCAGAGAATAGAAACCATACGGTAGCAGTAACAAAACCAAACAGTTGTATATGCAATGGAAAAACGAGGCAGTTATAGATCACTGTTATTCTTGTTAACTCTAGGTAAATAAATTAACAATCATTTATGGTGAAACATAAATACAGACAAAAGACAGAGTCAGATCACCTAGAGAGAATATATTTCCCTTTTCAGATTAGTGGAATTCAATAATTTCGTCAGCTCTCCCCTATAAAGCAGGTTTGATCTAAGAGGTGAACCACAAATACTCTTTTTATAAGCGCCGAAGACCACCGTCTGCAACTCAGTTGCACCAGCCAGGGTGTTAGGTCACAATGACAAAAAGTTTGGAGGGCAGAGTCCATGGAGGTAATTCCTATGCATTGGGAAGAATGTGAGCTGATTCCTCTTTCTTCCCATCTGCAATGAGTAATACAGGGTGAGTTCTGAGAACTTTTATGCCTTCTTTGCTTTCTCTGTGCTTCTTTTTGAAGTCTAAGGAACTGCATAACAGGACCGTGGGCCATGAAAAGAAGTAGCAAAGTCTTAGAATTTTAACTTGAATTTTTTCAGTGTTGTTTTTAATCACATGCATCTATTTTCTAAATTTCACAAGTGTTGCCTGATCACGTAGATGAAAACAGTAGAAAAATAAATAGACTGGTTTTTTCAGAGTTATTACAGTCTAATACTGCACACACACACAAATACATACTCCTGTAAGTATACATTTACAAAAACAGGCAAACATAAATATATCTAATTCCATAGGTAAGGCAATTAAGATGAGGCTTCCCCAATGGAATATTTACTTATGCAAGGACTGATAATTATTCTAAGAAATATTCTCAGATCATGTACTCCTGCAGTACTGTTCAGAAAAGGCTGTGATTTACTATAACAAGCATTCAGAAAAAGCAGAAAACAAATCAACACTTATTCTATTGTATTCAATGATAACAATCTTACTGCATCTGAACGTGCCAGGTTCCTTCCTCCACCAAGGAAATCATATGTTTTTATTCAATTAAAAAAACCCAAAACTTATTTCTTATGCTTATTTCTGCATTCCTGTAACAGGAAACATGAAACTGAACTCTTCTTTAAGGAAGACAATAGAAAGATTTCTCAAGAGAAAGGGATTGTCTATCTTTAACATATTCTGCACATGTGGATTTCAATATATTTATATTCATATAGACTCATGATGGATTCTTTTATTTTATTTGAAATCTTTTCCTTAAAGCAAGCGTCTGTATTTTTGCACTTTAGGTAAGGCTCTAAACATTAGCATTTGTGTGCATTTAATTCAGCCGACCTCATCATTTTCTTGTTTCATGCCCAGGGCTTAGCAGTTGGAGTTTAAAAACAGCCAGCTTTAATGTCTATGACTGACATGTAATTTCTGCTTACTTTAAAGCTTTTTTTTGCTAACTTTGCCTTTTTTTAATATTCTTTCCTGTCCATAATCACAAAGCTACATAAGCTCTTTTGTGGCTTAATAAATATTGTCAATTTTTTGAAGCTCAACACAGTGTGCATTCCTCTTCAAAGATAGCTATTAAGCATATAAAAAGAGGCTTCTTAAATTTGTAGGTTCATTTTTACTTTTATTATTCCTACTGCTTATATTTAAATGAGGAAAGATTATCCATTGAAGAGGCTGAACTGTCAAAAATACTGCCATATCTGTAATTATGTATAACCTTCCTGTGTTTTAATAATGTTATGGTTATCACAAAAACTAACAAAATCCTCTAAATGTGAAATGAAATGCTCTACCTTCCATTGACGCTATTGTTTCATTGGAAACTCAAAGCCATGTGAATGCAAAGCTATTTAGCTCAGACCTACAATATTACGATCTCCTGGTTTTTTAAAATAATAATAACAAGTAACAGGCCTGTTTGTAATAGATGTGTTACATCTTATCACCCTAGTTCACATGTTTAATAACATGCATATGACATAGTTCTGCAGAAGTATTACTGATAATAGAACAGTTGAAGGACACAGCCACATAGCACACCTTTTATTTTTCTTATTATCTGATCCAGTAAACTTCTGAAAGATAGTGGAAGCAGTTTTCATTTTCACAATGCCTAGGAAAAAATTATTATTAGAACTGGAGAGATAGGTTTTCCTCACTCCTAGAAGTTTATTATTAAGTTGGTTTTTTTCAAAAAGTGTTTTGCTAAGCACTTCAATTTTTTCTGTAAAATAGAAGATAAACATGGCTGAATTATTTACTACATAGATTTTGCCATCATTCAGTTGGGGTTGCTAACAGAGATAATTTGTTATTTGTTAATGTGCATGACTTTGAGAATAATAATAACATTATTTTAATGAATCTGTTATTATGTTGACCGCCATGATCCTCACTCTCCCACTGCATGGCAGAATAGGTAGGAGTAGCTATCTGCTCAGATACACATCCAAAATCAAATAAAACACATAAACCCAGCATTGGTAAGCTTCATAACTCATCTTTCCCACACTGCAGTTAATTAGAAATGGATCTTCAGGCAGTGAGATGCAACCACTTGATTTTAGGACTGTATACATACTTTCTCCTCTTTCCTACACAATCCATTTGTTTAATATATGTTTATGACTTTTTTTCTCTTCCACGTAAAATACAAAACACTAATACCAGTCTGTAGTAAGATTGTTAGGGGTTCTTTAAATATGAAAATTTGAAGTAAAGCATTTCAAACGAGAAAGTGATGGAGTAGAAAAAAGAGTTCAGTTACAAATTATTCCAACTGAACATTGGAAAAAGAGAATTATCAGAAAGTCCTCACTGTATCAAAGTTTCTTCAAAAGCCAACCTCGTTCTCATTGAATATTTGAATAAGGTTGTTCAGGTCAGGAAAACAATGATGCAAGACCACCTAACACAGTAAGCTTTGTCTTCCAAGTTATACTTCCCTTACTACACAAGGGGTATTATCTCCTTTCTGACTCACCTTGTTTTTTAAAACAAGGAATGGAAATTAACCTTCAGCAATTTGATGTTCATTTGCGCGCAAGGTTTATTAAAAATGAACATTGGTTAGTGTGTTTCATACACTAGTCATATTGGATATCCCACAAAATGAATTGTCTCTGTTAGGCTTTGCTTTTCTTTTAAAGTAACAGTACAGCTTATAATTATGTATATTGAGGACTTATTGCTCATTTATTAGAAAACAATAGAATACAGTGCTGTAAGTGGCCACTGCAAAAAGTCATTACCATAAATCTCTGTACTTATCATTGAGTTTAATGTATTATATCCACATCAAATTTTAGCAGACTTAAAAGTAAATTAAAATGTTCAAGAGTAGGAAAAAAAGAATCTTAATTTAATTTAACGTCAATCTTAAATTATGAAGTTAACAAACAGCAAAAAATAGCATCAGATACCTTTTCAATTTCAACTTCAAATAAAATGCATTTTAAAATCCATGAAAAATCTTCCAACACATACTTCAGAGCAAACCTTAGTACTACAAAATGAAAAAGTGCAGAAAGAGGTGGTTTTCCTACTGCACTGATTCATCACTTCTAAGACCAGTGAAAAATATCGCCTCTACTGAGTTTTCTTATCTAGAGAGAGAATTTAAACTGCTTCTGTAGCTCCTAACAATCTGTTTAACTGGCATTTTAGCAGCAAAATTAAACCTAGGCACAGTGTTGGTCTCTCCATCCTGCAAAGATGAATAGAAAGGCTCATCTTTAAGTACATACACAATAATACTGACTATAAGCTGTTCATGCATATCAAGACAGGATCATTTACAATTTTTTTGTGTATTTGTTTTGCTAAGGCATAAAGACAACTTTACCACCTGAAGTTCAGTGCTCTGATTTAGGAAAGAAGTAGATTGGAATGCAAGTGTTGTACACAAAAGTGTCTTCTCAAAGCCATGTGGTAGAATGAGTAAACATGTACATATATGTCTTTCAGTTGAAGGTAGAATGAGTAAACATGTACATATATGTCTTTCAGCTGAAGGTTAGGCTTACCAAAACATCTTGCTCTCAAGGATGCTCTGAAGTCCATCCAGAAGTCTACTTATCTGGTACATCTAACTTGACTTTGAAGTAGAGTAAGTTTTGATAATGATCTTGAATAATTTGTCTTGGTCATTTCAGGTACTGTTTCTTTCTCTTTAAATGTTGCAATTAAAATATATTGAGAGTTTTGTTTCTGTTATTTTTTAACTGATTTTCCTGAACCAGTGGCAAGCTAACTATAGAATTAACTTATTCCTTAGCATAAATTTCAAACACAGCTGATAAGAAGTTCCTAAGTATTTTGAAAGGTCACGACAAGCTGAAAAACTCACAAATAAAGCACCAATATAGCAATCTTCAAAAAAGGTCATGAGGAAAACTTCTGTCAGTTACTAGTCAGCAGCAGAATGGCTATATTACTAATCCTGTAGCATGACCTACAGCCTAAGGCAGAAAAATCAGAGCACATCAAAATGAATAAGACAAAATATAATAAGTACTTTTGACTTCAACATTAAAATTATTTATGGAGAAATCCATTGCATTCATGAAAATTGAGTACTTCTTATGTTTCAAAAAAGAAAAAAAGAAAAAAGTATTCTCCCATTGCTCTTCGATGAACAAAAAAACTCTGAGAAATGATGGAAACAGTCACAAAAGTCTGATGCAGCCTTGAGTAAGTGGCAATGGCTCCATGTTTTTCTCGTTTCACTGTTAGAAAATATATCGTATCTAGTCTTAAATTTGCTCTAAAATATCTCCATTAATTCTTTGGAAGAGACAGGTAAAATACTTCACTTAATGCATTGTGTTCCTAATGTAGTCTTAGAAAAACTAAATATTTTTTCTTCCAAAATATTGCAAACATTAAGTACTACTTACTTACCCAAGGAGGTTAGACTAAAGTAAATAATTTCTGTTATTGCTATATAGCAATAGGAGTAAAATAAAGTTCACTGACATTTTCTTTAATTTTCATTATTTTTCTGATTTATGTTCAAGATCAATGGTAAGTGACATATGACTTAGTTACAGCCCCTGGAATAGTTTGAAACTGCAGGAAATAAAGACAAACTTATAAAGTTGATAACTGTAAAGCATTCACTTTGTTTAAATATATTTTCCATATTTAGTCAGACTATAGGGATGATTCTTTAAATGCCATGGAATTTTCAGACTGGCTAGCTCCTTCATATTAGAATGTGTTCCCTATTAAAGTGAAAAAATCTTGTGTTTTCCAGTAGCTTCTCTTATAGAAACTTGATGACTTATTCAGTACTATCTGCCAAAGCAGTGGATAGGGGTTTTTTTGGAAGGAAACTGAGAATGACTTTGCTTTTTCCACCTACATTGCCTGAATAAGACCCAAAATTTCCAATTTCTTTCCCTTTGCACATTACCTCCAGAGGCATCACACAGACTACAGATACAAAGAAAAACTGTTGCATCTATTGGGAAAATAGAAATTGAACCCATTTGAAAAAATAACAAAACTTCCACTGACAGGACAAGCCTTACATGTTACGCTAAATGTGGAATTTTTACTTCTCAGCAGAAGTTTCTCTTTCCCTCCTTTTCCCATGATGCCGCCATTTTCTTTCAATGGAAAATGTCTGTTAGCTAAATGAAGACAAATGAAATGGTGAATTTCTTAAATTTTCGCTCTCAGAAAGTCAGGAAAGGCCTAACCTGTATATATAAACAGCTAATACATTTTTTACCTCCACCAATAATGGGCACCAGTTGACATGTTAAGAAATTATTTAATTGTTGAAATAAAGCATTTGAAACTTGATGAACACTCTTTGTTGTAATGAATATGTAATAAAACAATCTGCGAAAATTCATACTTAGATTCATGTTTGTCTTTGCCTTCAAAACAAAATTACCTTAGATTATCAGATTACAAAATTTCAATTATTCTCTTCAGGCAGAAAACTTTGTTTTGGAAAAAATCCAAAATTTCATTGTATCTGGAATCTACAAATCTTTTCCCCTGACCTCTCCCATAATAACAGCTGTCCACACTAAAATATTTTGTTGGAATAGCATCAACAGCTTTATTTTCTAAAACTGAAGTGTGCATTATTTCACTAGGCAATCATTGATATTGACACCATTCACCTAAAGAAAAATATGAAAACAATAAACTGCAGCTACTAGTTCCCTTTGTTGCCATTTCCATGAGACCACAATAAGCAGAAAAACAGCATTAGAAAGTTTTAGTACTCTCTTCTATTTTGTACTCAAATCTAATTTAACTTATTAGAGAAATATTTAATTTACCTTATTTTCCTAGCTATGTTCTAGAAAGAAACATTTTTGGAAGTAGACCTCTCATGATTTCTCCAGAATTAGTTTATGAAATGTGGAGCTGGGTAAAAGTGAGTTTCTTCTATTCACTGTATTTTTAATACGCAATTATTCTCAAACTCTCTGAAGAATGATATATCAAATTGAATAGCTGATGCACTTTGAACACTTAGCTCCAAAAGATAGATGACACTTTTTTTCATTAGTTTGAAATTTATATTCTGTGGTATCTGTCACAATAATAATAAAATCTGACAGTGCAGATCATATGGGTATTTCACACAGCAGAGGTAATGTGTTCTTTGGAAGATAAAATGACAATTTGTTCAAATCATAGATTTTTAAATTTTAGACAAACAAGGAAGCTCTCACTCTATGTATCTCATTCTTTCAGAATAATTTCTTTGCTAAAGATACTATAGCAGGAGCCAGACCACCTGCATTCTATCTGTGTGAGAACTTGACAGCTTGTAGATGTCCAAGAAAATGCTCCATAATGCCTTCTTTGCAATGCTGTTTACTCCAGAGACACCCAAGCCTTGTTATGTTCTGCTCTGTACAGCTTGTGTCTTCCTATGATCTCTGAACATCACCTTTAGCCTATGCCCAAAATCACCCTCTGTCAGCAAAGGGAAGTCCCAGACTACAGCTTTCTTATCCAAGGGGCCCAGTATGGTAGGAATAATAAAGACTCACCTCTTTCAGAGTGGTGAAGTGTTATACATTGCAAAGCTCAGCAGTCATAACCACTTTTGTTTAAAAAAAAAAAAGACTTCAATGGAAGAAGAGCAAGGTGGTTACCCTAACAGTAAGGTCAGGTTGCCAGGTACAGGAAGATATATTATGTTTACCTGAGAGAACTTAACTATAGCTCCAAATTCCATTCACTGCCTCACTAAATTATTATTATTGTGTAAGCAGAAAAACAAGAATTCTTGAGACAATACTAAAACTAAAATGAAAGAGTCTCTAACTCCATTATCTAGAATTTAAAATACTTAGAGGTCATTAAATACTGATGGGCCAATTAGATGAACAGTTGTACCTTAATGCAGCATATTCCCTCTACAGCCCAAGTTGAAATCTGTGTATAGCACTTCCAAACATTTGTTTAAGCTGTCTTATTTAGATCTATTTATTTTCCAACAGTGATGCACTGCAAAATTTAAACACACCTGAACATAGCAATTTCTGTATTTCATGTATTTCTGAAATTAGTTCGGTTCTCCATTCAGCTATGTATTTTAAAATAAAATCCATCGATACACAAAATTTATGTTCTAAAAATTGTTAAAGGAGAGAAGGATATAAAGCTCTTTACAGAATAAACTCATGTCTTTGTTGTTTTTATTTTCTTTCCTAGAACTTACACTATTCTTGTCAGTCAGCACTGTGCATATTAATGCAAATGTTTAAGGACACAGTCTCAGGTAAACAAAGACATTTTCCTACCATGAACAACTTTAATCACAGATAAGTCTAACACTAACCAATACTACTTACAATATCATTTATATTTTATAGAAGAGCGAGAAAATCATGAATATTCGCAACAGAAACCTCTGAGATCATCTCTTAAAGCCTCTAAATTCAGAGCAGCCACCATACTTTTCTTTTGTGTGTGTGTGTGTGTGTGTGTGTGCAAGAACTATGTGGGCATCTGTGAGAGTTCTTATTTCTAATTCAACCTCCATAGAGAAATGTCACTGTAACAAACTAAATCAGTGTGTAGTCATTGTTTTCTATTTTCATTTCAGAACCTCTACTTTTTACTCAAGATTTTAGAGTAAGGAATTAAAATCTACACACAATAGAATCTTTGAATACTGAATTGAGAATTTATATTT
The DNA here is from genome assembly GCA_033558105.1 of Coccyzus lansbergi. Taxonomy (NCBI): domain Eukaryota; kingdom Metazoa; phylum Chordata; class Aves; order Cuculiformes; family Coccyzidae; genus Coccyzus; species Coccyzus lansbergi. Next base: position 4,204,822 of record JAUMJK010000013.1, on the reverse strand, counting down.
TTCTTTTAACTTTTAACCCATTTCTTGATTCCAAACAATTTGCATGAAAAAGATGGTCACCAATCAGTTGCTTATCCAGATAAATATAGAGGACTCAATACCACATTCATTCACTATTTGAATATCAATTATTGCATAGATACTGTTTTTCAATCTTTTAAAAAACTGATTCCACAAAGGAAAAAAAGAATAAAATAAAAACTTTTATTCAGGGATTACCTCAGGCAAAATCTTTGCAAGTTTTCAAGTCATTTGTCCTATAAAGGAAAGATTTTGCAAGATCCAGAAGGAATAAGGTTTTCCCCTACATTTGCAGGTTATTCATCAGCCACAATATTGTAAATTGCTGTGAAATTTCTGTTAGGGATCATATGCTCTGCATTTCCCTATCTAAAATTTCCATTTCTGTGAGGTAATATTATTTTGATAATTTCAAAATAAAGCTTCATTTGCTAGTACTTCCTGCTGCAGCTCTTACATCTACCCCCATCTAAATATCTTGAACCAGATAAAAGTCAGGTATGACCATGAAAGTTTCTTTTCTGAAAGCTTGCAATATTTCATCCACAAAGGAAATAGTACCTGTGCTAATTTTCAGTGCAAAAATATAAATGTGATTTCTGATTCAATAATGGTTGAAATTAAAGAAATCCTTGTATTTCAGCCAGAGGATTTTCCTAGTTACCTGAGAGTTTTGAAATGTCCCAATACTGTATACTAGTGCCTGACTGCTGTTTATTTTAGCTGGACTTGTGCTATTTCATATGTCTGGAAAGGTCTGTTGCTCTCCTTAAATCAAGATATTTTCCCCGGCTGGTCAGTTTTCCCTGAGGTTTTGCTAAAAGTATTTCAGATAAATTTGTTATCTTGAGCCAAATGATTGATATCACTCTTGTGAAAAAAAATTTCATGATTGTTAGGCAATAATTTTAACTACGTGGCAAGGTTTTTTATGGATACAAAATAAATCCATGTCCTGCTCTAAAATTCTCGGGGTGAGATCTCAGCTCCGGTAAGCCCAGATGTACTTTTGAAAATGATGGATCTGTGCTATCTTAAATTACTTTCAGGTCTATTCCAATACGACAAAGATAGAAATATCTTCAAGGGACCTGTACTCACCAGGACTGTTTGAAGGGCTTTTCCAAATATTTACAAACACCTCTTTTCTTTGCTTTTCAGCTAAGATTGGCATGTGACTTTAATCAATTTTTGTTCAGTAAACTTCAAAACTAACTTATGTAGTGTTTTGTTAAGCTGTTAAGACTTGCTAAGCTTTGTAAAGTTTCACATATATTGGTTTCATTGACCGTAACTTATTCCAGTATGCAGTATCTCTTTACATAGCAATGATTCAATCCTCAGATAATACTGCTGCGTAGAGCCTTAAAAAAAAACTTGAATTGTTAAAATATGATCACATTCTTTAATATTTAGCAGTGTCCAAACATTCCTACTGTTAATTTTGTATACCAGCCTTCAGGAAAGGAAGATTTGGTAATCTAAAAGGTCACCTAAACCCCTAAATCACTTGAATGTGAAGAATTGCTCATGTTTGAATAGCTACCATGTGATAGCTGGGACAACTGCCTGACTGCAATATGTATGGGAGAAAAAAGTATGGTTCATATCCTGCCCCTTTTTGGACTTAAGACTAGATGAGACTGAAATTCACAGTTCAGTTTTGCTCCATTATTTACAAACCCATCCTGATGTTGACTAGAAACTTTTGGGGGGGAAGGGCATACAATTAATTTGTTGTAGTTGAGGAGGTCCTCTGGGGAATCATAGAATCACAGAATAATTTGGATTGGAAGGGACCTTAAAGATCATCTAGTTCCAAACCCCCTGTCATGGGTAGGGACACCTCCCACTATATCAGGCTGCCCAATGCCCCATCCAACCTGGCCTTGAACACCTCCAGGTTTGGGGCAGCCACAACTTCTCCGAGCGACATATTTCAGCACCTCTCCACTCTCATGGTGAAGAAATTCCTCCTTATGTCTTACCTAAATCTTCCCCTCTCCAGTTTATAGCCATTGCCCCTAGTGCTGTCACTACATGCCTTTGCAAAAAGTCCCTCTCCAGCTTTCTTGTAGCCCCCAAGAAAGTACTGGAAGTTGCTATAAGGCTTCTTAAAGACTTCTCTTCTCCAGGATGAAAAACAACAACTCTCTCAGCCTGTATGGGAGGCACTCAGCCCTCTGATCATCCTCGTAGTCCTCCTCTGGACCCATTCCTACATTTCCATATCCATGTTATGCTGAGGATTCCAGAACTGGACACAATACTCCAGATGAGATCTCAGGAGAGAGGAACAGAGGGGTAGAATCACCTTCCTGAACCTGCTGGCCATGCTTCCTTTGATGCAGCCTGGGATATGGTTAGCCTTCTGGGCTGCAAAGAATTTTCTGGCTCACATGGAGCTTCTTATCAACCAGCACCCCCAAGTCCTCTGCAGGGCTGCTCTCAATCATGCTGTCCCCCATCCTGTATTGAAACTGTGGATTGCCCTGAGCCGCGCATAGGACCTTGCACTTGGCCTTGTTGAACCTCATAAGGTTCACAAAGGCCCACTTCTCCAGCTTGTCCAGGTCACTCTAGATGACATCCTGTCCATGTCTCTCTAGATGACATCCTGTCCTTCCAGTGCTAGAAAATTTGGAAGATCTTAAACAGCAACAACCCCAATACGGGCCTTTGGGTGATACCAGTTGTCATGGATCTCCATCTGGACATCCAGCCGTTGACCACTACTCTCTGAATATGACCATCCAACCAGTTTCTTATGCACTGAACAGTCCACACATCAAATCCATATCTCTCCAATTTAGAGAGAAGACTGTTGTGGGAGTACTTGTAAAAGGCTTTACAGAAGTCTAGATAGACTACAGCCATCAGTTTTCCTGTGACCACTGCTATGGCTACACCATCATAGAAAGACCCTAGGGTGATCAAGTAGAACTCCCTTGCTGAATCCATGCTGACTGCCACTAATAACCTCCCCATCCTTCATGTACTTTAGCATGCCTTCTAGGAGTATCTGTTCCGTGATCTTCCCAGGTACAGAGGTGAGGCTGATAGGTCAGCGATCCTCAGGGTCCCATCTACCCACCTTTTAAATATCTCCAGATATGGTGACTTCGCCATCTCCCTGGTCAGCCTTTTCTGGTGCTTGATAACTGTTTCTGAGCCAAAATTTTTCTTAATATCCAATCTAAACTTTCCCTGATGCATCCTGAGGCCATTTAGGTGGTAGTCTAAAGGGCTGACCAACGTACAGGAGAAAACTGAATGTTGCCAGACGTTAAGCTATTTTCGAACAGCCAGGAGGTAACAAGGTTTTTTTTGTACTTAAGAGACAGCTTATGTATTTTCTGAATTAAGAATCAGTAGATAAAATACAGAAGTGCTTCAGAACTCAGGATTCTTTGTCCTCCAACAATATCAGACATTCAGAGTTAAAGATTTTTAATTTTGCAATTACATTTTATGTCCAAAATGTAGCTCCCTGGAACTTTTTTAGACTACAGCTGCATTCTCAAGCTGATCAGGACTCAGACGCTTGCTGTAGGGTTGACTATCCATACTGCTTGTACGGGCAGGTACCAATTTTCAAAAATATTCTGAGGACTGGCTCATGGAATAGCATGCACAGAGGGCTGTTTCTAGTAGGAGGAATTTTCCCAGTGTTTGTGATGGTGACCTTGTTTTGCAAAGTGAGAGAGACAGTGTTTGTTCAAGTTATTACAGTCTGAGCCATGTGAGTTTTAAGGGTGGGAAATGGAGCTCCATTTGATAACTTTCCCTGTCTAATTGGATAAGCAAGTTTGTGAAAATAGTGGTGACAAATGTAGTCATCTAATTTTTCCATAAATAATCCTTTAATTACATTAATCTATGTCTTAAAAATACCTTAGCATTTTGTCTCAAAGGTACATACACTGAAAATTTATAAGCCTCTTCAACAGGAATGGGATAACTTTTATACACTATAACATGGAATGTATGTGGTTTAAAAGTTTTCATAAATTATTACCTCATTTTCCAAATATTGCAAAACATTACATTCTATAAGTTTTCCTAATACACATACTTTTATACTCAGCTTTTATTCACATTACAGAAATAATAAGTAGTTTGATTTTTTCTGCTGCTGTTTTGAAAATAAAAGCAATAACATAGGTCATGATCCCCGAGTTTAATTAGGTGACCATACTGAAAACATTTTATGAAACGATTTAGACAAATAAAACAAGGTCAAACTGCTTACTGATTTTCCAGAGGAGAAATGACCAGTATGGGAAATTTTTGCTAACTAGGTACTTAGATTGCAATAACTTGCACCAAAAGGAGTAACAGCAGAACACTGTGAAGTAGAGAAAAGATTTTACAAATGTGATACAGAATTTTAAAGGAGAAAAATCTAACTTATTTGCAGTTTCACTATCTGGAAATGTTTGTTTATGATTTATCTTATGGTTGCAGCTGGGATCGTCTGTGAACAGAAATTGCTGAAGAAGCAGTTTACTAACCCAGTTTATTCCCATTAGACACCACTGCCTTATAATGTGTAAGGGGAAAACAAGTCTCACTTTTTATGAATTATGTATCCATTTACATAGCCTGTACAGCTCCAAATAGATGTATACGTGCATTATGAATACTGAGCCTATTCTGTTATCATTTTTATTAAACAAATTTTATATACCTAAACAAAATGTGTCACTGATGGTTTTTACTGTAAGGTAAAATGCCTGAAAGATGGTCTAAAATTACTAAATCTCATGTTAAAATATAATCTTTAAAAATTGAGTTTCATGCTTTCTTTGTAAGACAAAGATAATGTCAGTTGGGTGGACTTAAGTAAATGTTAATGCAAAATATTTTAAAATTTTCTACTAAGCTATCAAATCAAAAAGGAAACACAGGAAACTTCAGAGTGAACTTTGCAATACCTTGACTCTTACACTTGCTCTAGTTTTGAGGACTTTCTAAACCAGAATCTGTACCTTTACCATTTTGTTTACTAGCTACCTGTGTACCCAGGATCTCTAAATTAGTCTAATCCTTGTTTGAACTCTCTCAGTTCAGGGAGTCTCTGTTCCTTTTGACATTCCCAATATTCCAGGATAATCTGTTCTACAATTCCAACACTAGGGCTAAAAGTTGTGCAGAAAGGTGCACAACATATTATATATGAAGACTTTTTTGTTTAGGAGTGCCAGTACTGTCCAGAGGTCAATGCAAGGCCTGCTGCACATGCTCGTTTTCAGTGACAAAGGACAGGATGCTCAAACAAGACCAGGGAAATGACCAGGACAGAGCAGGCAACATTACATATTTTAAAATAGAGGATGATTGAGAGAAAAAGAGAATTGTGTAGGATGATTCAAAAGCTTTACTTACACTTAAACAGACTTGTTGAACCAGTCTGTCAAGCAGGCTGTCTAAATGTCCTTGTCATAATTCCAGCCTGGAGGCTGGAATATCACCCACAGGGCACATGTTTACACCTCTTACCTCCCCCCACACCAGGCTCTTATGCAAGTGAGTTATGTAAAGATTTGAAGACAAGTCTATTTATACTCCCTCTCACACCATTCTTTTTCACAACTGAGACTATTTTGTTACAAAAGACAGAGTTACAAAGCTGGGCGAGAGTACAATGAGGAACCTAACAGAAAAATACAGGCAGCTGGGAATGGCTCAGCTGAGATCGAGAGTAAGCACAGGCAATGAAGAGACAGTATGTCAGAAACCTGCCAAAAATGGTAGGATCTTATAGAGAAAAGGTCTGTCTCACACAATCTACCTTGGGGACATGTCAAGCAGCAAAAGGAATGTGAAGGAAGGGGCAGTGTAGTAAGTTCACAGTTGCTTCTTCTGATCTAAAAGTAGAATGGTGTTCCCTGAGAGATAAATGTATTATTCAGAAGCCATTTCAGGCTTTGGCCAAGGCTGAACTTGAGGATGTATGTAGAAGTATGCAGACAGAAGAAACCATTTTGTTGTTACTTGCTTGTTTTTACAGAATCCATTAATAAAGAGCAGGGAGGTTTTTCCAGTGTCGTTAATTTCAGTGGCTTTTTTGAAAAGGAGATGTTGGAACTGTCACTTACTTCAGTCTGTTTTGTGAGGGTGGTCAGGGGTGTTCGAGGAAAAGGGGAAAAAAACCCCACTTTTTCTTCCCTTTATGCAGAGGAGAGAAAAGAAAACTGAAATTGAAGGCTGAATCACAAAATACCAATGCATGATGCCATCGCTTTTGTTTGATTTCTAGGCCAAAACCTATGTGGGCCCTGAGGTGCTATAGAAATTGAAAAATACTGTGGATTACAAAGATAAACTTGATGGTAGAGAATAATACATGTAAATTTAAGAAGTAAAGCAAATGATGAGTGATGTCCAGTCAGGTGGTCAAATTCCTATGGATACAAATATTTAAGTATTGGGGTTTTTTAAATATAAATGTTAAGAAACTCATAGCTGAATGGTATAACTTGTTTACAGTATAAGGAGAAATGTTTTGCTCACTGTGTGAAATCTATGATGTGGAAAGTTTAGTTCTGCCTTCTGAGCTCCACAGCTCTTGTTTCTCCTGGATATTACAGAACCTTATCTCAGGGTTTCTTCAGCTTGTTTACCAAATTTTCAGTCTGCTTGCTCAGGAGATTCTTAAACCAGTGCAAGCAGACTAAAAATTCTGTAAATAAACTGAAGAAACTGCAAGATAAGGAGTTAGAGTGTTAAAAAAGTAAGAAGAGCTACAAATACCTTGGCAAAGAATTAACTCCTCACAATAGCTACACACACATATATATGCTATACGCATGTGTGCTTACAACGTATTCATTAAGCAGGTTTTAAATAGAGTGGCAGGTGTGATTTGTCCTACATACCATGTGTAGCAGTGCATCAATCATTTATTATTTCCCAATTAATTAAATCAGAAAGCCATAAGTAAACTGCTGACATAGACACAATATCACAGACAGGCTTGGAGGCTGACACTGTATTTAATTAATTTAAATATAATGCAATTGAGCAGACAGAGAAGAGAGCAAAATCTCAGCATTTATGAATCGCATGATTTTCGTATGTTTAAAGTGTAATAACATGCTTCTAAAAACAGACTAAAAAACCATAAATAGAGATGTGAAGAAATAATTTCAAATATTCTGTTACTTTTCTTTTGGAATGTTGGTTTCACACAAAATGGCTTTCATGGGGTCTTAAGGAATAAAAGGCTCCCTCACACACCACTTTTAATTCTCTCTTCATCTGTAAAAACAAGGCGAGAAGCAGTTTAATTTACTGTTGAACACTAGGGGGAAAAAACTAGAACGCAAAAAATTAAATTACATTCACACACAAAGTTAATAGCTTTTATCACTCTCAGTAGGAAAGTGTAGAGAAAGCATTGCTTCATATAATGTATAGCCTGCTTTCAGCTTTATAGTCTTTAATAGTTAAGGTACCGTTCTGCAAATGTGCATGGACTGAAGATATACAGGGATCTTACCGAGGCAATGGCAGTGAATCTAATTGGATTTTACTGTTATCACAGATTTATTTAGTGCCTTTCATGTACAGATTTCAAATCCCTAAGAGAATAACTGAGTGACTGTCATTAACACTATAACAGCTAGGCTGAGAGTCTGGGAGTTGGAGAACAGAAATCTCAAAGAAGGTGGGGGACAGACCTCAGAGTTTTAGTCCAGTGTACCTACTTGCGCATTCCAAGGGGGAAAAAGGAAATCTGTCAAAATAAGTGATATGAAATAAAACTTTATTCACATTTTGAGCGAAATCTGATGTGAGTAATGTGAAAAAGAGTGAATTTTTGTACATTTCAATTCCTACTGAGGTAAAACCTGGGCAATGGACAATTAGTTGCTAACGTTCATGAAGAGTAGTCAAATAAACACCTTTATCAAAGCACAAAAACTTTTACAGGCAAAAACCCCATCCTAGAGTACATTTTATCTCCATCCATAGAGCACTCTTTTCATTAGTTGAGGGAGCTTTAGATCCTTCTGAAGAAGTGGTCAGGGGTTTAGGTTTGATCAGCTGTAGGCAGAAGATAAGGAAAACATCTCTCCTAAAATCTAGCTCTTAGCTGTTACTGAAAAGGTGACTCAATAACCTAGAAAAATAATTTTTGATCTAATATGGAAATTCAGTCAGCATATTCAGTTCAATTACTTAGCTGATCAATTCCTGCTCTTTAAATTTCACGTTTGGAATAACCCCATGTCTAAAAGAATAAAAGCTATGGTAAATATTAATATTGTTTGAAACTTGATGTTGTGTTTTTCCGATTTATGCAGCAACTGCTTATATTCATATATTTTATCTGGGAAGTGAATGATCTAGTACCAGCCAGAGTAAATTCTATGTGCATGTTCATAATTATTGAATGTTACTTATTGCTTGCTTTCTGTTGTGTGTTTCAGGAAGCAGTTTCAGCCTTTACATTGAACCTAGTTTCACTGAGCTGTAAATACAACTCTCTAAGCAAACAATCTGGATTACAAGGAGGTTATTTTTCCCTCGCTATCATCTAAGGATAGAAGATGTAATTACTATGATGCAGCTGTAGCAGATATCCAGTAACTTTATTACCAACTGACTAGCTTGGCAGTACGTTTGTATGTTTCAGCATTTTTATGGCACAGTAAACATGGGAGAGATCCCTTTCCGCCATACCAAATCAGCTATGTACTCCCAAAGAGTGGTTGTTAAGAATACACAGAGCACTGGCAGAGTAATGCTACTATCAAGATGTTTTTCAATTTTCTCATTGAATCTAAAGACTGCTTCATCCATGCGTAAAAGTCTTTTCCCGCTGATGTCTTTCCCCTATGAAAAAAATGCCTCTTAGGGAAAGATGAGTAGTATGACATCCTCATTAATACCAGTTGAATCAGTTAAAATCCAATGAACACCAAATGTACTAATGACGGTGTCTTAAAAGTAAATAGAGTTTATTGTTACTTACACGAAATAGTGTCTCATTTATATGTTTCTATAAAACAGTTTCATCACATTATGACCTTAAAGAATGAGTTTATGCTTTCCAGCCCATCAGCCCCATCTGCTGCAACTTGGCATAACAATAGCCTTCATCACAGTAAGCACACATTTCTACTTCTTTTGTCCTTACATCTATCACTCTTAGGATTTTCTTTTGATGCTCACTTGTTGTTCCAGTGCGACCTATCAAAACCAGTCCTAATTTGTCATTTCTTAAAATGACTTCTTTATCAGAAGAAATCATCCTGCAGACTTTACCTGGTTGAACTCAATAATTGCAGAAGTTTTGAAAATGCTTAAGCTCAAATCGTATTTCCAGTTTATCTTGTTTTTACCAGGGGCAGGGAGGGGAAGAGAAGGAACAAGAAGGAGGAAAAAAAACTTTTACATTTTTAAATTAAATTTAAAGTTTTAAATTGGATATAACCTAAGTCCATAAGTTCCATTGTTGCAAATGAAACAATAGTCCTATCTCATGTCTGATCAAGGTTGAACAAGAAAGACTTCACAGAATCTCATGAGGTTATCAAGCAGATCCTAGACTTTTAACATGGTCCTTCCACATAATGCATTCATAATTTTTCTCCTAAGGCAGAGTTTCCATTATAACCTTAAATACCGTGAGGAAAGTAACAGCCTATTAAATTAAGGCTAGGGGCTTGCTAGCTGTTATATCTACTTTTAGCTATATAACTTTCTCCTTTGTCTCCTTCCTCTCTTTCTTCGGTTCAAAGGTAGATAAATCTACAAATCTCTCTGAAGATTTTTATTACACTATATTGGATTCTCTGCCTTGCAATAACATGAGCAAAATTTCACCAGTTTATTCAGATTCATTCTGGTGCAATGTCAGTTGCTGCAGTAATGGATCTGACTCCAGAATCATTCTTGGGGAAACAAAACAAAAATATGTTCTCAGACATGTTTCAGTATGACCTGGCACATTCTTGGTTATATATTGCATAGTATTTGTGGACTCAGGCTGAGGAAAGAGCTACTGCAATGAAATTAAAATAAAATAAGATGTGAGAAAGAAGAGATCTGTCTTTTTCTCATGCAAACCAATGTAAATCTTAAATTTCCCCCTCTAGTTCTCTTCATTTTATTCCAGAACAAGTAGTCTAGCACAGGTACCTCAGAAAAGCCTATCAATTATCTTATTTTTGACACTTAACAAAAATACACCTAGAGGTGTTCACCTCCACGGGCTTAATAGATTTGTTATGTTTTATTTTGCAGATGTTCAGTCATTTAAAACTGATTTACTAGTAAGAATATCTGGTATGTAAGACGTATATATATATTTTTAAATGATATTAAGTAGTGAGAATATAGAAAGATAAGGGGTCTTCAGCATACTACATACAACTAAACAGCAACCTTCCAGTGAGAATAGATTGAAAAACTGCACATTTGTAAATTGAGTGTATTGCTCCCTTCTCCTTCTCATTCAGGCATGAGATAATTTCTAAAATTTTTCCATAATTTCTTTTAGTGCTTTGTGGATTACAAATTCCTAAGATTATATGATTAATTATCCATCATTTTGGGTAATACAATGGCTACTTCCTCTTTAGGCAGGCAGGCAAATCTAGGAGAACTCATAAAACAGAAATACATAATTGCATCTTTCAAATATACAAACAAAAGAAACTAACTTGTGATGTGAGCTTCTAATTCTTAAAAGTCGGCTATTTATTTTTATTACAGTCGCAAAGTAATGGAGCAGGAACATTTCCTTTTCAGTATGTCCTTCACACTCTCCTCTGCAGTCTCTTGATACTTAATATATTCTTTTCATTTAGCTTCCAGCTCCTCTTTTACCTGTCCATCAATCCGCTATTCCATAGAACCAAGTATGGTTTTCAGTCTTTTTTCCTTTTTTTTTTCCTAGACAAAAGGAGGTTGTGTTTTTTATTCTTTTCACTGCAGTAAGAGGAGACAGGAGTTTAATGGCTTTAACAAAACTTTTCTCCGATACTCCAGTGTTGAGTTATCTTTTCCACATGTTGTATTTTGCTATGTTAAAACTTCATCTCTGGAAATGGTAAAGTATTCCTCTTTCAGTAACTGGTTACATTTTTAGTATTCATTAGTTCATTCACCTTGGATAATTTCAATGAAGCACATATATTTAATTACCATTATGAATCAGAAGCATATATAAGCTATAGTCTTGAGATTAAGGACATCCACATAAAAGAACTAAGAACAAAATGATGCAACACTTACTCAAGAATTGATTGATTTACATAGCTTCACATGCCAAATGTAAATATATTAATATTACAATAGTTATGCAATGTCTTTTTAAATACTAAGTTTGTGCTATGTGTTATGAGTAAAAATCCAGATCTTAATTTCATTTGAAATTGATGGACCTACTTCAATACATTAACTCAATGGAAATTGTCTAACTTAAACCACTGTTTTAAACAAGAATACCACTGGAGAGGTGGTCAGGATGTGGAACAGGTGAAAACCTTTTTATTGTAAAACCTGACGGTGCATTAGATTTTCATTTAACTGGAATGTCTAATGAGTTTAATGAATAAACTCCCAAAATTATGCCATGTAGTCTCATGCAGGAAGAGTCAGTCCTTCAATATATCAATTTGCTAGGTCAGCACTGGCTGAGCAATAAAAAAACCCAATGCTTTTTGATTAGGGGCTTGTCAGCATTAATGTATGGATTAAGACACCTCAGATACAATTGATGCAGGTGTTTGAAGTGACAGTAGATATGTAAAAGGTTCAGACAAGAAAGCTCAAAGACTCTTCAGTTTGGAAAATAGGTTAATTAAAGTATAGTGCAAATAGACTATAGAATATAGCAGATGGTATTTCAGTGCCATGAGTTGGCAGGATAGTTTTAGATAGATAGTTTTTCTCTATTTTTTACAATGACAGAAGTATGAGTATCCAAATGAAGGTAGCAGATATAAATAATAACGTAACAGAAGAATAATAATTAATAATTCATAGAACAGGAAGCCTGAGAGACTTGTTGCCAAATATTGTTATAGGTTGTGGAAGACCATATCAGGTTGGGGGTTAAAAATCATGGGGGGGGAAAGAATCCACCGAGAAATCATAAGTACCTGAAAATTCTCTGTGTTGAAAATTGGAGACTGAACAACAGCATTCTATAACACATAGATCATTAACTGTCTTGTAATACATGCTTTAGCCTGAAGTATTAACACAGTTTAGTATGAATGAAAAGTGATACTTTTTCACTAACTGATTATGGCACATGGCCATGGCACACTTAATACCTCGTATACTGTTTTTCATATGTCTGAGTTTTGCTAAACTTCGTGCTTGCAAATGGGACCAGTTATAATCATATAACCTTAATTTCACATTAGTAAAGATTTCAGGTGTATTTTTGTTGTTGTTGTCTAGTGAAAAAGAATGACTTATTGTAGAATCAGTCCTCCATACACATTGAAGTTAACACATGAGTCTGTCGTAATGTTCCTGCAACTATTTAATGATAATTATATTGAAATATATCTTGCTTTTCCGAAATCCACTGTGCTGGAATAGGGGCTACAGCCACAATCTCATAAGATGTCCATAAGTGAAAGCAAAGGCATACCCATAAATTTTCCCAATTGTACTAGAGGGCAATGTCACTTTAGAAAGCAAACCAAATGATCAAAACCCCCAACAGTCCCCTCTTCTTCTTGCTTTTTGCTATTGCCAGACATACTTCACAACATGACACATGTATCTCATTCATCTTGAATTTGTCTTCATCTATTTTATCCATCAATTCATTAGCCCTCTCAGTGCACTATCTCTTTGTAATGTCTTTCGCCTTCTGTTTTGACATATTGTTTGATCCTATGTGATTTCCAGTCTTTGGGTATTACTTTTGCCTCTGCCCTTGCACCCTTCCCTGGAGGTTTCTGATTTCCTCTCTTCCCTCAGAGCATCTGTTCCTGGAAGAATCTTTTATTATGTTGAAGTAAACATGATTTCCTATTCACCTTTCTTATAAGTGTTTGTGTTCATGGAATTCTTATCTTCCTAAAAGTTTCTGACTCTGCCTGTCTGTTGCAATCTATCTCTGCTTCAACTGATCAGAACTAGGGCTGCCATGTCACCATTGTCCTGCTATCTCACTGCCAGACAATTCTTAGCATTTTGAATTGAGGTCCCATAAGCTAAGGTTGATTAATGAGCTGGTTCAAGGAGTTACCCACTAAACATAAACTCCACAGAAATATGATTAGTACTTGACAGCCTCCTTGAAATCTCCTTACATGATTATTTAGTCATATTTGAGAAGTTATGGAGATCATGTGATTATTCTGCTCTACTCAGGGGGGTTCAAAGGAGGGTCACAAAGATGATCAAAGATCTGGAGAAATTGTCCTATAAGGAAAAATTAAGAGTTAGATCATTTCTGCCTGGAGAAGAGAAAGTTTCAGGGGGATACCATCACAGTACTTAAAGGGTGGCTACAAAGAAGACAGATGCTCTCACTTCACAAAGAACTACTTGGACGTGACAACAGGCCAGAGATACAAAGTGCACTAAAAGAGTTTTCATCCTGACATAAGAAAGAAATCTTTTACAGTATGAACAACCATTCACTGGAACAACCTCCCCAGGAACATGGTAAAGTCTCTATCATGAGGGCTTTGAGATGTGATTGGACATGGCGTTAGATAATCTTATTAATGCTCTCTTCTTGTACAAAATGTTGAACCAGGTGATTTCAGAATCACAGTATCATAGAATCACCAGGCTGGAAAAAACCTCATGGACCCCATTCCTATCTAACACTAAATCAAGTCCCTGAGCATCTAATCTACCCGTCTTTTAAATACCTCTGGGAATGGTGACTCAACCACCTCCCTTGGCAGCCTGTTCCAGTGCCCAATGACCCTTTCTGTGAAAAATTTCTTTCTGATATCCAGTCTGAACCTCCCCTGGCACAGCTTCAGGTCATTCCCTCTTGTACTGTCCTCTGTCACTTGGGAGGAGAAGCCAGCACCTTCTTCTCTACACTCTCCTTTCAGGTAGTTGTAGAGAGCAATAAGGTCTCCCCTCAGCCTCACCATCTCCAGACTAAACAACCCCAGCTCCCTCAGCTGCTCCTCGTAAGACTTATTCTCCAGCCCCTTCACCAGCTTCATTGCTCTTCTCTGGACTCACTCCCGAGCCTCAACATCCTTCTTCCAGTGAGGGGCCCGGAAGTGAACACAATATTTGAGATGCGGTCTCGCAAGTGCTGAGCACAGGGGCAGAACAACCACCTGCTGGCCATGCCATTTCTGCCATTGGCCTTCTTGGCCACATGGGCACACTGCTGGCTCATGTTCAGTCATCTATTGGCCAACACCCTCCGGTTCATCTCCTCTGGGCAGCTTTCTAGCCAAATCTTCTCCTAGTCTGTAGCTCTGCATAGGGTTGTTGTGCCCTATGTGCTGGATCCAGCATTTGGCCTTGTTAAACCTCATGCCATTGGTCTCAGCCCAGCGGCCCAGCCTATTCAGACCCTATTGCAGAACCTCCCTACACTCCAGAAGATCTACACTTCCTCCCAGTTTAGTGACTTCTGCCGCTTCTCAAGGGTGCACTCAATGCCTTCATCAACCTTAGGTGTCTTCCAACCTGGGCTGTTCTATTATTACTCGTCCACATAAAACAAATAGTTAGCTCTTTGGTCTCTGCTTGAACAAATTGAGTCTGCTGTAGGATTTGGTACATTTGTATAACATAGGTCTCTGAATAGAGCATATTTTTTTCTGCCATTATGAATCAAGGCATCAGAAAGCTGATTCAGATAATAAGGAGGAGTTATTTGTCTCATATTTCCCATACATCTCATCAAGTTTCCAGGAGGATCTGCTGCATGATCTTGTCAGGTCCAGAGGTGAAACTGACCTGTAGTTCCCTGGATCTTCCTTTCTTCCCTTTTTCAAAATAGAGGTTATTTTCCCCCTTTTCCAGTCAGTGGATATTTTACCAGACTGTCACAACTTCTCAAATATGATGAACAGTGTCTTAGCAACTTCATCCACTAGTTCCCTCAAGACTTGCAGATGCATCATATCTGCTTCCATGGACTTGTGCACTTTCAGCTTCCTTAGATGGTCTCTAACCTCATCTTCTACAGTGGATGGTTCTTCCCAGCTCCTGCTTTCTTTGATTTGGGTGGTGTGGTTTGAGCATTAGCCAGTGAAGTTTGAGACAAAAGAGTTATTCAGTACCTCAGCCTTCTCCACAGGCTGCATAACCAGGTCTGTCATTTCCTTCTGAGGGGCACTCATATTTTCACTCATATGTTCCTTCTATCACAGATTTAAGTATAGAAGCTTTTCTTCTTGCTGTTGACATCCCTGGTCATATTTAATTCTATCTGGGCTTTAGCTTTCCTAATCTGATCAGTGGCTCCTCAGTCAATTTCTTTGTATCCCTGCTAGGCTACATGTCCTTACTTCCACCTTCTGGAGGCTTGATTTTTGTGTTTGAGTTTGTCCAGGAACTTCTTGTTCATCTATGCAGACCCCCTGGCATTTTTGCCTAACTTCCTCTTTTTCAGGGTGCATCGTTCCTGAGCTTGGAGGAGGAAATCCTTGAATAGTAACTAGCTTTCTTGTCCCCGTCTTCCTTCCAGGGCTTTATTCCATGGTATTTTACCAAGCAAAGACCCAAGAGGCCAAAGTCTGCTATCCTGATGTCCAGGGTAATGAGTTTACTGTGCGCCATCTTTGCTGATATGAGGATCTTGAACTCCACACTTTCATGATCACTGCAATCAAGGCCGACCTTGAGCTTCACATTCCCCATTAGCTCCTCCTTGTTAGGGAGAATAAGGTCCAGCATAGCACCTCTCCTTGTTGAGTCCCCTATGATTTGAGGAAGGAAGTCATCATCAATGCATTCCAGGAAGGTCCTGGATTATTTATGCCCTACAGTTCTGTCCCTCTACCAGCATGATTGAAGTCCCACATGAGGACAGGGGCTTGTGAACATTAGTCTGCACCTACATGTCTATTGAGGGTCTCATCCACTCAGTCTTCCTGGTCAGGTGCCTGTAGCAGACACCCATTATATTATCACTTGTCTCTTCCCACCTTTTATTCCTGATTTAGAAACTCTAAGCTGACTCCTTATCCATCCGCAGGAGGAGCTCCATGCACTCTACCTGGTCATTGACAGAGAGGGTGATGCAGATTCACATAACTTCTGCCCGTACTTCCTGAAGAGCTTCTGTCCTTCCATTCCAACACTCCAGTCTGTGAAGTCAATAAGATCATAATCCTGCATGCATGCACACCTCTCTAACTCCTCTTGTTTATTCCTCATACTGCATGTATTTGCATCAGTGGCTCAGCCACTGATGAAGTTGGCACTGGCACCAGACTAGTAGGACTGCTGTTGATTAATTGACTTTCCCCACCCCTGGTAACTGTAACTTAAAGCCCTCTTCACCAGCTTGGCAAGCCCATGACCTAGTTTCTCCTCAAAACTAAAATCCTCTCCCTTTCATACCTACTTTCAACATTTGTTGTAAACCACAGAAATTCCTTATCATAGCTGTAAGCATATCTTCCTATATTGCTCCCACTAATCCTTTTCTGCAAGCATGTCTATTTGCGTTTTCAGTCTGAAAAAATGTTGAACAGTTTATTCTGTATTTAAGTTATATCTTTCCAAACTTAAAAATGAAAAAAATGTCTCTCACTGTGGAAAATCATTTTCCCTGTCATTCCCATCTTCTTCCAAGAGCAGGGTTTAATATCGATAGGTTAAACCTAGGACATGGCTACTACGTATCTCCTTCAGCTGTCTTATTTTGGCATACAGGAAAAATAATATGCATGTGCAGCATCCAAAGTGTTCATCATTTAGGGACAACTATAAGAACTCATCCCTTACATGAATGCCACTGTCATCCTGAACGCTGCTAAGTGCCCTGCCCTTGAGGGTCAAATGTTCATAATTGGACATATGCAATACACAATCAAACTTATGGCTTCAGCTCCATGTAGTTGTATTGAAAGCTGGAAGAGTTTTTCTTAAGGTGAATTTTAGCAATGTTAAGTACACAGGTTGAGGTCAAATAACCTCAAATTCAAAAAACCCACTGAATGTCCCCATTGTGCATGTGAACTTTCAAAGGGACCTGGATGCTTTTAGAATACATGAACAAGTCCGTCTCCAAACGGTGTTAATAGAAATGGTCTACTTGACAACAAGGGTATAGCTGTTTGTACAGTATAAAGCACATACATCACTAAATTATGGAGTAGGAAGGAATATGATATCCACCAGTCTTTATCTAATGAGCCCATTGCACATTAGGCTGCATAATTTTACAAGCAATGGGCAGTATGATGAAGAGGCACTTACAGGTACACACAGTTCTAAAAAAACTCACAAGTTATAGGTCAGTGGCAGTTGTACTGTGTATTAAGACTGAAATTTTATTACTGGGTTCATGGCCAGTCAGTAATAACAAGAATTAACTTCAGCAACCACTTGAGCTGGTACTTTAGTTTACTTTCATTCACTGTGCATTAGAATTAACTCCTCTGACTTTTAGAGAATGAAATAAAGACCTGCTGAAAGTAGTGTACTCGTAGTGTACCTAAAGTTTTATTAGCTGAAAAGACTGAAATACTGTGATGCACACACTGGCATACATCTAATTTAAGATCATATATTACATATTACCTTTTTGCATTTTACATTATATTCTACTATCATTCGGCTTAAGTAATGATGGAGAACATATCTTGCGTCATACATGAGAAAGACATTTGAACAAATAAAACAAGTATTGTACAGTTTATTTCAGATACTCTTCCACCATGAAAGAATTATGTTTGATTTTAAGGAACTACAGGACAGTATTTGCTGAATCTTTTCATGAATCAACTAGTAAACTATAATGCCTCTCATTTTATACAAAGCAATTCAGAAGCACTCTGGTTCAGAAACATTTTCGAAACAGAATTGGAAATCCTTACAAAATGTGAGTTTACAGATAACTGCAAGCTGTAACAGATATTTGGGAAAAATTACTATTGTCATAAAAAAAAGTTAAGTAGCAAATGTAATTTTCTTTGAAAATACAAAAGCTTTGCATGTATCTGCCTGGGGAAGAAACAATCACCTAGAACCAGCCAAGCAACTGTAATTCTTAATTAAATTGTAGATTTTTTTTTTTATGTTGTTCTGCTTAGGCCTATTAGAAGTCATTTAGCTGTAGTTTCAGTTTTCATTCTCTCACAAATTTAGTCTGTACCCATTAATTACAACTGTCATGAAAGAAGAGCAGCCATTAACAATGCCAAAATCCCAATACATATATACGCAAAAGCTTGGGATGTGACACTAATTGTTATGAAAGTTTGACGCAATCCTCTCCTGAACCTATGAAAATTACTAACTAAAAATATTGTTACTGGCAAAAGACTTTTTAGCTACTTACACCAAGTGAGCAATAGGAGGCCAAGTGCTTTCTAAACAGGTTAACAAGTTATAATAATTACTGAATGACTATTATCTCATTAGCTGGAAGAGAGTTTCCTTAGGGTAATTTCCTTTTACACTATGAAGTTTGAAATTGGAGCTGAGCCTGAAAAAAATGTGGATCAAACTAATGTGATGGATATAAGCACTGAAGTTTTATTTTAGACAATAAGGCAAATAGAAACCATGTGGCGGACCACATATATTTATTCGGAAGTATTGCCATACAAAAAAGATTTCAAAAGAGTTTAATCCAATATTTATTTCAACCTCCAGGAGCAGTAAAACTTGATAGTCACTAAAAGGAGAATTGCCTTAAACTGAACTAAATCAGGATTACTGATTTTTACTTTAGTTATAACAGCATGTACATACAGGTCAGATACATAGCACCAGAGCATCAGATGAGGTTGCCTATGCTATGAGGTTGTCTGTTCTTCCCATAAGGTCAGATAAGAGAGAGAAAGAAAACAAAAGATAATAAGATGATGAACTATCCAGAGACAGTACATATGATATGAAAATTCATGGAAATCAAGCCAAGAGGAGAGAGCATCAAACAAGAAAGCAGAAAATCCTACATATTAATAAGTACCCAGCTTGGAAAATTTTCATACAGTTTTTCAGGAAAACAGTCTCCTACAAATGGTGTTCATTTTGTATTGTACAGTCTAGAAGTCCCTCCGTGTTCATTGTCACAATGTAAGTCTCTAGTTCAGGCAGAGAAATGAGATTCTCTATCATGCATGTATACAAACACTGTGGCACTCAGTCTTATTGAATGATGAACTAAAACCTTTCAGGCTGAAGTAGTGAATAAGAAGTCAGGGTCTGCTGCCTAGGTTAGGACCCTAATTAAAAGAATATTATCCAAAATATGGGTGGGTTTAAATAAACTTTATTATCTACATTTCGGTTATGGATTGAAATTTTTAAATTGTATTGTGTGTGATTCCTCACTTTCTTATCATCGTCTCACACAAGTCTGTGTAATTTTTAATTCACAAGTAGTGGGAGAATATCTCTGAATATTCAAGTTACCAGTAAAACACCTGATTTCTTCAGGAGTTAGGAAATGATGAATACTAGACTGTTTATATAACTCTACAAGGGCTTGATTCAAGTTCCGTTAAAGTTTATAGAAAGCTGTCTACTGATTTCAAAAGCACAATGAATCACTGACGAATGCTGTCCTACCTAATAAGTATTTTGATCTTTACAGTCAACATCCATTTATGTAGATTTCTAGATATAATTGATACTAGTGAATACATAGTCTTATTAGGTTCTCTGTTTGATTCTAAAGGGAAAAAAATATCACAATTAAATTATATGCTCAACTTAAAATATAAATGTTTCATTATGTTACTTAAATCCTATTAGATGCAATTACTTTAACACACTAACTTTGAATATACATAAAAAATTATTAAGGATTTTTTTGAAAAAGACTTTTCAAAGAGGCTACCAGCCACCAGGGAGAATACAAAATATCGGCTTTCAGCTTTTGGTAAATAATTCATGGAAGGAAGATTGCACAGAAACAATATGAAATGTTTCATTAACCAGAAGAATTTGTACCTATATACCATTTTCTAGTTCATACCCCATGAATATAAGGGGCAGTACCAAGTCCTTATGGCAGAAGCTAAAACTACTAAGGAAAGTACTAGATTTACTGGCATTTGAACAAAAACTGCAGTTTCAAATTCATAAATGCATTGAGAGAATTGCATTTTCATTCTGTCTTTAAACATAGCTAGTCATAGACAGTCATTGACTTTATTAGTAAAAAACAATAGATTTTATCCATCTTATCTATCTTCTGTTCACCTGATCTCATCTGCCACCACTGTGCTGCTAAGTTAGCTCTATGGACCAGCTCATGACAAGATGCCCAGAATCAGACTTGTAGTTCCATTCACTTTTCTTGGCTGTGAATTGATTTAAGAAACCTATGATGCAAGGCAATCAGTCCCCTATCAGTTACCATTTGCCACCAGTTCAGTTCTCTAAGTATTGCTACCTCTTCTGACAGTGTATACATATATATAATAGTGTAATATTATAAATATATTTCTGTGCTATTTATATAATATATATGTAAGCATATGCAAGTGTGTGTGTGTGTGTGTGTGTTTCTACATATATATTAAAAATATATATTGTAAACCAAGGCAAAGCCATGAATCTGATTAAAAAAAAACACAAAAAACCAAACAAAAACTGAACAGATGGAGAGGAATGTGAGTAGGAATGAATAGCCAAAACAGAGAATGTCTCACACTGTCAGAAAGAAGAAACCTTGCATACACATATAACACTTTGCTGTTGGTAAACATAACTAGACAATTAAGGAGTACATAGGAAGAAATTCAGGGTCCAGTTCTATAGCAGGAACAGTCCCTCTCTGGCTCTTTCTAATCTTTCCCCATTCTTCAGTCTTTCTCTCTTTTCCCCATCAGTTCTTTATGTAAAGTTTCATTCTTTTTAATTGCTTCCTCTATTTCCTCCTTAGATTTAGTAACCCATTTTTAGGGGATCTGATGTATTGGTACCACAGATGTCAGTGTAGCAGAAAATGTATGAGTTACACATAAACAACCTGCAGTAACCTTATAGGGCTCATCTAGTCTGTGCTACCACAGTTAAACAGGGGAACTGAGCTAACTCATTGGCAATACCAGTCAGTCAGGAAAAAAAGCAAAGTTATTTCTTGTTCTCATGGTTAGAGTAGCATATACTGGTAAACCACTGAATCAATGCTGATAACCTAATTGGAGGAGAAGGGACGTGGGGGTGTTGGTTGGCAGTCGACTGAATATGAGCCAGCAGTGTGCCCAGGTGGCCAAGATGGCCAATGGCATCCTGGCTTGTATCAGAAATGATGTGACTAGCAGGTCCAGGGAGGTTATTCTCCCTCTGTACTCGGCACTGGTGAGGCCGCTCCTTGAATCCTGTGTTCAGATCTGGGCCCCTCACTACAAGAAGGATGTTGAGGCTCTGGAGCAAGTCCAGAGAAGAGCAACAAAACTGGTGAAGGGGCTGGAGAACAAGCCTTATGAGGAACGGCTGAGAGACCTGGGGTTGTTTAGCCTAGAAAAGATGAGGCTGAGAGGAGATCTCATTGCTCTCTACCTGAGGGGAGGTTGTAGATAGGAGGGAGCTGGCCTCTTCTCCCAAGTGACAGGGGACAGGACCAGAGGGAATGGCCTCAAGCTCCACCAAGGGAGGTTTAGTCTGGACACTAGGAAAAAATTTTCACACAAAGGGTCATTGGGCACTGGAACAGGTTGCCCAGGGTGGTGGTTGAGTTTAAGGCACAGCTGGACGAGGTGCTAAGGGGCGTGGTTTAGTGTTTGATAGGAATGGTTGGACTCAATGATCCAGTGGGTCTTTTCCAAACTGGTGATTCTATGATTCTATGATTTCTCATGGTTGTCTATTCATATAAATAAATATCAATATGGAACCATTCTATAGCTAGACCTGAGCAACGTTACATTCTCTGATTTAAAAGTGAAAGAAAGGCTTTTGTTGTATGGAAGGGGGAATATTTCCAATGGACAAATCAAGAACATTTTGACAGAAATTACCTGCTGTGTTGTACAGCTGTTTCATGTAAGTTTCCAGATGAAAAAAAATAGGGTAAATATAATTTTTGTTGACTGAGAATGATCTATAAGGTGACAGGAAACAATACGTGTGTATTTAACATGGAACAATGGGTGAAATACCTGTGAGCCTTCAGAAAATATCATTGAGGCTAATGTATTATTACTAATGATCCTATGGCTTACCATATGTCCAAGCAGTAAAGTTAGCTAATACACTATTGCCTTTTTCAACTTCAATTTCTTCATTTAACAAGCTGATAGAAATATGATGATATTAACATTTGTAAATGACAGCTGCAGAAGAGAAGACAGTTTTGTTCATGAGCGTCAGATTCTGACTATATTATAGTCACTAATATTTAGAAATTTTACTTCCTTAGAGTAGTTGTTTGTATAAATTCTGATCTTGATTACCAGTATGACCTATACGCATGTGGGAGAAGGTGGCATTAAGAGATAGCTCATTTCCAATAACAACAGGATATGGGATTAACAAATTAATGAATACTGGATAATGTAATTAATTACAATTTTATAAGTATTGAGGAAACTAAAAAAACACAAAAACATGATGAATGTAAGAAAATATGAAAGACAAATGTAACAGAATAATTATGAAGATGCTCAGTAATCATTTCATGATAATTTCTGAGCAGTTGTAGACGACATTAAATGCTAGCTCCAGAAATTAATAACTTCAGAGAAACAGGCCAGAAACAAAATTGATACCATTCTCATTTTTATAAAGAGAGAAGAGCTCCTGTGTCAGTGGAATCTTCCTGGGACTACCTTGACTGAGATCAATATCTACATTTCAGAATATTAGAAGTGCACGAGTCTTTTTTTTTTTTTTTTTCAGAAAAAGTCTGGATTTCTGGATTTTTTTTTTTTTGTACCTCTGTGTTCTTCATTTTCAGATCAAGACATTTTCTTATTTCTTCTTATTTCATAATTCAAAGAGTATGGACATACTTGTCAATGTGAAAAAGTGACACACGTGAGTATACAAGTTAGTTGTGAATTTTTCATAAGGGAAAATTCAGCTTCAGAAAAAAAAAAATTATACACTCTGAATGGCACAGTTAGGAATTCCTCATAGCCATTTTAGAAACTGTATCAATTTTATAATGTTGAATGTTTCTGTTGAAGTGAATTTAAAACAATTTTTATTTCTGCCTGAATATTCTATATAATTAAAAAAACATTCTCTCTGGTCTGAGTAAATTATAACCTTTTTGGAGCTGAAAAAAAATTGTAATTCTTTTTTTGTGTGATTACACCATGCAGTAAAGTTTATAGCTAATTATTTCTCTCATGTGGTCTACTTTCCCATTCTGTCTTTCTGCCATGTCAAGCCAATAAAATGGTCCATAAAAGCATTGAATTACAGTGATTATCATTGGGGTGGAATAGGTAAGGAGGTCATGTAAACAGTTATCCATCTCTCTTTAGAGCCTGAAGGTACTTGTCATGCTCTTTCATGCTGTTGGTCAACACCTTAAAACTGAGACTGGTGCTAAAAGGGAGAGTTGCTTCTCTTCTGCTTCATTCTACTGTAAAGTTGAATAGCTTCATTTCACCCTTTCATAGCTTTTGCTTCAAGTAAACACTCAATTTTCAGGCATCTTTATTACAGGAGTAATTTAAGAGCTAAGCAAGGAAATCTGCTTAGATAAGACTGTCCACAACTCCATTCAGAGCAAACAGCTGGAAGCTGAGG
Organism: Coccyzus lansbergi; assembly: GCA_033558105.1. Classification (NCBI taxonomy): domain Eukaryota; kingdom Metazoa; phylum Chordata; class Aves; order Cuculiformes; family Coccyzidae; genus Coccyzus; species Coccyzus lansbergi. Next base: position 4,180,945 of record JAUMJK010000013.1, on the reverse strand, counting down.
CTTCGTTGTTACACTGACATAAAGTCGATAAGAAGCTCTCTCAGTCAGGCATTGCTCAGACAAGAAGGACTTCTCACAGTAGTTACACAGCTGTTACTGTCTGCTTTCCAGCTGAGATCATGGCTCAAAGGTGTGGGTGTTTTTTCTTCTGTTCCTTACCAAGGCAAATTTAAATGGCATGGCTAGAACAAAATACAGTCTTCACAGAAAGGAAAGGCAAACAGAATACTTGCAGCCTGGGACAACAAAAAGATTGCTACTTTTTTCAGTTCAGGTCACATCCACATCAGTGGATACATTTTACACACTAGCAGGAATGATATGTAGGAGTTCGGGATGAGAGTTCAGTTCCTAATCATCAAGATCTACCCAACACTTTTCATAAGAGAACAGGCTGATCTTGAGTACTAAGCTTAATTACCAAACTTTGTGTTATTTTCTCAAGACTTTTCTGTTATTTTAATCCGCCACTGTTACACAAGAGGAGAAAAACAATAAAAAAGGAATGAGATGGTATTCATTCCTATAGCACCTATTCACACAAGCAGTAAGCTCACCTTCAGTCAACTACTTGTCAGACAAGAACAAGGAAAACGACTTCTCTTACACATGACCCGTTGAGTGCTGGTACCTTTTCCAAATACAACGATGAAAAAAATCTTGTCTCATAAAAATCCTCACTCACATTTAGCCTTTGGAAAATCTCAAAAGTTTGGAGGGATACGTGGTACTATATAACTGTTTAAGTAGTATTTTTTTTAGAAAAGCATCGCCCCATCCAAACTTAATGACAATGTTAATTAGCTTTAAAACCACAATAATTATCTCTTTTCAGGAGGAGCTCATCACACTGTCCCTTTGCTGGTGTCATTAGAGACATCTGCTTTGTCCAATAACATTAATTACAGCCTGGGAATGTTTATGTCTTCTAAATTTATTCAAAATGCCAGTATAGCTAATACAGAGTCGTGAAGAGATGCAGAAAACCATGTATAGATTAAGTAGTTTAAAAGCCTCCATAAGCATCCAAAGCAGCACAAGAAATATAGCACACCACACCTGTCAATAAGGTTTTTGTGTGTTCCTGTGCATTCAGATAACTAAAGCAGGAAGATCATTCCTCATGTTGCAATTAGTTACGGAACTTATTTCTTTTATCTTCTCTCCATATGGTTAGTTTTTATTCACAAGCCTGGAGTCTCCGTTTGTCCTTTCACACACTGTGGCATGTTCTGGTGCCAATTTACGCTATTTTTAGTTCTTTCACACTTTATATATTCTTTTATGACTTGGGTGTGATTTATGGCCATATCTTAGTTTTCAATTCCTTATCAGACAATACATGCAATACAGATATGTCAGTTTTTTTCAATTTATGTCCAAAACTCTCTTATTTTTAAAATACCATCGGACAAAATAGAACTGACCATACCTAATTCTATGTGTATGGAACAGCAACTTGTCAGCTCAGCAGCTGCTCTCCTTTTCTCCTATTACTCTCCTTTTCTCCTATTTTCTATTTGTGCAGACAACTTCTTACTCTTAGCTGAACACTTTGTTACCCATTTCTTCCATCAAACACAGAAAGTCACTCTCTCTGTAACTCAGGAGAAAAAAAAAAAAGAAAGAAAGAAAAGGCAGATAAGTGAGCACAACTTGGGGATGGTTTAATACACTTATATTGCTTATCTGGGACTCAGACTGCAGTATTTTCAGAATGAAAGGCAGTGTGTAGAGAATATTTATTTTTCTCCCTCTTGGCTCTGGTATAGGCTAATTTATGATAGCTGTAGATAAATTCAAAACATTTAACTGTTTTCATATATACCTATAAGACTAGCTTACAACCTAGTTTCTACTTTTCACTCATAGTGGTCATAATTTTGATTTATTTTTATTTTTCCTCTTCTTAGCTTTTCTAGAATGCTGGTTTGTGTACTTACTTACAATTACTGTTTTAGGATTGCCAAAGTCCTCTTCTGAAAAACTTTTTATATTTCAATTAATTCTTTCTTTTTTAAATAATCATAATCATTAATCATGTTGAATGTCAGACCTAAATTCTTCATTTGATTTGAAAATATATTTGTAGCATTTATAGTATTTGAAACCTCAATGCTTATGTTGTATATTTGTGTACATTTTACAAATCCAGATATACCACTTCAGAGACAAAGTTTAGGATTTGCTGACCAACTATATCCACAGCATGGAAAAGTATCATGTTTCTTCTCCATAAGCTGCAAAAGCAACATGTACATGTATTTCTTAGAAGATATCATTTATATGTCTACACAGTCTCATGTTATTGTGATTGGACTAGGCTGCTTCTTGTATTTGTAGAATTTCCAAGAAAAGTTTTGCTCTAAAAAGAGAAATTTGATTTTCATACATTTAAATGGCAGTGGAAAATCCATTTCTACACTACACTAAATTAAAAAAAAAAGTGGGGGAAAGTTGAAAAAGAAACAATAAGAAAAATCTGCTAAACACCGGAACTAAATGGCATTTATATTTTATCTTTTTTACTATTACAAAAAGAAACATGTCAATGTTTTCTAAAAGTTAACTTTAATCTTTCCAAATTTAAGTATTATGGAATTTTACATTGCAAGAATGTTTTCCTAATTACAGTACAGGAAAAAAGGCACATTTTAAAATAAGAGAATCTACAGAAGGAAAATACTATTTTCTATCTAGTTCTAGCAAATGTTAGAACTATTTAAAGAAAAGTACTTTAGTCATTCCTATTCCTATAATAGTATGCAACTCTTTGTGAAATAAAATCAAAGGGGAAAAAGATGTGTGTTTTATAACAGTAATGCTGAGGTACATTTCAAGAGTATTTATGATTCCACTAAGGGAATATGAGTCTGAAATGTTACAAAGTACTATTTGAAAAAACAATTGTCTGCTTCTCACAGTGTATTTAGTCAGTTACTTTTACAGCTTTGCCCAAGAGAATGCTTTTATTTGCTTTTACAATTTGATTGCTTTGTTTACACTAAATACATTAAATATCATCCATGATAAGGTCTTGATAATGTTAAATATTTCATGTTTTTCCCCAGAGTGATTGTTAATTTCTCTTTAATCAATGCCTTTAAATATTTGGTGTCACTATAGCACTTAAGAACTTTACAGCATGAGCTGCTTGTTCCCTTAATGTCTTACAAATCTGTATCTCAATTACCTCATGTTGATAACAATCCCTGTTGCTTTTGATTTCTATAGTAATTTGGAATACTCAGAAGCTCAGAAAAGGTGAATAGAACACTGCAAGATCACATCCAAGTTTTTACTGCTCATGAGTTGCTCATATACATGTCTTTCTATACATCAGCTTGATAGGTCAAAACTTCATCTGTCTCTGTTCCAGTGGTAAAAGACGGGACAGAAAAACAGAAAGACAAGTGTTACAAATAGGGAATTCTTTTCTCAAGGAAATCCATACAACAGCATACATGTGCATTATCACACATCAACATGGTACAACCCTGTATTCCCACTATGAGTCCTGTGAAGTTTCCATTTAGATTTAGGAGAAGTATTGATTTAAAACTAGAAAAAGTAAATCCATCATACTATATATTTTGAAAGGAAAGGAATTTCCTTTCTTTTTTTCCCTGATTTAAATACAGACAGGTACTTTTTGAGGCCTTTAGCATTACCTGAAAAATGTCCACTAAAGACATTTCAGGTACAAATATAAATTATTTTAAATTACTTGCAAAAAAACCCATTCATCTCCCTGCACCTCTCTTCCTTTTTTTCTGCAGGAAGATCAAGGTCTGCTTCATTCCCTTTCTAATTGCATTTCTATTAATTCAGTTTTGTTTCCCCTCATCCAGAACCATATGTCTTGAAACTTCTCAACAACTTTCCAGTCCAGGAAGTAATTATTGCTCCCATTTCACACACAGAAAAGAAAAAATAGAGAAAAAGAAGTTACTCAGAAAAATTCACTAGAGACTGGTTCCAGGAAATGAACAGACAACTCTCAGTTTGAAGTCTAACTTTCTATCTAAAAGATAATGTCTCAGTTGATTCCCGACTTCGTAAGTTAATGAAACACATTTAAAATACTATGGACTATTCCAGTATCTGAACTAGCTTTAACTGTGTATATATTTTATCTTGGCAAGGGTGCATAGCTTCAAACCCTACTGTCCATACAGGCTGGTTACTAGTCCTTCTTGGGATTGATGTTTCCATTAGCAGAGCTCTTCGCTCAGAGATGCACCTACAAATGCCTTTTGGATGCCACTCTAGGCAGATACTTACCTGATAATGACATGAATGCCTGAAGTCCTTCAGCTTTACAATTTCTTCTGGTAAAGTTTTCTGAGTGTTTTAAACTATTCCTCATCATCAAGCTCACAATCAATGAAGTCCTGATGGATTTAGTTCATACATATTCTATACCTCACTTCCTTTCTGCAAAATCCAGCTGGTAGAGTCAGTCAACACATGTGTCAAGAAGACAGTCCCTTCTGATTTAAATGAAAGAACATCTGCTAAGTTCCCAGATCTGAATTTTTGTTTACATTATTTTATTAATAGAAGATATTTGCTCTATATTTACCATTCCTTTACCATCAGAAATCTCATTGTATAGTAATTTACACAGCACTAAATGGTCATTTACTCTGTTTGAAAGTTAAATAAATTGAGTTTATAGCTTAAAAGGAAATTTCAAAAAGTATAACATATTCTTGCATTTCTTTCTAGACATTATTTTCTAAATTTTATATAGCATTTTTCAGTATGTACCCTAGCACTGACACAGTATTTTCTTATTAGTCTCAGAAATCATGTCTGTAGTGTAATAATATTCCTCAAAGTTTGTTGGATACTTTCTTTTTGTATTATTTCTGTTTAGTCTTTAGCACAAAGAAAAGGTGTCATTACAAAACAAATAATAAAATTGCATTTTTTCTCATCCCTTCCAACCTGGTTGTTCTGTGATTCTGTGATTCTGTTAGAAAGCTACATATGTTTAAAGAACGGGACATGCTCCCACCAATTCAGACTAAATAATTATGCATTTGGAGTAGTAGTGAAATATTTAAGAAACTATCTGCATCAGGTATTTAACACTCTGAATTACTTCCCATCACTCTCTTTCTGGAAGGGATGTTCAACACTGACCATAATTTGCTATATCAGTTGTGAAATAGAGTACAAAGTTGCTTGCATGTGAAAAACCACACCTATTGCTAAAAGTCCTTTGGAGACTTATTCCAAATTTCACTTCATATGTAATTATTAAATAGAGTCAATATCTCAGAATGGGCAATCCATACAACTGAATCTGAGTTCTAGCTGAGAAAGTGACAGTGAATTCTGAAATTCATTATTATGATCTGTAGACTTTCTTGTCTTTGCTGTAGTTGCAGTTTTCCAGCTACACAATGTAAATTGATGAGTTTCATATAAGATATTGTAAAAAAAACCATTCCAATGTTAGGAGTGCTGGCCAAGCAATTCTTTCCCATTCAGTATCACTAGTGTATTTTTCTTTCTCTTAAGAATTTCTATTTTTATGAGTTTTTGAAGGAAACTTGCCCTGAAACTTGAAGGAAACAAGAAAATAAAGCGTGGAATGGCTCAAATAAGTCTAATAACCCCCTATGGTTTGATTTGATCAGAGATGCTAGTGTAAATATAAAAGAAGTTACCATGGTCTCCTCAGCACAATGCCCTGTCAGCTACAGGATTTGGTATTGCTGTGTAGACAGAAAAACTGTGAGGAAAAGAAAACTGAGTTTTCAAGATATTAAGTGCTTCTCTCAAAACAAAGTTTTGAAGAAAAGCATCCCTGCAGGCAGTACTTGTTTACCTACTAGTTAAAAAAAAAAAAAAAAAAAAAAAAAAACAGACAAACAAAAACAGGAAAACAGGGAAGAAAATATATAACAGAAAGGTGTAATCAAGTTTGTGTATTCCTATAAATGCATATGATTGCTACCTGATTATCTTCAAATGCAGATGGCTTAAAATTATAATTAAGATTGAGAAGTAAAGGCAATATAGAAAAGTCCTGCAAACTTCTAGGCAAACTGCCTGCCAATTTTAAGTAGCCTCAATCAAAACAATACTGTTGATATGAAGGGAGGACAAAAAAAATACCCTGTAAAGGATTATTTCATTCTGTTAGGTACTGACTACAGGTATAACCTCTAATCAAACACTTTGGAGAAGAGTCAGCAACAGTGTGAGAGAAAGTAGAAAGTCACTTCAAGGAAGACTGCATGGCTGAAGTCACTACTAAAATCCTCACTGATGGGAAGTAGGTTCATGCTACGTCTCTCTCTCACATTTTTGTAAAATTTACTGGTCCAGGTTAAAGATAGTTCATGTAAACATGCAGAAATGGCTTAGTGGGTGGCTAACCCAGCCACCTTTTACAGTGCTGACCAGAGTGGAGATTCAGGGAAACATAAGAGCAGGGCAAGCACAGAGGTAATTTCCTCCAAATATCCTACCAGTCTCTAGCTAAGGCACTTTGTCTGCTCCTATTTGACCCTCGTTTAAAGGTTAACAAATTAAATACCTAGGTGTTATTTGTTGCTCTTCAGGGCAAAGGCTTTATGTCACACTGAGCACGGTTTTTGTCCCTAGCATAAAATTTTGAAGGCATAAAAAAGAGAAACAATGGTTCAAGTGGTAATAAAAAAGAGCAGTCAGGAGGCCATTCGGAGACCAAGTAGGACAACAGAGGTGTTAGAAGTAAGCATGGATAAGAGAGCTAGTAACACTGTGGGAAAAACCCCAGCAGCTAATATGAAAAGAAATGCTCTCACTAAGGCAAAGCATTGAAGGCATTCAGCACACAACATGCCCCTTGTGACCTGTGTGGACTGTGTATTGGAGGACAAGAAATGCTTGTCTTTTCCAATATTTACCAGAGAAGGATCACCATATTATCGTCTGCACAAGTAAGTCTTTTTAATAGAATCTTGACAAATTCTGAATGCTTCACTTGTTGCCAAATCATGATAACATATTACAGAACAATGTTCTAATGGTTTGATAATTTCAAATGCAATATTTGGTTTGTCAGTAAGATTCTTGTAAAATCAATAAATGCAAACTACTCAGATGTACAGAGAATTATGTGATCATTTTCATAAGGTATTAGCAAGAAAGCAAAACATTTTTTATTTAGTAGACAGTAAGAAATCCTGGCACTTTCGTTTCAGTGTCACATTTCAGTCCCCTTCCCAGTTTGGTTGGCAGCTAAACACAAGCACTTGTGATCCCAAACCCATCCACCTTCAGAAGAAGGGAAATGAGAGAGACTTCTGGGCAGAAAACTAAAACTGTTTTAATGAAACAATAATTTTAAAAAAGGAAAATAATATTAACAAAAAAATTATATAAAATTGAAGCCATTGATGACTATATTTCACCACTGATGCTGCAGAGCAGTCACAGGGAAGGGTCATAGACTGGATTCAGCTGGACTCAGGAACTGAATTGAGGAACACACTGATCCAGGACTGGGGGGAAAAGGATGTATGAGGTTCATTTTAGACTCCAGGCATCAAAGAAGGCCTGACCCTCATGATCCCTGTTTTATACTGAATGTGATGTATACAGAATGGAATATTCAGTTGGTCAGTTCTGGGTCAGCTGCCCTGTCTCATTCTCCCTGTAGCTGCAACCCTTTTTTGCCTCTTTGACTTCGAGCATTCCACCAACTTAAATATGGCCTTTGTCTCCATAGGGATAGGTATAAGCAGTGGCTTTTCTGCATATCAATGTCCCATTACTTTTCTGATAGTCATAAATGTTAGGTATTCTCACTTCTGAAGACTGACAGTGTTCAAAAAAACCATGTATTTAAGTTTCAGAAAATGAAATTACTTATGTAAGGCTCAGCTGAGAAGTTAGAAAATTGATTCTGCTTTAGCTCAAACCAGAATAACTTGTGACAATTCCAAAGGCAGAATTCATACTTCTAAAATTTTGGAGTCTGAAACTCCTGATTTAAAGCTTTTTAAGCTTTTATTTTTTTTAAATTTTTATTTTATTACCTTCAGTACACCTTCTGAATTGGGAATTACTCTATGGAGACAATGAAAAAAATCAGAATTTGATTAGAAGCCAGATAGTAGACTATGGAAAGTCTTCGTCTTATTTTAATGAACTTCGGATCATTCCTGCTTTACCATCCTAATCTTTTAAAATATTTTAAGTAATATTATCTACCTAAGGCACTTCTAAAATGAAAATACAGCCAAGATAAAACAGAGTGGGAACCCTGCACACAGCAGCATGTTGCCTAATATATGGAAAACAAAAATCTGTAAAATCTTACAAACCTTATTCCTCCTCTCTGTGGCCCCTCAACAGGGAAATTGTAATAGAAAGCAGTCTTCATTCTCAGTATTTCTCAGAATGACAAGAATACAAAGCCACAAAAAGAGTGAGCTTCTTGGAAATATTAACAGAAGTGTCTACTTCAGGTGAAGAATTTATTGAATCAACACTGTGAGTATCTAAGCTTCCAGGAATCTTGAGATGTTAGATCTGATGATTTTATCCCAAGCCATCCGTTTTCTAAGTTGACAAATTTTGTTTCAAAAAACTGAGACACTTCTGCACTTAGGCAGTGTTAGAGAGTAGCGATGCCTCTTTTTAAGTAGGTGAATGACAGAAAAAAATCTAAAACTACTGTTTCTGTATGGATGGAAAAATATAAAGTTATACAAACTGCAACTTAAAAAAAACCAACAAACCAGTACAGTCCTAGGGGCAACGTGCAGAGTAGATACAGACTATCTGACATGTTTCTGCTTTAAAAATCAACAATGCTTAATGTACTCTGGAAACCTAGACCTAGTTAACATTTATTCTACATTTTAAATTTTAAACACATGAATAATAAGTCTACAGAAGGTTTTAATTTATCTGTGCCAAGGAAACAAATGTGTTGTTTCTACCATCACAGTATTTCCTGCAAACATTTGGTGTGACCATAGAACAACAACCATATATACAAAGGTAGATTTAGAGTAAAAGAACCAATATGCATGTGTTTTGGGAAATTATACAGTTACAAATAATACAAGAACCAGAAGCCAACTAAACCTAGGAAATTCTTATCTTGCATATTGTTTTATTTCCAAATGTATTTTTTAAAAAAAGGATATTTAAAAATAGGAGAAATCGTTTTAAGCCAATGAAAATTTTGATTAATTTTTTTTAATAACTTCTCTCTCTTTTTAGCTTAAAGTAGACTCAAAACAAATTTTATATAGTTGTTTTTCTTCTGGTAAACCGAATAATCTTAGGTTTTTATTGCCCAGGATCCAGTCTGATAATCTCAACTACGTTATTTTCTAAATGGAAAAAAACAATTCATAAGCAGAACAAAATTCTTTGATGCAGAGCAGCCTCAGATAATAGCGAATATTACAATGTTAAAACAGTCTGTTTTCCTTATTTTTCACACATTCAACCACAGTTGATTTCACAGGTTTCAAATATATTTGCTTTCAAATATATCATGAGAAAACCTTGCAAGTCTGTTTGCATGATATTGAATTACATGGAATCATTCTGAGCATTGCATGATGTTTACTTATGCTTCCCCCTGTTGCAGCAGCAGGTTATGGCTCCCTGGATGTAAAGAAGTTTAGGGTCAGAAAGTCAAGACTTTATTCCTTTCGTTGAATTTCCTGAACTGGAAGCAGACAGCTGAAGGCAAGGATGTCCTCACTCTTCCAAGGAGCATTTAGTGCAACTTTAACATTTAAATTAAAATACATTTTTTATTTAAATACTATTTTACTGTACTTTGAAATTTTATGCAATAAAATAGTGTCAGAAACTGTTCCATTTGCTTTTTGTTGCCCCCATAACTATGCTATTTTCTATTGTTTTCTAAAACTTTGCTCTTTTTAATTGCTTATTGCTTAGATTGCCCTTTGAGAGAATCTTCAAGTGGCATGTAATTATAAGATTATATATAAACACCTACATAATCACATGCATAAAGAAACAAATTCAAACTAAAAGAGCAGGAGTAATGAAACAGAAATCTGTCTGGAGTTTCAATGTTCCAGCATATTATTATATACTTTTGAAACATTTACAATGTGTGCAAAACTTCTTTGGTATCTGAGCCAGTGATTGTATTTTTGTGTTCAAAGCTAAATAGTTTAATGCTAAAGGGCGTTTTTTTTAAACTCTGCACAACTACTGGCTGTCCTAAGCACTTTACCTAAAAGTGTGTTTGAGTATGAACATTTTTTCTTCTGGATCATTTTAATAAAGTGGAGCCTCAGGAAAGGAAAGAAAAGACAGATTAAGGGGGATAGTCATCCTGTTTGTGGATACTCATTTAATTCCAAACAGTAGAATCAGTTGTGGTGTCAATTATTGTGCTGAAAGCAGATGTATCCCCTTTAAAGCATTTGGAAGTGGGAACTTTGCTTTTTAAAAATGAATAGTGAAAGAATTAAATACTTCTAATACCTAGTAGTGATAAAAGTAGTTTTCAAAGGTGCTGTTAATATTTGCTTCTTCCTTTTAGTTTGATAATTAATCAGGACACCTTCAAAACACATTTATTTAACAGAATTTCATATTTTTTGGTTTGTGTTCAATAAGCATGTAGGTCTTCACATGTGACTGATTTATGGAGACTGCTTCATAGAAGGAATTGTCACTTGCTTCTGTTTAAATTGGGGTCTGCAAGGCTATGTGTAACAGCATTCCCGATAATTGGTTCTATTATGATACACTGTCATGGCAAATTTTCTGAGCACAAAACAGACTGCTTGACACTACCTCCAAGGAAAAGAAAAACAACACTATCTTGCTTCAGTAGCACAAATTTCAATTCTAATTGCATAGAGTAAATGTAATTATACCTCACATAATGCAGGTGCCCAACCTGAAATTCAGACTATGTATTTTGAACAATGCAGAATTGCCACAGAGCTTAAAACAAAGACATGAAATGCTACAGTTTCAATTATTCCCCAAATACAAAAGAAGAAAAGAATCCATCTGTCTTTTCAAAGTGTACTACACTGCTACACGTTTCTTTTAACTCGCTCTCTAGCAGACCTTTGCTACTCCATTAAAACACTTTTCAACATGTCATATATATTTGTGGTGTAGCATTCCATAGTTTATTCATGTTGAGTGTCTAACCTTTCTCAAAGCAATTTAGCAAAGTTTCTTTTTCCTTGCTTTTGCAAAATCTCATCTGAGTGGCTCTGAAGCAAAAAAAAGGATTGACCTAAACATAAATATTTTTAAAGATTAAAAAAGTGATACTTGGGGAGGTATTTATTTGTCTTGGTTCTGTACATCAGCTGTGCTTTGATTCTAATTTTCTTGCCTTTTTCTGGCATCCAGGTGCTGGCAGAACTAGAAAAATAATGCATTTTTTTCATAATATTTGAATTGAGAACAAGACCAAGAAGTTTTCCAAAGGCTGTCACATAACATGTTCTTACAATATAACCAGCTTAATTCATAGTTACCTCCATGTATTTTGAAATTCTCCTCCGATCTGTAAACATCCATCATTATTTAGGATATGAAGTCTCATTTTGAGGAATGCTTGATAGTTTGGATGGATATGAAAGTCATCTAAAAAAAAATCTAAATTAAGTTAAAATAAAAAGTAATTTATACTTTAGTCACAAAAAAGTAATAGTTACTTTGCAAAACTCATTTGGATAATCACTTTTTAACATCTCATGACTATATTTATTTATTGTAAACAATCTCTTATCATAATGTCTCATGAAGTTCCTTCATCACAAAGTTGCATGCCAAATAACCTTCATTAGCTTCATTTCATTCAGAAAAATAATGACAAATAATGACACCTGTTTTTTAATAGTCTATAATTGCAAATATGTGTACAGACTTACTATAAGTTTTTTCAGAGTAAAAATTCCTGGGTTTTATTTTTGTCCTGCAGTTGAAACAGCAGTGATTAAAAGTGTAGAGCTCAGAGTAACAAAAGGAACACCCAGGAGTATGTAGGCAAAGCATAACACTGTAGAATAATTTTTTTCCCTTTAAGGATTCTCAATTAAACTTCTTACCACTCAGGTGTGAGGTGTCACAATAGAGCCACTTTACTTTCTCAGCCAAATAGGAAGAGGTTATCTGTCCGGCCCTCAGAACATTTACTGGATAAAAGCAGAGGATGACAAAGACACGTTTGACCACAGAATCACAGAACAACCAGCTTGGAAGAGACACACCAGATCATCAAGTCCAACCATTCATAACAAACACTAAACCATGCCCCTCAGCACCTCCTCCACCCGTGCCTTAAACACCTCCAGGGAAGGTGAATCAACCACCTCCCTGGGTAAAATGTTCCAATGCCCAATGACCCTTTCTGTGAATTTTTTTTCCTAATGTCTAGCCTAAATCTTCCCTGCTGGAGCTTGAGGCCATTTCCTCTTTTCTTGTCCCCTGTCACTTGGGAGAAGAGGCCAGCTCCCTCCTCTCTACAACCTCACCTCAGGTAGTCGTAGAGAGTAATGAGGTCTCCTCTCAGCCTCCTCTTTTCCAGGCTAAACAACCCCAGCTCTCCCAGCCGTTCCTCATAGGGCCTGTTCTCCAGCCCCTTCACCAGCTTTGTCGCTCTTCTCTGGGCAAGCTCCACAGCCTCAACATCCTTCTTGTGGTGAGGGGCCCAGAAATGAACACAGGATTCAAGGAGCAGTCTCACCAATGCTGAGTACAGAGGGAGAAGAACCTCCCTGGACCTGCTAATCACACTGTTTCTGATCCAAGCCAAGATGCCATTGGCCTTCTTGGCCACCTGGGCACACTGCTGGCTCATGTTCAGTCAGCTGTCAACCAACACCCCCAGGTCCTTCTCCTCCAGACAGCTTTCTAGACAGACTTCTCCCAGTCTGTAGCTCTGCATAGGGTTGTTGTGCCCCAAGTGCAGGACCCGGCATTTGGCTGTGTTAAACCTCATGCCATTGGACACTGCCCAGCGGTCCAGCCTGTTCAGATCCCTTTGCAGAGCCTTCTTAACCTCCAGCAGATTGACTCTTCCACCCAGCTTAGTGTCATCTGCAAACTTGCTAAGTGTACCCTCAATGCCCTCATCCAGGTCATTGATGAAGACATTGAACAGGGCTGGACCCAGCACTGAGCCCTGGGGAACCCCATTTGTAACTGGCCTCCACTACATCATCCACAGTGATGTTGAAAATGAAATGCATAGTAAAAAATAAATACATTCACAAAAAGTTTAAACTAGTCCTTCTAGTCTGATAACAGTTCAGATAAGCCACTCTTTAGGCATAATATAACTCTGACATAATAATTTAATACAGGAATAAACAACTGCACAATCTTCTCCTTAGAAATCATGTTGTGGTCAAAGATAGGATATGCGTATTTACAAGTCCAGTTACTCTGTAAAACAAGGAGTTCCATAAAGTGACCTTAATTCTTGTTTTTCTGTCATTTGAAAAAAAAAAATATTTTATGCATGCAAGCTCTTATTTCTTAAAGATTCTTATTCATGAGCTAAGGGTACAGCACACACAGTTCTCAAAAAACAGTTTTAAAGAGTATCCTGTTCCCTTTTTGTTACAGCAACAGCTTTCTTACAGTTGATTCTAAACTATTTCAATTTCTCCAAGTTGGAGAATTCTACCACTTTGCTACACAGTCAGCTTTTAATCTTATCCACTAGTTGCTGGAGTCTGTATTTTAACTCGTATCACAGCATTGTCAAGCACAAGTGTAGCAGGCTGACTAGGCTTGCCATGTTTTCCCCCATGTTTCCAGATGGATTAAAATTTTCTGACTAACCCATCTGGCTTTTTTCTTAATCATTACCAGTTTCAAAACAGTACACAGCCTTCAGCTATTCTAAATCCTCTGCATTTCTGCATGTTGTCTTTCCCACTCATCTATAGTGCCTCTTGCTTGACCTAGAGAATTAACTACTTTTCCTACTTTAGAGCCCCAAACACATCCCTCACAGGATCCCTAACAAAAAACACACACCCCTCCGGCCTACTCAGAGGCCTAAATTAATTATGCTAATCAGACTACCTGGGCTAACCCAATTAAGTTTAATTAGCTGATACCTTTCTTCCTAAAACACCTTGCCTTAGAGACATTTTACCTCTGTTTTTAAGCTAGCTGGAGAAGTCAATCTCCTTTTGCAAACTGGCCCCTTGGCTACAGACTTTCAGTAGGGAGATACAGCAATAAGCTTCTCATAACCCCTAGCAAAGCTTCTTGTTTCCAGAATACTTAAAACTGGACAATATTCACACTGGAATTTGAGCTGTGATCAAGACCAGCTTATTTTAAAACACAGGAAATTTAAAAGGAAGTGAGAAAACATCCTTCTTGAAGTGCTTTATTCTCATGAAAAAAAGGAAAATAAAGAAAAATAAATAGTGATGTATGTTGATTGAGTGACTTTTTCAATAAAATGCATATCCCTGAAGAAGAGTTCACAATTGCAAGAAATATTCAAAAGTTGAAGGCTGAGGTGGGTAAGTTTTAAAAGCTGATGGTATTTCATTCTGGCTATGAAATCTCTTCTGTTGTAAATAAGGTAACTAATTGCTGAAAAAAAAAATCAGTGAGTTCAGTGAGTTCAGGAAATTTTTAGATTAACTTTTGCCCAACTAGGTGAATGGTTTCCACTTTTACTCAACAAATACAGGAAAATGCTTTAATTCAGCAATGATAATAAAACCTTAATATTGTATTTATTTGGGTTATCCTCCAGGTCAAAAGTAGCTATTTTTAATTAATCTGGTCTTACATGCACTAAAATAAATACGACTTTGGACAGAGGGACAGTAGTTAAAATAAACCCTGAAATTACCAATATCATATGCTAAATTACAGTCTAGGAAGGTTAAATAGGTGTTATAAGAATTTGGGAACTTAATTGCTCAAATATTTTATCCTATTCAAAACCCTTTATTCTAAGGAAAACGTTGAAACCCAGGAGAGATTCCTTCAAATAATATAAAGAATGTAATGCTCTGTAATGAATAACAAGACAACTTACCTTCCTGTTGTAGTGTAATTTTGCCTCACAGTACTGTCTGCTTAGTTTTTCACTAGTACAATCAAAGTAATGAGAGGTGCACATATATTTATTCTAAATATTTCTAAATAAAGACCACGGTCACAGTATTTTATTCATGGTTTTGTTCAGATTTTTGTAATATGCAAAGGTACAAAGCACATCAGTCTTTTAAGAAATAGTTCTACTTACTTTAGTAAGACTTCTGACTAAGTGAAGATTGCAAGATTAGCTCTCAACTGTATGAAAATGCATTGCAAGTATGGGTTCTATACAGGCACAGTTCTTAACAGGCTGTAAACATAGAATATTTTGTAGTAGTTCACTACTTTGCAGAATGCCAACTATTCATATTTCTCCAATTAATATATTAGTAGTATGCACTCAAATAAAAATATGAACCTCTGACTGAAATAAGGAAGACCCTCATAAAGCTAAATGTTACATTTCCAATTATAACACTTGTGAAACAGTGATAGGAAAAAATGCTGGCTGTTACATTCCAGAAGAAACAAGTCAAAGCTGACTTTCTCAGAGGTTTTCTTTTTTCCCTTATCACAGCTTTACACAGTGGCACCTTCTGACCTATCATGTTGAAGACATTCGGGCTATTCAGTTGTTAGAATAAACTCCAGCAGCAAGTATGAAATGAATTTCCTATTGAAAATGTGTTGATAAAATGTCAGCAGGTAGAAGTAGTGGCACACGATGGAGAGAAAACAACTTTGAAAATACCAAATATGTTCCCATTTGGAATTAAACAAGTAGCTGCCTGAAGCTTCTGCTGTAATCAAGAAACTGCATATCTTGCAAATTGTATTAGGGAATAGATTTCTCAAGCCAAATAAATAATCAGCAGTACACATGGAGTACAGATAGTATGTTTCCAAAACTGATTATTTGGGATAAAACAATTATTATAACCAAATTCTACCGTGGATTAGCTCCCTGAACTCTACTGACATTAGGTTGTCTTGTATTTAGTAGCTTGTATTTAGTTCTTAGAAATTAGTATAGGACTGAAAAAGAAAAGACTAGAATGATGACATTAACGTAACAGAAGTAAAGTAACCAAATAGGTAGCATACCACTAAATCAATGATTTGGTTTTACTTTAAGTTAGGATTTGGACTGTTTATCTTCGTAGCCCATCAACTCAAGAAAAGAAATCAAATATAGTATACCAGTCCATAGTAACTACATGTTATATACTCGTGTATAATGTGTTCAACTGGCAGAAGAGAGTTCCTATGAAATGTGTCACTTTCTAGCTCCAAAGAGATTGGGTGAATCTCTGAAAGTTCTTCTTGAAACTATCACTAACATGTGTCTCTTTCATAGTTTTAAAAGATTATCCTAATGATAGTAATATAGTTTTCTAGATAATGTCTTGTACTGTACAAATTTGCTTTTTCTATAACTTTATGTAGGCTCCAAAGTGAGAGGATGTGGTGAACCATGCAGTAAATCAAGGATTTATTAGATTGTAGTAGTGACTCAAAAGATTAGATAGTACAGATTTCTCTTGACGGGAGAGGACAGTAGTGGAGAGGAACAGTACAAAACAAAGCAGTAAAGTTCAGAAGAGCCATTCCTTTTCAAGTTTTCTCACTCTTCACCACAAAGTTGCTTTTTATCACTTATGGGTGCTTCTATTTTTTGTGAATTCCTGTCAGTCAAACAAGAGTGCATTATAGAACACAATTCAGAAGTATGGCATTCTACAGCAACAAATAATGTGACAGAGGAGCTACACATGAGGAGTACTGGTTTCTCTTCTCTCAGCATTAAAATCTGAAGAAAGAGCAGCCCTCAAGACCTAGAAGGATCTGTAGGCATATTTTTGGAGACAAAACCTTTCTCCCATTGACAAGCTTCGTCAAACTGGATTTATTTTCTGATGTAGTAACTTTGCAAGCAAGAGGCTGAAGTAATTTTTCAGGCATGCTGAAGACAACAATTGGCTGTGATGTTCCACTTTCAAAAATTGGTATAGCACTGTTTTCATCAGTCATTAGCCATCATTGCTAGTCAGTAGTGGGATATTTTTTTTATTAGTTTATTCCTTCTCTCCAGTCATCTGCTACTAGAGAAAGAATAGATTTAAATGGATTAAATGATTCGCACACACAACAACACCCTATCTCTTCAACATACAATCCTTAAGACCCTACTGCAAATAACATCCACATTTTCACTCCTCCGGGGTATGTTTTTAATAAAAGATTGAAACATCTTTTCTCCTCATTATCAATACAAATTAAAAGCCAAGCATATTTGGGGATTAGTTGGTTTAGCAGTTATGACAGTTTTATAAAACAGCACATCAAAACTGTAGAGCTTTATATGTGGAATAATATGATTATCTTAGGCTGTGCTTGCATTTACAAGTAATTTAGTGTGATAGGAATAGATCAGGAGAGCAAAAAAATCAGTGCTGAGAACCCTACATCTACACCACGCAGTTTGCTGCTGCAACTGTTTTGCCCTTGTCCAACCAGAGGCTCTAAGCCCAAGAGACAGTATTAGCCTTGGAAGATACTGCGTGAAATCTGGAGTGCTTGCCTGAGGTTTTTGAGTAGCCATGAGCTGGTGGAAACTCAATCAACTAGCCTTGTTTTCTAATACCTTTAAAATCAATCTTAGGAAGCAAATATCCAAATACTCCTTCATTACAAATTCATTTTTATTTTTTAACTAATGTTAAATCAGCTGTAAAATAGTAGAGACAGTGTTCATTCAAAGAGGGAAAACATATTTTTTTCAGAAACTTATTTTTCTTTAGAAAAAAATAATAAAATATGGAATGTTAAATCTGGTACACAAAGAGGGAGAGGGAGTATTGTTGGACTCGATGATCCTGGAGGCCTTTTCCAACCTTGTGATTCTGTGAGTCAGAGTAATTCAAGGGGAAAGGGTGAAACAATCTGACAAAGAAATTAGCAGAAAAAAGGGAGAAAATGAAAAATAAATTGTGTGAAGTCAAAGTTATTAATTCACAATATATTTTCATAAGTTTGTACACATTTTAAGCTCACTGCCATTTTTATTTTTAGTATAGACTATTAAACATACTTAGTCAAATTTTAAGTTTTAACTTTTTTATCATTAAAGGTTATTTAAAAAAAAATCTATTACATAAAAATTCAATGTCGTCTAAATATTTCCCTAATTTTTTTCTTGACAATATTATTCATTTTACTTGACTAAATTTTCAGATAATTTAATCTCCATAAAACTTATCTTTATTATTTATTGGAAAAGTTCATCTGACTTCTTTCAAAATATCAACTATAAAGTATATGTACACAGACAGAATTTGTCTAGTTGTTATAGAGACAATTTTATCTTTGATCTTTTTTGGTTAAAATGGTGCTAGAGAGGTATTTGTGTTCATTCTAACCTTAGAAAAACCTGTACTTTGGTGAAAAAGAAAACCATTATTTTCAATATTCACATTATAGAAACACTAATTACAGACTAGAAATATCTTAGTCCAAAACTTTGCCATGGTAGAGTTCATGTTGAGTGTTGAGACACTGACAATAGAAAGAAAGGAAATACAACTGGCTCTTTTCCAGTAGATGGCATTCATTAAAATAGTATATTTCCAAGACACATCATTATTTCTCTTCAGTCTGCAAGTTCAAGGTAGCATCTTAACACAAGGCACAGTTAAACAGGTATTTCCCTTAGTTGGCAGCACTGTTCATTTTCCACCTCTGCAGTAAATCTAATCTATTTTAAGAGAACTTCTCCCTCAACTTGCAGGTCAAACTTCATTTTCAGATATCATCCATGGGTTACTAGAAATATACAAAGCTACCTGAACTTATGTCTTACCACCTTTTCGAAAGAAACATACATTGTCAACTAGACAAATATTCTCTCTCATTTATCTTTGCAGATTACAGCGCCAGTGTTTTGATAGCTGGTATGGATCCGACCTTTGTAGACTGTAAATCAGAAGAGACTTTCCATATCCTACCTAGCTTTACTCCTGACCAAGGGAGTGATTTACATCATCTTGGGACTTTATCAGTCAATGTATTTTATTGTTCCTTTCTCAGGCAATATTCAAAGTAACAGAAGTAATCTAAAAGTTTTTGGAATAATCAGCATAATCAATTTTTGTATTCTCTTCAGCCAAGGTTTTACACAGTGTAAAGAACTCCTGTTACTTTGCATCTCTCTAGGCTAAAAACATCACAAATTCATAGGTATTCAGAATTAGATGCTGAAACACCTGATTTCTGCAAAGTAGTAAAAGGACAGGTTGCATGGGACCTTGAGTAGATTGGTCTAGCGGGAGATGTCCCTGACCATGGCAATGGGGTGGAATTGCATGTTCTTTAAGGTCCCTTCTAACCCAAACTATTGTATGAATCTATGACAGTTAAACAATCTGATAAAGGACTTCAGGAGTGCAATTCAGTTGTCTGCACGTGGACATCTAGCATCCTTTCCCTCTGCTGCTGCTTTAGTGGGTCTTCGGTTGATTCTCTGCCATTTTTGCTGTCTCCATGTTGGATATAGAGGGTACCTTAGGATATGTCAGATGAAACTGGAGGCCAGTATTCAGGCAACTAATGTGTGCCCCTCATTAATATATTTGGTGTGGGCAACAAGCTTCCGGTACAAGGCTGGCTGCAGGGGTGGCCTCTGTGAAGGAGCTACTCTGTGCCAAACATAACCTGTTTAGACCAAAGCTGAGCCCATTAGCCAAGTTGATGGTGACCCTGTGGAAACATATTTAAGTAAGGGCAGAAAATGAAAGAGAGGAGGAAGGAGGAAAGAGTGAGAAAAAAGAGAGCAAACACCAAGATCAGAGGAGGAGAAGGTGCTCCATGGTAGAGCAAGTACACACACCAATTTCCCAAAGCAATTGAAGACTCATGCAGAGTAGGTACACCTAAGGGACTACAGCGTACACGGATCCTACATCAGTGCAAGTAGCTCCCCAGAGGGACTATGACCTGCAGATTAGCGCTGGCTGGAGCCAGTATAGTCTTACTACAATATAGATTGTGTTACTTATTATGTCATTACTTAGTATGAAAGTAAACTACAGTTTAGGGGTAATGTATTTATAATAACAGGAAGGAAAACCTTTCACTTTTTGGCACACGGCTGAGTTGCAAAATTCTGAGTCCTAGGGACACTGGTATACAAGATAAACAAGAAATGGAAAAGTAGACAGTCTGTATCATCACAGAATTGAGCTACAATATATACATGTATAAGTTAGATACCTGCAATCATTGCACAGGCTCCCTACTGCTACTCAAAAATCTAGGTAAAGAGTGTGTAGGTTGGCTAGATTGCTTTCTACAACCCTTGACTATGCAAGGTGTATAACTATTTGGTTAGACCTGATGCTTCACTTTTTTTACAGCTAAAGTTAACAGGTTGCTGTGAACAATGACCATCAAATTCCCACTGGAAATATATTGAAAATTCTATATGCTTCTGTAAAGACTGAGGTTTTTACCTATATTTTCTATGTCTTAAGCATCATCTAGGTGCAAGGCTGTGTGCACCTGAGGGGCTTCTATTTAACATTGAGAGTGGAGAGAGGAGGAGGAGTATGCCCCCACCACACACACACACGCGCTAATAGGGCATGTACTCATCCTAAAAATAGTTCCTGCCAAAAAAACACAGAGCGTGAGCCCATCACTTCATGGACCACACTTACTGAGGAAGGACTGCTGGACTAACTTGAAGTGCTGCCGGACTGGACCATGCCTCCTGAGGAACTGCTGTTCTTTACAGGTGGTGATAATTTTTCTGTTTCTGTACTACTTCTTTCTCTCTCCTCTGTCTTGTCCTATTCTTATTCTCTTCCCTTATCTTACTGTACCTTTTATTCCCTATTCTTATTCTCTTCCCTTATTTTACTGTACCTTTTATTCCCTTGGCACTTTGGTATATCACATAGAATCCAAGATGTGATTTGTTTAGCAACTTTGGCCACGTTCAAGGTATCCGATTATGATCTGAGCAGGTTGAAATCCGTTTTGCAACTTTGAGAAGTTGTGATTTGGAGTGCACACAAGTAGTTGTGGGTTTGTTTTTTTTTTTTATTTTCACTGTGTCCAAAATAAATACTGTATTTGAATTTGCCCTGGGGAGATTTTGTCAGTCTCTCAACTTACTGACTTGCGGAGGGAATATCCAAAGAATCCTTTACCTGCCCCCATCCTGCCTGGCAGGTCAATTAGTTTTGATCCTTAAGAGCCCTCAAATACAGAGAATACACCTAAGTGAACAGATCAATGTATTTAGTATTATTTCACTCTTTGAGGAGCTGTAAGTTATACCTGCTAGGATTACTACTACCATTTTGGTGAAAATTAGTTATTATTTGCATCATTAACTATGATTACTGTTTCAAAAATAGAGTGTTTGTATTCCTCATTTTCTTCTAGAACAGAATTCAAAGCTCTCATATGTTCCAAAATATATTATTTAATTTTTTTTCCTAGAATACTGCTACTTTACAGAATTGAATGGAGTATTTCAAGTTGTTGTTC
Organism: Coccyzus lansbergi; assembly: GCA_033558105.1. Classification (NCBI taxonomy): domain Eukaryota; kingdom Metazoa; phylum Chordata; class Aves; order Cuculiformes; family Coccyzidae; genus Coccyzus; species Coccyzus lansbergi. The sequence goes on along the minus strand of JAUMJK010000013.1, from coordinate 4,159,345 downwards.
TATTTTCAGACCAACTGTGATAGGAATACAAATTAGACAAAATATTTTGGAGTACTTGTGTAATAGGACTACACTATGCAAAGACAGGTACACTATGCAAAGACAGGTACACTGTTCAGCTGAGACATACAGGAAAACCTAAAGGAAGGTCCTTTCAGTAACTTCACAAAGGGGATTTATGTGCATTTGTGGGATAATTCATCACTTTCCCATGTTTAACAAGGGGCTGTCTAGAATATAAGAAATATAAGTTTCAGGTGTCTGGATGGGTACTTGCCTCAGGAGGCACAGCTTATCCATATGTGATTAAAAATTTTTAGCCTCTTTTTTTTAAGATACACATCAAGGAAGACAAACAACCTCTATTTTTCACCACTGCTCACTCATTAAAGCACATGCCAGGAAATAGAATGCTTAGGTTCTTCTGAGCGCAGCTCTACTTTCACAGAGGAGTCTTTTCAGAATTGAGCTGCTTCTTGGCACTGTTCATCACAAATGTCGTTAATCTGCTGAAGGTGAGCCATGGTACAAGAAAGAGTGGAAAAGATCTTCAATGATCATAAACAGTGTTGAACAACATATCAGAAACATAGTAGCATCACAATTTTACAGGTAGCAGATACTAACATTCTTCAGTACTAATTTTGATCTGATACCACTGTATCTGCAGCTCTAGTGTTTTACCTACTGCACTTCCACCCTAGTGGCCCAAGCCTCCTGAGACTCTGCCCCCAACCTCCCACTTCTCCATTCCAGACCTATAGCAATCTGGAACTGGTTTGCAGGTGGGTTTTGGAGTAGGCATGGAACAAGATCTCTTTTGCCTTCATTGCCACTTCAGTTGGCAACTCTCCTTGCTGTCTACATCAAAATATCAAAGCTAAAAAGCACTTATAAACATGCAGCTTCACTGCAGGGACAGTGGGCTCTGAGAGAGGAGTGGTTCAGGAAGACAAGTTCGTTGGTATAGACGTTCATGCATGTGAGTTTCACAGGGTGGGTGATAATAAGGCAGTTGCATCAGCACATTCTACTGAAATCTTCCCTGTGAAGTGAAATCAATCAAAAATTGCCTTTAGGCATTCAGTGAGGCAAGACCAATTCTAGAGTGGGGAAGTGAATCACTGAAGAGAGGTAGCTTACCTACTCTCCACAGTCTCCAAGAACTGCATCACTTTTTTTTTTCCCAATAGATTCAATGACATGAAATGTGCTGATAACAGGATTTATTTTTTTTTATTTTTCACTGTAACATCATGCACAATCCAAATTTTATCATCCATTTCTAATTCTTAGTTTTTGAGTCTTTTCTCTATGATAATTATTTCATTTGAGTTCTGGGAATCCTCTAGGTTCTTCTAATAGCTAGCAACATTTAAAGGAATAGTCTTTTAAGTGCAGAAATTGATGAATTTCTTTAGGGGAAAAAAAGAAAAACAAAACAAAACAAAAAAAGCCACCATCACCAAACAAACCCCATAAACTCAAGAGAAAGAATTTCCATCTTTCCACAGTTACTTTTATAGTGAAGGGAAAATGTAGTATGTTTTTACATTCATTCTCATTTAATGAAAATGTCCAAGAATTATGAAAATTTCTTCCAGAAGGGAAATTCATAGTGTCAGTCAGCTCTGCCTGTCAGTATCTTTCAGAATTCATTCAACTTCAGAAGCAAATCTGTGATTCTTTCCAAAGGTTCTGAAAAGCTGTATTGTATTTTCACTTTAAAATGCACATTAAAGCATTACATATGCTCCAATGTGCATTCTCAGCAACAAAAGTGCTTTTAACCCCCAACTTTTAAAAGCAGCTGCAGGGATTTGTTCCCCAGAGAAGACAGTCTTAAAAAGGCGAACGAAATTTCTAGGATCCTGTGGGACCATACTAGGCTTGTTTGATTTGTCTCTGGGGTCTTGCATACAGTTCAGCTGAGGGAAGTGCAATTTGTTCAGTTATGTTTGTTGATCATTCTTTTTTAACCAATTCAGCAAGTACAAATAACAAAAAGGTGGAATAACTAGCCAACGTAGGAAACATTTGTTACATGAGGTAACATGGGTTGTCTGAAGTTATTTGTCTCTCATGTAACCAGAGTACCTCAGTCAATAGCAAACTTTCAGTAATATTCTGTGTAACTACTGAAAGAGATGAAAAGCTTTATGGGAAAGTACTTGGAATTCCTTCTTTTCCCCACCAGAATTTGAAATGATACATTAATTGTTTCAGCACATAATCAGTTTGTACAAATACTGCCTTAGTTTTCATCTGTGAAATGTAACACAAACCACTTCATAGGAAGCTCTTGTGATTACTTCTTTGGAACAAGGTAGAGAAGCCTCAACTAAAACTAGGGTCTTGTCTCAAAGACAATGCAAAACCACATAAAAATTGTCCCTGATCCCATTATTTTTCACTTTAGGTAAATAAAATAGATAATAGCTGATAATTAAAAAGGTTATATGACTTACTAAGCACAGTCAACTGGTCAGAAGCAGCAATAGAACTTAGATTGACAGGACTTAGTCCTGCACACACATATGGTTTGTGGAATAGCCTTATTTTTCTTTAACATTTTCTTCACTACTCTAAAAGGACAGGTATAATACTCTCATCAGAGAGCTTTTTCACACTGAATTCTAGCAGCTCTAGCATGGTAAGAGGACAATAACAACTTTAAAGTTTAGCTTCACTTTCAGAAAGGGCTGGACAGAAAGCCAGGAGGCACTCTTTACCTTTTGTTGCCTCTGAGATGTTCTATTCACTTCCATGTCATGGCTTTTACCTTTAGTTCCTGGCACAAGAGTTGCCGATGCCTAGTCTAAAAACACTAATAGAAATTTGACTACTACATTTTTTCACAAGATAGAATACTCTTTTATTTGGGAAAATAAAGGATTATGAAAAATCAAGCACTGCATCATTTTCAAATATTTTTTGTTATTACTGAAGACAAAGATTTCAAATAAATCAGTCTTCATGGACATAAAAATACTGAGCAATGGAATATCAATGCATTGTTATGGTATTAATTGTAATAAAGATCAAAATGGTACAGAGCCAATTCTCATTGTTACTCAAAAAATATACTCTATCCTACTAATAAGAATAAAAACATAGATATCTAAATTAATCATAGAGTGATATGTTTTACTTCAGCTTTGCAATTGTTACCGTAGTTGTCCTGGAATATACTATTTCAGAGCCAGTCAATAAAAGATGCATCTCAGCTTTATTTACCCTTCCTTCTTACCTAGTTATGTATACAATATCTACAACAGATCTGAGAACATAACAATATATTCAAACTGCATTATTTAGTTTTATGGTATAGTCAGCATGGCAGACTATTACTAAATACACTTTTTTATGTTTGTGCCTACTACCTCAGCCGAAAAATGAGAAAGAATGCCTGATGATGTGAAATAGGTCAGCTTCAGATGTGATTTCTGTCAAACATAAACAAAAATAACTAACTTTTTTTACAAAAGTTAACACAAATCATTAGGGGAAACATGAAATCGCAAACTTACTGCAGTGCTATAAAGGTCCTTAGTGGCAAAATAATTTAAAAATTAATTATATTTTAAAATTACATAACAAGAGATTATAGATCCACAAACCCAAATTTCTAAGTACTAGACACAGTAATATGTTACCAGTAAATCATACTGCTATAAACATATGAAGATAAACACTTTTAGTTATTACAGTTGAATTGAAGTCACATTTTTATTTTTAAATTCTGTTCAGGGAAAAGACGAGGATAATGAAGTGACAGCAAAACAATGCCATAGTGTTAGCAAGGCTAAAAAACAGTCTTAGGGAACATATTTCACGTAAATCAAGATTGAGGTAACTTTTGCACAAAACAGTGAAATAGTCTGCAAGTTAAAAGCATTATGTGGGCAGAAGTGCAAATCAGTCTCATCTGATCATTGTGAAAATACTCACTTTATTGTGTACAGCAAGGAGAGCTATAAAGTTGTACTGCAGAAATGTGGATTTTTTTTTTTTTTTTTTTTTTATTTTCCCTGAGAATATATTAGAATGAGAAATTATTGGTAGAAACCAAGACTGAAATCTGAGGACCATAAAAGCAGGTGTCATCAGACACCTGAGAATATGTAAAGGTAGCAGGAGGCCTACTCAGGTTAGCAAGGAGCTTCTGACTAAGCTCAGACATCAAAAGGAAGCATACAAGAAGTCAAAGACAGTTCAGGTCATCCAGGAGGAATATAGAGACACTAAATACTTTGTCACACGGAGATCATTCAGGAATGTGGGCAAGAGAACCAAAGCCCACCTGGAGATTAATCCGAACAGGGAAGTGAAGAATAACAACACAATTTTCTACAAGAACATCAGTAGCAAAAAGAAGATGCGGGAAAATGTAGGTCCACTTCTGCATGGGGTAGATGACCTGATGACAAAGACATGGAAGAGGTTGAGGTATTCCATGCCTTCTTTGTTTCACAGAAGAGGCTGAAGGACTTCATACCTCTGTTGTTTCAGTTGTCAATGGTGAGCTTTGCCCACTGTAGTCTGAGGGATTAGTGGGAAAAGGTGGGGCAAGGACAGTTAACCCTCAGTAGAGAAATGCTGAAGGAACTGACCAATGTCATTAGCCAAGGCTAATTCTGGTTATCATAGAAAAGCCATGCAATTAGGTGGTTCTTGAGGACTGGAAGAAAAAAAATGTCACTGCTATCCTGAAGAAAAGCAAAGAGGAAGATACAGAGAGCTACAAACTGATTAGCCTCATTACAAACTGTAGGAAGGTGATGGAAGATCTAAATATGGAAGACATTTTCAGGTATATGAAGGACAGAAGGGTGACTGGGGTTCAGTTAGCGTGGTTTTACAAAGGGTCTGAACAGCATGAAATGACTGGACAGTGGACAAGGTGATCACAGCAGATATTGTTTATCTTGACTTTAGTCTCCTATGACATATGTATGTCAATCAAAAAAGGAAACTCGAAGAGAATGTATCAGCATTGATGGTTGAAAAAAGGTGATAACATATCAACGGATGAGGAGAAGGCTGAGTTACTTAACAAGTTTTTGCCTCAGTCTTTAATCAATAACAACTCTCCTCACCTGTCCTGTGTCACTGGACAACAAGATGGTGATCAGGGGGCTAAACCCCAACCCAGCATGGAGGAGGATCAGGCTCATATCCATCTGAGGAACATGAACATATGTAAGTCTATGGGACCTGATGAGATGCACCCCAGAGTTCTGAGGGCATTGGCAGATGTGGTTGCCAAGTCACTCTCCATGATATCTGAAAAGTCATGGTAATCCGGAGAAGTCCCTGGTGAATGGAAGAAGGGCAATATTGTGCCCATTTCTGAAAAGGGTAGAAAAGACAACCCTGGGAACTACCAGTCAGCCTCACCTCAGTGCCTGGGAAGGTCATGGAACAGATCCTCCTAGAAGCTGTACTAAAGCACACGAAGGACATGGAGGTGATTAATGGCAGTCAGCAGGGCTACACCAGGGGCAGATCCTGTATGACCAACTTAATGGCTTTCTATGGTGTGGTAACCACAGCAGTAGATACAGGTAAACTGACAGATGTGATCTATGTAGAGTTCTGTAAAGCTTTTGACACAGTCCCCCATAACATCCTTCTCTCTAAACTGGAAAGATATGGATTTGATGGGTGGATGGTATGGTAGATAAGAAATTGTTTGGAGGGTTGTATTCAAAGAGTAGTGGTTAATGGTTCAAAGTCCAGATGGAGATGTGTGACAAGTGGTGTCCCTCAGGGGTCCATACTGGGACCACTGCTGTTTATTATCTTCATCAATTATATTGACAGTGATATTGAGTGCACCCTCAGCAAGTTTGCAGATGACACCAAGCTCAGTGGTGTAGTTGCCACACCAGAAGGACACAATATCATTCAGAGGGACCAGGACAGATTGGAGAAGTGGGGCTGTGAGAAAATCATGAGGTTCAACAATGCCAAGTGCAAGGTTGTACACCTGGATCCGGGCAATCTCCATTTTCAGTACACAATGTGGGGTGACAAGATTGAGAGCAGCCCTGCAGAGAAGGACCTGGGGGTGCTGGTCGATGAGAAGCTCAACATGAGCAATCAATGCATGTTTGCAGCCCAGAAGGCCAACCATATCCTGGGTTGCATCAAAACAAGCGTGGCCAGCAGGTCGAGGGAGGTGATTCTGCCCCTCTATTCCTCTCTTGAGAGACCTCATCTGGAGTATTGTGTCCAGTTCAGGCGTCCTCAACACAAGAAGGATGTGGAGCTGTTGGAATGTATCCAGAGGAGGGCTACAAATATGACCTGAGGGCTGGAGCACCTTCCATACGAGGACAAGGTGAGAGAGTTGGGTTTGTTCAGCCTGGAGAAGAGAAGGCTCAGAGATCTTACAGTGACCTTCCAGTACCTGAAAGGGGCCTACAAGAAAGCTAGAGAAGGACTATTCATAAAGGCTTGTGGTGATAGGAGGAGGGGAAACGGGTATAAACTGAAGAGGGGAAGATTTAGGCAAGGCATTTCCTTACCATGAGAGTGGTGAGACACTGGAACAGGTTGCCTAGGGAATCTGCAGACAAGGACAGGTTGGATGGGGCCTTGGGTAACCTGATCTAGCGGAATGTCCCTGCCCATGGCAGAGGGGTTGGAACTATATGATCTTTAAAGTTCCTTCCAACCCAAACTATTCTATGATTCTATGACATTCTCATAGACAAATGATGAAAAATGTGCTTGATAAATGAATAGTGAAATGAACAGAAAACTGACTCAGCTGTTAGGGTCAAAGGTTTATCGTCAGAGCATGAAGTCCAGCTGGAGACCAGCAACTCATGACATATGCAGTTGTCAATACCAGGGACAACATTGTTTAACATCTTTTTAAATGCCACAGAAAATGTGACAGAGTGTACCCTCAGCAACTGTGCAAATTATGCAAAATTGAGAGTTGCAGCTGATACAACAAAAGGTTATGCTGTCATTCATAGGAACCTCAAGAAGTTGAAGAAATGGGGCAACAGGTATCCTTTAAAATTCAACAAAGGAAAACGACAGGTCCCACACCTATAAGGGAAGAGCCTCATGGACAAGTGCAGCAAAAATTGACTGGACAACAGCTCTGGTGGACATCAAGTTGTATGTGAGCCAGACATGTGCCCTTAGAGCATAGTAAGAATACAGCTTCCTGCACTGTATTAGGAGGAGTGCAGTCATCAAGCTGAATGAGGAGGACATAGCTGGAGTACTGTGTCCAACTCTGGACTCCCCAGTACAAGAGAGACATGAAACTACTGGAGATAACCTGATGAGTATTCACTAAAAGGATTAAGGGACTCCACTATCTGTCCTATGAGGAAGGGCTGAGAAAGTTGCAACTCTAGCCTAGAGAAGAGAAGGCTCAGGGAATCTTACAGTTTATCAGTACCGGATGGAAGGGAGTAAAGAAGACAGAGCCAGGGAATGAACAAGAATAAATGGGCACAAACTGAGACACAAGAAATTCTATTAAAATGTATGAAAAAATGTATTTTACTCTAAAGATGGTTGAGCATCAGAGCAGGTTGCCCAGAGAGTCTGTGCTGTCCCTATCCCTGAAGATATTAAAAAATTTCCAGACATGGCCTCATCTGCCAGCTCTACTTCACCTCACTTTGAGCAGGTAAAGTTGCACATGATAATCCCCAGAGGTCTCTTCCAACCTCTGCAACCCTCTGATTCTACATTTTACACAGCTATTAGAATTCGAAAACTAAGAAGCATAGAAAGATAGCTTTTCAGCTCCAACAGTCCTAATGATGTTAAATAAATTTACTTTTGATGGGGATCTGCCTAAGAGAGCTTTAGAGCATTAGATGCAACAATTCTTATATAAGCAGAACTGACAAACGGCATAAGAAAATGAGACTGAGTCAAGGAAATGTGCTGACATTTAAAGCATGCTTCTCACAGTGAGCATTCAGGTTTAAGGAAGGAAAAGTGAACTAGCCAATACCATTAATGAGAATGGTGAGAAAACATAAAGGAGTGATGATGGAAGTGCATGTATATGAAGAGATGTGAGGTAGTGATATGCTACATTCAATAATTCAGCAAAGATCTGAAAAGTTTTAAAATAGATAATGAAATATATGCAGAGGAGCAGCCAGAGTGCTGAAAGCAAAGAGCCAAAAGACAAAATAAGGAGACTTAACTGACAGGAAGAATGATAGGAGGGATCAGAGCCATTCCAGATAATAAGCTGGTGTTGATTTTAATCTATATTTCTAATTTACCTTTCCTTTGGCATCTACAGAAATAATCAAATGTTTCACTTCTCCCTTTAATGATCCTGGGATGGATCACAGAACTGCAGGAGAAATCCAAGGAATAATTCTAACTCAGAATATATTTAAGTACTGTAAATATTCAAAGGAAACAACTTATGCTTTCCTGTATGCTTCCTTGCCTAAGGAAGGGCATTTTAAGTCCCTCCTGTCATTTACTTCCAAAAGTACTATAGATTTCAGGTACTACTCAGTACAGCAAATGAGGAGATGAAAATCAGTTAAAGCAGTTCACTGACAATTCACAATTGTCTATGTACCTCAAACCATCAGAATCACTTTCTAAATTATTATAAAATCCTTCTCTTGATATTCCATTATTAAATACATTGAATTTTATTTATGACTCTAAAACATATGTATAATAAAGCAGTTTATTGAACCATTAAAAAGTACTATCCTAATAATTTTACTTTTCTTATTCTTGATTCCATGTTCAGACAGTAAGAATTTTTAGACATGGTTAGACTGTTGGAATTAATTCAAATTGTTTCTTTCTTGCTTAACAAAATTGAAGACTATGTACTAGAGCATTGCCAACATAAAAAATAAATGCAATTTGACTGATTTTCTGAAAAACATTGTTACTGACAAAGATGATGTTTACTAGATACTAGTTGATATTCCTGACAGCAGAAGTATCTCACTGACATTTTCATAAAACTTCCTCTTTTTATTTATTGTAACAATAAGGGTAGTTGGAAGCCCCTGGAAAATTTTTCATGTCATCCTCACAGTACAGCTAACAGCAAAAAAATGCAGGCTGGGGGGGCTTTAAATATTTTGGTGTGCTCAGACTTTAAAATCACAGTAAGAACTCTAATGCAGCTTAAAGGAAAGGGGAGAAGTTTATGAAACCATACTCTATATTACCAGCTTCAGAAGCATCTCATTTTCCATTATAATAATAGATAAAATTTGACCTTTGAAGTTCTTTTCATATTACAGGGAGAAGTTTGCTTTCTTTTGTGGACTCATCCTTTATAAAGAAAACAGATAAAACATCTGTTACTAATTATTATTTATTCATATCACAGTAATGCTGAAAGGCCCTAACACAAATCAGAGGTTCCATTGTGCTTTATGAGAGAAAATACATTCAAGGAGCCAATCTCTGCTTCAAAGCCTTCACAGACAAGGCCAACATGTTCTTTCTTCTGAAGATTAGAGATGAGGTATTGTATCACAGAACAATTGCATTTCTACAAGTTGCACAAAAGTCTGTGGCAGCGACAAGAATTAAACTTAGATATTCCACATATATTCTTAATTCTTTTATCACTGGATGTCCCTTCATTTTCAAGTACAAAATACTCCCTGGATAGTGGGTCTAACATGAAAGTTACAAGGACCTTTTTGGACGCAAAACTAAGTCTTTTGTAACAGTTTAATCCAGGATTAAAATACAAAATATCTTCCCAATCTGGACGGAGTTAGAATGCATTTTGTATTTTTGCTCATACATGTAAAAAACTCAGTTTTTCTTAATGATTCATACCATGTGCGTTTGGATTCATGTTTCATTAGGATTTCATTTTTTGTGCCATTTCTTCTGTGATTAACTCTGTTTCATAAAATCTGTTATGTGGTTTCCTAATAGGCTAGATATTACAAAATGTGGATCAATACTGATACAAATTTTCCTTTCCTTTATATAATTTGCCTTCAGTATGTATTAAATACTCAATGAAATAATTACAGCAGACCTTACAGATAGTCTATTGATCTTGGTACACTACACGGCAGGGAAACGAAACTGATAAAAATTTGGGTGAAACTAAAAGAGAGATCCAGCACTTGAATCTTCGTAAAACTCAGAAAGTAAAAAGAATGATAGCAGATTTTCTCCAAAACCTCACCAAACTTGCTGAATATGTATATCTGGGCTTTCATTTATAATAATTTGAGGTTTCTTTTTTTACCACACTTACTGCAGTAGTAGGACGTGAAAAACAGCTCAGAAAGATATAGGTAATCAGTTATTACATTGATCCCACATCACATGTAGGACATTCTGCACTAAGGAAAAAGGAAAAAAATTTTTACAGCATTTAGTGTCCACATTTTGTGTTCAAATTCAAAAGAGTTTAATGTTCAGGTGATTTGCTAAAAGCTGTTTCTGAAAATCAGATTTATTAAATGTATCTATGGAGAAAATCCAAATGGAAATGCATATCACAGAATCAAGGAATGTCTGAGGTTGGAAGGGACCTCTGATGATTATGTTGGCCAACTCATCTGCTTAAAGGAACAACACCTATAAACAGCTGATTGGAGCCATGCGTGTCTTGGTCAAGAGTTTAGTTATCCTCAGAGTAAAACAACAAAAATGTTTTTCTTCATGTTTAAGCAGAAATACCTGTATTTCAGTTTGTACCCATTGCCTCTTGGAACTTCATTGTACAGTTGATAGGATTCCTCCTGAGCCTTCTCTCCTCCCAAGCTGTTTCAGCTTTTCCTCAGAAGAGAGCTACTCCAGCCCCCTAGCTACCTTAGCCACCCTTCACTGGGCTAACTCTAGTACTTCACTCGGCCTCTTGCACTTGTGACCCCAGAAGTGGACACAATACTGCACATGTAGTTTCACCAATGCAGAATGAAAAGGAAGGATCACCTCCCACCAGTTATTGGCACCCTGTTGACTAATGCAGCCCAGGATACCACTAGCGTTCTTTGTTTCAAGGACATGTTGCTGGCTAATGTTCAACTTGTTACCCACTAGGATCCCAAGGTCCTTCTGTGCAAAGATGCTTTCCAACCCGCACTGCATATTGCTCCTTGCAGTTTTTCATTCTCACACGCAGGACTTGACCTTTCCCTTTGCTGAACTTCATATTTCTGTCAATCTGCTTCTCCATTCTCTCAAGGTCGCTCTGGGTGGCAGCACAACCCTCTGGTATAACTCCTTCCAGATTTTTATCAACAGCAGACTTGCTGAAGGTACAATCTACCCCATCATCCAGATCACTAATAAAGATGTTAAACAAGTTCACAGCCGGTACTTACCTCCAGAGTACATCAGCAGTTACTGGCATCTAGATGGACTTCCTACCACCAACCACCACCCACTGGGCCTGGTCATTCAGCCAGTTCCCAATCCACCTACCTCACTGTCTTCTCTTCCAGGTCCTACTACATCACCTTCTCTACGAAAATCTCATGGAAGACAGTGTCAAAACCCTCACTATGGTCAAGGCAGACAATATCCACTTCTCTCCCTTCACCCAGGAAGCCAATAATTGTAGTTCTCGCCTTTCTGAAAAATAGGAGTGACATTTGTTTTCTTATAGTCCTCAGACACCTCTTCCAATCACTGTGACTGTTCAAAGATTGATGAGAGTAGCTCTCTCAGCACTCCTGGGTGTATCCCAGGAGGGTGTATGGGCATAAGACTGTCCAGTATGCTCAGATATTCCCTGACCTGATTCTTTTACACTAAGACTACACCTTCCTTGTTCCAGACTTTCTGCCTGGTTTCTGGACCCTTAGATTTCTGAAGACCACACTTGCTTGTAAAGACTGAGGAGAAGGCAGCATTCAGCACCTTGGCTTTTCTGTGTCACATGTCACCAGACTCCCTGCCCCATTCAGCAGCAGGTCTACATTTTCCCAGGTTGTCCTTTTGCTACTTACATCACTTAGACCTCATTACTCTCTACAAGTACCTGAAAGGTGGTTGTGGAGAGGAGGGAGCTGGCCTCTTCTCCCAAGTGACAGGGGACAGGACAAGAGGGAATGGCCTCAAGCTCCGACAGGGGAGATTTAGGCTGGAGATTAGGAGGAGGTTTTTCACAGAAAGGGTCATTGGGCATTGGAATAGGCTGCCCAGGGAGGTGGTTGATTCCCCTTCCCTGGAGGTGTTTAAGGCACGGGTGGATGAGGTCTTGAGGGACTTGGTTTAGTGTTAGATAGGAATGGTTGGACTAGAAGATCCGATGGGTCCCTTCCAACCTGGTTGTTCTGTGATTCTGTGATTCTGTGTGTGTTTCTTTTCATTATGTGTTACTCCTAATTCATTATTTCTCATATGTGATGTTTAGTCTGAGAATATTTCCACTGCAGTGAAAACAACAGTTTAACCTATGATTTTTTCACCATGTGGCCACAATATCTTACAGGAAAAAATATATATTATCATTACAAGAGTAATTTACAGCATTTTCATATTTTTGAAAAGGTCTAATACTAGCCTGATATTAAAATGGTTTCTCAAAACAAATCTCTTCAATGCTGCTTGTTTTAAAACTGATCCATTTCGCAGGCATACAGCTGAAATCAAATTTGTAAGTCTGTTGAAAAAAGAGATGTCATGTTAAATGACATTTCTTCAGCGTTTTTGCTGTGGCTGACTGCACTCAAAACTTTGCCTTCTTCATTAAGTTTGACCAGATAAAGTTGAGACTTTTTGAAAACAGACTACAGGTAGGCAGCAAATAATCATAGACACACTAGATTTTTTAGACGTAAAAATAGATTTGTCTTATAATATTATGTCAAAAAAAGCTATGATTCCTCCATTCCTCCTATCCAATTGTACTTTTTAGCACATGTAGATTTCCATTCATTTATTTTTAAGTCTGTAGGAAGAAATGTAGAAAGACAAATGTTTCATAGATATACAGTTTGAATTTAATAGTTTAAAACTTAATGAGTTCTAAGAGAATAGTTTTGTCAAAAAAAAATCCCAAGCTTTAAATTCAGATGAGAAGAAGCAGGAATGAAATCAATGAGAGAATTGAATTTCAGATGGAGATAATTAGGAAGAAAAAGTCATCTTTACAGAGATGACTCAGTTACTGATGTTAAAATAGGTGTGACATCAGAAGACAGCTGGATTCATCCTTCCAAATCTGAATCTTTCCCTAAGAATTAAATTAAATATATCCTCCATGCAAAAAAAATCAGTAGAAAGTCTAGAAAGTTTCATTAAGACAATTTTTACCCACTAATTAAATTTATAGTACAAATATATTACCGATTAAACCATCTACTTCAGATTATTACTGCCTACAGGAAAGATGAGAAGAGTCTCTTTATCAGGGAGTGTAGTGATAAGATGAGGAGTACTGGTTTTAAGCTGAAAGAGGGTATATATAGATTATGTATTAGGATCAAAGTTTTTCTGGTGAGCATGTTGAGGTACTGGCACAGGTTGCCCAGAGAAATCATGGATGCCCCAACCCCAGAGGTGTTCAAGGCCAGGTTGGAGGAGACTTTGAGCAACCTCGTACAGTGGGAAGTGTCCCTGCCTATGGTGGGGAGGTTGGAACTGGGTGAACATTAAGATCCCTTTCAATCCAAACCATTCTATGATTCAATGATTTTCTTCTAATACATAAACTTTGGAGTATAGATCAGCTGAAACATGTATCTCCTTAGAACTAAAATTCAGCCTGCTTGCTTATTTTTTGTAATAAAATTGTCTGAATTAGTTGCCTTAAACGATTATTCCATTGTTATTCTTCACTGATCATGGATAAGATGTTTCAGGTTCTTATGATCCCTAGTACAACCATTTCAATAGTCATCTTAAGGAAACTTAGTAACATGGCCCAGTGTTTTCTCTCCAGCAACAGGAGACCATGCACAAGCCATTCCTTTCTCTGCTGTCCAATCTCCTAACCCTCTCTAAACATTCACAGTAGGAAAGTCAGGGATACTGACTTTTTTATCCATTTGTCAACCTGCTGCCCAGAGACTAGCTTAAGCCATTTTTGAAGCTATTTTGTACTATTAATCTCCCCAACTTTCTGTAGTAATGCATGGCAAAAACTCACTAACCATTATGCAAGGCTTTCCTTATCTGTCCTAATCGAATCCTGCTAGTTTCAGTGAGTTCCTTCTTATTCTAGTACTGTGGGATTTGATGAGTAATAACAGTGTATTTGACTGTCTTCATAACTTTGTCAACATGTGCCTTATCTCTCTCCAGGATTTTCTTCCTCAAATGGAAAGACACAAGCATTTTAATCTTCTATTGTAAGACAGTGTTTCATTACCATAATCATTTCAGTTGTCTGCTCTGTCTCACTTTTATATACATTCTGTCTTATTTGGAGATGTATGGAAAAGCATTGCATCAAGTAATCTAGTGCGTCAATGTTTTTCAGGGAAAAGAAGTGTTTCTGGTTTAGTGTCAGTATTTTTCCTGATCATGTCCAATATTTTGTTTGTTCTTGAAACAAAGTGCACACTGAGCTGAAGATTTCAGAAAACTGCCAGTGAGGAGTCCAAGATCTCCTTCCTGAATTGTGAACTTCCACTTCAGTTCATTGTTGTATAAGCATGATTTAGATTGTGTTACCTCCCATTTACTCACATAATGGATCATCAGCACTTCTTTGTTCTATACTTCAGTTCTGTAATGACCTCCTGAGGTTTCTCACCATCAGTGTCACATTTAACTGCCTGAAAGACATCAGTAACAACTGTAAACTTGAGTATTTGATTACACATTCCCTGTTCCAAGGTTGTCTGTGAAAATAATGGAAAAAAAAATGCACTCCTTGCTGATACATGGCAATTCATACTCTTCTTCCCCACAATAAGAAATCTAAAAGTAAGTTACTGAAGAGTAAGTTGTAGCCTATCCTTTATCTTTTTATCCTGTAAAGGCATTAAAGTATTTTTCCTCCAAATGTATAGCACCCTAATTTTTTTAATGGCCTACGTTATAGAAGGTACTCAAAGACTTTACTTTCCAAATCCATACATATTATGTCTTCTGCTCCCCCTTTACCGACCTGCTCACTCAAGCTCACATGGAACTCCCTGTTACCTGGCTCATAACACAATGAGATTAAATCTATGTTTTTGCTATGTCATTCTTTATTGTAGATCATCATTTGGTAAGGACTAGAAGTCAGACTCATTGTGTAGTTGCCAGGATTTCCTTTAAAGTCATTTTTTCAGATAGAAGTTTATGCTGGCAACATGGCAGGCCTCCGACAGAGTTGTTGTTCATGGTAAATAGGTTATGAAAGTTTCCCAGAAATTCACCAGTTTCCCATCTGAGTTCCTTCATAGCTGAATATGGTGTGGTCCTTGTGACTTATCTACATTTGCTTCAATCATGGCATCATTGACTAGAATGTACAAAACTCTCCTCCTTAGAGAGAGTTGTATGGATTACAAGTCAACAGGTTTTTCATTTATCTAGCTACTTTGATTCAGGAATTCATCATAGAGACATTGGTTTGTTATTTGAGATGGATTTTTGCTCAAAAATATACACTGAGGTCTAAATCAAGTTGGTGAGTATAAAGAGACAAGAAACATAAGAAATTATTATTTTTTTCCCCCCAGGAAAGGAGGAAATAACCCTGGTCTCACACCGTCATATTAAAATAACCAAATCTCTAAGTGAAAAGGGACATTTATCCTTTAGCTATGCTTTAAAAGAAAGAAGCATCTGTAACTGCATGCTCAGTAATCTGTAAGTCCAAGCAAGCTTAGCAGATCATACCCTTTTAAAGGAGGAAGACAGTAGGTGCCTAATTTCTCGATCCCTGAGTTAGGGTTGAATTGCTGAACTATCAGGATTTAGATACTTCTGACAACTGCAGGAACAGCGATTTAAGCATCCGTGCAACTTTAAGGTCAAGAACTGAAGTGCTTACATATTACAGACTTGTCAAATATAAAAAAAGAGCTCTGTGGGGGCTCTGGACCTCACAGGTTTAGACTAAGACTTCAAAATATGCTGCTCTTCCACTTCAAGTACTTAAATTCTTTCCAAGATTCTGCCTTTGGTGATTTTGTCAAAATTTGCTCTGACTGTGCCCAGCAATCACATTCTTTATAGGTAACCATATTAGCATGAAAAAAATATAAATCCTAGAATAAGTTATGCATTTTTATGCTGTTGAAAAGCACCAAAACCAAATAAGACTTGTATTTGATGTTTTATATTGCTTAAGTATGCTTCTAATACAATACATAATAAAAATGTGTGGCATAGATCTCTACTCAAAGTAATATCTGATGTTCTGATAAACTATACACAACTATATCAGACACTGCATGCATTAAGGATATTCATATATTTTAATATCTGACTTTTTCCAATGGCAACCTCTGCCTAAAACCACTAGTAAAGAATACCTTCTAGGTAAAAAGCAAATGCCTGTGCATTTCTTAACTAATGTTGACTTTATTGTTAGCAAACTTGAAAGTTGTCATCAAAATTCCAAAAATTTGTTTACAGTTTACATATCTGAATATTTTGTTTTCCTTTTTTTTTACAAATCTAAGGTAAAAGTTTCTTTCTTTTTACTTCTCCTCTCCCATTTTTCAATTGTTTCACTGTGCTTTCAAATCTGTTGGCCATTCTTTAAACTGCCCTTTACTAAGTAATCTCCTGGGAGTTGTGGTTTGTTGGGTTTTTATCAATTTTATTCAAAGAAATTAGTATGGCGTCAGTTCTCCTCATTTATATTGAATGGTTCAGAAAATTTTCAATGAAATGTTAAGGACCCTTGTATGTTTCTTTTAAATAAAAAAAAATATGCCGAAAGTTTACAGATGGTATATTAGATATTTATAACACATATGCATATGATATAATATATACGTATACACACTGTATTAGAAATGTATTTCCTTATGTTATATCTTCCACATTGTTATTTTCTCCTTTCCCCCTGTATCTTTTCAGTTTTTAAAATCAAAAATATCCTGTAACATAAATAGCTCAGAAACATTTTTACTTTCCATCGTAATAAGAACCTAATCTAATTAAACCATTTTAACTTGATTAACTTTGATATTACAACAGAATGAATGCCCAGGTGATAACTCTGCAGTATAAACACATCATAGTTGTAAATATTTTACTGCAAAAACTACTCATTAGCTGCTGGCCTTATATCAAAACTTCTGATATTAGTTAAAGATATTACTCACCCACCTCAGAAGAACATACCAAAAAATCAGTGGTGGTTCCTTCATTAATTCAAAGTATTATAGAAACTTGATACTTATCCATGTCAGAAAAATCCATAAAATATTTGGTAACAATTGTTTCATGGATTTGAAGTATTATAACAACCCACCATTGCCTATCACAACTTTGCTAATTCAGCACATTTGCCTACAAAATCACGATAATTTGAAAATGATAATATTTATCATATTAAATCCTTGTGTACAAAGTGAGAAATTCTTTTTCTTTTCTCATTAACACTAACTTTAAGTTACCAAACCAGCTCACAGTCTTTGAAACCCTGGAACCATGACAACCATCCAGCCTGGTCTCATATATTCATGCTATAGAAATTTCTCCAAAAATTTACCCTTTATAATCCGTTAAGCCCATATATCCTTTTTTAGATACAACATCTCTTTTTGTAAGATTCTGGATTTATTTAAAGTTTTCAGGCAGTGAAAATCCACAACTTCCCTAGATAAGTTTTCATAAAGATTCATTACTTTTACTTTTAGAAATACATACTGTCTTTTTCAGCCTTGAATTTATCCAGCTTCACCTTGAAATGAGATCCCTGGATCTCATTATGTTTTTGCATCTAGATTAAAGAGTTTGTTTTCTGTACTATCTTCCTCATGAATATGCTTACAGATAGTGTTCCACAGGTTACCTGTATGCCACATGTCATATAACTTCAAAACATGTACTCTACCATACTTTTCAATATCCAAGAATAATTTTATATTTATCATTTAAGATGTGCCTAGATCAGTATGACCTTCCGATAACATTCAGATAAAGCATTTCTATATTCTTAAAGAAAAAGGTAACTTAATATTCACTTTTGGACTCTGTTCAACACTGAATCCGATACACTTGACCCTAAAATATCGACATAGTTCTTATCTGCCTTCTTGTTGTATACGATTTCCATTCAATACATACTGATTGTCATATAAAAAGGCTGCATGAGAACATTGTTGACAACACATTGGCACTAATTGTTATCACACAGTTGAGAAACGGAGAATTGGATTGACTTTCTATCTCAGTAAGACAGGAAGAAATCCATCAAAGGCTGCCTGTCATCTCTGTAACTTCCAAAGGAGCTATGAATTAGGTGAGGAAAGATCAAACACATAGTGCTTTCCTTTTAGTATCTTCATCTCTATGCTCTTATGCTGGGAGAAAAATAGCTTTTTATACAGTATCTAGGAAGAAAAATAACATTTAAAGAAGTAATATTCTAAAACAAACATTGTTTGTAAGACAAACATAATGTTTCTGCATATTCTATTCTATATATCTAGAAGTGTTTATTGATCTACTTCATACTATTAAACAACAGAGGTAGAATGGTAGATCAAAACAACTGGTGATGAAACCCAGCACCAATACTCTGTATGGTCTGTGATTTCACTTCAGACTACATTTACATTGGTCCTCTAGACCAAACACCATCATCATATGTGTGTTATGAGGGATCAGTCATGACTGTGAATTTTTTACAGTGATGCATAGCTGGAGCAGAGCTCCCAGTTTAAATTTCACTAATTAACAGCTGGTTTGTACTCACCAAAACTTCTCTTAAAACCATTCTCTTAAACATTGTGTAAAAAGTGTAATTGACTGGAAGATTAATTTCAGAGCTGACCTGCTGCTCCAAGACAAAATGCATGGAAATACAGCTGTCTATATACCTGATTGAGAACCAAATGCTTCTAAAACAAGGAGGCATGTGAATTAGAGAAATGGTCAGTATTCTCATGTTTATTATTCCACCTACTAAAATGTGATGCAACTCTATGTTTCAAGTTTATTAGAGAAAAAAATCTGGTCAAAAATATGACGCTTATTCTAGCCTATAAAGGCCTCAGCTCAGGCACTGATGGACTGCAGAAAGAGAAAACCTATAACTTCACAATGTTTGAATTTCTGCTTCTTCCGGTTTCACTTTGCAAGCCATTACATCCAGGAAGAATCTTTGTGAATTTCTCAGTCTGATTTCCGCAACTGTCATTTAAGGAGCCAGCTCCTAAATTCAGAAGACTCAGATTGCACCCCTAAGTTTGTATGTGATGCTTTAGTATAAGTCCTCTTCATTAAACCAGCAGTTAAGTGTATTTTACACCCAACAACACACCTATGTATTCTCAATACACTGGATCCAGCATAAAACTTTAAACAAGATATCTTGGGAGTATTTACATCATTATCATTGCCCTTTCATTACCTACTTAGAGTAACAGTGTAAGGGTAACAGAAATAAATATTATTGCTTGAGAATTAAGTAGTACACCATTATACTATTCAAAAACAAGCAAGGTGGCCTAAATGTTTCATGACAGGTTTGTGGTCACACTCACCAAATGAATCCAGAATTCACATAAATGTTTTACATTTGCTTCTTGTGAATCACCATTTTTTTGCCTCATCCACAACAGACCTTTAGGGCCAAAAGACCTAGTCTCAAAAATGTATCATTCTGCTTCTTTTTTTTCTTTTTATGATATGTCATAATGCTTTTACTGTGACTTTTCAGAAAAAATGTTTTCACCAATTTTAAAGGTCTGAACAGTATTAATTTCTGCTTATTTTTTCTTATAAATCCTCTAACTGGATTTATAACAAAACATGTTTGAAAACTTTTCCAAAGGCACAGAGCAAAAAAGAAATGTAACATATATAAAAATATTTTCATCCATTTAGATGATAATTTTATAATCTTGACATTTCTTTTAATTATGTGGGTAACGATGTTCTGAGTTCATCTGTTTGTAGAAACTGGGGAGTTCCAGGTGTAATGCTGAGTGGATACACAGCTTAAAATGTTTCCTTCTCAAATATCTGCTTTGGATTGCAACTAAGTACAATGACTACACAAATCAGTTATTTTAAGAAACTTCTAGTGTGTTCAGACCTTTGAACTGGAAACTGACTTTAAGTTCCCTACAGAAAAGCCTTTTTAAGTGTACAAACAAAAGATGATTCTGTCTACTTTGAAAATTATCTGCAGAAAAAAAGATGATGAAATTATTGCATGGAAGGGGATCCAACTGGCATTTTCCTGAGCTGGGAATAAGCACTACTTTGTATAGTGTCACACCACTATGGTCACATTCAAAAAAGATGCAAGTTCACATTTCCACACCTGTTAGGTTACATGAAAAAAATTCTCCCTGTGCACAACATGTGAGGCATGGAAACCTCAATAAGTACATCATAGACATAAAACTCCCCATGTCAGCCCATTGTGTCCCAGGGGATATTCAGCCCCATGGGAGTAACACCCTTCAGACTCAGAGAGGTGCAGGATTAGTGATGGGATGCAGACAAGGAGGTTCTTGACCTTGCACAAGAGTTATTATGAGAAGTTTAAAGGAGAAGCCAAAAGCTGAGAAACAGAAGGATCAAAGTATTCTGGGAGGAATAAGCATGGGAAAATAGATGAATAAGAAGATAAAAGGGGATGGTCAGGTGTAAGTAGTGATAGTTATATATATATATATATATATATATATATATATGTTCCAGTTGGTTAGTACGCTTGCCTGGCCATGCCCTATACTCATCACCACAGTCTATCCTGTGTTCTTATCAAATCCCTTTTCTAACACTTTACCTTAGCAAAGGACACGTGTGTGCTTGTGATGGGGCAGATCTGAATGTCAGCAATCTGAGTCAGACCATGGATCAGAGGAATAATGTGGCTGTGGTGCCAGTAACCAGAGTGACCAGACTGTATGCACCTGCAAGTGTGCGTGTTTCACTGTGTAATCAACAGGAAATATCAAGTGGAACTAGTGGATTGGGTGCCAGGTATGGAAGCGTCCGTAAATCTGAGGTGGATATGTGAATGCACTTCTGTGGAGGAGACAGACATTGGAGGGGCCTGGAGGTCCTGTCACTGTTAGACAGACCATGAGATCCAGAGAGAGCCAGAGAGAGAGAGAGAGAAATACAACCACAGACAAGATGCACAAGTCAGTCACTGGGCAGACTGGGTTTCTGAGCCTGGCTGCTGGAGGGATACACCTTATTCATGTATATACATACACTCCCATTAATGAATCTTCATCCTGATCACCCATAGAGGATAATAGGATAAGGCCACATATTCTGTTTGGTTTCGTGTGAGCAGTCAATGTTTCCTTTCGTTTCAGTCTATGCTGCTGCCAATGCCTCAATATCAATACACAGTTTGTAAGTGTGTATGTTTACTAGGAACCTGTGCTGGTTACCACCTGAACCTTAGGAAAAGGAGCAGCAGCAGTCTCACCTGTATAAGGCTACTGGATTCAGTAACCACTAGCAATAACTGTCTTCAGTAGGTGGATATGCTCAACAAAAATGTTTTCTGCATATATACTGATTTTATCTCTAATTTAAAATAGAAAAGATACTTAAATAGTCTGATACAAACCCCACACATTAAGCATTATACCAGTTACATATTCCTTTCTGTGACATATTCGATATATTGTATTGGAAGTTCATATATGTCTAAGGTAAAAATAAATGGTTTGCAAATGAGAAGTTACCTCCACTCAGTTTGTACAACAGTGGCACTGTAACTGTTATAGTCAACTGAATAAATTTCCCACATAGGTGAAATATAACATAGATAGATAAACAGATGTGTAGCATAGAAAGGCTCAAGTGTTTTAAAATTAAAATGGTCAAATCCTGTTACTCCCATAAAGTTCTCTAGAACAGTGCAACTATCATATGCTTGTCAGACAGACAGGATTTGGTTTACAGTCAATATTAATAATCAAGGCTGATGAAATCAATAAAATGTATGCTTTAAGATCTATACACCTTGGAAATAGCAATGAAGACCTCCTCCAGGCTTCTGAAGATTACTGCTCTTAGAGCAGTAAACACTGAGCATGTAAAACACTAAGTAACTACATGCAAGTTATGACAGATATATCTAGACAGCTAGAAATAAGACTCCTAGAAAAAAAAAATCCAAGCTAACTCCTTTCAACTAAAAAAAAGAAGCAAATATTTTTTAAAACTGTGTTTGAACGTCCTTAATGAAAATCTGAATGTATCTACTAAAAGAAGAAAAAAGATTGTAGCCTTTAACTCTTCTGAAATAAGCACGCAGAGGCTGAAGCTACAAATGCTTTAAATCTTTGTGATCTTCACTGGAACTAAAGGATCTATTAAGAAAGCAGAAAGCACCTTATAGGATAAGCTCATATTGCATACCACCTGTATAATAGTATATAGCAGGTGTTAAACCTTCTTGTACTTTTTATACTCTACAATAAATTTTACTGCCACAGGTAGTTCTCTTACAATCATTGGATTTTTTCACATGAATACAAGTTCAGTAGATGTGGAAAATTAGGTTCTGCCTCAAGTTTTCTAGTTACCATATAAGTTTGTAGTTACCAGCATGAATAATATCATGCTGGCTGAATGTATATTCCTGTAATATAATTTATAAAAAATAATTGTTTACATTTTGCAGACACTTTAATCAATACCTACAGATTCATTTTCTCTTCTTCTTGATACAGTAACCATTTAATGTGCACCCCAGTTTTAAAGCTTAGAATAGAAATGACTACTCCAGTTTTATCACTACTACAAGCTTTCCCAAAAAGTACAGAAATTCTTTCAACCCAGACTCAAACCTCCAAACCACAGTCACTTAATGGAGTCCAAGTGAAAACTGTGTCCCTCACGTGATATCACCTTATCATTATGTCTGTTCGTTCATCCCTTTGCAAGGAGGCATCAGACACAGTGTGGACTCCTCCTTTTGAGGAAGCTCTGCTGCAAGCTGTGTGCACACCATTTCAGCCCTCTGCCTTCATCAGGCTGGTCTTTTCAAAACACAGACCACAGCCTGCTGCTTAGCACCATACTGTTGAGGAAAAATGTCAGTTGCTTCTTAGCCCACAGAAAAACAGTTAATGTGCCTAAGTTGAGTTTGAAGATGTGCGTTCCAGCTTCAAACAGACTGCTAAAGCCAAGAGAAAGTCAGATTTCATGTATGCTGTTCTTAGTTCTAAATCTGTTAGCAGAATTTGGCCTTAGTCCTCACTAAATTCACATTCTATTACAAGTTAGCATCTGAAAAACCTTGAGAAAGCTTTTTCTCAATAATTGAGATCTATTTTAGCTCTAGTAGGAGAAAAAAAAAATCCATGGAGCTCAGGAGTCCTCTTATCCAGCTGGAAGTTCTGTTTAATATTCTGCTCAGTTGTCTTTTGCATATGGATTTGCTAGATAGCAGAGCTGCCAAATTAGAGTAATCCAAAAATTAAGAATAATCATCCACTTTGTAACATTTTAACCATTTTACTTTTACAAATGAGAGTCTTTTCACGAAGGATTACTTTCTCTCCTATTAAAGCGATTGATAAAGAGTTCTGTACTGCACATAATGTATGCCAGGCACTACTTATTCTTCCCACATTCTGAAATACTGCTATATGTTACAAAATAATTTATAGGAGTTTGTTACAGGTAAAACGGAACATCACTTTTGGTCTTTCAGACATTGTGTGCCTCGGAGTACTGATTTACTATACATCCATAGTTTTCAGAAGCAATCCTTAGGTTTCTATGGTTTAGTCCATAAATGTTCAGTTTAAAACAAGCCAGCTCATGTTTTTGGAAAAAAATTACAGCTGAATAATAAGTATCTGCAACTACCAATTAACATATCAGTACTCATAACTGATTTCAATTATTTTTCCAGACTGAAGTTCCTTAAGTTTAAGCCACAGTAGGCAGCAAATAACATGGTATGTGAATTAGGACAAGGTGAAGAAATGCTATATACAAAAGGTGATCTTTCCTTCCTAGAATGTTGTGCTTGTGATAGCTTATTTTTTATGAGATTTGAAGATTCCTGTAATGCTAGTTTGCCTCTACTTACACCCCAAAACTTGGGCAGTAAGAATTAGTGTTAAAACTCTATTCCTCCGCTAATTAATTTGCCAACACAATGGAGATTAAAAAAATATCCCACCTTGCCAAGGTAAATATTCCTTGTCTGTCTTGATCTGGGAAAGTTTCATATTTTGAAGTGGGTTTGTGCATCAAGCACCCTAATTTGAGTCTGGCAAGAAAACTTTGAGGCTGGTTTCATGTTTATGCCAACGGTCACAATCAGTTACTTGTAATAAAATGGACTCGATGATCCGATGGTTCTCTTCCAACCTGGTGATTCTACAATTCTATGATTCTATGAAATGCACTTACTTCATGTGGAGCTGGTAGGTTAAACTAAAATGGTAAGAGGTGAAGATTTAATATTACTATTATGAATGCTATAGCTAGTCTTTTGACAAAAGTGGTTAATCAGAATTTGGGGATTTTAGGGTTATTTCTGCCAGGGTAATTAAAGTCTATTTTTATTTTAATCTTAATTTTAATAAGTCACAGATACTGGAAAGTGTTGGAAACCAAGAGATAGTAATCTTCCTTCAAAAATATGAATCTAACAATGCAGTAAGTTAATAGCCATGATGGTTATGAATTGCTTTTCTGGACATACAAGTACATAAGACTTAACCAAGTTCAGGGATCCTTTCAGTATGAAACTGAAATACACCATTTCCTGTAATATCTGGAATTGTGAGAATAATACAACTGGTACCATACTTGGACAATTTGAATATACAGCCTAAAAGGAATCAGTATCCATCGGTATCACCTGAATCAGTGAGCAGCTAGGGGACTTTGATTTCTAACTTAAAGCTTGGGAGAGGATATTTGATGGCTAAAAGTAGCTACCATAACACTATATTCAATGTGGACCTCATTTTCATGGTTTAAGCATAATCTGAACACACCTGAGTCTGGTGTCCTCATTGACCTGTCACCTGAATATCACTTTGACTTAGTGGTAAATAGGTTCTTACCAAGTGTCTCAGACTAAGAAAGCTCTTGGCATACAAAGAGATAAAAAGCTACACTCCTGATACAGTCACCACTGCTGTAGAACATTTTTTACTCCCAGGGCAAGCTTGCCTTTTTCAGAGCCTTGCAACAGCAGTAAGCTTTGAAATCTGTAGCCTGTGCATTACATGGAAACTGAAATTATTTTTTTAGGTCATAGTTTGGATTTGAGTACCTGACAAGGGAATTAAGAAGATTTGAGATGTCTAAAATGTTTCCTACATAAAGCATTTTCTTATGGTTTTTTGGTATTCTTAATTTTAAATATAAGTGGTTAAGAGCATAAATACAGAAATAGACCATTCAGCTATTTGATTTCTTTTCATGCTTTTCTGTCTAAAACTGAACTGCAGTGTTCTTATAACAGAGCTTGTCTGTCATGCTCTGTCAAACATAGCCAGTATCAGCACTACCACTAATCTTATCAGCAAGCTTTCTCTGGCAGCATCCTTACCTACAATATTTTAGTCATAACCCATCATTTCAGCGAGGGAGCATTAATCACACATCTACATGTTGATTCTGTTTTATTTCAGGATATCCCCGTTGTAAAGCATTTGAGATCCTGAAATGGGACGGCAAAAACCCAGCAGAACCTTAAAAAACTTTTACATCTGTTCTTTATATGTATATATAGAGAGATACACATATGCAAAAAAATAGAAAAAAAATCTAGTACACCAGTTGAATACCTGCTCTGGGAGAAGCTAGCTGAAAACTGGATGCTGCTAGTTAAGCTACTATTCCTTCACCTATACAGCAGGAGGAATGAAAAAAGTACAATGCACATACAGCATAATAACATCCCTTCCAAATTTCATAGAATCATAGAATCATAGAACAACCAGGTTGGGAGGGACCCATCGGATCATCGAGTCCAACCATTCCTATCAAACACTAAACCATGTCCCTCAGCACCTCATCTACCCGTCCCTTACACCCCTCCAGGGAAAGTGAATCAACCACCTCCCTGGGCAGCCTATTCCAATGCCCAATGACACTTTCCGTGAAAACTTCCTCCTAATCTCTAGCCTAAATCTCCCCTGGCAGAGCTTGAGGCCATTCCCTCTTGTCCTGTCCTCTGTCACTTGGGAGTTAAAGTTATTGAGATGGATAACTGCAGTTTATCAGATTATTTTTTATCTGTTAGTTTTGATCTAATCTACCAGTATACACCGCAAAAAACTTGTATGAGATTCTCTATTAGTGATTGTTTTTGAGAACTTGTAAAGAGATCACTGATTTATGTGATAAGGTGTGCCTTTCAGTGAAGTATCAGTTACCGTGGAAACTTTAATGAACATTCTTCCTGCAGCCTTCTAATCGGTTGAGGACATTTTTCATAAACCTTTCCAAAGCACTTAAAATTTTTAAGGCCAGTTATGTAGTAATCAGTTTCCATTGGAATCAATGGGACTAACTAAAATGACAGGCATCCTATAAGGAAACCCCTTGCACTGTCTGAAAAACAGCTCACTGAAAGCTTGCAACATTGCACACAGTAGTGTAAAGGCACTATCTAGTACTGTGTTACTTCTGTTCATATGCTTGGATGCAATAACACCCTCCGGTATTTACATGTTAAAATTACATTTTAAGGGAGAATACTTGGGTATGTATGCACCAGTGAAGAATATAGTTGCTAGCCATTCAAATGCAGACAGTTCAGCTTCACTTCTGCTATTGCTAAAACTGTAATAGGCATTTTGATGCAAGTTATTTTTTAAAAAAATGCAGTAAATTTCAATAGTGGTCATTTCAAGAATAAGCAATAGTAAACAACTGAGTTTCTTAAGAAAGTGTGAGGATAGTATAATTGTAAATTATTTCATAAAAATACTAATTGTTTAAATGTTAATTTTTTAATCCAACATCTCTGTAGAATTGTTTAAATGTTAGTTTTTAAATCCAACATGTCTGTAGAGGTACATTTAAAATGAAAAATTTAGTTATAAATTCCACATACATAACATTCAGAGTTATGTTACAGTAATACAGACGGAAGTGTTCATGCTTCCTATAAAAGAACATTAAACTTTCTTTGAAAATTACTTTTTCCTCAATGACAATTCATTTAACATTCCAGTCATCAGCTACAGTTCCATGAGAGAAATGAAATGTATAATCCTTTTAAAATAATGGTTTACTAACAACTATACAATGCACTCAAAGAAAATTACATGCTTCTTTTACATATTAATATGGGCAACTAAATTCAGAAATACTCATTCCTTTAATATCAGGTTATTTTCTTTAATTGTTTATCTATATAATATTGGTGAAGTGATCCCAGACTGAAGTTGTGCTTATAAATCTCCCCTAAGTCTTTTTTTGTTACAAAGTCATATCATAGATTTCAGTTTGACTTTTCTGAAAACCTATCACTGTATTTTCTAGAGTTTCTACACGATAACTCTAAAAACCTTTCCACATACTGACTCATCAAAATGAAAATTTCCAAACACGGTTTGTTGACTATGAATCTTCAGTTTCCATTTCCTTAACCAGGAGTCCTTTTAGCCTGGCCTTTTTTATAAAACAGCAGAGAATCTGAAGCCCTAGGAAAACTAAATTAACTTTTACTGTGGAGTAATGGGAGGAATTTCCAAAATATAGGCAAATCACTTAATTTCAGAACTGGGTTTTAATATGGTCCAGATAAACATTCAAATCTACTAAACAACATGTTGGGCAACGTTGGGCAAATCATGAGCCCTCTGTTTCAAAGGGTGAGACTCTCTCAAGTTCTCTTAATCGTTTTTAAGACTTTTTAGGGGTTTTTTAACTTTTTTTTTTTTTGGCACTACCCAATAAAAAGATATTTTTTGCATACCGGTGATGTGAATGATTTTCACTCATCCAGTAAAAAAAATCTTGAAGACATGAAAAGATGACACAGGAAAAGGACAGAATCAGCCAGTTAAAATTGGTTATCCTTCAAGTATTCATTTTTCACAAGTTATAAAATGTTAAGATACGGAGGAGACATGAGGCTGAATTTCCTAGTTACATCAGGTCTGTAATAAAGACAAACAATGCTCTGTAAATTCCATTTCAAGATGCTCTGTGCAGTTCAAGAGGAGTAATCATGATAGAATCAGTAAAACGAAGTTAAAAATATTTCTTTTAATTGCAAAGATTTTAGCTGCGGAACAGAAACACAATATTCACACACCGTAGTTACAGTAAGACTGTATTGTCATACTGTTGCCTAATGCATCTACATGCCAGTGGTGATAATAACAGGTAAACAGAAGTCTGCATGCTCTGGATACCTCTTTTGAAACCCCAGTGAACCTCATTCACACATGACTAAGTTATAAGTCTTCGAAGGTGTTCTTTAGAGGACCACATAGGAATTAAGGATAGAATTCATTTACAAAAAGCAACACTAAGCAACTGGTGCCTATTTTCCTGCAGTTCTCTGTCTTTATAATATTATTAGTAGAGACAGCCTTCAGCTATGCATAACAGACCACGTTAACGGTTTACAGAAAACACAGCTCTCGTTCTCCACATAAGCCCAGTAATGCTAACGCGCTATTAATGGTGATAATAGGGAAACAAATGTAGTTTTTCTAGGTTTTGAAACCATACTCTCTTTCCTTTAACTTAAACTTTTTAATGAATTGTGCTATATCAGCTAGGAATTGGATCTTTTAAAAAAATGCGAGCATATACGCTAGTACAGGCCATTGTTTTAGTCAATATCATCTGTATGGTACTTCCTTTCTTTTGCTTTTATGTCTTACTATAACAAAGACAACTATTTGAGGCAGTAAAGGGATCCTTTAAACATCATATTTGAAGTATGCTACATAGTTTACAATATGAAATAGGAGTGAGATGAGGTAATTTTTCCATATCTTAAACTCTTGTAAAACTGGTGAGCAAGATATATTAGCACCCTTATAATATGCTTCTGCCTTTGTAACACAAATAATGATGACACAATAGTTTTATAGAAGATGTTTCAGTCCTGTGATCTAAGTACTAGCTTCATTAAACATCAAACTGTCCACGAGCAATTACAAAGGCTCTGAAGTGAGTGAAATTAGAAAAATTTCAAAAGAACAAGAAACAAGATTCACCCTGTAGTCCCTTAATCAGCATCTTCTAACAAAAAATGACACCAATTTCTGCCACTTATCCACTGAAATTTATATATGAACATTTTTCTTACTAACATATAGCAACTATAATTAATGACCTCAGGTGACTTTTATTTTCCAAGTAGAAATCTTCAGGTCCAGGATATGTAGTAAACTTGTATTTGACTACTGTCAAATATAAAGGTCAAATAGAGGACATTTCAAAAAACAGAATCCATAATGAATAAACAAATCAAATTTCAGGACACGTGCTAGTGAAAATCATTTAAAATTAACATCAGTCAATGAATGACCTTTAACAAATTTATAGAAATATTTTTAATAAAAAAATATGAGTGGCAATGCAATGGTTAAGGTAGAATATAAACTACATTTCTAAGTGCTGCTTATCATCCTATTACTTTGAATTAAAGGAATTAATTTATCTGCAAACTGTATAGCACTGGATAGAGAGCAATGCACTGAGGAGGATGTTTACTGACAATTTATGGAAAGTGGGTGAAGTATACTTGTTTGCTCTTTAAATTCTTATTACTTGCTTTTAATGTTCAGTTTTTTAGTTTCTCCCACTCCCTAAAAGCAGGTACTTCTTGTAGCCATTCCTCTCATCCAGTTTACACTCTCCAGAGCAACAACTCCTACTATAGCTCCACAAAACAGTCAATCCAACAGTAAATAGAAAGGCACCAAGGATGGACGTAACAAACAGTTTTATAAGGCAAATCTTTGAGAAATGTATGTTGTCAGTTTAAAAGGGTTCCAAGATTTTGAAAAGCTAACTTTTTTTCCATATAGACATTATTCCAGAATACATATTACCTGGTCCCCTGCTTGCAGAAAGCCTGCATACAACTGTATCAGGTTTTCTTTGTGAACATTAATACAACTGTTATATCTGATGAACTTGGTACTGTCAGGAAACTGAGTGCACAAATCCAGACATATTGAACACAGAGACATGAATTTAATAGCAGCTGTTGCTTCTTTGGTACTGATTAGAGAAAACCTGAAAGACGATGAACTCCTTACTCTATCCTTCCTGTGGTCTGGATGAAAATCTGGGGATATATTATTATTATTTCTGTTCCCAAACTGGGCAATTTCTTGCTTAAATGCACAGAGCAGGCTGGTGAAAGGAAAACCTAAAGTTTTCTTCAAACGTTTCTCATTTACTTCCTCTAAAAGCAAGTCTCCTTTTAGAGTCAATGATGACAGGATAAGCAAATTAAAGAGGAAGACTCAGCAAGGATCTGAGAAGCAGTGATGAGAGAAGAAGCAGAATTAACATAATCAGTGGAAACCTAATCAGTGAAAATTAGAGAACACTGAATCAGCTACTCCTACGACTAGTGAGAGAAAATTATTGGCCCTGGCGTGAAAACCATTGAGATGAGTCAACAGCAGAAACTCTCTCTCAGACTAAAAGGGAGGTATTGCCTACAAGATTACAGGACTTACTATGGGATGCATGGGAGAAGAGTATTTCTGGCCTATATAAAAGTTGGTGTAAGAGAAAATATGACAAAACCAGTTTCATGTGAACAGGTAGCTGGTGGACAGGTTTGTCTATCCTGATCATAATGGGGAGGAATAGTTTCAAGCATTTTCATGAGACTCAGGTTTATGTAAGAGTTGTGTGAGCTTTTGTGGGAACAAGTATAGGTACTGTTCTTCGTGGTGGTCTGTGTGGCCACAGCAACATTAGTCTTGTGTGTACACACAGAAAGAACCTCTCATGTGCAAAGACACATACTTGGTTAAGTATAAACATTGCCCTTTTTGCATACCAGTGCCCTGTTTTATCACTTTTAGAAAAGGACACTATCTCAAAAACATACAGATATCTTTCAGAAAAATTAAGTCACTTATGCCAAATGAGTTAGTCATAAAACTGACTCAAATTTACCTCAGACTACAACATCATAGGAAAAAAATGCTAGTTATTGCAATGCTCGATTATATTTCCTGAGTAGCCATTATGTTCCTGGTTTATTCAGCAAATCATTTTCTTAAAGTATTATACCAGTGAGGGATAGTCTCTAGGCAAGCACATACCATAAGTAACCACCAAGGCTAACTTTTAATCATACCCTTGATTTCTTTATCTCTTCAAAAAGATTCTTTCTGGAATAATGTTTCTTGTCTAATAATAGTATTAAAAAAGGAAAAACAAACGTCCCTGCTTGAGTTACTAGTTACAACAAATAAATTCTAATTCAAGACAAAGTATGACAATATAGACAATGAACTGGTCTGATTTTGTGGAGAAAATTGAGGTCTAGAATTCATTTAATTATTATTGGAATCATTTTACATTGTCAGATCACTGCATTTAAAGAAAGGAATATATGTAGTCACTTTTGTGTCTATCTTTAAAGATACTGTTAAGCAGAGAGGTTTAAATTTGTAAATGTTCTCATTTATATTTTATATTTAATTGAGTTTTCTCATACAAAACAAATAAGAAGCCATCAGTAGACGCCCTTGAACAAGTTGAGCCCCCACTCAGAAAAAAACTTTCTGCATCCAAAAAATTTTGACAACAATTACACCCCGGTAATATCTGGTCAGGTTGTTTAAGAGAAAGGGTATTTTGGCGAGCAGGTAACTGTGGTGGAGATGGGGTGGCTACCAGAGTTGCATGCAGTATATTTCCTCCTTGCCCAATGCAGCAGCATGCACATAATAATCTGCACTGATTCAGCACTTGCTTCTCTTTACTTTGTTCAGCTACCTTTGATTTAGCCGTTTTGACTACAGATGTTGTAAATAAAAGTCTTTCTCCAATACAAAACCAAAACTACCCACACTAGCACCAGGCCAGAGGAGTTATTTTACAGTTGCACTGGCAAAACCATGATTAAACTAGGTCCTCTAATTCTTTCTATTATCATCCTTCTTAAATTAAAATTACAGTAAGGGGATAACACAGTTGTCTTGAACAGTATTGTCTATATTAAAAACTGCCAGATTTCTCTGTATTCAATACTATCTATGACTACATTATATCTATCACCTTCAGTATATTAAATCTTTAAATTACTGCTGACTAAATATTACAAATGTACTATTTGTGCAGCCTGAAAGGTTACCTTATCACAAAATACTCTTTTAGCAGATTAAATTCAAAGGAATTTCATTAGTTCCAGCTGAAAAAAAACGCTGCTTAGGCATTGCCCCCACATCCTTAATTATAAGTCCAGTAACTCCTTGATCTGAAGTTTTCTTTCTGTAATAAATATTTTAAAACTCTCCAAACAAAATTTAAAGCCTAATAGAGGATTTCATGGTTGGGCTCAGTGATCCTGTGGGTCTTTTCCAACCTGGTGATTCTGTGGTTCTGTGATCTTGCAGGCTTAAGTTTTTAGGTTCAAGACTACACAATCTGTGTGTTAACTGCCTCCACCTTTATGGCATTTCTAAACTGGAGGCTCAATTTGTAAGAGATAATCTGCTTCTCATTGCAGAGTAAAACATTTTTTCTATTATATATTTAAAGGGAAAACTATGATCCATACTCACAAGCACAGTGAGGAGCTTAAACCTTACTGAAATTAACATGACTTAGGTTTCTAAATGCTGTCCCCAAAATTAAAAAAAAAAAAGTTACGAAATCCTAGTAGTTACAGAAGATACCGTTTCTTCTTTTGTCTTGGTATGAAAATACATTTATTCAGATAAGGAGATAAAAATATGTTTCTTGAAGTATGTAAATGTACAGGTATCTGGAGTACTTAAAGGAAATCACAGACACTCTTCCATGTCTATTACTGACCTTACTGAATTTTGAAAGGAGCCAAAAATCATTCCAGGTCAGAATCAATGAAAAAATTGATGTCCCTTCAACATGTTGCTCCTGCTTCTTAAGATTTTTAAGAACCAGAAGGAGGCAAATCCAAGTGATCCCCATCCCCAAGTGACAGGGGACAGGACAAGAGGGAATGGCCTCAAGCTATGCCAGGGGAGATTTAGGTTGGAGATTAGGAGGAAGTTCTTCACACAGAGGGTCATTGGGCATTGGAATAGGCTGCCCAGGGAGGTGGTTGATTCAACTTCCCTGGAGGTGTTTAAGGCACGGGTGGATGAGGTCCTGAGGGACATGGTTTAGTGTTTGATAAGAGTGGTTGGACTCGATGATCCGATGGGTCTCTTCCAACCTGGTTGTTCTATGATTCTATGATTCTATGAAATCAGAGCTGTAGCAGAAGTTTTCCAGGCCTCCACTACATCCATATCCACAGGGAAACACTCAGGGTAAGTTATTCTCACGCTTTCCAGAACAACCCAATTTATTACTTTAGCAGTCTCTTTCTCTTCCTAGCCTTTTTCTGCCTCTTCTACATGGCTTTGAACTGAGGACAATGGATGACCCTCTGTTATGTGTTTGAATTTGAGTGAAAGCCAAACTGCTCTACTATTGCTCGGAACTTCTAAGCTTTACTGTGAAAGGAAGTAACAGTAGGATGGTTTAGAGATAACATTAATATTTTATCTAATGATAACAGTTACTGAGGCCCAGCAAGGTATTATTGGCACACCACTGTATTCACTGACATACAATTATCCATTATATCACTAACCAGAATAAATGCTTATAATTTTGAGGATCTTTCTTCAAATTTCCCACTGAATGACTTGCACTGGCTTCAAGTTTAAGTTAATAGGTGGCATTTAACTTATTGGAAAAACATCCCTGTCAAACCTTGGACATATAATACTACTTTTGAGGGTGGGGGGGGAAAGAAAAGAAAAGGGAAAAACATACACATTTTCTTTCACTGCAAAGATAGTTTTTCTGGGTGACCCTTCTGGCAGTAGCAACCTTATAATTTCACTTTGCTTTCAGAAGCTGGGGAAGCAAAGCACTTGAAGAGAGCTATACTTACCTACCAATACTATGATACCTTATTTTTCTTAAATCACTAGCTCTTTGGGTTCTGTGAATACAGTGTTGTTACTAATAAATAAATAACATTTTTAAAAGTAGAGATAATAAAAAAGGGCTTAGATCTCCACTTTGTATGGTCGATGGTGAATGACTATGTAAATATCCTTTAAGATTTTGATTTAAGACTCATTCAATACTGTTGGAGAGTAAAATATTGAGATTTCCTTACATTTGTGGGTTTTGTCACATTGGAGAATTCCACATTTTACCTTGATATTTAGTTTGTCTTCAGCATTCCGTCTAAAGTTTGCTTATTAGACCCTTTCAGTACAGAATGCAGATATAAGGGCAGGACTGTGACAGTCAAGTCCTTAAGAAGATAAGTTATAGTGGCAAAATATGTGTACTACTGGTTTGGATTTTTCCTGTGGTAGTGTTAATAAAAGAGATGGATTTCATCCTAATATAGCAGTCCAGTCAAACACATAAAGTTTTCCTCTCTGAAGCACAGCATGAACAAATAGAAATACATCTGTGTCTTCTGAGTGGTTTATTTCTTAGACAGTCAGGCTCAGTGTTAACCCAGGGGTTAAAATCCACTGTCTCCATCACATTCGTACTTATGTCAAATGGTTTCATTTCCTAATGAAGTTAATTTTTCTCTTCTATTTAAAGGCTCCAGCCTGGAGCTTTCCAGCAACATGATAATTTAAGATTGTGATGTTGGGCTCTTGTCTACATAGGTTTCATAACCAGATTGTCAGTCCTAGTCTAAATCCTTTAGGGTTTCCTTATTTCTCTGCAATATCTTATGTATTAGAAGTTGTTTACTTGTTTTCACACAC
Source organism: Coccyzus lansbergi (assembly GCA_033558105.1). Taxonomy (NCBI): domain Eukaryota; kingdom Metazoa; phylum Chordata; class Aves; order Cuculiformes; family Coccyzidae; genus Coccyzus; species Coccyzus lansbergi. The sequence continues at coordinate 4,124,318 of JAUMJK010000013.1, read as the reverse complement.
CAAAGTACCAGTACCAAAATACCAAAGTACCACACACCAAGGCTTACTCTGGTTTTATCTTTTGTACCAAATGTCACTAAGCAGCCAGAGAAGGCATTTTGGCATTTTAGTTATGAGTATGTATGATAACAAAAGACAGAACATGATTTTGGAAAAAATACTGAAAGATTGAAAGACTAAGTAGGTTCTGAAAATATCCTAGCAAGGAATGATTCGACTTGATGATCCAGTGGGTCTTTTCCAACCTGATGATTCTATGATTCTATGAAGTCTGTGGCATTAGATATCAAGAAAATCACATAGCTAAGTAGAACATGAAAAATTCACATTAAAAAGCTATGGGTGATAGCTCATTCTTTTGTTTTCACTTATGTTCATTGCACAGAATGTATTAATTACATCTCAAGGAACTGAGCCATAGTCCTTTTTTCTGAGCAGAAATGGTCTACATTTAAACTGGAATGATAAGCAAACCCAAAGATTTATTAAATCCAAAGGGTCTAGGCATTATCAAATTATTTTTTTAAGGAGAAGGGGAGAAAGGAGCAGCATCAACAAGTCTAGTGCTGGCACCAATAGCTAAAACTAGTTCTTCTTGTGTGTTCAAGTGACCTAGACATCCAAAAGACTGTCAAAAGATAGGTCCAGGTAGTGAGGTCGTTTCATTTAATATGATGTCCCAACTACCAGAGATAACAACAGGAAAACAGAATCTATCCATGAGTCTAGGAACTTACCTTAGGGCAAGGTGAAAAGAATACCATAAAAAAACATGGAAAATTTACTCCATTTTATATATCCACAGAAAAAATATTGCAAATACTTTTTTTTTTCTCTGAAGTAATGTTAAAATCAGTATTAAGAGCAAGTCCTTTAAAAACTAAGTTCTTGGCTTAAACAAGGATAAAAGGTTTCTCTTTATGGTACATGGACATTATACGGCAAATAACACAAGGACTTTCAGCTTTTGGCATGACCATCTCAGAAACACTATTGAACAAGTAATAAATCAAACTTCTGGCATATCAATGAGCAAGTTAAGCTAAAATGAAGTTTTCAGACTCTGAAAATTTGTATGATTTAATTTCTTCAACTTTATGTTCAGTAATACTTTTTTTTCCTATTTGTTTTTAAACTACAATAGCCATAGCTAGAAGGTCTGTCTTTTCCTGTTTACCTCATTTCCCCGCATTGTCATTTGTATTAACTTCATTTAAACCAACACAGTTGCTGAAAGACTGGGAAGATGAATGAGATATGAGAGATCAAAACCCAAATGGAACAGGAAAAAGAAAGCAAGCAATGGTTTATTTCTGGTACTACAACTTTTCCTCTGAATAAGTAATCAGTGAATCAAATACACAGTAAAGAACAAGTCAAGCAAAAAAGGAATGAAAAAAGCTGAGAGGCAAGTTAAGAAATGCATACCAACTACAGCAGCCTTGATTTTTCACCAGTACAAACTATTACAAACGTAATTGACTTTTTATGTTGGCAGCTGCTGCTCTTTTGACAATAACAGGCAAAGAGTGTAATAGTGCTCTGGTTTATCCATGACATTAATTAAATATTCAGTTCTGCGTCACCCGTGATGATTGCTTAGTGCAATAAATATACATTCCCAGTTCATTACAAAGGATAGAAGTGAAGCATGGAGTCTATGCCATAACAAATCATTTTGCAAGCAATTCCACTTCATCCAAATCCTTTACAGTAGATGAAAGTCAGCAAAGTATAAAGGGCTTTCATAAGATGATCTCAATCTCCACTTAAGGCAAATAGCTTCTGAAATCATATCTATGCTCTAGTTTCTTTTCCAAAACAATTCAGCGCAAGCTAGTGAATAAATACAGCTATGGGAGGCAATGGGATCCACACTTTAGTGCAGGAAGTGATGGAAAGTCCAAGGAATGGATTTAATGCAAAGCCTATTAACTTCATGAGCCAGCAATATAAGCCCAGCCAACCATATTATGGGCTGCATCAAAAGAAATGTGGCCAGCAGGACAAGTGAAGCTGTTCTGCCCCTCTAATCCACTCTCATGTGACCCTATCTAGAGTACTGCATCCAGCTCTGGAGTCCTCAGTACAGGAAAGACCTGGACTTGTTAAAGCAGGTCCAGAGGATGGTCACAAAGATAATCATAGAGATAGAATACCTCTCCAGTGAGGAAAGGCTGAGAGAGTTGAGTTTGTTCAGCCAGGAGAAGATTTCATGGAGACCTTATTGTGGCCTTTCAAAACTTAAAGGGAACTCATAAGAAAGATGGAGGAAAAAAAAATAGCAGGGTCTGTTGTGATAGGACAAGACATAACGTCTTGAAACTAAAACAGAGTACATTTAGACTAGACATAAGGAAGAAATATTTTGCAATGCATGTAGTGAAACACTGGAACAGGTGGCCAAGAGAGGTTGTAGATGCCCCATCCCTGGAAAGATTCAAGGTGAGGCTGGATGGGACAACCTGTTCCAGTGGAAGATGCCCCCACTTATGGCAGACGAATTGGAACAGATGAACTTTAAAGGTCCCTTCTAACCCAAACTATTCCCTAATTCTATGTTTCAGGAGAAATGTTTTGTCATCCACTTTCAGCAATAATCCATCTCCCATGGATATGGAAGCTCTCCTGTTCAGGAGACAGTTTAAGGGGTAGAACATAGGTTTGATATTTTACTGTATTATCCACAGAATCAAAGGTGCATTATACTTGAATATCTAAGCCTATCTTGTATTGTGTTTACCAACACACAAATATCCATATCAGCAGATAAAGGACTTACAGTACTTTTGTATATTTAATGTATGAATTGTTACATCTTCATTGAAAAATATTTTGAAAGGTTTATTGTACACCATCTGAAGATTGAGCCTGCTATCCAAAGTACATAACATAAAGTATTTTAAGAAATTTTCTGTTCAAACATCTGATTGCAAATCTGTTCAAACACTTAATCACACTAGGAAGAATCATCCTGTAAATACTACTTGCATGTAAACTTGAGTTACAGCAAGTGTTTTCTTATCTTCTATTTCCTTACCATTGATCACTGTAGGGTTCATTTTGAAATGATAGTGCTAATATCTGAAAGCAATATGGTGATAGTTCTGTAAGGATTTTTTTATAATTCAGCAACTGTTATAACACCTTGCCGAAGGAGCAGAGGTAATACTGAGAAAACATCCACTCTCCATCTTGATTATCAGTAAAATCAATTCTTTCAAATTATTTTGAAGTGCAGAGTCTAGGAAGTCTATGAAATATTTACAAGGAAGCACATGATATCTACAGTGGTACTTGTCTGCAGCTGCAACATATGGTTTAAAAATTGAAACAGGTGTGGGAGAACAGGTGGTCACAGCCATTCAAGGGCATAGCTGGAATTTAACATAGAGGGGAAGAAGTGGGAAAAAAAAAGATAGACTTGAGTAGCTCTGTTAGCTTCTAAGGCAATAAGCAGATTTAATGACTAAAATCACAACTCTTCATAGGGGGAAGTCTGAGACATGGTGATCTTTTTACATACTAACTTCCTAGAATAAGTTTACAATAGCTATCTCCTGCCACTACAGTACTACCTTGCCCTAAATAAAGTTTTGTCAGAAATGCATATTAACCTGAGAAAAATATAGTGTTTCCCCACCTTAATACTCAAAGAAGTGAAACCGATGTATAAGGATTCATTCAGATGTCAGCTTATATCCTACTGTCAACTGTTTCTTTCATTGACTGATTTTTAGACCCTGTAGTGATATTGCCTTGCAATAATAAAAAATTTGGAGTAATGCCTGGTCTACTTTGAATTTACATGTAAGTAAATTTGCTTCAGCTGTACAAAATCTACGATACATCTAAACCAAATTCACATGCAAGAGCCTAACATGATCAGCTCTCACACTGCTTGAGTACTCAACTACATCTTAAAAGATCATCCATCTTGTATTTTCCTCCTAGGTAAGGATAAGTTTCATCATTCATTACATTCCTGATATTAAAAACTGAATATTTAATGGATCTTTAATAAAGGCATCAGTATCCATATATTACATAATTGAATGGATCAGTAGTTATCTCTTGGATCAAAAAGAATGATCACCTTTGAAAATAGAAAATTTGTGCACTTTGACACAGAAGTAGAGTAAATAAAATAAGCTCAACTTCAAACATACTTTAATGGAGTCTTCATTTCTTTTCTAAATTATCAGCAACTGCTGATTTGGCCCTCAGAGCAGCTGAATTCCCACAGTCAAGAAAGGCAGGAGTCTGAAAACATTTGCACTTTCACACATGTATTGGACTTTGCATTAAGATGTAAGCATTGCACTAAAACCGATAATTCTATTTTTTAATATTTCCAAACCACAAGAATTTAATACAAAATTAACCTATTCTAACCTCAGTTTAAGACTGAATTTCTTTTAGCATTTGTGTACATGAAAGTTATTTGCAGTAACATAGGAACTAACATGCCAGATCAAACCAATGGTCCACCTAGATAGTATATTAAGTCTGCTTATCAACTCTCACAGTTTCCTCTGAAATTTCTGATTCAAAAACTTCCTGTTTATTTTTAATCTTGCAGACAACGATCAAACCAGAACATCAATTCTAGGGAGCAATTTACCATATGTGCTTCAGCGTCTTTCCCATGGATCTCAAAAATGCTTAAAGTGTTGTGCCTAAATGGTATATTTAATATGCTTTTACTAAATTGTGCTGTCGCATGCAGTCAGAACAAGTATTCTGCCAAGACTGGATGAAATTCATCTATGCAACTCTCCACAGAAGCCAATGGAGTTTCACCAAGCATATGAACGGCCAGTTATGCTTCATATTTACTTTTCCTTTCCATTTATCTGCATTAAAGAAAAAATAAAATAGATAAACACTCATTACTTTTGCCATTCCTAAAGCAAGTCAGCTAAAATTACTTTAAAACAGTTCATTTACTGGGCAGACACAGTACTGTAGCTGGAAATTTACAGTTAAACCTTTTTTCTATATTACAGCCTTAAAAAAAATAAAATTATTTGCAGAAAATTATCTTATTTTTTGAGGGTGCTTGCATATGTAATTAAGTTCCATTAAAGCTGATGAGATTCAAGCAGTGTTTAAAGTTAAGCATTTAAGAATTTCCATGAATTAGTCCTATAGCTGTCAAACCCTGTATATCATATCCGTAAGCAACCTTGGTGTTTCTCTAATTCTATTTTAGGACTCAAGACTGATTCACATGGGAATAGCTTCTTTCAAAATAATGTACTGCTGCAGAAAAAAAACTAAATTAGACTGTTAGTTTAATAGTTTATTTCCTTGGATAGATTCAATTTTTCTAGCTTTTTACAGGATTAATTTTAAGGGAAAACAATGCCTAAGAATAATTTTTAATGTTCCATTATCTTCTAGTCTCTCATAAATATTTTTAATCTTTAATCTCTTGCAGGAGCTTCAATTGGTCCTATGCATATAACACACGTCAGATCTGACAAGATACATCTGTGGGTCCTGTGTTTAAACCACTTGCAAGAAGTTCAATACTCAAGAGTTCCCATCAGTTGGAAGTACAGCTGCCTAGAGCACTATATGGTAGGCTATTTAAAACATCTTCAATTATTTTTACATAAACAAATCATTCTCTGCTTATAATATTATGTCAATAGGCCTACTACCTCATTTCCTGAAAATTTTGTGATCTATCAAATGAAAATACTCACAAAAGCAAATAAATGTTTAACCCAAAGGAAGAACTGTCACTGGCACAAAAATTAACAAGGAATGACACAAAAAGATAAGTTTGTCATTTGTCTTTTTTTGCATTTTGATCACAAAAAACCCCCACATAAAATTATCCTAAGCTTTAAAATTCCTGAGTTGCCACACTAATTAAATATATTCTAACTCTTCAGTATTTCAGTCATATGTTATTTCACTGACAGTATGATCTTTCCAGCTGAGACACTTAACAAAACCACTAACAGTGAAACATGAGGATTTGCAAGAGCTACAAGTAGGTAATGTTCTGCTACCCCTATAAGTACATTATCAGTGCACAACTGAACAGTTTTGGATGTGTTTTGTATAAGCATGACTATGTTTTTCATTAATATTGCCAATTTATTTGAAAAATATGATATATATTCACACTGAATTCATAAAGAAAAAAAACAAAAACAGAGCTCAACAGTTGCCTAATGTGTGGGACATACAGCAGTTAATTAACAAAAAAAAAGGCAGCTTAGCCATAAATAATCTTCTGAAACTGCACAGAGATGGTTGTAAGCGAACTTAAAGATCTTAACCATAGTTATGTTCCAACCTCTTTTGGAAGACAAGTCCATTTCCTCTTCACATGCTGGGGGTAAATTGATCTGTTTATTCCAGTTCTCCTACAAAAGACAGAGGACAATGCAAGGTGCCCAAATGAGATGAGACTTTACTTCGAGCAACTTAGCAAGTTACAGAGAATCTGCAGAAGTCATTGTTTCAGTGGTAGTGTCAAGTACCAAGTATTACTTTTAGGATTTGTCATCCCCAGGTAGAGGATAAAACTGAGTTTGCAGAGGTGGACTTGAGTAAAACCTGGAGAATTTAATTCGTACTATATTACTGCAAGGTACTATGAGAAGCACTCTTTGGGCTATTTAAACATAGAAATATGAAACACCAAAAAAAAAAAAAAAAGCTGTTGTGTATTTACATCCTACAGGAATTAAATTTCTCAGATATTGCTGTTGAGGAAGCTAATAGTAGTAAGTCTAAATGAGCCAACTAAAGCAAGAGATAATCTTAATTAAGATAAAACCATCACAAATCATGAGAGCAGAAGACATTCTTGAGTTTGAAACATACTAGGCCTGAATATGTGTGTCTATATGTACATATGTGTGTATATGTATTTGTATACAACAACACAAGGTCTCTGACACGATAAATTACTTCCTGTTAATACTGCAAAGTTTGCATATTGCCTTGAATTATTTTTTTAATTTAATTCCTCTACTTGTACATGGACAATATTAAAAAACAATCCCTGTGGACTGCATTGTTTGATACTGGATGATTTTGTTCAACATCACATCATTTTAATCTACATTGAAGGAGAATTTATTAGAAGTAGGCTATAGTTGCTTAAGATTTAAATGTAAGTAGGGTCAGGGAAGGGGATGATGTTTAGTTAACGTAAAAGTTTCCTAAGTAGAATTAAAGAGCATAATTTGTCAGACAGACTATTTAAATAACATGGAGTGCCCTTTTCAGCTCACAGCCTACTAAGTGGGAAAAAAACCCAAACCAAACCAAAACAAAAAAAAACGTCAATTACAAATTGCTTTTCAGAAAAGTACAAAAAGCTTCTAAATGCATTCCATAAGAGACTGAAAACTTCTGTTCTGACCTGCGTTGCACCTTCATAGAGTAAGAAAATGGAAAACAAAAGAGAGAAAAGTATTTGGAACAACAAAAAAGAAGTTGTATATTAAAATAAAAAGCTGCAGTTATTTAACTGAATTTGGTATTCTAAAGTTTAATGTCTGGTTGCAGCTTCTGAATCATAGAATCACAGAATCCCTAAGCTAGAAAAGACCTTAGAGATCATCAAGTTCAACTGTACCAATCTACTACTAAATAATATCCCTAAGTACTTCATCTATCCATCTTTTAAACGCCTCCAGGGACAGTGACTCAATTATCTCTCCCTGAGCAGCCTGTTCCAGTGCTTGATAACCCTTTCAGTGAATAAATTTTTCTTAATGTCCAATCTAAATTTCCCGTGACACAGCTTAAGGCCATTCCCTCTTGTCCTATCACCTATCTCTTGGGTGAAAAGACCAACACCCATCTCCCTACAACCTCCTTTTAGGTAGTTGTAGAGGGCAATAAGGTCTTCCCTCTGCCTCCTCTTCTCTAAGCTAAACAATGCCAGTTCTCTCAGTCACTCCTCATAAGACTCTTTCTCCAGCCCCTTCACCAGCTTTGTTTCCCTTTACTGGACATGCTCCAAGACCTCAATGTCTTTCATGTAATGAGGGGCACAAAACTGAACCCAGTATTGGAAGTGTGGCCTCACCAGTGCTGAGTAGAGTGGCAGAATCACTTCCCTGGTCCTACTGGCCACGCTGCTTCAGAAAGAAGCCAAGATGTTCTTGGCCGCCAGTGCACACTGCTGGTTCGTATTTAGTTGGCTGTTGACCTACACCCCTGGTCCCTCTCTGCCAGGCAGCTTTCCAGCCACTCTTTCCCAAGCCTGTAATGCTGCATGGGGTTGTTGTGTCCCAAGTGCAGGACTCAGCCCTTGGCCTTGTTGAACCCTATCCTGTTGGTCTCAGCCCATCAATGCAGTCTGTTCAGATCCCTTTGTAAAGCCTCCCTAACCTCAAGCAGATCGATGCTTCCTCCCAGTTTAGTGTCATCCACAAACTTACTAAGGGTACATTCAATCCTTTTGTCCAGACAATTGATAAAGATATTGAACAGAACTGGACCTAGCACTGAGTCCTATGCAACACCACTTGTAACTGACCAGAGGTTGCACCTCTCCAGGTCAGTGGAAGCCAGTTTCTCAGGCAGAATGCTGTGAGTGTCAAATGCTTTACTAAAGTCCAGGTACACTATACCCACAGCCTCCCTCTGGTCCGTTAAGTGGATCACCTTGTTGTAGAAGGAGATAAGGTTAGTTTGGCAGGACCTGCTTTTCATAAACTGATGTTGACTGGACCTGATCACCCAGTTGTCCTGTGTGTGCTGTGTGATAGCATTCAAGATGACCTGCTCCATGACCTTCTCTGTCACCAAGGTCAGACTGACTGGCCTGTAGTTTCCCAGATCCTCCCTCTGACCCTTCTTGTAAATGGGTGTAACATTTGCCAGCCTCCAGTCAAGTGGAACTTCCCCAGTCATCCATGTAGATGATGGAAATGGGTTTGGTGAGCACTTCTGCCAACTCCCTTAATATCCTCAAGTGGATCCCATCTGGCCCCATCAACTTGTGAATGCCTAATTGATCAAGCAGGTCTTTAATCATTTCCTCATGGATCACTGGAGATTTGTTCTGCTGCCCCTCCCCGTCTTCTGGATCATGAGGCCAAGTACCCAAAGAACATCGTACCTGACTATTAAATATTGAGGCAAAGGCATTAAGTACCTCAGTAAGTAAGTAACTTATCTTCATCCTTTGTCACTATTGTTCCCCCTGCATCCAGTAATGGATGGGGATTCTCCTTGGCTTTACTTTTGTTGATGATACATTTGTTGAAAGATTTATTATTATCTTTCACAGAACTGGCCAATTTAAGTACTAGTTGCACTTTAACCCTTCTGATTTTTTCTCTGACTCATCTTCACTTTTCGCACCCAATCAGTGCAGGAAGATGGGGAATGGGAGTTGCAGTCAGTTCATCACAGAAAGGGTCACTGGGCATTGGAACAGGCTGCCCAGGGAGGTGGTTGATTCGCCTTCCCTGGAGGTGTTTAAGGTACAGGTGGACGAGGTCCTGAGGGACATGGTTTAGTTTGATAGGAATGGTTGGACTTGATGATCCAGTGGGTCTCTTCCAACCTGGTTGTTCTATGATTCTATGATTCTATCACATGTTTCATCTGCTGCTCCTTCCTCCTCACACACTTCCCCTGCCCCAGTGTGGGCTCCCTCTTCCAAGAGACAGTCTTCCATGAATTTCTCCGATGTGAGCCCATCTGTTGTGCAGGAGGTCATTTTCTCCATTTAAAATATGTCATCCCAGAAAAGCTACAACCACAACTGATTGGCTCAGCCTTGGCCAGCAATGAGTCCACTTTGGAGCCAACTGCCACTAGCTCTATCAGACACTGGGAAGCTTCTAGCAGCTTCTCATGGAAACCACTCCTTTTTCTGTCTCACTACCAAAACTTCTCTACACAAACCCAAGTTCCTATTAAAATTAGCAGTCTGTTAAGGAACCTTACTGAAACAAATGCACTCAACACTAACAAAAATTCCCAGTAAAGGTTTTCTTCTAAAAAGTGTGGCATGGAATATTTCAGCCTAGCTAAAACTTTGCAGAGAGCTTAATTTGGCATCACACTTTTTACACAGCTTTTCTTGTAGCATAGTACAGTGTTCACATTCTCTTTCAAAGTACAACATATAAAATTCCTTTTTTTTATAACTTTCTAGAAAATACAGCCTTATAGCTCTGAAAATAAGGAATGCCTGGCAGCAAAATCCCTGCAGTTACCATCACCAACTCACTTTAAGACAATCCAACTACTTTGATAATTCTCTCATCAATTTTGGTAGATGCTCATTTTAGAACATAATGGATTTTGCAATTATGAACTAAGAAATACGAGCATATTGATTTGTGCAGGGAACTGAAATGCTATTCTTCACCGGTTCTCAGCTGCACCTCCCAGCCTCTTCCCATTGGAAAACTGAAATGTTGGTGAGGTTGGAGGAATAAACAAAATTCAAAAAAGTTGTAAAAAAGCAAATAGTGTACTTTAGCTAGAGGTGAGAAGAATTTCTCCAAGGAAAAGGCTTAAGAAAGATAAGTACTGGAGATACTGCTCTTACTATACACTAAATTTTTTTTGCTTTATTTAAACTGCTTAGGCAATGGCCTAGACAATGAGCCTACATATAACTATGTATTTGGGGGGAGGAGGGAAGAAAAAACAAACCCAGAACCCAATATCCTACAGTGCTCTTCTTCTATCCAAAATATGTGAATTTGGAATGTCTAGGCAGTAAATAAATTAACCACCACAAATCTCATTTTAAAATCTTATTAACTGCCATGTTTCAGGGTGAAACTTTTTACGACATTTGTTTAATTTTCACTCCTACTCACAAGTCCTCAGCACTATGAAACTGCAGGTTTTATGTGGGAAAAAGCAATAATCATAAGAGAATTAAACTGGCAAAGCTCTATCTGTATATTCAACTGAAATCTCATACTGGCATCCCAGTTAATTACTGTCTGGCTTCTTGATATCCACAAGTCTTATTCGTAAACAGTCCTAGCTCACTCACAAACATGTGCATGAAATTATAATAAATCATCTTACTTCCAGTCAATGGGGCATTTACAGGCCGCTTTCTTTTTCTGTCTTCTCCAACCTTCACCTACCAGGCCAAATTACACAGTTTCAATAAAATACAAGATGATACACACAAGAAAATACAAGACTCCTGTCTAGAGTTTCAGGTGTCCTACATGGATCATGTTGTCCACCTTGGGTCCATGTTTCAAAAAAAATCCTCTAAATTATCATATGATTTCAGCCTCTTTCCTCTCATATGAGTAAATCCCTGACACATTCTATTTCCCTTTATGCAGTCTGTAATCCTTGCTCATTCTATGAACTTTCCTGATTCCACACTGAAAACATTATTTCCACCACTTCTTTCATTCAGACCTGCTTTCAGGAGCATAGAGTTTAAAATTCAAAACAAACCAACAAGTATCTGCTAGAGATAGATTAACAATGAGTAGACTGAAAGACTGCTTAGTAGTGAGAATATTACTCTGCTTAGAGTTTCCTGCTCTGACTCAGTCTTTCTATGCAAATGGAAGCATTATTTTCCTCCCCTATGTGGGCAAAATTCCCAAATCAAGATAAATTAATTTCTTTTTTTAAGCTGTAGGTATTATTATGGTGGGAGAAACATAAAAACAATGTTTTCAGAGAAATAATTTAAAATTCTTACTTATTACAAATAAGGAGTAAATAAAATGTTTTCTGATGCTCAAAACCATTGCCGTCTTTTCCTTTCACTTTGCTTTTAGCTCTGTCTGCCTTTCCCAGGGTGAAATCTATCTGCTTCTCCCTGAAACATGTAAACTAGCTTTATCACATTGTTCAACTCTCCTATTCATTAGTTCCCACTGCCCTGCTATGTTTGCAAATTTCCACCTGCATTGGATCACTGAAAAAAGGCTCTAGAGAAAAAAGGCTCTAGAGAAAAAAGAAAATAATTTTATTTCATATCATTTTATTTTATGGACAAGCTTCTCAACTGGTTGTTGAAAGAAGTAAATCTGAAACTATCTTTCCCACTAGCAACTGCACCCTTGGATTCTCATTATTTTTTGTTCTTTCAGCAGCTACCCTTAGTATAACATGATTGCTATCATCTGTTTGAGCCTATTTCTATTACTTCTTGCTTGCTTCCACCAGTTTAGCAAATTATATATAGTGGTATTTTTGTATAATTTTATTTCAGCAATGTCACTGATTTTTGTATTCATTAACTGCTGTCATAAATATGAAACTTCTGTAAATACCAAAGAATCTTTTCCTTTTTCAATTAGAATGAAGTCTGCCTTAAACTTCTATTCTGTATAGAACCTTACAATCTGAGAATTTTTTTTTTGTACCATTCTGTGCTCTCAAAGCCAATGGTATTGCATTATATAGTATTTCATAGTATATTCAAGGTGAAGTGTAGCCACAATTCTAGATAGAAATAGTATACCCTCCTAACAGAACAAACTGAGAAACATGTTCATCTTCAGCTCTAAAACTGAAAAGCTGCACTACACTCAGGGTTATAAAATTTTTTCACACAATAACTCCCAAACTTCTTTCTTTTTTAACTTGGTGAGAATTCTATAACATCTTTCCTTTATGTGTATGCAGTGTTTAATAGTTAGATTGTTTTATTTTTTATCATATACTTTTCAGTAGACCTACATATTTAAAATCAAGATACTCATCTAAATCTTTCTGCATTATGCATCAGGCTTAATAAAGGGATATTCTTTGCTTGTTTTTTTTCTAAGTGTTACTATAGAATAATAGATTGTCTTCCTATTACAGAACTAAAAGGTGTGTTTTATGTTCTCGTATTGTTTGCAAAAAGAAAATAGACAGTGGAAAGCAATAAAGAGCTATAATCCAGTTCCACATTCTGAAAAGAAAAGGGTCTAACATGACCATTTATGGTGTCAGAAACAGTGTTTCTAGGAAGAATATTTATTGGTTATGATTACCATCTATCAGCCTTCTGTAGTAAATAGTCCACGGAGTGTCTATCAAGCCAAATTTTTAAATCTACCTTAGAAGGCTTTCACATCATACTACACATTCACTAATTGTGATTATTTCAAATTTTACACAATTAGGAAAATGTCTCTTTATTTATGATATATCTCATATTTTTCTTTGCTTATTAGAAACTATCAGGAAAGTAATGTATATCGACAGGCACTGGCTTGACCTTACTAGTTAAAGTGTAGTATTTCAAGGATACGTACATTTTGGTTTTTTCTGGAAATCTGCCAAGCAAGTATTTTCTCTTTCATTATACTCAGAGACAAAGATATCCTCTGCTACCTTAAGAAGGATGTGGATACTCTTCTTTCTTCCAGGGCAAGTCGGAGGGATGAGCCCACTGTCACATCTCTATTCATACTAGAGATTCAAATATTTCCAGAAGGCTAACACTAACATTTATGTAAAATTAATTTCACAGCTAGTTTGGATACCAAGAAAGCCTAGGTAGAAAAGAAACAACAGAAAAAAACCTGATGCTGCAACAAAGAACATGTAATCTGGGGGCAATCCAAGCTAGCAATCATATTGATCAGAGTCAGGCAATTTAAAAGCACATGCAGGTACAAAGGAAGAAGAAGCAGGTGATGTGACAGGCAGAACATCAAGATCTGAAAGATAACAGTCAATGCTGTGTGGTGGACTTGCCAAAGCCCCTGGCAGGTAAAGGAAATTAGAGTCACCGATCTACACAAGATTAACAAAGAGGTTCAAAGAGAGAGGGGCAAAAAAAAAAAAAAAAAAAAAAAAAAAACCAGAAGAAAGATGATACAGACACAGCATCTTCAAAAAAAAACCTCAAGGACCCAAGAAACAGAACAAGAAACTAGATGCCTCTGTAGCAATTAATGAGACCAGACAAATCTTGCCCTTTGTAGCTTTTCTTATTAGCAGCTGCTAAGTAAATTTAATGCATCCTACAGCCTTTCATAATAAAGTAGTACAAGGGTAATATGGTACATTTCTGCTTTAGTATCATAAGAGTGAAGAGCAGTTTGCTTTCATTGTGAAGATTTTCTCTCCCATCTGCTTCGGCCTGCATCTAGAGGGTGGACTTAATTAGCAAGCCTACTCGGTGAATGGCTGTGTTCCGTCAATCTGCAACCCAGGCTGCTGACTGGTGGCAATTAAAATGGTTTGTAACACTAGCCGTATCTTTCTCATTCGAAATTAAGAGAATCTGCCATTCACTGGGCTGTAAAGTTGTAGACCATTTCACTTAAAGCCATTCTAGAACTTGCAATGGAAACAGAGTGATTTGCTACTCATAAGTGTAAGGGCAGGATCACACTTACTAACAAGCATAACCTGTAGCTTCTTCTGGCTATTTTAACAACTTTTGCTACCTGCAAGGCTAAGCAGTTTCTTTCATAAACGGTGATTCTTGGATATGTTATTCTTTTTCCCATTTACTCTTTTGTGGTAGAATTGTAATGATTTTATTTTAGATATAAAAAAAAGAAGGCTTAAAATATAATGATGTAGAATAATGTATTTTTAAATGTCTTAATGTAAGTTCTAAAGTCAGTTCTTATCCACAAATATAGCAAGGACCTGATGCAGTTCTTACCAGACTGACCTTTGAAGCTGTATTAAACTGATATGAACCTCCCTGTAAACTATGATTATATCTAAGATTAAGGTTAGATTATGAGGAAAAAAATATAAACACTTTTGCAGAAAGTGTGTAATTTTTGATGCAGAAAGAGTATATTGTGCTGCTTGCAAAGACAGTTACTGTGAACAGCAGTAGTACTGCATGAACTATCTGGAAATGGATTTTATTTCAGTACATCACATTACAGTTCCTAAACCCAACCTTGTCATTATAATTTGTCATAAAATTATATGTGGGTTCTATCTCCCTAAAGATACTGTCTTTGTCTTACTGCCTCTGGCTGTCATATGGAGGAAAGTTCTTGAACATAATGCAAAAGACTTTCCAAACCCAGAAGTTAATGACCGTAGCAATTACTGTTATTTATGCATTCTGCTCCCTAAAACCTCTGAAGCATCAGTGACATCTGCAAAATCAGAAAAGCATATGCCCAAGCATGTGCTAACAGTAGTTTACTGGCAGTATAATGATGGTGGATTTGGGACCTTTTTACCTTAAAGATCACTCTTTTCCAGAATTCTCAAGTAGTTTTATTTGGCTTGCTTTACAATATCTTACTACAAAATTAATTTTGTGATCATGTACCCAGCCCCAAGACAAGAATCAAGGTTACAGAACACCACAGCAGCTTTGTTCACTGTCTCCATAAGAAACTTAAAGGTGCCGTAAGTAAAGGGACTGACAGATATTCTTTGACCTAGGCTGTTTTTAAATAATTAGGGTAGGACTGGAGTGAAACTAAACTGAATGTGAAAACATGGATTTTTCTGACTGCTCCATTTTCTGATGTCTCCCTTTCAGCACAACGTTCCAAGAGACAAAACATCGCTATATGATGTGAGATCTTTTGTGTTGAATGCATAATTTATCTATGCATTTCCTTTTTCAATGTCTTGTTTTGAAGAAGTCTCTTGTTCAAATATATTTTTTTAAAATCTTTCCAGATTATCTGCTGTATTTCAGGGTTTACCCTCAAAGTGCTCTGCCTTTCATATTCCACAGAGCAAATCAATGACTGCTGCTCATTTGCGATTCCTGCCAAATCACTACAGTCTGCTCAGACTGAGACTAGCTCAAGACCCTAATTTGGTGACAGCTGCTAGGAATGCCATTCTGTAAAATGAATAGCCAAAAAATATTCCATCAGCTAACAGTACACAGTCTTCTGAGATCTTATTTGAATATAGGTGGTGATAGCACATTTCCTTGCAATCCATATGCACTTTACAATATACTGGATTTATACTTACTGCAGTCACTACAGATGCTTGCATTTCTTTAAATTAAGATCATACAAATTCTCACAGGTTCAGAGTCAAAGTTCAAAATTAAGCAGTCAAATGAAGATGAAATTCCTTTTGTTAACTCATTCACATCAGCTAAACTAGCAAATATTTTTGTTCAGACTAAATAATGATAATTTAGGAAACTAGAATATGCATTCACTGGAGTCAGTGAGTTAGAACATTTCCTAACATAGGCACCAAAAATATGAATGTCATAATAGCCACAAAATCGTGTTTTTCACAAAGTGTGGTCTATCTTCAGCTTAGAATTCATTACATTTCTTACCTCCACTACTCTTGTTGGAATTGTCTTCCACGTTTCACTGCCTTACAGTACACATCTCTTTGTCCCTACAGCATTTTTTTTACTTTTTAAAGGTTATGCAGCTCCTATCATTCTTTGTTCTAAAACATGGAACATGTACAAGGAATATTGAACAGCTTTTACCCCCTACTCTAGAGTATAAAGAAACCTATTTTACTCTCATACTGTAAGATGGGTATTTTCTATTGAACCTGATATCTTTCTCTGCCCGTCTCCAAATCCTTTAGAAAACACAATCAGACCTCTATATTATACAATGGTGCTTATTATACACATGTAGCATAAGGTTACTTTACAGAACAGCCAGACTAGTATTTTGTGTTCAGACCTTCATTAGTAGCTTATGTTGATTTTTTTCAAAGACAGAAATTTGGGTATTTTACAAAAGTTGGTCAGTGAGATCAATGTTAAATGAATACCTTTTGATTGTATTGTCAGGCCACAAGAAAGCAGGAATATAGGAAGACCAGTGTCACCATTACACTGTATGTTAAGCTTCAGAAAGTTTAGAAAATTTAGGGCAGCTTGTCTCCTTTCTTAAACTAGGCTGAAAATTGTAACCTTCCCCATCATATTGTCATATGTGAGCCCAAAGTGTAAACCAAGTCACAGAAATGACCCAGGCACAAAGAAACCAAAGCTACACAGTCCTCCCCAGCTGCCAAGCCCCCTGCTCTATGGACTCAGCCCTGGACATTACAGGCTATGATACAGGGGATAGAAACAAGCAGCCAGGAGCAGGAGAGGCAATTATAAATAAACATAATAGGAAAAGAAATTACAACTAGCTTTTGTTTATCCTCAAATCTTTTGTATTACTGCAAGTGAGTATGCATTTTACTGTTCATTTTCAGCTAGTTTCTTAGCAATTGTGTGTACGTGTGTGATTTTTGACTCTTTTAGACAAAGCAGGTTCTGTAAAAAGAGCACCAAAGTTGAAGGTAAGTGAGAAGTTAAGAGTAATTTCTATTTCTCTAATTTCATTATATTAAATTGTGAGGGAAAAGGCTAGTTCCTGAGCAGGTACAGGGCACCTGTGAGGCGGCAGATGAGTACTGTTGAGACTGAGCATTAAATATTGTCCCACAAATGTATTTTGCAGGAACAAAAGGAAACTTACTGCAAAAGCATCCTTTAAAGGCCTAAGAACTAGAGTACTTGAAATACATTGGCTTTAGGCAAGTCCTTTCATGTACATTTAAATTATCTATGGACTCAAGTAGAGTCTCCAGAGGGGGCTGGCAGGTTTCACAGCCAATGTTCAAGCCCTGTTTTAACATTGTGAACAAGAACTAGAACAGGCCTGAATGCAAGGTTTTCAACCGTGTGTAATAAACAATGTCATTATTCCCTACAGCAGGAAGATAAACCACCTGCCGCATGCTGACTCCCTCTCTGCAGTTAAAAGAGCAATTCAGAGCAGGAAGCTAAACTAGTTGCCATGAGCCAGCCTCCAGAGGTGACTTTTTCTCTCCACTGCCTTCATGAACTTCCTGGTTTAGGTATTTAGGACTGTCCCAGAGAAAATGTCACCTTTTCCTCAGAGAAGAAACATTTGAGAATTTTGCCTGTGTTTAAAGTCAGCTATGTGCCAAGACTGTTTATGATCCTGGTGGAATTTCATTAATAATATTTCCCCTTTAACTAAATCTATTATCATCTCTGTTTTATCGAGTTCCTCACCTCCTTATAATTCTTGTATCAATTTCTGTCTTCAGTAAGACAGAATTAGTAACTACTAATTGCCTGAGTATAGTAGGTTTAACTCTCTGAAAGTATTTATTATTCAAACAAATACAACAGGTTAACCAGGCATATTGCCTTTTTGTGAAAATATGTATTCAATTTTAAACATTTTTCTAAGTAAGATACTTCCTTGTCTTCCATTGCCTTCAAGTACTTTCAGTTGTTCTTTTCTCTAAGAAACTTAGCAAAATCTTGCAGATTATTGATCTCAGACCAGTACTTCTGTAATGATATGACATGTTTTTGGACATACAGGTTTTGAGGTCTAGATTCAGTATAACCCAGTATAGGAACCAATGGAGTATATTAGCCACCTTTTCAGCATATAGGTTGCATTTACACCAATAACTAGGGTCACCCCTGAAGTTACACCATGCTTTCTTTGTTTCAATCAGAGTCAAGGATCCAATAATTGTCAGGACAACAGTCAGAAAAACTGAGCAAGAAACATTCTGTAGGTACAGTCTGCTGATTTGAGCTTGGTAATTCCCCATACCTATGACTGTATTCAATGCCTAATTATTACTCCAGAATCTATAAAAGTGTGACCCATATTTTACAGATGCATGAAAGTGCAGGAACTATGTTTGTCGTTTTAAAAGTAAATATTAACTGGCTGAGAGTTATAGAAAATGGTTTGCTGGTACTGTGGCAGTGTAACAGTGAAGCATGTTGTCTATCCCACCATTGTCTGGTGATCCATAAAACCTGAAGTCTTTAGCTCCATCCTGGTTGTCATGCAGACTGCCCTGCCCTGCAATTCTGCACAGCTGCAATCCTGCCACACTTGCAGGAATGGTAATATTCATATCCTTCTCTCTCCCTAACCTTACACCTCTCATCGACACATCTCTCTGCTTGGCAGGACACAATAAGGCAGTCAGCACCTCTCCCATCACACACAAAACCCCTTAACTGCAGCTCTTTCTCACATCCATTTCACTGCTGCATGATGTACAGAGCAGCCTGAAAAGACCTGGCATCATAGAAAGGCTTCACTTTGCATATGGATAATTCAGCACGTACAAAATAAGCCTGAGAGGTAGGTAGGACACAGAGGAAGAATGAGGCTCAGATAGCCTGGGGCGGACTGTGTCAGTGCAGACAGACCTGCCACGGTATCTTGTTCAGGAACAGGAAAACCTAATATGTTTGTGAATGTGTTTCCTGAGAATGCCACTTATTTAGAAAGAGCCTGCCAGTGCATCAGGAATATTTTTACAGAAACAAGGACTTTTTAACAGTGTGGCTAAGTAGTCAAGGGGAGAGGGATGGTGGAAGGTGTTAAATATGTCAAGATAACATAAGAAAAAGTAGAATTTCTGTATGTTACCAAAAAATGGTAAATAACATAAAATGGTCAGATAGGGACAAAATAAGATGGAGATGGGAACCTAAACTGGCATTCCTTATCTTCTGAGTCCTTGACCTTGCCACCTTAGTACTGTTAGGTTTGAATATGTAACACCCTGGTTTTGTTTTAAGAACACTACAGCCACAGAAAATACATCACACAGAAGACTCAGCAACAATGTCAAAAGTTAGGTTATCACTTAATTTTACATACTCATAGAGACTACCTGCTTTTTCTTAAAGTGTTTGATTATGTTTGAAAGCTGAAAAATACCTCAAGTAAATGAATCCACCAATAGCTTCTGCTTTTTATTTACAATTTTTCAGGGATGTATGGCTGTAAAGGGGTTTTTTCTGACTCCTTGAAAGCAGCATTTACACAGAGATTAATATACTTGAGGTATTCCACAGGACACAAATCTGTTTAATTGGTTTCTCTTGACTGTAATCATTCTACCAAAGATACAGTTTTTCCACACTTGAAAAAATGCAGACAAAAAAAAATCATTTTGCAATCATCTTGCTGAAACATGCAGCAGTCTTCTATTAATTTTCTATTGATACATTCTTTGCTGATTGGTTGAAAGTGTAGCCCTCTCTGTGAAGTTATAACATGGGAAAAATAATAAGAATAATCTCTATGAAGCAATGCTGGATAGGAACAGCTGGCTAGACAGTGTGCGAATCTCCATGCTGGTAACTGCCACCAACCAACTCAGAAACTGTCAAAAGCTTCTAACCTGCTTCAGTTTTGCCTCATTTACTGTTGCATTTTTGCTTGATGGTGAAACCTTCACAAGGCATTTTTGTGGCTTTGTTTCAATGTAGTTTATACACTGATGTAGCTATATCATGGCTTTCACAGGTACTAAAATATAATTCATTCTCCCATATCCCCAGTGGCTTTACAGTCCTGATCATGTTCAACCACTGAATTTCATCTTCTCAGATAAGTGAAACTTTCCATTCCTTCCTATACTTTACCAGCAAACATTCCTTTCTATCATGATTTTCAAGCTATCATCTTTAGAATATTCACACTGAAGTGAGTGAATTTGTCATCTTTCCTTCTACAGTGATTCTCTTGTCTTAGATTCTAAAGAGACTACTAGATAGCTCTGAGAGGCCACAACACATTAAACCCAAGCTTGGAGGATTCATCTTCAAGACAATTATTCTATGGAACTTCTTGCATGACATTTATTCAATCAAGTTATTATTGACTTCTCTTACCCTATTCCCTTTAAGAGTAAAATATTACATTGGTACAATAATGTGAAAAATAAGAACTGCTGTATAAGTATCATGCATTTTTTAAATGAATTGTTAATTTATCAATAAAACAATAAATGTTGGTGAGTTTTCCTGTCTATGGAAAAGACAAATATTTTATTGTAAATTATAAAGAAGACAGTTGCAAATTTTGCTTGTCACTGCAAAGGAACAATGTATGGTATATTAATTTTTCAGCCCATAACCAATTTTCTGTATATTGGCACTAAATAACACCAGCAAAAATCATGTTTGTCAAGAAAAGAAATATTTTGCTGCTGAATGCATCATGAGGCCAGTTAAAGGAAAATGAAATTATAATCACTTTCTTCTTTGCATGCCCTTAATTAGAGTAAATTTTTAAAACTATATAACTTAAACATTCATGACAGAAACAGTAGTTTAACTCAAAATCATTTAATGAAGATGCTTTTTTGTGTATTGTACAATGTTTGCAAAGCTGCTTAATCCTGTAATTGACATCAGGTACTCTTGATGATTTTTTGAGCATATCCAGCTAAGGTAAGATAGATATTTTTCAGTCTTCTTTCAAGACACAGAAACTGAAGAAAAGTGTATTCAAGAGAGATGTTTGAAGTAGCATGCAGGAGCCAAATCCTGTTACAAAAAATTAAAAATGTGTTTAAATCCCATAAACCACACAGTTTCTTTTAATGTTAATAAACTCCTTATTGAAATAATAGTGTTTCTGCTAGTGATGAATGCAACAGTAAAATATTTCTTCTTTAAGGGAAAATGCAAAAGATAATGCTTTTTTACTAATAAGATTCATACTTAGTTATGGCATAGCACTGCTGATATTGGAGCTTTAAGGCTGAATAATGATAAGATTACATTAATGTTTAGTGACAGTGTATCTCGAAGAAAGGAAGGAATTGAAGGGTACCTATGCTTTTTTTTATACCACTTATTCTGTGACTCTGTTGTGTCTGTGGAGCACAGAATAAGGCTGCTTCTTCAGTATAGGTAATAAAACCAAGTTTACCAACACCAAAAGAGATGCTACAGTGATTTCATTTTGTACACTCAGTCCTCATTCTTCACATCACAGAGGTTTTACACATAGAAGTAATCAGTTTTGTTGTGTTTTTTTAAAAGTCAGATTAGTTCCCTAATTCCCAATTCACCTAACGTGAATAAAGACAGCTTGAAAAGGGGTAGGTGCTGCAGTGAGGGAAAGAGAAAAAGTAAAAGTCAACAGGTACTAGGATATGACACTGCACCATGAAACTACAGCCTAAATCAGGATCAGCTTAATTTCTCTAGAGTGGTGAATGAGTAGCAGCTGTAATTACTTCCTGTAAGTGCAAAATCTCATTCATTCCTGCCTTGAAGAGGCTGAGCTGCTGCTGGCCATTTAAGACAGTTCACGGTTCCCTTGCTAGTGTAAACAGCTATATCCAATAATGCCTCTCACTTTTTTCTTTTTAAGAGGAGTTTCTGTTTTAACCTGCCCCAACTCAGAAATCTGATTTGCTTTAGGGTCTCATGAAGACAGACACAAAGCTGAATGGGCTGCAAACTGAAGAGGAGGAACAGAAAAGCTCTAGCCCACAGACTTGAGTAGCTACAGGCAGTAATTTTGAATGATGGATGCTGGACCATGTGTCCTCAACATCCTCCACTGAAAAGGGCTCCATGACAACTTTATGTACCTTTCCAGCATTTTTTCCTTTTATTTGTAGTAAGAAAATCTTTCCTATTTTGATTTAAGCATTTCTGTTTTCAGAATTAAGCAGATTTAATGTCCTCACCTGTTGGACACTACTTGGCTTCTAAGGTAATATAAGAGGTTTTGAATGATAGATCCAGCTCTGCTCTGAGAGTAAAGGATAAAGTTGCTGGGCAGCCATGAGTGTATCCCAAGGGCACACACCTTGTCAAACAGTTTTGGTCATAGGTCTCCTGTAATCTTGTTCAGGGTACTCTTCACAACCAAGTTTGGCTTATGTCCTTATCTCTTTCCAGCTGGTTTCGTTTTTCTATCCAAGCATCAACACTACCAATCAAAACACAGGTAAAAAGTGCAAAACTACATGTATTTTACTTACTGTCCCTTCTGAAGCTTCCTATAGGCCAAGTGTAAATTTCCACTTCTCTCATAGTTTGCTAAAATATATGATGTTTTTCTGTTTTGAACAAATACTTCCCATGCTGTAGGACTAGCATGAGGCTGATTTGCTCCATTTGAATTTGAAAGGCTAATTCATTAGCACATTATGCCTACATCAATTCATCCTCAAAGGTGCTAAAAAGTCATCCATCAGTTTTCTAGAATATTTAGTTTATTATCATCTTTACTGTAGTATAGGAGAATTTTGCCCCAAATGTCCCAGTCTTCAAGAAGGGCACCAGGGATGACCCCAGTAATTACAGGCCTATTATTCTCCCTTCAGTGGCTGGTAAGCTTATGGAGTAAATTATTCAAGGAGCTACTGAAAAACACCTGTAAGGCAACAGTCATTGGTCCCAGCCTGCATGGGTGTATAAAGCTGGATAAGTGCATACACTGGGTTAAATATTGGCTGATGAGTAGGTCTGAAAGAGTCATAGTAAATATGATTACATCAGGCTGGTGACAAGTCACTAGTGATGTTCTGCAGGGACCTATCCTAGGACCAGTACTCTTTAATATCTTCATAAATTATCTGGATGGAGTAATCGAAGGTTTACTAATCAAGTTCGCTGATGACACAAAGCTGGGGGGAACTGTTGACACTCTTGAGGTAAAAAAGGTCCTTCAGATGGATCTAGACAAATTGGAGAGCTGAGCAGCTGTCAATCACATGAAGCTGAACAAGGGGAAGTGTTGGATTTTATACTTGGGATGCAGCAACCCTGGATACACAGAGAGACTGGGGAGTTAAAGGCTGGAGAGCAGCCCTGTGGAAAGTGATCTGGACATCCTAGTTGACTGCAAGTTGAACGTGAGCCAGGTGTGTCCTGGCACACAAGAGGACCAGCCATGTCCTGGTGTACATCAAGCACAGCACTGCTAGCTGGCTGTGGGAGGTGATTGTCCTGTTCTACTCAGCACTGCTGCAACCCCATCTCAAGTATTGTGTGCAGTTTTAGACAGCTCAGTATAAAAAGGCTATCAGGCTACTGGAAAGTGTCCAGAGGAGAGCCACAAAGTTGGTGAAGGGTCTAGAGGGGAAGTTGTATGAGGAACTGCTGAAGTCATATGGTCTGTTCAGCCTGGAGAAGAGGAAACTGAAGGGGTACCTCATAGCAGTTTACTGCTTCCTCACAAGGGAAGGAGCAGGAAGGAGTGTTGATCTCTTCTCTCTGGTGACCAATGACAGGACTCAAGGGAAAGGCAGGAAGATGTGCCAAGAGAGGTTTAGGTTGGATATTAGAAGAAGGTTCTTCACTCAAAGGGTGGTGGAGCTGTGGAACAGGCTTCTCAGGGAAGTAGTCATAATGCCAAACCTAACAATATTCAAGAAACATTTGGAGAATGCCGTGGTTTCCTTTCTTGACATGAACCCAGTATATTTTCCTCTCTGTCTTAAGTATGTCTTGTCATAATTCTTAAGTGGACAGATTAGATTGCTTCTTCAGGTGGTAATTCAACTGATGCCAGCACAGTTACTCTCCCTTGGTACTGTTGTACAAGTCTCCTATGACAGACTGGTCAGTGCAGCAAGGACATAAGGATAATTCACTCAAAAGAGCAAACACAGGCATGGCTACAGGAGGGCACAGAGGCAGCTCCCCATTCACTACTGATATTTCAGCCTCTTCAGAAAATTCTGTTTTCAATCTAGCAAGTAAGTGCATGCTTAGCTCTCAGTTACCTTCTCCTTTCCTTTTCTTCCCTTTATCCTTCCCTTTATTCCTTAGGGAACAACAAAGGTTCCTGAGAATATTTCTATTCTCATTTAGCCAATTTAATTCTCTAGTGATTGTGCCATACACAGACCTACACACACACTCACTCAACAATAAATCAGTAGCAGTATTAAAGCATTTCTCAATATGAATAGCTGGGTCATACTCAGGTTTCTAATGAAGAGGATTTTCTATATAACTTTTTTTTTTTTAAGCTTGGTTTACTTTATCATCATTATAAGCTGCAGCAGGCTTTACAAGCCTGAAGGACAGGTGAGCAAGCAGAAAGCAGATGAAAGACACTTTTTGAATAAGTCACTTCTAGCAGCATGGCAGAGGTTGATCTGAGAGGCTAGTCAGAGGCATAGAAGATAAGAGCTGCATGTGGTCCTAGGACAGACTCTATGACAGCCTTGTGTAGCCGCTATGCAGAGGTGGGTAAACAGCAGGAAAGACCAGGAATACTCATGACACCCTCAAGAGGGAAACTACGGGAAGGGAAGAAATAGAAAGGAATGGAGGAAAATAAAGTTGCAGTTATGTTTAAAGTTATATAGAAGTTTGAAACTGGTAACAAGAAGGTTTATTTAATACAATACTAGAGAGACAGCCACCAGGATCTGAAAAGAGGAATTATGTCTCTGTGTCAATACAATGGAAGATTACTCTGGTAGCTTCTCTTTGTAAGAACAGAAGGGGCAAGAGATTGGGGGCATATTTGTGATAATAGATTCAGAGCTCACATCTAACACATGAAGTTTAAAAAATAAAACCAAAAATACTTTGCCAGACATTCACTATAATTGTAATATATTTAGCTACTGAAAATATTTGTTGATCCTGCATTTCCTTCTCACTTGCCCTAACGTGCACAAATGACAAGAATGTTTTCTTTCCAACTCTTTCTTAAGTGAGAAAATGTAATTTCTGTTGAAGATGATGCCACTAGTATTGCTTTTCTTTAATCATAAAGAGACATTCAGCTGAACCCTTACCAAGTGAATTTCCAAGTCTTTGCATAAAAATTGATATGGATACAATTCATTTCTGTGTGCTGTAAAGACAATGGTTTTTATTCTGCAAAATGCAGCACATTTCCATATTTATCATTGTAAGCATAGAATTACCTAAAGGCAATTCTTTAATTAATTTTTACTGCAGTGTGAAAAGAATCCTAAATCATTAATCATTTGCCTTTCACTACATACCAAAAGAAATTTTTCCTGCCCTGTTCTATATGAACACACAATCGTGTTTAAGTTGGCTTTTTAGCAGCCTGGTTACAAACTGAAGCCCTTTCAACTTCATGATTTAAGCTGATCTACCCATCAGACAGTAGTCCGCCAGCAAAGTTGGGGTAGACTTGCCATTGCCTTGCCAGCTACTTCTCACAGAGCTGGTACCAGTTTCAATAGGCACAGATGTTGCAGTGAATTTAGCATCTACTGTATATTTAGTAGCTGATTAGTTTTAGCTTTCATTCTCAGAATCACAGAATCACAGAATAACCTGATTTGGAAGGAACCAACAAGGATACCATACCTTACCTTCTTTACTTGACTGACAATTGTTTCCTCAGCCCAACCACCGTTCTGTCTTCTATTATTTTCCATTACAAAAGGTGAATAAATATCTTTCTGTCAGAGAAGGCAGTTGTATTTTTTCCCTACATAAATGTCAGCATATTAGATGTTACACTTAGCAGTCTCCAGTAGAGCAGATTTAATGAGTGTACCTGATCATTCCATCTGCTGCCTAAACAAAGCCTGACAAATCAATTTATTATACATTCCAAACATTGTATGAATATTAAATAATCTTTCTAATAACCCTCTGCCACTGGCAGTCATTACTGGCCCCATATAAAAGATGAAATAATGAAGAAAAAGAGAGAACAAATTATACCTCCAAATTATTTCCACATCTCAAGATTCTGAAGACTTTCATAGCCAACTGAAAAAATCTTGCAGGTTTAGGCAAGTAATTATTTAGTGACCAAATTAAAATCTGGTCCATAGAAGGAATTCGGGGTTATATGGAGACAGAGCTAGGTGCATACACTGAAATTGTGAGGTGACTGAAATAGCACGCACCAGTGTGTAACCCTTAAAAAGACACCAGCCCCTGTATTAATCTATAGGACTAACTTTACATTTTCATTTTTATATTTAAAATTATCAATGTATCGAGTATGTTTAAATACTGTAAATATAAAAAACCCTGTTCTTCTTAACCATAAGAATTTAACTAAATTTAACATACGTAATGTTCAGAATTAGAAAGGAGGCATCTCTTTGCCCAGGTTGTACAAGTAAGGTCCTGTTTAGGGAAGCAAGTCTATGTGAAACCTTTGTGCTTATACCCAGAGTGAGAAACTTTTACCCAGTGAAGAGTTACAGACAAACCATACGAGCAAGCTAGTCCATGCAGTGAGACACTTCATCCCCAACTCCTGCAAGACAATACGGAGAGATTCAGCTTCACATCAAAACCAGCTGAATACATTGTTCTGACAATTTTTGACAAGTGAAAATTAATCTTCTTAATGCTGAAATATAGTCTTCATTTGTATGTTGCAAGTAAGTGCATAGCTACATTTAAACATTTCCTAATCACAATTTTTCGGAAGTCAGCATTTTCCTTACATTTCAAACAAATTCAGGATACAAATTAGTGTCAACGCATTTTAATATCACACTGGTTAAGAATTTCTATTTTCAGATAGAATTAGCAATCTTGCTTTAAAATGATCTTCTAAACCACAAAAGGAAATTCTGAAAACTGTCTTTTGAGTATGCTCACAAGCCTGTCTAACATACACATTACCCTCTGAAGTGACAGGGCCAGATCAACAGGCCTAAAACAAGATAGTTGACCCAAGGGTGGCTCATATTGCATTGCTATACATACTGTTTAATTGTAACTTCTCGCATTGTCATTATCAGTATAACTGTGCTGTGCAATTTTTGTAATACATAGAGCTTAAGAAGATGCACCATAGCCACATTATCAGTAGAATTGTGTTGTACCACTTTAATTGGAGCTTCTTCATAGAACATATACACAAGACATGAGAAGGTTCACCATAGAGATAAGCAACATTCCCTGAGCTCACGGATGGTATATCACCACCTTTCTGATTGATCATCAACATCTTGGTTGACCAATCAGCAGGCACACAAGGAACATAAACACTGTGGGAATAGAGAAGAAATATGCAGGAATGCTCCATCTCAGCAGCCCCCTTAGTTCAAAGGTAAGAGACATAGATGAGTTCCCTTGCTTTCCCTCCGCAGGCTCTAGCTAGGCACCAGGGAAGGTTGGCATGAGCAATGGAGCACCTGAGACCAGAAATTCCTTATTTTTATAATTATATAAGTTGTTTATTTAACAACATAAAAGCTGAACCCTTTTGCAGAGATTTTGGAGACCTCACCTACGAGTGGATGCAGTGTGTACGTGCTCCCAATTGCAATGGGCAGGTTCTGCAAATCCTCACTGTAACTAGGGATTCCCCAGTGACTGCAGATCTGGATGATGATAATAGGGCAATTGGTGATGTATTTTTCTTAATTACTATACTTATTCTCATGCAGTAACAATTAGAACCATTGCCTTTAAAGCTGTTGTTAATCACTAATAATCATTTGTTACTTTTCTTGTTTTAATAAGTTAAGTAAAACTTGATTTCACATAGTATTCAAGAGTTTGGTCCTTTAGTGTTGATGGCATTCTGTGGTTTGCACACTGTCATAAAACACCCTCAAGGTTAACATTTTAGAGCCAAATGTCAAAGAAATTATTTCAGTGATGATACATAAATTGAGACTCCACAACTTTATGCTACCACACAGACTGTGGTAGATACTAGCTTTTCTTCTCCTTCACTGTTAGTATTTGCTGTGTGTCATATCAGTTTTCAGTCAGACAGTTTCTGAAAGTTATTGCTAAAACGAAATGCTACCCTTCTTACTTTCTTAAAAAGACTGCCAATAATGGATATGTAATAAAGAGGTGAACAAAGATAAGAATTCTCTAGACAGGGTTTGTGTTTATCATATAGCATTTATAAGTCCATTCTATAGTATACAAAATCACATTAGCTCCTATCTATTATAACTTTCTGTGAAGTCTAACTATAAAAGGTGATATTCGTTCTGTGAAAGCAGCTCTTTAAAGGGCTGTTATATGACCTTGGCATCTAAAATGGACTAAAAATATATTTAAAGTATACTATTCATTCCTCATACATTGTGGTTTTATGATGACTTTTCATCAAACATGTTTCTGGTTTTGTTTGAAATCAGAAATACATTTTTTTAAAAAAAATTTCTTTCTACATGATGATATTATTCTTTTATATATTAAGAGTGTACATTCATATATATGAATAGATAATGTTGTATATTCATAGTACATTTTATTTATATTTAAACTATAGAGAGTTTAATACCTTTACTGTAAAATTGCTATTTCATAAGAAGAAATAATTCCATGTACTTGAACAGAATTAGGAAAAAGTCATCTCCATTTGGTAGCCTGGTGCAAGTTGTTGTTTATATGAGATCAAAATAAGAATAATCACATCATATAGCAACTCAGATCAGATCAATTCTATGTCATTTAACATAATCCTTTATGTCCAAACTCCAGAACTTAAAACCCGTACATTGCATAACTAAGTAAAGCATAAAAGGTCCCAAAGATGAAAGTTTCCAGAGCTGTCTGAAATTATAGAACACAGCTTTGAAGTATGATAGAACAAATAAGAGATCATAAACACGGAAAAAATCCACTTAAATTCTTCCATAGAATGGGTCAGCTCACCAGGAAGTGTCACTTTTCTGTGAGACAGTTAAAAGACTGCTTGCATTACTTATGTTCAAGCACTGATGATTTAAAAATATTTTTCTGTGCCTTAGATTTTCATAGCACTTCTTACAAAATTTCGTCGTGACCAGAGAAAAGTATTTTAAAAATGCTAAATATACGTTCATGTTGGTGGCATAAGAATAACACATTTAGTTCTGTGTTGTAGCAAGTGCTGCAACTGGCACAGAAACCATCTAAGTGTTATTCTCAGTTCTGATATTTTGCCAGTTCTTTTGAATTTACTCAATAAAAGTTTAAATCATTTTAATGAACTCCTGAAATCCCTGATGTGGCATGTACCTGCACTTCTTGTTATTGAGCAACATTTAGATTTTGAAATAAATTAGTTTTAAAACATGTATAAGTTATAGAAAATAACTTAATACTTTCTTTATTCTCTTGGTCTGAACAGTCAAACAGCTTGTTTCATATGATTTTTTAAGTTTGTAGATAAAGAAACTCTTGATGAAGCATAATTAAAGGACATTGAAATCTACTGTTTTGTATATTATAGTATGTCTTATTTACTTGTTACACAAATGTTATATTTCCTCAGCACAAAACATAAATTTAAAGGACTGAAAAATAATAACATCTATTACAACTTCTCTAAAGAACAGAAGAAAAACATTCCGTCCAAGTCAAAAATCCAAACTTTGAAACAAGCAAATATAACTTTTAAAGCATCTGTAATGGGATAGGTAGCAAAGGATATAAGATAGAAACTCCCACTATACTGCTGAATACTGTCATCTCCTTGCAGAAGATTGTCACCATCAGTACCAACCTAGACAAAATAGGGTTCTTTTCAGAAGAGTCCTCCTTAAAACTAAAAATTAAATTATGACAGAGGACTTAATTATTTACTTTTAGTATGACAGAGGACGTATACTTTTGATCTGGGAGATTTTAATGGGTCAGTCAGGCTATATCAACAAAGTCTCTCTCATTATGGCTGTCAGTTCACACATCACAAATTCATCCTGTCAACATCAGGTTAGGATCGTTACATAGGGGGATTTTATCCTCACTTGACAGATGGGAAATTAAACTTTTGATAGCACAGATTTGAAACACAGATATATAAGGGAAAGAAAGCATATTTTTGCTCCAAAATCATGCCATATTCAGTCAACTGGGGCTTAAAATCTCCATGTTCTACCAATAATAACGTACAGACACATTAGTGGAGGTGCTTCAGAGAGGGTCCCAGTGGAGACTGTTGGCCAGCAGACCTAGCATACCAAAGGGACTGTAGCAGGTGCAGTGTTGTGAGCAAATAGAATATCCTAAAATTTGTAGAATAATCTCTCTTCATTTTCCCCATATGTTTTTTTCTGATTTAAATAGGAGATATAATGGTATCACAAATGCATGAAGAAATGTAGGGAAGATACAGGGAAAAGAGACCTCATTTCATGGAGAATATTACTCTGTAATGTTATATCACCAGGTTTTGTCTGTATTGGAGGCAGTACATCTCAAGTGAAAAGGAAATCCTAGGAGCCTGCCAGTCTTACAAATAGCCTGAACGACTTGTTTCACTGAAGAAACACCTCTCATTGTCTTTGACTCAAGGCACATCAGATTGATAATTTTGAAATGATTGCATAAGAGCAAGATAAGGCTGTTTTGGAAAATATATTGCAGGAAATAAGGAAAGGTATCTGGGCTAATGATAGCAATTTACAAAGTGCAGGAAGGAGTTGCCTGAGGTTTTAGAAGTCCACAGTTCAATTAAATGCTAGAAGTAGTACTGCAAAGAAAAGATTTATCAAAGTTGAAAGTTATTTTTAGGCCTCAACAGGAAAGAAAAACTTAACCCACAATCTTTATTGCTTGCTGAAGTTAGCAACCTATATAATTACCCAACAGATTGACACAAAACAATCAGTTGTCCAGAATCTGCTCAGAGTATATATCTCAGCCCCAACTTAAAATTAGATGTAAGGAGGCAGCCATCAGGTCAGCAAATTTTTATTACTTTTTACTCCTGCTTCTTGTGTCTCATATATGAAAACAGAAGAATTACCAGTTTAGTTAGGACTACCTCTCTTTGATACTAGAAGCTGCTTCAATATCTCCATTCTATAACACCTGTGGAATGGAGCTTGGGAGGGTCTGTGAGCAAAGGGGATGTTCAAAATAAATGCAAAAAAACCCAAGTAAGAACTACTTTCTTTTTTTTGTTTGGTTTTTTTTTCCTCTCTCTATGGACACAGGAGGAAGAATTGAATGACAAAAGTCATATTTATGGTCTAGGTCTTGTTTTTATTCTGGGATTGGCAATACTGAATATTCAAAACTTCATAAATATTTATTCTCACATTTCATTCACAGCACTTGTTCAGATTCTGAAGGGCTGCACAAGATGCAGAAAAAGGAATTGCTTAATGCTTTTTATTTATGTTCAAATTTTGCTG
The DNA here is from genome assembly GCA_033558105.1 of Coccyzus lansbergi. Lineage (NCBI taxonomy): Eukaryota > Metazoa > Chordata > Aves > Cuculiformes > Coccyzidae > Coccyzus > Coccyzus lansbergi. Next base: position 4,092,536 of record JAUMJK010000013.1, on the reverse strand, counting down.
GAGTAGGACCTTGGAAAAAACAACTGTTTCTATAACTATTGCCTTCTCTTAACTTCTCATAATTAAATACAAGTAATAGTACACTCCTCATATTCCTGCTCAAAAGGGATTTTTGCAGTAAGGGATATTGCATTGAACAGCTAGATCTTAATAGGAAGGCCTTTAATTATCGATTCATGCTTACCCTGAAAATATTCAGCATCACTAAAAACTGGTTCTCTCTTTTCTTATTTTTCAAAAAAGGCAGCTCATCACAATAAAATTTACACCACTGCAGTATAATTTTCTTCAACAAGCCACCATCCCAATCCAATGACTTCTCTGAAAACTCCTTTTTCAGTCCTTAACTGAATTATGTAAGAATGAGAAATATGAAATAGAGTGCATCTCAGCCCCCAGTTTGTATAGAACATTTTTTTCTGATAGCCCAATTCATAATTAATAGCAGAGATAACACTGTATAACTGTGCCATCTCATCTGTAAAACAAAAATCCTAATACTTAAACCATTCTATATGAAATTCAGTATTAATAACTTACCTAAATGTCAATACTAATTACTTAATGAACTATTCAAAGTGGCATGTCACTAAACCCAATGTGATCTTTAAGATCTAATTCAGTGACACCCTACTTCAAGATGAGTGCTGTCACTGCCAAGCTACGAAATTCATGCTCTGTTACACACGTGTTCTCACACTGCTTACTTCTCCGTGTTCTCTGATCTTGTTGTCTTCCTCTCTCCCTTGAGGTGTTTATTTCTTTTCCATGCATTGATCATCATTTGTATTATTTTTTCCACAACATAAGTAAATAAATTTTAGATCTTACAGCATGCTTGTTCTGCTTTATCCATGTGAAAAATAAGAAAATATTTCCTAAGGGAATGATTGGACTTCCTGATACACACTCACAGATATTCTACTTCAACTACAAGTCGTCGATGTCACAGAACAACCCCCTGGACAAAGTCTGGGAATATGAAAAGGCACCTCCAGACACTAGAACACATTTTTTAAAATATCTTGTGGTAAGAAATCAACAGTCTAATGATACACTTTTGTTTCCATACCAAATCTTTTTACTTGTTAAATCATTGGAGTAAATTATATATTATATGATATCTTAACATTAATTTGATGCACGGAAGATGATACTTTTTTTGAAATGTGTACTCCTGCATAACAAAGTGCCTGAATGTGATCAAAGCCAAGCACAAATGTAGTCCCTATAAAGTGAACAGAATTAGTACCATGGTGAGGTTGTGCATCTGCTTATGTCCATTTTGGCAAGATGATAATACGGTTAAATTAAATGGCTTCCATTTTTTCATTTAGATATTCTAAAATAAATGGATATATAAGAATATTAAATAATCACGGTTTTTCAAAGATAGCTTTAGGAGTCTGCTAGCTGAACCTTTGAGTCCATTTAGATGTTTTGTGAATCCCAAACTTTTTTAGTAATGTTCAAAATCACAGTAAGACTTTATTATACAAGCCATATTAAACACAATAAACAACAGAGTCTCTAAAGTCTAGTCACTGGAATTTGGTTTGGTGAACTTTGTAGAGGGGTTTAACTTTATGGGAACAGGTGCAATTCACAAGGTAGTGGAGACCTAATTTTGCCAAATGGTTGAATGGAGCTCTGAAGCTCTAATAGCCATATCTGGTCCTTCTGATTATGTCAGCCACAAGTGCAACAGGACCACACAGGCCTCACTTCAGCTAGGGTACAGTTAAAGATGAAATTACATTCTGTGTTAACAGCTAAACAATTGCCCTGCACTGCAGCACACTACCTTGTCATTGCAGCAGACAGTAATTAGTGTCCACTGTGCATTTGCTGTACTGAACAGTGTTAATAGTCAAGGAAAGGTGTTAATCCAGTTAAGGAGGACAAGGAATTTTCTCCTTGATCATCAAGGCCTAGAGCATATGTCCTTGATGGACACTACTGTGAAAGAAAAACGTTTGCCTCCTTTTTTCTGGACATATCTCAGCATGCCAAACAAAGCAGCCATTGAGGGGCTGCTGAATCATCAAGCTATGGAGAGCACACATATGGAACGAGGAGAGGTACCAATACAGAGGATAAGATCACCTTCCTTCATTGCCTCCCATCTCTCTCACACCAAATAAGAATCATTGATGGCATATGTCCACTAAATCTTGTTTGCCGCTAAAGCATTAAATCTATGGGCTACTCTTTACTTACAAAGTAACTGAATTCCACGTGATTTGTTGGAGGAAGATGAACACGTTTACATATTCATATGTCACACTTACAGAACTAAATTCTCCTAGCCATTATTCTTGGGGAACATTCAGTGGTCACTGACTCAGAACAATAAAAACCAATTCTGCAAGCCACAATAAGCATTAAGGAAAAGTCTTGAATAGACGGGTATTATCATCTTTAATGAGACTCTGGCATCATCACTGTTTCTAGCTGTGTGACAAATAACATTGTTTAAATAAAAAAAAGCCAAATATGCATTGATTAAAATCATTTATAGTAAAAATATACTGGCCACCTATTAGCCAGCACCTTTAAATCTAATTTTGAACAAACTGCACAGAATGATTAGATGACAAAGTACTTTACCAATGTGTTTTAATTTTCCATAATGTTACTTCTGTATGAAGTACAGTTCTGAATGGTCACTTTTGATTTAAATAGTGCTAACATTTCTGCATTTACTGCCGTAATACTTAATGAGCCATAATACTGTAAAGTAAGACATAAAAGCAATTTTTTCTCTATATGATATTGATTTTTAAATAAATTAGTAAGGTTAGTGTTTATTCCATGCAGAAAAGAAAAACAAAACTAGAATTAAGAAATTACCCATACAGCTTTTTCAGACATCTATAACAGAGCACTACTTATGGGAAAAGTTTGTGGCTACATCTTTAAAGCCCACAGAATACTGTCATACCATTATTGAAGTGTTCAGGAAGGAACATGTCACATTATTCACATTATTTCTAGAATTTAAGATTCCTTTTCCTCTAAACATATACCAACATGACAATTTCTGGACAAGTTAGAGCTTAGAGTTTGAAAAGTAATACTTTAATGCAAATCCTTTGCCAATACATGAAGCTTCATTATAAAGTCTTACTTTCCTCCCAGTATTACATTTCCAGAACAACTTCACTGAACCCCCATATAATTTTCATTTTTTCTTATGTGCTTTTGGGCCCAGGGTATTGAGCATTTTGAGTCAAACAGGCTTTTTTTCCTGATTTTTCCAAACACATGTAGAAGGGAAACAACATTAGAGAAAAAGAGGTCCGATTTTTTTTTTTTTTTTAGCTCTTCCCTGACTCCTGCTTCTGATATTAAGAACAGGCAGGGAGAAAGTTTTATGGCACTAATTGACTCCTTATCTGTCACTGTGGGAGATGCAGATGTAGAATGGATTAAGCAGTTTGTTCTGAGTGACATAAGGAATAGAAATTTCTGCCAAGAATTTTCCATTAAAAAAAAAAAGGATGGCAGGTATTCAGATTAGGGCTAGGTGATAAACAGCTTCCTGAATTTGGCAGTGAAAAACAGAGAAATATATCTGGATAATATAAGTGTGTTATTTTTAATTTTTTGTTTCTTGCAAAATTAAAAGCTGAGTTAGACATGGAATGTCCTATCAAAATTAAAGATGGTGTTTGATCTTATCCCACTTTTGCCTAGGAACATATTGATTAGAAGATGTGGGTAATGTGCTCATTCCAGCTTCTCAATAAGCAGAATTAGCTACATTTTTGAAGGAGGTTACCAACAGAGTACACCACAATCTATTCTGTGTTGCATGCTGTTCAACATGAATATGAAATAAAGGATACAGGAAAAAAAAGGATAAGTATTGAGGTCATAAAATGTTCAGATGACAGAAAAATTATTCATAATAGTAAAATGTAAAGCTGCAAAGAATCAAATCTGAAGATACTGAATGAATGGAGAGAAAACAGCAGATAAAATTAGTTGTCAATAAGTGAAAAGATTGTACATGGGGTGAAAATCCTAAGTGTGCCCATAACACAACAATCTCTGAATGAGCTACCACTCTCAAAACAGATCTTGGAGTCATTGTGGCTAGTTTTCTGAAAATAGAACCACTATAGTTAGCAGTAGACAAAAACGGGGCATGAGAAGCACATGTGGTAAGATCAAAAAAAAGAACAAAACCAATACTACCACGTAAATAGAGTGTGCCTACTCCTTGAATTATATATACCATTTGGCCATCACATACCAGAAACTATTATTGGGAAAAGGCTGATATGGATGGTTGGCATTTGGAACACTTTCATATGAAAAGACAGTAAACAAAGACTTCTCAGCTTGGAAAAGAGTCCTTGAAAAAGCAATGATTTACAATGTTTTGGAAAACTGTTTTCTACGGAATAAATAATTACAACAACAATACATAGTACTGACTTTTGGCTCATGAATAGTACTAAAAAGGATGAATAGGAAGTTACTATTGCAGTTACTATGTATTAATTATAACAATAAGCTATGACAACTAACAAAATAGATATACCAGTTAATTATAAATATAACAATGTAAAAATACACCATAACAATTAGTTAGACTTATTCTAATAAGTACTCCTACAAGGTTATTAAATTATAGGATAGTGCCACAAAATGTTGCGAAAGATGAAAGTAAAAGTGATATTCAGGAAGGACTAGAGAAATTCACTGAAGACAAACCCATAAATTGCTAGAAATAAGGGGCTTTTGGTCCATTATTAGCTTAAACTATATTCTCTATTTGTCTGATGTAAGTTGGGTGAGAAAAACTGGGAAAGATTTTGTCTTCCTTGCATTTTTGAACTTTTTCTCTGTGTGTCTAATATAGGTCACTGTCTGAGACAGTGGTCCAGGTGGATTTTCAGTTTGATCCAATAGAGCAGAGCCTATATGCTGGTGTCTACAAAGTTCTATAGGATGTGAAATCATCCCTGTATTATTAAACTTATAGATGCATATGATGAAAAAAGAGTAACTTGAGAAACTTAAGAATATCTTAGCCTGACATTTCATCTTAGGTGTCAGAATTAAGAATGATTCTATGTTATTTTTTGCAGATTTATACACAGCAGTAATGCAAAGGATTTATATACAGACAAGTTCAAGAGTTCCAACCACTTCTCACAAACAAAATCTACTATTTATTGCTTCTGAAAGATATAATTTCATTTATAATCTTCTTTAAAGTTTTCCTAATAGGAAGAAAATAGTCAGAATCAGAGTACAAATCATGCAGCAGGTTATATATACATTATTTGGTTTTGAAAAAAGATAAATTATGTTAGTTGATACACTTTTACTTCTGTACCCTCCCTTTTTTATTACTGTTGATTTCAGAATATCATTCTTTCCCAACACAGCTCTAAGGTTTAGCAGACATTCTATAGTATCACTGATTGTTTCACCTACTCAGGAATAACCCTCAGAAACTTAAGCTCTATCATAAATGAGTAGGTACACTGGACTGTGGTCCAGGCAGTGGGGTAATCTCCAAAGAGATCCTCTTACTTGTACAGAGTGCTACTGAAGTAACCAAATCTTTGCTATATGGGGATGTTGGAAATGAAAGTGTCACTGTCTGTACAATATCCACGTCAGACAAAATTCTTTGGTTTGGCTTGTAATAGTATAATAGCTGTTTAATCAAAAGTTAGACTTTTATGGTTTCAAGTCTGAAATCTTGTGGAACAGGATGACACATTCAATGATTTCATTCCTTTGAAGCCAAGGAGTACTTTGTCACTGCTGTTGGTGGAATCAGAGCTTCACCTCTGCTATTCAGGGAAAAAATAATTATCTTCTATAGAGAGAAAATATTTTGACAGATAGGAGATAGGAAGACTAAGTTTGTAGGGTTTACTTATGTGTTCTTCTGTATGAGAAGTGTATCAGATGTAATCAGTTCAAGCTATTATTTTCAAGGCATATTTACTGTTGAATTCCTTTGTCAGAGGCCTCGAGAATGCCTGTCAATAATACAGAAATCTAATATTTGCAGACTCATTAATTTTACAGGAAGTAGGAACATAAATAGAAAATTATATTACTCAAGCAACAAAAAGTAGATTTTAATTGGTTATATAAAATTACTATTTTTTTCTGAGAAATTTAAGCATGGACATTTCTGAAGGACTTACTGTAAACAAGCATCTTTCTTAAACTGATTTTATTTCTGTGCATTAGAATGATCGTTTCACAGTGATTTCTGTTGTATTGCATCTGTTCCTCTTTCTTATCCTCTTAACTGTGTTGTGACATTCCCCATAGAGAATACCTGCATTTCCTTGACTAGTGAAACCCTAGTTCCTCAACCTAGCTCTGTCTACATGAAGTAATTGAAACTCTGGCCTCATTGCTTCCTGCTGCCAGCTGCACAGCAGGCACTGGTGTTCAGTGCTCATGAAGTCAGGAATCTCCTTTTGTTTTATCCAAACAGATGCACATTTCCAGAGGCATCTTCTCTGCTGCTTGGGAATCTCATACAAAATTACTGCTTCTGAACCTTCTTCCTCTGAATTGCACCAAATTATTTAAAATAGTTACCCCAAATTTTAATATAAAAAGGGGTGTAAGACTCTATTGTAAAGTAGAATACTCTCATGGGACATTGCTACAAATTTCAGATATATGTCTTAAAAGAATGCTGTAATTCCGGAAATTAGTTTCCAATATAAAACTAGTAGTTATTATTGATGCAATCTTCTTCTATTCTTCCAGTATTACATCTGAAGAAAACTAAAGAAAAACAATTTCCCTCTTTCATTTCCTGTTATTCAGCTTTGGGCTGGGTCCCAGATGCCTAGTTTCTGCTGCTTTAAATGGAATCTCTGAACTGCACATCTTTTGTCATCTCCCCTTTAAGACCTGGGCACTAGCCCAGTCCTATCCAGGTCTTAGAATCATAGAAACACCAGGTTGGAAAAGAACTCTTGGATCACAGAGTACAAGCATTCCTATCAAACACTAAACCATGTCCCTAAGCACCTTGTCTACCCAACTTTTAAATACCTCCAGAAATGGTAACTCAACCACATCCCTGGGCAGCCTGCTCCAGTATCCAGTGACGCCTTCTGTGAAAAATTTCTTTCTGACATCTAGTATAAACCTCCCCTGGTGGAGCTTGAGGCCATTCCCTCTTGTCCTGTCCCCTGTTACCTGGGAGAAGAGACCAGCTGCTTCCTCCCTGCAACCTCTTTTCTGGTAGTTGTAGGGAGCAATGAGGTCACCCCTCAGCCTCCTCTTCTCAAGGCTAAACAACCCCAGCATCCTCAGCCACTCCTTGTAAGACTTATTCTCCAGCCCCTTCACCAGATTCTCTGGACACAGTCAAAAGCCTCAACATCCTTGTAGCGAAGGGCCCAGAATTGAACACAGTAATTCAGGTGTGGCCTCACCAGTGCCAAGTACAAGGGCAGAATAACTTCCCTATACCTGCTGGCCAGTTTCTGATACAAGCCAAGATGTCAGTGGCCTTGTTGGCCACCTGGGCACACTGCTGGCTATATGAACTATATAAAACTTTACATACAGTACATCTGTAGAGTTAGAAGTCCAACAACCAGATCCTTCCCAGTATCTTTGAGAATGTCCAGCTCTAACTCCTTATGGCAGCTGTCTTATGTAGCACAAAATACAACAGTCTTACCAGTTTTAAAAGACAATATTGCATATGATACTCTCTTTGTCAATCATGCTTACTCCAGATGGTTTGATAACATTTGTTACTTACAGTTTTCCTCCCTGGAACATGTGATCAGAGATAAACATTGGCCAGATGGTCTTTCTTAAAACCAAGCTATTAATTATCAGACAAATGGTATAACACATGAAAACAAAGGTTTAAAACTCCAGAAAGGACTGCTGCATGACTTTCTGCAAAGAAGAACTTCCTCAATGCTAACACACAGGAAAGCAATCATTTATCTCAATCACTTGATTATATAGTATTTTACTAGGAAGTTGTATGGAGGTTTGTCCAGAATTTGTCACTACCCAACTTGATATTTCACAGGTTACACTAATTTTGTCAAAACAAACCCTAAATCTGAAAATTTCATGTCTAAAATTGTGTTTGCAAAAAAAAAAAAAAATTGCATCCTGCTTGAGTCTAGAGAACTATATTCCTGAGTAGTAACTAGCATTAGATTTTCCACCTGCAGCTGGTCAGGATTTGGACTGTGCATTCAATTGCAGGACTCTTTACAGCAGCTCTAAATACTGTTGCTGTTGACAGGCCTTTACACTGGCACGAGGACTAACTTGTGCACAGAGAGCGTGAAAGAATACGGAGACCAGACAGCAAATTTGTCCTATACCTAATTGCACTGCTGCATGTACACTAGCAGACTTCTCACTTAAAAAAAAAGAAAAAAATGTTATCTCAGAAGTAGGAGGACCTACTGTCCCTAGACTCCAACTGGACTTTCTGCTAGGTCCTTAGGATTCTAGGCCACTTTGGCTCCTCAATAGCATTTTAGAATGACCTGACATTTTGAAATTTTGAATGCTGTTTTGAAATTCCATGACAGGGAAGGATTTCAAATCTCCATTAACTTAAGATCACTATTCTCTTGTTGAAACGTTGCATTTTTCTCTTGTAGTGTTTCAGAGATGTCTAATTTCAGTTATTTTTACATTAAAATTCAATTAATCAATTGCAGATTCTTTCAGGAGCATCAAGGTCAGCCATTTTTTTTCTCGCAAGTCATTTTTTCTAACAAGTCCTTCAAACTGTCCTTCTCCAAATCATCACTGCAAATAGAGGGAAATTTCCATAATATCACAAGCTTTCTATTTTTTTAATATATTGTATTAAATCAGAGAAGAGTCTAAGCAGGGTTTTGCCTTTCAGTAAATTACTTCAGATCAATGAAATATCTTTTATGTAGGTATGAAATGTTCCCATAGAACCCATATCCTATGCTAATCCTAGACCACAGACAACAAAAATTATCCTTAGGGTTAACAGCACTATATATAAACTAAAAAGAACACTTAGAATTTAATTCTGGGACAAAAAAACAAAATCTCATGATTTCAGCATGTTAGTTTCTATTTGTTAAATAATAAATGTGCAATGTTTCAAGAAAAAGAAATGTCTTTTAAGAGAAAATAAGAGACTTGGAATTAGGGAGATGGACATTGCAAGGTCTGCTTCTTGTGCTAATCCAAATTTACACTTTCCAGTTGCAGCAACTCAGAAAAGGAATAACATAATGACAGACTGGGTCCAGCATAGTTTAAAACAGGTTTCACCTTGTCTTATTTAAAATTGCACTGCTGAAGTTTGACTGAGGTAGGTCCCACATAAGGCCAGAATGAAGAATCTCAGTGTCACACTGAGAACCCTAGGCACAGAATTTGATGAGAATAAGTAATGTAAAAATGCAAGGTTATACACGTAGGAACTTAGATTACTCACATTACATAAATCTGCATTATGTATAAGAACATCTGAGATGGAACTAGGAGAGGGGAGGTAAATTTGTCATGACTAATAACCATTAGTACAATGTGCCTACATGCAAATGCAAAGTCATCTCAGTATTCTATGGAAAAATTTTGGAAGGTAAGTAATCATGACTTTTATATAAGATACTTTCAAAGTTTTCTTTTAAATACTCCATGGCAATTCTAGTCACTCATGTTCAACAATCACTTTCTATCTGGAGCAAGCAGACAGGGAAGCAACCAGTTAGATCAGAAGTTTGGACAGCCTGTTTTACAGGGAAAGACTAAAAGAATGCTTGGCTTCCTGAATCTCTTGGAAGAAAGGCCAAGAGCAGATATGTTTGCTCTACATAAATACATCCCAAAGTTAAATACTAGAGACAGAAAAGCTGTTTAAGTTAATGGGCAAAGTTCACAGAAGATGAAAAGCAGTAGCCATAGAATAAACTCGGAAGAGGGATTATCAAAAGTTCTGACTTGTTAGATAAAATTGTTTAGAAAGTTTTACAATCACAACAGAGAAACAAAAAAAAATTATCGTGGCATTTAATTGGGCTATGTAGTTTAGGTTTTGGTAGTCCTGAAAGGAGCAGTTGGTGGGACTGCATGATCCCTGTAGGTCCCTTCCTACTTTTGATACTGTACTATTCTGTGATTCTAATGTGAATAATTGCTACAGAAATTAAGACTCTCCCAATCATCTCTTTTGCGCAGCACTTCTAATATTCAGAGACACGCATATTTCCTACTGGATAGTTAAATACCTGTAGGAACAGATAGTATTAAGTATTTGGGGTATCTACCTTTGTACTTCGTTTTTAAAAGTGATGCTATGCAGAAAAAACAGTACCTTTTCCTATTCCTATCATAGAATGCTTTGAGTTGGAAGTGGACAATTAAATGTCATCCAGTTCAACCTCCATGCAGTGAGCAGGGACATCTTCAACTTGATGTGGGTCTTCCCTTGTCCACTGATGTAGTCACTATCTCACTGAAGGCCACAAGGCTGGTCAGGCTGGACTTGTCCTCAGTGAAGCCATGCTGGTTGTCTCAAATCATCTCCCCTTCCTCTATGTGCCATGGACTCCAGGAATCTCTTGGATTGCCTAGAGCTCATCATGCCACTTTTCCAGCAGATATCAGGGTGGTTGAAGTCCCCCAGCAGACAAGAGCCTGTATCTACAACGCCCTCTGTAACTGTAGTAAGAAGGCTCCCCTTGATCAGGCAACCTGTAACAGACATCATCCACAAGGTTCCCTTTGATGCCTTGGTCTCTAATTCTTACCCATAAGATTTCAACCTGCTCATGGTTATTTTTCAGAGACAATTCTCCACACTCTATGCATTTCTTGGTGTAGAGGGCAACACCTCACCCCTCCATCCCGTCCCTTCTGAACAGTCTGCAGCCATTAATAATGTCACTCCAGTCACGGGATTCATTACACAAAGATTCAGTAATGGCAACTAGGTCAAAGATTTCTAACAGCAAGGTGGCTTCCAGCCCCTCCAGTTCATTGCCCAGGCTGCATGCATTGGTGTAAATGCACTTCAGATACGCTGTCAGTTGTGTAACATTCTTAGACAAACTCCCCTTAGTTACTTTGAGTTATTTCACAAGTGTTTCCTTGCTGGTTTCTGTTATGTCCCAAGTCATCTTTGTAAGACTTCAAGTTTGCTCCAGTGTAGTCAGCATTTCTCAGAGTAACAAGCAGAGGGCCCTCACTAGAACCCTGTCTCTCTAATCTTGGTCCGTTTTACCATGGTTTGTGACAAGTGAGCCTGATATTATATCCCCTCCCCTACAAGTCTAGTTGTAAGTTTTGTCAATGAGTCCCAACAGCTTGTGAGCAAAGACCTTCTTCCCTCTGAGAAAGGTGAATCCCTTCCAACAACAGCAGGCCTCGTGCCATACAGGCCATCCCAGTATCAAAAAAACCCAAAGTTCTTGCAGTGACACCAGGCACAGAGCCATGTGTTAACAGAGTCCATCTGTTTCTTCCAATGTCACTGCCCACAACTGGAAGGAGAAAGGTAAAAATAACTTGTGCTCCAGATTCCCTTACCAATCATCCCAAGGCCCTGAAGTCTTTTTGATTGCCCTTGGACTATACATTGCAACTCTATCACCACACACAAGGAAGAGCAGCAGTGGGTAATATCTGAGTGTCGTATGAGGCTAGGAAGTCTCCTAGCAATATCCTTAGCCCAGGACCCAGGAACACAGCAGAATCCCTAAAAGAAGAGTCTGTCCAGCGTGAATCTGTCTTTTAGATGGAGTATATTTTAGCTAACTAAATCTGACTCTGAAAGGCAGAGTGCTGGAATTTAAGCCAATTTATATAAGATTTGCTTCAATGGCTCTAAGGAAAAACATCTTTTATACAGAAAGGTTTTCAGCATGATGCATGCAATTTTGCTCACATTTTTATAAACTAGTGAGACTATTGCCTTATATGTTATTAAGAAACAGCGGTATCATATTGTCAAGTTAAATAGGAAATATTTTAGTATTTCTATTTAATAAATGATTCCACATACATATTTCATTTAGGGAAAAGTGTTAACTGGCTTATGCTTACTGAAATGTTTTACAGAAAACAATTTGACTTTATTGCAAAATGAAAACATCTTTTTTTGGAACCTCATTCTAGTGCTTTAAAGATTGTCATTATGTTGAGCATTCAGTGGTAAATGTATCTCGCTGGAAGTGGGAAAGAAAGTCTATAAAGTCAATATACTGTCATGCCAAATATCTTCCCAAAGCAAGATGGGCTGCCAATTCATCCTAAAGAAGTCTCAAAGGGAATTAAATTACATTCTTCACTGCCTAAAAGTCCCTAAACATGGGTTAAAGCAGGTTTTATGAGATGCTGTGCTTGCAACTATATGCAAGTACATCTAAAAGAGCACCTTGCTATGCCTGCAACTGCTTCACTCTCATCAAATACACATAGCGAACACTGACCAGTGACTGAGGTGAAAAAGTTTACAGCAATAAACTATTAAGTAGCCTTATACAACACACAACAAAATCAACAGAAAACTTTACAGTCACCTCAGTAAAAAAACAATTGGATCTTAAAGGTATAAGGACAGGGAATAACAAAGCAGGAGGGTCTGGCTTTGGGGAGTATGGACTGTTTCACCCTCAGTAGGACATTTTAACTTCTGTTCATATGGCAATTATAGTGCATAGCATAAAAGAAAATATAAATTTCAAACATGCAAGAGGCCAGTTTAATTCCTGATCAAGCCTGAAGAAATTAAAGGGATAGTTTTGATGCATAAAAACAGTTCCCTTGAACCTATTATAGTCTGCCTTAAACACTTGGCTTTTTCCATTTATTTATAAGGGAGTAAGAATAGCTCCATAACTGCAAGCGCATAGACATGGAACCATGGACCGTCAAGCTCAAGAGGCCAAGATCATTTTGTTATTCACTTTGTAGCTTCAAAGCAGGGTGGCTATACCTGTATTATTCCTTTGACTCAAAATAATGTTCTGTCAAGTACTAGTTATTACAAGACCTTGGCCCAAAGTAGATAGGAATCCTTTTTAAATTGAACAAACAACATTGACCTAACACTCACTGATAATATCTGGGATGATTAAATACATTCTCTGATATTCCTTTAACTGTCTCTTTTTTGTTTCCTACTAACAATTGTGGGGCCAGGTTGTGAAAATTATAAAGATATTATTGCCATTGTAGGGAAGGAGGCTGCAGGACCCTGGTTGTTACTAAGAACTGTAGGTAATTGTACTAAAAACAGACTTGCAAAGTTGGAAAACAAGAAAGCATAACTGAGTTATTTGGGCAAGTGGAAAAGCACTGCCTCAACAAACCAGGAGTATAAAAGTGATTGCTTGTGCTTAATAAAGTCATTTCATTTGTCACTTTAAAACAGGGTCCATGCCTCAATTGCTACAAACAATCACTGAGTTTGCTTATGAAACAGAAAAATACTTCAGCAGAGAAAAGAAAGGGAGATACCTTTTTTTTTGGGAAAACACAGAAAAAAAATACAATCCACATAAACCAGAGTATCTTTGACTAGGGGGCATTGATCTACACACCGGTGTGAATACCTAGTAGCCAGTTTCCCTTTTTAGCATCACCGCCACATCCTCAAATATTATCGTTAGTCACGCAGTCTCAGATTCTTGCAGTATTGGCAGTATATGAAGAAATAATTGCTTAATTCTACCCAGTGATATCACATTGAAGCAGCAGAAATGTTGGCCACAATTCACCCTCTCTTCAATTCTGTCCATAGCTGCAACAGGGTAAGCCAAATAAAAATACCATTTCACGAGCTCTACTAATAGTATTTTCTTTTGGTGCATTTCCCAGAAAACCTCCCAGTGCTCCTCTTCTTTCTGGAAGATTTTGAACACCATGGCAGTCTAGTCACCTGAGGACAAGACAACAGGCTCTTAAAAGGCTGGGCAGAAATGATACACAGAGATCACATAAAGCTCGAGAAGCCTTGCTTCATTCTCTGTTCCTTGCTTTGAGAGGGCTGATCTTGTCCATTTACATGTTATCTGTGAATTCCAAAAGCTGATTGCAATCACATCACTGACATCAGCCTGGTGGCATATTCAGCTCTAATTTTCCAAGATTTCATGTTCAGAGAATAACAGAATCACCAGGTTGGAAGAGACACACTGGATCATCGAGTCCAACCATTCCCACCAAACTCTAAAACATGCCCCTCAGTAACTCATCCACCCACACCTTAAACACCTCCAGGGAAGGTGAATCAACCACCTCCCTGGGCAGCCTGTTCCAATGCTCAATGACCCTTTCTGTGAATTTTTTTTTCCTTATGTCAAGCCTGAGCCTCCCCTGGCAGAGCTTGAGGTCATTCCCTCTTGACCTGTTCCCTGTCACCTGGGGGAAGAGGCCATTACCCTCCTCTATACAACCTCCCCTCAGGAAGTTGTAGAGAGCAATGAGGTCTCCCCTCAGCCTCCTCTTCTTCAGGCTAAACAACCCCAGATCTCTCAGTTGTTCCTCATAAGGCCTGTTCTCCAGCCCTTTCACCAGATTTGTTGCTCTTCTCTGGACTCGCTCCAGAGCCTCAACATCCTTCCTGTGGTGAGGGGCCCAGATCTGAACACAGGATTCAAGGAGCGGCCTCACCAGTGCTGAGTACAGAGGGAGAATAAGCTCCCATGACCTGCTGGTCACAACATTTCTGATACAAGCCAGGATGCCATTGTCCTTCTTGGCCACCTGGGCACACTGCTGGCTCATGTTCAGTCAGCTGTCAACAAACAGCCCCAGGTCTTTCTCCTCCAGGCAGCTTTCTAGACAGACTTCTCCTAGTCTGTAGTTCTGCACAGGGTTATAGTGCCCCAAGTTCAGGACCCGGCATCTGGCCATGTTAAACCTCATCCCACTGCTTTCTGCCCAGCAGTCCAGCCTGTTCAGATCCCTTTGCAGAGCCTCCCTACCCTCCAGCAGATCAACACTTCCACACAGCTTAGTGTTGCCTGCAAACTTGCTAAGGGTGCACTCAATGCCTTCATCCAGGTCATTGATGAAGACATTGAACAGGGCTGGACCCAGCACTGAGCCCTGGGGAACACCACTTGTGACTGGCCTCCAACTGGATTTAACACCATTTACCAACACTCTCTGGGCCCAGTCATTCAACCAGTTTTCCACCCAGGAGAGTGTGCACTTGTCCAGGCCAGAGACTGACAGTTTCCGAAGCAGAATACTGTGAGAAACTGTGTCAAAAGCTTTACTAAAGTCCAAGAAGACTACATCCACAACCTTTCTCTCATCCAAGAGTCTAGTCACTTGGTCATAGAAGGCAATCAGGTTAGTTTGGCAAGACCTGCCTTCCATGAACCCATGTTGACAGGGCCTGATCACCCAGTTCTCTTGCAAGTGCTTCACAATAGCACTCAAGATCACCTGTTCCATGACTTTCCCTGGCACTGAGGTCAGACTGACAGGTCTGTAGTTCCCCGGATCCTCCCTGCGACCCTTCTTATAGACGGGCACGACATCAGCCAGCCTTCAGTCCAGTGGTACCTCCCCAGTCATCCAGGACTGCTGGAAGATGATGGAAAGGGGTTTGGCCAGCACATCCACCAGTTCCCTCAAAACTCTTAGGTGGACTCCATCCAGCCCAATAGACTTGTGGGCATCTAGCCAGGCAAGCAAGTCTCTAACCACCTCTTCTTGGATCATGGGAACCTCATTCTGCTCCTCCTACCCCTGGGGTTGTGTACAGAAGGAACAACTTTCCTTACTATTAAAGACTGAAGCAAAGTAGGCATCAAGTACTTCAGCCTTGTCTTCACCCCTTGTTACTGTTGTTCTCTCTGCATCTAGTAGGGACTGGAGATTCTGCCTGGTCCTCCTTTTACTGTTGATATATTTGTAGAAAGATTTTTTTAATTGTCTTTCACAGACCTGGCCAATCTGATTTCTAGTTGGGCCTTAGCCCTCCTGATTTTTTTCCCTGCACGTTCTCACTTCCTCCCTATAGTTCACCCAAGATGTCTACCCCTTCCTCCAAAGTTCATAGACTCTTAGCTCATAGAGGGCCACCCCGCCTCCTCTTCTGCCCTTCCTGTCCTTTCTGAAGAGTTTATACCCCACCCAGTATATAACTGGGTACCCTCCAGTTATACGAGTCATCCCACCACATCTCCGCAATGGCAACAACATCATAGTCTCCTTGCCCTATCACAGTTTCCAACTCCTCCTTCTTGTTTCCCATGCTGCATGCATTCGTGTAGATGCACTTCAGCTGGGCTGGGGAACCTACAGCCCTTGTAATAGGGTTTCTTCCCAATTGAGTGGTCCTTGGGTTAACTAAAGCCACAGTGCCAGTTTCATGCTCACTGTCCCCAGGTGCACTCACTCCCTCATGCTTAGTGGTGATATACTGGTGGTTCTCACCAGCACATGACCCTTTTGACACTGAAGTCCCATCTCCAGGCTCACTCCCATCTGGCCTGGCCTCCATCCCCTCCACCCTCACATCTAGTTTAAAGCTCAATTTATGACCTTAACTAGATTTTTAGAGAGGGCTTTAGTCCCCCTAGTAGACAGGTGTGTCCCATCCCTAGTAAGAAAGCCTGGGGGTGCATGGGCCTCCCCATGATCAAAAAACCCAAAGCCCCTCTTTTCACACCAGCCCCTGAGCCAGTCATTAATCAATTTCTTCTTCCTCACTTCTTGCTCCTGATTCCTTAGTACTGGAATGGAGCTAATTGCTACCTATGCCCCTAAATCATTCTCCCTAGAGCCCTGAAGTCCCTCTTAACAGCTTTAGGCTTTCTATGCTCTATGTCTTCATTGCCCACTTGAAATATTAATAGCGAGTAGTAATCTATGTCCTTGACAAGGGACGGAAGTTTTCTAGTACCATCCCTTACTGATGCTTCCAGCAAGCAGCAGACCTCCCTTTGGAGTGGGTCTGGTCTGCAGATGGGACCCTCCATTCCTTTAAGGAAGGAATCTCCCAAGACAATCACCCTCCTATTCCATTTTACAGACCATGTTTTTATGACTGTCTCAGGATGGCAGAGCTTTGGAAATGTTTCCAGGCTGTGGGTGCAGTCCTCCTCATCCCTAGGGATGGGGTGCACCTGCAGCACCTCGTATTTGATACCCAGGGGCATCTGGTGGTTAGTTGTCTGGGTGGGGGAAGCGGGTTTCCTTCGCCGGACAGGAACCTGCTGCCATTCCCCATCTGTGAGAGGGCCCTGCTCCACTGATCTATCTCCCTCTCACCACCCTACTACCGGGTGCTGCCAAAGAAGCAGTGTTAATGGCTTCCCCGCGTTTAAAACCCCTGAGGTAGCTTCCGCCCCCTCCCGTCAGTCACCGCACGGGACTAGGGGGTGTGTGCCCGCTGTCAGGAGCCCCCGCCCCAGCCTGGGTTTTTCGGGGATTTCCCGGCTCGGGGAAGTTCCAATTGCCTCAAAATGTCCAGCCCACCACAGAACTCACTGTCCTGCTGCCGGGTGCCGCCAAAGAAGCAGTGTTAATGTTCTGGAATTACATCTGTGGTTCCATTTTAGGAGGGTTAGAAAAGACAACAGCTATTAGCGATATTGTCCGGGGAGGTGATTCTCCCTCTGTACTCAGCATTGGTGAGGCCGCTCCTTGAATACTGTGTTCAGTTCTGGGCCCCTCACCACAAGAAGGATGTTGAGGCTCTGACGCAAGTCCAGAGAAGAGCGATGAAGCTGGTGAAGGGGCTGGAGAACAGGCCCTATGAGGAGCAGCTGAGAGAGCTGGGGTTGTTTAGCCTGGAGAAGAGGAGGCTGAGAGGAGACCTCATTACTCTCTACAACTACCTGAAAGGAGGTAGTTGTAGTTTTAGATAGGAATGGTTGGACTAGAAGATCCGATGGGTCCCTTCCAACCTGGTTGTTCTGTGATTCTGTGAGGTTGTACAGAGGAGGGAGCTGGCCTCTTCTGCCAAGTGACAGGGGACAGGACAAGAGGGAATGGCCTCAAGCTCCGCCAGGGGAGATTTAGGCTGGAGATTAGGAGGAAGTTTTTCACACAGAGCGTCATTGGGCATTGGAATAGGCTGCCCAGGGAGGTGGTTGATTCACCTTCCCATGTTTAAGGCATGGGTGGATGAGGTCTTGAGGGACTTGGTTTAGCATTCGACAGGAATGGTTGGACTAGAAGATCCGATGGGTCCCTTCCAACCTGGTTGTTCTATGATTCTATGATTGAAGGTGATGAGACATTGATTAGAACCAAAAGCTTAGCAATTTGCTGACAAGCTTATGGTTTTTAGACATCACTTCCGTATAAGTCTGAGTTTTCTAAAAAATCCCTTAATTTTTTGCAAAAGAAGCATTTTACACTTAAAAGAATTCTGTCTAAATCACTAGACATTATTAAAGAGAACTATAACAAATTTCTGTACAATACAAAGATGTTAGAATATAATGCAAAATAATGAAGTTTTGGATAAGGATCAGTGGATCCGAAATAAGCCACTCTACTTGAAGGTAATCTTCCAGACAGTATTTTTTTAAAATTTTACAAGTTACAACTACTTTGTGGATTATATTGTTCAGTGTTTTTCATTAAAATTCATTTTTCCTTTATGTATTCTTAGCTGTAGAGAGGATGACTATTGCTAAGTCAAATTAATGCTGCTCAGGGAGCTACAGTTTTTACATTTTCTGTGCCTTTATTGTGTAACTCTTGAGTACTAAATTTCTTGTAACGTAGATCTTTTGAACATACAACACAAGCACTGCAAGTTTTTCCCTTCTTATAAACCAATATTCTAATGGAGGCATACACATTACATAGGAAAGAATTCAGATATGTATGAACTGCATACCACTTGTTAA
Organism: Coccyzus lansbergi; assembly: GCA_033558105.1. Lineage (NCBI taxonomy): Eukaryota > Metazoa > Chordata > Aves > Cuculiformes > Coccyzidae > Coccyzus > Coccyzus lansbergi. Next base: position 4,073,682 of record JAUMJK010000013.1, on the reverse strand, counting down.
GAGATCAAAGATGAAAACCTTTCTGAAGTCAAGTATCTTTCAAACTGTATTGAAAGGACTCTTCTTTAATCTAAGTGGCTAGCCCAAGGGCTATTTCAAGTGAGAGATGAAGCTGATAATAGTCATATATTTCTTCGGTGTCATCCTGTTTATTTACAAAGGAGGTACAAAGCCTGGTTCCTCTGAATGCAGCAGAAATCAAACAGTAAGAGATATAGCTTCTTCACCCATGGGGTCACGACTCTTTCTAGTTAGCACTTAGCCCAAAAGATCTTTCTTTAAGCCTTTCCAAAGCTATATTCTTAATGTTTGTTCTTACTCTGTCCTCAAATGCTTTTCTCTCCACTGCTCTGCCTTTTCTCTTGTTTCTTTCAGAGACAGATAACATCACTTTCACCAAGCAATGTCACCACAGCATGCTTGTACTGGGAAGTTCTATATTTTCAGTGGGAGCCTCTATTTTTTCAGGTACTGAGTTCTGTATACACTTTAGCTATACACGTATATATTTATGAGCAATTAATACCAGATTGATTAGTTTCACACAACTCATAAACACATAAGTCTCTCTCTACATGAGAAAATATAGTTCATTTCAATCACACAACATCCTTGAAAGTACTGAAAAAATGGTGACTGGATTTTATTACCCTTAGGCAAGTTTGCTGGTATTTAATTACGTAGTCTCATTGGGTGAATCTTAAAATAGCTCAGTATACAGTTGGCAGCCCTGGAGCATAGATAGACATATTTTAAAATCTCTCCTATATTAAGCGTTTCAAAGGAATGATTCATGATATAATGTAGATAGATGCAAGGTACTGTCTAAAACTGCAGAGAGCTCTCCCAATGCCTTAGAACTCTGCAGCTCCTGTGCTACATGCTCTCAGCAGATCTTCCCTGCTAAAGCTCTGTACCTGGTTAGAGCAGCTAGTGTTCTGAGGCACAGTAAGTGCAAGTGTTTTTTCTGAACAATGTTTTGCCCTTCCAAAACCACTACTAAAGTAAACAATTTCTTTTCAACAACACACATACAAAACATAAGCTGTATGGATTCAGTCTTGACTATTTCACATGAAAAGTTTTGCTGTAGGTCTACAGGCACTACAGGCACATCACTTGTGTAATAGGAAGTGAGTGTATAGGTTCCGTTAAAAATACCTCTTTTTTTTTATTTCTATACATATTTGACTTCTTAACTATTGCACAACAAAACTGACATGGTCCAGCCAGAGACACAGTGTGGAGGACAACTACATAGCATGTGCTTTTTGTGCTGCTATTCCTAGCTGTCTATTTGCAGTTTTCATTTGCATTGATACTTACCACTAAACCAGACATTTCTGCTCGAACCAGCATTTTTCTGGGCTTTATCTATGTTATCCCCTGAACTAGAAATCATTTAGAATTTTTATACAAAAGATAAATATTAGCCTATAGCTAGGAATGGTCTTGCTAGGATGCACATTCATAAATATTGCTGTTCATCAGTGGTAAGTGACAAAAACATTAAGTGAACTGATTTCTACTAGTTTAGCCATAATGATTAATTTCTCACTTGACAGGACATTGTGATTATATGGCCAAATGCAGTAGATATTGATCTTTTATTTTTGTTTTACTTTCCTTCAGGGCACAGGAGTTTTATTTACTAGGTTTATTTACCACCATTGGGCTTCTTCTGCAAAGCATTGTTTTGATGATCACATGACTAGCAAACCACAGCAGGTACCATTAGGTAAACAACAAAGTTAATTTTCTTCTAGTATGAGCAAAGATTTCAGGATGTACCCAGCAGTAAAGTCTATTAAAACAGGATAAATCAAAACACAGAGGTGAATTTCCTTTTGATTTTCTTGTTCAGACTGCTAAAATTATTAGGTGTAAATTAATACTACCTTAGCATCTCCTGGTATTTCTGGGTTCAAGGTGCTCAGTCTTTTCCTCAGTCACTACCACTCTTTTCCTCCCTTGACATTTAGCCCACTTGTACAAGGATAACAGCTCTGGAGTACTGCAGTAACTAATTTGGGGCAAAATACTTCAGCTTATTCCTGTTCCAATGAGAAAGCTAATTCTAATGCAGCCAGTTGTGTGATTTTGAAGCACTGCATGGGTAGGAATTAGAGGGTCTTTAAGACTGCTCCTAAAACACCTGTATTCAAGATCTACAGCTTGATTGTCCTTTCTATAGAGCGGCCTTAAGAAATTAAAGGAAATCATTCTGCTAACAGCCAAGAATCAGTTCTGCAAATAGGAACATCTTTGGAAAATGGATAAATATGAATCCTTCCTTCTTTCTGATAAAAAGACCTCTATTAGAGTAGTAATCTAACCATTGGCATTTCCTGTGTTGCTCTGTTGACTGTTACCCTCTTCCAATAATTATAGGTTGGTTTTTGTGGGGTTTTTTTTCCTGGTTTTCCTATAGAAAACAAACTGGATACTACAAATATAACAAATGTTATAGTTAACATTTAACATTTAACTCTGTCTAGCTATTTGTCTGTTTTTCCCTGGCTTCAATAATATTTGAACCCTATTGTCTGTAGTCAGCTATATGGAAGAGAAGAATTGAAGATAACTATGTTCCTTCAAGTACTGTGAAAATCAGCATTTAGAGGGAAGAGGAGGGCATAGACTGCTGTTCTGCTGAGAGTAAGACAAACAGATTTCTGCCTATATACACTCCATTTGGCAGCAGCTTTCTAGCAAGTCAGCAAGTGCATCCTGGCTGGCTGATCACCACACAGATAGTTCCAGAATAAGTATAGCATTACTGCCTCTTGCCTGTAAGGGTTATCATATCTGACATAAAAGAGAACTCGGCTGGAAAAGGTTAGAGACAAAAGTATAAGAAAAAAAGACTCCATTAGTCCAGTGCTTCATGGAGAAGCCAATAATCTTAGATCATGTGAATTACCTCATGCAAATATGTCTCATACAAGAATACATTTTCTAGAGGATTAATTATCTGTCATGGTGCAAGTTATGCAGCAGGAAAGAAATGTTAACATCAGGAAGACTGAAACATTTCAGTCATAGCAAAGTTGCATTGCAGAATATGATTAAGTTGGATGCTTTGTCTTGTTTCACTTGGTTTTTTGGCCTTTTTTCCTGAGTTGGAAAGTTCTGCTCTTTGCTCAGCTGCTCCTGCATTTTTATTCTCTCAGACATTTTGTAGGTCACAAGGGTATCATTCTGACTGAGATGTGGTCAGAGAGAATAAGAAAAATCGATTTTGGAAAACCTCTGTTAGCACTCTTTCATGAACATTTTGTTATATCCATTGTGAGCTTTTAAAAGACTGAACCTGTGAATTTGCTGTTGCCATATCTTTGTATGATTTTTGTAGGCTTATAAGCTGAGAAAGAGCTGCACAGCATAGAAAACACTCCATTTTTCATGTGCACTGGGGCAGATTCCCTTTTGTATTAGTTTGTAATTTAATATTCTGTGCACAGGCATGCAGAATTTCTTGCTGGGCACTGAATTATGCAGAGAACTGTAGATCTGCAAACAGGAAGCTAAACTTAGAAAGGATGGTGTATTTAAAGTGCCAGTGAAAAGCTGTTCTGCTTTCTATGTTCTTTAACTCCCCGTACAAGCCCTCTGTCCTTTACCAAATCTACAGGAAGACACGTGAAAGGTGAAGCTTTTTCAAAGACTTGAAAACTACCGTTCCTATCTATCTGCCAAGCTTTTATATGGTTCCCTTCACCATAACACCTTGGAATTTCCACTGATCAGATCTCTGAAAAATCAATGCAGAAGATGAATTAAGTATATCTGAGTGCGTGAGGCTGAAAAGCCTTTTGATTCACAATCTTGGCACTGTTTGTTAGTTTTCTTCCACAGCAAGAGAGTGGGGGGAAAAAGTAAGGACTTCTGATTAGATAAACTCCTTTTAATTTTTTCATTCTGTCTTAGCCAGATGGAAACACATGGACAATTGGTTTACAGAGATCTTTATCCTCTCACTTTCATTAGCACCACAGGGAAGTTTCTATAGTAGCTAATGCACTTACTGACGTGGTTTCAACAATTTAATCACCCAGAAGCCTCTCTGTAAGGTCAATGTTCTCTGCATTTGTTCCAACTCATTTACTGAGTAGAAAGGTGAACTTCATTCCAGGTATGTCATTATGGAAATCATCTTAATGAATCAAGACACTGGAGGGCATATGTATCTCTGTTAGGGCAAGATTAATGAAGACTTTATCAAGGAGGATTCAGTCTTAGATTCTTCTGATAAATCCAAGTCTGAAATTTACTGTACATAAATAGTCTCGATTTTATACTGACATAGCAGCTTCCATCTCAGAGAAACTCAAAACATTTTACAAATATCAATACAGTACACATAAGGAACAATTCTATTACTGAAGTACAACAACCTGAGGGCACGAAGAAGTCATAGCACACAGCACTGAGTAGTAAACCATGATGGATGTCAGGATGTGCATATTAAGAATCCTATTGCAGCAGGAACAGCATTTTGTCAATTAATAGCAAGCAATTTTTTATATTTATATATCAGATACATATATATATATAAAATATACTCTTCATTTGGTTTTAAGCTTAGTGATATAGAATCTCTTTTAATTGTTTATAAATAGAGTGAACTGAACAACAAAGCTGGCATGTTGTCATAATTCATATGTTTGCATAATATTCCCTATAAATCTGCTGCAGAAAATATTTTCTGATTCCAGAAAAATTAACAGGAAGTCCTAGGTGATATAATCAGCTTTCTCACTCATGAAAGCTTTCAGGCATCAAAAAGATCAGTAAGAATTAGAACTGAAAAGAGTAATAAATAGTAATCTAGAATTAGTAGGAAGTGACATTTCTAATTTCTCCCATACTACGTATCATTACTTCTTGTTCCATTAGAATTCCATAACAATGACCCTGTACTCAGCATTGATGAGGCTTCATCTCAGATACTTTGTTCAGTTTTAGGCCTCTCAGTAGAAGGACATTCAGGCACTGGAGTGTGTCCAGAGAAGGTCAACAAAGCTGGCGAAGGGGCTGGAGAACAAGTCTTCTTCTTTCAGGGAACTGTGGGTGTTTAACCTAGAGAAAAGGAGGCTGAGAGGAGATCTTATCACTGCCTACAGCCACCTGAAAGGAGGTTGCAGCCAGGTGGCTGTTGGTCTCTTCTCTCAAGTAATATATGATAGGAAAAGGAAATGGCCTCAAGTTGTACCAGGGCATTTTCAGGTTAGATATGAGTAAAAATTTCTTCATTGGAAGAGTTATCAGGCACTGGAACAGGCTGCCCACGGAAGTGGTTGCGTCACCATCCCCAGAGATGTTTAAAAGACAGGTGGTCGAAGTGCTCAGGGGTATGGTTTAGTAGTGGACAAGTATAGTTGGACTCAACTCAAAGGTCTTTTCCAACCTAGTGATTCTATGACTCTGTGTTTCAAAGACCTAATGGAGAAAAAAGGAAGTGCAGATGCAGTGATTATAGAAATTCTTTAAAGCTAAAAAGGATAGATAATTTCTTTACTTCCAAGGTAACTTCAGGCCATAAAGTGATTTTGGGCTCTATATTAAGGTCTACATTAGAGAAAAATTTGAATGCTGCTGCAATTAACAGAAAGCTATATTCTAAAAAAACCTTTTTTTTAATACAACTTAATCCTACTTTCTATTAATAGAATTTAACACAGTGCATTTTGGAATTAACCTCATTTCTTCCCTTTGTTTTACCAATATTATATAGGAAATAGGTAAAATCAGGCTGACATCTGTCAAATTAAAACATGAGATTCTGACAGATGGCTAAGGAGACCCTCCTGTTGAGTCACAAAGTTAAAAATAATACCCACTTGCTTTCCAAGTGCCCCTCAGAGCGGACGCATAGGTGCAGTTGGATCAAATCTCTGGTCTAAGAATCTGTCAGTGGTTTATGACTAAAGGATTATGTGTGTGCACTTACACGTGCTTTTGCCACAAGTCAGAATCTGGTTACCTGTGAGAGTTTCCATAGAGACTGGTACACACAGGGTTAATACTTGTGGTTTGCCGCTTGCAGCAATGCCCATCAGAGACAGTTTTTCGATGCTGAAGGCAGTAAGTAATTTAATTCAAGTGACAAATTCAGGATTGCCTTGAGAAATTCCCTTGCTGCATTAGCGCTTAAACACTTATAACTGGTTATCAATTAGCATGAATAGATATATAAAGCAAGTAACAATGAAAAACTCAAGTTAGTAATTATTTTTGCAGGGAAACATCTGAGAGAGTCGGGGTTGCAATTCCTGCCAAGACGTTTCTTTTTGGTGGAGGAAGAGAGGTCCAGGCCCATCAACCCATCCTTCAGGCAAAGTGGTCATTCTTTCTCTCCCCAAAAGAAAGGTGTTTCAGGTATCAATTTTAGAACTTGTGAAACCTTTCTGGTGCCTCTTGCCAGTGTGGGGCTGAGTCAATTAGTGGGTGTTGACTGGCCCTTGGCAAGGTCGCTTGTGTAGTCAGAAGTGAGGACTCAGCTGTTCCCCACACCTTCAAGGCAGGGAGCTCCCCTTGCACTTTTGGGGGTGTTTCTACTCTGAACTGACGCAGCACCAGGCTGAGGGGCCTCTGTCTCACCCCAGGTGCCACTGAGCTGATAAGGGTGTGATATTATTTTTTTTTCTCATTTTAAATATTTGGGATAGAAAAGATTTAAAATTTTAATATTTGCTGTATTTTCAAATACTGAAAAACAGGCAGATCAGTATAAAAATGTAAGTAATATTCAAAAGTCAGCATAGATTTCACATTATGCTTACAGGTGTTTTAATACTTTCTACGGAGAGTGAGCAAATAGTTTGATAGATTTTGATCTTTTCATGTAGTACAGCGTTATATCATATGCAGTGGATCTGATGAAAGAAATAGGCAGCCTCTCCTAATAATTACTCTTGTTATCAATTTTATTTCTGTACATTTAAACATAATAAATATAGTAGAAGTTTAAAATAAAGTGACTCGAATCCATTAATCCTGACAGAAGCCTGATAATATAGTAACTATGGCTCAAAAGAAATAGAACAGAAAAAGGCAAGGTGTGTACTTTGTTCATCTATATAAACCTACCTCTGTCCCCCGTGACACTGACAAATACTGGAAGAATACTCTACATATATTCCAGTCAGGGCTATCCTAAAAAACCAAATGCCAGGAGAACCATTTTCCATTTTAGGATGTACACTATTTCCTGCAGAACTGCCTCCTTTCATTCCTCTTACGGGAATTCCATCTGGTTTTCTCCACAGTATCAATAATGTACTGACTGGTGAAGCATGCATATTTTAGTAGGTTGCCAGGACTCAGGATGTACAAGCTCCTTGCATCTTAGCAATCATAGATCCTGTACTGAGTTATGTGAGTCATGCACATACTGATGCAGAATGATCTATTTTTGCCAGGAGGACTCAAGTAATCTAGTTAGTTGCGCATACAGCAGTACAATGAAAAGTCTGACATGATTTGCACAGAAGTGAAAATAGTGAAATAGTTTGCTTTAAGTACAGCAAGTTATGTCCAGTGCCTTTGTCTTCATGTATGTACTGCTGTGAAAACACAGCTGGGAAAGACTCCTGTCTCATATATATATATATAATGTAGCTTCCTATATCTGATATACAGCAACCAGATTTCTTTAGAGACAATGAAGTTAAGTAAGCATTCTTAAACTTATTTTTTTCCCCGGTCTCCAATCTTAATCGTTTCAGGAGTCTAGTGGCCTGTAAGGAGTTCCTTAGAGATGGAAGGACTGAGGCGTAGATGGAACTATCTCTCTGGATTTGAACCCTGACAGATTTGTCATATTGTAGCTTGCTATATGGTAATCTAAACCAATACTGACAAAGCCTCATTGCCAATAAAGCTACAGTAGCATCTCAGGTACCCATGTGCTAAGAAATACGTTATTAGACTTTTCCCTTCATTAATAGAATGAACTCATTTTCCTTTTAGCAGAGGAGCAATGCTGATAGGGCAGTTCACCCACACACAGCTGTAAGTTTCTGAGAACCACCTCTGTAGGTATAAGGGAATTGTACATCATGAATAGAAAAGCAGGGCAAATAACAAGAATTTTCCTCCTACACCTTGTTCAGTCTCCTGCCTTTCACAATAAGTAATATGCATGACTTGGAGAAAGTACAAGAACTGAGCCAGTATACACTATGATTCATTTCCAAAGTTAAACCATTTGTTGTTCATCCGGTGCTAGATGCACTTTCCACTCATTTAGTAGCCCCCACCATACATCCTTTTCCCATTATTCTCCCCAGTCTCCCTTACTCCCAAGTAAACATTTACTAGCTACAATACAACATGGCAAAGAGTTCAAAAGCTAAATTAGTTTATTTTTATAAGAAGAGAAATAAAATCATAGAAACATAGAATCACCAGGTTGGAAAAGACCCATTGGATCATCGAGTCCAACCATTCCTATCAAACACTTAACCATGCCCCTTAGCAGCTCATCCACCCGTGCCTTAAACACCTCCAGGGAAGGTGACCCAACCACCTCCCTGGGCAGCCTGTTCCAGTACCCAATGACCCTTTCTGTGAAAATTTTTTTCCTGATGTGCAGCCTAAACCTCCCCTGGCAGAGCTTGAGGCCATTTCCTCTTGACCTGTCCCCTGTCACTTGGGGGAAGAGGCCATTACCCTCCTCTCTACAACCTCCCCTCAGGTAGTTGTAGAGAGCAATGAGGTCTGCCCTCAGCCTCCTCTTCTCCGGGCTAAACAACGCCAGCTCTCTCAGCTTTTCTTTACATGCATGCACACTCTAGAGTTCAGATGGTCTCCTGCTCCCACTCTGCATCATATCTTACCCAGATCCTGAATTCTCTGGAGTTACAATAAACTGTAATGGTGAAGGCTACCAGAGTAGAGCCAGAATGTCTTTCTTCTGCATTTATCAGTACCTTAGCTAAAAACAAAGGCACATAAGTAAATGTGAATGTAAATAGG